>CM028135.1:788342857-789670714 GCA_016271365.2 Neoceratodus forsteri
GGGTGTTCCTCCCCAACACCCTCTCCTGCTCCAGTGCCCGTAATGGTGGCTGAACCAATGCAGACTCCTATTTCTGCACCTGCCATTAGTCACGACTCTTACCAAGGTTGAGGATCTTCTCTGGCACCTCCCCACCCCCAAGGGAGGATGACTGGGAGACCTGGATAGACTATGTTGCCCCAAGTGCTAGAATGGCAATGCTCGGAAGGTGAAAGCGAAGAGGGTTAGTGAGAGCTCCGAGGTCCTGCCCTGGCTACCATCCGTGCTAGAGCGGGCCAGTAACCCTGAAGCGACTGCACAGGCCTATCTTGAGGCCTTGGAGAATGTGTATGGGAGCCCAGATTCTGATGAGGACCTATGGTGGAGAGTAAGAGATGCACAACAGTACCAAGGGAGTTGTTGTCTGTGTATGTATCTCGGCTGGAAAAATTGTTGCAAGAATGCCTCAGAAAAGGTAGTTTGCCAGCGATTGAACTGGACCGAACCAGGCTGGACAAGGATCCTTAAGTCTGCCCCCTTCTCAGAACTGCTGTTGCTTCAGTTACGCCTGGCAGAGTGGGGCTAGAACTCCCCTCCTCCCATGATGAGTTAATGGGAAATTCGAGGAGTTGAGAAAAGACGACCTCGGGAGGGACCTGCACCAATAGCTGCGTCAATTCGAAGTGACTGAGGGTGACCCATCAAGTGAAGTTCAGGGCAGAGGTTGGCAGTCAATGAGTGCTCTGACAAGGAAAAGATATGTCACAATGGGCGAACTGTTGAGAGAGAGATCGAGAATTCAAAACAGTCCCTTTATGAAGGCCACGCCTGCAAGTACAGGCCCTGACCTATATCCGCTGCATCTGCTATGGGGTGGGGGTACCCACCCATGTATCCTGCTGATAACAGCTCCGAACTCGATTCCTTGACCATGGAGTGGAGAAACTGACGAGATGTCTCCAAATGCTTATCACGCCGCAGACAGAGATGGCACCAAGGTTTCCAGTAGTTATACCCCGCCTGGCTCCCAGTGTGGCGCTCGGCCAGCTCAAACTCCAGAAAGTATGTTTTGCTATAATTGTGGGAAAGATGGGCACATGAAAAGGGAATGCCAGTCCCCAAAAGACACTGGACAAAGTTGCATATAGGCTACAAGGAGAGCTTGGAGAAGAAATCAGTGGTTAAGAGGTGCACGACATGATCCTGTGAGGGCACCAAAATGCTAATTCACGGCCTTTTGTGGCAAGGTCAGTTGCCCAGGCCCCTACTAGCCTCTCCAGACTGGTCCAGAATAGTGGGTCCCTCCATGGAGACCACTGTAAAGGTGAACGAGTGTCTACAAGAGCCTATATTAGACAGTGGCTCCCAGTGACAATTATGTTCCAAGATTGGTATCAGAAGCATTTGTCAGGCGTACCCTTACAACCATTAGAAGGACTGCATGTATGGGGTTAAGTGAGAGGCCTACCCTATTCTGGGTATATCCGAATTTGGCTGTCTTTCCCCACCTCCGTGGCTGGAGTGGCCGAACAAGTAAGAGACCCTAGCCTTAGTGTGTCCCCACTGGACTGTATGATGGTGTCCCTTTGTTGATTGGAACAAATGCTCATGTTCGGAAAGCTGGCACAGTTGTATTATGAAAAACAGGGTCAAAGACTAGTAGAGCTTTAAGAGTTCCGCTTTAATTAAGAAGGCCTATGAGGCACAGAGAGATGCTGAAAAACAGAACCAGAGGAACCGGTCGGAATTGTATGGAAGAAGATCCTGAGTCTCTGATCCTGGCGCCAAATGCCCAGTGTACCTTACAGGAGAGGTCCGTATCAGAAAGGATGTTAAGAATAAAATATTAATGTTGGATGCACCAGGCGATGGAAAATTGCCAGAGGGACTGCTGGTCAGCCTCTAGTATTTTGCCTGCTAGAGCCCATGCTTATGCCAGAAGGGTAATGGTCCAAGTTCATAATGTGTCTGAAAAGAGACATTCGAGTAAACAGAGGTTGCATCCTGGCTAATGTGCATTGTGCAGACAGTGCAGTGCTACCAGCAGCAAGAGTTCAAGGAAGAATGACAGAGTAACTGCCTGACTTGTTTGATTTCGGCGACTCCCGCTGCCAGCTGAATGGAAAGTGAAGATCAGTGAGAAGCTTGCCCAGAGAGACCAGGTCTTTCTTTAAAAGGAATGGGATGTGGGATGCGTGCAAGGAGCTGAGCACAATATCCGGCTGCATGGACGAAAAGACCATTTACGTGAGAGGTCTCGACGCCTGGCACCTGCTGACATAGATGATGAGGCAGCATCTGCAAGAAGATGTTAGCTGCTGGTGTAATACAAGAATCCAGAAGCCCTTATGCTTCCCCATTGTGGTAGTGAGGAAAAAGAATGGAACAGTAAGGATGTGTGGATTATCGCACCTTAAACCGTGGATCTATCCCTGATCAGTACACAATGCCCGCATTCAGGATGCTTTGGACTGCCTAAACGGGAGCATTCCTCTGTGCTGGATCTCCGCAGTGGGTACTACCAGATTCCATGGCGCCCAGAGGACCGTGAGAAGACGGCTTTATCTGTCCGCTTTGGCTTCTATGAATTCATGAGGATGCCTCAAGGGATTTCAGGTGCCCCAGCCACTTTTCAACGCATTGATGGAGCGTGCAGTGGGGACATGAACTTACTAGAGTGCCTGGTATACCTAGATGATGTTATTGTGTTTGGCAGCTCACTGGAGGAACATGAGAGCAGATTATTTAAGGTATTGGACCGACTGGAGGACTTTGGCCTTAAACTGTCCATTGATAAGTGTCAATTCTTTCAAACATCAGTAAAGTATGTGGGACATAGTATCCACCGAGGAATAGAGACCCACCCAAGTGCAAAGTTGAGGCCTTGACCACCTGGCCACAGCCCAAAATCTAAAAGAACTGCAAAGATTCCTGGATTCTGTGGTTATCGGGCGCCATCAAGGACCTTCAAGAGTGATCCGCCTTTACTTAACCTTATTCAAGGGTATCCCCCAACCCACAAAATACCAAAAGTCAGCGTCCCTCAAGACTGAAGAGTGTATTTTCATCCGAGTGAAGTATTTGGGGCCGCTGGACTCTGATTGTGAGACTGCTTTTCATGAGATCATATATCAACTTACCCATGCTCAGTGCTGGCCTATGCGATCCAAGAAAACCTTCACGTCCTGCACACTGATGCTAGCTTGCAAGGGTTGGGGGCTGTGTTGTACCAAGACACGAGAATGGCCTGAGACCAGTGGCCTTTGCCAGTAGGAAGCCTGACCCCATCCGAAAAAGAACTATCCTGTACATAAGTTAGAGTGCCTAGCTTTGAAGTGAGCTATTGGTGACCAATTCCATGAGTACTTGTGGGGCTAAAATACTAGTAAAACTGACAATAATCCTTTGACCTATGTGCAGACCTCAGCTAAGTTGGATGCCACTGGCCATAGGTGGCTTTCTGCATTATCTACATATGACTATGCTCTCGAATACCAGCAGGTCTAAACCACATAGATGCTGATGCTCTCTCCGGAGGCCTGTTCCCCAGAATGATTGGGTCCGATTGGCAGAACCTGACATTCGGGCACTCTACCGAAGTTTGACGGGGAGGAACAAATGTCCACGGACGCAGTGGACTGCATGGTGGATTGCTTGGGAGCCTCTGAGAATTGCATACCTGCTGCTTATTGCCACTTTTCTGCACAATAGACATTGGTGCACTGCCTCAGCTGGACAATGACTAGTATTCGGGCGGCTCAACTCATGGATCCCATGATCAAAGCAGCTTTAGAAGCCCTCTATGCAGGAAAAGATGTGTCCAAATTCACGCTCCACTGATTTGAGAACTGCACTGCTATACAAAGGTCCTAAGTTGAAACTGATCAATAAACTGTTATACAGAGAAACAGTAGACAGAGGGGACAAGTAGACAAACAACAACTAGTGCTGCCCACTGCCTTTCGAGACTCAGTACTGAGGTCCTGCACAACCACATGGGGCACCTTGGTATAGACAGAACACTTGACTTGGTGAGATCCAGATTCTATTGGCCTAAGATGGGGGCTGATGTGGAGCAACACATTCGAACTTGTGGTCGCTATTACAGAGGAAAGCTTTGCTCAGAGGGCTGCCCCTTGTTAACATCACCACCAGTGCACCCATGGAGCTGGTCTGTATTGATTTTCTGAGTTTGGAGTCAGATCAAAGAAATATCAGTAATGTGCTGGTGGTCACTGACCATTTCACGAGATATGCCCAAGCTTTCCCACCAAAGACCAGAAAGCATCCACTGTGGCCAAAGTACTTGTAGAAAACTTTTTTGTTCACTATGGGGCTCCAGAAAGAATCCATTCTGATCAAGGGAGAGACTTTGAGAGTCGTCTGATCAAAGAGATGCTTTCTCTGTGGGGAGTGCGAAAGTCCAGAACCACTCCTTACCACCCCCAGGGGGACCCACAGCCTGAACGTTTCAACCGCACTTTGCTAGATATGCTAGGCACCCTGCACCCAAAGGACAAGCCTAGATGGAGCCAACAAATTAGCACCCCTGGTACATGCTTATAACTGCACCAAAGTGATGCCACTGATTCTCCCCTACCGCCTGATGTTTGGAAGAAGCTCGACTACCAGTAGATGTGTGTTTTGGGGTCTCTCCTGATGGGGTTCAAGCTGACAACTATTTACAGTATGTGCAGAAGTTAAGGCCCAGCTAACTCATGCGTACTAACTGGCTCAAACCATGGCTGCCAAAAGAAATCTGGCCAACAAAGAAAGGTATGATAAAAGGTGAAAGCACAGGAACCCAGGAGGAGATCGGGTATTGCTAAGAAATCTGGGATTGCATGGCAAGCACAAGATTGCTGACAGATAGCACCTCTCCTCACATTGTAGTGGGCAAACTGATGATCTGCCAGTGTACAAAGTAAGGCCTGAGAATAATTCAAAGATGTAAAACAATGCATAGAAATCATTTACTGCCCATTGGACAAATCTTTAATTGAGTCTGAGCCCTAGAAGATGCCCCTCTGGACCAGTGACTAGAGCTGCTGCTAAGAAAAGATCAAGAAAGTCTGCACCTACAGAAGAGTTAAAGTGTTCCCCTCCACAAGTCCCAGTTGAGCATGACTGTCAGTCCATATCGGAAGAAAGTGAGTGACTTTGAATACTATCCTTCTACGAACTGAGTCAATTGTTCTCGGGCAATCCCCTAGTCAATACTGGGATGAAGCTGGGCCTTCTGGACTGTCTAGTTAGCTTCATCCTGGAGCTAATGCTCCCAGAAAGTAAGTGCAAAATCAGATCAGATGAAATGGAATCATTGTGCATGGTTGAACTGTTTGAGCTTTCAGGAGGAAAATGATGGATTGGGGCAGACTGGTGATACACGCGAACAAGAAGAGTATTTTGAGTGCCTGACAGTCCACTGCCAGTGTCCCGAACGCTCCATGCGAGCCAAATGTTGTGGACTCAGAAACTGTAACTCCTGGAGCTGAAAGTGCCCCAAGTTCTAGCCTCTCTACCCCCATGGAGACTCCCCTGAAGTGAGGACAATGCTGAAAATGAGGCTCAGAGTGCAGAGACTATAACAGTTCCTCCCTAGAAAGACTGGTCGAGCTGTAAAGCCTGTGGTGCACCTGAGTTATGATCACTTGGGAGGCCTGTGGACTTGCCTCTCAATGTTGTCCATAAAGGAGTATGTGTCCCCGAGCTCATTGCCCAAACTGAGCATCAGTGCTAACTCCAAGTTACTTGTGTTGCCCTCTAAGTATGGTGCCTGCCCCATCCAGCCCCAAGGTAACTGATAGGGAAGGGCCCCTCTCTCAGGTTTCATGTACAAGAGGTAATAACTTGAGTTATGGTACAATGTGTATGTAATACTGTGTAAAGAGTGACGACTGCAATGTTTCAGAAATGTGTTCTTGGTAAAATGATATTTGACTGATGATTACATGTATGGAGCCTAATGCAAATGTATATGGTTGCAGTTGAAACTTATGAGGTACTTGCTTGGCGCGGACGTCAAGCTTTCCCAAACCAGGAAGGGTGTAACCCCCTGCAAATGAGGTTCCCAAAAGACTTCAGGAGCTTGTGAATGCTCCAAGCCTGAATGGTGTTTGGCATTTAAGCCATTTATCAGTAGTGTTTTAGAGCCTCTGGTACTGTCTCTTTAAGAGCTGTCTGCTTGCAGACATAATTAGCTTGTATGGGGGACTGTGCTTCTCTGAGTACCACTCGAGCTGCTGACAATTAACTTCATTTTGCAGTCACTAGGAGTGCAAAGGAACCTATCTGAAAAGATGTAACTGTTTACCAGAAATTATTTAGAGTAATAATGAAATTACAGTTTGTCTAACCTGTTCTTTGCAGTCAGAAACTGTGTCTGCTAGTTCCCATTCTAGTTTTGAACTGCTGAACTGGACCAATCAGTGTGGGGTAATAGCTCTAAAATGGTACCTTGAATGATCAGAACTTGGACTCATAATCTGAGCCAGCCACAAGAGGATTGTATGGGCAGTGACTCTGGGAGATGTAGTTTAGACTTCAGTGCCTTTTTCGACCAACAGCAGCAGTCTATTGTGAGTGACAGCCAATCCAGTCAAGAACTGGAGGAACTCAAAGGAAGTGCCCGGTTTTGTCTGGTTGGAGTTCAGTTGAGCTTTGGCAGTGAAGAAGGAAGGAGCCTGTACTTTTTCAGTGCAGTTTTAGTCAAAAAAGCGTGTGTAAGGCCCAGAGTTCCGGTCTGCAGCTTGTTAGGACTGAATCCGTCCGTAGAAAAGAATCAAAGGATCTCTGAAGAGTAGAAACCAGGCTCACCCTGTAGAAGACTGGAAGAATTGCTGAAAATTGCACTCGGTCTGTCAGGAACTGAATCTGCTGTGTGTTCTCCCGGTATTGTGCAGTAATTGCGATCGGGATACAGATGCAGCCTGCCTGGTATAGTGCTTTCTTTTATATGGATGTGTGAAGAGGTTTGTGTACCTCAAGTGAGCCCTGCTGACATTGAAGGACCCTATCTTATTTGGAGGTCGTGAGTACTAATTCAGGGTTGCTCCCTCGTTGAATTGCCACATTAAATCCAAATGGAATTACTGTACTGCTGACTGTTTAATTCTCCTTTTCTCTGTGTGAAAGGGCCCCTACCAGCTGCCACGGTTTGACTCAGCCACTAGGGCTTGGGTACCCAGGACAGTAACTGATAGGGATAGGCCTGCACAGAGCCATAGGTAGATTATTAGAGTGATAAGCTAATTAACCTGATTTCCCTGTCCTTGTTATATCCCCTAAATAAATCAGAGCTACTTGTTCCAGCAAAGTTGTACTGCCTGGAGGTATTTGTCTATGTTAAAGTACTGTACTGTGATTGTTGCACTGTATCTCATTTCACAGGAGGTCCCAGTGACGGAACCAGACCTGGGGGTAAGTGTATACTGTGAAGGTAATTCTGATATATTGTGTGGGCCACTAGTGGGAAGAAAGGGTGGTTGCAGTGTCCCAGAGGGCTGTGACCAAGTTAGTTTAACTATTGCAAACCCTGACCTCTGGGTGGAGGCACCCGCCATTGGATCCAGGCCCCTCAACCTGTTAGTGGCAAATCAGGCAGGGGTAGTAGCCCCTGGGATAGCGCCATCTAGGGGTTACACCTGCATTTGTAAATGGAACATAGACTCATAAATGTGTTATTTTGTAATATTTTTACACCAAATTTTCAACATAGCCTTGTTAAAAAAAGATGCAAAGTATGGTACAGGAGGGAAGTATGTAAAAAAAAAAAAAGGCATTCAGGAACAAGGGACCTGACATGAAGAACTTTGGGGGCATCTTTTGGGGCATTTCAGGACAGATGTGAAGTACTTCTTCAGAAAGGGAGTGGTGGATTCCTGGAGCAACATTACACTGGAGATGGTAAGAGCAAAAACAGTGGTGGGGTTCCAGAATACATGGGATAGGCACAAGAAAATCTCGGTGAAAAGGGGAGAGAGAACTGAGAAATGTAGGATCTGCGGTGTTACTGTAGGAAGGGAAAAATGGTCAGACTTGGGGGAGAGGGGAAAATGGTCCTTATCTGCAAGCAATCTCTTTGTTTCTCTGTTTCTGGTTCCAAAGGGGGGCAATACACAGTGCAGGGCGGTGCTCAGGGAAGTAGGGCAGCCAGCTCTCAAATGCAGAAGCAAAGAACTACAATCCTGAGCACTACAAAGGAAACTAGCAGCCTAGCACAGCATGATGCTAAAAATTTTTAATGGCATTAATATCATGAACCGCATTAAGTACAGATATAATCCTATATAAGCAAGACAGTTGACAAATGCAGTAAATGCTAGATGTAAAGGTATGGCTGCATGGTGAAAAAGTCTTTATGTAGAAAGCCCAAGCACTTCGACTCTCGACAAATCTTTCTCAGGAGCGTGGCTAGTTAATCTTTTAAAAAAATATTTAAAATCCCCTTGCTTGTTTAAACCAGCAGGTGTGATGATTTGTAATTCATAAATCCAAGTTGATTTTTTTCTACAGTAGTTTATTTACTCGTTCCCCCCCACCACACCACCACCAAAGGACCCACTCTCTAATGCCTATAAACTTTAATTCTCTATGATTTGAATTATGGCACTCAAACAAAGGACTACCAAGTGCGGTGTCAAGTCTCCTGTTAATAATACTGCTCAATGGTCTTGTGTGCTAGTTTTCAAGCTGGGCACTGTTCTCCGCACATATATCTTATTGCAGTTACACCATAGAACATATGTGACAAAGTCAGTACTGCAATTAATAAATTCAAACATCTCTAACTTTAAATCTTCATGAAGGGGGTGTACAAACTCTTTACCAGGCTGTGCATATGTGCACACATTACAATTGTGGCATTTGAAGAAATCTTTTGGTTTGTATGGTAACCTTTGGTTATTAATGATATCTGACTGATTTGTCTCAAATCGGCTATGGACTAACTTGTCTCTCTGACTGTTTGCTCTACTTAAATTAATGCATGGGATATCAACCACTGCTGAAGTCTTATCATTGTCACCGAAGCAGGACAGGGCAGTTATAACAAACTATATTGTCAATTTTACCTGACAAATGATTGAATTTACTGACAAATGTAATTGGACCATGTTCATGAATTTTATTTTTCTACTGGCCTTTCACTGTTCTTTTTTCAGTAAATCATCTTTATCTCTAGCCTTTCTAAGTAATGTTTTGTTATAACCCCTATTGAGAAATCTCTCTAGTTCATTAGTCTGTCAGTCATATGGTTCAGATGAACTACAGTTTCTTTTTCATCTTTTTTTTATTTGATTACTTTTTCTCACCCTGTCTCTGGTGGGCCATGTTCAAGAGGGAGCCCCAGCCCCGTTCCCCCAGCATCCACCGTCAGCATTGACCATCTTCCCCCAGGGCTTGCACCACCAGTGGGGTCAGCGGGGGATCCCCAGACCCCCACCAAAGATCAGATCTGGTTCTGGTCAGCGCCCGGCTGGTTGGGGAGTGGGACCTGCGAACCCCTCCATCACCCAACCACCGGAGACATGTTTCTTTTTTTTTTTTGCTCTTGGAGGAAAGGGCATGCAATGACACCAATTGCAGTGTCATGCACGCTCCTGTGCATGGCATGCAGAGCATCTGCCCCACCTCCATCCACCTTGTAGAGCATCGGTGTGCCATCCCCCAACCTCCACTAGGGGCCAGGCAAGCACAAGTCACTGGTCCCCCCCCCCAGAGGAGGAGAGCAGTCCTTGGGATGCTCAATCCTCCCCCTCCTCCTCCTCCATCATGCCAACCCCCGACAACCTGCTTGCACTGTGAACATGGGTCACCTGTGTGGCAGGAGGTAAGGCATGATGCTTCAGCCCTCCACGCCACCGGCCGCCACTATTTTCTTTTAACCTTAAAAATTGATTATAAGGGATATACTCTTTCAAAGGCATCTAATGTGTACTATCTGCCTCAGGACAGCATTTGTAGCAGTGTTTTTCTGAAGCACTGAGTTTCAAATATTTCTTCTTTGCCATGTTTCTCTCATGTCTCCTGTCAGTAGAAATATCACTTCTGAAAATAGGAGGATTACAAGCAGCTGCCTTGGAAATACTTGTGCCTTGAATTATGACACAAATCAGTGCTGCTGTGGAAGTCACTAACATCCGTGATGATATTCAGAGTTATAGCAAGCCATGGCTAGTCATGGCCTGTTCAATATACTGGGTAAAGGCCATGACTGGATAGTGTTATGGACCCCACCCTATTTCCCCCTCCCACTTCTGCACCTTTTAAAATGCTCAGCTTATCAGTATCTTATTTAGTTCTCAAGTTTGATACTTGTTTTTTTTATTTGCATAGTAATCAGCATGATGAGCTTATAAGAACATTTATACATGCTGCAGTAGAAAGGGCTTTAATTGCCATTGAACTACACTGCTTCCTGCAGCGTACTACAGCATTTTATGATATACCACGCTGTTACTGTATTGCTTTCCAGCCGGTGCTGCTATTCATTTTTTAGGTCCAAGCTGATGACCTTAATGAAATCAGCCTCTCATCATACCAGGGCCCCCCACCCTGTTTTTTTGTTGTTTTTTTTTGGTGCAGGGCTGACTGTATTGGCCTGGGAGGGGTTTTGCAGGCTTTTGCAAGCAACCGGGTGGCCAACTATGTCGTCAGTAGTGCATGATGTCATCACGTTCTGTGTAACAGCATGGCACACCAAGTGATCTGGTGATGCCTGGTGCATCATTTGTTCACTTGGCTTGTAGGGTGGGTACCCATTAAAAAAGAAGGCAGTGATTATGGCATGGAACACATGTAGTCACCCACAGCTGATGGTGATCCTGTGTAACTGAATAGTCTTGGTATAGTACAAAGGTGTCTTTTAGAAACTTTAGTGCTTTGAGTGCAGCAGTCATACAGATGTGATGCTGATACAGGCTAATGAAGTTATTTGATTTTACCTTGAGGGAAGTGTACTAGCAACACTGAACCACCAATATTAAAGATGTCATACAGTGACAAAAGAAGTATCCTACAGAATACTAAAGCACGGAATCCCGACACTCATGGGACCAGCTTCAGTAACCCAAAATACCTATGCCTCAAGAAATTTACACAGTGAAATTGTATTTCACCGTGCAAAATTATGTTCAAAAGATTTACATGGGTGAAACACAGTTTCCCTACTTGAGTAGCAAGAGGAAGGAGGTGCTGGCTGAGCTGCTTTCGTGGCATGGAGGGCTGGGTTAGGAGCAGCTTGGCCAGCATGGCCGCGTGGACCTGGGTTCTGTTCCCGGTGCGGCTATAATTTTTGCATCCCTGCCGTTCCACACCCCCCGCCCCCGTAACATTTATTTACCAACTCCAAGGTCCACTCCACCTCAGAGTTGATTATTTTAGTCATGGGGGTGCAAGGGGGGGTGAAGCCCCCCCCCCACATTGATCGTAAGTCCCTTTCGGGATGGCAAAATTCAGTTTCCCAAACTCGGTCTAGTAGAGTTAGGGGAACTGAATTTCGGGATGCCATAGTAGATCCCAAAATAATAATAGTGTGCTAGTTACTAATGTATCATTTATATTATTATGAATAGTTACATTAGAACATGACTAATTTGGGGACCATTATTTTACTGTTTTTAACAAACATAACAGGCACAGCTTATGGAGTGAGAAGGAACAGAACATCTATAGACATGTATTAAGAAGTGAAAGGGAAGAAACCCTCAACTCTTTTGGGGGATGGCCCCTGATCCTTATCAGAGCTTAATCCTACCTTCCCTACTGTTCCCCCATTCCCAGGCTACCCCCCCTGGGTGGGGCTGCAGCAGCAGGACCCCAACCCCCGGCAAACACTGGTGGCAATGGAGATAGTGGCAGAGCAGGGTGTCATGCCTGTGGGCTGGCTGTCTTTCTGAATGTTGAATCCCTGGGGTGGGGACATGCAATGACGTGCAGCATCCACTCCGCCCACTAAGGTGATGGCGCTGGCTGCAGTGGTATCCCCAGCCTCTGCCAGGGGTCTGTAAAACATTGAACAACACCCCCGGAGAAGGACAGTAGTCCCTGGGACATGGAATTTTACCCCAGCTGTCCTTATGACTCAAGTCTGTCACCAAACCCAGGATATCAGCACCATAGGCAGACACCTTGCAGCTGCGCCAGCGGGTAAGCCAGAAAAGAAAGTCTCTATTAAACAAACATAAGGACACATGAGAATGGAAGTGAGTTCTGAGAGTATATTTATTTATTTATTGAAATCTAGGATTAGGTATATATTGTTTACTTTTAGAATTTAACTAGTTCAAAAAGAATCAGAATAAATATGACAGTGCAGTAAACAAAAGCATTTATTGTGCCCCTTGTAGGATCATACAGAATTGTGGTTTGTATTGATTAGCAACCAAGAAAATATATGAAACAGCAGCTATAAGGTAATCTCTTATTTATTCATATTATATAGTTAAAAGAATAGATTATTACAAGGAATAGTAGGCTTTTTTTCTGAAAGAATTAACATTTTTACATAAGGCTGCAATCTCATATGAACATATGAGGAAGCCAACAGAATTAGGCATTTTGGTCTGTCTAGTCTGCTCGTTGCCCATGGTTCTTAGCTCAGGCTGGTGTCCCTGCTCCCCCTCCCTTAACTTTCCACTACCTTCCTCCCCTCTTTCCATTACCTTTATCTTCCACCTATATCTACCCCAGCCTCTCTCAAAGCTACCCACTGTCCTCAATGAGATCACCTCTTCTGACTACGCATTCCATTTGCTCACCACCCTTTCTGTGAAGAAATGTCGTCTAAGCTCTCTCTTAAACACCCACCCTGCAACTTTAGACTGTGCCCCTTCGGGGTTTTGCTGCAGCTTAGCCTGAAGATACCCTCCTGTTCACTTTATTAATCTTTTTAAGTACTTAAAGGTCTCAAGCATTTCTCACTTCTCCTTCTGTCCTCCAAGGAGTAGATATTTAGGACCTCTCAGTCTCTCCTTGTATAATTTACCCTGCTGCCCCACAGTCATCTTCATAGCCCTGGCTAGATGCATCTTTTATCAGGAGGGAAATTTTAAACTGTTATTCTTGTCGTAATGATGGGAACTTTTTTCATAGAAGGGCATCTGTGAAGGAACACCTCATTCTCCAGTTTAGATACTAGGGTGCTTCATCTTTAAAATTATTAGGACATTAGTTTAAATATCTTAAGGCAGATAGTACAGGTGTAATGTTTCAAAAATGGTGGAGTCAGCAGCATGACTTTCCTTGCTTCCTTCCTTTCCCTCTCATTGTAAGGCAGCTGGTAAAGATATAATTTTTCAGAAAAGGCGAGGTTAATAGCACACACATGTGTATATATTAGCAGCAGTCGCTGGTTTTCAGTTAACAGTTGGAACTGGCTAGGAGTGGAGCATCTTCTGTGTTGTAATTCTCCTGATCTTGAATTTGAGGATTAAAAAGAAGATGCTGCAAGGCATGTGCCCTCATCTTATTTTCCTCTATTAGTTGCAAATTTGTATTACCAGGCATGTACTTCATTCTGGACCCATTATCTATAGTTGACTGTTTGGAGTTTATGAGAGATGGGGGGGGGGGGGTAAATATACAGGCCTGTATTTTCAAAGATTTGCTGCAGGTGCAGGAGCAAGTTGCATCACTTTTATATCACAGATCACAGCTATGTCTGCATCAGAAGGGTGCACTACCATCAGAAAATGGATGCACCATAATCTTCTGCACCTGTACTTGCATCTATTGCAGATTAGTGATGCAAAAAGTGACACAGACGTGATGCAGTAGTGATGCATCCCACAAATATATTGCAAATATGCTACAATTATGAAGCAAGTATAGGTGTTGCTTTGATGCAGCTATGAAAATGTGGTGCAATTATATGTTGCATCTGCATGAAGCAAATTTATATGTCTTGACACAACTGTATCATTTTTTTACTTCTGAAAATACCACCTGCTATGTTCTACAGTGTCTTTAAAGTTTTCCCGAATGTAATTAACATTAAAAATAATCCTGACTCCTACTGAATGTATGAAAATAAGTAACAACAATGGCAATAAAACTTCAAAAATAACTACTTGATTTTGCCAAACATGTTTTACTTTTGTCTTTATAAATGATGCAGGAATTTTAACATGATTCAGGTCCATGGGATCCGGTGTTGGATGTCTGTAAGCTAAAGGTAACCAGGACTATTGCCATTCTTCCAGACGTTGGAAATATTTAAAAAACACTTTATGCTCCAGGATAAAATGGATATAGAAAATGCATACTTCTGCGTCTCTATAGTATGATAGTCTTTAATAGTGATAGACTCTAGCACCAAGTCAGTGTTTGGAATGGCTCTCTTCTTTGGTAAACCTTTTATGTATACATTTTTACTCCTATATACATGCATAATATTGAGACAGTACAACCATAGATCATATTACAAGTACAAATGACAATAGCACCAAACTTCTCCAGCCTTCCAAACTGAAATCAGATCGTTATTATTCCTCCCTCCACACACACACACACACACACACACACACACACACACTTGACATCAAAGATGTAAGAAAGCCGGGAATGTCTGTAAGATGAGTAATTTCACACTAAAACAGCCCAGGCCCCCCACCCCCTCACTGATGCAGACATCTAACATGAAAGAAAGCCAGGAATCTTAGTAATGTGAGTCAGTGTAATATCAAACTACACTGCCCCCCACCCACATAACAAAAAATAGTACATATAAGAAGACTGCATTGACACAGTGGAGGGTTTCACAGACTGCATAGATCCAGAAGCAAATGATTTGATACCTTTTAATGGACCAAAATAGATGTAACAAGAACAAAGTGCTCTAGCTTTCGGACCAACCAGTCCTTCTTCAGAAGCTAATGGCCATATGACTGCATAGAGAACTGCAATGCAACTGTTGCTAGGAAGGAAAAAATGCAGAGTCCCCTTTTTCTGAAAGCAATAGGACTGCAGGGCTCCACCCACTGTCGCCCTAAAAAAGGGCAACTGTTTGGGTCAGAGGTGGTGCTTGGAAGCGAATGGAAGGAGCAAAGTGGCTGAAGCCCCCAAAAAGGCAGCTTATCCCTGGTTTTGTATTGCTGTACAGCTAAATAAAAAAAAAAGGAAAACTTTGTAGAGAGGTGACCCAAAATAAAGTACTGCACTGGGACCTATCTGTCTGTTCTGCAGATTCACCACTGGGGCTCTCAGCTGCTGTGTATTACTTTTCTTCAATTGCTGGCACTGTTAAGTGCTATTTGATGGAGCTTCACACAGCATGGCAAAACCTTCAGTGCTGTTAGTCTCTTATTGATGAAGTTGGGATCAGCCTGTAGCAGTCTCCTGAGGTGGATAATCAAATACCTGACAATTAGGTGCTATCAAAGTGCTTCATCAAATTCAGTGCAAGCCTAGAAATACCATGTATTTCCAACAGCCCTCATCAGTCACTGGCTTACAATTTTCCAAAATGTCAATTTGAAAAAAAAAAAAAAAAACAGGTGGTAAACAGATCATTCAATGCCTCTTGGTTTGAGAGATGAAAGTGGCTTCATAAATGACGAAAGCAAGGACTGTATGTTTTACTTCACATGTGTAAAGGCATATTGGGATAAACTTATTAATTCTTCTAATTGCTTTGATCCCAGTTTCATATCTAGAGGGTAAAGCAACTGGAAAGATGCCTGTGTTAACTTTTGAAAACACAAGCTCACAAAGTTTTATTTATTGAAAAGTTTCACCAGAAAAGCACGCTGAGCAACTACAATTGCTCATCTCCTGGTGCATCCTAGGGGGAAGGGGGTACAGGAGATGGAACAACATACAACGCATAGTACAGCAATACAAACAGGTACATTTTGTCAATCATATAACAGTAAATGCTAGAAGAATTAAATGACAGAGTTTGGCTAAAATTCACGAGTCGTATAACTATTATAAAGTGCTGGTAAAAATAAAGTGCTAGAACAGTTAAGGAGGCACAGAACAACATCCAGTAAAGGAAAGGGGAGGGGTGGTAGCAGCGCTAGAAGCAGTAACAGCTTGGAGAGAGGAAGTTGTGAAGGGAGGAAAAGAAAACAAAGGCTGGAGGAGTGTCTAATTTGTGCAGCCATTTGGTTCCAGAGTTTTAGGAAATGGTACGAAAATGCTGATTGGCTTGCTGAAGTTGAATGGCGTGGAACAACCAGGGTGTGAGAGTCCTGCGATCTTAAGGAGTGGGTTGGGGGGGGAGGCATGCTAATAGAGGATACAAGATAGGGTGGTAACAAGCTGAACCAGTATTTGGAAATTAATTTAGTACAGTGGAGAGGCATTGATTGCCAAGAGACAGAAAGGCTAGAGCATGGTAAAAGCAACAATGATGAGTGTGAAGAGGAGAATCCAGGACAAATGACAGAAGGAGTTAAAGAGGGTGTCCAATCTGGTTAGGATGGACTTGGGAACAGCACTGTAGACTACGCCACAGTAGTCAAAGATGGGAGAATCACTTTCTGCACGCCTTACCAGTAGTTATAGACAGCTATGGTTCCTGTACAAGGCACCTAACTTTGGGCACAGTTTTTTCAGGATAGTGTCCACATGAACAGAAAAGTTAAGGTGCTGGTCAAGCCACACCCCAAGGTAGTAAAAGAGGTAACATCCTCTAGTGTAGTCCCCATCAAGGGTGTGAAAATGGGGTAGGGAGGGGAGCCTTGAGAGTCTCTGCCTAGTGCCAAAGGTCATAGAGACAGTTTTCTTGGAATTGAGAAAGAGCTGATGCAAGCTAAACCAGTGTTGAACTATGTCGAAGTCAGCTTGAAATCTGGTAGCTACATCGATGGGAGACTGACCTGAAGTAAACAGGACAGTGTTGTCAGCATACATATGGATAAAGGAAGAGTTGCATACCTCGGGGAGGTCATTTAAGAAGATGTAGAAAAGTATAGCGCCTAATACTGATCATTGAGGCACACCAGTATTTATTGGGAGCGGGGGAATAGAATCTGCAATCTTAACTGACTGGAAACAGCCAGCCAGGTAAGCACTGAACCACTTTACGGCAGAGTCAGGTAAGCCAGAAGTAGATAGTTTATTCAGAAGGAGAGGGTGTGAGACAGTGTCAAAAGCCTTGAAGTGTCATGAACATGCCGTGTTCAAGGTAGCGACAGTTTCCAAGTCATTCCCTGATGTTGATGAATGTCTGTCATCACTCCACGAACAACAGAAGTGGGATTGGTGATCTTGTTTCCTAAACATTTTTCAAAATGTAACATTCTTAGCTAGGCAGGGATTAGCTTTACGTGGAGACAGGGATAAACTGGATTCCAACTTTATGCAGACAAATTAAGAGCCAATGATGAGGCTTACTACCTGGTCTGAGCAAAAAACAGACAAATACACATCCCAGAGATGCAAAATGAGATGCTGAAAACTCTAGACTTAAGAGTCCTGTGTCAAGTTACTGAAAAGGTTCGATCAGTTGCATTCTTCTCGATAATGACTGATGAAACTAGGGATTCTGTCAACAAGGAACAAGTTGTAATTTGTGTAAGATGAGTAGATGATCATTATGAAGCTCATGAAGAATTCCTTGGACTTTATGAAGTTAGGGGAACTGATTCAAAAACATTAGTGCAGGTCATCAAAGATGTTCTGCTGCGTGCTAACTTTAGCATTACAAAAGTTAGGGGTCAGTGTTATGATGCTGCTGCTGCTATGGCTGGAAGGAAGTCAGGTGTGGCACATCAGATATCTGAGGCAGAGCCTAGGGCACTGCTTGTCCACTGTTATGGTCATTTCGTAATCTTAAGCTGTGATGCTGTTAGCAAGTGCAAAGAAGTCAAAACAGCTCTTAAGATAACTCATGAAGTAACAAAATTGATCAAAAACTCTCCAACCAAAGGAGCCTGCTTTGAGCAGCTTAAAAAGCATCTTGCACCTAATGTCCCGTCGCTTCGTAGTCTATGACAAACAAGGTGGACTGTGAGAGGGAAGTCACTGAAGAGAGTTTTGCATAACTATGAGGTGCTCGAGAACACATGGCTTGCCTATAAAGACGGTGCTCCAAACTCAGAGACTAAGAGCAGAATACTGGGTATCTCTACACAGATTAAGTCCTTTGATTTCCTGTTTAGTGTTACCCTTGGTAAGGTTTTATTTCATCACTGCAATAACCTCAGCACATCTCTACAATCTCCAGAAATATGTGCATCGGAAGGTCAGAATCTAGTAAGAATGACTGTAGAAACCTTAAAAGCACTCAGCAGCAAGGATGGGTTTAAGAAGTTTTGGGAACAAGTAACAGAGACGGCCAGTAATCTGGACATGGGTGAACCACAGCTTTCCAGAAAGAGGAAACCACCACGCAGACTTAATGACTATATAACTACTTGTCCAGCACCAGCAGCATTTCCCAGTTCTGTTGAAGGCCACTATCACCAAGTCTACATGATGACATTCAGTGTTGTTACCACTTGCATTAAAGACCATTTTGAGCAGCCTGGATAGCAGACGTATGCTAAGCTGGAAAAACTAATCCTAAATACTGTACCATCAATGGTGAAGACTGGGAGGAGGAATTTCAGCACATCATGACACTGTACAGTGATGACATTGATGCTTCATCCCCGCATGCACAATTACAATACCTTGCTGCAAACTTTGGTCTGAAAAAGGAAGCTTAATCTCAAGGATGTAATTGTTTCATGAATAGTCTGCCCCATGCAGAACAGTATTTTTTTCTCAAATGCTGTGGTTTTGCTAAGCTGATACTTGTGATACCTGCAACAAATGCAGTCAGTGAACGGTCTTTCAGTGCATTGAGAATAATTAAACATTATCTTGGTACAACCATGACACAGGCCCGCCTAAATCACCTAATGCTTCTTCACATCCACAAGACCATAACAGACAGTTTGAACCTTGTGGATATTGCCATCAGTTTGTAGAAGACTCAGAGCACCGCCAATGATTAATAGAAGAACAGAAGTAAAATCTGTCTTACTTCTTTCCTTTTTTTTCATTGCAATTGGTCCATCCATTCAAGTACAGAGTTGTCCTGGGACTGACACACACACAGTACTAGCAAAGCCACTACAGTAAACAACCATGTACAATAACTCGGCATTATTAATTTCTGTCAATAAACAAGGTCATTGCAGTTGACCCAATCCATAAGAGAATAGGTTGGTGGAGGTAAGAATAAAATTAAAAATTTATATAAAAATTAAAACAACAATGAAAAATAATGATGAGACTCATAATGACAAATGCCCCAAAACTCAATAACGATCATCTGACTGGTCTTAAAGCCTGCAGCTGCAAATGGGGAAGGGGAAGGGAATACACGTGGCTGACCAACAATGCCATCTCATTGGGTGGGTGGTTGGTGGATGCCGTCCACCAACCACCCACTCAATGAGATCTTATTCTGAACAGAATTATTGCAATGTCCTGTGAAAGAAAAGATTTTTATATAGTCTGTGTGGGCCCTGAGGGCTGCTAGTCCCCACCAAGCTTTAGCTGTCTAGATGCTGTTGGTGATCTCAGGGCTTTTACAGAAGATTAAACTGTAAACACAGTACACTGTTTCCTACCCTGACTTCTTGGGAAAAACAAAACACTTTTTCCTTGCAGTTAGGGTTGTGGAACACACTGGCTGGACATGGATCCTGCAGTTGCAATTGGGGGTGGGTGGGGTGACTGATGCCATCAGCCTCACACCCAGCCACCCACCCCACGATGAGCAGCATTATTACAATGTCTTGCGTAAAACATTTTTATGTAAAGGCTGGGTGGTCTAGTGTGGGGGCTGCCAGGCCCACAGAGGCACGTGGGGGTTTACATGCTGTATGGTAGGTCTGGGGCTTTTATTGAAAATTAAACACACTTTTGTTACATTTTCCTATCCCGATTCCTGTGATAACATAAGTTTTTTGCCCCCTGGAATCAGTGGTATGGGACACTGACTGCCACAGTCTCTCACACTCATGGGGAACAAATATTTTTTTTTCTCACTCTAGGAGTCAGGGGTAGGAAGGATATAACAACAAAAATAAGTGTGTTTACTCTTCAATAAAAGCCCAAAACTCACCACAAATCATCTAGAACCCAAACGCTTCTGGGGGCCTAGCATAAAATGTATACTAAAATTATGACCTAAGCATCAGAATCAAATAATGAAATGCATACACCCATAAAACAGCTGATGCATTACTTTTTTTTGAAAAAGTTTTGTAACAATTCTGTAAAAAGAAACTGTGCCTTTTCACTGCTTTTTTTTTCACTATGGTGCACTACCACTTTAAGAAATTTTGTATAAATTAAATCACATTTGTCACTTCCTTAGACCCGCCACTGAGGAAGGCCCACTGTAGGTTTGAAGCGCCATTAGGTTCTTGTCAGGCAACTTGCCAGAATAAATTTTGCACTTGTGCACCCTTCAAACATGGACAACTGAGTGCGTTTTCTTTTGTTTGAAACTTCATGTAAGCTGGCTGCTTTGTGCTCATGCACCACCATTTCCAGAGTGCACCATCCACCAACTCTCCTGAGTTATGTTATGTCTTTTCTCACTTGTTTCTCAATTTTAAAAAGAATTAAGCTCCAAAATCTAATACATTATCCCGATAGGTCAGAACCAGTTTGCTGGAAGATAAGGACCTGGTCAATATTCTACACTAGGTCAAATCAGAGTCATCACAATTGACTGATTTCCAGAGTCAAGCAGAAGCGGACCATTTTGGGGTGTCCTGATCTGCACAGAGCCAGCCCTCCCTTCCCTATCTGTGAGGTCTGTCCTTTACTTGCTGCTACTATTTTCCCTTCTGTTCTGCCTGAGCTACCCCTACGCACATACACACACACACACACACACACACACATATGCACGCATGCACACATACCACCCCCAACTCTGTTCTCAGGAGGGCTTGATGTACCAAGCACACCTGTATCCTTTACTGTGGGAGAGTTGGGATAGCAGGAGGGTGACGCGTTCCAGAGGGCTGTGGGGGAAGGGGTATGCTTTTACAGGGTCTGGTAGGGGAAGGAGGGGGAAGGTAGCTTTTAGTTTTGTTTTGGTTTTTTTTAATGAACAGTGACTGTGGGTAGGGGATGAGGATAACATATTCTACACTTTCATAGTACTACTAATTCTGAAAGAACTTCACTTGAACTGCTGGGGAAAAGGGTTGTGGTGTTCTTCAATAACCGGGATATGGGAGATGCCATAATTTAATGGCCTGGCGGAAGAAAGTGGGGTATCAGTACTACGCTGGTGTAGGGTCACTTGGGAGCTACTGATACCACTGGTAAGCTTGTGGTATCTTCAATGTCAGTCACACTACCCACTTTCAAAACACTGTTTGAAAATTGTGAGAACAGACTATGCTGGTTGTATGTGGTTTATTTTCTTTCAGGGTCTACTGCTGCAAGTAATGGAGCTTGTTTAATGGCTGAACTTTTAATGATGACATATAGCTGTCAGCAATCAGCAGCCTCTCTATGCAGGGAAGCAGGAAAGATTGTAGAGTTGTTTGTTCCATCTGCTGTGACTGTAATGCAGCATGTGTATGAGTGGTGTGTTCTCAAAACCTTAACCGCTGCTTTCTTAAGAGGTTTGATACTTGCTCGTGCAACCCTCATGCACATTCCACAATAAAATCAATAGTATCCCTACATTCTTTGACAGACAGCATGAACAACCAATAGCAAACCACCCTGGCATAGCTGCAAAACAGTTCTTGACATCAATCACAGTTGGACAATTTGTGCAGTTTGTTGTGACTGTGATGTGGAGGTGCATGAGGGGCACATTCTTGAGACCTTAGTCACCATGCTCCAAGAGGTACTGTACACAACTCACTTATGTGATCCTTACGCACTTGTCTTCACAGTCACAACAGATCTCTTAATGTTCCTACTGTGTTCAAAGTCAAAAATGTTTTACAGCTATGCAAAAAACACTACTGTAGGGTGAAAGATGTTAGAGAAACACTTCTTAACTTTGACTGTAGTAGGAACTGGTCTGCTATTCAGACCAGCCCTAAAAAACTTACTGTAATTACAGTAGCTTGAAGGATAATAGGATTCAGGATACAGAAGAATACACACGCGATGTATTTGGCCTTTGTGATGTAATGCTGAGAAGATTAAAGTGCAGCATAAATACAGTACGCCCACAAGAAGTGGTGACTGTGGCAGGCATTTATCTACTGTTTCTTCGTCAGCACTTCTGAACATCCAAGTCTGACTAAGCACTTGCCCCTCAAGCTGTGCCCTAGCAGTCAGTGACAATGACATCCTTGCAAATCTCAAGTCTCACCTGTATAGTGAGACATAAAAAATGGTGACTGCTGTTTAACTGCCTTCAAAGCCACCTATTGTACAGTTCCTAATAAAAGATTTGACTTACCAAAGAGTGTCACCTCAAAGTCTTTAAGCACACAGGTCCATGGTCCTACAGTAGGGATAAGTAACTCTTCAGATTGATCAAAAAGCTGAATGTCCCTCCAGTTACTGACACCAGACATTCTGCCAGTACAAGGTTAAAGGAAATTTTCGACATACCGGATGGCAGCTACCACTCATATAACTCCTCATATCAGAAAATCACTTTAACAATAAAGTAATGTAAGGGCCAATTCAGCTGTATGAATCAGAAAGTCACCAGCACAATTGCAAAGTTCTCTGAAATGGACAATTAATTCCTCAAGGTATCTGAAATGTGGAACAGAGCAACAAATCCCCAAGAACTTGCAGCTTTAGGAATCTGTGTTCTTGCTTGGTTTGTGGAGCCTGAAGCCATCCTAAATAATAAAGATCACAAGAAACATGTGGCTAGCTGACTAGTTTCACAAATCCCAGTACAAGACAAGCTGCAAGTAACTCTATGCTGTAGAACTTCTGAAAAGAAACAACTGAGTATACATAGAGCTAGCCATTGGCGGAATCTAGTCTACTGCAATATCTTGGACCGTTCTACCAGGCACCTTTCGTCTCTCTCCCCTGCACAAATTGCCATCAGAGAAATTATGGTCTCGGTTGGTCTAATAGATCCCTGGAGGGCTCTTTTCCCATGTCAGATGGAATACTCATTTCACTCTATTCCCCATAATTCATTCTCTCGTCTAGATTACTTTCTTGTGGATGTGGGGCATCTTTCATCTGTTGTATCCTGCAACTACCTTTCCAAAGTGATCTCAGATCACAATCCCACCTTATTATGTTGGAGTCCTGGACCGCTCCTCTCTAAAGACAAGATCTGGAGATTTAACAGCCAACTTTTTCGATCAGAATATCTGAAATCACAGCTCGCAGACTTCATCACTAATTTCCTAAATCTTAATACCCCCACTATGTCCAAGTTAGATATTTTATGGGCAGCTTTTAAATGTTCAGCGAGGGGAGAAATAATCCATATGGCTACAGTTAAAAAAAGGATCAACTCCAAGGTAACCTCTGCCCTGTTACAAGACATCGGGAGTTCAGAACTAGCACTCTCTACTGACTCGACCATAGATGAGCTTAATGCCTTAGAAATTCTAAGAGACTGATATAATTCAATCTTAACTGAACATGCAGAATACCTCCTTATACATTCTAAAATTCACTACTTCGATCAGGAGGACAAGGCAGCAAAACTCTTGGCTCTATGACTCAAGACACAGGCCTCTGACAGAATAGTCCCAAGTATTCAAAACCCGAGGACAAATTGTTACTACCCTAGAGATATAGTAAACTGTTTCCAGGAATATTATAGAACCTTATATTCCCAGTCTTCTTCTCTTTTCTGCCCAGAAATGATAGACCAATTTTTACAATCGATTCAACTTCCGCAACTTAATAATAGTCAAATAAATTTGCTTAAGGCACCTATTTCCCATGACAAAATAAACATGGCCATTGATTCTCTTCCTTTAGATAAATCCCCAGGACCAGACAGTTACACTGTACAATTCTTTTAACTTTTTAAAGCACAACTAGTACCGGTTCTCCTAGATACTTATAATTATATGTATACATGGGTTCAGAATCTGGAAATAGAAATCTGATTTACCTTTGTGTGGAACCCACAATATTCGTCTCAGCTGCTCTGGATTGAAATAGTGAAATCTGTGTGTATACAGAAGTGCCAACAGAAAATTCAAGCATCTCTATTTACATCCAACTTTGTATGGACTGCACACAGTTATATGGGCTTTTATTGGGAGGCAGCTGTGAAGGGCAAGAAACAGAGGAAGATAGAAGGGAAGAGAGAGGAAACATATTAAAGGAATGGGGAAAACCACAGTAGTAATCTATCTTACTGTGTTGTAAGCTAATTTCAGTTGTTCTTACTTGAATAATTGGCATATGCTGTACAACTTGGTTTAAATAATCTCACAATAATCAGTATAATTAAAAACTATAGGGCTGGCTCTCTGGCTTTGAGTCAAGAGGGATCGCTCAGGCATGCCTGCAACTCAGACTCACACCTCAGGCCAGGAATGCTAGGAGTGAAGGCTGGCAAGGGAGAGTTTAGTGCTGACTCAGATACTCTCCTCCTCAGGTGAGGGTTTCCAATCTTCATCACAAGGCTGCCTCCTGGTGTTTGGCAGGATGTGAGTAAAAACTGCACTGGGAAGAGGGAGACAATGTACTGGTGATGTGCATGGCACTCGTCAGCACTGTGACATCATATCACATCACATCACATCACAACACATCATGGGTGTGAGATAATGAGGAACTCGAGCCTCCACAGTCCAAATGGCAGTTCCTTGTGCCCGCCCATATCAACAGCCCACTCTCGTGAGAGCCCAGACACACAGATCACTTACACAGTTCATTTCCATCCCATATGCCCTATATACAGGGCACCTATGCTGGGGAAGTGCTGCAGTGATGGGAGTCATGATGCAGGTACCCAGAGGAGGAGACAAAGGAGAAGTCAAGGCAGGAGAATAAATATGCAATAAAAATATGCAAAAAAAAATAAAACAATCATAATATGGACCAAAGGGAACACACAAAATTTGCCACCTCTCATTCCATTATAGAAGAGTAATAGTTTGACTGCAAGGAAAACAATATCACATAATCCCTAATCCAAATCTCAAATGCAGTACAAATCACTGCATCTATGAAATATCTGCAGAGTTCTAAATTGAGGCAGGCAACTGCTTGCCCTGTCGACAGCACACAGCCTTTGACACTGTGCCACATAGAACACTATTGCACAAACTGGGGAATATGGGTGTGGGCAGGACAGTAGTGCGGTGGGTAGGTAATTGGCTGGGCAGCAGGACACAGAGGGTGGTGGTAAATGGCTGTCACTCCACAGAGGGAAGAGTGACCAGTGGGGTACCACAGGTATCAGTGCTGGGACCAGTACTATTCAATATCTTCATCAGTGACATTGCGCAGGACCTAGAAGGCAGAATTTCACCGCTCATTGATGACACAAAGCTCTGTAACAGAGTAGACACAACAGAGGGTGTAGACAGAATGAGAAGGGACCTGCAGAAACTTGAAGAATGGTCAGGGGTTTGGCAGTTGAAATTCAATGCAAGGAAGTGCAAGATAATGCATATGGGGCACAAAACCCTGGCACAATATATCAGTTGGGGTGAGGATATAGCATGCACCAAGCAGGAAAGGGATCTTGGAGTTATCATCTCTGATGACCTCAAGGCAGGGAAACAGTGTGACAAGGCAGCAGGTAAAGCAAATAGGATGCTGGGATGCATAGGCAGGGCATCACCAGCAGGAAAAGGGAGGTCATAATTCCACTATACAAGACACTAGTGAGGGCCGCACCTGGAGTACACTGTGCAGTTCTGGAGACCTTACCACGTAAGGACATAGACAGGGTAGAGAAGGTTCAGAGGAGGGCAACAAAGATGGTGCATGGATTGCATCACAAGTCCTATGAGGACAGGTTGAAGGCACTGAACATGTACTCCCTGGAGGAGAGGAGGAGAGAGGGATATGACAGAGACATACAAGTATCTTACAGGGAGGAACAGGGTGCAGGAATGCACTATTTTAAGCGAAAAAGATGTTCCAGGACTAGAGGGCATGGGATGAAGTTGGAGGGAGGGCGACACAGAGCGGGTGGTGGACAAGTGGAACACCCTGCCAGAGGAAGTGGTGGGGCTGAAATAATCACGGGATTTAAGAATGCATGGGATAGACATAAAGGAATTCTGGAGGTCAGGGGTAAGGGGCAACAGACTTCCTGGAAAACAAACTGAACTTACAAACTTAAATGGGCAGACTGGGTGGGCCATAGGCCCTTATCTGCCGACACTGTCTATGTATCTATGTATTGTTCTCATGGAGTTCTGAAGGTTTTAATTGCGTACCTCAGGTGAGAGGCATGTGGTCCTGGTGGCTTCTGTTGCCTAGCAACAGGGACTCTAGCACTACGGCTCTTTCTGGCCGTTAACTTTTACTGAAATAGCACTTGCCAGGTGTAGGGCAGTGCTCCTTGCACATTTAGAAATCCTCTGCATGAAGAGGTGGTAAGGTATTGAGGCACAAATTCTATTTTTAAACTGAAGCGCTGTCTCGCTAAACAGGAAGCAACTCCCAACTGCTTCCTGTACTAGCGATATAAAGAAGTACTTCTTCCCGAGGCAGAGTGCACGCATTGTGTGAAGACACATGCATCTCTGCGCGTATCCGCTGAGGACCACTGAGACCACCGTAAGAGGGCTTTTATTATGTATATTGGCAATTATGTATATCTGCCAAAAGCACATAGCTAATTGTTCTCATGGAGTTCTGAATGTTTTAATTGTATGCCTCTGGAGAGACGCTGGTCCCGTGGCTTCCGTTGCTTAGCAATAGGAACCTTAGCACTACGGCTTATTCTGGCCATTAACATTTACTGAAATAGCACTTGCCAGGTGTAGGCAGTGCTCCTGCACATTTAGAAGTCCTCTGCATGAAGAGGCGGTACAGTATTGAGGCACAAATTCTATTTTTAAACTGAAGCGCTGTCTCGCTAAACAGGAAGCAACTCCAGCTGCTTCCTGTACTAGCGATATAAAAGTGCTCCTTTGAGCAGAGACACGCCCATGTGTGTGAAGACATGTATCTCTGCGCAGATCCGCTGAGGACCGCTGAGACCACCGTAAGAGGGCTTCTTATTATGTATATTGGCAATATCTGGTAGGATACTGAGGATATGAATATCCATGAGGCCTTTGTTACCCTTAGTTCTGGGGAAGTTGCAATGATCTATATCTTATGCAATAAATTTTGCTTGGAAAGCCAACTGGCTTTGAGGGACTGAAATGTGTACAATGTATTGAAATCTCACTTCTTAAAACAAAGATAACTGAGCTGGAAACAGCCTTGAGCGAACTTCAGGCAAGTGCAATGGAGCTTAACCCCTTAGTAGTAGGAAAAGCACCAACCTTAAATCAAGTACTATAACAAACAAATAAAGGTCAGGGAGAGTCACAAAAACATGTCGGGGATGTAAGTAGTGAGGAGGAAGATGACTGCAGCCCAGTTAGGACCAAAAAGAAACATAAAAAAAGACGTAGATGTATGGAATTTAACCTACCACTTCAAGATAGATATGATATCCTTGATCATAGCAATGATTCTCAGGTTCCTTGTAATGATATCCAGGCTTCGGATAATATATGTAGTTAGATACTTGAATTAGAAATTACTGAACAAACAAATTCATCCACTATTGTGGAAAATATTACTGAGGAAAAGCTAGAGAAAAACATTGCTACAATGCAAATTGGAGATAAACCCTATCACCTGGCCTCTAGGCTACGTGACACCAGTAACATTACTATAGCACCTCAATTTCAAGAATTAGCACATACAAATGAGAGTATGGACGCAAGATTGTAGCAGCCTACAACTAATCATAGACAGATTTTTGTATTAGGAGACTCAATTCTCAAGTACTCTGATAGATACATTTGTGGGAAAGACAAAGAAAACAATACATGCTCAGGTTACAGAGGCACCTGGATTAGGGACCTAGACAGAATGCTCCCTATAATAGTTGAAAATAAAGGTCAAAACCCATTAGTTATACTGCACGTGGGCACTAATGACATTAATAGATTCCCCATTGAGACAATTAAATCAGACTTTATTGAGATTGCAGCTCATCTAAAAAAAACTGGGCTGTGAATATTGTTTCTCAGAGAAAGATCTTACCAGTACCCAAGGCAAATTATCACAAACAAGCAAAAATAAAAAAGGTGAATGAATGGCTCCGAAAATGGACAATACAAAATAAAATAAAATGCATCACACATTGGGAAAGGTTCTCCACTAATTTGGAGTTGTATAGATGGGATAGTCTCTACCTCAATAAAAAGGGATCTGCAGTTCTGGGTAAAACAATTTCAAAAACAATTTGCAATATGTTAAAACTAAATTGTATGGGGCAAAAAGGGAAAACAAACATCAATACATTAAGTGCATAAACAAATATTAAATCATTTTAACAAATGCAAGGAGCTTAAATACAGTTAAAATAATGGAACTGGCTGGATTAATGTCACAGCACCTTATTGATACAGTCGCAATCACGGAGACTTGGTGGGACAATTCATCTGATTTGTATACTTTATCCCAGGATATACATTATTTCACAAAAATAGAATTAATAAAAAGGGATGTGATGTTAGTATTTATACTAAAAATACAATTAAGGCAACTGAACACATACTCCCATACTCAGGGAAAGGATTGCTAGAGGGTATATGCACTGATACATAAGAACAAAATGGAAAACGTTTTCTTTTTACTAACTACTACAGACCCCCAGCATCAAATTTAGAGTAGGATAAACATTTGATGGATGAAATTAAGCAACTCACCCAATGCTCCGATAGCATGATAGTAGGTGATTTCGACTTGCCAGGTATCAACTGGGAAAATCTTGCAGCTAAAACTAATCAAGACGGATTACTCCTTGATTCAGTCATAATGTCAGGATTAGATCAGCTAGTTAAGGACCAAACAAGATTGATCAATATACTCGACTTGGCTCTAGTTAACTTCTCCCAGGAGTCATTTATGACGGATATTATTAGGAATTTGGGAAGCAGTAGTCATAATATAGTCCTAATTGAATTTAATAAAAATAAATTGGTCAGTAAGTATACTGACTATAGATACAATTACAATAAAGGCAAATATGATCAAATCAATAAAGCTCTAAATGGGTATGACTGGATCACTATGTTTCAGAATTCAAGTATTAATGATTGCTGGTCACTATTTAAATCCATCGTAATGGAATTAGAAAAACTATATATCCCCATTAAAAAAAATACATAACAACAAAGGTAAGGTCCCTTCATGGTTGACTAACTCAATTAAGCATCAGAGATCTATCAAAGAACAATCATTCAAAATGACGAGAATGTTTCTGAGTGCTGTAAATCAAGAGACGTATAGGGAACAATTGAAGAAAACTAAGACTATGATTAAAACAGAAAGAAAGAAAATTGAACTTCGATCAGCCTAAAGCATTTTATGCACACATTAACAATAACAAAACTAAGAATAACTCAATCAATAAACTGGTTATTAATGGTGCAGAAATAAATTATAATGGCCAGATATTCAAAACTTTGTCTGGGACTAAATTAGCACTGCCCAGTGGGCAAATGTAGTGCAGAGCAAAAAGCAAGCTATATTCAAAAGGAATAGCTCAGGGCAAACAGCTTCTGAATACATCATGGGAATGAGGCAGGGCAACTGGGTTGGAATGCAGGGCAACTTAGCCCTGTAATAAGACAGCTCTGAATATAGCAACCAGGAAGTGCAGACCACAAAACAACACAGAGAACAGCGACATGAAGATACAGTATGTGAAGATGACCTATGTGATCAATGTGTGTGCCAGCAAATGAGTGGACCCAGTACAGCTGCAGGGAGCAACGTATGTGAAAGTACAGTGTGAAAAACTGCATAATATTCCCCGAACTGTTTGCGCAGTGCTAATGTATTTGTGCAGGTTAGGCACAGAGCTACGCCATTTGCCTGGTGCAAAAACATTTCCTCGGTGCTAAACTTTGCCATATTCAAAAGTGACATGCAAATGAGCCTACTTAGGTAGTCTCTGGGCAAACATCTGCATTAGCATCTCATTATGCCCTGATTTGCATGCAGTTTGCCCAGTGTTACTGCAGGATCCCACCGCACCACCTGTAGGTCAGTCTGGTAGTACAGGGGCTGGCTGGGTCTGCCCACAGTGCCACCTGTATGTCAGTCTGGCAGTGCATGATGATAGCTGCAGGCTACATGTATATAGTACAGCATAGCATATTGCACCCCAGGGGACAACACAGCATAGGCACAGGTAGTGCTGCATGCAACTGTCATACTGTAGGTCATGCTACAGTGCACAGCAGACACTACAGTAGCAAGGGGGCCAGTAGCGAGAGGGACACATCAATGCCTATGGTATGTAGCGCAGTGATGACCACTGCACTGTACACAGTGACAGGCCCAATGTGCAGGTGATTACTGACAGTGGACAGTACTGTTACGCTGTTGTGCGATCCATAGATGCTGCACCTCTGGCATGGGATGCTCATAGTGACGCATACATGGCTGGCTATGTGTGCTGTGGCATTTGCACAGCTGTGTGGTATGTGTTTGGGGGGGCACACGTGTGATCCGACAGGCACACTGGTGTTGGGGTGTTCCTACTACTGGCCCATGCACTGTGTGATGTGTCCCAGCCTTGTGGCCACACCTGGTCTGTGGTGAGGCCTGGCCACCTGTACACCCTCCCTTGACAGCCACCATACCCACAGTGCTGCATGTGTGTGCTGGTATCTGTTGGTCACCACAGACGTATGGTCTGCAGGTGTGTGCTGTATGGCCACACTACCATGGTGTCCCCTGGGGCCAGGTCACCCCTTACTGCCTGGCATGGCTAGGACTGGTGGCAGCTGTTGGCATCTGTGTGGTGCCATCAGTGAGCAGCATGTGTCCTCAATGTCTGGCTTTTTCTATGTGTCATATTCATATGTTAGGGTCGAGCAAAGCCATGCAAAAGCCACGCAAACACCGTGCAAAGCCACAATGTCACGCAAAGCAGGATTGCCCAGGGTTAAGACCAGCTTTTCCCCAGACGTAATTTGTACCATGCAAAGGGTCACACTAAGTCACGCAAAACAACTTTGTGTGGCGCTAGTCACTGAAATAGCATTGCGTCAGTATTCATGTTCAGTTTGTCCCTTGCATATATTATGGTTTTGCCTGGTGCTAATGTAATTTGTGCACGCTATTCAGCCTTTGCATTGCAGACCCATGCTAATCCCGCTAAGATACTCATGCTAAATGGTTTGTGCCAGCACAAAGCTTTGAATTTCTGGGGCTAATTTGGCCATATCGAATGCATTTAATCACTATTTTGCATCAGTCTTCTCAAAAAAGAAACGCTTGAATATGATAAATAATTAACAAAAATCCTCAGAAATTAATCTTAGCAAAAGCATTGCTGCTATTAAATTACTTAAGGAACACAGTCCCCAGGGCCCAATAGCATCAGTCCCATTTTCTTTTTTTTTTTTTTTAAATTTAGTATATTTTATTCAAGTTTTACTTTTCCAGACAATGCAGTCTGAGAGCTACAAAAGGTAACATTAGTCAATGGTAATACACATTACAAGGGATAAAACAACTATTTCAACCCCATTCCTCCCAACCAACCCCATGAAATCTCCTAACCCCCCTCACGAGCCCCCACCAGACCTCCTCCCAGGAGCCAGAGCCATAGGTTGCACCAGTTAGAAGGCCAAATGCTTCTTGGATGTTAGTTTCAGTGAGCACGTTAGTCCTTCTCGCAGATGGGGCCTACTGATATTAGCTACAGAAGGCCAACAACCTTAACGATGGAGATAAACTCCACCTTTGATAAAATTAAAATAAAGGGCTATCAGAGTTCGCTTTTGGGCATAGAAACAATTGACCATAAAGTATGAAATTTCTCCCATCTTGTCCTATATCAAAACATTGTTTCTCTAAGACACAAAAGCAAGATCAGTCTGTTTGCTGATGATACCAAGGTAGGAGCGGTGGTGGATGACCTAGGGGGATGGCAGGGGTTGCAGGATGATCTGGCAAAGCTTGAAACCTGGTCAGACACCTGGAAAACTGGGGTTTAATGCCAAAAAGTACAAGGTGCTGCATTTTGGGATGAAGAACCCAAGGAGGAGTTACCAGCTGGGGGGGGGGGAGTGCAGCTAGCCCAGAGAGAGGAGGAGAAGGATCTGGGGATGCCCATTACAGGGTCAATGAACAACTCAGCACAATGTAGGAAGACAGTTGCAAAGGCCAACAAAATGCTGGGTTGTGTTGCAAAGGGTATATCCCCGAGGAGGGAGGAGGTGATTCTGCCACTGTACAGGTCATTAGTTAGACCGCACCTGCAGTACTGCGTGCAGTACTGGCGCATTATCTGAAGAGGGACATTAAGTTACTGGAGGGGGTACAGCGCAAGGTGATAAAGATGATCAAGGGGCTGGGGGACTTATCATATGAGAGGAGGCAGAGGGAGTTGAACATGTACTCTCTGGAGGAGAGGACGGACAGGGAGGACATGATCGAAACCTTTAAGTACAAGAAAGGAAAAAACAAGACAGGTACAGAGGGGCTGTTCAAAGTAAGGGAGGGGAGGGACACCAGGGGCCATGATATGAGACTGGAGGGAGGAAGGTTCAGGAGGGAGATGAGGAGACACTTTTTTACAGGGAGGGTGGTGGCTGGGTTGAATGCGTTACCTGCAGAAGTGGTATCCAGGAGAACAGTGGACTGCTTTAAAAGGGGATGGGACAGGACAAGGGGGAGGGTCAATGAAGGGGAAGGGTGGAAGGAAGGGGCAGCTGCAGAATAAGGGGTGCCAGCTGCACATTCAAGCAGACTTGACAGACCTCCAGGCCTTTATCTGCTGGCAAATTTCATATGTTCGTAAGACTAGCAATAGTTTTCTCTATCCTCAAGTTACAGAGTAAATCATTAACCCACTCCTGGTAGGTAATAACATGTTGAACCTGCCAGTGCCTTAAAACTAGGTTTTTCACTATAAGTGATATAAGGTTAATGTAATATATGGATTGTTAAAATAATACTATCAAAAGTCATACGAAAAAAGCCCTATAATACACTACTCCCTTTCTGATAATTCTACCCTTCCTCAAGCGATAATACTATTGGTTGTTGTTGATAATACTATCGTTCACTGCTGATAATACTATCGTTTCAGCTCTGAACGATAGTATTATCACTGAAATCCCACAGCGCATGCGCCAGTTTGCCTGCCACACAAACGCGGTTGCCATGGTGCCACGTTCCAGTCTGTGCACCCAATGTAAACGTGCAATGCCATTGGCACACTTTCTGAGTAGGCGGGCAAACCAAATGCGAAAACATGATGGACGCTACATCAGCGCTTAGCGAGAGCAACTCGAAGTTATGCCCAGTTTGTTTTTTTTATTTATTTTCAGAAAAGTGGATTACCTGCGGACTTAACAAAGAAAATAAACGGTAGGATTACCAAATTAAAGTAAAGCTTTCAGCCACAAACTGGCACAACTTCAATACTGTCTGTGGGTGGGTCAGCCGAGAGTGAGCACTTCTTCAGTGCAACAGGCAGCCAGCCCAGTTCACAGAATTTTAAAAGCAGCACATTTTTGGAATCGGATCCATATATTACAAAATAAAAAGGTTACAGTAATTACTGTTGTGAATTCCATCTCGGAAGCTTGGGATACAGAAACCTCTCAGCCTCGCCTCGAGGTTATCTATGTCCCAGAACCTCTCGATGGAATTACAGCCTTGTAATTCACTGTAACCTATCTATTATTCTATTTATATAATGTCTTTCCTTCACTTCCACTGCAAAGTAATCACCAACAATGCAGACCTGTGGGTGAAAAGATTTGCAGCCCTAGAAGGGTCCGCCTTGGAGATTATTGAAGACCACAAAGGGGCCACCTTGGGGCACTCCCAAAATATATGTAGCAGGGATCCTTGCCCCTGTCCACATCTGAAGCACTCTACCCCTGAAGCCTACCTGTTCGGTGCAGTTTCACAGGTGAAAAGTACATATTATGCAATATGTGGAACTGTATTAACCAAAGTTTATCATTGGTAGTATACTGGTAAATTCTTTGCCATAATTTCTTCCAGTTGAAACAGGCATTGGGAAAGGTCTCCAGTCAATAGTGGGAGCGGTCCACCAAATCAGGGTTAAATTTAGAATGCAGGGCTCCAGCTAGGCAGGAGACAGCATGAGGTTGCCATGCTAGCACTTGGATTTCACAAAGGGTATCTCCACGATTAATGTCCCACAGGCCTGTTCCAAACCATTTAATTAACATATGCCTGATTTGATAGATAAAAAATGAGCTTTTCAATGGTAAGTGGAACCGATCCAGAATCTCTGAAACTAACTCCACCCTACCCTGGAATACTAAGTGGCAAACCGCAGTCTGCATAACTATATTCAGGTTATGCAGGGACAAGGGGTTACCACCCACCTTGAGATTGGGGTTACCATACAGCGGCTGTGAAATATCTCTGATACTTTCATATTTGAGAGACTTACACAGCTGATTATGGATCTTAACTGAAGTATATAGGACCATTTTTGAAGAGGAGCCGCAACTCTCGGGTGTATATACCAGAGGCTGGTAACTGACAGGCCTAAGTTCTCAATGATGTGGCATTCAATTTGCAGCCACAAAGGGATATACAGGAGATCATCAAGGCAGTAGGGGTGTCCCATCTCAGATACTTGGCCATTTGACTGGCCAAATAATAGTGGTAAAATTAGGAGTTTGAGACCCCTTTGGTCTTCAGAGCACAGAGACAATTATATGCTCTCCGTGGAGGCTTATTATGCCATATAAATTGGGAGATAATCCCATGGACAAAGGGAGATGAATGTTCAGCATGCTAAGTGGGTAGAATAATCAGGCAGGAAATTCATTTTAACAGCATTGATTCTTCCCTGTAAAGAAAGGTAAAGGGGACCATCTAACTAGATCTTGCTGGATAATTGTAAGGAGGTTCTCCAAATTGAGCTTGCAACCAAAAACTTGAAGATGCAAGGATGATTCCTAGATATTTGAGTTTAGTGGACCATGTCATGGTAAGGGCCTCTATTTCTGTCTTATGCACATGGGAATTTAGGTCATGGCCTCAGTTTTGCTTAAATTTAACTTACAGTTAGAGAAATGGCTAAACTCATTTATTATCTCCAGAGCCTGTGGGATAGTTTTAATTGGATCAGTGATATGCAGTAAAATGTCATCCGTATAAATGGACAACTTTAGTTCGATTGTGCCAACCAGGCTACCAGGTACGCTTGGGGATAACTGCAACTGCCGAAGCAGTGGTTCTAAATACAGATTGAATAGTAAAGGTGACATTGGGCAGTCCTTCCTTATTCCAGAGTGTAGTGGGAAGGTGTTAGAGAAAATCCCATTACAGTAAATTTTGGCACTTGGCTTGGAGTACAGAGATTTGATCCAGGAAATAAACTTAAAGGGAAAGCCTAATTTAGCTAGCGTTAAAGAGAAAGGGCCAGTTGACCCTATCAAAAGCCTTCTCCGCATCCAAGGAAACAGATGCCACTGGAAGATTCGCCTCCCTAGATACGAAGATGTGAGTCAGTTTTTGGAAATTGTCAGAGAGGTTCCTGCCACCAACAAACCCAATTTGTTCAGGGCTGATTAAATTCTCCCACACTTTAGTGATCCGGGAGGCCAAAATTTTAGCCAGTAGCTTGATGTCTTAATTCGTTAATGAGATTGGCTGATAGTTTGACACTTTGTCCCTGTGCTTACCAGGCTTCGGGAGGACAACAATAATAGCCTCCAAGAGAGTAAAATCTACAATCCCCTTTGCACAGATATAATTGAGTAGCTGGTGGAGTATAAGAGTAAGCTTTATTTCAAATGTTTTATAAAAATGTTACAGAAAACCGTCCGGCCCTGGAGCTTTGTTCAGTGTAAGAGACCGAATGGCTATCTCAATTTCAAGCATTGAAATAGGGGTAGTTAACAGGGCCTGCTGGTCTGGGCTAAGAGTTGGAAGGGGAATATCAGATAAGTATTCTTGTATTTCAGTCAACGTGAGACTTTGATCAGGGAGACTATAAAGCTTCCGGTAGAATAATTCAAACTCCTTCACAATATCCCTAGGAGTTGTTACGGGCCCGCCGCCATCAAGGAGATAGACAGAGGTAACCAGCCTAGATTATTCTTGCTTCCGCAGCCAGAGAGCTAAAAGGTGGCGGCTTTTTTTCCACGATCAATATACATGGCATGTGTCTTAAAGAGGCATATTCAGCTTTGTCTCTGAGGATCTCCGCATACTGGACCTTAAGGATTGCGAAACGCTCTTGGTCCTCTTCAGAGGGGAGGGCAGAGATAGACAGCTCAAGTTGTTTGATGGACACTAATAAGGATTGAGCAGCCTCCTCCCACTGGCATTTCATTTGAGAGAGCTCCAAACCTGGTCACATGCTGGGATGGTACCAATATCTGATCCATGAATTGGACAATCAATGCTTTGACCTTCTCAACTATCACATCTTGAGACAGCAGATGAACATTTAGTTTCCACAGAGTGTCTTTGGGTATCCCTTGGGGCATGGCACCTTCAAACCAGATCAGGGAATGATCGGATAGCACTCTGGGGGAAATACCACATCCCATAGGGCCTGCTAACATTATTTGGTTCATTTAAAAAAATCAATGCATGAGTGGGACTTACGGTAGGGTGAATAATAGCGTGAGTGGGACTTATGGTAGGGTGAATAATAGGTATAATCCTTCACAGCAGGATAAAGAAGATGCCAGGGATCACATAGCCCTAATATTTCCATCATCTCATGTAGTGACCTCTGAGCAGGGGAGAGATTTTGACCTCTGTGGTAGTTCTATCTAGACCATTATCATAAGTGAGGTTCCAATCCTCAGGCTAAAATAATAGGCAGTTGTTTGAAGGGCTAATACAAGGCTAACTTCAAGAAAAATTTGGGGGTAGACTGATTAGGACCATATACAGTACCTAGAATTAATTCCCTGTGGTCTAAAAGGTTGCTTAGGAGTAGGAACTTCCTTGTGGGTCAGCAATAGTTTACAATTCTGAAATGGACCCTCTAGTGAATAAAATCACAACCCTCTTTGCACAGTGGATTTGCTGGCTGCACAGACACACCCAATCTGTTCTCTACAGAATAAGTTGTTCTCAGCAGTCATCAAGTGTGTCTCCTGCAGCAACGCAACCTGCACGTGTCAGGGCTAGATGTTTAAGAATTTGGTGCTGCTTTCACCCTGGAGCATGCACCTTTAACATTCCACAAGACAATTTTCATGGCAGGACAGATAAATTAGGCCTACGAAAGGAGAATCTTATCTTTATCCATTTGTATCCACAGGACAGCTTATAACCTAAAGCTGTCAATGACTGGCTCCTTTCCACCCCCACCCCATCCCCAACTAAGTTCAAGTTCCCAATTAACAACCAGAATGAAAAATCACTCCCTCCCCCAACCCCACAACAAGCATAATCAAAATTTGTACATAAATGCCCCAGAAAATGTTCAGGATAAGTAACACCCTCAGTCCTAGCGACTGAACTCCTCTTCTCACACCGGTGTGATGACGGTCATGCTACCCACCAAGTCCTCTCCCTATCTCCCCACCCCACTTCTACCATAGTAGAATAACACTAACATGTAAGTAAACACAGTTATAACCAGATTAATATGCCTAATCTCTATATACCTCAGCCCCCGGGATAAAGAGCCATACATAAACTAGGGCTGTATTGAGAGTTGCAAAATAGAGCAAAAGAAACTTCATTAATTACTGAAACACTTGGAGAATCATGTGTGCATCCAAATACAGGGTACCAAATCAGTAAAGGACCTAAACAATTCCAAGCCTAAGAGATAATTCCCCAAACCGGGTTCAATGAAGGAATAAAAGAAGGCGCGCTTATTAAATTCAGGGGGAAGGAGAGTCCCCCCCTCCCCTTCATATAAAACATAGAACCAGCATCTAATAACGTATTACTTTTGCCATGTGAGCTTAAAAGTTCAGAAGTTAACAACACAAGTCAACGAAGGCTTCAAAGTTCACCTGAACTGATAAGTCTACTCAAAAAGTAAAGTACATGGCAAAAACACAAGGAAGTCCTTCTCATGATGGATCAAACAGTAGTAGTGATAAACTTGTAATTCAACATTCAACCACTGAGTGTTACTTTCCTCTCAGGGTTTAAGTGGAGACCCTTCACTTAATTAAGTCTGGATACCATGACTTGCAGGCTTCTCTGACAGCTTCCAGTATTTCAAAAGAATTCCAATGCCCATCTCTCTGTATCTGTAAGGTCACAGGATAGCGAACCCAGAATTTGATGCCAGCAGAGATGAGTTTAGTCACCAGGGGTGAAGGGCTGATCGCTTCTGACGACAGAAAATGGTAAGTCCTGTACACTGCAATTTCTTGCCTGCCCATTGTATTACTTCAACCTCTTTCAGACACATTAAAACATGCTGTTTATCTATATAATTTAGCATCCTGAAAATGAAAGGTCGGGGAGGCAAGTCAGTGGAAGGCATGGGGCAAAGGGACCTGTGGGCGTGCTTCATTATGTATGTGGGACCATTGTGTGAAGGCCCCACTAATTTCTCACACAGCTTCTGGGCAAAATCAAGCCGAGGTCCTTCTTCTCCTTCAGGGAAACCTAGTACAACTAAGTTATTGCGTCTCGAACATCCCTCGTGATCTTCTAATCTAAGATTTTTTGAGATGTTTTCACAAGGCAACCAGCTCCGATCCAGCCTTCCTCTCCAGTTATCAAGAGAGGATATATGGGCCTCATTGTCCTTTGTGCGAATAGTGAGCAGGTCCAACGATGCTTTCATGCTCCTGAATTCAGACGCGAGGGCCAGTAAAGTTTCTTTCATCGGTGCCAACTCCTCTAGAAACCTTTTTCGGTAAGCGCTATTTGCGGCTTGGCTGCAGGAGAGGTTTTAGCGCCACTCGCTTTGGATCTCTTGGAGGCGTTTTCTTTAGCTGGAGTCATCAGCGGTGTATGTCTGAGTGTTGGTGTCCTCATGCCCACATCCATCTCTTGGACAATCTGTGAGTTAGCGAGGAGATTTTCTAATCAGAGCAAGCAGTGGACCGTTAGCAATTACTGTACCGACAGAATGTAAGGTCAGTGGGCTCTGTTTATAAAAATCAGAGGGCAGTGTAGGGGAGCCATCTGGAAAGGCATCTTATCTGGCAGCCATTGCACAGTCATCAGTCTCATGTTCTTAAAAAATAAAACTTGTATCAGTAGCATTCCCCTAAAATTAATTTACAACATCTCACTCCACATGGGTACCATCCCAGCCAGAAGAATGAAGGGAAGTCATAGTGGAGCCAATTCACAAAACAGGTAGTAAAATGGACACCAACAACTATTGCCCCATAAGCTTGACCTCGGTTAGTTGCAAACTGATGGAGAGAATTCTCAAAAACAGGTTAGAGCTTCACTTGAAAGAAAATAACTTAAAAGACGTAAAACAACATGGCTTTAAGGCAGGCAGGTCCTGTACCACTAGCCTTACTAATTTTTATGAAAAGGTGAGCTTCCACCTCGAAAAAAGAAAACCAGTGGATGTGCTATTTATTGATTTCAAAAGAGCATTTGATAAGGTAGCACATGGAGTTCTGAGTGATAAAATGCATGACTTACAAGTTGAACCTCAATATATTAAATGGATTGATGCATGGTTGCTCAACAGAACACAAACTGTTAGGTTAAATAATACCACCTCTGCACCAGTCAAGATTACCAGTGGGGTCCCCAGGGTTCAGTGTTGGGCCCCATTTTATTTAGATTATATGTTTTAGACCTGCATAAAGGCATAACGGGTAACATCGGCAAATTTGCCGATGATACCAAACTCAGCCAGGTAGTCGACACTGACATAAAAATAGAAAACTTTAAAAGGGATATAGTGACCCTGGAAAAATGGACTGACCACCATAAAAACAGGTTACTCACCTGTAACAGTAGTTCTAGGAGTGGTATATGTTGTTCACCCACAATTATTGGCATGTACCCTTTCCCTTTAAGGATCTCCGGAAGTCTTCAAGCTGGCTCCTTCCACCCACCCAGGTGGTATAACCCTTGGCACGCCCCCATGACGCCAAATATTAGCCCGCTGGAAGCCAGGTTTGTGCATCCACAGCCGGGGAGGACGGATGGGTCCGTGTGGATGAACAACATATACCACTCCTAGAACTACTGTTACAGGTGAGTAGCCTGTTTTTCTAGGATCATGGATATTGTGTTCATCCACACTTACTGGAAGACTCCTAGCAGTTCTCCAGGAAGAGGAATGCAAGGCGCACACCTCCACAAAATACTCACTTGGGAAAAAGAGACTGGAGAACTGAGGCTCCAATATCAGCATCCCAGCATGTCTCAAAGTCGATGTGGTAATGGGTAGTGAAGGTGTTTGCTGACTCCAGGTAGCAGCCCGACAGATTTCCTGGATAGGGATGTTCTGGAAGCAGCCACCGATGCAGTGGTATGGTGGGTAGAATGAGCTCTTATCCCTCTGGGAGGCTCCATCCCCGCCAACTCATAGCACAGACTTATGCAAGATGTAATCCAGCTTGCAATAGTCCATTTTGCTGCAGGTCTGCCAGAAGTGGCTTCAGCATAGCTGACACACAGCTGGTGAACCTCTCCCCGAATTTCCGCCATCCTCTTCTTATAACAGGACAGAGCTCATCTCGGGTCCAAAGTATGGAGCTTGTATTCGGCCTCTGAGGTGTAATTAGGGTAGTATACTGGCAGAGTTAGCACCTGGTTAAGGTGAAACTCTGACACCACCTTCGGAAGGAATTTCGGTTGGGGGCATAGGACAACCTTGTCCCTGTGGAAGATCAAATAAGGGGAGTCCACCAAAAGCAGCTAGAGATCCCCTGTCCTTCAGGCAGACATGATAGCCACCAGGAAGGCTGTCTTCCATGACAAGTGTGATAACAAACACGTGTGCATTGGTTCAAATGGCTTGCCAATGAGCTTTGCCAGTACCAGTATTAGATTCCACGGAGGTGGAGGTTCACACACTAAAGGGGATATGTGACCCAGGTCTTTGAAAAAGTGCCTGACCACTATCTCCTGCACCAATGTCAGCTGACCGGCCCACACCGAGTAAGCAGAGATGGCTGCCAGGTGCACCCTAAGGGTCGATGACTGAAACCCCCCTATGGACAAAGACCAAAGATAGTAGAGAATGTTAGCCACCAGACAGGACAGAGGGTCCAGGCCCTTGCCCTGACACCAAATGGAAAATCTTTTCCATTTGAAAGCATAACATGTCCTGGTCGATTCCTTTCTGGATGCCTCCACCATGGTGAGGACATCCTCGGAAAGACCCAAAGCCAGGAACTCTAGCCGCTCAGAAACCAGGCTGTGAGGTGCAGGGAGTCAAGGTCCGGAAGGTATACCTTCCCCTGGTAGAGAGAGATCAGGTCTGGGTGTGCTGAAAGCCACTCCAGGGGCCTGCAGCCAAGGCTGAGGAGATCTGAATACCAGAACTGGTGCAGCCAGTCTGGGGTTACCAGAATTACCTTCACCTTGTCCTTCCTCACCTTGAGGAGCACCTTGTAGATCAAGGGAATGGAGGGAAGGCGAGAAGAGGCCTGGCATCCATGGCCTCAAGAAGGCATCCCCCTGCAGTGAGCCCTGCTGAGGGGGGAGGGCGTGAAACAGCCTCAGCTTGCTGTTTTCCCTGGAGGCAAATAGGTCCACCATCGGTTTGCCCCAGTGGGAGAACAGGCTGTAAGCTACCTCTGGATGAAGGGACCACTCAAGGGATATCTCGCCTAAGTGGCTGAGAGCATCCACCAGATGGTTCAAGGCTCCTGCCATATGAATGGCTAGAAGATCCACCTCCAGATGGCTGATGAGGGTCCAGATGTGGAGCACCTCCCTGCAAAGCAGACAGGAGTGAGTGCCGCCCTGTTTGTTGAGGTAGTACATGGTCATGGTCTTGTCCATCTGGACTTGAACCACTTGACCCCAGAGCTGAGGAGCAAAAGTTGACAGTGCCAGTCTGACTGCTCTGAGCTCCAACAGGTTGATATGGTATCGGGACTCCTTGGTGGTCCAGAACTCAGGGTCCCTTTTGTCCCACATGTGGACTCCCCAGCCCATGACAGAGGCATCAGTTGTGAGGACGGCCATCGGCTCGGGGTGGACAAATGGAATCCCTTCCTGCAACCAGTCTGGGGTGGTCCACCATTGGAAAGCATCCCACATCTTCTGGGTTACAGTGATCAGCTGGTCAAATGACTGTGGAGGAGTCCACTGCGTGGCCAGCTCCCACTGGAAGGAGCACATGTGCTACCAGGCCCAGTGAACCATGGAGGTGCACGATGCCATGTAACCCAGAAGGTGCAGAAAGTCCCGGGCAGGGTGCAATTGCCCAACCACAAATGATTGGGCAAAGGAGGAGAGAACCTCCACCTTGTCTGCCGGGAGCCAAGCTCTGGCTTGACGAGAGTCGAGCTCTGACCCAATGAAGCACATCACCTGGGAAGGCACGCGTTCTGACTTGGCCTCATTGATCAGGAGGTTGAGTTGGGAGCAGGTCTGGAGGGCCAGGTCCCTGGACCTCTCCACCTCCTGCCGGGTGGGACCTGCTAAGAGCCAATCATCAAGGTAGGGGTAAACTCTGACACCCTGATGCTTGAGATGGGCTGCCACCACTGTGATGCATTTGGTGAAGATCCGTAGGGCCGATGAAAGGCTGAATGGCATGGCTTGGAACTCGTATAGGGTCCCTTCGGCTCTGATGCAGAGGAACCACCAATGAGATAAACAGATTGGGACATGAAACAACGCATCCTGCAGATCCAGTGAACAGAACCACATGTTTCACTCCAAGGATGATATAATCTGGGACAGAGTGACTATCCAAAAGGTGCATGACCTGAGATACTGATTCAGGCAGTGCAGGTGTAGAATACGGCGCCAGCCCCCCCCCCCCAAATCCACTTGGGCACCAGGAAGTACCTGGAGACAAAGCCTTGGTCTGCCGGAGAATCTGCCACTGGATCTAATGCCTCCTTGAGGAGGAGCTGAGCGATGTTGTCTTGGAGAGCCAACTGAGTATGGACGGATGCTCTTTCCTCCCAAGGGGTGTGGGCTCGGCTTGGAGGGTACTGCTCCAATTCCAGAGGCAGTCCCTGACCAACTACCTCCAAAACCCACCTGTCCGTGGTGATAGTGGACCAAGCAGAGAGGAAGTGATGGAACTGGCACTCCACAGGAGGACCCAGAGCTGGCGTGATGGGAGTGGGGGTGGCAGCCCCCACCCCATCACTGAGCAGGACTGGAGGAGGAGAATCCAGGACCTGAGCTTCAGCCTCCTTTACGGACCTGGGAGGACTTGGGCTTGGGCTTGGGCCAGGGGTGCCAAACTTGAGCCTCCTGCTGCTGTTGCTGCTGCCCTCCTTGAAAGGAGGGTTGCTGGGCTGCAGGAGAAGAGTGCCAAAAAGGTTTCTTCTTTTCTGCTGCTTCTTGATCAAAGAACCTTTAGCAGAAGTAGCATCCAGGGTGGCACTGGACGCTCAATACGCTGAAGGTGACCAGCCACACCAGGGCTGAAAAGGTCGGTGCCCAGGAAAAGCACATCAGCTGAGTATCTGCTGGGAAAGAGGAGAGTCTCAGGCAAGCCCTGTGGTGAGAGGCAACTGCGTCTGCCATCCAGCGGGCACAAGAATCCCCAATGTCCAGGGCTGTCAGAAGCTGCTGTTTGGCAACAGTCCGGTCCTGATCCTGGACCTGCTTGACCGTGGTCTGCATATCTGTGGTGAGCTGTGGAGGACTTCATTCAAAGACCTAAAAGGGCATGGGAGAAGTGTGCCATGATGACAGTCGAACTTGCCTGATGGAGGCCTAAAGATAAGGCCGCACGGACCTTCGGCCGAATGATCCAAATTTTTGGATTCCTTCGGAGGTTGGTCAGTGTTGGAAGAACTGCCAGTACTCCTGAACACAGAGGTGGTCACCAGGCTCTCGGTCCAAGAGTGCTTGTGAACCCTGCAAGGGATCCCATGAGCACCGCATACTGAGGCCATGCGGGCAGATAGAGTTGGAGAGGGCAGAGCTGCCAAAGTTCTAGAGCCGGGCCAACTCGGCCTCGGCCACTGGAAAGGCCTCTGTCGGGGTATCCCCTCTCTGGAGGATGTCCATGAGAGGGTACTCTGCCTTTTTCTGGATAGGTTCCAGGGGCATCCCTGTAGACTCAGAGATGAGGTGAAGAATGCCCTGAAAAAACAAAAGACCTCCCTCCGTCTCTAGCCCACCAGCTGATTTGTCATCCCCAGGATAAGAATGTAGGCCGGTCTCATCCGAATCCGAGGAATCTGGATACAACGGTCGACCGCCTAGGTCACCTTCGACCTGCCAAGGGTGGTCCAGGGTGACGGTGACCAAAAGATGCCGGGGAAGCCTGGTGTCTTGTCTATCTCGCTTGGAAGGAGCCCCTCCCACAGGTTGCTTGGGAGGTGGCTCCATCACAATCAGTGGAGAGACTGGTATAGGCTGAACAGGAGGTTTCACCAGCTCCTCAGGTGGAAGAACTGACTTAATCAGCTCTGAAGAAGTCGGCTTCGGCCTGGGAGGTGAAAGCCAGGTAATGGCCAGGGTGGAAGCCAGGGTCGGCTTGTGCCTGGACAAAATTAGTTGTTGCCACATGAGGTCCTCATAGCGCTGCCGGAGTTTCCGCTGGAGCCTCTCCTCATCCGAGGAAGTCAAGGATGACCAATGGCATCGCCTCTTTTACGAGCGCTTGTGGCTGTTCCTCAGCTCTCAGTCGAGGGGGTTCTCGACCTCAACCGAGATCGGACGGGCCAATTCAGTCGCTCAGGAGACACCAACAGGCCAGTGATTTCCCAGGGTCAGGGACAACATCCTCAATGGGATTCCCAGTGGGCTGGGTCTCCTCGTTGGGGAAAGAAAGATCCGAAGTCCGATCAAGAGAGTCGTCGACCGGAGTCGGCAACAATGGGTCAATCAGGTCAATGACAATTTTGACCTCGTCAATCAACAGTTCAGTCGACTGGCCAGACGGCAAGGCCGAGAAGCCAGCAGCCGAAGAAGCAATTTCGACCGAAGTCGAGACTGCCAGTTCCTGGGACCGAGATCTCTCCCAATCCCAAGAATGTCTTTCCTCAAATTTATGTTTTTATGTTCCCCATGCAGACATCGGGGGTGCCCGATCCCCATGTTGGCATCATGTACCCCCCACTCATGTGGCACACTGGGAGCCCACCCCAGTGTGCCCAAATATGTTTTTTTCTTTTTCTTTCCACACCGACATGGAGTGCCCAATCCCGTGTCGGCATCATGTACCCCTTCCAACTCATGGCACACTGGAAGCCCACCCCAGTGTGCCCAAATTTATGCTTTTTTTCCTGTAAAAGAAACGTCCTCTCGTTGTCAACCCAGTCCCCATCTCCCATCCCCACCCTCCCACTGAGCACCCACCTCCCTGCACCCCCTTACCCATACTTACCTCTGGAGGTTGCGCTGTCATTTTCTCTGGATAGGGACATGTCTGCACTCTTCAAAGCCGAACTGCAAACTAAAGAATCAAAGGTAAGCAAGCTGACCTATAAAGCCCTACATGGACTGGGTCTGAGATACCTGCAAGACATTTTGTCTCTTTACCAGACCTCCTGACCTCTCCAGGTCCTTTGAGGTGGTCGTCCTAGTGGTTCTCAGTGTTCGGTTAAAACCTACGGGTGAGAGGGTCTTTGATGTTGCTGGCCTGACCCTGTGGAACTCACTCTCCAGATCTCTGAGGGAGGCACCTCAATGGAGGCCTCTAAAAAGAGTTTGAGGTTCCATCTTTTTATAAGAGCTTTTGACTTATCCTAGCATTTTGTTCGTAATTCTAGGCTTATTTTATTGTATTTATTCTGCTTTTAGTTAATCTATTTTAGCCTTTTCTTAGATAGTCTGATTGTGTTAATTGTTGATTTTATGAGTTTAGTGACGATATATGTTATGAGATTTTTTCATTGCTCTATTGTGTATATTGTACAATGCTTAGAATTCATGAGAATGAGCACTTTATAAATACTTTGCTTGCTTGCAATAAGGCCCTCCTTCCTTCTTCAACCATATTATTAATCAAACTGGACTAGATTTTCAAAGCCCCTTGCATCAAAAAGTTGTGGCTCTCCCAATTTTAAATGCAGGCTGCATTGAAAACAGGAAACTGTGTTCCAAAGCAACCCTGCACCATGTGGCTACAGCATCCTCTTATTTGGGATTTTGAAGCCCTAAGAGCAGCCATGAGCTGGTCAAACAGCCCTGTGCCACAGGTCAAGAATGTGCCAAGGATTGAGGGGGTCTTCAGCTTGTGGGACACTGAGTTGGACCTGGATGTAGTGCTGTAGTGGGTTTTATGGGCACGGTGGGTGAAGTATGGTACAGAGATGGCATAAGGCTGATGTGCCCTGGATAGTTGAAGAGACCTACAGATATGGTACTCCCTGGAATATGTGCATGGACCGTATCCCAGACCCCCTGGTGCCACCAGCTGTGGCAGCATTCCTGGAGTTTGCACAGTCCCCAACAGGTGGTAAGAGTCCATAGCTGCAGGGTACTATGTACAACTGGTGGACGGGGATGTACCTAGGGCAGTGCAATGTTTCTCTGCAGCACAGCCCACTTAGTGGTGGCATACTGCAATTATCAGTGCCAGTGTAGCTACAGCACAGTGGGAAATCCCTCAATAGGAAGGTGCGAGACAGGGGTGTGGCAGACAGCAGGACAATGGACCAGCATTACACATACTGGAGTGGGGAAGTTCTGTCCCTGCCACCTTAGTGACACAGTACAGGCAGATCCATGCAGATGCCTTCATACACTGTTGGGACTATGTCCATCACATATGTGGGTGATGAACACTGTGGCCCCACCCATCCGATGTGTCACAACCAATGTTTCAACATAGCAGGGTACAGTGGCAGGGGCCAAGCTTCCCCACTCTGGTATATGTGGTGATATTACTTTGTCCTGCCATCTGCTATACCCCTGTCAGGCACCTGACTATTGGGGTGCCCTACCACCATGCTGTAGCTACATAAGCACCTGTACATGCAGTATGCCACCACTCAGCAGGCTGTGCTAAGGAGAACATTGTGCTGTCCTGAGTATGTCCCCATTCACCAACAGCATGTAGTACCCTGCAGCCATGGACTCTGGGAAAGCTGCCAGAGCTGATGGCACCAGTGGGGCTAGGACATGGTCCATGAATGCATTCAAGGGAGTACCAGGGAGTACCATGTCTGTGGGTCTCTACAACTGCTCAGGGCACATCTGTCCTGTGCCACCTCTGTACCCTGCCACAGCCACTGCATCCAAACTGCCCACTGTGGCACACCCAGGTCTGGCTTCAGTGTTCCACAAACTTGCAGACTTCTTCCCCCCAACATTGCAGTCCTGGGCTGGCATTGCACAGGCAGGGGCTAGACAGGACCCTCCATCAAACACTTCTAGTGCACTAATTCTTTAAGGCAACAATCTGCCTGTGGCAACTCAGGGGACTTTGGCACAGGGACCCCTGTTTTACTAAAATGCAGTGCAGGGTCCCTGGTGCACCTGGAGTTTGCCACAGGCAGGGACCATCACAATGTTTTAATGTGTGCTGATCTAGCAGCTCTTTTAAAATTGAGCCCATTGTGCTAACTTTGCCATTAGACACACTGCTGGTGTATGCTTTGCAGAGAGCTTAGAAGAACCATGAGATACTGCATCCAATGTGTCTCCACCATTTTGAATCAGTCTGGCACCCAATATGTCATCTGACAATGGCAACAGGTACCTGTTATATCTTCTATAAAATAATTATATATGCATAATTGTCCTGCCACATATTTTGATTTAATTCACTGTCTTGTACACCTGCCACCTCTCCCCATTTATCTTATCTTCTTATTGACAAAACAAACTGCGTGCGCTCAGTTGTACATGAAAGTTTTGCAATAATACACTGCATTGTAAACTTGTTATCTTTGTTGCTGTTGATCTGAATCAATGCTATGTTCTTTGTACATGACACTTGTTAAAAGTACATTGCTCTATTGGTAACATGGAACCTTTGTAACTGAGCTATCTTAAGCTCAAAGGTGTTTGAATAAATTAAATAAACAAACAAACAAACAAACAATTTATTGTATTTGAACAAGTGTCACAGATTTACTCCTCCACTACATTCCATTCTTCATTTTCAGTCACATGGGTGTGATGCGCATATTGTATGGAACACATGCAAACAGATGTATACATTGTATACTTCTTTTTAGTTCAGCCAGTGTAAACTTGAAAAAGATAGGGCTATGGTTAGTTGGAGTAATCTGCACTAAATCTTCAAAGAGTAATACGTGTTTACCCATGAAAGAAGGTGCCTCACAGGTACCTACCACTTTGTCTAATCTAAGATTAATAAAACTACTGTAGCATAATTTGTATCCATGCTCACTTCATCCAAAATCAATACTTTCATCATATTAAATGTGTCTCATAACTGTGATGCACACTACAGTGTCTGCTACTCAACAGTTTTGGAAAGCTCAGCTTCCAACATAAACATGTGATGCAGGGCCACACCACCAATGTTATGTGCTACCAGTCCATTTGGAGCTGTAACAGTACAAGATATTAGGACTGTGTAAATACCTTTTCCTGAATATTTGTCTGAATATTCGATATTCGGGTCCCAAGTATTCGGTATTTGTTATTCGGCCAGCAAAGGTGTTTTTTTAAGGAAACATTAAAAAAGCGCTTCAGCAACACCATTAATCACCCATTGAACCTGGTATACCATATACACCTCAATGACACTTCAGCCACCAACATTGAGCTCTCACTAATGCAACACCAGCTTCATGTGGCACGCTCAATCCACCACAACACACACATAGCACTCTGAAAACAATATCAAGCATTGCATTGGGTCAGCACTAGAGGGTGTTCGTGGTCACAGACATGGGGTAGAAGGTGCTTCAGCCATGGGCATAGGAATAGTGGTAGCAGTTGCTGCAGTAGTGGTGACAGCTGAAAGGGTGGCTGCTGCAAGAATGGCACTGGTGGTGGTGGGAAGCACACAGGCTGTGGATGTGCAGCCATAATGGTAGCAGCGGGGACACTGGTGGTGGTGTGTGCTGCTTGCTGCACAAAGCACGTATGCTCTAATTCCCCCCTACTACTGCACAACAGGATGTGACAGTGAACGTACAGATGGACAGGTGGTGACACTAGCAGTAGTAGTACTGCTAATGGTATTAGTGGTAGTAGTACTATTACCAATGCTACAAGAACTAAAAGACTTGCTTGGGGAGAACAATATTTGAGCCCATCAAATAAAGAGAGACACCTGTATGTCATTGTCTATGTAGTCTATCTTCACCACCTTCTCTGGAATTGTATTATGTATCAATAATTTACAGTGGAGCAAGACAAGATGCAATTCAATACTTTGCAGTAAATGACATGCTACAAAATATTGGATGACTGGAGGGCTTAATTGCCATGAAATTACACTGCTCCTTGCAGCACACTGCAGCATTTTACAGCAATTTTCAAGATACTGCATTCGTACTGTCTGGCACCACAGTATGAACTATGTTCTATAATCTTGATGCAGTGTTTCATCCTTGGGTATGTTAGTTTTGGATTGTTTTGTTACAAGAGCATCTCAGTCTCATTCATTTTAACTTCACTTATTTATAGTGTGTGTTTCTTTTGTTGTTGTTGTTGTATATTCATAGCGTGTTTGTACATTCCCGACATGCACCCTGACAAAGACCAGGTTCTGGTCAAAGCACCAGGGCTCTATTGGCATTCTCCAGCCTTAGCTACAAACAAAATATATTGGCAACTTTATGCTGCACTGCTCTTAACTGTATTTTGTTACTGCAACCCCCCGCTGGAGTTCCTTTGTTCTACATAGACAGTTTGGGGTTTGGCAGCCCAGGGACAACACTAGCAGTAATTGTATGAATGTGCTGTATGTTTGTTGTCTATCATCCTGTCCCTCACCACTTAGGGCCAGTGGTGCAGATGTTTGCTGGGGCTGGACCAAACATGTTTGCAAGATTGCTAAAGACATGATGGATCAGGTCACTACTGGTTACTTGGTAAAACACAAACTATTACTACGTAGTACCTGTGTGTGTGATGCTTTACACCAACCTTTCCAGTTATACTGCACCACAAAAAGTAGCAGCAAAGAAAAACACTGCTACTAAGAAGGGGAAGCAAAGGGCAACCTATTTAGTCAAACATGGAACCAAGCAAGGAACAAACAAATGACACACTGTTAACTCAGTGAGACAAGCCTGCCCCACTAAGTGCAAGGGTTTAATTAACAAAACAACAATAAACAAACAAAATAAATGCATGTGCACAACTGTGCACACACACACACACACACACACACACACACGGCACAGACTCTCAGGGGGATATATTTCACAAGCACAGCTTAATTGTGTGCAGTGCACTGTAGAAGTGTGGGGGAGGTTAGGGAAGGGGAAGGGAAAGGGAAAGGGAAGGGAAAGGGGAGTGGGAGTGGGAGTCAGCTGCCATGTCAGCGTGGCTCAGTTGGCAACACATCTGCCTCTGGACCAAAAGGTTGTGGGTTCTTGTCCTACACTGGGATTAGACTTGCACCTAAAAATCACTGGCATCTGAATGCAGTATTGGGGAGTGCTGTACTGCTGGGTGTGCCATCCTTCGGATGAGACGTTAAACTGAGGTCCCTTCTGCCCATCCTGGTGTTGTCCAGGTGGAAGTAAAGAACCCAGGACACTCTTCGCAAAGAGTAGGGAACATTCCTGGTGTCCTGGCCAACATTCCTCTTCCCATAAACCAGTTCATGCAATTATTCAGGTTGTGTGTGGGTGATGATGTGTGATGTGCTGCCACCACACATTCAGTCACTTCACTACCAGTCTAACTTTGCTTGTAAAGTGCTTTGGGATACACTGTGTATGAAAAGTGCTATATAAATGCTGATTCTTCTTCTTCTTCTCATGTGTACAGGGATCTATTCCTCAGAACCAGAGGAGACTAACAATTCTAATTCAGTGAGTCAAGCTGACTGGCTTAGAACTGAAGTTTACTTCAAAATCTGTGTGCACACAGCTGAGCACACGTGTGGCCCTGCCTCATGAAAAAGTATATTAAGCATACACATGCAGGGTAAAGCTCACAAAATCAAATATTTTGCACATATATAGCAAATTTATAAGCAGTGACCTGCAGGAGGTGGAGTTAGCAGACACCCTCATCAGTCATGCAGGGAACCAAGCCTGGAACCAGACAACAGGAAAAAAAAAACAAAGAAAAAAAAAAACAACAACAACAAAAAAACAACACAAAAAATATAATGTGCTCCACCCAAAAAAATCACACTGGAGCTATGTCAGACAGCAGCAGAGAAGGGGTGTTAGCAGTCAGTCCTCCTAGTCCCCGTAACTGAGTACAGCAATAAGGAAAAATACCTGCCAGAAAGCCAAACATAGCTTTACTGACACTGATCAAAAACTATACTGACCCAAAAAGCCTGTGAAGCAAAAAAATTCTTTTTAGCAAGTTTAAGGTCTCAAAGTAGTGCAGAGCAGCTCTCAGGAACCACGGTCTCCAGTCTTCTACCAGCTCAGAGTGAGGAAGTCACATGGTATACTTGCCTTTGAGCTCAAGAAACAGTTTTGATTGGCCAACAAAGCTCTGAGACTTGGAAATCTCACCGAGATAGTTGTTTCGAATAGTGGCCGAATAATGAACTATTCGGAAAATGCATCCGAATATTCAGGAAGCCTACTATTAATGGTATTCAGAAAATACTATTCGGCCCATGCACAGCCCTACAAGATATACAGTTGACATTTCTTCATGTTTCTAATGTTGGCACAACCGGCATGAATAAGATAACCCTCAATAGTTTCAGCTGCACTGCTAGCATATAAGCACAAATTAATAATCACTGCAAACACTTGCATGTGTATTGGGGTTAATAATCATTGCAAACACATACATGTGTTTTATGTTTAAGCCTGCCAGTTTAGGTACTACATTTATGTGCACATTTCACATTTCCTTCCTTCCACCAGCAGACTAAGACCAAGCATGCTCTTGGTGATTGTTGCTACTAGGGCCATACAACATTAGGCTATAGCATCTGCTCACTATATATTTCATTGTATTTTGTAAAGCTCTATACTGTGTATTCTGGTTTATTTTAGAGTGACCTTAATTTGTTCCTATCAAATTGCATCTCATCGCTGTTTTACTATGTATTCTTCCAGGCTGTACTGTAACATGTCACTCTTTTGTATTCTTGTCAGTCAAACCTTCAAATAGATGTACAGTTGTCTAGTGTACCTGCCCGGTAACAAAATAAAAAATTACATTGTATGATACACTATTTGTGTTATCGGATCATAAACTTTCCTTTGTTCATTGTTCTGGGTATTCTCAGTGTCCATCAAGTTGATTCCACAACCATTTCCCTGATCCGTGGCAGCCTCCACCTCTGCTATAACAACAGTGACATCATTCAATCCCTTGGGGTCCCCAAGAGCAATGTGACTGACAGTTTCCCACTGCTCTTGTGAATTGGTGTGTATATCTGCATTGATTTAAAGCCTATGTTTTCTTCTTGATCTTATTCTTGTTGTACTTGTTCAGTACAACAATTGCTGACGCTTATCAATTTTTCACTTTCTAAAGAAGTCCAAAAGCACCTTTATAAGTTTCAAACTGCCCTTTGATTTATGTTCATCCCTCCAAGGCTTAAAACAACAATACAAAATAGTGATGCTCTTTTCTTTTCAGGTGTTTTCATTTAAAGCCATAAGTGATCAATCAACCACAATTTTCTCCTCTTCACAAAGAAATCCAGCACTTCTCTTACAGAGAATATTCATTTTTTTGTAATTCTCTGTCTCATCTTGCTTTAAATCCTATTTGTAGCCAGCAAGCTTTTCTAACTTTTCAAATTTAATACTGCCATATCTATTTTCATGAAATTAAAATTTATGTATATGGTTGCTGCAGATTTACTATACAGGCATGTTCCTAATAGTCAGCTGCTAGCTTCATAGGCTTTGCCTTCTAATGTGACAAAGTTTTTAAGCTTAGAGACCACCAACATGAGCTGAGAGATCTTCAGGAAGACTTTTTATCTCTTAGGAACTTAGCTACATAGACACTGTTGGCAGATAAGGGCATATGACCCTCCTAGTCTGCCCATTTGAGCTTGTAAGTTCCCTTCATGCTTTCCTAGAAGTCTGTTGCCACTTACCCCTAACCTTCAGAATTCCCTTATGTCTATCCCATGCATTCTTAAATCCCATGATTGTTTCAGCCCCCATCACTTCCTCTGGTAGAGAGTTCCATGTGTCCACCACCCTTTCTGTGAGGAAATTCTTCCTCATGTTTACTTGAATTGCCCTAACTCCAACTTCATCCCATTCCCTCTAGTTCTGAAACATTTTTTTGCTGGAAAATAGTGTATTCCTGCACCCTGTTCCTCCTTGTAAGCTACTTGTATGTCTCTATCATATCCCCTCTCTCCCTCCTCTCCTCCAGGGAGTACATATTCAAGTCCTTCAACCTGTTCTCATAGGACTTGTGATGCGATCTCTGTACCATCTTTGTTGCCCTCCTCTGAACATTCTCTACCCTGTCTATGTCCTTCCATAGGTAAGGTCTCCAGAACTGTACCCTGTGCTCAGGTGGGGCCTCACTAGTGACTTGTATAGTGGAATTATGACCTCCCTTTTCCTGCTGGTGATGCACCTGCCTATGCAACTCAGCATCCTATTTGCTTCATCTGCTGCCTTGTTGCACTGTTTCCCTACCTTGAGGTCATCAGAAATGATAACCCCAAGGTAACTTTCTTGCTTGGTGCATGCTGTCTCCTCACCCCCCCCCCAACTAATATGTTGTTCCAGGGTTTTTGTGCCCCATATGCATTATCTTGCACTTCGTTGTGTTGAATTTCAACTGCCAAACCCTTGACCATTCTTCAAGCTTCTTCAGGTCCCTCCTAACTCTGTCTACACCCTCTGGCATGTCCACTCTGTTACAAAGCTTTGTATCATTAGCAAACAGGGAAATTCTGCCTTCTAGGTCCTGCGCAATGTCACTGATGAAGATGTAGACTAGGACCGGTCCTAGCACTGATCCCTGTGGTACCCCACTGCTTACTCTTCCCTCTGTGGAATGACAGCCATTTACCAGCACCCTCTGTGTCCTGCCACTTAGCCAATTACCCACCCACCGCACTACTGTCCTGCCCACTCACATATTCCCCAGTTTGTTTAATAGCCTCCTATGTGGCACAACACCAAATGCCTTGCTGAAGTCCAGACAGGCCACATCCACTGCCCTCCCCTGATCCACCTCCCTTGTTACCCAGTCAAAAAATTCAATGAGGTTGGTCTGGCATGACCTCTCCCGGTGAAACCATGCTGCCTTGGGTCCTGTAGTCCTTTGGCAACCAGATGTTCCACCAGTCTCTCCTTCAGTAATGCTTCCATGATCTTCCCCACTACCAAGGTCAGGCTGACTGGTCTGTAGTTCCCTGCTTCCTCTTTGTTCCTGCTTTTGTATAAGGGGACTACATCTGCTGTCCTCCAGTCTTTGGGTACCTCCCCTGTTTCCAGTGATTGGCTAAACAAGATTGCCAGAGTTTCAGCCACCACCTCTCTTAGTTCCTTTAGGACCCTGGGGTGCATCCCATCTGGCCCCATTGCTTTATCCATTCTTCTTCGTTCCAGTTCCTTTAGGACCCTTTCCTATGTAAAGGGACTTGTGTCCATTTCTGCATCATTCCCACCCCTTGTACTCCCGTCAGGCCCATTATCTTCCTCTTCCTCTTCCTCAGTAAAGACTGAGCAGAAATATCTGTTCAGTATGTAGATTTACTGTTTTCATCCTTCCTACTGGCCTCCGTCCTCCACTTCAGTCTCACTAACCCTCCCTTTGCCCTTCTTTTTTCACTTATGTACCGGTAAAAGGTTTTGTCCCCTCTACCCACTGATTTTGTGATGAGCTCTTCTGTCTGAGCTTTGGCTTCCCTTACTGGCCTCCCTGCCTTCCTTTGCTTCTCCTGGTACTTCTTCCTACCCCTTTCTGCCTGTGTCTTTTTGTATTGCCTGAATGCAATCTTTTTGGCTTTCACTTTCTCTGCTACCTCCTTGGAAAATCATAATGGCCTCCTCTTCCTTTTCCCCTTGCTAACTTGCTTAATGCATAATTCTGTTGCTCTTGTAATCACTGTTTTAAATATTGCCCACTGTTCCTCCACCCCCGATTCCCTCCCCATTCTCATTACGGCCTATTTGAAGCATGTCCCCATTTTCCCAAGGTCTGTCCTAAAATCCAGGATACGTGTTTTTGTGTGGTTTGGTTCTGCTCCTTCTGTGATTTCAAACCAGAGTGACTGGTGGTCATTGTTCCCAGGTGCTCCCCACTGTTACCCCTATCACACTGTCCCCATTTGTGAGCATGAGGTCCAGTATTGCCTTCTGCTGAGTTGGCTCTACGATCAGTCGCAAGGAAAGCACGTTGAAGGGAGTCCAGGATAAATGTGCTCCTGGTTGATGCTGCTGCTGGGAGGCTCCAGTCCACATCTGGAATATTGAAGTCTCCAGCCAGCACCCACTCCCCCTTGTCTGCCATCCTTTGGATGGCTAGCATAAACTCATTATCCATCTCTTCATCCTGGGCTGGTGGTCTGTGGACCACCCCTGTGCAGATGGCTGGCCCCATTTTCCTTTCCAGGTTAATCCACAGTATCTCTCCCCCATTTTGTTCCTCCTGGATTTCTGTTGCCTTTATGAAATCTTTCACATAAAGTGCCACTCCTCCTCCCTTTCTGCCTGCCCTGTCTCTTGTAGTACAGTTGTTCATATTTAGTTATGTAATTTATGTTAGAACATGCCATACAAGCACCTTGAATTATCAGCAATGTATGGTATGTCTGTGTTTACCTACCATAGCAAAAGAATTATAGGATTGCAATCATTTATTTTATTTTCTTCTTTATCTGTTCTAAGCAATTCATCAACACATTTTGGGATTTTTGCTTTGAGCCAATGTTGGATTGCTGAAAAGAAAAGGCATTTATCTTTGCAGACTGTGAAATTTGTCTAGGAAATCTAAACTGAATTTATGGGCAGAATACTGAAAGGAAATTATCAAGTATTAACAGGGTTATTGCCTTGCTATCAGTGGTTAGTGCCCCAAAGCAAGGTGCTCACTAAATATGCCACATTAAAAGACAAAGTTAGTGAAGCACTAACCTACTAGCTAGAGGGCTAACATATGTAGAGCACCTATGCAAATCTTATGACGGGAACTGGCATATAGGCACTCTGGCATACTCAAGGGTTTTGAGAGCATTAAACAAGCATTAGTGCCATGCTATTTAATGCCTCCACAAACCTGATCTAAAGTGTCCCTACCTGATCATTATTCTGGCAATGTTTAAATCCCTCCCTGGTAGTCTAGTGGCTCCCATCAGTATTCAGTTAGATTAGCACTATTGGAATAGTGGCAGTCAAGTGAGCACTAGTCCCTGTAGTGCTAACACAGACAGTCAGAGGGGGATTTACAGTGCTTTCAGTAAGCACTCCCCTGGTCACTGTCCATGGTTCCTAAGGCACACAAGGGCTCCAGGATCTTTGGAGGCTGTCCAGTGGCATTGGAGACCAGGGTACTAATCCTGGTCTCCAACTTTTTTGTGCACTCGGGACTTAGAATGTTTTATGTGTGGCCGTGGAAACAGTATTCCACAGCCCCACAAATTTTAACTTTCCCCATGACCTTTCCCCCTTGGACAGATAATCCTACAGTAGGAGGGTGTGGGGGGCACAGCCCCACACAAGAAAATGAAATGATACCATTATTGCCGAGTGGTTCTTGATCATGCTATTATTGTCGGCACTATTCTGATCCAGTACCACTCCCACCCAGTGATCATCATACTGATCCATTCTATAAACTTCCTTTAGAAACATAGACTTTAACAGCAGATAAGAACCGCTTGGCCCACCTAACCTGCCCATTTTCCTACCTACTGGATAAGCTGCAGATCCTAGTTAACCAACAGCCTATTTCTTCCTACCCCCCCACAAGAATCGCCTTATGTCTGTCCCATGCATTCTTGAATTCACCAACTGTTTTTGACCCCACAACCTCCTCAGGAAGGCCTTTCCATATGACCACCACCAGTCTTGTGGTCCCTCAATTACCAATCACCATTCCAATCCTTTTAAATTAGTTAGGAAGAAGTAAGGACAGAAATGACCTTCACTGGCTACAAGGAGAAACAGGGTGATGAGGAATTGAGTAAATGCAAGGTAAAGATGAAGGAGACCAAGAAGACAGTGAGGATGCAAAATCAGACAAAGAGTTGGATATTGCAGAGGAGGTCAAGGAAGGAAAAACAGTTCTTCAGGTGCAATGCATCAGAGAAAAAAGGAAGATGAGAGAAGACTTGTTAGTCTGATGGAGGGGTAGGGTAGTAGAGAAGGCTGACCAGAAGGCAACCATTCTAAGTTACTGCTTCTGCTCATTATTCACAGTGGAGGATAGTGGGCATCTTCTGGAAAGTGCCATCAAGGCTGCAGCAAGAGGGATCACAGAAATGAGTCAGGTAGTAATTACAAGAAACAGGGTTAGAAAATGGCTTGCAGCCCTGAAAATAGACAAGGCTCTAGGGTAAGATGGGATGCTCCAAGGGTGCTCAGGGAATTGAAATTAGAATTGGCAGAAGCCCTGGGAATGTTGTTCAATAGCTCACTACAGTCAGGGGTGGTTCTAAGAGACTGGAGGACAGCAGACATGGTGCTGCTTCACTAGGGAGGGGACAGTAAAGAACCGTGAAATTAGATGTCCATCAGTCTTTCCTCCATTGTAGGTGAACTGATGGAGACACTAGTCAAAGAGAGCCAAGTGAATTACCTGGAGACAAACTGGCTCTGGGATAGCAAGAAAAATGGGTTCATGGCAGGGAGGTCTTGTCAGAGTCATTTGATAATATTCTTTGACTAGGTAACAAAGGTGGTGGATAGGGGACAAGCAGTAGAATTACTCTCTTTTGACTTCTGCAAGGCATTTGACTTAATGCCACACAGAAGGTTGTGAAGAACTCAGAGACTCTAAGAGCAGCAAAGGACCTAGTTAAATGGGTGGGAAGTTGGTTGGGGAGGCAACATAGGGTGGTGGTCAACAGGGTCAAACCGGGGGAAGGAAGGTCATGAGTGGGGTACCACAGTAGTCAGTCCTAGGAGTAGCCCAGAAAAATACAGGGCAAGATGTGTCTACTCACAGATAACACTAAGATCTGTGGCAGGGTAGACAGTGTGGAGAAGGTAAAGGAGTTGCAGAGGGACCTGCAGAGGTTAGAAAGGTGGTCCAAGGTCTGGCTGTTGAAATTCAATACCAAAAAGTACAAGGTGATGCACATAGACAACAAGAAATCTATAAAGAAATACTGAATGGAGGGGTTTAAGCAAAGTCTAAGGGACTTGGGGGGTCTCATACAGTGGTAGCCATCCTGAACATTCCTTTTACTGCAGTACCTTATTAGCTTAAGCATTACCTAATTGTATTTAGGGAAGCAGCTGAAGGTTTTCTAAGTGTGGTAGCCATGGTAATAAGGTGTGGATAGTGTTTTGCAGTTACTAAATGTGGTACCACTAGTTGTGAGGTAAGAGTAAAATTTAGGATGGCTACCACTGTAAGTGACTCCCTAAAACAAACTAGCCAATATAACAAGGCCTATAATATGGCAATGAAAATGTTTGGGAGTATTGTAAGGGGTTTTGATAGCAGGAAGAAAGAGGTAATGCTACATCTCTGTCCATCACTGGTGAGACCCCATCTGGAGTACTGTCCACAGTACTGGAGTCCTCAGCTGAGGAAAGATAGAGACATGAAGATAGTGCAGCATAGAATACAGTAAATAAAATGATTCATGTCCAATGGGACAGACCCTGTAAGGATTAGCTTAGGGCACTGAACATGTACTTGCTGGACCCGAGAAGGGAAAGAGGGGTGGGGACATGATAGAGACCCTACAAGTTCCTGAAAAAAAAACAAGGTCAAATGTGTGGCACTATTTAGTAACAATGGTGGATCAATAACAAGGGGAGATGAATGTAAGCTGGTGGGGGAAGGGGAAGATTCAATAGGGATGACAGAAAGTTTCACTTTACCAAGAGATTGGTTGAGCTATGGAACAGGCTACCAACAGAGATGGTGGGTGCAAAAACCCTTATTTTGAGTTCAAGCACAGATGTGACAGAGTAAAGGGCTTAGTACTGTAGCTACTCAGGAGGTAGCAGTAAGACAGGGAGTGTGAGGGGTCGGAGAGGGCAAAACCCCATCTGAGAAAATAGGTCCCTGGGTACAGTTGGGTAAAACTGAAGAGAGTGGATGGACCTATAATCTTTTTCTGCCAGCAACGTCTATGTTTCTATGAGACACTACCCTGGTAGCATAATGGTCCCTCTCCATCAGCATTATGACCCATTTTTAATATAACCCTGGTAGTCAAGTGTTCTCCATCTAACATACTAACATACTACTTGCCAGCAGATTAGTCCTTATGGTCTATCGAGTTTGCCAGAACCTCAGACTCCTAGTTGGGTACCGAGGCCCTGCCCCCCCCCCTTGTGTTCCAGAAACCCTTACCATCCATCCCCACCCCCCTGGGCCAGGCCATCATCTGATACATCTGCTTTCTGTGTCTGTCCCACCTCTCTTGAAGTCCTCCACTGTGGATCTCTGAACCAGCTCGCCAGGCAGCACGTTCCAAGGATCCACCACCCTCAGTGATAAACCTCCTCTCTTTCCCCTCACCTTCCACCTTCCAACTTCAAACCATGCCCTGTGGTGATACCGCCCTGCCTTAGTCTTAAGATCCTCCTCATGTTTACTCCTATTTATTCCCTTGAGGTACTTGAAGACCTCAATCATGCCCCCCCCATCTCGCCTGTCCTCCAATAAAAACAGGCAGAGCTCCTCAAGTCTGTCCTCATACTTCAAATCCCCTAGTCCTTGTATCATCTTAGTTGCCCTCCTCTGTACTCTCTCCAGGAGCTGTATGTCCCTCTTCAAGTGTGGTCTCCAGTACTATACACAGTACTCAAGGTGTGGTCTAACCAGTCCATTGTACAGCTGCAGAATCACTTCCCTGATCCTAGAGGTGATCCCCCTTACAATGCATTCCAACATCCTGTTTGCTTTGCTAGCCACTCTCCTGCACTGCTCAGAGTTTTCATACATGCATCCACCACCTGACCTCTGGGTCTTTTTCACCTGTTGAGGTCTCAGCGCCTCCCTCAGGGTGTAACTGTGTTTGGGGTTTCCCGCCCAAGATGTAACACCTTGCACTTGATGATATTGAAATTTAATTTCCATGTGTGAGCCCACCTTTCCAGGGTGTCCAGGTCCCTTTGCAGGGCCAACCTCCCCTTTTTCCCTCAACTACTGCTCCCATCTTGGCGTCGTCAGTGAAGAGACCATTTCACACCCTATACTTCCCGATGTCTGATATGTATGCATTAAACAAGATCAGACCCAGACCAGCCTTACAGTACCCACTACCGACTTCTCTAGGTTCAAGAGCTCCCCACCAACTACTACTCTCGGAGTGCATCCAGCTAGCCAGTTTCAATCCATCTGGCCATCAAAGGGCCTACCCCAACCCCATCAGTTTCTCCACCAGACCATTGTGGAGGACAGAGTCAAACATGCCTTGCTGAAGTCCATACCACTGATTGCTGTGCTGATAATGTACACTAATGTCTCTTGCAGTCTAATGCCCCTAATCACTGGCACCTAAGGTGTACCCCATCCCCTACCCTGGCCACCCTTGAGCACCAACCACCCCAACTCCTGTCAGCCCCAGCTCACCTATCACCAATGGCCATAGCTACTTTCAGGTCCAGTAAGTCTGTACTAGCCAGAGCTTTCCTCCAGCACCTCAGCTGGTCACTGACTGAATAACAGGAGTAGGCAATGCTTGTATTGTAGAAAATGTATTTCTGCAGAATGTGTGCCCACTTCCTGTCAGTCTGTAGGTTATTAGATGAGGTGGTGTAGAGGCCTGTACTAGTCACTGACTTATAAGACCTTACAGCAGCTATGGCCATTACTAATGGGTGAGTTGGGGTGGCTGACATTGGGTGGGGGTGGTGGGTCCTCAGTGGGTGGGATGGTGTGGGAGATGAGTGCATAGCTTAGGTGTACCAGTTATTGGGGGCACTAGATTGGCATGGACTTAAGTGTACATTGCTGATATGGTGATTGGGGGTTGGGGACACTAGACTACCTGGATTATATTTCAAATAGAATGGAAGAGTGATTGGGGTGGGGCCACTAGACTACCAGGGTAATGTTTCAGACGGATCCAAATGGTGATCAGGGGTGGTTTCTTGCATAGTCACTGGAACTTCTTTTATTTTCTTTAAGTTCTCTTACATTAACATAATCTTTTCAACTATTGCAAAGCCTGGGGAAGGGGGGTCTCCTCTTTTTTGCACTCTGATCTGAATTCTCCTCTTCTGCATTCTCTCCTTGTGATTGTTTCTCCCTCTCTAGGTAATCGTCCTATTCTTTTGCTTCTGAAGCCCCTGTACCCCATGTTCACTTCCCCTTTTCTGCAGTTTTCCTAGTACTGAGTTCACCATTGCATTCTGATAATTCATCCTCTACTTTCTTGAATGTTTCCATTCTTTATAATTTTTATCTGTATCCTCAGAATGTTTGTGTTTATTTTTATTTTCTTTCTTCTTCTTGTATTAGTCACTATGATTCTTTGAAGTCATCTTCGGCCAGGCTTCAGTGCCCTGTTTATTTAAATTCAGATGAGACTGAACTAAATTTGGTTGAATTATGGGACTTTGCATGTGTCAGATACTTTTTCTACAGAGGCTCAGAACTTATCCTCTCATTGTCCTTGTTCTGCTTGATATGTTTGTTTCTTAATTTTTCCCTGAAGTTTGCAAAATTTTACTTAACCTTGTGCTGTGCAAAGTCTCAACTGAGTATCTTTTATTTGTCAGCCCTAAAGATTCTACTACCGGATTCTGCATGTATATACTGCATAGGGTCCGATCAATTGAAAGACTAAAAATACTCTGTTGCTTTATTTTATTTACTATCCTGTTAATTTATTTGATCTTTGTGCGGCAGAATATAACAATCCCTTGAGCATCCACAGAAAGTAGACTATGTCCCAGTGCTTGATACAACTTGCAAAAACTAATTGAGTGGTCCTGTGTGTGTGTGTGGGGCATGCATATCTTCACACAATCACAGTTTTGATAGTTTTAGCAAATGTGAAAGGCTCCATCACTATTTTTAACACTGAAGTTAAGCTTCAGAACCCTATTAATTCTTTAGTAGTCTAGCTATTGATAACTTGACTTTTCCATACTCAACAATGCTAAGAGTACAACTTCAAATAGCAATCCAGTAAAGTCTTTCAAAGTCTTTAGATGTTTTGAGTCTCTTTCATTTAACCTACAGTTAGAACTCTTGTAGGATCAGAATACTGGGCTGCAGACTGTCTGGATCCTACACAACTCTCTTACTACAGTAGTAGAGAAAAGTAGACAAAACATTACCAACTCCTGCTTAAGGCCTGACAGGTATACTGCCTCTCTTGCATGCTAGTAATCAGGGCTGTCCATGACTTTTTCCTCTTCCTTTTGTCTTGGAGCTCCAGGATTGCTGGGGAACCACCAAAAATGCTGAACCCTGGGACATGGACCTGTAGCAGTTCAACTACTTTACACAGTTACTAGCCCTGGCACCATACTGGGCACATGGATTTGGAAACATTTAGAAATTGTACCACAGCTTTGGGAATGAACAATATAGCAGGCTCATACTTCTAGAGATCAACGGATGGGGTGTAGAAAAACAATTTAGTCTATTCGGTATTTACAAAACCAGGCCCTGGTGAGAGAACATTTTGCTAGGGCTATGCTAGACCTATCTTCTGGAGAGGTACCAGTAACTCCACACACAGGAAGCAATAACGTAACAGTCCAGACCAGAGGTGGGTTCAAGAGTGTGACTTTATTCCAAAAGATGTTCTCTAAAACATGGGTGGACCCCCAAGGTTTACACATCATTGCACTAGAAACTTGCAGAACAACAAATTGACTGTATCCAACAGAAAACTTTTTTGTATTCCCACCGTTGTTGGACATAGGACACTTTCACTTGTATTCCCACATGTCGTACGACATAGAACACTGCATCCAGAGGCACTAAGAATGACTGAAAACACAATTTACTAAGAATGAGCACTCTTCTTCATAACCAGAGAAGAAACTGTAACCCACGTCAGAGGGTAACATTCTCTTCAGACATTGGCCCTTTCTCTAAAGTAATCAGGTGCCCTTACTGAACCTGTAGTCCTAAACTGGTTACTCCATATGGCGGTCTGCCCACCCTTTGCTCCCAAATCCATACTCAGCCATTCTTTTAGAGTTACACTGTAAACATTCAGAAATACACTTTGGAAAATGCTTATGGAATGAAGCTTGTCATCCAGCATTCGAATCACTACACTGGCAGTGGAAAAACTAAAGTCCTGAACAATGTGATATAGTCATACCTCTGGATAGCACACACTTCAGCCAACTTTAAATTAGAACAGTCTCACACTTCTGAATTCACAGAAATGTTGTGCCTTCCATTTTAGCCAGAGAACACTGCGGCACAGGTACTTGCTTCCTTCAGCAAAAGTCAGATCCTACTCACTGTTACACATTTCAGGCAGCTTCAATCTTTCTGGATCAAAAAGGGGATTGACCCTTTAATCCATCCACTAGCAGTCCTTTTCACCCCTCCAAGGATGAAAATCAGGTGATCCTGCTGTAGACAATGGTTTCTACCACTTCTCTTGGCAAACTGAAGAATACCAGGACTAGGGTGAGATTGCAGGGCTCTCAACTCAGAGCCCACAGCTGAGCAGTTTTCACTCCTCCAACTTCAAGCAGCAACTTTGAACTGCTGACTAACACTGACTCTTGTCTTAATATTCTAACTCCCTTCTCCAGCTGGCCAAGGCTTATGCTGCTGCAAGAGTTCAAAATGAGCTCATCACTTCCATCTCAGCTGAAGGCAAGTAAACAGAAGAGTGAACAGGTGAAAACCCATTTAACTAGTTAATCACCAGCTACCTCTTCCTGCCTAGAGCTGATACCGAAGGGATTCTAGCAACCCCAGCGAACAGGGTGGTTACACTCACTGCAACCAGATGGATGACTTTCAGCAGTCATATCTCAATCTGGCACTAGACCATCCTACTCTTCATGTTATATTTCCCCACAGGTAACACGAAGAGTAGGATGAGTCTAGTGCCAGGTGAATATGACTGCTGAAAATCTCCATCTGTTGCAGTGATATGTTCACTGAGACTGCTGAATCCTGATCGGTGCTGAGAAACGCTGATAACAGATTAAGCTTCTATTCCTCTGACCACAGATTCTTCCCTACCGTAGCGATGTAGGCACAGGCAAGTAACACTAAAGGAACAGAGGCTGACTGATGAAACTTCAACCCATATTGTATGATCTATTTGTGGATTCTCAGTGGCTCCAAGAAAACTACTTGAAGCTTTCCCTAATAGACCAGTACTGAGAGCCCCTACTGCAGATTAGGACCCCCCAGTCTGTCTGTCCCCCTAGCTCTCTAGGGAAGACTATCTGATCTAGACTATCTACTGGGGAAAAACCTACCCCCCCAAACTTCCAAGGGTACCTGTGAACAACCAAAAGGAAACTTGCACTGCATTGCATTACATTTCCCAAAAAATCCACAGATGTGAAGAAAAAAAAATGTTAATACCCTGTTAACCATAAACAATCTTAAAACATTAAGAAAAGGGGAACTCGAATGAGTTCCACTATCATCTTCTGTTTTTTTTCTTTTTTTCTTCTTCAGGAACACCTGCAAGAGAAGAAAAACACAAAAACACATTCTGCATTCCACACAGTGCCTAAACCTCCACCCAACGCTAAAGAACCCCAAAAACATTTTTATAAAAGTAAAAAATGGAAAGAAGACATTTATACAACACATTTGTGGATGTAATTCCTTCAATGTCCCAAATTAGGGTGTCAGTGTCACTGTGTCGTAAGCATTGTCCATTAAAGAGTCTCCTAGGCTGAAGACTGCTGAAGAACAGTTCTTGGACAGGACAGAGCCTGCATTGCACTGTAATCCATGGGAGAGTCTTTGAAAACATTAAAGTTCCTTGGATAGTCTTCAAATGTAGGATGTATTGTACAAAATCAATTAATGTAAATAAAAGGGTTTCTTACCAGCTCCTTGAAGAACAAAAAGTTCCTCTTACTCTGCGAGCTGAGGACCTTCTCCTTTAGACCAGATGGCATCTTCAGATACTGCTGAAATTATGTCCTCTGAAAACCAAGTGATGAACCAGGAAAACTGCTGGGATGATGAATCTGGATACACCTGAAGAAATCCTGAATACCAGAAGAGCTGCATCTTTCTCCATGGATACTGCTGCTTTGAATGACAGGCATTTGGCCTGCAACTGCTCGTTTCCTTAAGGCATACTGGGCATAGTCACAGGGAGTGGCACCATTACGGGTAGTACCACTCAGGATGTGGGGCGAGGACTATTACCCCATCTGGGCATTCCAAACTGATGTTCTGAAATGTCTCTTGCTCAGCCCCATCCATAATTTGCACAGTGTCAATGAACAAAGTCCCCTGCCCAGTCTCCAGAATCTAAGGTAATCACTGATGATTTTGTTCATTACGCATTCTTCAGCAGCTGGGTGGAAATTATTACTTGCCTCTTTCATAAACCAGGATTGCCTATTCTGTTCAATTTCCTCTCAGACTCGGTGAGTAAAGGTAGGAAAGGACTTCCCATACATGATGTCAGCCCTCCTATCAATCAGTCTCTCCTTCTTACTATTCTACTAGTCTGCGGCCCATGGCCTGGCTTGTGGTGGCCAGTCCTGAGTGACCAGTGTTTCAAACTCAATGAATGAAAGAACTTGTCCTCCACTACTTCTTTGGTCAAGTTGCCACAGCCATTGTCCAGCTGTCCCTGGCTCCCCTGAGGCAAGAGCATGGGGGGACTCATAGTAGCCCTCAACATGAAGATACTCTTCTTCATCCTCCTTTTCCTCACTCATGATCTGTGCCCGACAGTAAGCAAATAGCCTCCCTCCTGACACATTTCATTCCTCAACGGGCACTGAGGGGACACTTCCCAATTCAATGTCTCTTGTACTTTGTCCTCTCCCACTATGCTGGACTTGGACCCTGATTTCATTGGTCAACTGATCCCTATGTTGCACTGTCCGTCTAGGACACAGGCGTAGAAATCTGTCTTTGTTTCTACCCTTGCAGTGGTTCAACATCAATTTAACTTGCTCTTCCTGTAACACACTCTGAAGAACTTTCCCCAGCAGGTTCAGTCTGGTGCTGTATGCTGCTAATGCTGTTGGCAGGGTCCCCTGCCCGGGTCCATGTAGGAGCCAATTTAATCCTTGTTGCCCTCTCTGGAGCTGTACCCCTGCTCATTCCAAATTTTGCAAGGCAGTCTGAGCAATGGGTTATCAAAAACATATCACTTCCAGCCTTTAGACACACAATGCATAGTCTCACTAGATAGCTAGGAATTGCTTCATCGGAAGGTAACCTGTCACCATAGTAGGCTCTCTACTCTCTCTCAGTTGCCACCTCTCAGCAATCATAGCTCGGGCATGATCCAGATATCGAGTGCTCCCGTCATGTCTGAAAGCAAACACACAAACCTTTCATTACTGAATTGCTCACTAGTCATATATTGTGTCACAAAATGACTCCCTGCTGCTGTTTTTACATTGCTGACCCCACCCTGTCATGGCATCTGTAACTTTTTGTCATACATCAAAGTCTGTACAACTTGCTCAAAAACTGGGTTTCTGACCTTTCTGGCTACTGAAATTTCTTTAAACTGCAAGCTATTGTCTCTGCTGGTACATCTCACCACGTCCATACTGATTTGAAACTGGTAACTTTGACATTGCGATCAGCATAGTTCAAGAAGATTCCATTTAGATATCTACAATTGCTCAAAGTCACATGTAAGTCCCACAGCCATTCTTTGCACAGGATTGTCTCCTTGCTGCCTCCTTCCTATACAATGCACAGTCCGCTGCTTAGAACATTACTGTTGCTGAACCCATTTCTCAGTGCTCACAGTCTATTGCTAAGAATTTGCTGTTTGCTGCACCTGCTTTTACAATCATAGTCCTGCTTTGCACATAAATCACACTGCTTGCACACAGGTTTAGCTAGCTTGGCCTTCACACACAGTTTGTTTGCATGGCTTACTTATTTACTCACTGTATTCAGTAGCTGGTTCCCTCCGATGGAAAATTTCAGCCTGCTGCCAATTCTAGGAAGGCCTTTGAGGTAAAATGGGCTGGCGGTCTCACCAATTATAGTTGTGAATGCCTTGATCACTCTCCAGTTGGTCGGAAGACTGGTTGAGCCAGAAATTTCATGGTACTAGTCTGTTTACTGAAGTTTAGAATGCTCACAAGCTCCTCGATGGTTGTCCTGGTCTAATCAGCTGGCATGCCACTCTCTCTCTCCTCTGCCAACACTGCAACACACAGATGCTGACCAGGGGGCAGGACTGGATGCAGCCACACCAGTCACTCGATGCCATGCAAATTAGCCTCTCTCTCTCTCTCTCCTCACTTGCTCTTCCTTCACAGCGATTGTTAAGCAGGAGCAAATTTAAACTGCAACCTGTAACGTTATTTTTCTTGGCTGCAATTTCAGTGGTGGGAATGCCATTTTGACCATTTATACCACAGTTTCTGGACATTTCTCTAGCAACACCCCTGTTTGTAAACGCACACATGAAACTTTCAGGGTACATATCTGAGTCTGTTCCTCAAAGTCCATACTACTTCTGGCACTTGAAAATTACATTTTAAAAGTTATTTAAGTGCTTTTTGATGCACAGACCAGGACACAATTTCAATGCTTTACTGTTCATTACTAGCTGAAAACACACAAGCAGCACTCTGTTCTTTTACTGTACTGGAAGCACACAAGCAGCACATTTGGGTGGCATTTTTCTGGGCACAAATCCCTTGTCCAAAGCTTTCTCTCCACTTGGGCTACACTGATACCATACAGAAAGGTGGTAGACATGCCCTCAACAACAATTCTGGTTCTCTCCCCAAATTAAACATCACCAGATGAGCCCCTCTTTGTTGTAACCACCCCCCCACTACTTTACAAAGTTAGCTACTCCTGGCACCCATACTAGGCACATGGATTCGGAAATATTTAGAAATGGTACCACCCTAGCTTTGGGAATGCATACCAGGCTCATTCCTCTAGAGATCTAGGGTGGGGGTGTACAAAAGCAATTTAACCTAGCTGGTATTTATAAAAACCTGGTCCTAGGGAGAGAACTTTTTGCTAGGGCTATGCTAGACCTATCTTATGAAGGGGTACTCACATACAGGAAGCAATAACTTTACTGTCCAGACCATAGTTGGGGTCCTAGAGTGTGACTCTATTCCAAAAGATGTTCTCTAAAGTAAGGTTGGGCCCCCAAGGTTTACACATTGTGGCACTAGGAACTTGCAGAACAACAAATCGACTGTATCTGACAGAAAACTCTTTTGTATTCCCACCGTAGTAAGACATAGGACACTTTCACTTGTATTAGCACATGTCGTAGGACATAGAACACTGCTTCCAGTGGCACTGGACATCACTGCAAATACATTTTGCTGTGAACTAGCGCCCTTCTTCATAATCAGAGAAGAAACTGCAACCCACATCAGGGGTTAACATTCTTTTCAGACATTGGCCTTTGTCTAAAGTAACCTGGTCCCTTACTGAACCTGTAGTCTTGAACTAGTTACTCCAGTTGGGGGTCTGCCGCCCTTTTCTTCCAAATCCATACTCAGCCATTCTTTCAGAGTTACACCGTAAACATTCAGAAACACGCTTTGGAAAATGCTTATAGAATGAAACTTGTCATCCAGCATTCTAATCACTACACTGGCAGTGGAAAAATTAAAGTCCTGAACAATGTGATATAGTCATACCTCTGGACATCACACACTTCAGCCAATTTTAAATTAGAACAGTCTCACACTTCTGAATTCACAGAATAGTTGTGCCTTCCCTTTTAGCCAGAGGACATAACAGCACAGGTACTTGCTTCCTTCAGCAAAAGTCAGATCCTGCTACCTGTTACACATTTCAGGCAACTTCAAACTTCCTGGATCAAAAACAGAATTGCCTCTTGGATCCATCCACTCGCTGTCCTTTTCAACCCTCCAGGGATGAAAACCAGGAGATCCTGCTGTAGACAACTGTTTCCAGTGCTTCTCTTGGCAAACTGGAAAATACCAGGACTACAGAGAGAATGCAGGGCCCTCAACTCGGAGCCCACAGCTGAACAGGTTTCACTCCTCCAACTTCAAGCTTTAACTGTCTATTGCTGACTCTTGTCTCAACATTCTAACTCCCTCCTCCAGGTGGCCAAGACTTATGCTGTTGTGATAGTTCCAAATGAGCTCATCACTTCCATCTCAGTGGAAGCCAAGTAAACAGAAGAGTGAGCAAGTGAAAACCCCATTTAACTAATTAATCACCAGCTGCCTGTCCTGCCTAGCACACTGGTACTGAAGGGAATTCTAGTAACACAAAGGGACTGGGTGGTTACACGTAATTAAAAGATTATTGAATAATAACAAAGGAATAAGCCAAGTGTTTCACAGAGTACATTACCAATCAAACAAATTCCTTGTTGGGTCTTTGCCATTTGGAGATACAACTCTAATGTTTCATTTAGGTCAGTCTTTCTACAACATCAACTTCTATGCTATATACATGTATTGGCTAGCATGTGCTTAAAGGTACAATAACTCATCTGTCTACAACCTCTCTATGATATTAGATCATTAGTTTCATATTAGACTGAGTAAATTACACAAGTCCTAACCATCCCCATTAGCATGTCTGTTGTGTAGCATGATGTTGTTTCCTGAGCCATGTTCTTTTGACTGGCTTTCCTAGGGGGAGTGGCTTAGCTAGAAGGAGCCAGTTAAGACCAGATATAAATACTGCCAGAGGACAGACAGAACTCAGGAGGAAGGAGCTCCTGGTATAACTAAAACTTCTCTACTGGGACTATATTGCCCTCCTTCCTCCCTCACCCCACCCTAAACCAGTTCTACTTTTATAGGCACAGGATTTAACTGACAACAGGAACTTCCTGTTTGGGAGCAGGAAGTGAGTGATCACAGAGCCACCAAAGACTCACCATCCTAGAAGGGCAAGAGTAGCTCTCCATCCCCCCTTGCTGCTGGAGGTCTGACTCTGAGCAAGTAAGGATGACCACTGAGAAATATAGGAACTTCTTGTCTCAGAACAGGAAGATCAGGAGACAAAAGGGTGCAGAGGCAGTAAGTAAGTAGGGAGAGAAGAAACAAAAAAGAAATAAACAAACAGAAGAAAGAGTAAGTATTCCAAATAACAGTTAGGGGGCCAGAAAAAAGACATGATGGGAGTGGTGCAGTGCAGTGGCTATGGAGCAGCAGTCTTCCGGGAGATGTTTGGAGGATGCAGTGTTGTCCCATCTGCAGACACCTCTCTGGGCTGAGGGAGGAGGTTGCTCATCTCCAGGCTGAGTTGGCCAGGATTTGTGGGACCTCCTCTCCCACCCAGGGACCACCAGGGTCACTGCTGTTCCCTCAGAGGTTGCCAAGAAAGAGGAGTGGTTGGACCACAGTGGGCTCAGGGAGGGTGAGGGTGGTAGAACAGAGGCTCACCCCTCCAGTTGTACCTCTCCACAATTTCTATGCTGTTCTGGAAAAGTGTGGTTCCTCTATGGAGGCACCCACAGTGGAGACCAAGGAGGATGCTGGGAACCTCCTCAAAGAAGACCCAAAGGAGGGTGGCATAGAACTCCACAGGGGGAAGGAAACAACTCCTGGTTGGGGACTCTGTTGTTAGGAATGTAGAACTGGGGGAGGAAGGGGAGAGGGAGGTAAGGAGCCTGCCTGGTGCCATGGCTTGGAGAGATGGAGCAAATCCTCAGGATTGAAGAAGCAGCTGCACAGGGAAGGGAGCTGGATGTCATTGTCCACCTAGGGACAAATGACCTGGCTAAGAAAGGGATCAGAGCAGTGCAAGAAGTGTTTGTGGAGATGGGGAGGGGCCTTAGACAAATAGCACACATGGTAACCTTCTCGGAGGTGCTGCCTGTCTATGGCACAGGTGAGGCTAGGGTGCTCCACACCATGGGATTCAATCAGTGGTTGAAAAACTGGTGCAGAGCTCAGGGATTTGGCTTCATTGGAGACTGGGGGTCCACCTGGAGGGATGCAGGCCTATACTGGCATGATGGTCTGCATCTGTCCAGGAGGGGGCCAGGATCGTAGGTGATAGGTTTAAATAGGTTTAAATACTTCATTGACAAGTATTTAAACTAGCTAAGGGGGGAGGCACTGGAAAGAAGGAAGGAAATCCTAGCCCTCCCAAAATATCAGGGTACTAAGTGAGGTAGACACCAACACAGAGATGTCAATAGGGAGAAGTGCTGGGGTAAATGGAGAAAGTGACAAATACAATAAGGATAGGGATGGGGCAAAAAGGGGTAAGGCCATCAAGAAATGGAGGGTAATGAGTACCAATGCCCATAGTCTGGGCAACAAGCTGAACTGGTGGCCTTGATGGAAGAGGATGCCTGAATATTGTAGCAGTCACAGAAACATGGTACACAGAGAACCATGACTGGGATGTTAACATACCAGGTACACAACCCACAGGAGAGACAGGGAGGGCAGAAGGGGTGAGTAGCTCTCTATGTAAGGGAAGGGATAAAACAACTGAACAAAAGAGTAAACAGGAGGAGAGGAGGCACTGTGGGTCACCTTAGAGACTGGAAATGGCACCACAATCCATACAGGGGTTGTATATAGACCCCATGTCAGGGGAGGAAATGGACAAGGATATGATAGAAGGCATACTTAGGATGGCAGAGAAAGGGAGATACTGTTGATGGGGACTTTAACATGCCAGATGTTAACTGGAGCACCTTTCCGGCAGTCACATCCAAAGCAGGGCCATTCTTGATGCCCTTCAGGTGGCATGCCTCAAACAGCTAGTTTGGAACCCACTCGTGAGGGAGCAATCTTAGACCTCTTACTGTCAAATGAGGATAGTGAGAGGATCTCAGATCTAAAAGTGGGTAGCCATTTGGGAACAAATGACCACGAACAGTGTGGTTCATGATAAACTCTGCTACAGAGTCAAGCCATACAAAGTGAGGGTTCTGGACTTCAGGAGGGCTGACTTTGGCAAGATGGGAGAGTGCCTAGAAAAGCACTAGCAAACAGGCTAGAAGGAGGGTGGAGCAACAATGGGCACATATCAAAACTGCCATCACAGAGGCAACAAGCCTTTGTGTGAAGCAAATAAACAAATCAAAATGAAAGAAAAAGCCACTATGGTTCACAAAAGAGGTGGCGGTGAAGGTTAGGGAGAAAAAGGTAGCATTTAGGAAGTATAAGGAAACACAGAAGGAGCAGGACTGAGAACTGTACCAGTTAAGGCAGAAGGAAGCGGGAGGGTAGTCAGAATAGCAAATGCACAAACTGAGGAAAAGATAGCTAACTCGGTTAAGAAGGGGGATAAAACCTTTCATAGGTATATCAGAGAGCATAGAAAGACAAAGGGAGGGATAGTGAGACTGAATAGAATGGATGGTGGGTGGGCAGAGAGTGACAGTGATAAAGCAGGGATACTGAATGAATACTTCTGTTCAGTATTCATAAAAGAGGAAGTGGGGGAGGTACCTAATCCAATTAACAGAAGCACTCTGGATAGGGGGGTCGATTCCAGTCCTTTCACAGAAGAAATGGTTCTGAAAGAAGTCCTAAAACCGAAGGTGGACAAAGCAATGGGGCCAGATGGAATTCACCCCAGAATTCTAAAAGAATTAAGCAGAGAACTAGTTACATCACTGACTACACTTTTTAACAAATCATGGGAGGATGGTGTGGTACCTGAGGACTGGAAGAAGGTGGATGTGAATTCCCTTCACAAAAGTGGGACTAAGACAGAGGCAGGAAACTACAGACCTGTCAGTTTGACCTCTGTGGTAGGGAAAGTGATGGAATCACTTCTGAAGGAAAGAACTGTTGAGTACCTAGAGGCCAGTGGGGCACAGGACCCAAGGCAGCATGGATTCACAGCGGGAAGGTCATGTCAGACAAATCAAATTGATTTCTTTGACTGGTTGACCAAAGTAGTAGACCAGGGAGGGGCTGTGGACATGGCCTACCTAGACTTCAGCAAGGCATTTGACACATTCCCACACAAAAGATTAGTAGTCAAATTAACCAGCCTGGGAGTGGGTCTCAAGGTGGTAGCCTGGGTAAAACATTGGCTGAACAACAGGACACAGAAGGTAATTGTAAATGGAGTCCTCTCTGAAGAAAGAGGGGTTACTAGTGGGGTACCGTGAGGGTTCAGTACTGGGTCCAGTCCTTTTAATGTCTTTATAAGTGACATTGCAGAGGGACTAGAAGGAAAAGTATGCCTCTTGCAGATGACACAAAGATCTGCAACAGGGTTGATACACAAGGAGGTGTGGAAAGGATGAGAAGGGACTTGGCAAGGTTGGAGGAATGGTCAGAAGTATGGCAGCTTGATTCAATGCAAAGAAGTGCAAAGTAATGCACCTGGGAAACAAAACCCAGGGAAGATTACACAATGGGGAGGTAGTAACAACAACAAAAATGGAAAGAGACCTAGGGGTAATCATATCAGATGACCTTAAGGTTGGCAAGCAATGCAGAAGGCAGTAAGAAGGGTTGGGGGGATACTGGGATGTATAGGAAGAGGCATCACCAGTAGAAAACAAAATTGTTATCCCTCTGTACAGACAGTTGGTGAGACCCCATCTGGAGTACTGCGTCCAGTTCTGGAGACCCCATCTCCGCAAGGACATAGACAGGATGGAGGCAGTTCAGAGGAGGGCAGCTAAAATGGTGCAGGGTCTGCAAGAGAAGCCATACGAGGAGAGACTAAAGGAGCTTAATATGTATACCCTTGAGGAAAGGAGGAGGAGGGGACATGATAGAAACGTTTAAGTACCTCAGTGGAATCAACAAAGTCCAAGAGGGTAGCATCTTACAGAAAAAGAGATGTGCAAGAACAAGGGGACACAATTTGAAGATAGAAGGGGGACGGCTCAGGGGCAATTTGAGGAAGTATTTTTTCACAGACAGGGTTGGTGGACACATGGAACAGCCTTCCTGAGGAGGTTGTGGGGTCTAAAACTGTGGGAGAATTCAAGGATGCATGGGACAGACATAAGGCAATTTTTGTGGTGGGTAGGAAGAAATAGGCTGTTGGTTAAATAGGATCTGCAGCTTATCCTCTAGGTAGGGAAATGGGCAGACTAGGTGGGCCAAGAGGTCCTTATCTGCCGTCAAAGTCTATGTTTCTATATTTCTATGTTTCCTAGACAGTACCAAGGCCCTTTCTTAAACCTTGGGGGAAGGGGAGTTGGGTGAAAACATTTGTTGATCTTACATTTTGTGTTCTATCCCTCCTTAGTGTACACCTTTGCCTACGGCAATACTTGATACTTTGGGTAAAGAAAAAGTCACTGAGACTGGCACCTATTGTGGGTCTGTTAAGCAACATAGCTCTCCAGCATTGGACACTGTGGACCAATATTGTTTACCAATAAAAAGTATTCTTTATTTATCAGCTTTTTAAAACATCTTCAAAGAATCCACATATAGGCATATTCATTCATCAGCAGCATTTAACAACTCACATGCAGTAAAAACATTCAGTGCTGTGCAGTCCAAACAGTTCCAGTTCACCAACTGGTTTTTCAGCTCCCAATCCAAGCTCAGGGATGATGTCACCTGACACATTTCATGTACAAGGTACTTTCTCAAAGGATGACATAACTGTCCATCTGTATTCCTTATCCATTTAAAGAGACAACATTCATTTAAACACAAGTGCAGTGAGTGTAGTTCTCAGCACAGACATCGACTCCTATATAAATACAAAAATACACATACATTCATTAAAAATAGAATGATGTTGACTAACACATAGAAAACATGTGCCCTTGATGAAAAATTGTCATCTGGGCACCAAGGATACATAGCTTAATTTTGCACTGAAACAATGAATCTAAAAAAACATGCTGCTTGCATCTCCCAGGCAGGTCACAGCATTATAAGTTCTTCATATTCATTATATACTGTATTCCATGTGTGAGCTCCTAAGTACAATTTGGTGCAGTCACTAGTGCACATCTGAAAATGGAAAACATAATACGAGTTTAGATAAACAGTGACAGCAAAGCCAGTTAAAGTCCTATTTTACTTATTGTCTTCTTATATATAGCTAAGTCTTTCACAGCAGTGCTTCCCCCCACACAGTTCAAATTTATCCCAAATCCTAATGCATGATCTTGGTAATCCTATGGACAGCTATTGTAATGGGGACACTCATTTATCCAAAAAGAGGATTATTTCATTTCTGTCATTAAGCCTGGCATGTTCCATTGACCAAAAAAATCCAACAGTGTTCCCTTCTAAGTATGATATTATCATAGTTGACCCCTCTCCTTTTTTTAAAATGGCTTCTCAATACCTAAAAAAGTAAACTCATAAAAGAGTACTTTGGGTAACCCTGTGGCATTTTGTAGTATTCAGAGTTAAGGTACTCCCTCCTCATTCCTCAGTATTGATCCATCTTGTTTCTGATACTAAACTGCACCCTGAAAACTCTGTGAGACATTTATCAATCTTTGGTGGGTTAGCCTTTTTCTAATACCGTAGTATTATTCTCTTAGCCAACATCAGGGGACCTGTCAGCCACCTAGGTGCATTGCGTGAGTTATGTGGCTTGGTCAGGTCTATGCCCAGTATGGGTTGCTTGAGCAGTGTTGTACATACTCCCTGTACTGCTTCCCAATCATTTTTGAGCTTACTGCAAGACCACACTACATGGGTAATAGACACCAGCAGATCTTCCTTTTAATGCAGGTCTTCCTTTGGATTATTATAACTTGCAATAGCCTCGCTCTTGTTTGTTTTTGTTTCAAAAAGGGTGTTTTTCTGTAGGTTACTCTGATTAGCTGTTTATGTAGCTGTGATAATGAATGTATCAGTAGTCAAGTGGAAGGTGAAAGAACATTAACATGACTATTAAAGCTGCATGCGATCAGTCTGGTGTGATCTCTTAACTTCTCTTCAAGTTGCTCAGCTGCAGTTTCTTTTATATTTCTTTACAATGGAAAGCATTGTAAACAATTGTGTCAGTGATGCAGTTAAGCTATAAGGGTATCCAGTGATGATAGTGATAATAAATGAGTTACTGTAAAAACAGAGGCTCATTTATAGCGCTATCATTGTCCTTCTATGGTATAGTGAGGAAAGCGACCCGAAGGGAGGGATATGGAGGTGGAGGAGGGATAAGAGGAGGGTTTAGATAGGGAGGAGAGTCTGCTGCAGCTCAGCCTGCCTGTGGTGTGGTGGGGAGGGTGGTTGGCTATGGTGCAGTAAGTACTGGGTTCAGGACAGACCGGGGTAAATATTTTCCCTCCAAGTTTGCCCCTCCTCAAAATGCACGCCCCAGAGTTAACAATCCAAAAGTGGAGGGGTGTGGGGGTGTAGCCCCCCTCAAAAACATTAAGTAATGCTGAAAGTGGGATCATCAAGAATTGTATATTGCTTTTTGGCGATATACACATGCCATAATAGTGATCACTGTTTTGCAATCACTATTATGACATGACACCAGCTATAAGTAGTGCTGTAAGGCAAGATATTGGGAAAACAGAAAAATGACATAAAAAATGCAGCAAAGTGGTGTTCATCCCAGAGCTCACTCTGGCTAACTGGACTGAATTCTCTTGCACCCAATTTCAAACACCGGCTATAATGCCCAATGCTGATAATTACTTAGAGTTCCACAGCAGGTGGAGCACCGATACGTCCCAAGCAGCCGGCTCTATGCAACGGGAACAAAACGGGCAAGATAACTGGTTATTTTCTGTCTGCTCTTCTTATATGAGACAGTGATTTCTTTTCATACTGATAAATGGCATCTTCAAAGGAAGAAAGAAAGGAAAATAAGATATCTTAATTATGAGATCGCTGTCCATAGAGAGGAGACATGCAGCAGCTCACCTCAGCTACCTTACCCCCACTCATGCTTAGTGTAGCACAACTCATCATCCCTGATTTGCTGAATGATTGCTGTTCACTCTGCAGGTTTGGTGAAGAATGCAATGAACTTCCTAGCATGGGCCAGTGGGGCATCTAGGAACTGGCCTACAGGTACAAGGTGGCAGACTGTGAGACACTGTGGTGTCCTCTGCCAGTGTCTAAAAGGTTCCAGTGGCCAAGAAGCACAGTGTTGCTGTCACCCTAGAGCTTTGCAGACATTGCATGGCTGTTGTAGGTATCTGTCCAGAGCTGGTCATGCAACAGCTCACATAGCTGCATGATCATGGGTAAAGCCCCAAGTTTTCTGTAGTTCCACAGCCATGTACAGTTGCTGAATTAACCACAGAAGTTGCACCTGCATGTGGAATTCACAGTTGCCTGGGGAAGTTGCAGACAACTGTAGCATTTACCACTAATCTTGCAGCCAGACACGAACTCCTATGCAGCCCCCCACCCACCAACACCAAACCCACTCACCAGCAAACATGATGCCCATCCTGGGCTAAGTTCAGCTCAGACCAATACATTGAAAGTATCAAAAAGCCCTTTAGGGTTAAGGCCCATTGCATGTGTGGCTTATTAAAAAAAAAAGATCTCCTGGGCTGAGACCCACTTACAGTGGGGGATTTAAAATAAAACATGCCCCCACTAGGCTGAGACTCCATCTGGCAGGTACCCACTACAAGCAGGTTATTGAAATTATATAGCCCCCACCTACTGCCACCAAACTCTCTCCGCAGTGGTTTCTCCTGCACCAAGCTGGATTACTGAATATTGTATTTCGCCTAATTGTTGCTCTGGCTTCTATTAGAGTCACTTTATTTGGAACAGACTACAAATTTAGGGCAGCTTCAATTTGGGGTGGCTTCTATTAGGACATGTTCAGTTGAGCAACTTTATCAATATTGCTGACTCAGCTGCATTCAGTTGATCACTTACAAGCTGCTTAAAAGAATGCTCCCTCCTGCTATCAGTTGTGAGTGACTGTCAGTGCAATTTCTTTTCCTTTTGCCCTGTTGTAATAAAAGGCCTCTAGTGTTTTGATTGTTTTTCGTTACTGGTATTAGCTTATATGATGAGATATGGCACATAACTGACTCAGACAATGCCTTGTAGTTCATCAAATTTTAGCCTCTGCTACAAAATGAGGATGGCTTATGGTAGGATAACAGGAATTGGGGTTTCTTCTACTTGAGGGCGGGTAACAAGCCAGTGGAGTGAAATACAGAAGCCCAGAAGCACCTCCTAGGCTTGGACACACTCTAAGTGGGACATTTAATTGTTACTTGCCCTCCTTGGCTAAGCCCTACCCAGGGTGGGATTTAAAAAAAAAAAAACTAAAGCCCTCCTGAACCAAGTTCTGCTCCGAGTGGGGAATTTAAAAGACATGAAATGCCCTCCAGGGCTAAGACTCACCCCAAATGGGAATTAATAAATAGAGCTCCTCCAGGGCTGAAACCCTTTCTGACTGGTACCTGCTACAAGTGGGCTATTGAAATTATACTGCCCCCCCACCCACTACAACCAAACCCACTCACCAGCAGCTGGATTGCATCAAGTAGGAATATTAAAGAAATAATACCAGTCCTCGGCTAAGCGCCGCTCAGAGTGGGGAATTGTTTTTAAGAAAAAGTAAGCCCTCCTGTGTTGAGACCCCCTCCAAGTGGAAATTTCAACAAATTATGCCTATCCTTGGCTAAGCCCTGCTTGGAGAGGAAAATTGAAATTAGTGAAAAACCCTGTGGGGCTAAGCGCCATTTGAGCAGGCTTCATAACAAAAGAAAAGCCTTCTAGGTTGAAACCCACTTTCAATCGAGATTTAAAATAAAATCTGCCCTCTTGGGTTGAGATCCTCACTGGCTTTTACAACCCATAAATGGGCTACTGTAATTATACATTCCTCCACCCACCACCACCAAACCCACTCCCAGTGATTTCTCCTGCACCAAGCAGAACTACTGAATAAAAGGAACCCCTCCTACAGTCAGACCCACTCCATGTAGGGCAATAAATTCCTACCTGCCCTCCTAGGCTGAACCCCATTCAGAGAGGGGATTTAAACAGGCATGAAATACCTTCTGGGCTAAGACCCACTCTGAGAGGGAATTAATAAATAAAGACCATTCAGTGAAGAGTTCCTCCCCCACTGGTACCAGCCACAAGTGTCTATGTAAGCAATAATACCCAACAGGGTGGGCGGCACTGGGCAATACCAGACTGCCCAGGGGTATAATGAGGCCCAATGCCACAGGCGAAGGGCCTTATAGCCCCTGGAACATCCAGTATTGCCCACACTGCCTACCTTGGAGGGTATTATTGCACTTAGAAAATGGTCTACGTGTCATTTTTTATAGGATTACAAAAAAAAAGTAATTCTATAAAAAAAATGACTAAAATTGTAGTTTCAGTCCTTTTTTGGTAAAGTATTCCCCTATTCTACAGTATTAGCCAGTAGAGGGCTCTGTAGTGTTTGCTAGGTATTTCTTTCTGGTCGCTTTCCCCTTTTAAACCATGTACTATGAGGCTCAAGTAAGTGAGAAGTGGCAACATGGCATGGTTACTTTGTTTGTTTCTTTCTTTTTTTCCCTTTAGACAGAGATTTTGTTGCACTATTCTGATCGGGACCAGGAGACTGTTGTAGCAGTTGGTAGAAGGATTATGTTGCCATTGAGGTGAGAGGAGGTCTTACGGTGCTGTAGCTGTTCAGTTTCATGTTAAAGTATTTTTTTTCCATTTAAATCTGTAAGTCACAGCCAGAGGATGGCAGGGTTAGGGGACAGCGAGGTAAATGCTTTTACAAGGGAAAAATTGTTATGTTTTTTTCTGTTATTTTGCTGTAGTGCTGAGGTAGTAGTAGCAAGTGTGATGAGGAGAGAGTGATGGTGATGCTACTACTTTAAACTCTGTGACTGCTGTCATGAAATTAGTGACACAGTGAGGCTGATTTTTAATTTTACTATTGTTTGTGTTCCTTTTTTAAATGTAGTATTTAAACTTAAACAATCGGTTTACAGAAGTGTGTATGTTGGGGGGGGGGTGCTCTGTGAGCACCATTAGGAGAGAGCACGGGTGATCTGCTTTAAACCCGGTGGCTGCCATGGTGAGATTAGTGGAACAGAAAGGCTGATTTTTAATTTGACAGTTGTTTGTGTTTGTTTTTAAATATAACATTTTACTGTCTGAAACACTCAGTTTATGCAAATGTGTGTGTGTGTGTGTGTATGTGTGTGAATCTGGCTGCCTGCTCCCATCCTGCCCATTCACACCTGTCAACTGATGGACTCAGGTACACTGTGGCAGCGGTGGATGAATGATGGCAGAGTAAGTGGCAGAAAGTGCGCTCAACACCACCACAACTCCATCTTGTTTTCATTATCTCACCCCCACCTGGCATTGCAGTTCCAATTTCATTTATCGGGAGCCCCTCCTGGGCTTGGACTCATGCTGAGTGGGACAATTAATTGCTACCCACCCTCCTGGGTTGAGCTCTGCTCAGAGTGGGAATTTAAAAAAAATTAAAGCATTCCTGAGCTACAGTAAGCCATACTCTTTATAAATAGTAAGATTTGTTGAGTTTTATATCATTCAGAGAAAATCAAACAAAAAACAACAGTAGTAGAGATTGCAAGCAGTGACAAAACGTAATGTATGGATGCGAAAATATATACATTGATTCTTTCCCTTGATCCGGAGAGGTTGATTTAAACATCAGTAGTACCTTGTTAAACTGCCATCAAGTAACAAACTTGCTTATACCAAAGAAGAGTCTTAAATTATTGTCATAGTCTCAAGAGTATGCTCTCTAGTATGTTCCTACTAGGTCAGTCCTGCACAAGAATTACCCCCTCCCATTTGACGAGAATTAATGACAAAGCCTCCTGTTGACTGCCTTTACATACAGGATGTGAAAGCCTGTTTGAGTGTCCCCACCCGACTCTATATGAAATAAACGACAATGCCTCCCTGGCTGCTTTACCTCCTGCTAAATTTGTTTTTTAAACCCACAGAACTCACCATGTACCTTGGGCTGTACTAACTGCAATATGCTGTGCCTCTATATGAGATAGCCAACAATTGTAAATAGTCAGACCAATCAATGTTGTTTCTTGTGTTATTGCTATGTGCCATTCCTGGTAAGTGGGTACCATCTCATCCTTCCAGTGCCTAAGGATAATTTTCTTTGCTATAGCTGAGACGAGAAAAATGTGGCATTTCTGGATACCAAAAACTGCTATAGCATGAGGTTCAGCAAGCAAATTTGTGGTGTCATTGTTTAATCCCAGGAGAGTGTCCAGGTGATTCTGTATTGCTTCCCAGAATGGTTTAGCTTTTGAACAGTCCCAGAGAATATGTTTCAGCATGCCCAGTTCCTGTTTGTATGTTGTGCAATCAGGTAATTGCAGATGGCACATTTTGTGTAACCTAGAGGGGGTAAAGTATAGGTTATGGGCTATCTTGTATTGCATAAGTCTGAAACCTTCAAATTTCAGGTATTTGTGTAGATTCTTCCACATAGTGTATCTTCTGCCCTTTGCCTTTAGTTCTGGGAATGCTATTGTCCAGTAAGCACAAGAGTCTTGCTCCTCTGGAGTAGTGGTGGTGGCTAGGAGCTTTTTGTATAGTAGGGAAGTGGAATGACATTGGTCAGTGATGGAGTGGCGTTCCTCCCATTGGGAGGGATCAGTTAATGGCCAGGGACAGGCTCCTAAGGAGCTAGTTTTTTTGTACCACAGTTGTAGAAAAGTGAATAGAGATAGCCTGGTGTTTGGAAAGATTGTGGGGAAGGTACTGTAGGCTATAGAGGAACTTGTTTTGAATGAACTGGCCTAATTGTGAATTATATGGGAGGCCTGCGTAGTTTGATGGAATCGGTTTGTTTTGGATTTTAAAAAGGTCACGGGCAAAAGGTGGCTTGGTTTTAAGAAACCTGTGATGTTGTTTGCTAGCTAAATGGGTGGCACCAATCAGGACTTTTTTAAGCATGTTTGGTAGGGTTGAATGGGGTATGAGGGGTAGGGCTCCAATTTTGATTTTGGCGTGGAGACAAAGATCCATCTCAGTCTGTTGCCATTGTGGTATATATATGTGTAATAGAATTGGGAGGTCAGCTTTCTTCCACATAAGAATGTCTGGCCTGTATAGGTATGTAATATAGATACAGATAGGGGAGTTGGAGGCCTTCTTGATGCTTGGTGGAGTTGGTTTGTGGTAAGCCCTCCATGGGGTCTTGTTGCCCCATAGGAAGAAAGATAGTGTGGCTTAAGTTTGGTAAACCAGTGTGTGGGTATGAAGAGATTGGTCATTCCAAGGGGTATATTAGCCTTGGCAGTATATTCATTTTGATAACGTTGGTTCTAGCCCACAATGTCAAGGTAGGGTGAACCATCTGGTGATTTTGCTTAGTAGTGGTGAGGAGTGTCCAGGTTGAGAGAGAATACTTTTTTGCTGGTGGCCACCAGTATTCCCTGGCATTTAACTGAGGAGGAGGAGGACCAGGTGCCTCCCACTGTAGATCCTGCACTTTGGTGAACCAGCTGTTAAGTAGCTTGATGCAAGTTTATCTAGGTTTAGTTTGTTGCCCAACCCCCTTTTTAAATATTTATTTTCATTGCTCCATGAGTGATATACATTGATATACAGAAAACATCTTTATTTCAAAATGCAACCATATCAGATTTAATTTTCCAGGATTTATTGAACATTTTTTTTTTAATTCTGAAACCAGTGTCTGAAAACAAGCACATTTTTTATAAATATCTAAATTAAACAAAAAAATCTCATAATTTATATCCTTGAGAGTTATCCAAGAAAATAATTTGTTCATATAATCTATCTTCCAGTTCAGGAAAGAAGACCAATTTATACACCAATGACATCAACTGGGCTACTGTACCATATAGCTGTGTAGAACTAGGCAGTCTGGACCACTCCATTTCCTCGGGATTATCGTTTTCCAGGCAATCCGTGGCTCCCCATCAGAATTTTGAAAAGATCCTTTGATTTAATCTGAACCATTTTATTTTTAACAGGAGGTGTCTGGGCACAGCCCTTTTCCATCATGCCTGAATAAATTCATTGCATTACAAAACATATATTGAACATTCAACAAACATTACAAGAACAGATATATATTAAACATTTCAACAAACATTACAAACACATAAATTGTTTATAGGATAGTGAGTATTCAACAAATATTTAAAATGCTTCACACTATTTGCAGTTTTAGTTAAGGCTGACAACCTGTTTAACAGTGTAGGAGCAAACCATATAAAAGAACAATGGCTTGAAACTAATTTTGGTAAGGTCAGGTAAAAGATGGTATCCATTTTGTGTCATGTTGAGTGTGAACCTATGCACTGAATAAACTTTTTGGAGAGACACTGAGGTGAAGAACTGTGGTAAATTGTAAATGCAAAAACAGCTGCAGTGCTGTGGTGTCAAAATATTCATCCTCTCATACAAGAGACAATGATGGGTCCTTATTGGAACCCGCATACCAAATTGGTAATTACTGTTCAGGAAAATTTGATACTTATTAATAAATACCTTCCCTGATTCATTAACAGAATTGCTCCATAGCTCAGTGTTGACAACAATATCTGTTTATCTATTACCATTCATGTATCATCTGTTAAGGTACTGATGTTCCTATTTAGGAAGCCCAACTTCTAATGTATTTTCTTTCTTGTTTTCTCCAAATGACCTACAAGACTTAATGTTGGGTCCAAGTGGATACCCCAAATATATAAATGACAGCACCCTTGAGATTTCTTCCCCATTGCTACGCTTAATAGATAGGTCTTCTCCTGCTTGGGCCAGCCTCTGTGATGTCCCAAACAGCATCACATTAGTTTTTTTTCTCATTCAATTTCACTTAGTTCTGAGTCAGCCACTTTGTCAATTTAATCTTATCATTCTGCAATGATTTTTGTGTTGCTTTAGTAGATTGCCAACAGCTTAATCTGGTTCAAGGTCAGTTGTCATCTGTATCCTCCTCCCCCGGGTCGTGCCTGAAAATAGGCAGGATTTGTCTAGTGCACTTACCCGGTCAACAAAAGCTAAATAAATAAATTGGCCCGAGCTGAAGACTGTATCATCAGCATATAATATACATTCTGTTCCGGAGAACTCCTGGTAGGTTATTCATGAATACAGAAAACAACAAGATTCTCAGTACTATCCCTGGGAACCCCTGACCATATTTGCAGTAGTTTAGATAGGGAACTACCTATCCTTACCTTTCGTGCCCAGGCACCTAGATAGCTCTTAAACCACTTTAGACTAATCCCTGTAATTCCATAGGAATATAGTTCCTGCAACAATATTTTGTGATTAACTACATCAAAAGGCCCAGGTCAGATTGACAAACAATGCATCCGTCAACAACCCCCTATCACAAGTGTCGAGTATGGTGCTCGTCAACCTGACCAGAGCCATTTCTGTACCATAGTCCCATCTGAATCTAAGATGTTGCTCAGCCAGTAACCTATTTAAATCAAAATAAGACACTAGCTGCTTAAAAACACATTTTACCAATAATTTTCCTAGTAGCAGTAATGAAATAGGCCTGTAATTTACAACATTTGTCCTACCCCCCTGATTTAAAAATTGGTACGACTACAGATTCCTTCCAAATTAAAGGCACTATTCCCTTAGTAATGGTCAAATTAAACAGATATGTCAAAGGGCCAGAAATTTTAGCTGCTGCCAATTTCTGTATCTTAGGAAAAAGCAAGTCAGGTCCATTACCCTTATTTTCCTCTAGTGTCTGTAAAAGATTCAGGATGTCTTCTTCTAGAATTTGGGAAAATGCAAACCTTTCACTCCTGTTCCATGTACCTTGCAGTTCCAGGGGAGGAGGTTTGTTAGGAGTGTTATGTTTTATGTTTGCATCTACTCCTGACTGATTTATTAAACATTCATTAACATAGTCTACAATTGCCTTCCCTCCTGTCTTAACTAAATCTCCTTTGATCAAACAATTTATTTCAGACCTCTTCCTAGGACTGCTGATGTTAATAAATGAAGAACAGAATAACTTTGGATGTTTTATGTTTCTTATTTGTTTCTGCTGAAAATACTTTGATTTAGCCTGTTTTAATTCTTTCTTTACTTAGTTTCATTTTTGTTTGTACTCAAGTATTTAAGCTCTCTAATTTTTATGTATAATTCCTTGTGTTCTCTTTCAGTTTCATTGATTACCACAAATCTTTTTAAGCCAGGGTGAATCGTTCCCTTGTCTCTTTGTTTTATCTTTGGGCTATTAGCTTCAGTAAGTGCAAATAATATTCCTGTTGGTGATATCATGTCATAACAGTGTCAGCATATTGGCACTGACCACAACAACTACTGCACATCACTGAAAAGAAAAACAGTGATCTGTAGAATAGCGCCAATGCAAAGAGCTACAGTAGCTTGGAGTCACCCCTAGAGACACACATTCATTTAACTGTTTATGTGGGGGGGGCTATGCCCCTGCACCCCTCTTTGTGGGGGGGTGTTGCCACCCACCCCAACCTTTTTTTGGAAAATATCTTTATGCTCCTGCACCCAGCCCCCTTCCATCCAGCCCCCTCAACCCCATCACCCCAACATCCACTGGACTTACCTCTTACATTAGCAAGGTGCCAGCTAGCTGGGTGCAGAGCCTGTGAGGGGACAGCTTTCATCCTGTGGGCCGATGTTATTTTCTTCCTCATTCAGTTTTGCCCATCCCCTGATTGTGGCAACATGCAATGATATCAGTGGCCAAGCTGCACATGCTTCTGTATGTGGCACACTGGGCATCTTCCCCCCTGCAACTGCTCCCTACATGTGGGCCCACTATGCCAGCCCCCAGCCACCATTAGGAGTCAGGCAGGCAGTGGAATCCATCCACACCTCTCCCTGGGAGAGGAGAGCTGTCCTTCAGATGCTTGATCCTCTCCCTTTGCAGCTGACCCCTGGTGGCCCACTCACACTGTGAACACAGGTTGCTGGCATGGCAGGAGGTAAGGCATGATGCCTCAGCTCTCCACACCTCTGGGCTGGCTACACACCCCAAACTTTAATTAACCAACTCCATGAAGGGCATGATACTGGGGAGAGTGACAAAGTCAGGAGGGGCTACATCGATGACAGACACTTAAAGAGGAGAATGTTTGGGAAATCTACAGGCAGAGGGAGTCAGGATGGTGGGGTACAGAAGTCACAAAAACTTTTAAAAATGTATCTCCAAGTGCAAAGAAACAAAAGTAACATACTTCCATGGCCAGTCCCAAACCTGAGTCACCTGACTCAAAGGCAGTGACATTCCCCGTCAGACTAGATGGCCAGCTAGAAACCAGCCCACTCATCAAATGCACAAATACTTCCTCAACTATCTACAGAATTTACATGCTAAAATTATGATGTGCTCTTAATGCCTATCACTATTAAAAGCACATCACTCAATTCCCTATTGCTACTATGACATCGCCCATATTGACTCACTCAAAAGAGTCACTCTATTGAAGGATTACCCCTGTTAGCCATACAGCTGCCTTTTCTGGATGAGGAAATTGTTCAATTTGTTTCATATCAATATTTGCTAAATATTGTTTAAAATTATTTACAGCTAACTTTCCAATACTTTTCCTCCCACTTTATTTTGGAGGAACTGTGTCTTTTTTTTAAATTTCTTTGAGCAAACAAAGTGCAATATAGAATATGATAACATTTCCCATTTCAGTATATTGTCTGTCCAATTGGTGTCCAGCCAACCTAATGTGGTGTGATTCCCTGTCTTATAAATAAGATGCATAGGGCTATTCACTAACTGATAAAGTCCATAAGAAGCCAGTCTATCTTCATATCTTGTATTCCCAGAATTCATATTCCAGTCTAAATTCTGGTCCCCCACCATTATGTGTTCCCTACTGTTATTATGGGGGAACCAAATACTGAAAAAAATTGTAGCTCACTATCCATACATTTTGGTGATAGTAAAAACAGGTTAAAAAAAGGTGTTTACCTCTTGACCCTCCAAACATCAGTTTTATTGTTCAGTAGTCCATATGTTTGTTTATCCTTAGGGGCACATAAAATATTTTGTAGCACAAAAATTGAATGAGGCACAGCCATCAGTTTAATAGTATTGATTCTTCCCCATAGGAAAGAGATAAATTGGACCAGTTTTCCAATATTACGTCAATTTTCTCTTTGGCGTTATTGAAATTTGTTTTAATGTTAACGTATTGATTTGCAGTCAGTAACACTCCTAAATATTTAATTTGATCCTGTATTTCAAATTCTTGATTTAGTGTTGACTGTGAGGTAATTCCATGTTTAGACAGTTTGAGAATAACAGGTTTGGATTTATTTATTTTGTAATCAAATATTTCTGAATATTTGTATATTATATTAAGAAAGGGTTCTACTGATTTTTCAAATTCTTTAACTACTAATATTAGATCATTGGCAAAAAGACTTAATTTTAACTGGTCATCTTATATTTTTATGCCTTCAATATTATGGTCAGCCCTAATAAAGTTCAGTAATGCTTCCAATGCCAATATGAATGCAGTCAGAGATAGTGGGCATCCCTGTCTCACTCCATTCAGCATAAAAAAAATCTTGAGTTACTATGTTATTTATCTGGAATTTTACATATGTGTCATGATAAAGATGCTTTATTAGAGTAATTATTTGAGTTGGAAATCCCCATTTATGTAACATAAATGTCATATAAGTTATTTTAATCAAATCAAAAGCTTTAGCTACATCAATAGAGATAGCATGATAGACTTCTTTGCTGTAAGGTTCCATGGTATTTATTAGTTGTAGCTTAGTGTTTGCTTGAGCTAGTGTTCTCTCTTGCATGAAATCATACTGATTTTCATGAATATAAAGTAGTTTTGTAAATGTTTTGTTAGTCTGTTGTTTATTATTTTTGCGCTCGGCTTGTAGTCCACATTCAATAATGCTGTGGGGCAGTAACTTTTGGGGGAATCCAAATGTTTGTCTTGATTTGATATTAGTATTACCTTGATTTGGTATTAGTATCACACCAAGGATTGCTAACTCTGAAATCCAGCTCAATGGATACACATGTTTCAGGCAGGAACGTACTGGGAAGAGATGTGGTGATACATTATTTACGTTTAAAACCATCTGAAGGGTCATCTCCTCCCACCCGTAAAAACTGGCAACTATGTCCAAATATTGCCTTTAAGGGTTAGCCTTGGTATGCGGCATGGTAAGGGCTATAAATATTGTCTCTGTATACATCCCTCCCAAATGGCAGGCTAAAGAGTTTAGAATATTACATGACTGCTTCTCTGATCAACACTGTAACACAGAGATGATAGTGATTGGAGACTTCAATATAAACTGGCTGTCCAAAGATGCTGACCCCTACAGAGCCTCAATTGCCTCAATAAACTATGACCAATTTGTTATCTCCCCACATGCACTAACTATAGAGCAGGTACCAGCACCCTATTAGACTGATTGCTAAAGAACCACTCTGAAAGCATCACCAGAACAACTGTCCTCCTAGATGCTATAAGTGGCCACTTCCCCATCTCTGCATGTGTTCTAGCAAGGCCTTAAAATTCCTGCAAAGAGATCAAAGTACATATTCTAAGACAGGGGCAACTGGGCCCACTTAGATACCTCAAGCAGCTAAACTGATCTGATACCTTATCAGCAGTCTGTGTAGATACTGCCTTAGACTCATTCATTAAGACCTTCAATGGAGGATGCAACATCTTTTCTCCATTTACAAAAGAAGATCAAAGACAACCAGAAGTCATGGATAACACCATCCCCACTTCCAGCTACAAGCTAGGATAATCTCTGGTGGATAGTAAGAAGTTCTGTTGCCAGCATGATGTACAAAATACAAAACATGCCCGTAATGCCTGAACACAGGTCATTTGCCTGGCAAAGAGGCAATACTTTAGGTCTGAACTTGAAAATTCATGCAGTAACAGCCAAATGTTTTGGACAAATATCAAGATCCTTATAGAGACTCCTGATAAATCAACACCCACAATGCTTAACCTAAACAGTGACATTAACCAAGATGCTAAGACTATAGCAAACACATTTAACAAGGCATTTACTAACCTCAGCAGAGTTCTTCCACCCAACTACCTTAATCCACTCCCAGCTGCCCAAAGGAGCACAACTACTACTCCCCACCCAAACAATCCCCCACCATTCTACCTTTGCATAATCTCAAAATGTGAGGCAAAACAATACCTGCTAAAGACATTCAGGAAGACCAAGCACTGCAGTGACAACCTTGACCTAAAACTAGTATCCTTCATCATCGACCTGTCACTAATCACTGGACAGTTCCCAAAAATCTGGAAACCAGCAGTTGTTACATCTATATTTAAAAATGGAGATAAGACTATCCATACCAACTACCAGCCCATCTCAATGCTCCCTCCTATATCCAAGGCCCTTGAAAGAATAGTCTATGGCCAACTAGTTGACCACCTAGACAAATACCATTTACAGTGTACAGTGCAGCAGCTTCGAAGAAAACATAGCACCACAACAGCTTTAGCCAAGTTCACAGGTTTTGTACACAACTCACTGGACTGAGGACACTTAGTGGGGCCACCTTCCCGACCTCATTAAGGCCTTTGATACAGTGAATCATGAATCTCTACTGGCCCAGCTTAGTGAGGCCATTGTTTCTACAACTTCTCTGTGCTGGTTCCACAGCTACCTTGCTGGGTGTCACCAGCGAGTAAAATGGAAACACCCTTTCAGACAGCCTCGGTATCAGCACAGGAGTCTCACGAGGGGTCCATACTGGGCCCCTCATGTTAACTTATTCCTAAACAGACTCCCCAGTGTGCCAGGATTGCATCCTCCTCTATATGGATGATGCCATATTATTTACCAGTCATCCAGACATTGCAACCCTGCAGGATAGAATGTAAATTGACTTCTCACTAGTAGAAGTTTGGCTTGTTAACTCATGACTATTACTCAACTACAAGAAAACAAAAACTATGTTGTTTGCCTCTAATCATAGTAGGCACAAATTAGCCAAACTTACCATCCACAACAATAAAAATGAAACTCTAGATACGGTCCACAGCTTCAAATATCGAGGAGTAAAATTGGATAGTTTACTATCATACTCAATACACATGGACCTCATTGCACAGGCTGCAAACAGGAAAATTGGAGAACTATATAGGCACAGACACTGCTTAACAGCAGAGGCACTCAAAATAAGCAATTACAAGCGATCTTCTCTCTGCCATCAACTATAGGCTTGTTGTCTACAATGCAGCATCTGATACAGCCTAAAAGAATTGCAATGACATAGATACATAGATACATAGACAGTGTCAGAGATAAGAGCCTATGGCCCACCCAGTCTGCCCATTTGAGCTTGTAAGTTCAGTTTGTTTTCCTAGAAGTCTGTTTCCCTTACCCCTGACCTCTAGAATTCCTTTATGTCTATCCCATGCATTCTTAAATGACACTCAACAAAGCATGCAGGCTTCTTCTGGGTGCTACACATTTCATCTGTACATGTAAACTTTACATCCTCCCAGGTTGGCTAGACCTTGACAACATGATAAAGTACCAACACTGCCTCTAGCCAAAAGACCACCCTAGGTATGACCCCTCCCCAAGGTTCAGTCCCTTATTACTCCCACTGTGCCACCTCAACTAACTTGTGGATCACAAAGTCATCCCTATAAGGTACCATTCCACTGCACATTAGAAGGTCAGAGATCTTTTGCATTCCATGCCCCAAACTGCTTAACTCATTACCTGCTATCCTCAGCAGTGATACCAAGTTGGTCCTTTCAAATCAAAGCTCTGCTCTCACCTCTCAAGCTTGCAACTGGCCTTGTACTATGAATACTCAACTAAGCTGATCACCTTGCAATGTCTTTACTTATACCTACCCTCCCCCATTAATCCTGCTGCTAGTTACTTGCCCTGCAGCTATCCACTCCACACAGTTCTTCTCCCACACTCCATCTCTCATTGCCCTCATCCCACTGCTCTACCACTACCTCATCCTGTGCAGCCCTCACCTTTGTCCTCATTTATGTTTCCTACCCTCACCAATCAAAGGAATCCTTCACCCTCTTCTACACACTTCCTTCATGGTACAAACTACTAATCTCCATGACAAAGGGTTTCTAGCTCTGCTTGTTCCAGTCTCTTCTATTCCCAGTCCTTTCTACTCTTTACATTAATGCCATAACACATGGTTTAGTACTACATAACCTCTCTGTTTAGAAAACACATGTTTGCTTGTAATAACATTGTAAATATCTGCATATACTGAATGTAACCTTGCACTGCATTGTATTACTGATGTGGAACCTCTGAAAACAGGCTTATAGACCAAAGGTTGTAATCTAAGACTTTAATTAATAAATAAATAAATAAATAATCTCGGCCATTTGTATTGATTTGGGGATACTGATTTGTTTTTGTTATAGTTAGCAGTTTGTAGATAATTAATTCAAGCCAGAGGGATAGTTCCTGCACGAATGTTTGAAATAATTCATTTGAAAAGCCATCCAAACCTGGAGCTTTATTCTTAGGTTACTAGTTAATCACTTCAATAATTTCTTTTTCATTTATCTGATCAGATTTAAAGGTAAAATGTTTTATTTTAGAGTTTTGAATAAATGTATCCATTTTATAATAGTCAGGGGTAAAGTTTTGTTGACTAATTGTTTTGTAGTACTCCATAACTACACTAGCAACCTGCTCATCTGGGTTATTTACAGTGTATTACCAGATTTATCTTTTATTCTTGTAATTACATTTTTTAGTTTTTCATAATTTAAAAGACATGCCAACAGTTTACCGGACTTATCTGAATGGAAGTATCTTGTTTTCATTATTGATTTAGCCAATTTAGCATTTTCTTGGTATATCAAATCTTATATTTTTAATTTTGAGTTGTTCCCATTCTTCTTTACATTTGTTATAGTCAGTATTCATTTATCTATTCATCTGTTAGCACCCTTTGCAAACTGTGTGAGAGGCCTTTTGGCACCATGCAATTCTGCTTAAAGTTGAACCAGCATAACATTCTGTGGTGATTTGCATATGCAGCCCATGATGCTTTGCATTGTGTGGACATGTGTGATTTTGTATATTCATTTATCTAGCTGTTTAAGTCTATTATCAATTAAGCAGGTGGATTCTTTTTTCTTTTTATTAATTTTTATTTGATAAGAAATTATAATGCCATATAGTGTGGCTTTAAATGTATCCCATAGCTCTATTATGTTTCTTTAACCCAAGTAGTTGTAAAACCAATACTCTTGTATAGCATTTATAATTAGCTCCATGAAAAGTGGGTCTTTTAAAAGGTCATTATTGATTCTTCATTGGTTGATAAATTTTCTGTTAGGATTGACAGTTTGTACCTGGATAAAAATTAATGCATGATCTGAAATACAAATTGAGTTTATCTTAGTGTTCTGTAGATAATTAACCAGGTTTTAATAATGAATATGTAATCAATCCTAGTAAATATTTAGCTTTCAAATCATAAAGCTTTTTTCTTTAGGATAGTTTAATTGCCACAGGTCTATTCATGATTCCACTTGGATAAATTCCACTCATTTCTTTACAATTGCTAAGTTGTTTTTATTAGGAGGGACTGATTTATCTTGATATAGGTTTAACATGTCATTAAATCATCTGCCAAAACCACCTTGTCAGTTTGCAATTTTTGTAACCCTTCTGTAAGTTTAGCTAGAAAATAAGGGTAATTAGAGAATGGAGCATATATTTATCCAATAACTAATGTTTGTGAATTTAGTTCAACTTTTACCAAGATTATTCTGCCCTCATTATCTCTGAACTGGTGTATTATTTTAAGGTCTAAACCTTTTTTGAAAATTACAGCGAATTGCAGGGTTCTTTTCACAGGAGTATTAATCCCAGTAATGCTGAGAGAAGCCATGGTGATTTTATTTGGATCCATTATTAAATTAGTTGGTAGTCATAGCTCAGTTAAATTGAGAAATATACTAATGTAGCCCCTCTCTGGTGCCATCCTAGAGAGGGTCACTACTCCTGCCTTGCAGGCCCGACCAAGGCTAAGGGGCCTGGGTTCCCATAAGCTAATAATCGGAGTCCTTTCCCAAAGGTAAATTAGCATTGGTGGTGCATCCACCCAGAGTACATATTTAGTGGGTCAGATCTATACTAGTACAACCATCTGGGATGTCGTACCAACCCATCTCCCCAAACGGTTACCCCAAACATGGACTTATCAGGATTCAAACCCCCTGACATTTAAACAGTTGACATTTTCTATTTTAGCTACACAGGTACTCAATAAAAATTAGGCTCTTGAGTAAGCTCTTTCTGAAACAACAATAACTTAATTTATTTACATGGGGAGGGTTAGGATGGGGTAAGTGGAATAGAGGCTAAACAAGCATTTGTTTTTTATTTTTTTACCAATTATTTTACCAGGTGAGATACACGAAGCTGAAAGCTTGTTTGCAGGTGCAACCTGGGAGCACCAAGAAGTTAAGTGACTTTCTCAGGGTCACAGAGTATGCACCTAGGGGGCTGTGGGATTCAAACCCAGGTCTCCAGATTTGCAGCTCAAAGCCTTAACCCACTGCGCCATATTGAATACATTTGAATTGGCATTTAAAGATTTAGCATTTTTCCCCAATCATTTCCATTTTATGTTCAAGCCCACGTATATTAATCAATGTAGCCACCATTCTATCTACCTAACTAACTGCTGCAGGTATTATCAAACCCAGAACCCCCAACTGGTACTAGTCCAGAATGATGCCCCTAGTTCTGTGCTTAGTTACTCAGATCTTACAGCTGCAGGCCTGAGGTGCAGTTGGTCAGCTGGCATTGGTGCACTTGCTGAAGCAAATTGAAACAACTTTTTACATATCACTTTCTTGCCTTACTGTAGTGGCTTCCTATGCCAATGAGCATACTTGCACAATAACTATACACAGTCCCCAGGAGGTTGCAGGGCAATTCCTGCTGTTACTGTTCTGCAGAATCAGTCCTTGGCTGGCACAGTTGACTGGAGTCCTGGGGCAGATGGAAACAGCACTTGCAGAACTGGGCACTAGGCTTGAAATTTGAAGGGGCACAAGAAACACTGCAGCATGGATCTTCAGCTTGATTGAAGATCTTGCAGCTTGTCACCTTCAGCCTATTATGGGCCTGTTGCTGGACACATATGCAAAGCCTGTCAGCTACAAAGGACTCAGACCTGGGAGTAGTCCAATGACCCAGCTCCCTCACAAGTCAGAGTGCCCTAGCACTTGGGTTAAAAAACTGTGGTCCCTGCAGTGGCAGACCCCACTTGATGGGGGTTAGTGAGTTCCCCACCTGGCCCTGGATTTGAGATGGCAACCTTAGATCTTGTGCTTTTCTTTCAATGCCTGCTGTGGTGTGTAGCCAAACAGTCTCTGTTACTTTCCCTGTTCCAAGACTCCGGGGAGTGCAGAGCCTGAAAATTCAGGGTTACTACAACAGTCTCTTTTCTTGCTGTATTTCAGGAGCAGACAGCAGGTACCCAACACCGAAAAGCAGTTGTCCATCCTTCTGCTTTCACAGTCTCTCATCAACTTTAACACAGCTGCTTCTTGCTCTGGCTCACACACACAATTCCAGAACTCATTCTCTCAGTTTTAAATTAAAGACAGTCCCATTTTTCCTCTCCCCATGCAGGTGCAGGCAATTTTAGAGGAGACTGTCCCTCTAAATTCTCGAACAGTATCAGTTCATTTTCCACAGTCCAGCTGCTTCCAGATAAAAACCAGTCCCTTGAGCTTGTCTCCCCTTTTCCTACAGATGCTTTGTCTTTTCCAGGGTTAGACAGTACCTTTAACTTTTTCACAAATCCCATTTCACCTTTTCTCTTTTCCCAGTGACTCACCATTGAGGTGCAGATCAAAATAATTGTCTTTTTCCAGGCTAAGACACAACCGTTGTCCTTTTTCTTTTTTTTTAACCTTTGCTCTTTTTGCCTCCTTCCAGCCTCAACTCCCCACTTAATCAGATCCCCTACATGCCTCGCTGACTCAGCACCTCACCACAGGAGTCTGCCCCTAGAGTGCTTACCCCCTCAGTAGCCTCAGGTAGTCTGGATAACCCCCCAGATGGGGCGAGGAGAGGCCCTCTCTTACCTTCTCCCCAAACAATGGTGGAGTGGGTGGAGCACAGCGGAGTCTGCTCCTGTCCTGGCAGTCTTCAATATGCTCAGCGCTCGAAGGGTCATCACCTAGGAGTGATGGGCCATCATTTTCCCCTGTTCTGTTCCCTGCAGCCATCGGCACTCTAGGAGAGCCAATTGGGAGGTATGTGTAGAGATGCAACTCCTCCCAGGGCTCCCGGCTGATGCTGCCCCTTTCCCTTGCATGACCTTAGACTGCACTGTCAACCCCGGGTTCACCCGAAAGGTGGCAGTAGAGCAGCGAGTCATGCATAGAACTTCTCCCCAGAGAGGGATAGCTGCCATTGGGTGCTCAATCCCTCTCTCCCCCTGCTGACCCCCGGCGGCCCGAGCTCGTTCCCAAACCTGGGTCACTGGTGTGGAGCGAGGTGTGGTGTCCAATGCCTCAACCCTCAGTGCCACCAGGCCAGCTTCTGTTGTCCTTTTTCCAAGCTCAGGACACAGCCTTTGTTTCAGATTCTCTTACTGCTGTGGTGCAACTTCTCTCCTCAATGTCAGAACTCCTGCAGCTCTCCTTCTCTGCAGAGCTGCCTGCACATTCTCCTCCAATTCTTCTCAGATGGGGGAAGGCAATCACCCAGGCCCTTGGGGACAGATTACTAGCAGCCCCCAGGCAGGTCCTTTCCCAACCCTGCATCTCCATTCTCTCACAGGGACAAGAGCCCACCCTTCCTGTGGATGGGCTGTCCCCAGACTGACTCAGAATCTCTAAGTCCTGGGGCCCAATTCCAAGACCTGGTATGCCAGCATAAGCCAAGATACACCAAACCCCTTGGCATATCTCACGAATTACATCAAGAGTTATACCAGCCCTGGTTACAAGAGGCACCTTGCACCATGGCGGCTGTGGGCTATGACAACCATGGGTTACACCACCCACTACACTGCAGCCCAGAATGCCATGGTGCAAGTGCAGGTTACAGCAGCAACTGCACCCTATTCCAAGAGGGAGGCTGCCATAACCTGCTGGCATGATTATGAAAGCAGCACTGGTGGAGCAAAGTTAGAGCAGCTCAGAGCTGCTCTAAGGGGCATCCAACAGTGCCAGCCATCAGAAGCCCACTCTGCAGCACCACAGCAATGGCATTGCTGTGTCCCCCCATGCCCCCACAAGCACACCCCTGCTCACCCAAATGTCGGGGACCCCTGAGTGGCCGATCTTCGATGCCCCCCTGAACTCCTGTGCCACCTGTCCTCCTCCCATGCCCCCTGGTGTGTGCTGTGGTGTTCCTGGGCAGGGGGCTTTGGGGGTCTGCCAGTAGAGGGCTGTGACTTGAGACATGTGGGGCTTCTATGCCATGCCTGTGGCATTAGCCTCCACATGGTGCATCCCACATGTCGCATGTGCCAGGACCCTGCCACTCTTGGAATGTGGTGTAGGGTCCCTAACAAAGCAGTGAATGTCGCAACTTGGATACACTAATGAGTTGTGACATTCATCCTGGAATCAGGCCCCTTGTCTTTTGGGAGCTTTTTGGCAGCTCCCCATTGGCAGGAGCCACTGTTCTTACAGAAAATTAATATGCATGAGGCTCCCTCAGTGCCTCACTGGCTATTCAAAACCATTCCAGAATAATCATTAGTATTTTCCCCCAAGAGTCTGTTGTTCACAAGCCCCACAATCCTCTTGGTTAATCCTGGCCCCGTGGTTGGTTGGCTGGTGTCACATGCTGCAAGACATGGCTGCTAGATAATCACAGCATAGTTTATTTAGTGTCCCAAGTTTAAGACACTGCTGCAACCAAACAGTAAGCTTTTATTTAATTATTTTCCCACACCAGTACAGTCACCCCTATGCCCTATGAAGCGACTGATTATTTTAACAATTTTACTTTGCCTCTTTTCAGTCGCTGCTGCCATTTTGGACTGCCCCTAGGGCAGCCACCCACTTTCCCATTACAATCCACCTGTGCACCAACTTCCCAGACCTGGTGCACCCAAAATGCACACTTTTATTTAATAGATTCCACAGGTTCTATGTGATAAGAGTGAATGCAGAAAGGTGATCACTGTTACCATGAATGTACATCGGCGAAAATCAATTTCGCCTATGTACACTCCTGGCACATGGCAAAGGGCACCTGAACTATGTTCTTTTGTTAATGCAGGGGCTTCATCATTGACACCCCTCATGGGGGCTTACCCTCCCCGCACTCCCTTACTAAAGGATTCTCAGCCCAGGGCTGCATGTTATGGGGAAATGTTTAGTGGACTGGCACAAAAATCCTGATGTGCCCAGCACCGAACCCTGTACCCTCCAAATCCTAGCCTGCCATGACCTCACCATGCCACATGGCCAGATCAGCAACCCACTATTGTGCTACACCTCAGGAACCCTCCTTCCTTCCACCCATTGCACGGTGTGCTCACTCCCCAACTGTGTGCACATATACAAGTAGCAACAGGATGTCATTATCATCCCCCTGTTCACTAGCCCTGAGAACAGGTGCCATTATTGAGTCACCCTTTTGGTAAGCACTCTATAGTGATCGCCTTTGTCACTGGATACCGATTCCCTCTAGGCAGGTAGCCATCCCTTTGCCCTCTTAAGCCTTGCCACCAGTTATCATTTTATATTTTAACCCTGCCTGTTGCTAGCACTGATACAACATTCCCCTAGTGCTAGACAGGCTCTCATATTTATTCATGAGCCACCTCATTAATATTCATGAGGCAGTTCTGCTTCCCGAGTGTGACTGGTGCTCACCAAAAGCTCTCCTTCTCCTTCCCGGTCATCTCTCTGGTCCAGCTCAGGTCTCTGGTCCCTCTTTTGTTTTCCAGTGGGACTGGGACCACCAGAGAGACAACCACAAAGGCCGCCAAATGCCCAATAGAGAAAGGTGCTACATGTGCAAAAGCTCACCCGCACCAAGGTGCAAAACAAACTGGAGGCTCCATATTTCAGCTCCCTCAGCCTTGCTGTCTGTGGAAAACTATACAAGAATCTGGAGGGAGGTCTAGGAACTACCAGAGGACAGGAAGAACAGGGGAAAGATCAGGAAAAAATAGAGAGGTGACAATAAACCCCAGGAAACTGGAGACATTTCAGTACATATAGAGTTTCCTATTTGGGGTTACGTTAAGATTACCCCAAAGCATTTACATGGAATAGTAAAATAGCAACAGCCATTATGTAACCATGTAACCCTGTTATAATCACTTTGGTTGTTCAAACATGATACTTTTGTGACCACATAAAGAATCAGACCCTCAGATATTCCCCTAATATTTATATGAACTAGGAAAAGATTTAAGATAGCATACAGTTTAACTTTACTTGCTTCAAATTTTCCAAGATCACAGCAATATAAACTAATAAACCAAACTAACTTGGAACTTCCCAAACCATCTTGTATTTTGATGCAGAAACCCCTTCCCCCACTGTCCTTCCAACTGACCTGTAAAGAAAATGAATGTTATTTTGCCATTTAACATTACCACATGTATACTTTAACAGAAAATATTTGAGAGCTTGGTTTTTAAGTCAGTGGTAGCTTCTACTAGAGTGAAGTATGTATGACAGGCATCATTAATGATCACTTGGAGATTCAATGGGAAAATCATTGTTGTCCTAATCCCATGGGACCATAATTTGTTGCACAGCCAGTCAAATTCTCTCTTTTCATGAATTATTTCTTGTGGTAAATCTTTGAATATGGAGATTTGGGCACCCATCAAATGAATTATTTTTTTCCCATAAACGGCATTCGTTAGAGTTTCTTTGTCCTTGGTCTACAGAAATTTTGAAATGATTGGTCTCGGAGGTGCTGAATCATCGGGACTGTGTTGCATCCCTCTGTGAATACAGTCTATTTCCAAATCTGTAGCAGTAGGATCCATGTCTAAGTAAGCTGTGGCTATCTGGTTAAATGATTCGTGAAGTGATTTATTGTTGTCCTAGGCCTCAGGTACCCCAAATATTCTTTGATTTTTTTCTACAGGACCGTAATTCAAAATCTGTTAGTCTGGCTTTGATGTCTTTATTAGCATCTTCAAATTATTTTACCTTTTTTCATAGGGAGTCATTTCATTCCTGTGTTTTTGTCACCGTACATTTTATTTAGATCATTTCTTGTTTTAGGTCTGTGTTTTATTTTATTCAGTTCTGAGTAATAATACAGTAATTATCCAAAATGTCTTGTCTTTTTTTATATCATTTCCATTTTATTTGCAATTTGGGAAATTAGAGAAAACAGAGTTTTGGCCCATGGGGGGGGGGGGGTCCTCATCTTCACTTTCCAAGGTATGGCTTTCATTAAGAGAACCAGCATCTAATTCTTTAGACACCTGTTTATCACTCTTGTTGCTTTTTATTTGAGCTTAGAAAGCCAGGGAGTATCTCCTTCTTGCTATTAAGTATCACAGCTTTTGTTTGCTCACTAACATTTACATTCAAGGCAATCTCTTCATCTCTCTGTTTCTTTTGTTATTCTATTTGATTATTTAAGTTGTCATTTGAGTTTAGAGAGCTTATAACCTGTGCACAAAAATTACTTTTAACTGTTTTTTCCATAGAAGATGTTTTATTTTCTACTGGCTCTCCTCGTTCATTTTGAGTTTGTGAAACCTCACCCCCAGAACTTCTACTACTTTTAAGAGTGGTGTCATTCAAAATTATGGATTTGGAATTCTCGATGCCCTACAGGTGGCAGGCCTCAGACAGCTAGTTTCGGAACCCACTCGTGAGGGAGCAATCTTAGACCTCGTACTCTCAAATGGGGCAGTGAGAGGATCTCAAATCTAGAAGTGTGTTGCCATCTGGGAACAAGTGACCATCAAACAGTGTGGTTCACGTTAAGCTCAGCTACAGAGTCAAGCCATGCAAAAGTGAGGGTACTGGACTTCAGGAGGGCTGACTTTGGCAAGATGGGAAAGTGCCTCAGAAAAGCACTAGCAAACAGGCCAGAAGGATGGGTGGAGCAACAATGGGGAATCATTAAAACTGCCATCATAGAGGCAACAAGCCTTTGTGTAAAGCAAATAAACAAATCAAAATGAAAGAAAAAGCCACTATGGTTCTCAAAAGAGGTGGCTGGGAAAGTCAGGGAGAAAAAGATAGCATTCTGGAAGTATAAGGAAACACAGAAGGGGCAGGACAGAGAGCTGTACCAGTTAAGGCAGAAGGAAGCAGGAAGGGAAGTCAGAAAAGCAAAGGCCCAAACTGAGAAAAAGATAGCCAACTTGGTTAAGAAGGGGAATAAAACCTTTTATAGGTACATCAGCGAGCTTAGAAAGACAAAGGGAGGGATAGTGAGGCTGAATATAATGAATGGTGGGTGGGCAGAGGGGGACAGTGAAAAAGCAGGGATACTGAATGACTATTTCTGCTCAGTATTCACAAAAGAGGAGGGGGGAGTGCCTAATCCAATTAACAGAAGCACTCTTGATAGGGGGGTTGATCCCAGTCCTTTCACAGAAGAAAGGGTTCTGCAACAACTCCTAAAACTGAAGGTGGACAAAGCAATGGGGCCAGATGGAATTCACCCCAGAATACTAAAAGAATTAAGGGGGAACTAGTGAAACCACTGGCTACTCTTTTTAACAAATCATGGAGGATGGTGGTACCCGAGGACTGGAGGAAGGCGGATGTGATTCCTCTTTACAAAAGTGGGACCAAGACAGAGGCAGAAAACTACAGACCTGTCAGTTTGACCTCTGTGGCAGGGAAAGTGATGGAGTCACTTCTGAAGGAAAGAATTGTTGAGTGCCTAGAGGTCAGTGGGGCACAGGACCCAAGGCAGCATGGGTTCACAGCGGAAGGTCATGTCAGACGAATCTAATAGATTTCTTTGACTGGGTGACCAAAGTAGTAGACCAGGGAGGGGCTGTGGACATAGATACATAGATACATAGACAGTGTCAGCAGATAAGGGCCTATGGCCCACCTAGTCTGCCCATTTGAGCTTGTAAGTTCAGTTTGTTTTCCTATAAGTCTGTTGCACCTTACCCCTGACCTCCAGAATTCCTTTATGTCTATCCCATGCATTCTTAAATCCCGTGATTGTTTCAGCCCCCACCACTTCCTCTGGCAGGGTGTTCCACTTGTCCACCACCCATTCTGTGAAGAAATTCTTCCTCATGTTTCCTCTGAATCGTCCTCCCTCCAACTTCATCCCACACCCTCTAGTCCTGGAACATCTTTTTCGCTTAAAAATAGTGTTTTCCTGCACCCTGTTCCTCCCTGTAAGATACTTGTATGTCTCTATCATATCCCCTCTCTCCCTCCTCTCCTCCAGGGAGTACATGTTCAGTTCCTTCAACCGTCTTCATAGGACTTGTGATGCAATCCATGCACCATCTTTGTTGCCCTCCTCTGAACCTTTCTCTACCCTGTCTATGTCCTTACGTGGTATGGTCTCCAGAACTGTACACTGTACTCCAGGTGGGGCCTCACTAGTGTCTTGTATAGCGGAATTATGACCTCCCTTTTCCTGCTGGTAATGCCCCTGCCTATACATCCCAGCACCCTATTTGCTTTACCTGCTGCCTTGTCACACTGTTTCCCTACCTTGAGGTCATCAGAGATGATAACCCCAAGAACCCTTTCATGCTTGGTGCATGCTATATCCTCACCCCCCAACTGATATATTGTGCCAGGGTTTTTGTGCCCCATATGCATTATCTTGCACTTCTTTGCATTGAATTTCAACTGCCAAACCCTGACCATTCTTCAAGTTTCTGCAGGTCGCTTCTCATTCTGTCTACACCCTCTGGTGTGTCTACTCTGTTCAGAGCTTTGTGTCATCAGCGAACAGTGAAATTCTGCCTTCTAGGTCCAGCCATGTCACTGATGAAGATGTTGAATAGGACCGGTCCCAGCACTGATCCTGTGGTACCCCACTGGTCACTCTTCCCTCTGTGGAGTGACAGCCATTTACCACCACCCTCTGTGTCCTGCCACCCAGCCAGTTACCTACCCACCACACTACTGTCCTGCCCACACCCATATTCCCCAGTTTGTTTAATAGTCTTCTATGTGGCACAGTGTCAAAGGCCTTGCTGATGTCCAGATAGGCCATGTCCACTGCCCTCCTCTGATCCACCTCCCTAGTCACCCAGTCAAAAAATTCAATGAGGTTGGTCTGACATGACCTCCCCCTGGTGAAACCATGCTGCCTTGGGTCATGTAGTCCATTGACAACCAGATGTTCCACCAATCTCTCCTTTAGTAGTGCTTCCATGATCTTCCCCACTACCGAGGTGAGGCTGACTGGTCTGTAGTTCCCTGCCTCCTCTTTGTTCCCACTTTTGTATAAGGGGACTACATCTGCTGTCCTCCAGTCTTTGGGTACCTCCCCTGTTTCCAGTGATCGGCTAAACAGGATAGCCAACCTAGACTTTAGCAAGGCCTTTGACACAGTCCCACACAAAAGATTAATAATCAAATTAACCAGCCTGGGAGTGGGTCCCAGGGTGGTAGCCTAGGTAAAACATTGGCTGGACAACAGGACACAGAAGGTAATTTTAAATGGAGTCCACTCTGAAGAAAGAGGGGTTACTAGTGGGGTACCGCAGGGTTCAATGCTGGGTCCAGTCCTTTTTAGTGTCTTTATAAGTGACATTGCAGAGGGACTGGAAGGAAAAGTATGCCTCTTTGCAGATGACACAAAGATCTACAACAGGGTTGATACACAAGGAGATGTGGAAAGGATGAGAAGGGACTTGGCAAGGTTGGAGGAATGGTCAGAAGTATGGCATCTAGGATTCAATGCAAAGAAGTGCAAAATAATGCACCTGGGAAACAAGAACCAGGGGAAGAATGCACAATGGGGGGAGGTAGTAACAACAACAAAAAAGGAAAGGGACCTGGGGGTAATCATATCAGATGATCTTAAGGTTAACAATCAATGTGAGAAGGCAGTAGGAAGGGCTGGGAGTATACTGGGATGCATAGGGAGAGGCATCACCAGCAGAAAACAGGAAGTTGTTATCCCGCTGTACAGACAGTTGGTGAGACCCCATCTGGAGTACTACATCCAGTTCTGGAGACCTCATCTCTGCAAGGACATAGACAGTATAGAGGCAGTCCAGAGGAGGGCAACTAAAATGGTGCAGGGTCTGCAAGAGAAGCCATACGAGAAGAGACTTAAGGAGCTTAATATGTATACCCTTGAGGAAAGAAGGGAGAGTCAAATCAACAAAGTCCAAAAGGGTAGCATCTTTCAGAAAAAGAGATGTGCAAGAACAAGGGGACACAATTTAAAGATGGGGGGCCGCTCTGGGGCAATGTGAGGAAGTATTTTTCACAGAAAGGGTAGTGGATGCATGGAACAGCCTTCCTGAGGAGGTTGTGGGGTCTAAACCTGTGGGAGAATTCAAGAATGCATGGGACAGACATAAGGCAATTCTTGTGGGGGGTAGGAAGAAATAGGCTGTTGGTTAACTAGGATCTGCGGCCTCTCCTGTAGGTAGGGAAATGGGCAGACTAAATGGGCCAAGTGGTCCTTATCTGCTGTCAAAGTCTATGTTTCTATGTTAAGTCAGTGGTAGCTTCTACTAGAGTGAAGTATGTATGACAGGCATCATTAATGATCACTTGGAGCTTCAATGGGAAAGTCATTGTTGTCTTAATCCCATGGGACCATAACTTGTTGCACAGCCAGTCAAATTCTTTCCTTTCATGAATTATTTCTTGTGGTAAATCTTTGAATATGGAGATTTGTTCACCCATCAAATGAATTATTTTTTTCCCATAAACGGCATTCATTAGAGTTTCTTTGTCCTTGGTCCACATAAATTTTGAAATGATTGGTCTCGGAGGTGCTGAATCATCGAGTCTGTGTTGGATCCCTCTGTGAATACAGTCTATTTCCAAATCTGTAGCAGTAGGATCCATGTCTATGTAAGCTGCGGCTATCTGGTTAAATGATTCGTGAAGTGATTTATTGCTGTCCTAGGCCTCAGGTACCCCAAATATTCTTTGATTTTTTTCTACAGAACCGTAACTCGAAATCTATTAGTTTGGCTTTGATGTATTTATTAGCATCTTCAAATTCTTTTACCTTTTTTACATGGGGTGTCATTTCATCCTGTGTTTTTGTCACCGTACATTTTATTTAGATCATTTCTTGTTTTAGGTCTGTGTTTTCTTTTATTCAGTTCTGAGTAATAATACAGTAATTGTCCAAAATGTCTTGTCTTTTTCATATCATTTCCATTTTATTTGCAATTTGGGAAATTAGAGGAAACAGAGTTTTGACCCACGGGGGGAGGGGGGGATCCTCATCTTCACTTTCCAAGGTATGGCTTTCATTAAGAGAACCAGTATCTAATTCTTTAGACACCTGTTTATCACTCTTGTTGTTTTTTATTTGAGCTTAGAAAGCCAGGGAATATCTCCTTCTTGCTATTAAGTATCACAGCTTTTGTTTGCTCACTAACATTTATATTCAAGGCAATCTCTTCATCTCTTTGTTTCTTTTGAGATTCTATTTGATTATTTACGTAGTCATTTGAGTTTAGAGAGCTTATAACGCATGCACAAAAATTACTTTTAACTGTTTTTTCCATAGAAGACGTTTTATTTTCTACTGGCTGTCCTGGTTCATTTTGAGTTTGTGAAGCATCACCCCCAGAACTGCTACTACTTTTAAGAGTGGTGTCATTCAAAATTATGGATTTGGTAAAAACATCGGCATTTCTTACTGGAGTTTGTGATAAGGTATGACCATCATGGGATCGGATCTGTTCTGTCAGTGTTCTCAATGGAAATGCAGCTTTGGTCGAAACTGCTCATTTGTTGGTAGGAGAACTAGATTGGAATCAAAGACTCATTCATGCTTTTTCCAGTTATCTCCATTAAGCATGAAATCTGGCTCACCATCTCTTCCTTAGATGTTTTTCTCGAAAAAGCTAGCGTTACTGGCAGTCCCTAGTCTACCATCTGGGGGATTCCAGCGCACGTTTCTCATGCTATTTGCTGGCCCCCTGCATTTGCAATCAGGCTTGACTTAGGTGTTTCAAGAGAAAAAGTCATGCTTGTTATAATGCTTTTTTCAGCAGTTTGAAACAGAGCAAAAAGGTTAGGATTGCCATTTGTTGGTAAGTCCTTTATGGTCAGTGAGACTGCCTCATGCAGTATTTTCAGGTTTTTAGCCTTTGCAGGAAAAACAGTTGTTTTTTGCATCAGCATGGATAATGATCTAGAAGTCTTGAATCTTGTTCCAGGTATTGAATTATTGCTCTCTCTTTTTTAGGAGTCATTATCCCAAATGCATGGAATAGTTTTGTATTCTTTTTATTGATCTCTTGTTCACAGGTTGTCGTTTCATGGCTCCAACTCATACCTTATGGACCAGTCAAAATTTCAAAGGCCAGTGTGGTTCTTGGGGAAAGCTCTTCAGCAGCATCGATCTCCCACAGGTTCTGGATGAAACTGCCATGGGACCACCTCCTTATGTGCAGTTTCCTCTCCTATGTACCACAATAATTGCCCAAACTCCAGTAAAAGTGCAAAGGCTGTATGGAGCGATTGGGAGGGTCCTCCAGATTTAGGAGAATATTATCTGCATACGTGGATATCTTATATATGTGGTTGCTTGCTCACATTCCCTTGATGTTCCATCTAAGAGGATTTGTCTTGTCAGGGATTCTAAGTATAAGTTAAAGAGGTAAGGAGAGAGGGGCAGCCATATTGTGTACCTCTGTGCAGTTGGAAGGATGCAGAGTTGACTCCATTGCATCTAATGTGAGCAAAGGGGAGAGAGTAGAGCAATTTGATCTGTGAAGGAGGTGGGGAACTCAAATTGCTGTAGGTGTAAGAGGAGAAAGGGCCATGAGACCCAGTCAAATGCTTTCTCTGCATCCAGGGAAACCAGAACCATTGGTTGTTTGGAGTCCCTGGAGGCAGAAATTAGGTGAAAGAGCTTATGTAGGTAATCAAAGGAGAGGTGGCCTTGCATGACACCTACCCATACCACACCGATTAGGTTGTCTCACACTACAGAAAGCTGCTTAGCTAGCACCTTGGCAAGAAGTTTTTTATCTATACTAAAGAGTGAACTTCAGTGATAGTTGGACATATGTTCATGATCCTTACTGGATTTAGGGAGTAAGGTGATGATGGCAGTTTGGAGGGAGGGACCAAGAGTGTGGCTTTTGTGGGCCTCATTAAATAGTATGGTCAGGGATTCAGGAAGGTGCTGTATTAGAGCTTTATAGAAGTTGGGAAAGAAGCTATCTGAGCCAGGTGCCTTGTCCATAGGGAAGTCAAACATAACTTTTTGAGCTTCTTATAGTGAAATTTTCACTCCCAGTCTGTCCAATGCCTCTAGGGGGCACTTGGTGAGGTTGGTGGCTTGAAGGAAAAGCTGGATGTGATCATCCAGAATTGGGGGGGGGGTCGGCTACATGCTGGGTCTTGTAGTATTTCACAAATGTGGAGGCAATCTCCCTTGAGTTGGTGACCAGTTGGTAGTTAGGGGATTGACAGATGCCCTCTGTGGTTTGTTGCGATTCCTGCTGTTTTAATCTTAGTGCTAGTAGCCTGATGTCTCTTCCCCTGGTCAACAAGGAGTGTTTTGCTCTGAGGATCATAAATTCTGCTTGTTCCTGTAGGAGCTCACTATATTTGGCTCTTAGGGAGTTAAGGTGTAGCCAGGCTGTGTTGGATGAGAACAGGGAGAACATTTTATCTCTAGCCCTTATTTCTTGGAGTGCTGTTTTGCCTCCTGTTTTCTTTTCCTGTTTCTGGATGACACTAGGCGTTATGAATTTTCCCATGATAGTGCATTTGTATGTCCCCCATAGGGTTGTGTAGTGTTCAACAGAGTTTGTGTTTTCTCAAAATAAATTTTCACTAAATGTTTTGATAATGTCTAATGTTTGGGGGTCTTTTAACAGGTTATTTATTTTCTAAACTCTGTCTTTCTCTGTTAGTGTGGAGGTAAGGAAGATGAAGAGAACTGGAGCGTGGTCTGATACCACTTTGGGTAAAATTCCACATTGGTCTGTGTCTGTGAATATTTCTGGGCATGTTAGGAAATAGTTCAAGCAGGATGATGAGTTGTGGACCAGTGAAAGGAATGTGTAGATTCTTTCCCCAGGGTGCAGTACCTGCCAGGCTCGATGAACCCGAGTGAGTCCTGAAGTTCGTGGATGGCATGTTGGTTGGAAGAGAGATCACTCCTCCAGGGTTTGGATCTATCTAAAGCAGTATTTGGGACTGTTTTCCAGTCCGTTGACGCTATTCTTGGGAGGGGGCAGTGTTTCATAAACTCCAATAGCAGGGACGTAAAGACCTGAGGTTCTTCTTTCTTAGGGCCATAGACAGAAGCCAAAATGAGATTTGTTCTGTCCAAGGTGCTTTTAGGTATGATAAAGTGGCCTTCAGGATCTGAGAATTGGTCTTGCAGATGGAAGGGAGTTTTACAGTGAATTAAGATTGTTGTGCCCACCCTTTTGCTTTTTCCTCTGATGAATGTCTGTCCCATCCACTCTCTGTGCCATAACTGAGCTTGTGACTGCATGGTGTGAGCATCTTACAGGAAGGCTATACTCATGCCCACCCGCTTGAGGTGACGCAGGATCTGGTGAATTTTTTTTTTTTGCTTGTGCCCCTTTAATTTTCCAAGAAATGAGTGTATCCCTGGCTATTCATCAGGGTGGGTGTTGTATGAAGGCTTTGAGCAAGTACATTTTAAAGACTAGGGTGGGGATAGTGGCTTTGTGCCATGGTAATTCTTGAGAAATTATGTTTGCCTGGTTGGTATTGTGAGGGAAGCAGAAAGGGGAGAGCTCTCTGCAACTGGTAGTAGAAACCCTTACCGGGGTCTGTACCATCTGATTATATAATGCCACTTTTAATAAGCATATAACACAGAAAAACAACATGTAAACAATATACCTATAACTAAACACACACACTAAGATAGCAAGCAACAAGTAATATTAATGTACATAATAAAGATGACAGCATTGGGTAAAGGTGAAGCTTGCTGTAGCCTATTCTCCAGCCAAATAATGATGAGTTAATGATAGGCAAAGGCAAGCCCACATTACAGTGAGTCTGCTGAGGGCTGTCATGAATGTGTCCCTCTGTCTGTTGCCCAGACATACAGATAAGCAATTTACATAACCATCAAATTAGCACAGTCTCTAAAGGATTGTTTTGACATCATTATTGTCTGCATAGAACAACACCAAGCCTGTGGATTTCTTTCCTACCACACAGCTTATTAGCATGCCTTAACCTCTAATCACTTGTCTGCCCCTTCTGCCTGTAAAAAGTTTACTCGTGGTTTGGACCATTGAGTACCTTGTGCAGTGCAGCATTCATTTAATAGGAGACTTGAGAGGGAGAAACATAGAAACATAGAATTTGATGACAGATAAGGAGCGCTTGGCCCACCTAGTCTGCCCATTTTCCTACCTAATGGATAGGCTGCAGATCCTAGTTAACCAACAACCTACTTCCTCCTATCCCCCATTAGAATTGTCTTATGTCTGTCCCATGCATTCTTGTATTACCCCACTGTTTTTGACTCCACTACCTCCTCAGGAAGGCTGTTCCATGTTTCCACAACCCTCTCTGTGAAAAAACACTTCCTCACATTACCTCTGAGCCAACCCCCCCTCTATCTTCAAATTGTGCCCCCTTGTTCTCACACATCTCTTTTTCTGAAAGATGCTACCCTCTTGGACTTATTCCCTTGATGTACCTGAAAGTTTCTATTATGTTGCCTCTCTCCCTCCTCTCCTCGAGGGTATACATATTAAGCTTCTTTAATCTCTCTTCATATGTCTTCTGGTGCAGACCCTGCACCATTTTAGTTGCCCTCCTCCGGACAGCCTCCATCCTGTCTATGTCCTTGCAGAGATGGGGTCTCCAGAACTGGATGCAGTACTACAGATGGGGGTCTCACAAACTGTCTGTACAGAGGGATAACAGCTTCCTGTTTTCTACTGGTGATGCCTCTCACTTTACATCCCAGTATCCCACCAGCCCTCCTTACTGCCTTCTCACATTGCTTGCTCACCTTAAGGTCATCTGATATGACTACCCCAGGTCCCTTTCCATTTTTGTTGTTGTTATTATCTCACCCCCATTGTGTATTCTTCCCCTGGGTTTTTGTGTCCCAGGTGCATTACTTGGCACTTCTTTGCACTGAATCTAAGCTGCCATACATTTGACCATTCCTCCAACCTTGCCAAGTCCCTTTGCATCCTTTCCATCCCACCTTCTGTATCAGCCCTGTTGCAGATCGTTGTGTCATCTGCAAAGAGACTTACTTTTCCTTCCAGTCCCTTTGCAATGTCACTTATAAAGACATTAAAGAGGACTGGTCCTAGTGCTGAACCCTGCGGTATCCCACTAGTAACCCCCCTTTCTTTAGAGTGAACTCTGTTTACTATTACCCTCTGTATCCTATTGTCCAGCCAATTTTTTACCCAGGCTACCACTTTGGGACCCACTCCAAAGCTGGCTAACTTGTATATTAATCTTTTGTGTGGGACTGTGTCAAATGCCTTGCTAAAGTCTAGGTAGGTCATGTCCACATTCCTCCCTGGTCTACTACATTGGTCACCGAGTCAAAGAAATCTATTAGATTCATCTAACACAACCTTCTTGCTGTGAATCCATGCTGTCCTGGGTCCTGTGCCCCACTGGCCTCTAGGAACTCAACAATTCTTTCCTTTAGAAGTGATTCCATCATTTTCCCTATCACTGAGGTCAAATTAACAGGTCTGTAGTTTCCTGTCTCTGTCTTGCTCCCACTTTTGTGAAGGGGAATCATGTCTGCCCTCCTCCAGTCTTCCGGTACCACACCATCCTGCCATGATGTGCTAAAAAGGGTAGTCAGTGGTGTCACTAGTTCTACCCTTAGTTCTTTTAGAATTCTTGGGTGAATCCGGTCAGGCCCCAATTCTTGTCCACCTTCAGTTTTAAGAGTTCTTTCAGAACCCTTTCTTCTGTGAATGGACTGGTATCAACCTCCCTATCCAGAGTGCTTCTATTCTTTGATTTAGGTACCTCCCCCTCCTCTTCTTTTGTGAATACTGAGCAGAAGTATTCATTCAGAATCCCTGCTTTTGCACTGTCACCCTCTGCCCACCCTCCTTCCCTTTATTAAGCCTTACTAGCCCTCCCTTCATCTTTCTTCACTCCCTAATGTACCTTTAAAAGGTTTTATCCCCCTTCTTAACTGAGTTGGCTATCTTTACCTCAGTTTGGGCTTTTGCTATCCTGACTGCCTTCCCCGCTTCCTTCTGCTTTAACTGGTACAGTTCTCTGTCCTGCTCCTTCTGTGTTTCCCTATACTTCCTGAATGCTACCTTTTTCTCCTTAACCTTCCCCACCACCTCTTTTGAGAACCATAGTGTTTTTTTCCTTTGTTTTGCTTTGTTGATTTGCTTCACACAAAGGCTTGTTGCCTCTGTGATGGCTGTTTTGATTTTCCCCCATTGTTCCTCCACCCATCCTGTGATTTATCTTGGGGCAGACAGCCCCACTGTGATTCCTATGGCCACTGGAGCATGGGGCAAGTTTATGGGATTCTTATTCATGGAGCAGAGCTGGTTACTAAGGGGGACATTGCATTTTTGTTTAGTCAGTGGTGGTAGTAGGACCCTGACATGATGTTTATATGGCACTGAAGTAATCTGACGTGACATAAACTATTTATAACATAACAAAGATAATTTTGTCATGGCCCACAGTTAGGTACAATCATAAGTGGTACAAGGCAATAGATACGGAAGTTTACTGCTTGCTAGCTGACAACCTAATCCCTTTTAATCAGATGCATTTCATGTTTACGGCAGGACCCTTTTTAAAATCCTCAATCCACCACTGAGAGGAGGTAATGTACTGTGCAGTGGGGTTGCAGGGGGGTTACCCTGGGGCTTTTGATAGAGATGATAGGACTTTGTGGTGACCCTCATCACTCTGGCTGGCACTTTTATGGCTGTCCATGACCCCTCAGCCCAATGACACAGAGATCGCTATGACATCCCTATCGAGGACACTGTGGGGACAGCTTGGTAGGATTGAGGACAGCCAAGTGGATTCCACACCATCCACTTGACTGTGTCACTTGGTTTCTTGTGGTGTTACTTGGGCATGTTGACAATGGTAGGGGGAGGAGAATACAAGATATAACGAACATACCATTTTCCCCAGGCAGTTTGTTTTCTTTGATGGTGAATTAACCATAGGAGTACTTGTTGATTAAAGTTCTGCATAAGACCCTAAGGCTTGGTCCCCACCCCCCATTGGCTGATGCATATTGGGATATACAGGTGAGTGGAGTTTAGTAGTAATACATTTTAGGGAGTCCTGTTCTGCAAAGAATCATGAGACATAGGGGCATTCTTCTGGAGGCAGACAATGACATCTAGATGTGTGAGGTTCCCATTTCTCCTGGCAGTCTGTTTGTTCACAGTTGGGTAGGTATATCTCCAGAAGAACGGTGAATTTTTTGCAGCTGGGAGGGGGGGAGTGACTTGTTCAGTGAGTGCAGGCACAGATAGGCTGAGGGGAGAGTGTGACATAGTGTGACCAGCAGCTTCATTACCTGGGATGTGGTCAGGTGGTGCCACGGAACATTGCTGTTCAGCAGGCTGAACTTCAGTATCGATTAGAACTAGAACAAGCTCCCAAGCTGGTATTGCCCTTGTTTGTTTGAGTGTTCCAGTGAGACCTTGGGCTGGCATGGGGTGTTAAGTGATATGCTTCTTAGTTCTTTATGTATTTATAAGGGCTGCTGTAACAAGTGGGGGTTGAGGTGTAAAATCCTTCTCAGCATGGTTTGCCTTGTTGGTGTTATGATTGCTTGCTCTTAGTTATATGGTGGCACACTGGTTGGGATGGGGTTGGTGGGAGGGATGAATTATTGGTCAAATAAGTTATTTATTACCTGCAGCTGGGGTGAAGGAATACCCCAATAAAGTCATGTAGACCTCCAGCCATAAAACAATGGCAGTGTGACAGCAGGACAAAGAGTGATGGTTTAAGTAGAAAGACATAGAGGGCTATAAAAGATGGCCAGGGTGTTGGTCAGTCCGCCATGATATGATGCTTTGTCCTGTCTGACCATAGTGTCCCTATGTATGCTGAGTCCCAGAAACAAGTGAGATATATCACCTTTAGTCTGGAAGGGCAGGTCACTGCTGATGATAGTCCATCAGAAGGATGGTATGGCTGTGATGGGGGAGAGATTGGAGGCAAAATTTGCATGCTGTAGTAGGACTGCATAAGCAATCTCTAGTTCTTTGAGTATTACATAGATAAGCTGCCAAGGGTATATTCAGCCGTGCCATTCCCTGGAATTATTTTTTATGTGCAGTGTTCCCAGGATGTGAGGGGAGCAGGTGAAAAAATACAGTAGGTATTTAGGTAGCTCCTTTCGGGTCATCACCATGTTTTGGAATTCCTGTGTGACTGATGAAGTGTTGATTACCAGGCTGGTGGGATACATATGCAAAAGGGAATATATTGCTGGCCCACCTGTGCAGCAGCAAGGCGTCCACCTGTTGTGCCGACATCCTGGGTTTGGTGACAGACTCGGTGGCCAGAGGGCCAACCGGGGGGGGAAGGATTGAGCGTTCCATGGACTGCTCTCCTTCTCTGGGGGAAGGGGAAGAGTGTCCCATGCTCTGCAGATCTCTGGTGGAGGCTGAGGGTACCACTGCTTCTGACACCACATGTTCAGGGGGGTGGGGTGGTCACTGTTGTCATTGCATTTTCCTGCCCCCAGGAGTCCAGCATACAAAAAAAATGCTGTCTCCATTCATGGTGACCCCCACCTCCACCGCTGCTCCTGCTGAGATTAATGCCTGCTGGGGGGGTCCTGCTCCTGTGGGCCCACCCTGGGGGTAAGCCAGGGGCAAGATACCAATATTCCTTGGGGAGGACGTGCCCACCCAGCAGCCCCATCCAGGGGGAGTAAAGCTTGGGCATAGGGGGTGGTGACTGGGGTGGGGGGCTGACCCTCTGGCTTGGAGGGGAAGGAGACCACTGGAAAAAAGATGGGAAGATATCATGATGTAGAGCCTTTTTTATGTCTTGGTATGCATGCTGCTTTTCTCATACCATTGAAGTGACATCAGTAAAGATGTGGAACTGTTTCCCATTCCATGTCAGTGGACCTTTCTGTCTGGCTTGTACCATTATATATAATTTGTTTTGGAAAATGTTGCATCTCAGGATTATGGCCCCCAGCTTGTCCCCATTCTGTGGTGGTGGGCGAAGAGATCAGTGGACTCTCTCAATCATGTAGTTACTACCAGAAAATGTTCTGGGGGAATGGCCACCTCTTGTAGTAATCGCTGCACAAAAAAGAGAATATATGTGATCCTTCAACCCTCTCAGGTATTATGAACAGTATCAAGTTGTTGCTCCTATTCCACCCCCTCATTATCCTCTATTTTGCTCTCCAGGTTGGCAACTTTTTTCTGTTGTTCTATAAGTTCTTTAGTTTCCTTGGATTATCGATCCTCTATGGAGCTGATCCTGACTTTTGTGTCTGCGACTCTGGTGGTGAGAGCTTCCAAAGCGGGCTTGAGTGCCCTGAAGTCTGATGCCAGGTCACACAATGTTGGTTTGACTGAGGCCAGTTCAGAGAAAAAGCATTCAAGTTTTTCTAATAGAGATTCTGCTTGTATAGTCATGGATGTTTTTTGTCTCTTTGAAGACTGTCCTCTTGACTGGGAGGGCAGCATCTGATTAAAGTCTAACGGTGTGGCTTGAGAGACCTCCATTCTCAGGAAAATGGGTTGAATTAATTTCAGATACTCTTCTTCAAACTAAATATGCAAAAAAAAAAAAGTAGAGCTAAATTTAATAGTTATTTGCCATGCTTTAAACTAGTAGATCATGGAGATACTAGGGGAACATCTGCTCACACCAAGCACATCATGTGACTCCTCAGCTAAGCCCCACTTGGAGTGGGATTTTAACAGGCATAAAATGTCCTCTAGGGCTAAGACCCACACCAATCATGAATTAAAAATAAATAAAGCCCCTCCAGCACTAAGACCCTCCCCAGCTGGTACCCACTAAAAGGGGGCTATTGAAAATATATAGCACCTCACCCACCACAACCAAAACCACTCCAGTTTATCTTGCACAAAGCAGGACTACAGAATAACAGGAGCCCCTCCTGAGGTCAGACCTTCTCTGAATGGGAAATTAATTGCTTCCCGCCGTCTTAGGCTCAGCTCAACTTGGAGCAGGAATTAAAAAAATGAAAGTCCTCCTGACCTAAGCCCCACTCAGTGCAGAGATTTTTGCTGGCTTGAAATGCCATCCAGGGCTAAGATCTACTCTGAGTGGAAACTAAAAAGAAATAAAGCCCATCTAGGGTTGAGATCACCATAGCTGGTATCTGTCACAAGCTAGCTATTGAAATTGTGCAGCCCACCACCACCAAACCCGCTCCCCAGTGATTTCTACTGCACCAATTATATCCACTCTGATCATGGCAGTAAATTACCTGCCATCCAGAGGAGCTGAGCCCTTCTCAGACAGGGAATTAAAAAAAATGAAGCCCTCTTGAGCTAAGCCCTATTCAGAGTGGGGACTTTAACAGGCATGAAATGCTCTCTGGGGCTAAAACCCACTTCTAGTGGGATTAACAATAAATAAAGACCCTCTATAGCTGAGACCCTCCCCAGTTAGTACCCACTACAAGCAGGCTATTAAAATTATACAGCCCTCCACGCAATACTAAACCCACTCCTCAGCTATTTCTCCTGCATTAAGAACAATTACTAAATAACAGAAGCCAATCATGGTTTGCATCAACTCTGAGCAGGGCAATTCATTGCTACCTGCCCTCCTGCGCTGAGCCTCGATTGAAGTAGAACATTATAAACCCTTTTTAGCAGTATTTTAAACAGCACCCATCACTTGATTAAAATAAATTTTGCAATGTTTTGGTCACAGATGCACACTGTTTATGCATTTCAATTGTTCTGAAGTGTGCAGTGCTCTGAAAATCTGCTCACATCTATATCAAGCTAATTCTTTAAGCTATGTAGCTCTGGATTTCAGCAATCTTTAGCTGTTGAATATGGCACAACATTCTGTTGTCAGGAAGTCTAACCCTCACTCTCAGGTTCTTGGCAATATCGGTAATGCAAGGAATCACAGACACATTGCATTAGAGTAATAAACGTGTTTATTACTACCAAAAGGATAAACCACAGTTGCCCTAAGCAGTTCTTACCAATACAAACTGGGAGCCAAAGCTAAGCGTTCCCTATACCTTGAGGTTTCTTTGTGTCTCTTGGGGTCTCCGAGGTATAAGACTCAGTGTCTCACATTATATACCTATGATAATTACTATAGTTACTGTAAGATAGAAACATTTCTAGTTACAGAGATGAGCCCTATTAGCTAAATTAGAGGTGGCTCCACGGTCCAAGATAACATTACACAATTTTGTAGTAGTCATCATTTTGTAAAACAAAAGAGTACAGTTCTTACATAAATCATTGTAGTAGTACAAATCACCAAAAGGTGGCAATGCCAACTTATATATCATAATCATTCCAAGCACACAGATGTCCTAACATCTTGTAAGTAAGAAATACACAGAAATACATAGAAAATATATATGTATTAGAAAGCAAAGTGCTATACAATAATATGCTTACATGTCCTGACATCTACTGTTATATGGTAGATGCCCTTAGCCCTATATGTTAGTATAACATATGCCTAAGCAGTAGCTGTCTATGGCATACCTCTGGGGGTACCAATGAGGGGGCAGGAACCTCATGTAACATTCCCCCCTTGTTGCCTCCAAGGGCAACACAGGCAAATCTAGGGATTGGTCAGGGAGCAGGGGCCATTTACAAACCCGACACAAGAGCTTTGTAAAGGAACTCCAGCTGCTCACGGTGTTGGCGCAGTGTGCGCCGTAGGCAGCATAGCATTATAACCAAGAGAAATATCAAAAATGCTTGTATAATAATGAAACCTTTGGAAGCAATCTCTAACCAAGTGTTAGTTAATGCATCATTCATATCACCATCATTAATCAATGAAAGGGTAGCTTCATTGGCTTTAATAATATTATTGCTGATGTGGATGAGGTGGGTGTCTTTTCTCTCTAAAAGTGATTTGAATGTAAGTGAAAGTGGATCTATGTGCACATTAAAATATGGCTAATTTTGTGAAAGAGTGAGCAGATAATCAAGGTTGCCATCAATTATGTCCGCATCCATATGGGGGGCAGGAGTAATAATGGTATGTCCAATAACACATGTTTCAGTTCCATAAGTGTAGCTCCTGTAATTGGTAACTACACAGTACTCCATGTCATAATTATATTGCATTTTAACAGTGAGGAGGCACCATTTTTGCAACTGTACCGGGCAGGTATAGGTCATCTTGGAAATCCGTGTTGACAGGCGATGAACCTCCTCTCAATAAGATTGGTAAAGATTATCTGGAGCCAATGTTGAGTCTGAAAAATCTGTGCCATTTGTGCTGATGTCATCATCCATGGAAAAGGACCAAGCAATACTGTAGGGAGAATAACCACATACAGGTTTAATAACATCAAATACATCACATCGATACAAGTAGATATATTGTTTCTTCGCACAGCAGTCTGTGTGCAGAGTGACCCAGGCGTCCAGGAAAGGATGAAAGACCAGTAGAGGAGGTAAGTCCTGGCATTCTCTGCAGATGTCATCCTCAAGGTGCCCAATAGAGTGAACTGAAGCTAGCTTGTCAAACAAAGCTGTAGTGGGATCAAAATGTGGTAAAGAGACAGTAAAAGAAACTAACATTTTGTCTCTGATAGAACATTTCTTAGAAGTAAAACAGGGACCAGTGTTAGGGTGTCTGGTCACAAAACCCAAATTCCTAGCTGTAGAAAGAGGAATGGTTAGAGATTGTTGCATACACACAGCAATTCAGCCAGGGGTTTTGCATTGTGGACAATAAAATTTGGAAATATGTCTGTCATGTATGATGTCAGGGATTCTTCCAGATTCTAGATAACAAAAGAGGTTGTTGATGGTAGTAAGGATGTATGTACCATAGGCTGAGCATAGAATCTCTCTATCTATATAGGCTGAGCTTAGAATCTAGCAATGTATAGTTTATCTGCTTCTTTGCTATTTTGTTGTATGAGTGTGTTAATCTTCTCTTTAGAGTCTGTAAATGCCTGAGCAATATCGTGCATATTATAAACAGTGTATCTTTCTTCCTGACTAAGGCCATACACACCATGCAATAATTGGGGTAATACATCATTCACCAAACCAGTCTGAAATTTGGCTGAATGAGATTTGATAGCAGCAATGTCTGCTTTATTCCAGATAGACATAGCTGTACCAAAAAGACCGTGACAGTGCCTGTTGCACCAGTGACATCAGAACTTTGATCATTAGGAGTTGGTCTTCTCCTGAAGGTGCCTCTATGCTCAGTGGTATGTACCCCGGCATTAGGGTCTTGAGTATGAATTTGAAATGCTGCATCAAGCAATAATGTACTGTAAAACGCTGAAGTATTAGTATTATGACACATACCAAATTCTTTCATATTCCAGTAAGTCAAGTTAAACAAAACAGGTATATGCATAAACTGTAAATTGTTAATCAGTGTACCAGGTAAGGCAGTAGCTGTTAGACTACTGTGGGGACCAGGGGTGTGTTTTGGACATTCCAAAAGCTGCTTGTCAGTGGGTGGTAACACAGAAAGGAACATGGCAGCAGAGGCCATGTTGTGTATAGCACAAAATTTTTGAGCAGAGTCCTTAGACAAAGAATTACAATATGAGGGATCAATTAAAGCAGTGATATTGTATAAACCAGAATGTCTAAGAGCAGTCTGTAACAAGGACAGAGAACCATTTGGGGATAATTTAGCATTAGACCAACCCAGGAATGTACACTTGGTGAGTTTGGCCACAGGGAGAATTTGTCCTTGCGATGCGGTTTGCCACTCAATTTGTAGGGTAGATTTATCAGGAGCAACAACCGAGGCAGTGAGGTAAGCATCAGAACCTTCCTGGACAGCAATCAAACTATCGGGTATTTTGATAGACACTCCCTCTGGAGCAGATGCTGGAGGATCAAGGTGAGGTAGGAGGTTCGGTACCATGCCTTGGATGCAGGGGATGACTCCTGAGATGAGGAGAAAATGGAACAAGATAGTTATCTTACCAGTACATCTGAAAGGCAAAATCAAACATTAGTAGGTTAGTACTATTTTGCCCAATGGGGGGTGAGGAAAAGTAATTATGTTCCTTTATATAGTTTCATTTGGTTTGCATGTAACCATTTGTCAGTCTGTTTATTATTGCGTAGGAGTCTAACTTGATAGACTGCCAGACTTAGCTTGTTGACAATGGGGTAAGGGCCTTCCCACTTATTGGAGAAGGAGTGTGTGGGATGTGCAAATTGGAGGACCATTACCTGATATCCAACCTGCCAGTCCACTTCTTGTGTGTGTTTGTCAAACTGTATCTTGGACTGTTGCTGGACCTTGCCCATGCAATTGGCAGCATACAAGTGTGTGTGTATGAGGTCTTTTCTGAGTTTTTCCACATATTGGTCTACAGACACATGGTCTGCAGCGGGGTTGTGCAGGTCAAACAATAGGTGTTTGGGTACTCTCATTTGTCTTCCAGTCATCACCTCAAAGGGTGTCAACTGGGTGGTGGCAGAGGGTGTACCCCTGATTGCCATAAGGAGTAACGGCAACAGGGAATCCCAGGTTTTGGGATTGTCCTCAATAAATTTGGAAAGCATTTGCTTAATCCATCTGTTGGCTCTCTCTACTTGACCTGAAGATTGAGGGTAGTAAGGTATGTGGAACTTTTGTTGAACCCCAAGGAGCTCAAGGGATTCTTTCATCAACTCACCTGTAAAACTAGTTCCTTTGTCGGAGTCTACCTTAAGAGGTAGACCCCACCTGGAGAAAATGTTCTCCACCAGGATTTTGGCAGTGGTTTTAGCATCACATGTCTTAGTGGGGAAAGCTTCAACCCACTTGGAAAAGAGATTGGTTACCACAAGAGCATACTTGTTGTGTCTGCTGGTATTGGTCAGAGGACCAATAAAATCAATCTGTATCACATGCCAAGGGTCAGAATGTCTTTGTGGTAAAAGTTTGGCATTTTGTTTGGTGGGAATGGGGTTGTTTAGTGCACAAACAAGGCAGTTATCTATGTACTGTTTAATGTCTTTGGTGACACCAGGCCACCAGGCGGTGGCCTTGAGCCTTGGAGGGTGTTTTCCACTCCCTGAGGTCCACCAGTGGGCGTATCATGCACTTGATGCAAGCATTCAGACCTAAGATATCTGGGGACCACCCACAACTTAGTGGTGGAATCATCTGGTTGGTACCAGATGAGCGTGTCGTCTGGGGACAAGTGTAACTTACCTTCATGCCTCCGGTAGGGGTTGTGTGTGGGAAGTTTCTCTTCAGTACCTTTGCCATGGAATCTGAACACTCCTTTTAGTTCAGTGTCAGCATGCTGGGCTGCCAAAAGGTCCAAGGGGGAAAAAGGTTCAGATTTCTCCCTGACTGCTGGTATATGTACGGCCGCATTGGCCTCTGGGTGATCCATCATCCAGGTGTCCGCCCCTTGGTCTCCTTCCTTGGCAAGGGAGTCTGCTGTGTAATTGAAGGCATTGTAGGGGTCATGTAGGGAATGAGCCTTGACTTTATGTACATAGAGTTTGTGTGCAAACCTTTGTGCCAGTGAATGTATGTACATTACCAGTTCTTTGTACTTCACCGGACTGCCATCAGAAGAGAGGAAGGAGTTTTTCTGCCAGAAAGGAAGAAATTCTTTAAGAGAACAACAAACCCAGTTAAAGTCTGTAAAAATGATGGTATCCTTGGTTCCATGCTGGATGAACTCAAGGGCACAGGCCACCGCTGCCATCTCGGCATACTGTGATGATGCTATACTGCAATGTTTAGAGATTTTAACAGTGTTACCATAGGGGTAAATCACTAAAATACCCATCCCTGCAATTTTTTCTCCCTGGTAGTAGGAAGCTGGACCATCTGTGAAGACATGACACAAAGAGGTACTCTCAAGTATTGATGGAATGGCAGGGAGGAAAGGACCTGGATCTGGGAGATCAGGTGGTTGTAGTGTACAGTCATGGGGTTCCCCTTGGAAGAGGAGACCATATGCCAGCATGGATGAAATTTTGGTTGGGTGTACCTGCATGTCCCTATTCTGGAGAAGAAGTGACCAGTGTGTCAGCCTGGTGTTAGAGACTGACCCATCCTTCACTCTGTCTGATAGCAGAAATGTAGTTGGGGTATGATTGGTGTTAATAATCAGTGGAGAGTACCCAATGATATACAAGAAGTGCTTGACAGCCCAGTAGGTGGCCAGAAAGTTCTTTTCACAAAGGCTGTACTTCTGTTCTACTGGGATCAAGAGCTGTGATGCATAAGCAATGGGCCTCAGAGTACCATGAACCTTCTGGGCCAACACAGCTGACATGGCAATGTCAGAGGTGGAACATTCCAGATGGAATGGTAGTGCTGGATTGGGGTTGACCAGTGCTGGAGCCAAGGCCAAGGTCTGCTTAAGTGACGTCACAGTCTGGGTATGTATGGGGCCCCAAGTCCAGGGAACGTCCTTTTTCAGTAACTCATACAGAGGAGCAGCCTTCTGAGCAAAATAACAGATGAAATCTCTAGAATAGTTTACCATACCTAGAAACCTTCTAAGAGTTGCCACACTGGTAGGCAATGGCAAGTCTTGTAGTCCTTGTATCTTCTTCCAGGTAGGGCTACGGCATTGGACAGTTATTTTCAGGCCCAGAAGGAGTACTTCTTTCTGACATAATTGTGCTTTTGCTGGATTATATTTGAGGCCTGTTCTCTGGATGAGAGTCAGTAGTTCATCCGAGAGATCCAAGTGTTGTTCCTGCATGACTGTTGCCAACTGCAGGTCATCCACATACTGCAAGAGACACTGGGGAGTAGAGAAACCCTCAAGGGCGTCCATCATATGCTGATGGAACAGGGACAGGCTGTTATGGAATCCCTGTGGTAAGCAGGTCCACGTGTATTGTCTACCTTCAAAGGTGAAGGCAAACTTATATTGACTCTTGGGGGCCAATGGTAGTGACCAGAAACCATTGGAAATATCCAGGGCACTGAACCATTTTAGGTCAGGGGTCAAGAGTTGCAGCACATCAGGTGCGGAGGCCACAGTTGGAGCACAACTGGGGGAGACCTGGTTCAGTTTCCTGTAGTCAATAGTAAGTTTCCAGGCGCCTGTGGGTTTTTCATGGGCCACACTGGGAAGTTGGCAGTAGAAACACATGTTCTGATTACCCCTTGGTTAAGGAGTGATTTTATTGTTTTTCTAAGAGAAGACAAGGCCTCAGATGGGAAAGGATATTGCCTTTGCCTCTCATGTGCTGGGCCTGGCACTTCAATGACAGTGTGCATTCTGCCACAGTCATGCTTGTTGATTGCAAATGCTTCCAAATGCCTTTGCAAAATGGGAAGCAGCTTTGGGAAAAGCTCATGGTTCTTGAACAAATCTATGACATCATACTCCTTGTTGTTGGCAGATATTGTTGCCACAACGTGTGAGTCAGGGATCAAGATGGTGTGATACTGGCCCTTAATCTGTATCAGTAGCATATTAGCTAGGTCCACCACACAGCCGTGTGGTGCAATGAAGTCAATTCCAATGATACTAGGATGATCATGAAATACTATCAGTTGGAAAGTGTGTGAGGCCTTCAAGTGGCTCAACTGTACAGGTAGGGGTAGAGAGCGGTATGCAGGTAACCTAGCACCATCTACTTCTGACATGTTGGTCCTCCATCCGGTGGACCAAGGAGATGTGTCTGGGTGGTCATCATGCAATACAGACAGAGCCACACCTGTATCCAGTAACACTGTAAGTAGGCGGCCCCCGACCTCTGCTTCAGTGCAGGGCCTTCTGTTTGTATCCAAGACCAGCTTATTTACAATCTGGTCTGGGGCCTGTAATTGTCAATCTGTATTGGAAGAAGCATGGAAAGGTTGGGCCTGGCTCCTTTGAACCACTTCACCATGCTGCACTTATGCTATATAGGGAGGTGCTTCTGGGTTCAGGCCTGTATGGGCCAGAGGGCCTGTACTTCTGGTGTCACCATGGCCCATTGGAGTCTGGGTTCCCAGTTGTATGGCTGCAAGGGACTGAGCAGGAACAGCGTCTGCGACAAGGCACACTTTTCCCAGGAGTTCTCTAAACTTCCGATTCTCTTCAGCTGTCTCCCTATATGAAGGGCCTGGTCTTTGTTGTTGTTTACCCTCATTCTTGTGGTGCTTCTTATTCTTATGGTAGTTCCAGTTCCCACCCCTTTGTTACGAACATACGAACATACGAAATTTGCCAGCAGATAAAGGCCTAGAGGTCTATCAAGTCTGCTCGAATGTTCAGCTAGCACCCCTTATTCTGCAGCTGCCCCTCCCTCCCCTTTGTTGCTGTTGCTGTTGTGATTGTTGTTGTTGTTGGGCCTGCTGGGGGTGTTGGTTGTCTGTGGGGAGGGGCTGTTTGTGTTGAGCCTGCCCTTCCACTGTGTAGTGTATCGTGACCTCTTGAGTAGGCTCCACGGCAGCTACTTTCTTGGAACTGGAGCCCAGATCACGGATGTAGAGTTGGTAAACTCTCAGTTTTCTGAAGGATGTCTACAAACCTTTCTGTGATGGGATAGGTGGTCAACTCTACCTTCTGTCTCACTGAAGGAATCATGTTCCTAAGGAACAAGGTCTTATATTCAATAAGATCTACATCCGCAGCTTCTTGTGCAAGTAGTTTTCCTGCTTGGTAGGCCATCCAGAGTCTTTGGTGGTAAGTCGCTGGACTTTCCTTTGCATTCTGTTTCACAGGGTATGCAAGCATCACTCCTACTACACCTGGGCTGTGTGCAGAAATGAGTTCAGCTGCAACCTCATCAAAGGTGACATTGCCAGCCTGGCGGATAGCATTGGGGAATTTGGCCCACAATCCAGGCTCAATGGTTTGGCATAGTATTTGGACCTGATAGTCTGCAGTGAGGCTAAGCATCTCACATTTGGAATGCACCTTCTCCAAGTGACAGCTGAGGTTGTCGGACAGGCTCATTCGACCAATACTGTCAGCTATTTTCTGTACTGAGTAGGCCATCTGTAGGGGATTAGTGGGATGATCAGGTGGAGGTATGTTTCCTCGGGTGCCATCCAGGGCTGCCTGAGCGTGGCCTCCACTACCAAGTGGACTATGCCCTCCTGAGTACCAGTTTCATGAATAAGCTGCCTAATTTGGCCTTTCAAAACTCACTTATTCCTCTCCGGGATGGGCACACTCTTTACCGCATTATCAATCATTCTCTCTATCTCCTGCCTGTCTTCCACATTAATTATGGCTATCGGTGGTGCCATCAGGACCAGGCCTGGGCCTGCTCCCCCCATTATGGGGCCACCATGCTGGTGTCTCCCATGATGTGCGTCACGACGTATGACATGGTGAGGGCGTTGTAGGGACCCACCATGTTGTGGCTGGCTGGTTGGGGTTTCTGGGCCATAGTAGTGGTGTGACTGTGTGTTGTATTGGGAGATGTCATCATCTTATACCTGCCTTTCAGATGATGTATGTAAGGCAGGGGCTATGCCTCCCATCACCTTAACATGACTAGCCAGAACCTTCCGCTGATGGCTCAGTTTCACCATCTTGGATTCACATTCTGCATGACTCACATTTACAACATCCATATCAACCTCATCCTGCATTCGTTTCTGCAACACTCTATACATGGTGCTCAATTCACGATTGTCCCTAGTAGCCACTTCTAAGTCATTACGTACCTGGTTTATCTCGTCCTGTAGCTCTCCCATTTCCTCACTCAACTGTTCATTTGCTCTGCTTAACAGATCATTCATATTCAAAGCCTGCCCCTTATCCTGTCTCAAACTTTCACATTCCTGCTTCAACATACAAATTTCTTGCTCTCCAGCCTGGGCTGAATGATGCAAAAGTGAATCCTTTTCATTACGCAGTGTTTGAAGTTCAGACTTCAAAGTCTGCTGCAGACTAATACATTCTGTTCCTGCAAACCCATCTCTTGCTTAAGAGATGAAACCTGTAGTTCAAGGGTTCAAAACCTTGCTTTGGAGGCTTCCAGAGCAGCATAGAGAGCCGCGACCAACAGCCCTTTAACATTACGCTTATTAGCTGTTTGTCTCGTCTCATAATACTGGGTTGAAATCCCCAGTACAGCGTTGTCAGAGTGACTTGCATCCCACGTGAAGTCAGTCCAGCCTCCATGGGAGGTAAGGAAGTTTGAGACATCAAGTCTCAGTTCTGCGGAGATATTTGATACGGTGGCCATTGTTTGGGAGGGAACGAAAAATCAAAACTGTGAAAAAGGTGCCATGCTGTGTATCGATCCACAACAGGAACACTTGACACACAGTCAGGCTACTGTATACTTCGTAGGCTTGCAATTCAAAGATGCTGTGGAGTGGGTCAAGTCGACATTGACCACACCCAAGAAAGTCAGCCAGACTTTGCAAGTGACTACAAAGTGGTCTGAAAATGGAAGAGGTGACGCGGGAATGCACAACTACTGTCCCCGTTGGGAAGGGAAAAGTTTTAAGCAACAAGTGAAAGCTTACAAACACCAAATATTGCCTGCATGCAGTCGTCAATTGTCAGGAGGTCTAAACCTCACTCTCAGGTTCTTGGCAATACTGGGAATGCAAGGAATCACAGACACATTGCATTAGAGTAATAAATTTGTTTATTACTACCAAAAGGATAAATCACAGTTTCCCTAAGCAGTTCTTACCAATATGAACCAGGAGCCAATGCTAAGCGTTCCCTATACCTCGAGGTTTCTTTGTGTCTCTTGGGGTCTCCGAGGTATAAGACTCAGTGTCTCACATTATATACCTATGATAATTACTATGGTTACTGTAAGATAGAAACATTTCTAGTTACAGACATGAGCCTTATTGGCTAAATTAGAGGTGGCTCCACGGTCCAAGATAACATTATACAATTTTGTAGTAGTCATCAGTTTGTAAAACAAAAGAGTATAATGTACAGAGTCTTACACAAATCAGTGTAGTAGTACAAATCACCTAAAGATGGCAATGCCGACTTGTATATCATAACCATTCCAAGGACACAGATGTCCTAACATCTTGTAAGTAAGAAATACACAGAAATACATAGAAAATATATATGTATTAGAAAGCAAAGTGTATTACAATAATATGCATACATGTCCTGACATCTACTCTTATACGGTAGATGTCCTTAGCCCTATATGTTAGTGTAACATATTCCTAAGCACTAGCTGTCTACGGCGTACCTCTGGGGGTACCAATGAGGGTGCAGGAACCTCGTGTAACACTGTGTACTAAACACAGTGGCAACTCTGGTAAATGCAGATTTATTAACAATGAGCAACTCTGTAGGCATCTCAGTTCTGTGTTCGACAAGGGCACTCATGATGACCATAGTCAGATCTGATAAACATGGCAGGGTGTATGCATAATTGAGATACATAGACAGATAGATAGATAGACAGACACACAGACCAACAGATATACCATATACACATGCAAATATCAATCTATCCATCCATCCATCCATCCATCCATCTATCCATCCAGTCAGCCAGCCATCTATCTTTTTTTTTTATTTAGTTGTTTAACCAGGAGTAGCACACTAAGCTGAAAGCTTTTTTACAGGAGCAACCTGGGAGCACAGGGAAGTTAAGTGACTTGCTCAGGGTCACACAGTATGCAAGTGGAAGCTGTGGGATTCAAACCCAGGTCTGGTCTGATGAATGTCACCAGATTTACAGCTCAGAGCCATAATCCACTGCGCTATATTTATTGATTTTTATGTTTGCTTGCATGCATGCGTAAGAAACATTTTGGCACAGCTTAGGAGAGAAGTGGGGTTTTGGAGGTGCGGCACTGTGGGGGCCAATGCCCCCAGTGCCTTTTGAGGCTTGGCCCACTTTCCCCAATCTGGCGGCACACTGCTGATGACACTAGTTCAGCCAACGTGCCACCACCTTGAAAGAAATCAGCCACTGCAATGAGGGAGCAACTCGCCATTGCAGGGTGGTACGTTTCCATCTGCAGGCTGACCCAGTTCAGTTGCTGATGGGGGAACCCACTCGGCGTTGGCATACTGTAACCCCCTCTTGTATTTGTTGTGTGCCAGAGATGTTAATTCCTTGGCATCATGCACCCAACTGTCTTTCTTTGCCGATGGTAGGCCCAATCCCATTGGCTTCAGTTCCCCCTTCCCAGATCAATTTCCTAATGGGGAGCCCACTCACGGTCAGCATAATGTCCCTCCATCCACTTGTGTGTCGGGGTGCCCAATCCCCTCGGCTCTTTCTCTTCCCCACGATATGTGCCGCATGGGGTGCCCAATCCCCATCATCTGCCAGCCTCCCCAAAAAACACTCTGGTGGCATTCTGGGAGCCCACCCCAGTGTGCCAAATGTCCTTGTAAAAAGAAAATCATCCTGCAATGCTTTTCTTTTTTGTTTTTTACCTGTAAAACAGAAGACGGTCCCTTGTTGAGTTCAATGGCCTCCCAACCTGTGCCCACCCTCTGTGCGCCCTGCCTCCCCCCACCCCATACTTACCTCCAGAGCCCAGCGTGACGATCTTTGGTGGACCAGGAATACATCTGCACTCTTCAAAGCTGACCATGAACTGAAGAAATGCCGGTAAGCTGTATAATGGCATAAATAGGGTATTTTCAACTTTGGTGCATATCTTGGGAATTTTTAGGAATTTTGGCAGCAAATTTTCAACATAGGGTTATTGGGACCCCTCCACATGAATTCAGCCACTGTCATGGTGTTATTTGGTCCCAAAAGGTGATTTAGTGGTCACTGCGTGGAATCACCTTTTGGGAATGAGTAACAAAATGACAGTGCCAGTGTTTGTGAGGTGGGCTCTCAAAAAGCCTGTGTTGCAAATTTGGTAGAAAAAATCCAAAAAATGACTGTTTTACAAGCGTGCGTTGCACAGTTTCCATGCATGTGCATACCTTCACAAATTTGTAATATTTTCACTCCAGATTTTCAACATTGACATTTTTCCACACCTCCTTATGAACAGTACAGCTGTCATTTTTCACATCCTGACTAAAATGTGTTTTCACAGTTCCAGCACAGAACAGCGTGGCCACTGTGGAAATCAGTGTTTGGACACATTAAAAAAATCACAGTGACGCTGTTCATGAGCAGAGGTCCTAAAATGCCTATGTTGAAAATTTGGTGGAGGAAGGCTATAAAATGACTGCGTTACAAGTATGTGTTGTGCAGTTTCCATGCATGCTTATAACTTCACGAATTTGTAATAGTTTCACTCCAGATTTTCAACATTGGCATTTTTCCATACCTCCTTATGAACAGTACAGCTGTCATTTTTCACATCCTGGCCGAAATGTGTTTTTACGGTTGGGGCAGATGCCAGTATGTTGCATTAGCGGAGTATGCACAGCTCGGCCAGTGGCGTCATTGCACATCGCCATGCTGCACTCGGGGAAGGGGAGAAAATCAGAAAAATGGCTCCTTGGCATGATGAATGCTGGTCACTGCAGGACCCGCTCCCGCAGTTAGCAGTAACCCCTGCACCAGATCCATTCCAGAGGGTTGAGGGATCCCCACCGTACCATCATGGGGGGCAAGACATGGAGGAAAGTGGAGAGGTTAGCTGTGAGTGGGAGATAGGTCTGGGCAACCTGGCAGGAGGGAGCACCATAGGGGAGGTAGGAGAAAAAGATTAACTGCAAAAAAAAAACATTGCCATCTCTTCACACCTCCCTATGGATTGTACAGCTGTCATTCTTCACATCCTGCCTGATCTGTGTTTTCACACATCTGGCACAGAATGGCATGGTCGCTGTGGGAACTCCAAGTTTGGGACAAATTAACAAGATCACAATGCCACTGTTCATGAGAAGAGGTCCCAAATGCTTTCATGAGATGGGGGGGGGGTCACAGAAAGGCCATGTTGAAAATTTGTAGTGCGAATACCAACACATGCAAGGGGAGTTAGGGTTCCTAACCATAACATACCACCCTGTACAGACTGACAGGCACCAGAGGTGTAACTTTGAATCACCGGCTGTAATGCTCATGTCATCCCACCGCCCACCCTGAAGTCAGTGACAGGCATCGAGGTGTGACTTGTACTCTTCAGCCCCAGACTTCACCCCATTCTCCTGTACTGCACCCATTTCAGCGTATGTCCTTATAAAATGGGTTGACTGTGAAGCTGAACACCCCAAGGCACACCTCAACACTTGTCGGTGTCTACAGGATAGGGTGAGGTGAAATGTCATGAGCATTATGGGCAATGACCCACGGGCACACCCCAATGCCTATCCATCTCTGCAGGGTGGAGGTGGGATTGGCGTGAGTTCAATACTTCACTGCCACTCCTATTCTGCATCTGTCTAACTCCTGCATGTCCAATGCTAATATCAGCAAGCAAACATTCAGCATTGACAAATGCTTGTTTTTATTTGTTGCAAATGTTTTACCAGGAAAGTCATACTGAGTTGGCATGAGCTTGTTTCCAGAAGTGTCCTGAGGGGAGGGGGAAGAGTAGAGAACAGAACAAATACAAATTACAATGTACAAAAAGAAAAAAAAATATCGAAATAAATATAATAACATAAATTACAAGAAAGTACTCCAAGAATAAAATTGCCAAACAGCAAACTGCGGTACAGGCAAAAGAACATTAAACAGTGAGCAGCTAAACAGTAATATTAGGAGTAGGGAATATCTACCTCTCTAATCTATCTATCTATCTGTCTGTCTGTCTGTCTGTCTCTCTCTGCCTAGCAAAACATAGAAACATAGAATCTGATGGCAAATAAGGACTGCTTGGCCCATACAGTCTACCCATTTCTATCCACCTACACTGTTACTGCAGACCATGCCTGATCTACTGCTTTCCCCCTACCCCCTTCCTTTCCACTATAATTCCCTTGTACTTATCCCATGCATTCTTGGACACCACCACCGTTTTTGCCCCAACATCTCTGCTGGAAGGCTGCTCCAGGAATCCACCACTCTTTCTGTGCAGACGTGCTTCCTCACATCTCTCCTGAATCTACCTCCCTCCAGTTTAATAGTACGTCTCCTTGTTCTTGAGCACCTTTTCTTCTGAAAACTATTCCCCTCTTGTACCTTATTTACCCCCATTAGGTATTCAAAGGTCTTTATTCTATCTCCTTTCTTCCTTCTCTTTTCTAGTGTGTGCATATTGAGGTCTTTTAGCCTCTCCTCATAGGGCTTTTTTGAGCAACTAAACAATAATTTGAGGGGTAGGCAGTGTCTATCTATCTATCTATCTATCTATCTATCTATCTATCTATCGATCTATCCAACTTTCCATTCTAATTTGATTAAAAAAATGTATGTATGTGGATTTTGTATGCTGATAATCAGCCTTGCTATAAACAAAACAATGATGCACTCAGTTGTGAGAAGGATTTATTAGCAGCTGAATGCATTTCTGGTATGTGATCAAACTTAATGTGACATAATATAAACATGCACACAACAAATATGCATACACATCCATTTATCTATCTATCTATCTATCTATCTATCTATCTATCTATCTATCTATCTATCTATCTATCTATCTATTATGTAACTGCATAAAACATAGAAACATAGAATTTGATGGCAGATAAGGACCGCTTGGCTCACCAAGGCTGCCCATTTCCCTACCTAATGGATAAGCTGCAGATCCTAGTTAACCAACAGCCTACTTCCTCCTACCTCCAACCCCTAGAATTGCCTTATGTCTGTCCCATGCATTCTTGAATTCCCGCACTGTTTTTGACTCCACAACCTCCTCAGGAAGGCCGTTCCATGTTTCCACTACCCTCTCTGTGAAAAAAATACTTCCTCACATTACCTCTGAGCCATCCCCCTTCTATCTTCAAATTGTGCCCCCTTGTTCTTGCACATCTCTTTTTCTGAAAGATGCTACCCTCTTGGACTTTATTGATTCCCTTGAGGTACTTGAAAGTTTCTATCATGTCCCTACTGCTCCTCCTTTCCTCGAGGGTATACATATTAAGCTCCTTAAGTCTCTTTTCATATGTTTTCTGGTGCAGACCCTGCACCATTTTAGTTGCCCTCTTCTGGACTGCCTCCATCCTGTCTATGTCCTTTCGGAGACTGGATCTCCAGAACTGCACATAGTACTCCAGATGGGGTCTCACCAGCTGTCTGTACAGAGGGATAACAACTTCTTGTTTTCTACTGGTGATGCCTCTTCCTATACATCCCAGTATCCCCCCAGCCCTCCTTACTGCCCTCTCATGTTGCTTGCCCACCTTTAGGTCATTTGATAGATGACTACTCCCAGGTCCCTTTCCATTTTTGTTGTTGTTAGTATCTCACCCCCCCCCCCCACAGTGTACTCTTCCCCTGGGTTTTTATTTCCCAGGTGTCTTACTTTGCATTTCTTAGCACTGAATCTAAGCTGCCATACATTTGACCATTCTTCCAACTTTGCCAAGTCCCTTCTCATCCTTTCCATCCCACCTTGTGTATCAACTCTGTTGCAGATCTTTGTGTTGTCTGCAAAGACACATACCTTTCCTTCCAGTCCTTCTGCAATGTCACTTATAAAGCCATTGAAGAGGACTGCTCCTAGAACTGAACCCTGCGGTACCCCACTAGTAACCCCCCTTTTTTCAGAGTGGACTCCTTTTACTATTACCCTCTGTGTCCTGTTCTCCAGCCAATTTTGTACCCAGGTTACCATCTTGGGACCCACTCCTAGGCTGGCTAACTTGTATATTAATCTTTTGTGTGGGCTGTGTCAAATGCCTTGCTAAAGTCTAGGTAGGCCATGTCCACAGCCCCTCCCTGATCTACTACTTTGGTCACCCAGTCAAAGAAATCTATTAGATTCATCTGACATGACCTACCCACTGCGAATCCACGCTGCCTTGGGTCCTGTGCCCCTCTGGCTTCTAGGTACTTAACAATTCTCTCCTTCAGAAGTGATTCCATCATTTTCCCTATTACTGAGGCAGGTATTCATTAATTACATGCAACAGGGTAATTACAACTGTAGTTACATGTTTGCTGCATGTAACTGCTTTGCAGTTGCTATATAGTTACTGTGTAGTTACATTGTAACTACAGTTTAGCTAAAGAAACATAGTAATGTGTTACCTTCACTGTTTTGCAAGTAACGTGTTGTGGGCTGACCACCATGGCTGGGATTTTTCTAGGAGGAAAATGTGTTAGTTTGGAAATATTTGTTGCTCTGCTCATTTTTAAAAGAACATTAAATTAGTCACTCACTGTTTTGTGAGTAACATGTGGTGTGCTTCCCACAATTGTGGGTATTATCCCACTGGCCAGATTTGCTAGTTTGTAAATGTTGGTTGGTATGGTCTTTTTTAAATAAATTTAAATAGACACATGCTGTTTTGTAACATGTGTGGTAGGTTTCCCACCTGGATACTTTACCATTGATCAAATGTATTAGCTTGTAAATGTTGATTGCTTTAAAATAAATGTGAAATAGTCACTGGCTATTTTGCAAATAACATGTTGTGGGCTGTCCACCATGGTGGGTATTTTTATAGGGAGAAAATTTGTTAGTTTGGAAAAGTTTGTTTTTATAAAAGAACATAAAACTGTTCACTTGCTATTTTTGTACGTAACTGATGTAGTGGGTTTCCCACAATGGTGGGTATGTTCCCACTGGCCAGATTTGTTAGTTTGTAAATATTGGTTACTATGGCCTTTTTTGCTTTGCTTCTGATTTTCTCCCCCACCCTGGCCCTGGTTTGCTCTCATTCGACCGCCATCCAATGCCTCTGTTCGTTCAGGCCCTCATCTCCATAATCCCCATGTCTTACCCCCATGGCAAGGCAGCGGGACTCCCTCCTGCTGACATGGATCCAGTTTCAGGGCATTACCTAGGGAACAGAGTCTGGCAGGGGCAGCCATCAAGCTGCAATGACCAGCCACAAGGGTCTTTTCCTCTTTTCGGTTCTTCCCCTGTGGGAGCAAGGTGTGCAGTGATGCTTGCAGTGGGCTCGTGTATGCACCCTCACACAGTCCCACCAAGCATTTGCCCACTCCCACCCCACCAGTGTTTTGGCAGTGCAGTGCTGAGCCCCAACCTCTGCCAGTGGTCAGGCATGCACCGACTGAAGATACCCCCCTCCCCTGAGATGGAGAGCTGTTCGTAGGACACTCGATCCATCTCCTCCCTGCTGACCCCCGGCGGCCCATGCTCATTCCCAAATGCAGGTCACCAGCATGGTGCAAGGTGTGGAGTTCAGCACTTCAACCCTTAGCTGGCTTATTATGGCCTTTTTAAAGAGAAATTTAAAGTAATCACTTGCTGTTTTGTGAGTAACATGTGTGATGGGCTTCTCACCATGGTGGATATTTTCTGTTGCCCATCATGGTGGGTATTTTTCAATTGTTAGTTAGGAAATGTTTGTTGTTACACCCATGTTTAAAAAAACACTAAACTTGTCACTCAGTGTTTTGCAAATAACATATGTGGTATGCTTTCTGCCATGGTTGGTATTTTTCCACAGGTAAAATTTGTTAGTTTGTGAATGATGGCTGCTACGGCCTTTTTAAAAAGAAATTTAAAATAGCCACTTGATGTTTTGTAAGTAAAATGGGTTGTGGGTTGCCCACAATGGTGGGCATTTTTCTGAGGAGGGGAGGAGGAATTTGTTAGTTTGGAAATATTTGTTGCTATGCTATGCCCTCTTTGAAAAGAACAATAAACTAGTCACTTGCTGTTTTCCAAGTAACATATGTGGTGGAATTCCCATCACAGTGGATATTTTCCCACTAGCCAGATTTGTTAGTTTGCAAGTGTTGGTTGTTATGCCATCTTTTAAATAAATTGAAACCTTTAGTGGGTCAGATTTCACAATTTAGGAACACATTATTACATGTATATTTTATTCATAGAAAGGTAGACTTTAAGCTATATTGCCTTACACCTAATCAGAAGTACAGTCTATTTATTTTTCATTTGCAAAGAACTCCTGCCACCTGCTAACAGGGATTGCAATATAGTATTAGCACCTTAATTTCAGCCTCACATTGTGATTAACACCCATGCAAGTCATACTGGGTTGTCAAGAAAAGTGCAATTGAACTGCAGAAAAAACATATTGTAGTACAAAGAAAAGTAAACTAATTTAGGTTTGTAATACAAGTTTTAATACTATAATAATTAATTATGGGGCATCTAAATCATTTACACTGGTGCAGTTAAAAAGGAATTCAGACCTACTTCCCCACCTACAACGTGCTTCCCCAAAAAGGTCAGCATATGTAAAATGTCTTATTTCCCCTTTTTCTAACTTTAGTGGCATTGTAGTGCCACTATAGTTAGGGTTGAACAGGGGTTTCTGTGTTAAACCTCACATTTTGCACTTTAATATCTTCACAACTGTTTAATGGATTTGCATAAAAATTTGCATACACTGTTGTGGGGGGGGGTGGATCTCGTGACATGCCAAGTTTTGTTCTAGTTGGATGTGTTGAGTCTGAGATGCAGACTGTGAAAAGCATAGGAAATCACTGTTTTTTCTGCTTTTTTTGTTATCACCTTATGCCCAAATGTTTTAGAATTTTGGTCTGAAAGTTTCAGGGTAGAAAGGGCGTGGCCCACAGATGTGCCTTTTACTGTTTTGGTGAAAAAATATTAATCCATTCCAAAGTTACTAAATTTTTCAATTTCAGTTCTGAGCATGCTCAGTACAATCTTTTGAATAGCAGTTTGGAAAAAAAAAAGAATCTGCTCCATATGAAAAAGGATAATTTTTCATATGGGACCAATCTTTTTTTGTGAGAAAAAAATCCTCTTTCATGTGGCTGCCATTTTCTTTTTATTGTTTAAAACTTACAAACTGTTAAAGTACATAAAAATAATGTCTTTTTAAAAAATCAAACACTTAAACCTAGCTAAATGGCACCCATTTAGCTAGATTCTGGTGTTGTTGATTTTTTAAAAGTTGTCAGAAATATGTTTTCTGGGCACTAGAAATCCAGGGTGACCATCTTATGGGGAGGAGCTGTTCACCTGCAATCTCTGTATGACAACAGTGGGGCTTCATTGCATTCTGCAGCTACAGCTGGTGCTCGTGCTGCAGGCTGCTCTGAGAATAGTGAGCTGCTGTTTCCCTGGTGCCTAGTGATGCCCCTCACCCTACAATTGCCATTCCCTTATGTCTTGTATCTTTACATGGTGTCTAGTGACACCCCTCACCCTCCCATCACTGTCCTCTTACACCTTTTATCTTTTCCTGGTGTCTAGTGGTGCCCCCAGCCTCCATCACCATCATCCTATGCCTTTTATCTTTCATTGGTGTCTAATGGCAGTCACCACTCAACACCTCCACTACACCTCTCACACACCTTCACTCACCTGAACATGCCCCATTGGAAACATCCACTCTCTAATCTAAGACATGTCTTGCTGCAGGAACCACCAACTGTGATATGACAAACTAAGGTAAGTGTGGTTCAGTGTATTTTAATGGGGGTTTGAACTTTGATGCATAACTTTGACATTTTTTCATATTTTTATCCCAAATTTTCAACATGGCTTTTTTGGGAGCTCACCTCATAACCGAGGGCAGTGGAATTATGCAAATCCTGCCTAAAAGGTGATTTCCTGGTCATTTGGTGAAATCACCTTTCAGGCAGGATTTGAAATCTTTCACTGCCATTATTTGTGAGGTGGGGTTACAGGAAGGCTATGTTGAAAACTTGGGGTAAAAGGGCCAGCCCAGTGGTGCTGAGGGTTGAGGCGCTGGATGCCACACCTTGCACCGCGCTGTGACCTGGGTTCGGGAATGGACTTGGGCTGCCGGGGGCTGTCTGGGGGAAGGAAGGATTGAGCATCCTGTGATAGCTCTCCTTCCTTTGTGGTGGGTGAGGGACATGCACTACACTGCAGTGACACCCAGTTGAGGCTGGGTGTTTGGCAGGATGTGGGCATTTAAAAGGGGGGAGCCAGTAGACGTCTGCACTTCAGTACGTTGATGTCCATGCATGTCTGGCTCCTCAATGGGGCATACAAAATTCCTGAGCCTGATATATGACGCCACCTCTGTGCCTGGCCTATATGACTCTCTGCCACTCCACCACACCACCGACTTAGTTTCAGTACTGTGGGTGGCTGCGAGCCCTGAACCCCATCCTGGAGGGTAAGCCAGGGAGACAATGCTGGGTAGCCAGCACTTTTCTCCATGGTAGACGGGCAGACAGTGGTGCAACCCCACCCTGAGGGAAAGCCAGGGAGTATCGGTGAGTGTAGAGGATGGTGGTAATTGGAGGGCAAGGTAGGAGTAGAAGGTGACTGATCACCTCAGAGCAAGGGGCAAAAAGTATAAAAAGGGGTATAAAAGGCAAAGTTATGAGTGTATGTTGAAATTGGACTATGCTCCCCCACAAATTTGGTAATTTTAAATATTTTGACACCAGATTTTCAACATAGCCATTTTTTATACCACCTCATAAATGTGACAGCTGTCATTTTTTCAAATTCTGGCCAAAATGTGTTTTCACACTTGTATGGAATGACATTTCAGTGGAGCGGAATCACATTTCAGTGGGGATTTGAAAACGTTCACCTGCTGGATTCCTGAGGTGGGGTAATAAAAAGGCTATACTGAAATTTTGGTGTACAGATACTATAAAATCTCCAGCTTATGACTGAACATTGCAGTATTTTAATGTTCACATGTAATGCCCCTAATTTTTAATATTTTGACTTTAAAATTTCAACATATCCATTTTTCCACACCACGTCATAAAAGTGACAGATATTATTTTTTAAATCTTGTATGAGATGTCTTTCTGCACCTCAGGTGCAAAGTGACATTTTGGCCAATATACTATAAATGCTACATGTCATGTTTATAAAGGCAGTTATAACATGACTATCTTGAACATTTGGGGTAAAAAAAAAGATTGAATGTACCAGGCCCTGCACTTCTGTAGGGAAATGGAACATTGTTCAACCAGGACTAGCACACTAAGCCAAAGCTTGTTTCCAGATGTGACCTAGGAGCACAAGAAAGTTAAGTGACTTGCTCAAAATCACACAGTATGCACCTAGACAGCTGTATGATTCAAACCTAGGTCTCCAGATCTGCAGCTGAGAGACTTAACCCACTGTGCTATACTGCCACAGATGTATTCTTCCTATTGTGTAGGGACAAAAGGACCCTGCACATCTGCACCTGTTCACAAAGGTCCCAAAGGACTTATATAAATGAGAATGTGATTCTACTATCTCAAAAAGAAAGGAAATTCTTTGCAAAAAACTTTGTTAATGCACCAGTTAGGGTAACTTAATGCTGCAAAAGTAGGGAAATGTGGTGTTAGAGTTTTCCAATCCTAACTTCCCACCCCCACACTCAAGCAGCAAATGGAAACAATTATTAGGATATTGGCTCTCCTGAGTCTTGGTGAATCAAGGGTGAGGTCTTTCTTGGAGTTTTCAACCCTAACACTTACCCCATACCATGAGCAAATAAGGTCAGATGTAATCTCTTTTCTTCAGGCAGGGCCAACAGGTAGTTGGCAACATGTGGGGAGACATAATTATGTATGTTTAAACACTATATCAGAATGTGGTGAGCGTTAGGGTTGAAAACCCCAAGGAAGATTGCAGCCCTGAATCACCAAGACTCAGGACAACCAAAACTGTAATAATTTTCTTCTTTTGCTGCTTGGGGGTGAAGGTGGGAGAGTTAGGGTTGGAAAACCTAATACCACATTTCCTTACTTTTGTGGTGTTAAGTTGCTCTAATTGGTGCATTAACACATGTTTTTGCAAATAATTATTATACATGGATTATTAGGTATGTAATGTTACTTGTAAAATGTAGTACAGTTAGTGATTGCTGGTGGTCACTCTAAAAGGTTTGTTATTAGTTACAGCAACTTGTTACTTTTGATTAAAAGTAATAAATAACTGCAATAGAAATGTATATTATTTTTTGTGGTACTTTCTATAATTTTTCATTCTGCGGTCTGCAGCTATAAATGTATGTTTAACTTATAAAAAAAAAAAAAAAATTTTGGTGCCAATCTTGGGCTGTCAGATTAATCTATGCCCTGGATTTGTCAAATTTCATCCTTTTGCTGTTAAAGTGGGCAAGAATGTTGCCAAGGAAGGATATTTAATAGTAACCAAACTTTACTAATTTTATTTATAATACATTATCTACTTAGGGAAAAGTATATCTGGTTAAACAGCAGTACTAGATAATCAAGATGTGATTATCAAAATTCTGTTTTTTGGCTGGAAGCATGCAGCTATAGTTTGGGTTTACATATCTGCAAATATTTTTTCTAGCAATAAAACATAGAAACATAGAATTTGATAGCAGATAAGGACCACTTGGCCCACCTTGTCTGCCCATTTTCCTACCTAACAGATAAGCTGCAGATCCTAGTTAACCAACAGCTTACTTCCTCCTAACCCCCACTAGGACTGCCTTATGTCTGTCCCATGCATTCTTGAATTCCCCCACTGTTCTTGACTCCACGACCTCCTCAGGGAGGCTGTTCCATGCATCCACAACCCTCTCCATGAAAAAATACTTCCTCACATTACCTCTGAGCCGTCCCCCCTCTATCTTCAAATTGTGTCCCCTTGTTCTTGCACATCTCTTTTTCTGAAAGATGCTACCCTCTTGGACCTTGTTGATTCCCTTGAGGTACTTGAAAGTTTCTATCATGTCCCCTCTCTCCTTTCTTTCCTTCCTCAAGGGTATACATATTAAGTTCCTTTATTCTTTCTTCGTATGTCTTCTTGTGCAGACCCTGTACCATTTTGGTTGCCCTCCTCTGGACAGCCTCCACTCTGTCTAAGTCTTTGTGGAGATGGGGTCTCCAGAACTGCACACAGTACTCCAGATGGGGTCTCACCAACTGTCTGTACAGAGGGATAACAACTTCCTGTTTTCTACTATTGATGCCTCTTCCTATGCATCCCAGTATCCCCCCAGCCTTCCTTACTGGTTTCTCACATTGCTTGCCTACCTTTAGGTCATCTGATATAATTATCCCCAGGTCCCTTTCCATTTTTACTGTTGTCAGTATCTCACCCCCCATTGTGTACTCTTCCCCTGGGTTTTTGTTTCCCATGTGCATTACCTTGCACTTCTTTGCACTGAATCTGAGCTGCCATACATTTGACCTTTCCACCAACCTTGCCAAGTCCCTTCTCATTCTTTCCACTCCATCTTGTGTATCAACCCTGTTGCAGATCTTTGTGTCGTCTGCAAAGAGACATACTTTTCCTTTCAGTTCCTCTGCAATGTCACTTATAAAGACATTAAAAAGGACCGGTCCCAGTACTGAACCCTGCGGTACCCCGCTAGTAACACTCCTTTCTTCACTGTGTACTCCATTTACTACTACCCTTTGTGTCCTGTTGTCTAGCCAATTTTTTATCCAGGCTACCATCTTGGGGCCCACTCCAAGGCTGGCTAACTTGTGTATTAATCTTTTGTGTGGGACTGTATCAAATGCCTTGCTAAAATCTAGGTAGGTCATGTCCACAGCCCCTCCCTGGTCTACTACTTTGGTCACCAAGTCAAATAAATCTATTAGATTCATCTGACATGACCTTCCCATCGTGAATCCATGCTGCCTTGGGTCCTGTGCCCCACTGGCCTCTAGGTACTCAACAATTCTTTCCTTCAGAAGTGATTCCATCATTTTCCTACCACTGAGGTCAAACTAACTGGTCTGTAGTTTCGCCTCTGTCCTGCTCCCACTTTTGTGAAGAGGAATCACATCTGCCTCCTCCAGTCCTCAGGTACCACCCCATCCTACCATGATTTGTTAAGAGAGTAGTCAGCGGTGTCACTAGTTCTACCCTTAGTTCTTTTAGAATTCTTGGGTGAATCCCATCAGGCCCCATTGCTTTGTCTACCTTCAATTTTATTAGTTCTTTCAGAACCCTTTCTTCTGTAAATGGACTGGTATCGACCCCGTCTTCAAGTGTTTCTCTTGTTTGGTTAGTACCTCCCCTCTTCCTTTTGAATACTGAGCGAAATATTCATTCAGTATCCTGCTTTTCACTGTCACCTCCTACCACTTCCTCCCCTTTATTAAGCTTCAGTATCCCTCCTTTGGTCTTTCTTCACTCCTAATGTACCTATAAAAGGTCTTATCCCCCTTCTTAACAGAATTGGCTATCCTTTCCTTGGTTAGGGCCTTTGCTATTCTGACTGCCTTCCCAGCCTCTTTCTGCTTTAACTGATAAAGTTCTCTGTCTTGCTCCTTCTGCATTTCCTTATATTTCCTGAATGTTATCCTTTTCTCCTTAACCTTTCCTGCCACCTCTTTTGAGAACCATAGTGGTTTTTTCCTTTGTTGTGTTTTATTGATTTGCTTTACACAAAGGCTTGTTGCCTCTGTTATGGCTGTTTTGATTACTCCCCATTGTTCCTCCACCCCTCCTTCTTGCCTGTTTACTAGTGCTTTTCTAAGGCACTCTCTCATTTTCCCAAAGTCAGCCCTCCTAAAGTCCAATACTCTTGCTTTTGTATGGCTTGATTGTATGGCTGTGTTTATCGTGAACCCACTGTTTGGTGGTCACTTGTTCCCAGATGGCTACCCACCTCTAAATCTGAGATTCTTTCTCCATCCCCATTTGAGAGTACCAGGTCTAAGATTGCTTCCTCCCGAGTGGATTCCAATACTAGCTGTCTGAGGCATGCCCCCTGTAGGGCATCAAGAATGACCCTGCTCTAGGATGTGCCTGCAGCAAAGGTGCTCCAGTTAACATCTGGCATATTCAGGTCCCCCATCAACAATATCTCCCCTTTTTCTGCCATTCTAAGGAAGCCTTCTATAATTTCATTGTCCATTCCCTCCCCCTGAGATAGGGGTCTGTATACAACCCCCGTGCGGATTGTGGTGCTATTTCCTGTCTCCAGGGTGACCCAGAGTGCATCATCTGCTCCCTGTTTACTCTTTAGTTCCATTGCTTTGATCCCTTCCTTTACACAGAGAGCTACTCCTTCTCCTCTTTTACCCTCCCTGTCCCTCCTGTAGATTGTGTATCTTGGTATGTTGACATCCCAGTCATGGTTCTCTGTGTACCATGTTTCTGTGACTGCCACAATATCCAGGCAACCCTCTTCCATCAAGGCCACTAGTTCAGGGAGCTTGTTACACAGACTATGGGCATTGGTATTCATCACCCTCCACTTTTTGATAGCGTACCCCTTTTAGCCCCATTCCTGTCCTTACTGCCTTTGCCTTTTTTACATTTACCTCTGTCCTGCTCCTAATAACTTCTCTACCTTGGTGTTTCCTCACTAATTACCATGTTTTGTGGGGAGGCTGGGATTTCCTGCTCCTTTTCAGTGCCTCCCCTTGGCTAGTTTAAATGCTTGCCAATGAAGCATTTAAACCTCTCACCTAGGATCCTGGTCCCCCCCCCCGGACAGATGCAGACCATCGCACCAGTATAGGTCTGCATCCCTCCAGGTGGCTCCCCAGTCCCCAATGAAGCCAAAACCCTGAGCTCCACACCAGTTTTTCAACCACTCATAGAATTCCCTGATGAGGAGTGCCCTAGCATCACCCTTGCCATAGACAGGCAGCACCTCTGAGAAGGTTACCGTATGCGCTACTTGTCTAAGGCCTCTCCCCAACTCTACAAACTCCTCTTGCACTGCTGTGATCCCATTCCTAGCCAGGTCATTTGTCCCTAGGTGGGCAATGACATCAGCTCCCTCCCTCATGCAGCTTCTCCCACAATCCTGAGATTCACTTCCTGTCCCTCAAGCCGTGGCACCAGGAGGCACCTTGCCTCCTGTCCCTTCCTCCCCCCATTTCTACCACCTAATGATTGAGTCCCCCACCAGGTTTTTCTTCCCTGTGGGGTCCCATGCCACCCTCCTGTGGGTCTCCTTTGTGAAGATTCCCAGCATCCTCCTTGGTCTCCACTGCAGGTGCCTCCATGAGGGAACCACTATCCACCAGAAGGCCGAATGATTGTGGAGAGGTACAGCTGGAGGATGCAACTCTGTTCCACCACCCTCTCTCCTCTCTGAGCCCACCCTGGTCCAGCCTCTCCTCTTTCTTGGCAACCTCTGAGGTAGTGGCATTGGCCCTGGTGGTCCCAGGGTGGGGAGGAGGTTTCATGAATCCTAGCCAGGTTAGCCTGGAGACGGGCAACCTCCCCTCTCAGACCAGAGAGGTGCCTGCAAATAGGGCAGCATCGCAACCTTCAGAATGTCTCCCGGAACACTGCCACCCCACAGCTATTGCACTGCACCACTCCTATCATGTCTTATTTTGTGTCCCCTCTCCTGTTTCTCTGTATGCTTACTCTATCCTCTCCTTACAACTCTCACCCTTCCTGTTCTGGGACAGAAACTTTCTATCTTCTTTAGTAGCCTCCTTCTTCCTTGCTCAGTGTCAGACCACTAGCAGCTGGGGGGGAGAGTGAGCTATTTTTTCCTTTAGGGTTGACAAAACCAGTGTTTCTCTATGATCCTGCCCTTCCTACTGCCAAACAGGAAGTTCCTGTTGACAGTCAGATCCAGTGGCTATAAAAGTAGAACTGGCTTAGGGTGGGACGGAGGGCAATTAGTAAGAAAAAAGGCTGGCAACAGGAAGTTGTAATTTGAGTCACCTGCTTTTATAGTGTCTAAGCCACACCCCCAATTAAGCTCTCTCTCCTCCTACTGGTTTAGCAAAGTCAGCTGATACAATACCCTTCCCAGCAGAGAACACACACTGACTTTCTTTCTTTTCTTTCTTTTTTTATTGTAAATAAGACCCCTTCTACTTCTAATAAAGTATCTGTCTACTTAATCTCAACAGACACTGACTCCTGCTGAGATATAAGTTTTAAATTAATAAGAAAATGTAGCTTTTTTACTTAGCTGTTTTCTGCTCTACAAGCAAGGCTAGTGACAGGAAGTTGTAATTTGAGTCACCTGCTTTTATAGTGTCTAAGCCACACCTCCAATTAAGCTCTCTCTCCTCCTACTGGTTTAGCAAAGTCAGCTGATACAATACCCGTCCCAGCAGAGAACACACACTGACTTTCTTTCTTTTCTTTCTTTTTTATCGTAAATAAGACCCCTTCTACTTCTAATAAAGTATCTGTCTACTTAATCTCAACAGACACTGACTCCTGCTGAGATATAAGTTTTAAATTAATAAGAAAATGTAGCTTTTTTACATAGCTGCTTTCTGCTCTACAAGCAAGACTTGCAAGAGGAAGTTGTAATTTGATTCACCTGCTTTCATTGTGTCTAAGCCACACCCCCAATTAAGCTCTCTCTCTCCCCTCCTACTGGTTTAGCAAAGTCAGCTGATACAATACCCTTCCCAGCACAGAACACACACTGATGTTCTTTCTTTTCTTTCTTTTTTTATCATAAATAAGACCCCTTCTACTTCTAATAAAGTATCTGTCTACTTAATCTCAACAGACACTGACTCCTGCTGAGATATAAGTTTTAAATTAATAAGAAAATTTAGCTTTTTTTACTTAGCTGCTTTCTGCTCTACAAGCAAGGCTAGCAACAGGAAGTTGTCATTTGAGTCACCTGCTTTTATAGTGTCTAAGCCACACCCCCAATTAAGCTCTCTCTCCTCCTACTGGTTTAGCAAAGTCAGCAGATACAATACCCTTCCCAGTACAGAACAACCACTGACTTTCTTTCTTTTCTTTCTTTTTTTATCATAAAGAAGACCCCTTCTACTTCTAATAAAGTATCTGTCTACTTAATCTCAACAGACACTGACTCCTGCTGAGATATAAGTTTTAAATTAATAAGAAAATGTAGCTTTTTTACTTAGCTGCTTTCTGCTCTACAAGCAAGGCTAGCAACAGGAAGTTGTAATTTGAGTCACCTGCTTTTATAGTGTCTAAGTCACACCCCCAATTAAGCTCTCTCTCCTCCTACTGGTTTAGCAAAGTCAGCTGGTACAATACCCTTCCCAGCACAGAACACACACTGACTTTCTTTCTTTTCTTTCTTTTTTTTAACGTAAATAAGACCCCTTCTACTTCTAATAAAGTATCTGCCTACTTAATCTCAGCAGACACTGACTCCTGCTGAGATATAAGTTTTACATTAATAAGAAAATGTAGCTTTTTTACTTAGCTGCTTTCTGCTCTACAAGCAAGGCTAGCAATCAATCTTTTGTTTTTTAGATATTTAAAATTTATTTCCATCGTTGTGGATCTACAGTAAATATGGGTGCTGCCTAATTTGCAGTCAAACTCCCTCCACACATTGCATCACATCTTTTGTTTACTTCCTTGGGACCCTGTCCTGCACATTCCCACTGTCCCTGTGTAGTGCTGTGAGTCATGCGCATGTGCGGTTGGCAGCAGAGGGTTCCAATTCAGCATGGTGGGTGGGAGAAATATGAACAAAAACAAAAATAAATTAAGCAAATTATGGGGTGATAGTACAGCAGAGACAAGAAAGATTACAGGTAAGTGCTCAACAGAGCTCAGGAAACAAACTGTTGCAAAAGATCCACTTTTTTATCTATTACTGCTGCTTTAAGGTTATTTTTTTAAGTAGCATTCTAATAGTTACCTAAAAAGTAGTAACATTACAGTTAATAGTTACAAGCAACTAGTTACTTTCCAACAATGACTATATGACTTGATAAAATAGGGGTAGTTAGTTGACATTTTTCATCCAAAGCATTAATATAGTGACTAAAAATAAATAGGCATTGCACCACTTACAAGATCACCCCATGTGCCACAATCTACACTGTCATAAATGTTATCAAATGAACATATGAATTGAAGTATTAACTTTCATTGTTTGTTTCTTTTTACTTATGTTGTTTAAACACATAGAATAAAGAGATTAATCCATCCCCTCTTCTCACACCATTCCAAGATGGCCTTGTATGTCAGTGCACAAGTCCACCTCACAGAATTTCCATCTGATCTTCATGAGGATTGAGGAAAATTGTTTTGCATATACTACAGTGTGGTGCTTGACCATATCCACAGAGCAACAATTACTGATCCCCTGGTTGGCAAGAAACATCTAAAGCAGAAGATGGAATTCAATGAACAAGGTGATAGGAAGAAGCAAAGGACCCTGATGATGTCCCTGCAGTGCAAAAAAAGTGCTGTAATGGATAGAGTTAGAGTTAGTGTTGCCCAGGACTTTGTTAAGATGTGCTCACAAGCAAATATTCTTCTTTAAAAGACAGATCATCCATCATTTTAGGCCTTCTTTTCTCTACACATGAAGAGTGGAGGAGCTATACTACAATCTGATCAGCTGTGACATGTTTACTTGCCAGATATATATGAAGCACGCAAACCAATCTCAAAGAAGAAAGTAGAAAGAAAGAAACTAGCAATAATTGTTGATGAAAACAGTGCTATGGAACACCATACCCTTTTGAATATTTTGGCTGCTGCCTCAGAAAAGAATGACCGTGGTGAGTACACTCATACCTACTCTATATCAAAGTTCCTGCAAGGGGTGAAACATAGCACAGATGCAAGGGCACTCACCAAGACAGTAAATTAATATAAAGTTGATTAAAATGATATATTATACTGTATAAATTGAAACAAAAAAGGCAGCACTTGCCCCAGAAAAAGAATAGCTACTCACCATAAGAGTTTCAAAGTGCCCCTTTATTTGCTTATATTAATGAGTGGTAGTGCAAACATCAAAAATGCTTAGCTAGCATGGCTGCAAGTGCCCTGAGGGATGACCTAACATTTTACAAGTAAGCTTTGTCAGAGGTCACCTTAGGTCTTCCCTTGTGGCACTGGCAGCCATATTAGCTCAGTGTTTTTAATGTCAGTACTACCACTTTTCGATATAATGAAATCTCCTGTTTGTTTCAGTTTGTAAGCTTGGTGACGTAGCACCAGTGAAAGATAGTATACTAATATATATATATATATATATATATATATATATATATATATATATATATATACACACACACATATATACATACACACACATATATATATGTGTGTATACATATATATATATATTATGGCATTGAGTGCGCATTGGGATCATTGGTCGTAACTTTCACCCCATTCTCCTATACTTCTGCTGCTTTACACATGTCATGGGGTGAGAGTTAGGCTGACGATCCCAATGCGCACCCCCGATGTCGATTGGTGGGCTGGGGGCCCAAGGGGGTTTCAACCCAACACCGAATTTCCTCACTTTTGTCACTGTGAACAACCCCTAACTAATGCATTAAATGGAGTTTTTTGCCTCTAATATATATGTATGTATATTTGATTCAAATAATGCAGCATACTTGGGGTGGCCCAGTGGTGCTGAGGGCTGAGGCAGTAGATGCCACACCTTGTGCAGACCGGTGACCCGGGGTCAGGAGTGACCTTAGGTTGCTGGGGGTGGCAGAGTCAGGAGAGGACTGAGCATCTAACAGACTGTTCCCCTCTCCCTGGGATGGGAGGGTTGCTGTCCCACTCCTTGGCTGCTCCCTAGTGGAGGCTGGAGGGCAGCGCCAGTGTCAGGGAGGTGCATGAGCATGGGTACATGGCATGCATGTGCCTCCATTCGTGCATGCAGATGCCACAAGGGGGAGGGGCAGGGCAGGAAACAAAAAATGGTGGGGGAGTCACGTGATGCGGTGCGCTGGGTAAGACGCCTCTCTAGCTGCTCCGACCTACCGCCCATTATTTGCCCTTCAAAATCCTGCTCTTCAGTAATTTTAATAGAAGACTATCTACCTACAGCCTTTCTGAGCACTCCTGTTCTCTCAGTCGGGCATTGATGGATGAGGAGATGCCGAAAATCGCTACAAAGCACACACCTCCTACTATGCCCGAGAAGGCCTCTAAGAAAGCCAGGGCCTCCCCCTCGCAACCCTCGCTGCCTGTTACCGCTTAGTGTCCTGATAGTGACCTTCTTACCCTCTCAAGGTTTCTAGAGGAGTTTTAGCCTTTAAAGGCCATAATGCAGAATATGGCACGGGAAATTGAAAGCATTTCTAATACCTGGAGGATCTTTCTAAGAAAACTGCTGACAACGAAATATGTATACGATCCATTGAAAAGAAGCAGGATAAAGCTGATCTGGAGCTGATGGCCCTGAGGCAAAGGCTAGTGAAAATGGAGAATAAGATGGAAGACATGGAGGGGAGCAGTCGCCATAACAATACAGTAATAATTGGCTTGCCAGAGGGTGAAGAGGGCTCGGATCCTGTCAAGTTTACCAAAAAGTTTGTGGAAAAGGTGGCAGGCCCTTCTCCTTTTGGTGCTAGCCACATCATAGAAAGGTCTCACCGGGCAGTACGCCCCCTCTCCCTCGGCCGGAGCCCCTCCTAGGGCATTCATATTTCGTTTTCTGAATTTTCAGGAGCGACAGCACTTCTTATACAAGGTCAAGGAGGTGCAAGATTTACAATGGGAAGGTAAAAAGCTGAGGGTGGCAGAAGATTTTCCCTTATCGGTACGCCAGAAAGAGCTACGTTTCATAAAGTGGTTCTCAAGCTGATCGCCGTGGGAATTAAGTTCCGCCTGGGTTTTCCTGCAAGGCTTCAAGTTTGCATAAATGGCTCATGGGTGACCTATGAGGAGGTGGAGATGGCATCTACTGGGCTCAAAGAAGCATTCCCTGATCTATTCAAGCCTATATGAGAGCGGATCTGGTGTAGAAAGACACGCCGAATTTCCATCTGGTGGAGCTGCCTATCTATAGTAAATCATATTTGGCTGCAATACTCTTGGGGCCAGGCCGCTGATATACTGAAACATAGAAACATAGACTTTGATGGCAGATAAGGACCGCTTGGTCCACCTAGTCTGCCCATTTCCCTACCTACAGGATAGGCCGCAGATCCTAGTTAACCAACAGCCTATTTCTTCCTACCCCCCACAAGAATTGCCTTATGTCTGTCCCATGCATTCTTGAATTCTCCCACAGTGTTAGACCCCACAACCTCCTCAGAAAGGCTGTTCCATGCATCCACTACCCTCTCTGTGAAATAATACTTCCTCACATTGCCCCTGAACTGCCCCCATCTTTAAATTGTGTCCCTTGTTCTTGCACATCTCTTTTCTGAAAGATGCTACCCTCTTGGACTTTGTTGATTCCACTGAGGTACTTAAAAGTTTCTATCATGTCCCCATCTCCCTTCTTTCCTCAAGGGTATACATATTAAGCTCCTTTAGTCTCTCCTCATATGGCTTCTCTTGCAGACCCTGCACCATTTTAGTTGCCCTCCTCTGGACTGCCTCTATCCTGTCTATGTCCTTGCAGAGATGGGGTCTCCAGAACTTGGCGCATTATTCCAGATGGGGTCTCACCAACTGTCTGTACAGAGGGATAACAACTTTCTGTTTTCTGCTGCTGATGCCTCTCCCTATGCATCCCAGTATACCCCCAGCCCTCCCTACTGCCTTCTCACATTGCTTGCTAACCTTAAGGTCATCTGATATGATTACCCCCAGGTCCCATTGCTTTTTTGTTGTTGTTACTACCTCCCTCCCCATTGTGTATTCTTCCCCTGGGTTTTTGTTTCCCAGGTGCATTATTTTGCACTTCTTTGCATTGAATCCTAGCCGCCATACTTCTGACCATTCCTCCAGCCTTGCCAAGTCCCAATCCTTTCCACGCCTCCTTGTGTATCAACCCTGTTGCAGATCTTTGTGTCATCTGCAAAGAGGCATACTTTTCCTTCCAGTCCCTCTGCAATGTCACTTATGAAGACATTAAAAAGGACTGGACCCAATACTGAACCCTGCGGTACCCCACTAGTAACCCCTCTTTCTTCAGAGTGAACTCCATTTACAATTACCTTCTGTGTCCTGTTGTCCAGCCAATGTTTTACTAGGCTACCATCCTGGGACCACTCCCAGGCTGGTTAATTTGACTACTAATCTTTGTGTGGGACTGTGTCAAATGCCTTGCTAATGTCTAGGTAGGCCATGTCCAAAGCCCTCCTGGTCTACTACTTTGGTCACCCAGTCAAAGAAACTATTAGATTCATCTGACATGACCTTCCCTGTGAACCCATGCTGCCTTGGGTCCTGTGCCCCACTGGCCTCTAGGTACTCAACTATTCTTTCCTTCAGAAGTGACTCCATCACTTTCCCTACCACAGAGGTCAAACTGACAGGTCTGTAGTTTCCTGCCTCTGTCTTGGTCCCACTTTTGTGAAGGGAATCACATCCGCCTTCCTGCAGTCCTCGGTACCACACTATCCTCCCATGATTTATTAAAAGAGTAGCTAGTGGTTTCACTAGTTCCCCTTAATTCTTTTTTAGAATTCTGGGGTGAATTCCATCAGGACCCATTGCTTTGTCCACCTTCAGTTTTAGGAGTTCTTGCAGAACCCTTTCTTCTGTGAAAGGACTGGATCGACCCTCTATCAAGAGTGCTTCTGTTAATTGGATTAGGCACTTCCCTCCTTCTTTGTGAATACTGAGCAGAAATATTCGTTCAGTATCCCTGCTTTTTCACTGTCCCTCTGCCCACCCACCGTTCATTCTATTCAGCCTCACTATCCCCCTTTGTCTTTCTACACTCGCTGATGTACCTATAAATGTTTTATCCCCCTTCTTAACCGAGTTGGCTATCTTTTCCTCAGTTTGGGCCTTTGCTATTCTGACTTCCCTCCCTGCTTCCTTCTGCCTTAACTGGTACAGCTTTCTGTCCTGCTCCTTCTGTGTTTCCTTATACTTCCGGAATGCTATCTTTTTGTTCCTGACTTTCACAGCCACCTCTTTTGAGAACCATAGTGGCTTTTTCTTTCATTTTGATTTGTTTATTTGCTTCACACAAAGGCTTGTTGCCTCTGTGATGGCAGTTTTGATGATTCCCCATTGTTGCTCCACACCTCCTTCTAGCCTGTTTGCTAGTGCTTTTCTGAGGCACTCTCCCATCTTGCCAAAGTCAGCCCTCCTGAAGTCCAGTACCCTCACTTTTGTATGGCTTGACTCTGTAGCTGAGTTTAACATGAACCACACTGTTTGATGGTCACTTGTTCCCAGATGGCAACCCACTTCTACATCTGAGATCCTCTCACTGCCCCCGTTTGAGAGTATGAGGTCTAAGATTGCTCCCTCATGAGTGGGTTCCTAAATGAGCTGTCTGAGTCCTGCCACCTGTAGGGCATCAAGAATGGCCCTGCTCTTGGATGTGGCTGCAGCAAATGTGCTCCAGTTAACATCTGGCATATTCAGGTCTCCCATCAACAGTATCTCCCCTTTCTCTGCCATTCTAAGAATGCCTTCTATCATATCCTTGTCCATTCCCTCCCCCTGACATGGGGATCTGTACACAACCCCTGTGCAGATTGTGGTGCCCTTTCCAGTCTCCAGGTGACCCTCAGTGCCCTCTCCTCCCTGTTTACTCTTTTGTTCAGTTGCTTTTATCCCTTCCTTTACTGTAGAGAGCTACTCCTCCCTCTTCCCCTGCCTGTCTCTCCTGTAGGTTATGTACCCTGGTATGTTAACATCCCAGTCATGGTTTTCTGTGTACCATGTTTCTGTGACTGCTACGATATCCAGGCATCCTCTTCCATCAAGGCCACCAGCTCAGGGAGCTTGTTGCCCAGACTATGGGCATTGGTACTCATTACCCTCCATTTCCTGATGGCCTTACTCCTTTTGCCCCATCCCTGTCCTTCTTGCCTTTGTCACTTTCTCCATTTACCCCTGCCCTTCTCTCTATCGACACCTCTATGTTGAGTTCACTGACTTACTATCATGATTTTTTTGGAGGGCCTAGGATTTCCCTGCTCCTTTCCAGTACCTCCCCCTTGGCTAGTTTAAATGCTTGCCAATGAAGCCTTTAAACCTATCACCTAGGATCCTGGTTCTCCTCCTGGACATATGCAGCCCATCATGCCAGTATAGGCTTGCATCACTCCAGGTGGACCCCCAGTCCCCAGTGAAGCCAAATCCCTGAGCTCCACACCAGTTTTTCAACCACTGATTGAATCCCATGGTGTGGAACACCCTAGCCTCTCCTACTCCATAGATGGGCAGCACCTCCGAGAAGATTACCGTGCGTGCTACTTGTCTAAGGCCCCTCCCCAGTTCCACAAACTCTTCCTGCACTTCTCTAATCCCTTTCTTAGCCAGGTCATTTGTCCCTAGGTGGACAATGACATCCAGCTCCCTTCCCTCTGCAGCTGTCCAATCACACAACAGTCCTTTCTCTTGGTGTCTTCTGTCAAGCTACTAGTAGAATCTTTTTAAGGCAGTCTTTAAATGTAGCTTCCTTCTAGCTAAGCCACTCCCCCCTACTTATTAGATCTTTCTACAAGTAATTTAAACCTCACAGCTATCAAGTCCTTTCAATCACCTGAGATTTACACCTAGATAACTGTTCAGATAACCATTCAGTTCAGTTAACTCAGACAAACACACACTTTTTTGTTTTGTTTGTTAGTTTTTTTACCCTAAATTAAAGGTCCAAGTACAAGAGTTCTACTTCTTTAGTCCCAGCAGAGAAGTCCAGTCACACAGCAGTCCTTTCTCCTGGTGTCTTCTGCCAAGCTACTACTGTATAGCTGGTTACTTATCTCTCCATTACAGTTCTCGAGTGGGGTCCTCCTTCTGATGCAATATGGACATTCTATTCCCGATCTGGTTTTCATCTTCAGGACTTTTTGATACGTTGTGGACTTTTATTCCTCACTCCAGTTTATCTCTGTCTCAATTGTGATTCACGAGCTAGGTGTTAGCGGGCTCATTTGTGTTTTCTCAGTTTCATTTAATGAGCATATGAATGGGGTCATGGTTCTTATGCTAAATCCCAATTTGCTAGTTCTGGTATCTCTGTTTCCCAGGAGTGTTGACCCAATATCATGGCAATGGGGGGGGGGCAATGCTTCTCTTTTTCAGATTTTATTATGAGACCTCTCTGGCATTTACGGTCTCTCCCTGGCCTTGTTAACATGGCCTGCTCTTTTTTTGTTCTCAGATTTCACTCCTCTCATTCTCCCTGCTATTAATGGGCAATGAACAAGGAGAATCCATATATTAAGGGAAATCTCGCTTTTAAGGATAGACGCAAACGCCAGGGTTTTGCTCGCTCACACTGGGCTCTGGTTTGCTCCCTCTCTATAACCCTGTTTAAGGATTGTCTCTGGAGAACTCCCATTTTTCCCTTTTTCTCCCTTTTTTTTTAAATCTCCCTCTCTCATTGTGATGGCCAATGGTTTTGATTTAATATATGCTCTGGACAGTGACCTTGGGCCTTTCAGTTCTCCCCTATTCCATGGTGGGTAGCCATGGACTGCCTGCCCTCAGTCTTTAAGCACTGATATTGTGAGGCTGCACCACAAGAGGGTGTCTGAGATTAATCCTTACATATAATACCTTTGTGTTTTAGCCGTTATGCTCTGCGGGCCATGTTATTCTATGGCTTGTGGGATTACTATAGGAAGGATTGTTTTTTATAAAGGGCTGGTATAGCCAAACCCCCGGGATCATCTAGGGGTATTGTCAGGCTATTAATGTTGAGAATAAGCTATTCTACTGGAATTTTTTGATTATTGAAGGGCAACTCTGTTCCTGATTTCTGCTTTGTGAGGACGGTGGTTGAGGGAGAGGAACTTTTCAGTTTGCTGGACATCATGTACCATGTAAAATATGGGATGGGGTGGAGGAGGGGGTTAGGGTCCATGGGGTGTTTGGGTGGGGATCATGGGGGGTGGTTGGGGAATGGATCTAATGGGGGAAGAATTGGGGAGAGGGTAGAACAACCCAGCCCATACTATGTTTGGAGCACTATAGATGGAATATGCATATATATATGTGTGTTTTGGAGGATCCTGAGCTGGCAACATGAGTGATGGCTAGAAACATTCAATTTATTAGCTGGCATGTTAAGGGGGTGAGGCACAAGACCAAGCAGTATAAAATACTGAAGCATATAAGCCATTTAAAGGCAGAAATTGTGTTTTTGCAAGAGACACATTTGCTCATGGGGGAGGCTGAAAAGATGAGACGGCAACAAATTGGGCAGATGTTTTCAGTGGAAGAAATGACCCACAGTAGAGGGGTCATGATCCTCCTACATAGGTCAGTTCCGTTCAAACCTCTTCAGGTTATATCTGAACCTTCAGGCAGATTCCTGTTTGTAAAAGGTAGATTGCATACCCTGGACATTGTCCTGGGTGCTATCTACGGCCCCAATGTAGATTTCTCTAGCTTTTTTGCCCAGATAATTAAAGTCCTAACTCCCTTTTTGGACACTCCCATGGTCATAGGGGGTGATTTCAATCTCGTTTTTGATCAGGCCCTTGACAGGTTGGGTCAATCCCATCAAGGTCTTTCCCCGGCACAAAGAGCCTTTAGGGACCTGATGGACTCCATTGGTCTTTGTGATATATGGCGCGCATTGCATCCCAATATAAGGGAATACACTTTGTTTCTCCAGTGCACGTAACCTCCCTAGGATTGATTATATCCTCATTTTTCAAACCCTGTTACCAGGGGTATATGTTCTAGCATCGCCTCAGGGCCCCCTTGGATCACTCTGTGGTCACCTGCCCAATAACCCTGGCCTCGTTCCCAAATAAAGGGGGCAGATGGAAGCTGAATAACAAAATTCTGAAGGAGCCAAAGATGGTTCAATACCTAGCATCCCAAATAGAGCAGTTTATTGCTTCTAATTCTAACTCTATGGGGAAGCAGGACATGATATGGGATGCCTGTAAGGTGTATCTAAGGGGGATTATAATTGGTTTAACATCAAAAAGGAAGAGGGAGAGGGCATCTCGGATTTCTAACCTTCTCTCCCAAATTAGGAGTATGGAGACTGTTCTTTCTCCTTCTTCCTCTGAGGCATTCAAACAAGATTTAATGAAACTGAGAGAAGCCTACCTAGCAATGTTAACGGAACAAGCCGAATATGCAATTTTGAAAACAAATGCGGTATATACCGATCAGGGTGAGAAGGTGGGTAAAATGCTAGCATTAGGTATTAAGCAACAGGAGTCCACCAGACTCATTCCTGCTATCCACTCTCTTAGTGATAATTCTCTTAAGGTCTTGCCCCTGGAGATAGCGGAGGAGTTTACAAAGTACTTCCGGGATTTATATGGCCCTATGGTTAATTCCCTATCTAAGGAAAGACTTTATGAAAATCTGAGTGATTTACAGTTGCCAACCCTTACACAATCCCAGCAAATAATTCTGGAGTCTCCCATCTCTGAGGGCAAAATTGAAAGAGTAATTAAATCTCTCCCATCCAATAAGTCTCCGGGCCCTGAAGGGTTTACTTCCAATTTCTATAAAGCTTTCTCAAAGCAGCTGATTCCCATCTTGCTGCCACTTTTCCAGGCTATTCTCTTGGGTAAAGTGTCTGAACTCTCTCTTTTTGAGGCCTTAATAGTCCTGTTGCCCAAGACGGACAGACCCCTGAATCAGGTGGCAAGCTATAGGCCAATCTCCCTACTTAACCAAGATATTAAAATCCTGGCAAAATTCCTAGCTGACTGTGTATAGACAGTACTTCATTCTCTTATCGGGGCTGACCAGGTTGGTTTCATGAAAGGGAGATCATCGGTTGACCATCTGAGGACCCTGTCCCATGTCTTCTTGGCATCCAAGGATGCTCCTCATCCAATGGTCTTGATCTTGTTGGATGCCGAGAAGGCATTTGACAGAGTCCACTGGGAGTACCTATTTGTTATGATGGAAGCCTTCAGTTTCCCCTAAGGAATTCCAGAATTGGGTGAGTTCTCTATACAAGTTCCCCTCTGCCAGAATCTCATGTAACGGGATTATTTCTAACCCTTTAAACTATATGTTGGGACTAGACAGGGGTGTCCCCATCTCCTCTTCTCTTTAACATTTATTTAGAGCCACTTATCAGAAGGTTATCAGGAGCCCAGGGTATATCGGGTATCTCTCTCGGTCGGGAACAGATAGTTAAAGTAGCGGCCTATGCAGATGACCTACTGTTGCAGATATTGCATCCACTCACATCTATTCCTGCTATCCTAAAGCTTATGGAGGATTTCAGTAAGGTTTCAAATTATAAACTTAATGTAGGAAAGACGGTAGTTTTCCTCTTAATCATAGGGTCTGTAAACAGGATATTACTGTGTTTGGACTCACCTGGAAGTCTGATTATATTAAATACCTTGGGCTTCTTTTAACAAGGAGCACTACGTGGCTCAGACAGCTAAATATTGATGCACTAGTACATAAAGTAGATCTTGACCTTTGTAGGTGGACCCTACTCCCCCTCTCTCTGTGGGGCAGAATAAATTGAATCAAAATGAATGTCTTCCCTCATCTGTTCTACCCCCTTAACATGTTGAATGTATGGCTTCCCTTGTCCTGGGTCAAAAAAGTACATGGTATGATTTCCGCTTTTATATGGGGGGAAAAGAAAGCCAGAATGGCATTTCATAAGTTAGCGGCCCCAAAGGCCAAAGGAGGTTTAAGACTTCCCCATACTATTGGGCCAGCCAAGCCAATAAATATCTCAGATGGCTGACCATGGACCAGCTCTCCATGGTTGCTACATATATTCCGACTTGGTTAGCTGTCGAATCTGCTTCCATTAAAAAACACAGTCTCTGCCCCGCTGCATTGTTATATACCAAAATTGGTTCCCTTCCAAAGTCTCTATGTAGTTCCCCTATAGCCATCTCTATCAGGGTTCCTACTCAGTTGTGTGCATTTCTAAGATATATGAATCTCAAGGATTTATCACAACCTGTAATAGGCAGTCCCAATTTCTTATTAGAGGGTAAGCCTCTCCCAGCCACATGTCTTTCTCAGATAGGAAATTGCTGTTTAGAGGAGTTTGTGTCAGCTAATAGTCAATGGTATTCTTCAGCTGATATTATGTGTAAGTTCTTGATACCTCATGCAAATATTTTCAAAATTTTCCAGTTTCACCACCTCTTGGTTAAGGTAATGGGCTCGACCCCCCCACCTCCTAATTTCAATTTTCAGATCACCTTAACGGAGTTGGCAGGTCTGCCTCATGCCGTATCCAAAATATACAGTGTTCTCTTCACCTGGGCCTACCCTGATAATTATGCTCCCGTCTCCTTTTGGGCCTCTCTCTTTCAGGGTAAAGATCTGGATTGGTCTCTCCTGTGACAGAGCTGCCATAAGTTCCTTAAGCAGGACAGACTTAGGCTAATGCAGTTGAAGATTCTGCATAATATCTACTACTCACCGCAGAAACTTGCTAGGCTTGGTCCTGTGTCCACCCCCCTTTGTACAAGATGTCAGTCTCAAGAAGGAGAGCTTCATATTTTCTGGAGCTGTTCTAAAATTGTTCCACTCTGGATTGTGATTAAACAGCGTGTTGACCCTCTGTTGGGGCTCTCGGACCTCTTCATCCCTGAAATTTGCCTTCTTGGGGATTTCTCTTCCATCTCGGTGGTGAACAGGAAGTATTATATAGCCCTGATGTCGATGTCTGTTAAAAAGGTGGTTTTAAGACATTGGAAGGATACTGAGGTACCAACATATGTTGAATGGCTTCAGGAGTTACTTGCAAATCTCAGGACTGAAAGGACTATTGCCAGTTTACTTAAAAACTTAAGAAGTCTGATAAAATTTGGGGACCACTACTAGCTCTCTATGCACTTCAAGGTTAAGCACTAATAGGTTACATTCATAGGTATAGTGCTAGAGATGTAAAACGGTGCTGGGTTGTTCGGGGTGGGAGTGGGGTAGGGTGGTTGGGAGGGTGGTGGAGGGAGAGCAAATCACTTCATACTCTATACCCGATGTATATGGACATTTCATCCATTGTTATGATTCGCTCTTTGTACTGGAAAACTAATAAAATTTGAATTGAAAAAAAAAGAAAACAAAAAATGGTATTGACCAGCAAGATGACAATGGTCTTCTGCAGGCTCTCCACCCAGCCAGCTATGCACCGCTGTGCCATCAAGGTAAGACCTGGTAGAAGCCAGGGTGATGGGGCTGGGGGAATGGTGGAAGGGGGCCAGTTGACACAGAGGAGGAAAAAGTCCAAATTAAAAATAATGCAGCATACTTGAAAGAAAATTCACCAATGTTCTGAAAGGACATTTTCCAAACAGTACACACATCACCTGCCTTGTATACATCATGGAACTCATTGCAGGTGTATTCCAAAGGTCATTTGTTGTTACATTGTACTGTATGAAAGTTTTGCATACATTGTTTTCTCTACCAAGTGGGTGCAAAGCTGGGTACCTATCAATTTAAAAGAGCTCAACCCCACAGAAAGAGCCATCAGGCCACCCAATCCCTGTTCTATATGAAGGAGCTCCAGTTTCAGAGCAAGAGAGAGAATCATGGCGTTCACATAATGCATCAAAAAGTATTTGTGAAAGAGACGAAGATAACAAAGACACCTTGTACTGTACTTCACTTTTGCTTATTGTTGTAAGTCTTTTGTTGTTCATATTTCCACAGTATTAATCCAACTACCGTTCTTTTTATACTAAAAATGTGCTTGTGCTATAAAATTAGTGCAACTTAATTAACAGCATATTTCCCATGCCCCTTAATTATTTCTTTCTCTCCCACAGCATTCCTGAGAATCTACCTCCCTAGATGTAATTTTTTTTGCACTAATTTTTAGCACAAGCACTTTTTTTTAGTATAAAAAGAATGATGGTTGGATTAATGCCATGCTTCCTGAGGAAAGTGAGAGCCAAAGTGCTGTTGTTTTTTTTCTGGTGACTGGTGTATGGTAGGGAACATTTTTCAGACATATCAAATTGTCTAAGTAAGTCAGTGATTTCATTTGTATTTGCATTTTCTTTGCACAATGTATTAGTAATGTACTTTGTACCTTATATCTTAAACACCTGGTGAATATGGATGTATATAAAATAAATAACTTTTTATAGTCCACTAAAGATTTTTTTAGCATTGGGTGTTTTTTAAGAGGGTCCAAGTGCTCATTCCCTGTTGCTCACCTTTTTCACTGAAATGTGTGGTTTTTGAATTTGCTGCCTATCAGGTCTTGATTAGGTGTAGCATCCTCTCAACGAACCGAGCCGAGACATTTTTTTGAAGCATTTTTTATTCAAATTGGTATGTAATGCCTGAAGCCACTTCTGTCATTTTGTAAAACAGGGAGAACTTTTTTTTTAACCATTACCAGTCACCAGTTAGCACAGCATAATAGTATTTTCCCTTAATTGTCCTGAATGTTTTTACTCCCCATGCTTGAGTTCTTTATTTCTATAACTATAGAAGATGAGTCAGCCAAAGAATACTGCAGATAATATTCCTGCAGGAACAGGACATTTTATCCATATGAATCCTCAGTCGCTTGAAACACATTAACTAAAACTTAATGGGGCACAAGAGACAGAGACAGGGAGTGAGTCAGCAGTAGACGTTGACAGCGATTTAGTAGCAATGGTCTATGAACTGTAAAATTCAAAGAAAGGAATACATCAATACATCTCCATCCTCGAAACATACCTTGAGAGAGATTTGTATCTGAGATGTCTCTGAGTTTTAAGAATACCACCAGGTGGCATAGCTTCTTTTGAATTTAGACAAAAGTTGGAGGCCACAGCAAAAGAATGCACTAAAATATTCATTAAGCTGATTATTAAAGCAGACATGGCAAAGTATAAGAAAATCAATGAATAAACTGAATCAATCAAACAATCATTAAACAATTATCTTAATGACCCCAAATTGAAAGAACTTGATGAATATTTTAAAATAGATTGGATAATTATGAGATTTAGCTTGTACAATTAAAACAAAGTAAACTTACAAGGAATAAAGGAGACAAAGAGAAAAATATTGTTTTTCATTGCCCAAAGAAGAAAATGAATGAAACAAGAGGGAGGTCACAATCTAGAAAAAAAACACTTCAAAAACCAGAATAGAAGCTGAACTAGACAGCGGGTAACTTTTAATGAGGAAATGCCTAACATCAATAGCGATAATGAGACAGAGCAACAGAATGAAACCCCTATGTCAGCTAATCAGCTCAATGGAAATACAAAGCCTTTTTTAGATCAGCAAAGAATAATAAGCAACAATACTATGCCACAAAGGGGAAAATGAGGAGAGGCTCAAGTGAGAAGAAGAAGGGGAGAAGGAAATTTATTGCCACGACTTTCGGGCAGAAAAGTGGGCAGCAAAAGTTAAATGTGAATTTATCAGAGCAAGTATTGAGAACTTCTCAGCAATAAGTTTTGGAAATAGGACTCTCATTTGTACCAACCTCTAAAATCAATGCATTTGACATACATGTCAATCTTTTTAAGTTTTACAGGAAAATCAAGTTGCGTGACTTTTTCATTACACAAGGAGCATCAATAGAAATGGATTGTGAAACAGATGATCATTTAGAGAGTGGGGGCATATGTTTTAACATGAATGAAGCCAAAGTGGATTATAATGAAGAATTGGGTATTTCTAATGAAGAACTATTATCCACAAGTCAGGAAAGTATGACTTTAGATGCCTTAAATGAATTGTACTTTGAAGTAAGAAATGCAGAATTAACATTGACAAGTGTGAACAAATGAATAATGAAATGTTAGAAGAACGAAAAAAGCTTTTCAGAAATAAATTCACCTTTTGTCCAAGAACAACTAATATGAAAATTAATGTTTCTGAGAGATTAATAAATAACGAAGTGTCTGCCTTAATAAAAAAACATGAAAATATAAAAACTTAGAAAAATCTTAGTCTACAACATATCACAGCCCTGAAGCAGATTCAGGGCTGGGATAATGTTGTGAAATCAGCAGACAAAGGTTGGAATAATCTCCTCATGAATTCTAATGACTATGTGAATATGGTAGAAACTATTTTGAAGGATGAGGAAAGGTACAAAAAGTTACAGGGAAGTCCTATGCATAGATTTAAAAAGGATTTGCATGAGCTGTTGTCAGATGGTAGAACTGCAGGGGACATCACAGAAAATGAGTTTAATTTTCTGTACCCAGAAAATACAATATGTGCAGTCATGTATTCATTGCCAAAAATTCACAAGAATCCCTTCCTTCCACCCGGCCATCCAGTTGTCTCTGGGGTGGGATCTCTGATTTATAAATTATCAGTATTTGTTGATTTTTTTTCTGAAAAAAGAAGTACAAAAGTTAAGATCCCACCACAGAGACACAGGAGAACTACTGATAAAACTCCAGGGTTTTATATGGGTGTAGAACTAACTGTGGGTATCAATTGATGTTGAACAACTTTATTTATCAAGTTGAACATAGCAATGGACGTAATGCCTGCAGATATTATTTAGAAAGAAGTCTTACACCTACTCTGACCAGATTTCTAGTTAAGGTTATTGATTTTATCTTGAAACATAATTTTTTTTTAATTTAATGGACAGATATACTATCAATTACTTGATACAGCAATGGGGACTTGCATGGCCCCATCTTATGCAAATTTAACACCTGGTCTGTGGGAATCTGCTGGAATTTACTCTGATACCTTCCCATACACAGATGACACCATCTTATGGTATCGCTTTATTGATAACATCTGCATATGGGAACTGAACCAAGAAAGAATCATGGAATTTATGCGTTGGCTAAATAAGAATCAACTTGGGCTCAAGCTCATACACAGGATAGAAAAAAGTGAAATCCCATTCTTGGACATTATTCTGAGGGGTACAGAGGGACAGCTTGTTAATTCAAAAGGCTGTACAAAAGAAACTGCATGTAATTCATATTTATATTTTAACAGTCCACATCTTAAAAAATTAAAGAAATTGATTCCCTTTGGTCAAACGCTCAGGCTATGAAGAAATTGTAGTACAATGGAAGATTTTCTGATACAATCAGAAGAAATGATAGGGTGTTTTTTGGATAGGGGCTGTAATTTGGAACTGCTAACAGAGGCAAGAGATAAAGTAAAGTGCCTGGATAGAAAGGTGTTGCTTAAAGGAAAAGAAAAGAAGTCTGAAGAGAATGATTCAACTACACTTAGTATAGAGTATAATGAACTAGCAGGAAAGATTGGGTCTGTTGTTTATAAATATTGGCCAATACTAGCTTCTGATGACAAATCTAAGGAGATTTTTGGAAATAAATCCCGCATTTCACTTAGGAGATCCAGAAACTTGAAAGATAGTATAGTACACAGCAGGTTTGAGAATATAACAGAAATCAGAAACACTTGGTTACCCCCAACCCCAAAGGGCTTCCATAAGTGCAGAAAGTGTAACATTTGTCAATATGCAAGGGTGGGTAAACAATTTGTTCATCCAGTTAATACTGAGAGATTTTATATTAAAGAGGACAGGAAATCATTTCTAACTGGCAGCTGTTTAAAGGTTCTTATTCTCAGAAATGATATGCATTCCTAAATTATCCATATTTAACTATATGTGAAAAAAAAGTGATGTGAAAAACTGTATTTTACATTGTTTTGTTTTTATGGGCAGTATTCTGTTACAGTTCTCATCATGGAACCAGTAATTTGGAGTTTTTACTATGTCACAGTTTGTGTACAGAATGCTTATTATGAGTTGTTGGCCTGTTAGAACCCTGTTTAGAGTTCTGTGCACAAACTGTGACATAGCTAAAACTCCAAATTATTGGTTCCATGATGAAAACTGTAACAGAATGCTGTCCATAAAAACAAAACAATGTAAGTTACAGTTTTTTATATCACTTTTTATTCAGGTACACTGAAATATGGATAGTTTAGGGAATGCATATTATTTCTGAGAATAAGATGTTTATAAATAGCTGCCAGCTAGAAATTATTTCTTGTCCTCTTTAATGAATGTATTACGTGTATAATGACAAATGTAGCCTATACGTTAATTTGTCCATGTGATTTAATTTATGTTGGCATGACTACACGCTGGCTTGAAAAACAAATACAAGAGCATGTGAGAAATACAATAAATAACAATCAGACCAGCCCAATTGCAATGCACTTTGATGAAACCCATGGGGAGAATCCAGAGGGACTATATGTTGTTGGTCTTGAATATGCAAGAAATAATTAAAAGAAAGGGATACCATTAAAAACAAAGTTGCTACAGCTAGAAGCTTTGGGGATCTGGAGATTGAGAGTCTGAAACCAAATGGGTTGAATGATATTTTAGATCTAAAGCAATTTTTGGAAAATGAAAAATAAATGGTCAATATATGGAGTATGATTGTCAAACTAAAGTTAATTAGAATTTGCCCTTTGAGATATGTTAGGGAAGAATGTGTCCTAATATAGAAAATATATTAATGTAAAGATTGAAACCATTATACATTTTCCATTGGGTTATAAAATAGCACTCTAGAAAGCTCATAACGTTATAATGCTAGGATGTTGGTAACTACTGTGCTTACAAAAAAAAAAAAACATTTAAGCATTTATCTAACAATTGATTTTTTCATATGTTTATTATAAAAACATTTTGTAAAAATCTTATAATAAGTTTAGGATGTGGATAATTGCTGCATATATATTTCTGAAGCCTGCATTTAATAATTGATGTTCTTAATGTATTCCTTTAGAAAAGAATGTTTTATTTGCCATATGAATCTCTGTGAGTGTCTGCCTTGTGAAAAATCTCTGAAAGAACTATTGGATGCAGTGAAGATCCTACAGCAATTCTGAGAAATTGAAGTTATTGGAAATACAACAGCAAGAACCATGAAATGAATTTGGAATTACATGCATATTTGGGACTGCAGTTTACAATAATAGAATATATATTTTGTAATATTTACTATAAAAAGAGTTCCTTTTGCATGAAATATGTAACTTATTCATGAGATTTAAAATTGTTTAATGAGAACTGCTTAAGTACATATGTGATGACTTATATATGCTGGTTCTTTTATGAAGTGCTGCTCTGGTACTTAAAATATCTTTAAATTGGTCTGTGAAGTGCTGTTGTGTTTAATTTCATAATTTTAAAGGCCCACTCCCAGCTTTGCAGGGCAATTAAATATGACCAAACCAAAGATATCTCCCAACCCCTGTACTTGAACCCCAACCTTAGACTCGGGAATCAATGCTTGACCCCCAAAGAAGGTTCTCCCTCCACTGAACTTATAATCTCAGACTGACTTGACAATGGCCTGCTTAAATCTATGGTTGAACTTCTCCTTATTCTGAGCCTGAATTCCAAGCAGGTGTTCAAAAGATATCAAGTGCGGCATTTGCTGATCTCTATTTTTGAGACTGGCCCATGGGAAGTGAACCAACTAGGCCTCCTTACATCACTTCACAGTATGACCTGGCAGCCCCATGCAGTGTCCCTGATAGTATCCAGCCTATATCCTATTCTCCATCAGGCGATACAGGGAACCTCAGCATACTGGTCTGAAAAATGTCCTGATAAAACTTTACAATGGGATAAAATTTGGCAGACAGCCTATACCTACACAGCCAATGATACACTTAGAATTGTGCAGTATTATATACTACATAATATTCATTTTACACCTGTTAAGCTGGTTGGCATGGGGAGGTGCCAGGATCCTACTTGCAACAGATGTTGCCTAGAAGAGGCCTCCTTACTACATGTACTCTGGGACTGCCCTTTAATTAAACTCCTATGGGCCCAGATTAAGTCCAAAGTAGACCTGCTATTCAGGGTTAAAAAATCTCTTTCTCCCAGAGATCTGCATCCTAGGTGATTACTCACTTGTGTCAGTCAAGGAAAGAAGGTTCAGCATGTCCCTTATCTCCCACTGGGTTAAAAAATTAGTCCTTAAGCACTGAAAAGGTTCCATAGTGATATCTTATTCTGAGTGCTTAAACGAGCTACTGTTTAATCTCAGAACAGAAAAGATGATAGCCTTTCTTAGACATACTCCAGACAGCTTTAGGAAAAAACGGGACAAGTTTTATACTCTTTATTCCATTCCTAGGTAGTCCCACACACTGCCTTACTTATAAGAGTAAAATGTCCCATCACCTATAAGTACCTACATGACTATAGGTGGTCTTATTGTCTAATCAAAGTGCACACCTATCAGGGCTCCAGATGGCAATAGGGATCACCCTATATCATGATGCTGACATATCTGTTCTACTCAAACGAATCCTGTGCAGGGGGGTGGGAGGATGGGTTGGGGGGGTTGGGTAATATAGTAAAATGGCTTACTATTGAAGTTTGTAATAGGAGCCGCTGTAACCCTTGGCTCGACAGCTATATGTAACTGAGCTTGTTCATTGTGATACAGCTATGTCAACCTTCTTGTGCTCATATGAGTCTAATAAACAAAGTATATTGAATAAAAAAAGTGTTATTTAAACAAGCATAATTACATCTAGGGACATAGATTCTCAGGAATGCTGTGGGGGGAAGAAATAAGGGGCACAGGAAATATGCTGATAATTAAGATGCACTAATTTTATAGCAAGAGCACTTTTTTTTAGTATAAAAAGAATGGTGGTTGGATTAATGCCACGCCCCCTGAGGAAGGTGAGAGCCAAAGCATTGTTTTTTTTTTGCTGGTGACTGGTGTAAGGTAGGGAATGTTTTTTAGACTTATCAAATTGTCTAAGCAAGTCTGTGATTACATTTGTATTTGCATTTTTGTTTTGCACAATGTATTAGTAATGCACTTTGCACCTTATATCTTGAACACCTGGTGGATATAAATGTATACAAAATAAATAACTTTTTCTAGTCCACTAAATCATTTTTTGTATTGGGGTGTTTTTAAGAGGGTCCAAATATCCATAAATCTGCTCTGGTGCTCTGCAAAGGACAGAGTTCCAAAACTGGCAGCATTAGCCACGACTTGCTTCAATTCAGTACAGTCTGCCAATGCTGAACACAGTTTTAGCACCCAGAACTGGATTTTTTCCAAAAGATGGCATAACCACTCAGAGGACAGCATATGGAGGGTGGTGCTCCTTTGTTACAATTCACAGAGGAAAAGTATGGTGGACAATGAATTTGTGGATTCCAATGTTGATTTAACTGCAATAGAGTAGCATCTTCATGAAGTGCTATATTAAAATTACGTCAAAATAAAAATTACGTAATGCTACATAAAAATTAGTCTGCTCAAAATACCTTGTTTTGCACATTCTAAACTGCTGTGCATGTGCTGAAAAGAGTTGTACTGCATAGTTCAAGTGATCACAAATTGTAAATTCCTCATTAACTTCTCACATAGCTGCACAGTCAGTGTGAAGCTGTACATTTTATCTGTAGAGAGAAACACAGCTTTGCTGTATATTGCATGGTATATAGTATATTATTATTTATTAAATAAAACTTGACTTTTTTGACTTTTTGTATTAGTGTAACACATGTATTTGTGCATATCAAAATATAAAGCATGAAATATGTAACTTTTTTTGCACAGTGTTTTTATTAAGCATTAATGCAAGAGAACACTCACAAAAAGCAATCGTATACAGGTAGGTTCAGAAATACAGAGCAAAGTCACTACAAGCATAGCTTCCCGATTGTACATCAACCCACCACTGGAATAACTACATCTGGGGGGAGATACCCACTTACAAAACAGACCTGTAGCAAATAGCCTGCAGCACAAGGAGGGCACAGAGGGAGAATTGCCACCAGACAACTCCACTTGGGCCTGCTAGTGCATGAGCCCACTGGCCCACCCCCCCTACAAATTATATAATTAATCAAGTGTAACAGCTCCGGCTCATGGTGGACAAGGCAATAGGACCTGATGGCAAACATCCCAGGGTACTTAAGGAGCTAAGGGTGGAACTAGCAGAGCCATTAGCAGAACTGTTTAGTGAGTCTCTGAGCACAGGAGAGGTCCCAGAAGACTGGAGAAGGGCTCATGTGATCCCATTCCACAAGAGTGGTAGCAGGGAGGAGGCAGGGAACTACAGACTAGTCAGTCTTACCTCAGTAGTGGGCAAGATTATGGAAGCACTACTTAAGGAAAGGATAGTGCAACACCTGGAATCCATAGGGGCACAGGATCCAAGACAGCATGGGTTTACAAAAGGAAGGTCCTGTCAAACTAATCTCATAGATTTCATTGACTGGGTAACCAGAGTGGTGGACCAAGGGGGAGCAGTTGAAGTCGCCTGCCTTGACTTCAGCAAAGCTTTCGACACTGTTCCACATAGAAGATTGATAAATAAGCTGGGTAGGCTTGGGGTGGGTCAGAAGTTGGTCAACTGGGTGGCAAACTGGTTGACGGGCAGAAAACAGAGTGGTAGTAAATGTTATACAGTCAGAAGAGATGCAAGTCACAAGTGGGGTACCTCAGAGATCAGTCCTGGGGTCAGTCCTCTTCAATATCTTCATTAGTGACATTACAGATGGACTAGAGGGTAGGGCTTGTCTGTTTGCGGCTAACACCAAGATCTGCAACAGAGTGCATGATCCAGATGGGGTGGGCAGAATGAGAAGAAATCTGGATAAACTCACAAAATGGTCAGAAGAATGGCAACTGGGATTTAATGTAAAGAAGTGCAAGATCATGCACATAGGGAAGAGAAACCCTGAAGCCACCTATAGGCTGGGAGGGGAGTTGCTGGCAGTCACAAAGGAAGAAAGAGACTTGGGCATCATCATCACCAATGACCTGAAATCATCCAAGCAGATCTCTAAAGCAGTAGATAAGGCTAGGGGGATGTTAGGGTGTATTAGTAGTGGTATCACAAGTTGTAAGAGGGAGGTAATAATCCCTCTTTACAAGACACTGGTTAGGCCCTATCTGGAGTACTGAGTGCAGCACTGGAGGCCACAACTTCACAAGGACATTAACCAAATTGAGGCAGTCCAGAGAAGGGCAACCAAAATGGTGCAGGGACTGCATCAGAAGACATATGAGGACAGATTAATGGAGCTCAATATGTATACCCTTGAACAAAGGAAGGAGAGAAAGAGGTGATATGATCGAAACATTCAAACACCTTAAGGGCATTAACAAGGTGAAAGAGTCTAACATGTTTAAATATAAGAAAAATAGCAGGACAAGAGGACACAGCATGAGATTAGAGGGAGGCCGATTAAGGGGGAATATGAGAAAATTCTTTTTCACAAAAAGAGTGGTGGATGCATGGAACGGCCTACCTCAGGAAGTGATGGCTATGAATACAATGCAGGACTTCAAACAGGCTTGGGATAGGCATAAGGGAGCAATACAGATGAGTATGAATAGATAGGCCACTGACAGAGCAAAGGCCAATGGCACATTTATAAGCTAGAAAAAGAAATTGGCAGACTGGATGGGCCTTGCGGTCCTTATCTGCCATCAACCTCTATGTTTCTATGTTATGTAGCTCCAATCCTGTCACTATCCATTAACTTTTTTAAATAAACAAACAGCTGTGCCCTACTAGTCCATCAGCAAACTCATCAAATGGCTGCAGTTCAATTAATGTAAATCATGTCTCTCCATTAGGACAAAGAGTTGAATGAAATAGTATTTTTAATAGAAAACCTAAATACCTGTGAATGCCATCAGGATCTGCTATGTGGGCCAGCCAAAACCTTAGGTCCTGCAAGAGAAAGGGGGGCCCCAGTCAAACAGCACCAACACTTGTTAGAAAAGACTAGAACCCCCTTTTACATTCCTCCTGTGCAGGACCCACAAAACCATAAACACCTCCATTGTATCAGGGCTAATGGTATCCCAAGAATGGGGAGCCAAAACTGTTCAAAAGATATTTTCAGTCTCAGGGAAAGTCCATGACAGAATCACTCTCCACTGAAAGCAGTATCTCCAGGTCCCTGTGAAATCTCCTTTTCCATCAGCCCCAACACCTCCTCAGCCTCTGATGGAGCATTAAACATTAATTGCTTGTCCTTCCACATGATGCGGAGCCTGGCTGGATGTAGCAGCTGGTGGGGAAATTTCATCTGCTGAAGATGAACCTGGACACTATCAAAAGCTCTATGGCACATTCGGGTTTCATAGGACAAGTCTGGATAAATATATAACAGCAAGTCTCCATATCGTTGAGATTCCACCTACGCAGTGCTGCAGCCAGTATTCAGTCCAAATCCCGGACACCAGAACAAACAACCACCAGTGTTCGAGGGCCGCTCTGTCCTTGCGGCATTCTGCAAGGAGTAAGTCAGAAGGCCTGTTCCAAGGAGAGTGGTGGCTGGTCCTCACCCCAGCTGATTAACTTTGGCAAGAAGGTTCGAACAAACCCTCATCAGTCTCCTGCAGCCCCAGTATACAGATATTCCGCTCTCTCATTTGATTTTCCAGGGTCTCGATGTGTCTCCGGAGCATGGTAGAATCCCCAATCAATTTAGTTGAAAGATCCATTGTTTTATTTAAGTTCAGCTCCAGTTTTGAAACTGCCTGTTGAGTGAGATCCATTTTATTTTCCAATGCTGTCACTCGAGGGGTTAGTTGGTCAAATTTGCAGTCCAATTCTTGGAACGTCTGAATCAGCTGCATCACTGTTGACTTCACCAGTGGTAGAGACACCTTCTCAGTCTCAGAGGCACCTGAGGCTCCTGCAGCTCCAGCTTGAGTAGGCCCACTCCCTCTCTTATTTTTAGGTTGATAAAAGTCCAGTGGAGCAGCTGCCAATCCCTTAGTCTTCCCCATTTTATGCAAAGCCACATCTGTAGGGATCCCAGGACATAAAAAGTCATCAGAAGGACACAAAATACAAAGTTTAATTGGAAAAATTAACAAAAATCAATGGAGCTTCACAAATTTGCTGCCTCCTACAAGGCTGCTCAGCAGCGCCCCCATATGTTACTTTTTAATTCAATAAAACAACCATTTTAAATATTACTTAATGTATGTTTCAATTAATTAAGTATAAATGTTATAATATAAACACTTGACTCTAGTAAGAATCTGTTAAATATGAAGACAAACAAAAATGAAGTCTCAAAGTAATGAAAATAGTGTGCCACAGAAATTACTGTCCACTGCCACAGAACATCTCATCAAATGGGAACCACACCACATAATTTTGGCCCAATGTGCTTCAGAAAAATCAGGGCCTTGATCATGGGCCTGTTGAGCCTGTACCAGCCCATGATTTGTTCATCACTGAGGACTGACTCCTTGATGGCACTATCTGTTTTCAGCATAGCACCTTCTGGGCCAGCACCTGTGCCCAGGGGTGGCGCTGGCCCTCTATGACCTGCTGCATCAGGTACATGATGTGAGCCCTTTTGTTGTTATTTGTATGTGTGTGTGTGTGTGCATGCATTCTGCAGTGCATCTCCCCACCTCTGGGGTTTGTACCAGGTTAAGGCCTGCTTTTTATAGTTGGTATTTGTGCAATGCTATTCCATTAGTGCAGTGTTAATGCTTTGAATATCACAATGCACATGATATGCACATCACTGCCCCCCCCTGTTTTGGCACCATATGTATTAACTTTGTGCTCACCCACTAGCACTAATGACATGCATTGCACTATGCAATGAACATGGGAAATGGACACTACAAGGGCACAGCCCAACTCCTAATGGTTAGCACCAGCCTCAGACCTTTTGAATATCATCTCTTTGGCCTCCTTTCCTTTTGTACTGTGTATCTTCTGTCAGTAAAAGAGCCACCAGGATCCTGATAGAAAGATTTTTCACTAGTTAAGCAATATTTAATCAAAGGGTTGAGGGTCTGAATCCCCCCACATATTATTTTTAAATGTTGGCATACCTCCTCTCTTTTTACAGCTATGGTAGGAGCCTAGAGCTATTTGGGGATCAATCGTAGCTTACAAAAATAGCCGATCGTGAAACCTTCCATTGGACTTTTGGAAGTATCCTTCTGAAAGTCCAATGGAGCTTGAAACACTCAGCCACGTTCGGCCATTATGGAATAACAGCTGCACTATTTTGGATGTTACTTCTGCATTCTGGGGCAAGAGCTATGCATGCACATCTTGCGTGCATTTGTAGTTCCGCTGGTGCCACCATGTTGTGAATAGCAAAATGCCATTAACTGCAACTACACAAGCACGAGTGCCGCACATGTGCAGTAGAGTTGCCGCTGCCATCATTGGCAGGAAAGAAAACCCTTTCACAGCTGCTGTCCTCATCGTTCCCCATCCCCAAACTGACATCGGGTCCACAATCCCTGTGTGGCTTTATGTAGCCCTCCCAACTCATGTGGCACACTGGGAGCCCACCCTAGTGTACCCAGATGTATTTATTTATTTGCCCTGTGCTGAGATCAGGGTGCCCAATCCCTGTGTCAGCATTATGTGCCCTCCCAACTTATGTGGCACACTGGGAACCCACCCCAGGGTGCCCAAATGTTTGTTTTTTCTTTCCCCCTGCCAACATCGGAAAGCCCAATCCCCATGTTGGCATTATGTATCCACCCCCCTAACTCATGTGGCTCACTGGAAGCCCACCAGAGTGTGCCCAAATGTATGTTTGTTTTCCTGTAAATAAAGAAAACCTTCCCCCGACATGTTTTTTTTAACCTGTAAAAAAGAAAACGGTCCCTTGTCATTGCTCCAGTCCCCCCCTCCCCTATCCCCACCCTCTCACTGAGCATGCACCTCCCCTTAACCCCCTTACACCATACTTACCTCAAGAGGTCAGAGCTGTCATCTTCTCTGGACCAGAACATGTCTTCCCTCTTCAAAGTCGAACCGAAAACTGAAGAATCAAAGGTAAGAATGCTATAATAGCATTCAATGGAGGTTTCAACTTAAGTTGATAAATCAGCCATTTTTTGAAATTTTGGCCCTAAATTTTCAACATGGGGTTCTTGGGACCCCACCTCATGAACAGTGTCACTGTCATTTCGTTATTCAGTCCCAAAAGGTGATTTTGTGGTCACTGCACGGAATCACCTTTCAGGACCGAGTACCAAAATGACAGTGCCACTGTTCATGAGATGGAGTCTGAAAAAGTCCATGTTGTAAATTTGCTGAAAAAAATCCAAAAATTACTTTGTTACGAGTGTGTATTGTGCAGTTTCTATGCGTGCTCCTAACTTCACCAATTTTTTAAATTTTCACTGCAGATTTTCAACAGTATAGCTATCTTTTTTCACATCTTGCCTGAAAAATGTTTTCACACCTGTGGCACAGAATGGTGCAATTGCTCTTCAAAATCACAGATAGGGACAAGTGAACAAAATGACACTGCACTTTTCATGAAGAGGGGTCACAAAAAGTCCAGGTTGAAAATTTAGTGCAACACCTCCAAAAAATGGCCAAGTTACACCCAGGTGTTTAATAATTTCTACGCACATGTGTAACTTTGGTCATTTGGCAGCTCGTCACAGCCATATCAGCTCTGGCTAGAGTGTGTTCAGTTATTGGAATAAAATCATAATACCTGATTAATCTGGGCATTTCTTTTATTTTTTTTTTTTAATTTTTACCTGGGCATTTCTTAAATGGGCTCAGTAAGGAACACAAATACAATAGCATGGCATACAAATAAAAGATCTGGAATTTCTTATTTTTGAAAAATTAAGATTTACTATCCCAGTTCCCCCATAAATGGTGTCTTTAGTCATGATTTAAGCATTTTATTTTTTAGTCACTAATAGTACTATTTAGTCTGTACTCAGTATGAAATAACTGATACATTGGGCTTGATTTTCAAAGCAGTCCTTAGATCAATGCAAACTGCGACAAACAGCAGCTTGTGTTAGTGCCTGGTGTACCAGGGACCCTGCACTGGATTTTTTGTCACAACTGCTCCCATGCTTCAAAGAATTGCCACATAGGAAGGGTTTGATAGAGGTGGCCATTGGCCACTGGCCTGTGCAACCAGTCTATGATGTGGGAGTAGGATTTAAAAGAACAAGACTCCCTCTAACAGTACTGCAGCACATACAGGGTTGGTCGTGTAGAAGGGTGCCACCCCTTGTGTAGGTACGTGGTAGGGACCTGTGTGACAATGGACATAACCACATGTCCAAGTGGTGCCAGTGTAAGGAGGTGTATTACAGAAACAGATGGCACACAGAGTACCACAGTAGGTAATGCATTCTAGCAGGGGTGTTTCCTGGTATTTGAGCTCCCACTAGTACCATAGTCTGTGCTGTCTCAGTGTTACAGCAGTAGTATCTGCTGCAGAAACAGCAGCCATACCCAACAGTACTGTCCACCTACTGTAGGTATCCCTAAGGAGTGTAATGCCATGGTGCTGATAGCGCAGGGTCCCCCTTGATCTGTTCCATACCTTAAACATATCAGTAATGAACAGACACTGGAAAGTAAAGGAAAATAAAACTGAACAATAAATCAAAGAACTTAACCAGACTAGGAAAGATTATAATAAATTCTTAGAACATGAAAGAAAGAAATATTATAGGTTGCAGTGGGAAAAGCTACACAGTATAGTACTGAAGAAAGACACCAAAGCTTTTTGGAGACTGCTGAGCAGTGATTATAGACACTGTTCCAAAGAATCAAGGTGTACATTACCCCAACTGCATGGGAGAATTATTTTGAAACACTATATTTCTCACAGAAAGAAGCACTAGGGACTGATAACCTTATCACAGAACAATTTGAATTATACCCTGCACCCATTTATTTTCAGAATAGTAATTTTTGCCTAGCCACACTATCCCTTAAATCAAGCAAGGCTCCAAGACCAGACAGTGTTATTGGAGAAATATACAAATCATTCATACATTGGTGGGTTCCAATTCTCAGAATACTTTTCAGTGCAATAATGCAAGGCCAATGTATTCCTCACAGTTGGTTGGGAAGTATTGTCTATCCAATCTTGAAGAAGGGAGATCATTCTAATCCAAAGATGTACAGACCAATCAGCTTGATAGATGTTTCACAGAAAACATTTAGCAAAATCTTGCTTCATAAACTTCAAAGTTGGATAGATGCAAATGGAATTCTTAGTGAATACTAAAATGGTTTTCGAGTAGTGAGGTCCATGCTACAGCATTGCTATGTCTTGAGACACCTAATATGGAAATATGTAACTGTTAAGTGCAACAAATTTTGCTGCTGTTTCATGGACCTGACCTCTGCTTTCGATAAAATCAGTAGAAATCTGTTATGGGAAAAACTGAAACAATTTGGTATGGATAGTTCTATGCTAGATGTAATTACTAGACTTCATACAGATACCTGTATGCAGGTCCAATACAATCAATGGGGAGCACTGACATCTACCATTAAAACAAACTTGGGGGTAAGACGGGGTGTATCTCGGCCCCAACTTTGTTTAACCTAAATGTAAATTCAGTTTTACAAGATCTGAAAGATCCAGACTTTCATTCTCCTAAAATTGGCAATAACAGGGCACCTCTTCTGGCCCATGCAGATGATAGTGTTTTAATTTCTACTTCTCTGCTGGGACTTTGGAGAAAGCTTGATAAATTTGCTGCTCTGTGTAACACAAATGGTCTACTAATTAATAAGGACAAAACTAATGTAGTAATTTTTGGGAATCAGTCTAAAAATCTAACTAAGGTATACATAGGAAAAGCCAAAATAAATGGTCAAAACTTATGATTATCTAGGGGTACATTTTTCTCAAAGTACAACCTGGAAGGATCATTGTGCCCTTATTATGACTAAAACTAAAACTACATCAAATTCTTTCAGATCATTTAATTCAAAAATGGGGAAGGCTTCTACATTGGGCATTTTAAAAGTACTAAATGCAAAAAATTAAAGCAAACATAATTTATGCATCTGAAATCTGGGGAAATTCTAAGTTGGAAGATATTGAATGAGTTATTAACAAATTTTATCATTACATCCTAATGGTCCGTCAATCTGTTTCAAAAGAAGTCTTATGTTTTGATTTGGGGCAGTTTTCTTTGGAGTCATTAGTCCTGGATAAATGTTTCTTATTTTTATTAAATATCTTATTATTATCAGAGTATAGAATTCCAAGATGGTGCCTGGAGGAAGAAATGTATTATGCTTCACTGGACTTTATAGCATCCAGTATACAACTTATTCAGAAAGAACTTTATCTTAGGGGTCTAGGACATGTTCCTACAGATATTTATTCTAAACCATTGGAGGAGATTACATCCTTGGTTAAACTTAGAGTCAGAGATATAGCCAGAGCAAGGGATATGGAAAGAATAGCTACATTAAAAAACTATAGATGGTATAAAATAATGAAGCATACACATGGTCTGGACTCATATCTTATCAGATTAACTAACCCACAATCTAGGTGCATGTTTACTAGATTTAGAATGGAACCGAATAAGGTGAATTATATTTATTTCGGTCAAGGGAGAGGAAATGTGGATTCTCCCTTTTGTCCTTGTGGGAACCGAATGAAAGATGATTTGAAACACATATTATTATTATACCCCTTCTATGATTTAAATAGGAAAAAATGGTTGGGCAAATCCTGGCTGACACTGACCTCCCTCCCAACATCTCTGGTATCTTTCCTTTTTAATAATTCCAATATGCTCATTTTGGAGAAATTACTGAGCTTCTTACTTACTCTTCATCTGTGAAAATGTGCACATATAGGGAAGATATGTATGATTAAATATCCTTTGATGTACTGGAATAGAGATTGTACATGCAGATATGGAATTGTTGATATTTTATATGTATTTTAGTTCTTTGTAAAGCTTAGGCTGATCAATAAAACCTTTGAACCTTTCAACTTGAGCAGACACTGGGCACAGGGTTCCATCACACTGGAACACCCCCACTATCCAGGGCATGTGCAATGCAACCGATACAGCCACTGAGGAGCATCACAGTAGGGTACCTTACATAGCCTGTTGACAAGCACTGCATCCCTACCAAACTGCACAACACATGGCAATATACCACCCTGCTGCCAATGCTGTCGGGTACCATCAACCTCCCTGGAGGGACACCATTGGTGGGTGCAGCAGCCTTTGCATCAATACCCAGAAGGGAGATTAGCTACTGGGGTACTGCAAGGTGGCCACTATGTAGTTGGGCATGTGGCACAGGGGCACAATTACTCCAGTGGGTACTATGCCTCTCTGGGGCAACTGAGGTGGTCCACTTGATTGAGGACATACCACCACAGCAGGTTGGCATGGGATCCCCTCCCACCCAGACCTGTCCCATGGTACAGCACATTGGCTATTAAATCAGCCCTAGCTGGTTAAGCACTGGCATGATTTGTGGCAGTTGTGCACCATCCAGAATCCCAATGTAGGGGATGCTGCAGCTGGGCTCTCTCACTAGCCCCTTCCACAAGCTGCACCCCCATATGTGACACAGTATTGGCACAAGGGCACTCAGTTTCAATGCAACCTGTATAAGAAAATTGGGACTGACACACATTTTGATGCATAGTGCCCCGGCATCAATTCTGTTTGAAGCAAGCACCATGCGTCATTTTCAAGCTTTTGAAAATTAAACCCATTATATTTAAACTGAATTTGATTAGCAATTGAATCACAAAATCATGATTTTTACAAAGCACTGCACCACCTTAGCAAAGTTTTTTTAAAGCCAGTAGCGCACCCTGACTAGAGTTGCAACTCTGTTTCAAATATTAGCTTGAACTTGAAGAATTAGTGCCATGTACCTTTAAATATTGGGAACGAAAGAGCAGGACGTGGCATTACTCCCAGAGGAAGGGTAGTGGTGCCTTTGTGGTCACAGTGTTTATCTAGTTTTGTATCCAAAATCATTTTCAATTGACAATGTATTTTTCATTGACAAAATTTTGAGCACTTGTTAGCACTAGTATGCACTTTAAGTATCAAGCAACACTGGACCTTTTGTGCTCTGCCTTCTTTTTAAGACTGCATGGGCATAGCTATGTTGACTTATTGCTATGAAGTAGGAGATAAAGGGGCCTTGGCCAGACAGCTCTCTTGTGATCTTACTCATGCAGTCATTTTCATAGCACTGTTTTTCCACTGCCCTCCCCTCCATGGACTTCACAACCCCCCTCCCCCCTCCTGTAGATGCACTTTTTTGTTGTGCCCATCACTTCCCATTTCAGCAATAAATCTGCTTAGTATAAATCTTATGTGTTCAGGGGTTGTTTTTTGTTTTGTGTTTTTAGTCAAGTAATAGCAGAATAAATGCATCTTTTGTACCTTTCATCTGTAAATGTATATAAATAAATTGATTAAATCCAGTGCAACCTTGCTCCAGGTTGCCTACCCATACTCTGACAAGTAAAACATCTTCCTGTGGTGTATATATATACACACACACACACACACCCCTCTCCTCCCTGCCCCCCCTCTCAAACAGTATGCATAGTAGAAGAGCATGTCCAAAAAATAATTGCCAGTACATTTTAAAAGTAAACATGCCTTTTTAGAGGAAGTGGGTGGTCATTGTAATGACTGTCAGTGGAGGGTGTCAGTCCTGTTACTGTCAGTGGGTTGCTACAGTCCTGTGACTGTGTGTGTGTGGGGGGGGTATCGTCCTGTGAATGTGGGGGGTATAATCCTATGACTGTTGAAGAGGGTTTTTTTTTTTTTTACCGGGAGAGACACACTAAGCTGAAGCTTATTTACAGGTGCGACCTGTGAGCACAAGGAAGTTAAGTGACTTGCTTAGGGTCACACAGTATGCAAGTGTGGGCTGTAGGATTCAAACCAAGATCTCCAGGTTTTCAGCTCAGAGTCTTAAGCCACTGCGCTATACTGCCTCCCATGTTACAGTCCTGTGCCTGTGGGGGGGGGTATAGTTCTGTCACTGGGGGGTGCAGTCCTGTAACTGTGGGAGGGGGATCATACAGTCCTATGACTGTTGGGGGTGGTCATTGCTGGGACTGATGGTGGAGGGTGTCAGTATTGTGACTGTCGAGCAGTGATACAGTCCTGTGATTGTTGGGAGGAAGGTCAGTTATGTGTTAGGGATCAGGCATCATTTATGTGACTGTCAGGGTTAGGGTCATTACTCAGACTTTTGAGAGGTCTGCTTCTGCACAATCCAACAGCTTTAAGGGGCTAAAGCATTCGCGGGAAGTTGTATATGCGGCAGGAAGGTTGCAGAAGGCACCAAACTAAGTGACAGTTCAGAGGGGGTGGTTAGTCCCAACTGTGTGGGGTGGTCATCAATGCTGTGACTGAGGTACAGGGTTGTAACTGTTAGAGGTGGGGATTACTGATGTGTCCAGAGTGGCCTTAGACTTTGCGGGCCCAGGGTAGAGGTCAAACACTGGGCTCCCTGTCACCGACAATTGGCAGTCTTGTCTTCACTTACTGTCATAGTCACAGCACAATTGGTACTGCCTGTAGTTTTGGAGGTGGGCAGGAGACCTCAGTGCTGCTTTGCGGTAAACAAAAAGAACCCACATTGCAAGTGTTGGGGCAGGCAGGACACTTTAGTGCTGCCGAGCGTGACTTAAAAGAACCTGTGCTGCCTGTATTTGAGTGTGGGCAGAAGACCACAGTGCCAGTCAGCAGCTGTGGAGATCCCCCATAATGGGAAACTTTAAAGAAAAAGCCCTTCAGGGCTGTGGAGACCAACTATTGAGGGCAGCTGAAAGAAAATAAAGCTAATTCTGGCCATGGACAGTCACCAGAGAGAGCAGCTGACAGAAATAAAAATCTTTAGGGCTACAGAGATCTGCTACAGTGGGCAACTCAGAGCAAACAAAAACCTTTAGGACAGTGGAGATACAGTATATAGGTCATTGCAATCCCCATGTTTGTAGCTGAATTGTAACCATGTTAGTCATTAGATCTAAACAGCTTCCAGGATATAGGTAAACTTTTGCAGGCCATGGCACTTTATAATTGTACTGCAGTGGACCTTGTCTCTGCAACCCTTGTGATTCTTCTGGCTAGATTATACACTGCCTCCTGCCACACCCCACAGCCTAGATTTGGCTTGCTGTTTGTTCCGAGACAGCATCTGAACTGGAAGTGGCTGAGGCCACTAAGCACTTGATCTTTGGTCTGTTTTTCCCTGAAAGCTCCACTCAGTCTCAACCCCTATTACCAACACCAACACCTGCCACCCACTCAACCACAGCACACTGACAGCGAGATCAACACACTCAAAACTCACTGTCACAGAGCTCAGCCAAGGATCTGAGGAAGAAAGGGGAGACAATGGTGCTGGGTCAATCAAATTCTTTTTTTATGCCAAATGCCAGTGGTCTTGTGCAAATTTGCAGTTGATGGGACATGCAGTGCTGGTACTTCTAAGATAGACTGGTCTAAGTTAGTGAAACACATCCTCATTCTGAAATGAGAGGCCGATGACCCCAGACTTGGCCAAGCCCAAGCGAAAGCGCCTACTGTGGGGTCTGGTATCTTGATCTTGATCTAAAAATTAGTTTCCAAGCCCTGGCCACACCCATTACACATCTCTTCAATCTATCTCTACTGCATGGTGAAATCCCTCCAATATGGAAAACCACCTATGTGATTCCCCTTCTCAAATTGGGAGACTGAAGTAATCTCAGCAACTACAGATCAATCTCCTTACTCCCTATCTTATCCAAAATGCCACAGAGAATAGTAAGTATACAACTTAGAAACTACTTGGAATCCACAAATCTGCTAAACCCTCTGCAATCAGGATTCTGGACACTCCATAGCACAACTACAGCCCTGGCAAAGGTTATCAATGACTGTCAGGAAGCCTTGGATGCCAAGAGCTTCATGTGCACATTATTTTTGGACCTAAGCAAGGCATTTGATACTGTCGACCACGAATTGCTCTTGGTATCCCTCTGTAACATTGGCGTGGGCTTCCCCACTCTGAAATGGTTCTCAAGCTACCATGTAGGTTGCCGGCAGCAGGTAAAGGTAGATGGAGAATTCTCACTGTTGAAACCTGTACTGAGGGGCGTACCACAAGGCTCAATACTGAGTCCATTGTTATTTGCAATCTTCATTAATAAAATCAACGTAGGAATCAAATCTGCCAACATCCATCTATTTGCCAATGATTGGTACATTGACAGACCTACACCTGAAGCAGCATGCATGGATCTTCAGCAGAAGTTTAATCAATTGCAACTACAACTACTTAACCAGAAATTACTAGTAAATGCAAAAAAATGAAGGCGATGCTCTTCTCACCCTTTACACATGCAAGCAACCCTGCTACGCACTCCACAGATTACTATACTCCTAGATGAGCCACTAGAATTTGTAACAAAATTCAAAGACCTGGGAGTGTGGATCAACTACTGTACAAGCTCTCCTTCATTGAACATATTGAGGAACTTATAAAAAAGCTTAAGCAGAGGCTTGGTCTCTTCTACAGAATCAAAAATCTGCTCACTCAGGATGCCAAGAAGAGACTGGTACTCACCACATTCCTATCACTACTGGACTATGCTGACTTTTTGTACGGCCAATGCCCTGTTTCTGCACTAGCCAAACTAGATATACTGTACCACAGAATTATAAGATTTGTTACTGGTGCCCCGTACTCCACGCACCGCTGCTCCTTGTATGCTATGATGGGATGGACATCCCTTGCCTATAGAAGACAGAAAAGTGCTGCTTACTGGACCTATAGAGCACTCACTGAAAAACTACCTCAATATATATTGGACTGTCTTCTGCTATACACGGTAGGTAAATACACCCTGAGAAGTGCCTCCTATATCTTACTTACTGTACCAAAAATCAAGTCACATTTCGGTAGGTCATCCATAAGATATGTACTATCAGTACTATGGAACAATTTACAGAAATCCTTAAAACTGGTTCACCCTATCAATTTCTCGGCATTCTAAATGCTTTATGTATGCTCTATCAAGGAGTCCTGTAACTGTAACTGTAACTGCTTTCCCTGATTAGCAACATGACACCATGTCACAGCGTTACTGAATTCCCCTGGTTCCTGCTATCTTTCTCACCCCTTTCTTTATTCCTCCCTCTATATAGGTACCTATAATGTACCACAGGTGCTTAGTCTTGGAACCAGTAAATATTACTCTGCTGGTCTCACTTGTCACTTACCTGCAGAGGCTCACTCTTCATGTCCCCCCCTTCAAGTTTCTTTGTTTTTGCCCTCTTTTTCCCTCACTTTATATACCCCAATCCCACTCACTCATCATCTTCCTCTGTTCACACCCACTGTTCCCTGCTCATAAGGCTTCACCAAATTCATTATCAATGTTATGCCACTCTAGGTACTTGCCTGTGTTCTCTAGCAGTATATTGACTGTCTGAGTTAGTCTAGCGCTATACTAGCCCCTGTCACCTTTCCTTATTGATCCTATTTCTCTGTATACTGCAGTGAACATTATCTTGCTCTGTATACTGCAGTGACTATTATCCTACTCTGTACGCTGCAATGAACATCATCTTACTCTGTATGAGCATTATTTCATTATTCTCATGTATATTGTATGCACATTTTATGCTATGTACTGAACTTGAACATGTATACACTGTTTTTATATAAAACTATTCTATGTATGAATATGTATAGCTGTGTACGTATGTCTTTGCACTGAGGGCGGGATATTCAAAGGGGTTAAGCATGGCGCAACAGTGTTGCACAATACACAACCCACTGATGCACCCCGGCGTGATATTCAAAGGGAGATGTTGCGCTGTAAAAATCCTGATGCGCTGGGCGCACCAGTACGTATGCGACGCACGGTGGGGCGGCCCATACATATGCGGTGCATCCCGATATTCAGCCCGGGATGTGCGGTGCATATGCAGGCACAAACCCACCTTGCACTGCACAGGGGGATGCACAGATCTTCCCCCCAAAAAAAGGATCAAGTCGGGGGACACCCACAGGCTGGCCGCCATATTCCCGGGCACTGTGCCCCCCCACACACACCTTAGCGCGGGCTTAAATGTAGCTGCTTAATCCCTTGTGATCCAGTGGACCTGCCCCTCCCCAGCCCGATCACAGACATTGTAAAAATAAAAGTATCCCTGGTGGTCCAGTGGACCGAACCCCAGCCCGATCATGGGCATTGTAAAAATTAAAGTATCCCTGGTGGTCCAGAGGACTGAACCCCAGCCCGATCGTGGGCATTGTAAAAATAAAAGTATCCCTGGTGGTCCAGAGGACCTAACCCCAGCCCGATCATGGGCTTCAAACAACGTTACCTCCCTAGTGGTCCAGCAGTACCCCCCTCCCCACCTGCCCGCTCAGACCCATCACCCCGCTCCACCCCCATCAGCGGCGGGCAGCAGCACCCCAACCGCAATCTGCCCGGCCACCCGCCTGCCAACTGACAGCGTACAGTATGGCTGTATGCTCATTGGTCCACTGCGTGGGCCAATAAGCGTGCAGACTGTACTGTACAGCACAGTCCCGAAATGTGAATGGTTTCATTCACATATCAGGACTGTGTTGTACAGTATGGTTTGCACGCCCATTGGCCCACGTAGTGGACCAATGGGTGTACAGCCATACTGTATGCTGTCAGTCGGCGGGCAGCCAGGTGGCTTGGGAGGGTGCTGCCACCCACCGCTGATGGGGAGTGGGGTGGCAGGTCTGAGAGGGTGGGTGGGGAGGGGGTACCGCTGGACCACCAGGGAGGTTACGTTATTTGAAGCCCGTGATCGGGCTGGGGTTCGGTCCACTGGACCACCAGGGAATATGTATATTTAGTTAAGTCCACGATTGAGCTGGGATACGGTCCACTGGACCACCAGGGAATATGTATATTTCTTTAAGCCCGCAATCGGGCTGGTGTTTGGTCCACTGGACTACCAGGGATATCTATATTTATACAATGTCCACGATCGGGCTTGAGGCAGGCCCACTGACCCACCAGGGATTATGTTATTGTACTAAGCCCATGATTGGGCATTGGGGTGTGTTGCCACTGAGGGGCAGAGGGCGTCAGTCCCCAATGGCTGCAGCCTGGCAGGGCACAAGTCGCCAGGGCTCAGTGCACCTGCATGCAAATGGGGCCATAATGACATGCAAAGGGCCCCATTTGCATCTTGCATGCATAATTGCTCCATTTGCATACCCAACACTGAATATCATGGTTCTTGCACCTAGCGCAACCGCACTGGCACTGGCACATCCCCCTGCTCCTCACTTGCCACATGCACTGGTGCAGTGCCACTGTGCCCTGCTCAATGCAGGCAGCCACTGTACCATATTCAATGGTACTGAGCCATGGCAGCAGCACCGTTGAATATCGCCCAGACCAAGACCTGGTGCAGCCCAGTTGCACTGCGCCCAGTCTTGTGCCCCTGCCTGGTGCATTCTGAATATCCGGCCCTGAGTATTCATATTGTCCAGGTCCAGCTCGAAAATGAGTTTTTCTCAACGGTGTTTCACCTGGTTAAATAAAGACTTTGATTGATTGATTGATTGATTGATTGATTGGAAAGGGTGTGCATGTGAGTGACTCCTAATCATGTGACCTTTCTCTGTGCTCCTACAGGAATCACATCATCAAATGACTTACCTTCGCTGTCTGCAGGGCTGCTCTAAGTTTGGTCTTCATTAGTGAATCATCTGATGCACCTAGTTGAGCAGCTACCCCTACTGCCCCTCCCAAGAACTGAGTCAGTCATCCAGGTGGTCATGTGGGACAGAGATAGGCAGGTAGTGCTTTATAGCCATTTCTGCATTCCCCCTTGAATTCCTGCCTTCACCTGGGAGAAGCCAACTGTTAAATCAGCATGCCTCACCACCCAGAGACAGGACAGCTGTCTAATGAATCAATGCTCAGAGTTATGTCTGGCCCCCCAGCAATCTCAGCATGGTGTTGAACTTGGGATCTTGATGTGGTGGAATGTAAGGTACACAGCGCCTCATCCCTCCATACCACTGGAGCAAACCAGCCTTATACTGCAGCAAGGGAATTATTTGTTATTAACAGGACAGATGACTAGGCAACAGGAATGCCACAAAACACCAGGGGTTGATTTTGTATTAACAGGACTAGTGGTCAGAGAGTGGGATGTACCAGTGGACACCAGAGAATGTGTTAACTTTAACAGACCCAGCAATCACAGGTGAATATTGTTATTGGCTGGCCATTTTTAAAGAAATGTTGCACTGCTCAAAGTACCATATAAAAACACTTTACCTGTAGATGGCTCCTAATCCCTGTAAAATAGTATCATGTAGCCTTGTTGGCTGTGACCAGAATTTGTTTTAAGTTACTGGTTATTCTTGCCATTAGGTGAGGGCCAGAAGCACCTTAAGAATTTGGGAGTCTGATCTCATTTTGTGGTTTTACCTTGATGCTCTCCATTGCCTGCAGCATTTCCCACTGAATGTTTCTAGGTAAAAAAAAAAAGTACTCAATACCCTCTGCAGCTGGTGCTGCATCTTGGAGTGGTGCAATTGTGAATTCACCAGAAAATGAATCCTTCTGATGCAGCACTCACTGAGCTTCAAAGTGATTCACAATGATTGGCAAATGTTAACAGGGCTTCAGATTACACTCAAAAAATAACTTTTTTTATGGCCAATGGGTTTAGTTGATGTCATTTTGCTACATACAATAGATGGATATACACTAGTGTAAGACATTATCAAAGCAACTCTAAGATAACCTTTTTCTCTGTTTGCAGCCCTCAAACACCAAACTATTGGAGATAGTTCATTATGCTAGCATGAGTCTGACGGTTTGCTGTCTAGTTTAAAGTGTTGATTGATTTATCTATGCCCTCCTGTTAAGCCACTCAAGGTGTATTTCAAAGAACCAATCAGTTATTTACAAATAGAATACTATGCTTAAGTACAGTATATTTGAAGGACCAAATCTTTATTGTGTGCTATCTGTACAGTGATGTTCAGACCTATTCTTAATATAATGTCTTTGTGTCACCATAAAAGCAATCACACAATTGCAGTTGTTGAGCTCAAAACATTTCAGTTTATCTGCAAATGCTTTTTGGTTGCTGAAATTGCAGATTGACTTCAGCTTCCAAAATGTACAGTGACTATAATGAAAGAAAACTGCTAGCAAAGTAGCTAAGTCACTCATTCAACTATAGCTTTTACGATTTTTTTTTCTAATAATTACAGTAGTGCTTCATTTGTAAAAATAGCTCTTTTCTGCCTTGTGCTTTTCATATTGACATTGACTCATCTATGCCCAAGACAAAAAAACTTGCTTAACTGATGTAATATGCCAGAAAAAATATATCTTAAAATAAAGGAAAATGTGACACCTGATTTTCCAGTCATACTTGAAGAACTCCTGACATACTGTAGAATAGGAAATATTCACTGTACATAAATTTACACTATGTTCACTGAAGTGCTTAGAAGCGTGAAAATAAAATTACGCTAATTAGCACTTTTTTCATTAAGGTGAATGGAAGACTTTTAGTTTAGAGTGAAAATAAATGTACACAAATATGGCCACTTTGTGGATAGTGCTAAATATAATTGACACATTCTGTTCCTGTTCTACAGTATCTTTCTTTTTCTGTGGATCCTAACTCCTCGTGACAGTTGTGTTCCTGATTCAGAGTGCAGTGGTCATGCCACCCACTCCCTGTATGGCTTTCCCCTGATTTGCCACTGGCTGCCCGGCTAAATCGCGAGTGACATCATTTGTAGGTAAGCTACCTCTGAGCCGCTAGTTCTGTGACTGAACAGAACAAAAGGCCATTTTCTTGTGCTCCTGCTGAATGATGAGAGTAGAGACTGCAGAATAGTTTTAGGCTTTGAGCACATTTCAGTCCCCTCCCAACTGAGAACATTGCTTCATTCCATGTTTAAAAAATAAAATAAAACACATATGAATGAAAACTGATTCAGCACAAACAGAAGCACAGTTTTTGAATGCTCATTCTACTTCAGTAAAAAAAAAAACAGAACACTTCTGTTCTATGCACTGACATCTGCTCCCACTACCCCTCTCCTAATATGTGCAGTTGGCAAAAACTAAGTACCTTGCCTAGAAAGTGATCCTGTTGAGCTGTCCCTGCCACTTACTGAAAGCAGGAGTTTGAAGCAACAGCAGAAGCAGGCTGTTGCAGTTCAGGAACACAGGAAAAGGCTCGCAAGGTGTTCAATGACTTCAAGTAATTTAATTTGTTTATGTGGGAGGCACTGACTGTCCATGTCATCACTAATCATTCTTTCTGTGGGCTAGATCGGGAAAAAAAGAATCACACATGTGTGGTGCGTCGAAGTCCAGATCCCAATCATCTCATTTCCCTCATCCACTCACTTGTCAGACAGTCACATCACTCACTCACCATGCCTTTGACCTTCCTTATTGGCTTGCTGCTGGTTGTCACTGCAATGCTATCCTTATAGTAAAATTGCAGTGAGCAAGCACCAGCAGTGCAAGCCAATAAGAGAGAACAAAGGTACAGTAAAAAGAATACATTGTGATGAGGACGAGCAGTGATAGAGTTACCACCTTTTCAGAAGCCCAAAGTGGGACATTTCTTACTGAAACATGATTTTTCACAGGACAGTACGTAACCTCGACCAATGTAACAGATTTGTTTTCTCTATATAATCCGAATTAAGGCTAAGTATTGTAGTTTCATAGTTGCTTCTATTGTTTCTTGTCATTTTAAAGTATTTTAGTTAAGGTATTATAATTTTCTGCAACATTTAGTGGAAAGGTAGAAAATAGTTTTTCTACTATAAAATCAGGACATGTAGTATTTTTCATGTTTTTTTGTAGGATACAGCTGCCAAAATCAGGACTGTCCCGCGAAAATCAGGACAGGTGGTAACCCTAAGCAGTGAACCAGTAATCCTGCAGTCTAAATGCTTAATTACTAGGTGGTTGGGGGAGGGCTATAGACCCCTTAGTGCCCCCCTCATTGCACCCCTGTCAGCTACTGATTTTTGTGTCAGCTGGCAAGACGGAGATGCTCGCTGAGCTGTAGAAAACCATGAGATGAAGTGCTGCTGCCACTTCAAACATCTGGCTTCAGTAAGTGGTAGGGACAGACATCAGCTCAACAGAAACACTTTCTGGGCAATTACTTTTTTCGCCAACAGTACATATTAGGAGAAGAGTAGTGGAAGCAGATGGCAGTGCATAGAATAGAAGTGTTCCATTGTTTTTTAAACTGAAGTAGAACACGCGGCCAAAAACTACACTTCTGTTTGCCCTAGTTCAGTTTTCATGCATCTGTATTTTATTTATTTATTTATTTTTTAAACATGGAATGAAGCAATATTCTCAGTTGGGAGGAGACTGAAATATGCTCAGAGCATGAAACTGTTCTGCAGTCTCTACTCTCTTCATTCAGCAGGGGCTCAGTAAAACAACCTTTTATTCTGTTCAGTCCCATAGTGGGGAAGCTTAACTACAAATGATGTCACTCGTGATTTAGCCTGGCAGCCAGTGGCAAACCGTGGGAAAACCATACAGGGAGTGGGTGGCATGACGATTGCACTCAGAATCTGCAACACAAATGGTAAAAGTCAAAGTTACAGCTACCCTACTAAAAACGTGTCACAAGGAGTTAGGATCCACAGAAAAAGGTATGTCAGGAGCTCTTTAAGGTCCCTTGACATCATGTGGCTCTGCAATACACTTTTATTAGTAGAAACACAAGATTCTGCTCCTACACAGCTTCCTGGTCTTAGGTTCTAACCTATGAGACGTCTGTTTTGTAATTTTTTGTTATTAAAGTAGAACTGTATTAAGTCTATGGGCTGTTTACCTCTGTAGAAGCAGTTTTTGAAATGCTGATTCCAGTTCTGTTAGTGCTCCATCCTTGCTGGCCTTTTAGTAATTTCACTGGGTGTTTCCAGATTAGGCATTAATGGTACATATCATTATAGAACTGTATGGTGTAGTCTATACCCCTTTTAGCCCATATAATACAGTGGAACTCAGATGAATGGTGACAACCATATAAGAGCTTTACCAGGACATTTGTTTTAATTCTTTTTAACCGGTTAGGTCCATTAGGCACAAGTGCCTGTTTTCACGTGTGACTCAGGAGCACTTGGCAGGTTAAGTGAGTTTCTTAGAGGCATACAGTATACAAGTTGATGTTGTGGGAATCAAACTCAGGTCTGCTGGATGTACCAAGCTCATTTACAGCTCATTACTCTAACCTCTAGGCTATACTACCAGCCCATCAACGTATCACTTATTTATTTATTCATTTATTGCTTGATTTATTTATTGAATTTTGTTGACTGGGTGGACCCTTTGAGACTAGAAGTCCCTTTCTCGGGGCAAATGTAATTAATTACAAGTCTAGGCACATCATGGTAAAAGCAATGCATGTCACAGTAAGCATAGAAAATAGGCAACAATAGACAAATGGTAACAGAAGTTAAAAGTATAAGTAGGGGCAGACAAAAGACTATGGAGCATCAATAACATAGTGCATCATGAACAAAGATAGTTCTGTTTAATGATTACAAATACAAAGGCAGTGTTCCAGGAGGTACATCTTGAGTCCTTTATTCAAACCACCAAGGGAGGAACAGTTAGGGAGAGATTCTGGGATTGCATTCCACTGGGAGGGGGCTGTGAAGGGAAAAGATCTTCTGCCCATACAAGTTCTAGGTCTCTGTATATCAAGAAAGGTATTGGGGTATGAGTGAAGCATTCTCCTGGCAGTTTTGATGGCCAAGACATCAAGGAGGCTGGGGATAGTACCTTTGACAAGCTTAAATGTAAGGCATAAATGGTGAAAATTAAGTTGCCCTTCAAAAGAGGGCCATTTCAGGTAGTGTAGGACATCGCAATGATGCACCATGGAGGCAACACCAGCAGCTAATTGACAAATTCAGTTGTAAAGAACTGATAGCCTGTTAAGTTCAGAGCACCTTAAGGACTGCAGGATTGGTGCATCACAGAGCAGCACAGGGAGCAGTGTAGTGGAGGCAATGGCAAGTTGAAAATCATTACACAGATGGTTATTAAGATGGTACAGTAACCCAATTTTCTTGTGGAGAGACTTGGAGATGTAGTCAACACGATGTTTGAAAGAGACATCCTGGTTCAGGTAAACCCCAAGGTATTTTACTTAGGCTACCACCTCAGTAGGGATGCTTGTGGAGGTTCCCAATGGTAGCAGGTGATGTCTACAGGTGCCCAGGAGTGTGGAGCTGAACAGAATGGCTTGGGTCCTTTTAGAAAGAAGAACAAGTCTGTTGTGGATAAGCCAGTCTTCAAGTTACCTGAGATCAGTGGTTAGATTTATTTTATTTATTTATTTGTTTATGATTATGGTAACCGGGTAGGTGCACTGATCCCAGTGACCATTTTCAGGCACGACCCAAGCCACATACTGTGGCACAGGAACTAATGTAACAAACAGCAAAGCATGGAACAGTTGACAAAAAACAAACAAACAAGATAAGGGTTACAATAGTGCATGGGATTAACAAATAGAAGAGCAACAAAAAATACAGGATTCCATAAACCATACATCAGTTAGGCATTACAATAATTAAGTGTATGCATAAATGTACAGTTCTATCAGCCACAGTTACAACAGGAGACAAATTAGGGAGTCTAAGTATAAGAAGAAAGAGGGATAAGGAGTAGAAAAGTATAGTAGTGGGGAGGGGAAGGTGTGGGGCGGAGGGGTGGGAGGCAGGATTAACAAACATAGGTACTAAAGCTCAAGTGCACAAGCAGGCCAGCTTAATTGATTCCCACTTGACCTGTACATCCCCTGGTGAGTGCAGTCAGGGAAATGAGTGAACTACCCATGGAAGCAGTGGCAGCAGGAAGTCATCAGGAGCCAGTCTTTGAGGTGGGTTTTGAACTGGTAGTGGGTGTTGAGGGAGCGGAGCTCAGCAGGCAGTTTATTCTACAGTGTAGGGGCTGTCACAGACAAGACTGTGCTGCCCATGTTGGTAGATACCCTGGGGATATTGGGGGGATGCTGTTTGAGCGGAGACAATGGTGTGAGGTTTCTACAGCAAGGAAGGGCGCAAAGGGAGATACCTGGCCAATGTGGATGGCGTAATCCACCATGCAGCACAGGGCTAGGTCAAAATGGCCTTGCAGTGGGAGCCATCCTATTGAGTTGTAGAGGGCATAGTGGTGTGTGGCAAAAGGTGCCAGCAAGGCAAAATGACAGGCACTGTTATAGGTAGAGGAGAGCTCCGCCATGAGGGTGGCAGATGTCCTGGCATAGATAGGGGAGCAGTAGTACAGGATAGGGAGTAGATTTCCCTGTATGATGGCAAGTTGGGCTTCTGGAGAGAAATATTGCCAGAATCTGTAGGCAACACCTAATTGTTGGTGAAACCTTCGAATTAGTGAATAGATGTGTTCAGAAAAGGAGAGGGAAGGGTCTCATATAACTCCTAGGTATTTGAAAGTACACACGTCTTCAAGGGCTTGGCCATGATGTTGAGAGGTTGGTGCATTTTATATTTAGCTAGGAAGGGCTTTGATCTGAACAGCATAGATTTTGTTTTTTTGGTATTAACCAGAAGGAGGCTATTTGTGAACCAGTTATGGGCTGCAACATAGTCTCGGGAGAAAACTGAGGAAATATTGTTTGTGAATTTATCGCTGTGGAAGAGCACGAGGTCTTCAGCATAGAGGAGAGAGTGACAACTGAGACAGTCCAAGGGGAGGAAGTGTATAAATAAAGAGAATAGCAGGGGGCCCTGTATGGAGCCCTGGGGGACACCTATAGAGATGAGAAGGGCGGGGGAGCAGGCAGGGCCAATACACACATTGGGAGTGGGTAGTGAGGTAGCTCCTGAACCAGGTAGTAACCTCTTGAGAGCAGTCAAGGCTACACAGTTTGGAGAGAAGAAAGGCATGGTTTACCATGGGAGGCAGTATAGTGCAGTGGTCTAAGGCTCTGAGCTGCAAATCTGGTGACATCCAGCAGACCAGACCTGGGTTTGAATCCCACAGCTTCCACTTGCATACTGTGTGACCCTGAGCAAGTCACTTAACCTCCTTGTGCTCCCAGGTTGCTCCTGTAAAAAAGCTTTCAGCTTAGTGTGCTATACCTTGTTAAATAAATAAAATAAACCATGTTGAAAGCCTTGGAGAGGTCAACAAAGACTGCTCCGGTGGCATTACCATGATCCATATTAATGAGGATGTGGTTGGTCAGAAGAGTGAGGGCAGAGGTGGTGGAGTGGTGTTTTCAAAAGCCATGCTGTTGGCTGCACAGGATATTGTGTTTGCCTATGTAGTCAGCAAGTTAACGGTGGACAGCTCTCTCTCAAGTAGTTTACTTAGGTGGGGGTGGATGGAGATCGGACGATCATTGTCCAGAGGGTCCCGGCTTTGGAAATGGAATCACCTTTGCAGTCTTCCAGGGGTTAGTCATGGAGGAGGATGAGGAGAAGGCGAAGTTAAAGATACAAGTGAGTGGTTCAATGATGGCTTGGGAGATGAGCCTAAGGAAGACCGGGATAGACCATCAACACCAAGGATGCCATGGTTTGTAAGGCTTTTGAGGAACTTAGCTGTGTCAGCTCTTGAGAGAGATTTGAAGAAGAAAGTGGGAATCTGGGGTTGGGTGGTCGACCCATTGGACATAGGCGGGGGGGGGAGTCAGATGGTGGACCAGCTTATTTGGTTGGCCCTTAGGTGGCTTACTTTGATACATGGATAAGTCAGATAACGTGTCATTAAAAGTCCTAGCCACTTCCAGAGGATCAGTAATAAGGCCATTTGGTGAGTTAAGTTGCAGGGCAGCCTTGTTGTAGTGGGGGTTAAGTAGGGAGCTGATGGATGCCCAGAATTTCCTAGGGTATCCAAGGTTAGCCTGTTGGAGATTACGGAAGTGGGTCTGCTTGAGGGATTTCGACAGATGTTTGCAGAGATTCCTCCAGTGCCTGTTGGTATCCCATAGGGCAGGGGAGGGGGATGCTTTATATGTGGACCAAGCATGATCCCTATCCTTTATAAGGGTAAGGAGGTCTTTTGTGACCCAGCATGAGCAGCCAACTCTGACCATTCTTGTGGTGACTGGGAAGTGCCAGTCCTGCAGGGTCAAGAGGGTCTATGTGAGGAGGGTTACTGCCTGTGTCACAATGGAGCGTGAGTAAACAGGAGACCAGTCCATGGACTGAGCCTCTTCAAGGAGATTGGGGTTTTTGAGGCAGTTCCATGTCAATTACTTGCATTCAATAACAGCTTGCTAAATCCAGCAAGGCAAAATAATCGCCAAACAAAAATGCACCCTGATTTCTCAGAGCAAGCAGTATCAGTGTGATATGTACCCACTGTGCAGTTCTAGAAGCTGCAGTCACAAATAAGGCAAACACTGGCACACGAGAAGCTCAGCCCCCCTCAGAGGCTACAGTGTCATCCAATCATGTAAAGTCCCTTATAATAGCTTTTAGATGCTTATCTGCCTCTGAGGGATCCGAGTACATATACGTTTTGCACATCATTAGACTGGGAACTGAAGCTCATGCTCACACTCAGAGACCTCAATCCCACCTGAACCGCATCAGAACTTTTCCTTTTTTGGCTGTGACAAAGCTTAATCGGGGAAAAAAATAAAATAAAATGGGGATCCATCATTGACAGTAAACTGTCTTTTCTTTTTGGTTTCACCCAGGATCTTAATTCTTATGTGTGGTCCCACCGTCACATTGAGGATTGTCCTTGGCTGTTATGCCATGTTGGGTTTTCTGTGAGTCCCAAATTCTGCTCCATCAATTTTGGAGTAAAAGCCAGTAAGTCCTTTACCTTCCTTAGTTCTAAGCAGACAAATGTGCCTTATCCTGGCTCTGTTTTCAAGGTGGTTTAAACAGTCTTAGAATCTTATTCTCAATGATTTCTCCAGTATCAGCAGTGCCAGAGCTGGTGGTGGTTTCAGTCGCTTTTTGTGCCTCCATGTCCATTGAACACTGCCATCACAGAGAATCTGTTGTTCAGACTCTCCATTTTCATGTCCAAGTCTCTATTTTCAGCAGAGCTGCCTTGGTCTGGCCCAGTGGCGCTGAATTTTCTTGCGCTTATCTGAAAACCGTGCATACATCGTTATTCACGGTAATTACTGCACTATAATGCTCGTGCTGAAATGTATGCACTGTATTGATGTGCTACCTGTTGGGGCTACTAAAATTGTGAAAGAACAAGTATTTGGGAGGGGGGGGTGTTTGAATTTAGATGACCAGAGGAGATACAAAGGAGAGTGGTCACTGATGGAGTCCACCATGATACCAGCATGCAGTACATAATCATCTCTGTTGGTAATGATCCAGTTCAGAAGGGATTGAGTGCCTGTACATGGGTTTTGCCTGGTGGGAAGTATAATAGTTTGGATCAGGTTGTGTTGTTTTAGGACGGAGGCATAGTCAGACTGGTGGGTGCTCAGCCAGTTTAAGTTAATATCACCAAGGAGAACTGCATGTCTGTGAGGGGATAAAGAGCTCAGGCCCAAGAGGAAGTTTTCTAGGCCCACAGTCCCAACAGAGGGAGGGTTGTAACAGCAGCCTATGTAGAATTTCTTACAGGCTTCCATGGTAATTTCAGATAGGAGCCATTCGCTAGGTGAGGTTGGATCTGAGCAGAGGACAATATTGGCTGAGAGGGGTTCCCTAAGGAATAGTGCAACACCACCACCCTTTTTCCTGCCTGGCCTATTATGCTGCAGGGAGGAGTATCCAGATAGCTGGTAAATGGTGTCAGTATGGTAGGGCTTTAGCCAGGTTTTGGAAAGTCCCAGAATGTGGGGCTTGCATAGTGCAACCCATGCCTCCAGGTCAGGGAACTTAGATGGAAGACTGCACACATTGATGTGCATGATTTTCAGACCCGGAGCATCAATCAAAATGTTGCAGGAGGGATTCAGTGTGGGAGTTGAGTGGGCCTGGGTTGCATTCAATGTCACCGGCTAGGAGAAAAAGAGATAATAAAATTATATATGGGCAAGAGGAGACCACAGGAGAACCAGTGAGGGAGATCAGGTAGTGGTCAAGTTGACGGCTTTCCAGATTAGAGAGAAAGGAGAGGGTGATAGGGCCAAGGGAGGATAGTTCCCAGAAAAAGTGAGGAGAGGGGTGTAGCAGGGAAGAGTGGGTGACAGAGAAGAAGGCAAGATGCTCTTGATCATCGGCTAGCACAGTGGCACAGTAATCCATCAGCACCAGGAGGGATGGCATCAAGACAGTGATCAGTGAGAGCTGTAGCAGGTACATGGTGGCAGAAGAGCTGGAAAGAGTAAGAAAAGGTGGGAAAGGAGGAAAGAGTTGTAGTCAGGATGTTTGTTATATGTAATCTGACAGGGAGAACAACTGTGGAAGGAGGGGCTGCTGGTTGAGAGAGCAGGAGAATGGGACAAACGCAGTAGAGGTACTGTGTCCTTTAGGTTTCAAGAAACTGCCCAGGGGCCAATAAGAACAGGTTATATGAAAGAGGGAGGGTTTAAGGTGGATTTAAAGAGTAGCGGGGGTGGGGAAGTGTGGGTGGGCCAAAATTTAACAGAGACAGCCACGCAGCCTTGAGTTCCTGGAGCACTGTGTGGGCCATACCTGCAAGCAAGGATTTGGGGGCGGGTGGCAGCAGGTTCTTCTCATCGTGGAGGTATGTATATCCTCATTGGAGGCAACTGCAGGGGCAGTGCTAGCCCAAAGGACCATGAGAGGATGCCTGAGGGAGAAAGGGACAAGCAGGGGTTAGAAATAGCTCAGGAAACAGTGGGAGGCTTCCTGCTTTACAAATTCACAAAACAGCTGTGTCACAAATTATGGGAGTTAAATTGGGGGACGGGTCAAAGACAGTGAGCTAGACACCAGCAGGGTCTGAAAAGATTATTTGTCTGCACTATGTCGGCAGAACATCGATACAGCACAGGATTATCTGTGTACAGCAACACATCTGTTCCATGACAGTTTTTGGGCTGATCATTAACAAATAAGGAGAACAACAGTAGACACAAAATGGAACCTTGGGAGATACCATCTGTTAAAGGTTTCTGCACAGACTGAACACTTTTCCATTTGATCAGCTGGGATCTCTTGGCCAGATAATTTGAGAATCATTGGCAGGAAAGGTGGTTGAGACAAAAGAGTTTCAGTTTAACAGGAGGCTATGAGCCACCAGGTCAAAATCATTAGTGAGGTCTATAAATGCACTGGAAAATAAAAACTCATAATGCTGGGTTACAATAAAAACTATTTATCCGATCAATAAAATAGTAAAATCCATTGCAGCTTTGGAGTGGACATGATACTAACGGTTTGTGCAGTCACATGTGCTTTATCAAGGTATTATTACATTAATCCACCTCCTCAAATACTAGAGGCAGTGAATCAGATGGGACAACCAGCACTGGAGAGGAATATTTTTTAGAGGACAGCCAAGAGGGGATTCCCCTGAATCAACTGGCACAAAACCATTAGACTCATATCAGAGGAACAATACAAATTGACACAAACAATATGTTCGCTGGACCAAACAGAACTCAAGGACCTCAACTTCTGGAATACACATAGAGATCTCTACACTGAAGCCCATGAATCATAAGATTTGGAGAAGAAGATGGTGGGGCACACAAGGAACAGGGAGGAGGCAGAGGCAGAGCACCCTACAACAGCAAGAGGAATCAGGGTCAGTGGTATCAGAGGAGACAACACTACATATGGAGGAATCAACAGAGATAATGGATGACCTGTTGGTAAATGTCACATAGAAACATGTACTTTGACAGCAGATAAGGACTGCGTTGCCCACCCAGTCTGCCCATTTCCCTACCTATTGGATAAGCTGCAGATCCTAGATAACCAACAGCCTACTTCCTCCTACCTCCCCCACCAGAGTTCCCTTATCTCTGTCCCATGCATGCTTGAATTCTCCCACTGTTTTTGACCCCACAGCCTCCTCTGGAAGGCTGTTCCATACATACACCACCCTCATCGTGAAAAAATACTTCATCATATTGCCCCTCAGATGTCCCCTCTCTATCTTAAAATTGTGCCTGCTTGTTCTTCCACGTGTCTTTTTCTGAAATATGCTACCCTCCTGGACTTTGTTGATTCCTTTGAGGTACTCTAAAGTTTCTATCATGTCCCACTTCTCCCTCCTTTCCTCAAGGGTATACACATTAAGCTCCTTTAGTCTCTCTTCTTATGGCTTCTGATGCAGGCCCTGAACCATTTAAGTTGCCCTCCTCTGGACTGCCTCCATCCTGCCTATGTCCTTGTGTAAATGGGATCTCCAGAACTGCAGGAAGTACTCCAGATTGGGTCTCACCAACTGTCTGTACATAGGGATAACAAATTCTTGTTTTCTACTGGTGATGCCTCTCCTTATGCATCCCTGTATCCCCCAGCCTCCTTACTGCCTTCTCAAATTGCTTGCCTACCTTTAGGTCATCTGATATGACTACCCCCATGTCCCTTTCCATTTTTGTTGTTGTTAGTAACTTCCCTCCATTGTGTACTCTTCCCCTAAGTTTTTGTTTCCCTGGTGCATTACTTTGCACTTCTTTGCATTGAATCTAAGCTGCCATACTTTTCATTTTTCATTTCATTTCATTCTTTATTTTTAAAAGGCGCTTTTCTCAAAACCAAAGCGCCTGTACAATTTCATAAAACAATAAATAAACCAAGTTTAAAATTAACATAAGTCATTAAAAGCTATACTAAAAAGGGGTGTCTTCAAAGCTCCTTTAAAGCTTAGGACAGTCGGGCAATTTCGCACCTGACCACTCCTCCAACCTTGCCAAGTCCCTTATCATCCTTGCCACCCCCCTTGTGTATCAACCCTGTTGCAGATCTTTGTGTCATCTGCAAAGAGGATACTTTTCCTTCCAGTCCCTCCACAACATTACTTTTAAAGAGGATCAGTCCCAGTACTGAACCATGTGGTATCCCACTAGTAACCCCCCTTTTGTCAGAGTTAACTCTGTTTACTATTGCCCTCTATGTCCAGTTGTCCAGTCAGTTTTTTTACCCAGGCTACCTCCATGGAACTCACTCCCAGGCTGGCTAACTTGTGTATTAATCTTTTGTGTGGGACTGTGTCAAAAGCCTTGCTAAAGTCTAGGTAGGCCATGTCCACAGGCCCTCCCTGGTCTACTACTTTGGTCACCCAGTCAAGTAAATCTGTTAGATTTGTCTGACAAGTCCTTCCCGCTGTGAATCCATGCTGCCTCGGGTCCTGGATATTTCCTATTATGTTTTAACTGTGGATGAAAAAAGAGTGCTGGCAATAGGTTTACCTTATTTTCCCAAAAATGACAAGAATGAATTTAGAACTATAGTGGATTTGCACTGTTTTACTTGCAAGTTAGACTTAAAGTTACATTACCATAAAAATATTGGGGATGACCTTGCTAGTAATGATGGTGTAGCAGAATCTATGAGTACAAATGAGTGCAATACTTTAGTGAATGATAATCTAAATAACAAAAAGTTAATAAACAATTCTACTTTTATACCACCTAGTAACCCCAAGGTAGCTGTCTTTCAACTGACATGTAAATGCGATATTCAACAAATGTTGCAACAAAAAAAGAAAGCACACCTTAACCCTTGCTTTGCACAGACTGATATATCAGTCCAGAATTCCTAAATGTCTAAATCTGTTGGCAGCCTAAGGGTTAATATTTGTTCTCAAGTTGAAAGACAAGCATTAGATGATTTAGGAGTGAATAAGGAAATTGTAATTAAGGGGGATTGGTGATGACTATGAACAGAGTCAAATATGAAAATGTACTCGAGTCAATTTGCAGATGAAGATTTTTATATTAAATTGTCACATGAAATGATTTTGGATTTTAAAATAAACTTTGATAGTTATCCTTATGAGACTTTTATGAATGGCACTATTAATAAGTTATGACTTTTTAATGGTATCTCATCCTATTCGGGCCACAATATGTGGGTTACCTAAACTACAAAAAAATTTCTAGACCCTCACTCCATCCCATTGTGGCAAGTATAGGCTCCCTTACAGAGTCTCTTGCACAATCTGTGGACAAATATATTCAACCCTTGGTATTCCTATCTCCTACATATCTAAAGGACACTACACACATTTTGCAAATCTTGAATGAATTGTACCTCCATGATAATTGGTGGTTGGTTACTTTGGACATTACATCTATATATACAAATATCCCCCATTGGGGGGGGGGGATGTTAAGTGCTTTACATGACTCTCTATATAGTTATCCTGGGTATACAGCATCATGTACTGAAATGTTACTAGTCCTGACAGAGAAGGTGCTTAGACATAATACTCTCATCTTTTGGAAGATTTGTATCTTCAGATAAAGGGTACTGCAATGGGTGTGGTGAATTAACTGAGTGCTGACCACAAAGATCGCCTATCTCAGCTGCACCACCAGCGTCACCTCAAGCAGGTGGACTGGTGAGACAAAGCACTCTATGCTAAGCTTTCTCTAAACAGTTTAATGAACAAATCAAATTCAAACATCTATTACTCAATAATGAGGTGAGACAATCACTGCAGTGAACAATGGGTACCAGTGCAGACTCTGAAGGGTCGGGTGGCGTAACCACTTCTAAGAGTTTATGAAAGTTAAAGGAAGTCCAACTTTTCCTGTGGTCTTCATGTGCACAGCTGAAGAGTGGTCTAGCATTGGGACAAAAAGGAGAATGGGGATTCCTGCTTGGTGCAAAGCTACACCTGCGTGAAAACCTAGGAGAGGTTGGAGGGGATGTGAGAGATTTTTAAACAGACCCTGAGTCTTCAGCTAACCCACTCTCTAAGGTTGCCCGGAATACTCTGGCACAAGAGAAATGAAATCTGCAGAACTCTTCCCTGGCACAAACCCCCAACCAGGGCTGCCAAGGAAGAAGGCATGTTGAAGCTTCTTTGGCAAAAGATCCACAGGAGGACCACCAAGATCAAGCTGAATCCCAGGGAACAACACAGTGCAAGCAAGGTGAGGCAAGCAGAAAGAGGAGGATGCAGGGGTAAGATCAGGGCCATGTAGCATCCAGCACCAAAAAAACAACAAACTGGTGGATGCGGACATACACTGGCCACATTGGACTCGATTTTTAGAGGCGAATGACTGGGAGTGGCGGATGAGGCTTCTTCCAGGACATTCCAGTTCCAAGCTGACCAAACCATAAGGAAACCAGGAGCCAGCAGTCGTGAGTCACGAAGGGTTACATCAGCTTTGACCAACGGCGGATGACAGGGAAGGCTGCTGCTGCGAAGTTCTTCACTGGCTGAAGACTGCTTCGGTGAAGAATCAGCTGTAAACAATCCCACCAAAGGAGTTGCTGCAGAAGACTGAGTCCATACACATTCAGTTGGTACTAAGAACATTGGTAATTACACTTTTCACTACACCAAGGGGTTTAGTTGTGGCTGTGGCAATTTGCCTGGAACAATGGCAAATTGCTGGAGTCCGGAGGAATTGTTCATTGCAGGGGCAATTGTTTGCTGTAGAGGCAATTTGCCTGGAGCAGGGGCAAATCACCACAGGCTGAGGCAATTGTTCATTGCAGGGGCAATTTGCCTGGAGCAGGGGTAAATTGATGGAATCCAGGGCAATTGTTCATTGCAGGGGCAATTTGCCTGGAGTAGGGGCAAATTGCTAGAATCTGGAGTAATTGTTCATTGCAGGGGACAATTTGCCTGGAGCAGGGCAAATTGCTGGAATCCAGGGCAATTGTTCATTGCAGGGGCAAATAACCACAATCCCAGTAATCATACAGTCTTGGAACTTTGCAATCAACACAACATTTCAAAAACTAGATAATACACAGTTTCATCAGCTGACAGTCACTAGATGGCAGTTGTGTGCTACGCTCCCCTTTTGCTGACCTTCCATACTTGTGGGTCTCTTTTGCACCAGGATCTGGCTACCCATCTGAAAACATTTGGGTGAACTCCCTTTCCACTCTGGGTTCCCCCTTTGCCCTCATAACGGCTGGGCCCCTTTAACCACTGTATGCCTATTGTTGCCCCTTTAATGTTTGGGGCCATTGTTTCCCCCTTTCCACCTATGGGCCTAACATTGCCCCTCCTAATTACCAAGGGCCCCTTTGCTTTCCCCTTTCATCACAGGGCCTATCATTGTTCCTACAGTTCTGGGCCTAAAGCTGCCCCTATTATGAACAGGGGTCTGGCATTGCCCCTTTTTACTCTACAGACCTTAAGGCAGGCCTTGCTGTCAGTCACCATGACTTGTCCTGCCCTCAGTCTGCCCCCCTCACATAAATATTTATGAGGTCCGCTATGGGCCTTAAGGCAGGCCCCTCCCCAGAGGCATCACTGAGCCTGAATAATTACATTGAAGAAAGGGCCTCCTGCTCGATTCTCTGGTAGTGCCACAGTGCTAAACAAAATAAACTTATTTTTAAAGCTTTAGGTAGGCAGCACTCTTCTGGTGTGCTGCCGCCAACTCACCTCCTGGCCTGGGGTGGAGTAGCTGCTTGAGGGAGGACTTGCTGGAAGAGGGAGGAGAAAATAGAACAGGGGAAGCAGGCAGTCTGACAGATGGCAGAGGGGGCCTCTGGAATGCCAACAGTTGCTGTGTCGTGATGTAGCTCTTCTGTGCTGCTGACGAGGGATTGGAACACTTGGGGCGACTAAACAAACAAAAGGGTCAAAAGACCACACCGAAGCATCGAGAAGCAGGAGACATTTTTCTTCTTTCATGGTACAACCGCCAGACTTGATTGCAGGAGCAATAGGGGCATACACTGGAACCTCAGTCTTCACTGACTGTTGGAGAGGCACCACCGCAGAGTTGATGGGACTGGCTTCAACTCCCAAAATAATCACAGGGTCCCCATTGCACTCTCTAGGCCCTCTCTTTCCACAGTTCAGCATGAACAACCCCAGGAAAAATATCTCTCCCCTATTTAAAAGATGTTCGGGGTTCTAGTTCTAGAACCCCAAGCCTGTGCCCAAAACTAATGGCCAAAAATTCAAACAGGCTCCACCGCTGGCCAGGGACAGCAGTCCCAGCAAGTGGGTGCCCATTCTCATGCTCCCTGCTCAAAAAGGGGGGGATAGAATGGAGCAGAGCAGAAAGCAGAGAAAAGAACTTTTCTTTACTTTTCTTTTGTTTTCTAACTTGTCTTGCCTGTCTATAGTGTGGGGAGGGAAGACACACCGGGCCCCATTTTCCTGCCCCTTCTAAAGCCCCCATTAACAATGGGGCACCACAGGGCAATCTTTTCCTACAGAAGCCCCCCATTTCTATAGTGCCCCTATACTTTGGGGCATTACAGATTTGGGCCCACCTAAAAATACATGTCCTCTTGTATTCCCTCTTAACATTTTATAAAAACATTTCTTAACTATTACTTCTACAGGTGTCTATAAAATTTCTTAACACTAACATTTTGCTTAAATCTCAGGATAATCTTACTTTAGTTAAAAACACTTTCAGAACATTTATAACTTTCAGTAGAAACCTTCTTATTTCCTAAGCTAAGTGACCGTGTCTTCTAATTACCTCTTTTAGGCACTATCTGTAAAAAGAGGGTGCTACTTGAAGGGCTTCCAGTATGTATCTTCTAGGAGGGATACCAAAAGTGGATCTCTGTGACCTATGAGGTTGAAAAGCTACTGGTTCTATAGGAATGTGATCTAAAGGACTACCTTCCAGTTCTAGTAAATCGGGAGGTTCTAGATTTACTACTGGTTCAGCTAAAGGGCAATTAATGGAGCGTACATGGGAGGACCTAACCCAGGGATCCCTACACTATCTTGTTGGTGAGTCCAGTTCCATCATTTTGCAGGGTAGGATTCTCCTGTGCCTCATCTGCCATAAAGTCCCCTGTAGTCTCAGTCAAAGCACTGTCTCTGAAGGTACAAGGTTTAAGAAGATTTTGATGTACTATTTTTGCACTATTGTTGTGCCACTACCAGGTTTTTTTTTAAACTTGTACATGGGTAAGTCAGGGTAGGGGATTTCAACAATGAGGAAAGATTCTGTTTCCCATCTGGTAGCTAACTGGTGACATTTCTGGGTCCTTCTTAGCAATACCTGTTCTCTGATCTGCAGTGGTGTTGCCTTGGCTTTGGCATCATATATCATGTTTTGTTTTTGTCGCACCTGATCCATGTGTTGGCTTACAATCTGAGCAGCTTCCTGCAATCTTTTGCTGTGTTCTTATACTCAGTCTGTAACAGGCAGTTCATCTGGTTGGACTTCAAATACTAGATACATGGGGAGTCTACCATGGTGAGGAAACATCAGGTAGTGTGGGTATATCCAGTTGAATAGTGGACAGTGTTATTGTACAAATAGGTGAGTTGAGGAAGTAAGGCTGGCCAATACAGACGTTTGTATTCAGGTAGAGCTCTTAACATTCCCAAGAGTGTCTGATTTGTTCTTTCACACAGTCCACTGCACTGAGGGTGATAGGTGGTGCTTTTTACTTTGTAACTGCCATACAAGGCACAGAGTCTTTTAAAGAGCTGTGATTCAAAAGCAGATCCCTGATCGGTCAAGATCTTGGTTGGATATCCATATGTGCAAACAAAGAGTTTCAAAAATGTTTCAGCTGTGGTTTGGGCAGACAGATCTTTGACAGCAGTGACAACCATGACTTTGGAGTAATGGTCCACCATTGTCAGGACATCCATTTGACCATTAGCACTGGGTTCTAACTTGAGATGATCTAAAGCAACTAATTCTAGAGGTGCTTTGTTGACTATAGGGTGGAGGGGAACTCACTGACTGATCCTGTTAGGATGTTTTAAACCACAAGTTGGGCATTCTTCACACCATTTTATGACATCAGCTCTCATACCAATCCAACAAAATTTGTTACGAATGATGAAGTCTGTCTTTTTGTGACCGAAATGTCCAGAGTGATCATGATAGACCTCAAGTAACACAGGTGCACTTCCTCTGGGAACAATTTTCTGGGAGAGCTCACAATGGGTAGTCGGATCTCGGCTCTGTCAAATGAGTCTAGAATTCTTTATGATCAGGCAGGTACTGTGCCTCCACAACTTCACTGCTTCAGGATCCATCCTTCTATGTGCTTGTTGTGTCAGACTCTGTTCTGTCGAGATATATGTCTTTATGTGTTTGACCACTGGGTCTGGTCCTGTAACTGCACCCATAAGTTGATTTATTCTGTAAATTTGTCTGGAAGTTCTGGTTCTCACTCCATTTCTGTACCCACAACTGCACTGGTTTGACAACAGGCCTGTACTATCTCTGTTGGTACCAGAAGGAAAGGTGGCATCTCTACATTTTCCAAAAGTGTAACATCAGTCTTACTTTCTGTCTGGTTGGTACTCTGGATAGTGCACCTGCATTGACCTCTAGAGTTGACCAGTCTGACCAATATCTTATGGAGAACTGGTAATTAGCCAACCTCGATGCCCATCTTTGTTCAAGAGCTTCCAGCCTGCTGGCCCAGTGGCACTGAGGGTTGAGGTGCTGGACGCCCCATCTCGCACTACACCGGTGACCTGAGTTCAGGAACAAGCTCAGGTTTTCGGGGGTTGGCAGGGGAGGACTAGGATTGAGGATCCGTAGACTGCTCTCCTAGTCCTGGGGAGGGCTTGGGGATCCTCCAATGCACTGGTAACCCCTGGTGGAGGCTGGGGCTACTGCACTGCATGGCAGCAGAAGCTTGAGGATTGGAGCAGCAGTGGATGTCTTCAAGGTATGTACAGGATCGCATGCACACTGGGTGGGATGTCATTGCATGTCCATGCTCTGAGGTGTAAAACAAAGAAAATCCCCCTTCTTTTGGGTGAGGCAATGCAGAAAATAGGCAGGCGACTGATCTCATGCCCAATGTTGGCTGACTCTATGGTTCTCCTTGGGGTCAGGGGCCACTCCTTGGGCTGGGGAGAGTGCCCAGACCTCACATACCCGATGTAGCCCTGGAGCAGTTCAGTTCAGGTGGGCGGTTGTGTACGACGACTGCAGATGGGACCCTGAGAGATCCCCTGAAAGGTAAGAGTGCATAAATAGAATCTACAAAAAAAAAGAAAAAAGAGCTTCCAGCCTTGCTGTGTTTAGATGTGCCAGTGGATTATTGTCTTTGAAAATGGTGAAGGGAGTGGCTGCTAAGCAATGCCTGAATTTTCCAGTGATTGCTCAAACCAAGGCCAAAAATTCCAAATTGAGTGAGCTGTAGTGGGCATCATTCCATTCTGACCCTCTCAAACCACAACTTGCATATGCTATCACATGCTTAATGCCTTCTTTCTCTTGCCCCAACATCTGTGCATGGCCGGAATGGTTTAGAGTAGTCAGGGTATGCTAGTATGGGTGTTTGAGTTAGAATCTGCCTCAGCTTGTCAATAGCCTCTTGCTGCTCTCCTGCCCACTTGATCGGCTGATTTTTGGGTATTCGCCCTACTTTTGTTCTTCTGAGAAGTTCATTTAGTGGCAAAGCTATCTTGGAGAAATCTTTGACTAACCGCTGATAGTATCCAACAAAACCAAGGAATCTTCTGACATCCTGCACTGTTACAGAGACTGGCCATTCTTGCATGGCTTCCAGGTTTTCAAGGTCTGGTGACACACCTTTGGCAGACACTATGTGGCCAGGTAGTTCACTTGAAATTGCAGAAGATGGCACTTGGAGGGTTTTACTTTCAGACTGTACTGGGTCAGTCATCTAGGTGCAACAGATGCTCCTGGTGATTCTTGGAATATATAATAATGTCATCCAGGTACAACAATAGAATGTCAAAGCTTCGGCTTCCCAGCAGTGTTCCACTAGTGTTTGAAAAGTTCCTGGGGCATTGCATACGACAAAGGGCATGAGGGTGAATTCAAACAGGCTCATGGGTGTTATAAAGGCAGTTTTCTCTTGATCTTCTGGAGCCATGGGCACTTTCCAATACCCACTTGTCAAGTCGAGAGTGGAGAATATTGTGGCAGACTGTTGGGCTGTAAGAGAATCCTCAATTCTGGGTAAAGGGTTGGCATCTTGATGAGTGATATTGTTCAGTTTTCAGTAATCTACACAGAACCAAATCTTCCTGTCTTTCTTTTTGACTAGGACATTAGGAACAGCCCAAGGACTGTGACTTTCCTTAATGACTTCGGCTTCTTTCATGTCTTGAATCATCTCCTTCACAGGCTGGTACATGGCCAGGGGGGAGTTGGTCTGAATCTTTCTCTTATCGGCGGGTGCTGATTGGTATGGATGTGGTGCTGCACCTCTCGGGCTAATCCAAAATCTAATGAGTGCTGACTGAAAGCCTCTTGATTCTTTCTCACTACATGGATGACCTCTGCCTTTTGTTGTTCTGTAGTCTTGGGGGTACCCAGGTTGATCTCCCGTATCCACGCCAGTACACTGGGGTCACAGTGGTTTTCAGTATCTTCCACCCCAATGGCTGGTGTTCTTTGGTCCTTCTGGATCTGGTCTTCAGGTTCCAAAATGTCCTGGAGAGACACGATGTGTAACTGGACAACTGGCTGGTTGTGATGGAGTCACACATCGTGAATCCTGTAATAGATAACCTGGACAGGGATCCTTCTCTTCATGACCGTGGCAACACTTCTGACTATCAGTATGGGTTCTTCTTTCTTGTTAGGATAGGGTTCAACCAGTGCATCGTAGTCCTGACCATGAGGGCCCACCTTGGCCTTGCACCACAAGGTGATCTCTATTCCTGATTTCAGAGTAATAGGTTTGGCGTCAGACACTCGGACCTTTCCAATCTCGCCAGTTGTACTTGCAAAGTGTTGATGACACTAAAGAAGATGAATAGTCTGCTGCAACACTCATTTTTCTACACAAGGATACCTTTTTGCTTGGGTCTGCAGGATCTGCACCAAATCCTCAAAGCAATGCTGGAGAAAGTTTATTCCGAGAATGAGTGGTGGCAAGTTGTCACTCTCTGTATCATTGATGATTATTCCTTGACAGTCCTGCACATTCTTTCCCAACTGAATGCTCGCTTCCAAATACCCTAAGTATGGAACATCGGCTACACTGCTAATGATCAAAGTAATCCAAGACTTTGGAGGTGGCTGAAGGTCTTCCGTTGTCCAATGTTGCCCTTGCATGGCATAACCTGGGACCCTGTATTCAACAATGCCATCAATTCTACTCCGTCTACTCTGACTAGAATGGTCTGACTCCTGCCAATGAAACGGGATCGATCAATTACTATGGGTGGACCTGGTCGACCATTCTTCGAGGATCATCTCCCGTCCACGAAGACTCCCTGTTTAATGTCACTGTGTGTTTGGAAGGCTGATGACATCGCCCTCAATATGGCCACTGATACTACATCTTCAGCAGTCTTCCTAGACTGTCGAACTGGTCAGTCAGATGCCTTCCTTCTCCCCTTCTGGGTCAGGACTGAGGGTCATCAAACCTCCTTCCTCATTTGATCTGAATCCAGGGTGTGTCTCTCCTCCAATCTTCTTTAAGTCCTTTTACGTCTTGACAGACCTTTGTCATGTTCCACATCAGGGTAGCTATCTGCTCCACTAATTCCGAGTTCAGGCTTGGGCTGGTTGCAGTGGAATGGACTGGCACCAGAGCCATCTGACAGCACAAGGGTCGGGAGTCTGGGAGATAACCTGGGTACCCACCTGTCAGTTCTCGACTGTATGCCCTTTCTTCAGTGGGTGATCCCTCACTCAGTGGTCACATGCGCAACAGGTCTTCTCATACCAATCCTTCCATTGGCTACCCTGGCCATGCTGCACCTAGAGGCATCACCATTTGGGGGTAGGTCATTATGTCTTCTCCCGCTCAACCTAGTCACAACACCTTGATAGCTTTCTCTTTAAAGTCCAAGAAATCTGCTTCAGGATCTTGCAGCTGTAACATACAGAGCTCCCTCCTCAAATCTTCACTATGTACCCCTTCCACAAATGTTTCTGTTAAGACATGGTCTGGGTCCGTAATCTCTCTGTCATCCACTCGCTCAAGTGCCCTCAATAGCTCCTGAAGACTCAGTGCATACTTTCAGAGAGTCTCTTGAGTCCTTCTGGGTACATGAGAAGAGTTTCATCTTCAAACTAGATACAGTGTGACTGTCAAAAACCTGTTGCAACCTCTGCAGTATCTGTTAGGCCATAGTCTTTGCACCTGCAGGCCAAGAATGAACTTCTCTGTGGGCAGCACCTTTAAGTTGTCCAATGAGTATTTCTACTTTCTGTCTTTCTGGAATTTGGTATAGCTGAAACATGGCTTGCATCTTAGAATGGAACTCATCCAAATTACTAGTCCCACTCCCATCTCTTTCTGATGTAAATTGAGGAAGCCAATGTGCCCTGTAGTAGTACAGCATTGTCAGGGGTGAGGGAGGCATGTTCTCTTGGTCTTCCATCCCAGTCTATATGGATTCATTACCTATGGATGCACAATCCCCTCCATACAATCCACTACTGCAACCCGGTACTGCTTGATTCTTACTTTAGAAGCTCTGGTTTTGGACTCCTTAAAACTTGTCCTCCTTACTACTCCCCCAACATTTTTTCTCTGTGGTGAACTAAATGAGTGCTGACCATGAAGATCGTCTATCTCAGCTGCACCACCAGTGTCAACTCAAGCAGGTGGACTGCTGAGACAAAGCTGTGGTTTGAATGGGGTTGGGTGGATGGAGGCACCCGATAAGGAGAGGCAGGAGATAATCTACAAGTTTGATGCCCAACAGGCTTTATTCATACCACAGGGAAAGGTAGACACAGTCACAAGGGAAGAGGGGAACTGAACGATACAAGAAGAGTAAACAACATTCCCTACTGTCGCTAAGAGGTGCACCTTGGCCTAAGGCCACTATCTATTACACTCTATGCTAAGCTTTCTCTAAATGGTCTAATGAACAAATTCAAACATCTACTACTCTATAATGAGGTGAGACAATCACTGCAGTGAACAATGGGTAACAGTGCAGACCCCAAAGGGTCAGGTGGTGTAACCACCTACAAGAATTTATGGCTGTTAAAGGAAGTCCAACTTTTCCTGCCATCTTCATGTGTACAGCTGAAGAGTGGAGTAGAAAAGGGGCAAAAAGGAGAATGGGGGTTCCAGCTTGGTGCCAAGCTACACCTGCGTGAAAACCTAGGAGAGGTTGGAGGGGATGTGAGAGATTTTTAAACAGACCCTGATTCTTTAGCCAACCCACTCTCTAAGGTTGACAGAATACTCTGGCAGAAGAGAACTGAAATCTGTTGAACTCTTCACTGGCACAAACCCTCAACCAGGGCTGCCAAGGATGAAGGAACAAAGACTTGGCTGTGAATCCACTTAGGATTGCCAATGGTGAAGATCTGTGGCAGTTTCTCCAGCACAAACCCTTGACCATGGCTGCCAAGGATGAAGAAACAAAGGCTGGTTGAAGTTCACTGGTACAAGCCCTCGACCAGGGCTGCCAAGGATGAAGGAGCAAGTACTTGGCTTTGAATCCACTTGTAAGGATTGCCTAGGATGAAGATCTGTTGCAGTTTCCCCGGCACAAACCCTCGGCCTGGGATGCCAAGAATGAAGGAACGTTGAAGCTTCTTTGATGAAAGATCCACAGGAGGACCACCAAGATCAAGCTGAATCACAGAGAACCACATGGTGCAAGCAAGGCGAGGCAAGCAGGAACATGAGGATGCAGGGGGAAGATCAGGGCCATGTAGTGACCTGCAACAGAAAAACAACAAACTGGCAGACGCGGACACACACTGTTCACATCAGACTCAACTATGGGCAAATGACTGGGAGTGGCAGACGAGGCTTCTTCCAGGACTTTCCAGTTCTAGGCTGACCAAACAACAAGAAAACCAGGAGCCAGCAGTCACGAGTCACACAGGATAACATCTGCTTCAACCAATGGTGGATGACAGGAAAGGGTACTGCTGCGAAAGTTCTTTGCTGGCTGAAGACTGCTTCTGTGAAGAATCAGCTGTAAAAAAATCCACCAGGGGTGTAGCGGCAGAAGATTGAGTCCGTACACATTCAGTTGGCACTAAGAACACTGGTAAACACTTTTCACTGCACCAAGGAGTTAAGTTGCTGCGGGGGCAATTTGCCTGGAGCAGGGGCAAATTGATAGGATCCAGGGCAATTGTTCATTACAGGGGCAATTTGCCTATAGCAGGGGCAAATCACCAAAATCTAAGGCAATTGTTCATTGCAGGGGCAATTTGCCTGGAGTAGGGTCAAATTGCTGGAATCTGGAGCAATTGTTTGTTGCAGGTGCAATTGTTCATTGCAGGTGCCATTTGCCTGGAGCAGAGGCAAATTGCTAGAATCCTAGGCATTTTTTTTTATTGCAGGGGCAATTTGCCTGCAACGGGAAAATTGCTGGAATCTGGAGCAATTGTTCATTGCAGGGGCAATTTGCCTGGATCAGGGGCAAATTGCTGGAATCCTGGGCAATTGTTCATTTCAGGGGCAAATAACCACAATCCCAGTAATCGTACAGTCTTGGTACTTTGCAATCAGCACAACATTTCATGGAAGCACCAGGGGAGGTCGACAGTGAAAATGCCAACATCCCCTACAGCGGCGGCACAATACAGCGTCGGTGTTATTACTGCTCCATATAGTGAGTGTTTTCTGTGGGGGTCTGCCCCCGCAACTTGAACTTTAGGATTATCAAATCCAGGACTGAGTTGGTTGGGGGCAGAACACTGGAAGTGAAACACAAAAAGGACCATTACAGTAACTGTCGCCGTAATGGTCTTTTTTTGTGTTTCACCGTCGGGGTGTCGATGTGCAGGGGTGCATCAACATTTCATATACTAGGCAATACACAGTTTCATCAGCTGACAGTCACTAGATGCCAGTTGTGTGCTAAGCTGCCCTTTTGCTGACCCTTCACACTTGGGGGTCCCTTCTGCACCAGGATCTTGCTACCTATCTGGAAAGTTTTGGGTGAATATCCTTTCCACTCTGGGTTCTTCTTTCTCCCTCGTAATGGCTGGGCCCCTTTAACCACTGTATTCCTACTGTTGCCCCTTTAATGTTTGGGGCCATTGTTACCCCCTTTCCACCTTTAGGCCTAACATCGCCCCTCCTTATTACCAAGGCCCGTTTTGCTTTCCCCTTTTATCATAGGGCCTATCATTGCCCCTACAGTTCTGAACCTAAAGCTGCCCCTATTATGACCTGGGGCCTGGCATTGCCCCTTTTAACTCTATGGGCCTTAAGGCAGGCCTTGCTGTCAGTCTCCATGACTTGCCCAGCCCTCAGCCCTCCCCCTCACATAAATATTTATGAGGTCCCCTATGGGCCTTAAGGCAGGCCCCTTCCCATGTGCATCACCGAGCCTGAATAATTAAATTGAAGAAAGGGCCTCCCACCTGATTCTCTGGTAGTGCCACAGTGCTAAACAAAATAAACTTCTTTTTAAAGCTTTAGGTGGGCAGCACTCTTCTGGTGTGCTGCTGCAGACTCACCACCCTGGCCTGGGGTGAAGTAGCTGCTTGAGGGAGGAGTGATAACTTGCTGGAATAGGGAGGGGAAAATGGTACAGGGGAAGCAGGCAGTGCGGCGGATGGCAGCAGGGCATCTGGAGGGCCGACAGTTGCTGCACCGCAGTGTAGCTGTTCTTTGCTGCTGATGAGGGACTGGAACACTCAGGGCAACTAAAAAAACAAAAGGGGCATCAACAGCCCACACTGAAGTGTCGAGGAGCAGGGGGAATTTTCCTTCATTTGCAGTACGACCACTGGACTCTACCACAGGAACAATTGGGCACACACTGGAACCACATTCTTCACTGGCTGTTGGAGAGGCACCACCGCAGAGTTGACATGACCGGCTTCAAATCCCAAGGTAATCCCAGGGTCCCCGTCGCACTGTATAGGCTCTCTCACTCCACAGCCCAGCACGAACAACCCCAGGAAAAATGTCTCTCCCCTATTTAAAAGGTGCTTGGGATGCTAGTTTTAGAACCCCAAGCCCATGTGAAAAACCAACGACCAAAAATTCAAATGGGCTCCATGCACTGGTCAGGGACTGCGGCCCCAGAGGGTGGGTGCCCATTCTTGTGCTGTGTGCTCAAAAAGGGGGGGATGGATAGGATAGAGCCGAGCAGGCAGCAGAGAAAAAAATATTCTTTATTTTTCTTTTCTAATGTGCCCTGCCTGGCTATAGTGTGGGGAGGGATAACACACACACAGGAGCCCCCTTTTCCTGCCCCCCCAGAGCCCACACTGACAATAGGGCAGCCCAGGGCACACTTCTTCCTACAGAAGCCCCCCATTTCTGTAGTGCCCCCATACTTTGGGGCATTACATGGGGGCTTCCTTTGCATCAAATTATGCCAATTTATATTTTGTTAGTTGGGAGAGACATTTTTTTTTTAAACAGGAGAGACACATTAAGCAGAAGCTTGTTTACAGGTGCAACCTGGGAGCATAAGGAAGTTAAATAACTTGCTCAGGGTCACACAGTATGCAAGTGGGGGCTGTGGGTTTCAAATTCAGCTCTCCAGGTTTGCAACTCAGAGCCTTAAACCACTGCACTATACTGTCCTTTCTTCTCAAGGTTTTTTGGAAAAAATGACATCTTTAAACATTTTATAGATGACATATGTTTTTGGTGTGGAGGGGGTTCCCATTGGAGCTAATGGACTTTGTATAGTACCTGGAGGGTACAAATGCAGATTTGAGATTCACTATGCATTATGAGGACCAAAGTGTGAATTTAGGGGATTTGACCATTGAAAATGATGGTATCGGAGATATAAGCACTCAGCTGTATAAGAAAAGTACAGATAAAAATGCCTTGCTACATTATGAAAGTTGCCATTGGAGGCATTTGATTGAAAACATCCCATGGGGCCAATATATAAAACCTCCATTTTAAGGAATGAGATTACAGTAATGAGTGTATCAATATAGCAATACAGTATGTGGAGGGGGTGACTAGAGAATAGTTATTGAAGCCGAGAAATAAAAGTATGACTACAGGAGGAAATGTGCCGAATGTTTTGACTGAATTTAGCCCTTACAGCTACTGTATCTAATTTGGTCTGTGCTTTAAAAGAATTGGCATATTTTACAAACAAGAGAAAAATTGAAACCGTTCACTGAGAGACTATGCCAGATTATATATTGTAGGGGGGCTAACATTGCAAATTAAGTGACAAGCAGTTTGTACTGTATGTTAATGAAAAGAAATGTGACAGACCTCCACACCCAGCAGGTACCTTTAAATGTGGCACTTGTACTTTTTGCAATATTATTAAAGATGATGGTGGTTTTAAACACCTGGTTTCAAATGCTACATCCATTCCAAAGCAGTCTGTTAACTGTAACACCTGTAATTTGCTTTATCAAAGCAATCAAATCAAATCAGAATCTTTATTTATCCAGGTGGGCACCATTGAGCAAGGCTCATTTGCAAGGTGGGCCTGGTCATGAATACATCAAAGTACAGTACAAAAGCAGGTATACAAAAAGCAATAATATACAAGGAAGAAAAAGTATATACTGTACAGTGTACACAGTACAGTACAAGGTTGAATTAAATGAAAAAAAAACAGCATTATTTTACAATTGAAGAAGTCAGCAGATGTACAATCAACCATAGGCATACAGGGGTTATAAGCAGAGATCTTTTGAGTGAGGCAGCCGGCAACTACACATATAGGGGAAAGAGGCTGTGTATGGGGTGGCAGGTTAGAGAGGTAAAGAAGAGGAGGGATATAGTGAGGAAATCATTTGCAAGGTGCTTTCATGTAGCGATCATAGAGTGCCTTGAAGATATTCAGGCTAACAGGACAGCTCAGCTTCAAGTTCCTTTGTAAACCATTCCACAATGTGGGTAAAGAGAAGCTTAGAGCAGCTTTGCTGAAATGAGTTTTGACCCTTGGAACTTGGAGGGCAATTAGGGAATAGCTCCTTACAGCGTACGTGCCTAACACACTCCGGGGAATACAATCTGAGACATATGAGGGGATCTTGTTGGTCACCACTCTGAAGGCCCATAGGGCAGCGTTTCTATTCCTTCTATAGTGAAGGGAAGTCCAGCCTAAAGATGAGTACAGGGAGCAGTGGTGTGTGGAAAATGGAAGGCCAGTAATGAACCTGATAGCTCTGTGGTAGAGGGTGTCCAACTTAGCCAGTGCAGTGGCAGTGCAGTGGCTGTAGAGCAGGTCCATGTAATCTATTAAAGATAGGAAGGTAGCTTGAACCAGTTGAATCTTGGCCTCTTTTGTGAGCAGGTGGTTAATTCTGTGGAATAGTCCTAATCTTTGCCTTAGTTTCTTCTGTAGTTCTTCGAGATGGTCGGCGAAGGAAAGTTTATGATCGAGCCAAACTCCTAGATATTTGAATTTAGCTACATACTCTAGTGTTTCTCCAAGAACAGTGGTAATATGTGGGATAGCTTCCCCCCAGCAGGAATTGCCACATGCAAGGAGGGGGAGAAGAGCATGGCTTTTGTCTTTTTCACATTGAGCAAAAGCTTTTTGTTTACGAGCTGGTATTGTAGAAGGTTAAATTCAGCTTTGAGGTCTTCACAGGCTGCTTCCGGCATGGGATGACTCAAGTACAGTACAGTGTAATCCGCGAATAAGTGGATATCGACTTTTTTGATGGGGTCATTGATGTTGTCAAAGTAGACTGCAAAGAGGAGGGGACCAAGGATAGAGCCCTGGGGCACGCCCATCTGCATAGGTTTTAATGGAGAAAGATCACCTATAGCTTTAACCTGCTGTTTCTGTTCTCCGGGGCAGACTGCAAACCAGCACATAGATTTATGGTCCAGGTCTAAGGTGCTTAGGGAGGAAAGAAGCAGGCTGTGATCGACTGTGTCAAATGCCTTACTAAGATCCAAGAAAACGGCACAGACATGCTTCTTGTTGTCAAGGTCTAGGAGCCAATCATTGGTCACCTTAGCTAGGGCTGTTACGGTGCTGTGCTTTGCTCTGAATCCAGACTAAACTGGGTTTAATAGGCTTCTGGATTCTAAGTTTACCCCTAGCTGGCCACACACTATTTTTTCTAGTAATTTAGACAGGATGGGGAGGAGGGAGATCGGTCTGTAATTATTTAGATCGCAAGGGTCACCTGCTTTTAATAGAGGGATGACATGGGCTATTTTCCATTGAGGGGGGAGGCTACCCTGGGAGAGTGACATGTTGAATAGGTGGGTGATTGGCACTGCAGGCACATGGTAGACACATTTCTGATAGTATGGCTTTATGAAGTCGGACCCTGCTCCCTTCCTGGTGTCCAGTTGAAGCAGTAGGTCTTCCACCTCTTTTAGAGAGACAGGCAGGAGGGAGAAGGCCTCCTTGGTGGAGGGGAATTCGTGGGTTGGTGGGCCCTGAGCTGTGCAGAGGTCATTGGCAGGAGAAGTATCAAATGCTAGCCCTGCCATTGCAAAATGGTTATTGAGGGCTTCCAATATCTCCAATCGGTTAGAGATAACTCTGCAAGCGGACTTAATTTTTGCTGGAATGGAATTACCAGGTGCTTGTGAAGACATGTCTTTTAATGTTTTCCAGGGCTTTGAAGGATTTCTTGAGGCAGAGGCTAGCTCCGAACGATAGTAGGTGGCGTTGGCTGCTCTGACCAACTTGGTGCACTTGTTACGTGCTCTCTTAAAAAGACTCCAATCTGAGTCATTCTTGCTTCTTCTGGCTTTTTTCCATAAAGTATCCCTCCCTAACAGGAAAGCTTTGAGCTCAGGTGAGAACCAACGGCAGGTGCTGCTCCTGACCCACACCTTAACCAAGGGTGCATGCTTATTTAAAGCCTCACTTAAAATATCGTAAAAAATAGTATATGCCCTGTTAACTGTTTTGGCTAGGAATAATTCCTGCCATCGCGATGAATGTTTCAAGTCGTGGACGTAAGCAAACAAATCAAAGTTAAGTTTGCACCTCTTGATAGAGAACTTTGCCACAAACTGTGGGTTGTGCACGGATCTAATGGTGGTGATTATACAATAATCGCTAATGTCTGAGAAAAATGTTCTGACATGAGAGAACAGGTGTGGCTTGCTAACCAAAATTACATCTAAGAGGGAGCTGTTGTTAAGTTCTTTTTATTTGGGAGAGTAGGCTCGCCAATGAGTTGCACCAGCCCTAGAGTGTCACAAAAGGATTTCAAGAGAGCTGATGCACTTGATAGCCAATCGTAGTTCAGGTCGCCAAGAATAATGGTTTCCAAGGAACTAAGCCCCAGTATGGAACTGAGGTGAGACAGGAGATGAGGCCCGGCAGAAGGGGGCCTGTAGCAGCCTATTACACAGAGTGCATTGGAAGAAGAAAGTTTGATCTTTAGGGTCAAGCACTCGAATTCTTTGGGGGAGGATGATGCGACTAAGTATTTTTCCCTTACATAAATTGCCACCCCACCTCCTTTTGATTGCCTATCCGCTCGGAAAAGAAGATAATTTGAGATATTGATTTCATTGTCTGGAGTGGCTGGCCTAAGCCAGGTCTCAATGATCACTAGGATGTCAGGTAGTGTGTGGCTCACTCAACCCTGGATAAGGGTGAACTTTTTCAGCAAACTACAGGCATTAAGATGCATAAAAGACATTCCTTTGATACCTGCCAGGCGTGATGGAGAAGCAAGGGTGTCTAATGGTCCTGGGTTGAGTTCGACATTGCCTGAGCACTATAGTAAAAGAAGCAGGATTCTTTTTAAGGCAGTGAACTGTAATTTGTAAGCACTATATTTTTGGGTGAAAGGGGAGGTGGTGTTGATGGGTAGGCCTGTACCCACTCCTGGTGTTATACTGGCCTATACCTATATATATTTCTATATAACAAATCACACACGCACGAGCGCGCACACACACACAAATACAATAAAAAATTAAAAAGCTAGATAAACATGTGGGGAGTAGTGCAATGTTATGGCTGTGGGGCAGCAGTCTTCCAGGAGTCTTTCTGGAGGCTGAGATGCTGCCCTATTTGCAGACAACTATCTGCCCTGAGGGAGAAAGTTGCCCGTCTTCAGGCTGCACTGGACTGTAGTAAGGAAACCTTCCCCCAGGCCATGCTGGACAGTAGGAAGGGACCCTCCCCCATCCAGGGAGCACCAGAGCCACCACCACTACCTCAGAGGTTGTGAAGAAAGCACAGCAGTTGGACCACAGTGGGCTCAGAGAGGGTGAGGAGGGTGGAACAGAGGCACACCCAGTCAATTGTTCCACTCCACAATCCATACACCATTCTGGGGAGCATAGCTCCCCATGGATGCACCCGCGAGAGAAGACTGATGATAACTGTCACAAGGGAGGCCCACAGAAAGGGAGGCAGAGGACACCAAAGGAAAGGAAGCAGTTCCTGGCGGGGGGACCCAATTATTAGGGTATAGAACTGGGGAGCTGGGAAAAATGAAGTAAGGTGCCTGCCTGGTGCCATGGCTTAGAGGGACAGGAAGCGATCCTCAGGATCACGAGAACAGCTGCAAGGATTCCGAGCTTGGATGTAATTGTCCACCTAGGGACAAATGACGGCTCATCATGAGATTAGAGCAGTGCAGGAGGACACTGCAGAGTTGGGAGGGACCTAAGACAAGTAGCACACACAGTATCATCTCAGAGGTGCTGCCTGTCAAAAGCATGGGGAGGCGAGGGTAATTGGCACCATGCAATTTAATGAATGGTTGAAAAAATGGTGCAGAGAAAATTGTTGTGTAGGGTATCTTGCTGACAGGAAGGCACTCATCACAGCGGTGGGTGAGAGCTTTTAGTCGATTGTTTTGTGAGGACACAGTTTGGCCCAACCCCTTCCCCCCTCACCCCACCCACCCCTGAAATAGTTCCTTTATACCTGAGGTTCTGACATCATTTCCTCCAGTGCAAGGTGCATTTCACTGTCATATCCTCACTAGCACACTGCACTGATAATATAAGCATACACGTTGTATAATATATATATATATATATTTCTATATAACAAATCACACACATAGCGCTACACACACACACACAAATACAATAAAAAACAAAAGAAAACTAGATAAACATGTGGGGAGTAGTGCAATGTAATGGCTGTGGGGCAGCACGCCCTCCGGGAGTCTTTCTGAGGCAGAGATGCTGCCCTATTTGCAGACAACTATCTGCCCTGAGGGAGGAAGTTGCTGCCTTCAGGCCACACTGACAGTAGTAAGGAAACCTTCCCCAGGCCACACTGTACAGTAGAAAGGGAACCTTCCCATCCAGGAGCACTAGCGCCACCACCACTACCTCAGAGGTTGCGAAGAAAGCACAGCAGTTGGACCACAGTGGGCTCAGGGAGGGTGAGGAGGGTGGAACAGAGGCACACCCAGTCAATTGTTCCACCTGAATCCATACACCATTCTGGGGAGCATAGCTCCCCATGGATGCACCCGCAGAGAAGACTGATGATAACTGTCACAAGGGAGGCCCACAGAAAGGAGGCAGAGGACACCAAAGGGAAAGGAAGCAGCTCCTGGTGGGGGACTCAATTATTAGGGGTATAGAACTGGGGGGAGCTGGGAAAAATGAAGTAAGGTGCCTGCCTGGTGCCATGGCTTGGAGGGACAGGAAGCGCATCCTCAGGATCACGAGAACAGCTGCAAGGGATTCTGAGCTGGACGTAATTGTCCACCTAGGGACAAATGACTTGGCTCATCATGAGATTAGAGCAGTGCAGGAGGACATTGCAGAGTTGGGGAGGGACCTAAGACGAGTAGCACACACAGTATCCTTCTCAGAGGTGCTGCCTGTCAAAAGCATGGGGGAGGCGAGGTAATGGCACCATGCAGTTTAATGAATGGTTGAAAAAATGGTGTGGAGCACAGGGGTTTGGCTTCATTGGGGACTGGGGTTCCACCTGAGGACACCAGCCTATACTGGCAGGATGGTCTGCATCTGTCCAGGAAGGAACAAGTCTTTTGAGCAATTGGTTTAAATGCTTCATTGGCAAGCTTTTAAACTAGTCAAAGGGAGGCACTGACAAGCAGCAGGAAAATCCCAGCCTCTCCTACAAAACAGGGTACTAAATGAGAAAAGACTGAGGTAGAACGGTCAGTGGGGGATGCTGCAACAGAAGGTAAAGCCATCAAAAAATGGAGAGCAATGAGTACTAATGCCCATAGTCTGGGTAACAAGCTTCCTGAATTAGTGGCCTTGATGGAGGAGGAACATCTGGATATCGTGGCAGTCACAGAAACATGTTACACACAAAACCATGATTGGGACATAAACATACCAGGATACACTGTCTACAGGAGGGACAGGGAGGGTAAAAGAGGAGAAGGAGTAGTTCTTTACATAAGGGAAGGAATAAAAGCAACAGAACAAAAGGGTAAACAGGGAGGAGAAGAAGCACTGTGGGTAAATTTGGAGACAGGCAATGGCACCACAATACACACAGTGGTTGTATACTGACCCCTTCTCAGGGGGAGGAAATGGACAGGGAAATGATAGAAAGTATACTTGGAATGGCAGAAAAGTGGAAATATTGCTGATGGGTGATCTGAATATGCCAGATGTTAACTGGAGTGCAGTTGCAGCTGCCACTTCGAAGAGTGCAGTTATTCTAGATGCCCTAAGGGGGCATGCCTTAGACAACTAGTAGTGGAGCCCACTCGAGAGGGAGCAATATTAGACTTGATTCTCTCAAATGGAGATGGAGAGAGGATCACAGATGTAGAAGTGGGTAGCCATCTGGGAACTAGCGACCATCGAACAGTATGGTTCACGATAAACACAGCAATAGAGTCAAGCCATACAAAGACAAAAGTACTGGACTTTAGGAGGGCTGACTTTGCCAAAATGGGTGAGTGCTTAAGGAATGCACTAGCAAATGGGCAGGAAGGAGGGGTGGAAGAACAATGGGGAATAATAAAACCTGCCATCACAGAGGTAACGAGCCTTTGTGTGAAGCAAATAAACAAAACGACGATGTAAGAAACCACTATGGTTCTCAAAAGAAGTGGCAGTGAAGGTTCAAGAGAAAAAGAAAGCAGTCAGGAAGTACAAGGAATCGCAGAAGGAGCAGGACAGAGAACTGTATCAGTTAAAGCAAAAGGAGGCTGGGAAGGCAGTCAGAACAGCAAAGGCCCAAACCGAGGAAAAGATAGCCAACTCAGTTAAGAAGGGGGATAAAACCTTTTATAGGAACATCAGGGAGCAAAGGAAGACCAAGGGAGGGATAGTGAGGCTTAATAAAGGGGAGGGAGGGTGGGCAGAGGGAGACTGTGAAAAGGCAGAGATACTAAACAAATATTTTTGCTCAGTATTTACAAATGAAGAGGGGGAGGTACATAAAACAAACAGTAGTAACACTCTGGATTCAGAAGTTGATACCAGCCCACTTACAGAAGAAAGGGTTCTGAAAGAGCTCTTAAAACTGAAGGTGGACAAAGCAATGGGGCCTGATGGGATTCATCCCAGCATTCTAAAAGAGCTAAGGGTAGAACTAGTGACACCGCTGACTACCCTTTTTAACAAATCATGGGATGATGGGGTGGTACCTAAGGACTGGAGGAGGGCAGATCTGATTCCCCTTCACAAAAGTGGGAGCAAGGCAGAAGCAGGAAACTACAGACCTGTTAGTCTAACCTCAGTGATAGGGAAAATGATGGAATCACTTCTGAAGGAAAGAATTGTCGAGTATCTAGAGGCCAGAGGGGCACAGGACCCTAGGCAGCATGGATTCACAGTGGGAAGGTCATGCCAGACAAATCTGATAGATTTCTTTGACTGGGTGACCAAAGTAGTAGATCAGGGAGGGGCTGTGACATGGCCTACCTAGACTTTAGCAAAGCATTTGACACAGTCCCACACAAAAGATTAATATACAAGTTAGCCAGCCTGGAGTGGGTCCCAAGATGACAGCCGGGTAAAGAATTGGCTGGAGAATAGGACACAGAGAGTAATAGTAAATGGAGTCCACTCAGAAGAAAGGAGGGTTACTAGTGGGTACCACAGGGTTCAGTATTAGGACCGGTCCTCTTCAATGTCTTTATAAGCGACATTGTGGAAGGACTGAAGGAAAAGTATGTCTCTTTGCAGATGACACTAAGATCTGCAACAGAGTTGATGCACAGGGTGGGGTGGAAAGGATGAGAAGGGACTTGGCAAGGTTAGAGGAATGGTCAAATGTATGGCAGCTTAGATTCAATGCTAAGAAGTGTAAGGTAATGCACCTGGAAACAAAAAACCCAGGGAAGAGTACACAAAGTGGGTGAGATACTAACAACAACAAAAATGGAAAGGGACCTGGGGTAGTCATATCAGATGACCTAAAGGTGGGCAAGCAATGTGAGAGGGCAGCAAGGAGGGCTGGGGGTTACTGGGATGCATAGGGAGAGGCATCACCAGTAGAAAACAGGACGTTATTATCCCTCTGTACAGACAGCTGGTGAGACCCCATCTGGAGTACTGTGTGCAGTTCTGGAGACCCAATCTCCGCAAAGACATAGACAGGATGGAAGCTGTCCAGAGGAGGCAACTAAATGGTGCAGGGTCTGCACCAGAAGACATATGAAGAGAGACTTAAGGAGCTTAATATGTATAGCCTCGAGGAAAGGAGGGAGAGGGGGGACATGATAGAAACTTTCAAGTACCTCAAGGGAATCAACAAAGTCCAAGAGGGTAGCATCTTTCAAAAAAAAGGTGTGCAAGAACAAGAGTGCACAATTTGAAGATAGAAGCAGGGCGGCTCAGAGGTAATTTAAGGAAGTATTTTTTCACAGATCAGGTTGTGGATGCATGGAACGGCCTTCTGAAGGAAGTTGTGGAGTCAAAATCAGTGGTGGAATTCAAGCATGCATGGGACAGTCATAAGGCAATTCTGGGGGGTGGGGGTAAGAAGAAGTAGGCTGCTGGTTAACTAGGATCTGCAGCTTATCCAGTAGGTAGGGAAATGGGCAGACTGGGTGGGCCAAGCGGTCCTTATCTGCCGTCAAATTCTATGTTTCTATGTTAGTGTTGCAGCCACTAGTGTCCTGGCAGAAATTTGACATGAGTAGGAAGTCTCAAGTCTAGATGGGGGAGTATTCTGCAGAGGCAGCTCGGGAGATGTCCCACTCCCCGGCAGAGACAGTTGAGAAGCTCCATAGCCCAGAATGGCTACCTGAAAGGAGCTGTTGGATGCGGGACAGGGAGTAGTGCAAGGGTCATTCCACTTTAGGGATGGATGAGGGTACCGAAGAATTGAACTAATGGATCCATGGTAGATCTAAATGCCACAACAGCCGGCAGTAAAAGCCTCTAGAAGCCTAGACCAATCGACGATCAGGTGTCATAAGTTCAAAATCCTTTTGTTGGCTGAGAGGTGGTTTTGGTGCTGAATGTACCTGTGGAGCAACTCTTTGCAGCTGAGCCAGTGAGGTGGTTCAAGGCTGCAATCTGTTGTGGCAAGATTGGTCTGTAGCTTTCGTTTCTGTTTCTGGCCCTGCTCCACCAGTACAGAATGGGAGTGGGGGAAGGTGTTCAAGTCTTGCAGCCTTAGTGGATGAGCATGGTTCAGCCTGGGAAACACGCAGAAACCCCCCGGGGAGGATCCTCAGAAAGAGAGGTATCCCAGGTCCACCAGAGCAGAAGGGGAAGTAGAAAATATAATGTGTTTCCTCTTTAGCAGAAAAGACAGCCGTTGTAGCCCTCTTGTGACTATGTAGTATAATTTGTAAATGAGAAAGTAGGAAAAAAAAAATGAATGAAATTTTTGCTTTATGGTGTGGAGTGCAATTGTGGTGCTTCTTACATTGAAAAACAAAGCACCAATTTAAGGTAAAATTTCAGAAGATCTACAGAGTATAGCACGAAGAAGTAATAACAATGCATTAGCATGCCACATAATAAAAGAGGGTACCAGCTATGGTTTTAACATTTTTCAGCCTAGAGAAATTGGTGTTAGGAATTAGACGGGGTGATTTAGATAAGAAATTGTTGAGCTGTGAGAGTGCCTGGCAATACCATTTATGGGCACATCAGTATCGATTAAATTGTATGTTTAGTTTGCTGTAATTTTTAATAGAGACATGATTCGTATAGTTCTAATTATTTTTGCAAATATTATAACTAATCTTTTATAGTTGAAATGGCCACTGTATAGAATGTTATTACCTTTGTAATTAGGATTGTATTTTAAGGACAGGGCTGCATGTAAATACTGTGTCTGCTCTAAATATTTTGATGTTTTATTAAGGACCACGTTTTAAGTAGATAGTTGATCCCTGATGTTTTATTGCATAATTAATCATTATGGGAGCTTGTTAAGGATGTTCAAGTTCAAGTTCAAGTTCAAGTTTATTGCAAGAAAGACTCAGTTGAGCAAGCTCATTCACAAGGAGGTCTTGAGGCACGTACACATACAGTTCGCAATTACATAGACAGGAGATATAAAATGTAGAACAACAAAGAAAAAAGATATAATACAAGAGGTATACACAATAGAAGTCCTTATGCTATATAAGCAGCACATTCCAGCTTTAACCTTGCCCTAAATTATGCAACACATTTCAGCTTAATAAGTAGAGGGCCAGTTGGTACCTAGGAAGTTGACCTGGCGTTGGGGGCCTAGTAGCAGCTACATATGTCTTTTAATTTAGAGATAGCTAGTGTTTTGTAGGAGTTAATTGATACGATGCTGCTTAGCTTCAGCATGACTTGTAGTTGGTTCCAAATGTTTGGGAGGGCGTATGAGACAGCTCTTTGGCCAGCTGTGGTACGTGTCCTGGGAACGTCTAATAAGATAAGGTTGGATTTCCTTAGGGAATAGGCGCTATGCGAGATGTGTATGAGAGACATTAAATAGACAGGCAGTTTGTGGAGTAGTAATTTGAGGGTCCAAATGCCAGCATGCAGGAGGCGTCTGGTGGCAAGAGAGGTCAACCCAACTGCTGCACAAAGATCACAATGGTGGGTCCTGTACGCAGAGTTAGTAATGAAGAGAAGAGCGCAGTGATAGAGTACGTCCAGTTTTGATAGGCTCAAGGTTGGGGAGGAGATAAAGATAATGTCTCCATAGTCAAGCAAGGGAAGGAATGTTGCTTGAACAAGTCTTTTGCGGGTCACGAGAGAAAAGAGGGTCCTATTTCTAAAGAAGAAACCCAAGCGTGCTTTAAGCCTCTTTGATAGATCCTCGATGTGGTCATTGAAGGAAAGCTTGTTTTCTATCCACATACCTAGATATTTAAATTTAGGTACGACTTCCAAGGGTTCACCTAGGGAGGTAGCTATGAAGTTTTTAGGTGGGGTAGGTAGGGCACCAGACAAGGCAAGTCTCGAGAACATCATTGTCTTGGTTTTTTTGGTATTTAAGAGAAGTTTGGCATTGATAAGGTTGCTTACTAACTGGATAAAGTCAGCTTGGAGTGCTTCCCTGACTTCCATTAAGGATGCACCTGGTGCTTATAAAACCGTATCGTCCACAAAGAAATGTATGCTAGAGTTCCTTATGTGGGAGTCAAGGTTGTTGACGTACAGGGAAAACAGGATTAGTCCTAGGATGGAGCCCTGAGGGACTCCTCTGGAAATTGGAAGGGGGGCAGATAGTAGGCCATCAGCTTTGACTTTTTGTATCCTTCCCGTGAGATAACTGTTAAACCACTGTAAGGTAAGTGGAGTGGCACCTATGTAGGCAAGACAGGTGATTAGGAGGTGATGGTCTACAGTGTTGAAGGCCTTATCAAGGTCTAGAAAGACTGCACCAGTAACCTTCTTGGTGTCCATGGCATGGATCCAGTCATTAGAGACTTTAGCCAAGGCTGAGATGGTACTGTGCTTCGACCTGAAGCCAGATTGGGATGGGTTTAGGAGAGTGAGTGCGCTTCAAGGTGATTTTTTTAGTTGGTTGTATATAAGTTTTTCCAGCACTTTGGAGAGAACGGGCAAGATAGAGATAGGACGGTAGTTGTTTGAGTCACAAGGATCTCCGGATTTGAAGAGAGGAAGAACATGGGCAGATTTCCAGCAGGATGGAACAGTGGCTGTGGTAATAGAGAGGCTGAAGATGTGAAGGATGGGGGCTGTGAGCTGGGCATAGCCTAACCACAAGAAAAATGATTCAAGGCCATCGTCCCCTGCACTTTTCTTGGTGTCAAGGCTAAGAATTATGTCTTCGACTTCTTTGTAGCTAAACAGGCACAACTGGAAGTCATGAGGTGGGAGTAGCTTGTGTAGAATCTGGGCTAGTGTTGCTATTCACTTGGCTAGCATATGGGGAGGAGTCAAATGCCAAACTGGCAGTGGCAAAGTGAAGGTTAAGTTCTTTGAGGATTCGCAGTTTATTTTCAACCATCCTGTCCTTGGCCAGAATCTTGGTGGGAAGGGAGGAAGCAGCAGGATGGCCTTCAATGGATCTCAGTGTCTTCCAGATTTTTTGGGAGTTCCCTTTGGCCTGCTCCAGAGTGGAGATGTAGAAGTTTGCTTTAGTAGCACGTATACTTTTAACATAGGCATTTCTGGAAGTTCTAAATGGCTGCCAGTCTGTTGGGTTCTTTGTGTGCCTGGCCCTAGCCCGTAGCTTGTCTCTATTGGTAAGTGCAGATTTGAGCTCTTGGGTGAACCACGGATGCGAGATTTTCCACACCCTCATTTTAATAAGAGGAGCATGCTTGTTAATTAGGGTGGTGAGGTTGTCATTTAGGACAGAGATGGCGGCATCAGCAGATTTGGCAAGATATAGCTCTTGCCACCTGATCGTAGCTAGATCGGTTAGGAAGTTTACTGAGTTGAATTTACGGAACGAGCGTTTGATTCTGAATTTAGGGTGCTGCTTGGTTTTAGATTGGAATCTTGTACATACAACAATACTGTGGTTGCTCATGTCATTGTGGAAAACTGCAGAATGTGAGATTTTATGGGGCTGCGAAGTTAAGATGACATCTAAGAGTGAGCTGTTGGCAGAGTTAGAAGCATTGATTCTTGTGGGTTCAGTTACTATCTGTGTAAGACCCAGCTCATCACAAATGGCTTTTAGGGAGTGGGATTTAGCAGTGAGCCAATCCATATTGAAGTCCCCTAAGATTATTGTTTCCGTGTTAGCAGCCAAAGTTATGGATTTCAACATGTTAAGAATTTCTGTGCCTCCTGACGGGGGTCTATAGCCACCAATGATTGTGACGCACTCTGAGGATGGAAGGTGAAGTTCAAGCGAGACAATCTCATATTCCTTGGGCTTAGTTTTACAGGAAATGCTGCTAACATCAAATTTTGATTTGGCGTATACAACCCCCCTTCCCTCGAATCCCTATCAGCCCTAAAGAGCTTGAAGCCCGGTATAGTAATTTGTGGATCAGTGTTGGTCTCTTTTAGCCATGACTCGGTAATTATAATCAGATCTGGGTCAGTGTGGGCTGCCCAAACTTGAAGATGATCAAGTTTTTTGAGCAGGCTTAGAATATTGACCATCATCAGTTTCATCCCAGGAGCAGCTGCAAACTCCAACAGAGAAGTGATTTGAGTTGGGGGACCTGGATTTAGTTTGACATTGCCTGAACAGAAAAGGAGAATTAGAAACATTTTCTTGAGGGCAATTGTCAGGTAGAAGTGGGCCCTTTTCATATGGGTTCTTGTGTGGTGTTCAGTCAATGAGGTACGTCTAGCCAGGGCATAGGAGATGCTGACATGGCTGTTCAAGGCTAGCAGGGGAAGTGCATGGAAAGACATTGGCGAAGGGAGGAGGGCCAGAGGAGAGGGATGAGAACTAAAATGAAAACCTGACAGATTAAGAGTAGGGGAGCAATATGAAGATGCAGCAGGAACTATGATTGTGGGTTCCCAGGCTGGGATGACTTCTGACTTAGCATGGATCAATGCTTTATGAGTCATACTTTTTGCCAGGATTAGAAGTAGAATGATAATGCAGGCCATATTGCCTACGATTGAGTACAGTGATTTGTGCAGAAAGACGAAGAATCCCTCTAGTGGCAGGTCTGTATAACCTGCTAATGGAAAACTTCTATTACACACTTGAAATGTGCTTAGTAGCTTAGATGTATATTTAAGGAGGTGGACTGTTAAATAGTATTATAGCCTGATAAAGAATGTTGGTATCTTGTCCATGCCAAAGCTGCTATGGATTTTATTATTTTGTTTATCAAAAAAGGGTTGTTTTTTTATCATTACCCAGTTTTGTGAGTTTTTATTTTCTGATACTGGGCAGCCCAACTTTAATGCAGTGTCACAGATCCAGGTGAGTAGCTGCCTCTGTTTCTCTAGGTCTATAAATACAGCACCTGTGGATTGCCCTTTGTCCATGCCTCCTAGTATGTCTGATGACAGCCTAACTAATACTGTGTCAGTGCCATGGTTCTTTCTAAAACCATGCTGCTTGTCATTGAGCAGATGACACTGTTCCAGGTAGTTTTGTAACTGAATGTAGACTAACCTTTTGAGGATTTTGGACATGGAACAGAGCAAAGATATTGGGCAGTAGTTTTTGACAGGTTCCTTGGGGTCACCCTTGTGTACTGGGACTACAGTGGCCTATTTCCAATTTTTGGGGACTTTCTCTTCAATTAGTGACTTATTAAGCAGTATGGCAAAGGGAGATAGAGGCCATGACAAGAGCTGCTAATTTAAAGAGTAGATAAACAAGCAGTTTTTTAAAACTGCTAACTCCAAAATCTGGCCTCATAGTGAGATAAAGTAAAGACTGCTGTTTACATTTATGCTAAAACTGCATTTATGTAAATAACATAAATGCAGTTTCATAGCTTTTGAAAAATGTAAACATCTGGCTTTCACTTTCAAAAAACAGCCTTCGTTTCTCCCTAAGATGTCTGCCAAGTGTGTTAAGTGATGAATCATGATGACATCATCGGAACCAGAAAGAGATACCCACATAGATTCCTATAGTAATAACTAGTTCTTCTTTCTCTCTTTGTTTTGAATTGTTGTGTCAGAATGATCAATGCCATGTGTTGACTCATGGATTTATTTTGAACAGTACACATTAGACTATGATTTTGTTCATTTTGTTTACTTTAACTTGCTGAAAATGTTTTGCAATCCAGCTGACTTTCTCTTTGGCAAACCGCAGTACGGTACAACACTTCAAATACCTGATGATGTAGTGCTTATGTGATGCCCTGAATTTTGTTTTTTGTTAACCAGGAGAGACACACTAAGCTGAAAGCTTGTTTACAGGTGTGGCCTGGGAGCATAAGGAACTTTAATGACTTGCTCAGGGTCACACAGCAAAGTGCCAGTTTGGTTCATTTGCAAAGCTCATGCTCTCTTGTTAATCCACAAATAAGGTATTCTTTTTCCATGTGAACTCCCTGCACCTAGCATGCCTTCTGTTGAACACCTCACCATCCATACCCTGTCCTAAGTACAGCCTGGGGCTGCATATGTGCTTATGGTCTCATGAAGAGAATTATCTCACCTCAGACTGTAATCTTGTACCTCAGAGAGTTGTGCACACCTATACCGATACGCATAATCAGCTGTCACTGTTAAGAAATGCCTCCAAAATCATGCTCCAGTCCACTTTCTCAATGTTTGACTTCTGCACCCACAGTAAACATTGAGTGGATCACCACCCTTTACACAGTGAAGGTAGTATGTACAGTACATCTGTTATGTTTTTTTCCCGCCACATTAACCAACAACTAGATCTTCCTGGAGGGCCGTGCAATAAGCATTATGACCCACCAGAAACACTGCTGTTCATGCCCTCATAAGGGCTGCACTTACAATGGATAACAATATTAATAGCAGGAGAGGCATTCTAATACCTTGAGCGAATCCACCCGACTTCCAGCGTCAGTCTACTCCTTTATTTGTGATCTTTAGAACCCCACAGGACAGTTACCAGCAATTCTTCTCCAGTATTTTTCTGTGCTCTACTCCACAGTGTGAGTTGGTTGGCTACCACCATTCCAAATCTTGACTGAGCTATTCACATCTCCCTCAATACTGTTGTAACAAATGTTAAAATCCCGCCCCCCACCCAAGGGTAATCTCCCTACACTGAATTCAAGTAACAGTTTAGGTGCAGCCCTGTCACTCTGAGTATTTGTCATTGCTGGCTGCTCTCATCCACAATCAGGTAGTGATCACGATGCTGGAAGCCCCAAATCTCAGATCTCACAGTGATCTGCTCAACATCCTCCTTCCTGTCTTCAACTAACCTGAATATAGCTGTACCCTGCTGGAATGGCCTCTTCAGCCCCTCTCTGGCATTCATTCTTCTCAGCTGCTCCCCACACCAAAAACTGGTGAGCTCACTACCCTTCTGCATCATGAATGTGGTTAGTACAGTCTCCCATGTTATTTTTACATATTAATAATAAATATGATTTTCTGGTAAGCCAGGCTGATAGCAGCATTGCACAGGTGGAAAAATAAGCTTTCCCATCCATATAAGATCTAAGCCACCTATGATAGGCACTATTAAATTATGTGCATAATGATGTGCACACCCGTTAATACTGCCTAATCAAAGGTAGCCTAGATCTTTTAAGGATAGGGAAGCCCATCATTCCCCTTCTCCTTGCTGCTATCAGCCTGATTTACTGGAAAGATATGTTTATATATGATACATCAAAAGAAAACTGGGGACTGTACTACTTGCATTCATGATGCAGAAGGGTGATGAGCTCACCAGTTTTCAGTGTGAGGAGGAGTAGTGAAGAATGAATACCAGAGGGGGGACTGAGAAGACCACTCCTGCAAGGTACTGCTATATTCAGGGAAGGCGGAAGACAGAAGGAGAGAAATATGAACAGATTACAGTGAGAAATAAGATGTGGGGCTGCCAGCACCATGATCACTACCTGACCCCGTTGTCCTGGCCAACATTCCCCTTCCCATAAAACCAGCTCATACAATTGCCCAAGGCTGTGTGTGGATATTAATGTATGAAATGGCCACCACTACATGTTCAGTCACTTCACTATCAGTCTAGTATTGCTTGCAAAGCACGTTGGGATACAATGTGTATGAAAAAAACTATATAAATGCTGATTCTTCGTCTTCTTCTTATTATTATTTCCCATGGAAAAAGAAGACAAGACAAGCACATATTTGATTTTCGAGAAAGTATGAACATTGTTCTGCACAAGAACTTTGCTACATAAAAGTGGTGGATCTAGGGGCTGGTGAAGGGTGTGGCTGCAACTACCATCCCCACATTGTAATGTACTTGCTTGCTGCTGCTGCATTTCACTTTGTTGAAGAAGTCTGATTTATTGATTGTACAAATGGTTACATTCAAACTATGGATTACATTTGTAGGTTCTGTCAAAAATGTACTAGAAAAGAATAATAGCAGAAAATATAATGGTTTAATAAAAATGTTAAAAAGTGCATATCAAGTATGCATACCACCCCATCACCCCCATTGTAGCATACTGGATCCGCCATAACCACTAGGCCACCAGGTTATTCAAGATTTGTACTGCACTGTGGTTTGCCACAGAGAAAGTTGGTTGGATTAAGACACAATTTTAGCATGTTAAAGTAAACAGAATGAACAGAACTATAGCCTAACATGTATTATACAAAATAATGCACATGATTTTTTTTATATATACTTTATTTTTCATTCCTTAAGAAAAACAAAAATACAGTTACAATCAGTTATACACAAATAGATAAATTTTAAGAAATATTAGATTGCTTTAGAAATTAACTGAATACAGCAGAAAAAAGGATTTTATAAATTTTTTTGGGTGGTAAAATATAAAAATGAAAAAAAAACACAGAGCTTCTATTATAAATTCTGATAGTTACTTCAATTCGATTGTGTTCCAAGCTTAATCATCCCTCTTAGGTGATTTAATAACAAGAATACTTATGCCATTTACCTATAAAATAAAACATCCCCCCCGCCATGCACCAATTCAAAGCTAGCCTAGAGAAAAAAAATAATTCTTTCCATGGGGATAATTCCACTATCATAAGGTTAGAAAAACAGAACAAGGCTTCAAACAGGCTGATAGTCCGTTAAATCAGCTTCTTCTTCTTCATCAGATTCAGACCCTATATCCTCAGGAATCTTGACATTGTTCTCAAAGAAACTTCAAGCTGTGCTAGGATAATTGAAAAACTGTATTTTGTCCTTCAATTTCACCCTTATATGTGCAGGTCCTAACAAAGTAGCCTGCAACCCAGACTCTTTAAATTCTGACAGAATCGGAAGAAATCTCTTACGACGTTTTTGAGTCTGTAAACAAAAATCCGGATACAAATTAATCCAATGACCCACATAAACACATGGGCCCAGATATTCAAACTGTGCCCAAAAAGTGTGCAATAGCAGGAGCAAGCGCAAGTCCATTGCACCCATAGAAACATAGAAACATAGAATTTGACGGCAGATAAGGACCGCTTGGCCCACCCAGTCTGCCCATTTCCCTACCTACTGGATAAGCTGCAGATCCTAGTTAACCAGCAGCCTACTTCTTCTTACCCCCACACCCTAGAATTGCCTTATGACTGTCCCATGCATGCTTGAATTCCACCACTGATTTTGACTCCACAACCTCCTCCGGAAGGCCGCTCCATGCATCCACAACCTGATCTGTGAAAAAATACTTCTTAAATTACCTCTGAGCCACCCCTCTATCTTCAAATTGTGCCTCTTGTTCTTGCACACCTCTTTTTGAAAGATGCTACTCTCTTGGACTTTGTTGATTCCTTGAGGTACTTGAAAGTTTCTATCATGTCCCCCTCCCTCCTTTCCTTGAGGCTATACATATTAAGCTCCTTAAGTCTCTCTTCATATGTCTTCGGTGCAGACCCTGCACCATTTTAGTTGCCCTCCTCTGGACAGCTTCATCCTGTCTATGTCTTTGCGGAGATTGGGTCTCCAGAACTGCACACATACTCCAGATGGGGTCTCACCAGCTGTCTGTACAGAGGGATAATAACTTCCTGTTTCTACTGGTGATGCCTCCCTATGCATCCTCAGTAACCCCCAGCCCTCCTTGCTGCCCTCTCACATTGCTTGCCCACCTTTAGGTCACCTGATATGACTACCCCAGGTCCCTTTCCATTTTTGTTGTTGTTAGTATCTCACCCCATTGTGTACTCTTCCCTGGGTTTTGTTCCCCAGGTGCATTACCTTGCACTTCTTAGCATTGAATCTAAGCTGCCATACATTTGACCATTCCTCTAACCTTGCCAAGTCCCTTCTCATCCTTTCCACCCCACCCTGTGCATCAACTCTGTTGCAGATCTTAGTGTCATCTGCAAAGAGATATACTTTCCTTCCAGTCCTTCTGCAATGTCGCTATAAAGACATTGAAGAGGACCGGTCCCATACTGAACCCTGCGTGTACCCCACTAGTAACCCTCCTTTCTTCTGAGTGGACTCCATTTACTATTACTCTCTGTGTCCTATTCTCCAGCCAATTCTTTACCCAGGCTGTCATCTTGGGACCCACTCCCAGGCTGGCTAACTTGTATATTAATCTTTTTGTGGGACTGTGTCAAATGCCTTGCTAAAGTCTAGGTAGGCCATGTCCACAGCCCTCCCTGATCTACTACTTTGGTCACCCAGTCAAAGAAATCTATCAGATTTGTCTGGCATGACCTTCCCACTGTGAATCCATGCTGCCTAGGGTCCTGTGCCCTCTGGCCTCTAGATACTCGACAATTCTTTCCTTCAGAAGTGATTCCATCATTTTCCTATCACTGAGGTTAAACTAACAGGTCTGTAGTTCTCGCTTCTGCCTTGCTCCCACTTTTGTGAAGGGGAATCACATCTGCCCTCCTCCAGTCCTCGGTACCACCCCATCCTCCCATGATTTGTTAAAAGGTAGTCAATGGTGTCACTAGTTCTACCTTAGTTCTTGTAGAATTCGGGGATGAATCCTATCAGACCCCATTGCTTTGTCCACCTTTCAGTTTTAAGAGTTCTTTCAGAACCCTTTCTTCTGTAAATGGGCTGGTACCAACTTCTGTATCCAGAGTGTTACTACTGTTTGTTTTATGTACCTCCCTCTTCATTTGTAAATACTGAGCAAAAATATTTGTTTAGTATCTCTGCCTTTTCACAGTCTCCTCTGCCCACCCCTCCTCCTTTATTAAGCCTCACTATCCCTCCCTTGGTCTTCTTTTGCTCCTGATGTACCTATAAAGGTTTATCCCCTTCTTAACTGAGTTGGCTATCTTTTCCTCAGTTTGGGCCTTTGCTGTTCTAACTGCCTTCCCAGCCTCCTTTGCTTTAACTGATACAGTTCTCTGTCCTGCTCCTTCTACGATTCCTTGTACTTCCTGAATGCTTTCTTTTCTCTTGAACCTTCACTGCCACTTCCTTTGAGAACCATAGTGGTTTCTACATCGTCTTGTTTTGTTTATTTGCTTCACAGAAAGGCTCGTTACCTCTGTGATGGCAGTTTATTATTCCCATTGTTCTTACCTCTCCTTCCTGCCCATTTGCTAGTGCATTCCTTAGGCACTCACCCATTTTGGCAAAGTCAGCCCTCCTAAAGTCCAGTACTTTTGTCTTTGTATGGCTTGACTCTATTGCTGTGTTTATTGTGAACCACACTGTTCGATGGTCGCTAGTTCCCAGATGGCTACCCACTTCTACATCTGTAATCCTCTCTCCATCTCCATTTGAGAGAATCAAGTCTAATATTGCTCCCTCTTGAGTGGGCTCCAGTACTAGTTGTCTAAGGCATGCCCCCTATAGGGCATCTAGAATAACTGCACTCTTCGAAGTGGCAGCTGCAACTGCACTCCAGTTAACATCTGGCATATTCAGATCACCCATCAGCAATATCTCCCCTTTTTCTGCCATTCTAAGTATACTTTCTATCATTTCCCTGTCCATTTCCTCCCCCTGAGAAGGGGGTCTGTATCTAACCCTGTATATTGTGGTGCCATTGCCTGTCTCCAAATTTACCCACAGTGCTTCTTCTCCTCCCTGTTTACCCTTTTGTTCTGTTGCTTTATTCCTTCCTTATGTAAAGAACTACTCCTCCTCCTCTTTACCTCCTGTCCCTCCTGTAGACAGTGTATCCTGGTATGTTTACATCCCAGTCATGGTTTTGTGTGTACCATGTTTCTGTGACTGCCACGATATCCAGATGTTCCTCCTCCATCAAGGCCACTAATTCAGGAAGCTTGTTACCCAGACTCGGGCATTAGTACTCATTGCTCTCCATTTTTGATGGCTTTACCTTCTGTTGCAGCATCCCCCCCACCGTTCTACCTCAGTCTTTTTCTCATTTAGTACCCTGTTTTGTAGGGAGGCTGGGATTTTCCTGCTGCTTGTCAGTGCCTCCCCCTTTGACTAGTTTAAAAGCTTGCCAATGAAGCAGTTAAACCGATTGCTCAAAAGACTTGTTCCCTTCCTGGACAGATGCAGACCATCCTGCCAGTATAGGCTGGTGTTCCTCCAGGTGGAACCCCAGTCCCCAATGAAGCCAAACCCCTGTGCTCCGCACCATTTTTTCAACCATTCATTAAACTGCATGGTGCCAATTACCCTCGCCTCCCCCATGCTTTTGACAGGCAGCACCTCTGAGAAGGATACTGTGTGTGCTACTCATCTTAGGTCCCTCCCCAACTCTGCAATGTCCTCCTGCACTGCTCTAATCTCATGATGAGCCAAGTCATTTGTCCCTAGGTGGACAATTACATCCAGCTCGGAATCCCTTGCAGCTGTTCTCGTGATCCTGAGGATGCGCTTCCTGTCCCTCCAAGCCATGGCACCAGGCAGGCACCTTACTTCATTTTTCCCAGCTCCCCCAGTTCTATACCCCTAATAATTGAGTCCCCCACCAGGAGCTGCTTCCTTTCCCTTGGTGTGTCCTCTGCCTCCTTTCTGTGGGCCTCCCTGTGACAGTTATCATCAGTCTTCTCTGGGTGCATCCATAGGGGAGCTATGCTCCCCCAGAATGGTGTATGGATTGTGGAGTGGAACAATTGACTGGGTGTGCCTCTGTTCCACCCTCCTCACCCTCCTGGAGCCCACTGTGGTCCAACTGCTGTGCTTTCTTCGCAACCTCTGAGGTAGTGGTGGTGGCGCTAGTGCTCCCTGGATGGGGGAGGTTCCCTTCCTACTGTCCAGTGTGGCCTGAGGGAAGGTTTCCTTACTACTGTCCAGTGCGGCCTGAAGACGGGCAACTTCCTCCTTCAGGGCAGATAGTTGTCTGCAAATGGGCAGCATCTCTGCCCAGAAAGACTCCTGGAAGACTGCTGCCCCACAGCCATTACATTGCACTACCCCACATGTTTATCTAGTTTTTTGTATTGTATTTGTGTGTGTGCGTGATGTGTGATTTGTTATATAGAAATATATATATATTATACAAGCGTATGCTATATTATCAGTGCAGTGTGCTAAGAGAGGATATGACAGTGAAATCACCTTCACTCGAGGAAATGATGTCAGAACCTCGGGTATAAAGGAACTATTTCCAGGGTGGTGGGGTGAGGGGTGGAAGGTTGGCCTAAACTGTGTCCTCACAAAACAATCGACTAAAGCTTTCACCCACCGGCATGATAAGTGCCTTCCCTGTCAGCAAGATACCCTACACAACAATTTGACAGAGAAAATACCCTGCTAATCAAACAGCTAAAAATCCAGACATCCAAGTCAGACACAGGTAAACCTCTCCAGCCCCAAAACAGCCTGGTGGTTTGTTAGCCACAAAGGAAAATCAAATATGCAGTTATTTGAGCCCTTCTGAGGATGCTGACAAGATAAGCAGTTTTAAAAAAAACCCTTTCTGAATTAAAAACTAAAACAAATACCAAGCAATGCCACTTTAAAAGTGAGGAAAAACGTCTCAGATGTAAGCAGAGAGAGAGAGAGAGTTTAGTTACAGATAATTCGCCCAAAATAGTATATCCCACGCAGCTTCTCAGTTGTTTCCAAGCACTCCTGTACACAACTTGGAAGAAGATGGACTTCTGCCTCACACAGGATCACACCACTAGTTTATAGTAATTGAATAATGCTGAAATGGTCTAGCTAGACAAATGGCTATGATGCTGAGCTCTGACTTGTGAAGACAATTACCCCCACCTCAGGCTATGTTTGGCATCCAGTTACAACCTGCAGCTTTTGCTATTTTGAATCACACAACCCCACCAAAAGTTGCAAAATATATTGATGCAGATTCTCACAGAATTCTAGTAATCAGTCCAGTTAGCCACAAAGGAAAATCAAATATGCAGAAAATAAGCAGTTTTAAAAAACCCCCTTCTGAATTAAAAACTAAAACAAATACCAAGCAATGCCACTTTAAAAGTGAGGAAAACTTCTCTCAGATGTAAGCAAGAGAGAGAGAGTTTAGTTACAGATAACTGGTCCAAAATAGTATATCCCACGCAGCTTCTCAGTTGTTTCCAAGCACTCCTGTACACAACTTGGAAGAAGATGGACCCATGCGCAAGAGGCACGATATTCAGAAACTGAGACGGCCAGCCTGCACCTACAGCCGATGACTGAATATCGCACCACCTGCACCATAGTGCAACTAGGGAGGGGAAGTTGAGCAGATCTGATGCGCCATAATGCAACAAGGGATGTTCAGCTGAGCAGTTCCGAGGCACCATAGTGCAACCAGGGATGCCCACCAGCAGCAGGGCAGCAATGCAACTGCACAACCAGGGAGGTAGGGGCCCACCACCCATGCCATAGATGGGCAAAGGAACACACAGCAGAACAGACATCATCCCCCCACACCCCATGCACTGCACAACTGGGGGAGGGCTGGAATAACCCCTGGCCCATGGAGACAAGCAACCAACCCACAGCCGGGCCATGGTGCCCCATCACAACCCTGGCAAGCTGTGACTGGCACACAAGGAGGGCTGACCACCCCATGCCACACCATCCCCCCAATGCAGAGCACACCCTGCTCCGTGACCCTCAGACACCCTGCCCAGGAGCAGTGTCCACCACTGCAGGAAACCCCATGCATGCCACCACCCCCACTGTGACAATGCAACCCTGTGCAGCACAGAACCATGCAAGGCAGCCCCATCATGAGCACCCATCAGCGGGTGGCAGCACACAGCGATGCAACAATGGCATACACAGTGCCACCATGCACAGTCCTCCTGAGATACAGCTGAGAGACCGACCATGTGTCGGCACACGAGGTACCCCACATGGGACAGGGCATGCCCCAGACACCACCACCACAAGTGGTACAGCACCCTGCACACCCTCCCAAGGACACACCCTGACCCAGCACTGGACACAACAGCCAGCGCAGACACCCACAGTGGTGCATGGAAGCATACACCACACCGGATGCCACACAGTGCATGGACAAACACACACCCATATCCAAGGGCACAACAACACAGGGATGCAGAAGGGCAACCAAGCCCCAGCATGGACTCCATGGAAACCACACAGCCTGCAGTCCTCCATGGCACAGGAGTGCCAGCCACCCTGCGCAGGCACTGTGAACATGTACGCCACCATCATTTGCCTGGAGCACAAGTCACAGACAGTGGTGCACATCCCCTGCAACACACACAAGCCACAGCATGGAGGTGGGACAACAACTGCGGAGGCCACAGTGTTACCCGAGGCAGACATGCACCACACCAGTGACAGGCGGCAACCCAACATAGTCATGGGTACAGTGGCTGCCCTGCATGGACAGCCACCACTGACATGCCAGCAGACCGTGCAGGTGACAGACATGCAAGGGTGTCAGCTGCACAGGCCATGGACGGGCTGACAGGGGTGCCATGGACACAAAGCATGCACCATGGACCACTGAACACAGTCATCTAGTGCACAGGGCACAACACACACACCACAGACACTGACTGATAGCTACCCCTACACCATAGTCACCTCCCCACAGACACACACACACATACCCATGACTGCACCACCCCTGACGCCATGCACTCCACTGCAGCTGAGCACCTATAGCCTGCTGCAAATCAGAGACCACCACAGTATTCATATCAAAATATTTGTATTCAAAAGCATATCAAAGGAACTATTTACAAAACTATGTACAAAATTGGGGGAGGCCACAAACAAGGTGGGGTGGGTGAGGGCAGGAGTGAACAAATGGGACAGGAAAGGAAGGTGTGAGGGTGGGTCCAGGGGGTAGAAGATATCAGGGGCAGAGGGATGATCAATGGAGGCCCGCCCCGCTCTGGCTGCTCCTGGCCCGGTGCCTTCTTCAGACCCCAAGCTGGTCAATCATTGCAGGATCTCCAAAGAAGCCCTGGCCACATTGAGGATCTCCCTCAATGCCTCCCTAATCTCCTGCAGCTGGCAGACATGTAGGACAAGGAGCACAGTCAATAGGTGTGAATGCACAGCCCCATACAGTCCACCCACTGTGCATGGCATACGGCCATGGGACATGCCTCTGTGATGGTGTGTGACCACCCACAGTGATCATGTCCACAAGACTTGCCCACCCAGGTGCATACAGCCATGTGGACTGCTGCACACACTCACTGGCCAAGTCATGCACAGCACCACCATGGCAGTTTAGTGACATGGCTATGTGGTGCGAAGGCAGTGGCACAGCCATGTTCCCGGTGCACACATGGACCACCATCGATGCACTCCCAGACATGCAGTGCCACTGGACAGTGCTGACTGTAACAAGTTGAGTGCATGGCAGTGGTGTCAATGGATGGTGGCCATGCCCTGCTGCCCACCCTGTTACACAGCATGCAATAGTAATCATGGAGGTATGGCACTCACCATCATCGGGCCGGTCCCTCTGGCACTGTTGTCCGTCGCTCCTCCTAGCGGCCCTGTCTTCCTGCTGGCACCATATCTCCTGGGCTAGATGCCTCTCCTCTGGCTCTGTGGTGCAAACATGGAGAGAGGAACATCAGTACAATCCTGTAGCAAAGTCCCCCTGCCCCCATGTGTGTGCACTCCCACCCAGCCAGACCCACCCACCCCACACCTTGATAACACCACCACAGCCAACACCGGATGGTCCCTCCCCCATGTTCCAGACACATACAACTGTGATACCCATATGGAAGATAAAAGTGTGTGGACGTAACACCTACCAGGCTGTGGCACCATGCCCCTCCTGGCACGTGACCGGAGGTGGGTAAGCAGGTCTGGTTCCCTCCTCCGCAGGTCACCACACCTGTTGCGGCACTGCTCCGCTGTCTGCCCCCTTCCTGTGGCCGCCTCCACTGCATTGGCCACCTCCTCCCACACCTGGCTCCTGGACCTGTCCAGGGGTGCCTCCCCAAACAGTGGACCATAAAGTGGTTCTACTATGGCCACTAGGTTGGCCAGTTCTACTTGGGTCCACTGTGAAGCCCTCCTCCACGCCATTCTACTTGCTCAGTCTGCTCAAAATGGCACTCTGCAGCATGGCTCCACCATGTGCAGATGCTGTGCGGTAGAGTGCTGCCATTCCCTATTGTGCTGTCACTGAACAGCGCAATAGTGGTGCACCCATGCCTGATGCATGGCGCCTAGGGGGCAAAGGTCAGGCACAGGGTCAAGGGGCTCTGGCGCACAGACAGGCACAGCGCCATTGGAACCCAATGCATGTAGTGCGATTGGATGCCTGTGTGCTACCTCCAGTAGCGGCCTTCCGAATGTTGCCCCAGTGCACCTATGATGCCCCAGTGCCACAGCGCCATATAGGTGAACATCGCTGTAGCGCCACTGGCACAATGGTGGCCGTGCCCTGCATTGCCTCCCGCGCACAGCACATCAGCAGCACGGCAGACACCTGCATCAGCAACCTGGGCATTGCAGTAGGGCATGTACTGCGCATGTCACAGAACTAAGCCTTGGCTCAGCACGTTCAACACAATTCATAAAAAAGCACAACAGTAGCGATACTCAGTCGTCATGTCAAATCATCTAATCAGCCATTCAATGGCGCAGCACTGTAATTTGCATCCACTTCAAGTTGCGCCTCACCTCATTTGCATGGGTTGCGCTATAAAGTGTGACATTGGGCTGCACTGGCCATAGTCGGTTACTGCAGTCTATTGGTGAGTTGCATGCTGTTTGGGAGTGTGGACTGTGGATTTTGGGACATGCATGGGACTGCACAGTCACAGGTAACAACTTTCATTCTTACAGGCTAAATAATGACCAAGCGAGTTGTGGAAAGGAGGAACACAGTGGTGGGAGGAGGAGGAGACTAATTTCACCAAGGCCAAGACCAATGGCAAGTTTGATGCCTACCTGGATCAGCAGCCACTTCTCAGCGGATGGCAGGGAACACCACAGGCCCATGCTGCTGCATGGGAGGAGGTGGCGGTGCAGTGAACCTGCATGGCAGCCACCAGCACTCTGTGCAGGAGTGCAAGAAGAAGATGGACACAGACAGGAGGAGGATAAAGGAGAAGGTGGCTGCCATCAGGCAGCACGAGCGCGACAGGTGGGGACAGCCGGAGGTGGTACACCTGACCCCACAGGAGAAGAGGATTGCTGGAAGCATGCAGCATAGTGCCATTGAGGGTGTTCCGGGTGGTGGCTTCCAGACGGGTGGTAGCCTGTCACTGCATGGTATGTCATGGTCTGTCTATTGGGGGGGCAGGGTAGGTAACATGCAGTAACGCACCTTTGTTATCCCTTACAGATCCTGAGCATCTGCATGGGTCAGCAGTGGTGGGCCTGTCCACTGAGGACAGTCAGATGGAGATGGAGATGGAGGAGGGCCCTTCCACCTCCACAGGTATACGTGGCTCAGTGCGACAGTGGGCCCACCTGGATGTCCAGACTGATGTTGTTGGAACAGGTGCGGACGAAGCCCTGCCTGTGTCCCACCGTGCCAGCATCCACAGATGCCAGCATGCTGTGCCGGGTCTGTCACCGATGATGATGTCGCTAACGGCATGGGCAGTGACACTTGTGTGCCACGGGATGGCCACACAGCAGGTAACATTGTGCCCATGGCTGTGGGTGGTGCTGCCATGGAGGCCTGCGTGTCATCACAGTCCCAGCCTATGCCTGTCACCACCAGTGGGGCAGCACTGGTGTGTGTACAGGACAGTGGGACTGTTGCGGTCACTGTAGCAGCACCAGTGAGCCCTGGTGAGTGGCAGCCGGAGGGGCAGCATCAGCAGTCGGCCAATGGGCTTGGGGGTACAGGGTCAAGGGGCGGCTTTAGTGCACCACCTGTGGACATGCCCAGATCTGGTCCTGGTGTGCAGCGCCCACCCTCAAGGGGTGCTGGGCATCAGGGCCGAGCACACCCTGAGGGACAGGATGCCGAGGAGGCAGATAACCTCTTGGACGAGCACACCCGCATACTGCAGGCTTGCAACGTCAGTGGATGCACTGCGTGCGGCTCTGGAGCGGGCAGAGGAGCATCACAGCAGAGACACTGCTCTGATCCTGGCAGGGATGGACCAGTTGTGGGAGGATGTGACCGCTGCCATTGATAGGCAGACACAGGCATTCACTGCTGTCATGGCCACAATGGGCACACAGTCATGTGCCCATATGTTGCAGACACCACGCAGTGCACTGTCTGCCCCCCGTTCCCAGCGTCATGCGACACCCTCCTTGTCAACACCGGGTTCAGCTGTGGACATCCCGAGCATGCCTGGTGCAGGCATGTTTGGTGTGCTGCAGACCCCTGAGCGAGCACGGTCGTGTTCACACAGTGGAACCCCTGGGGGACTATCGGTGCCACCCCATGAGGCCAGTGGTCAGCCTATCAGTGCTGGTGGGTCTCGGCGGGGCCACCCATGCATCCATGGTCGCCGGGGCACTGTGGCGTGTGACTGACCTGTCTCCCAACATGGCTACTGTCTGGTGCTGCCCTGTGTGCATTGTGTCTTTCAGCGGGCATTGCATGGGTGGGTACCCAGTCCTGCACGTGGACACACAGTCCATCTGCACACCCTCCCAGCTGCTGTCTGCAGTTGCGTGTGCATGATTATGCCTACATTGCGCTGTATACCAATGTGCAATGGTGCTCAGCATCTGACACACACACAAGGACAGGCAGTGGGCATGGTGGTCTGTGGACATGTGTGTGGCTAGGGGTGGTGTTCTGGGTCAGTGTGCCTCCTACCCTTTGTGCATGGCTGGTGCGTTGTGTGTGTGTGTGTGTGTGTGTGTCCATCCACGTGGCATGTTAGATCTCACCCATCCCTGGTTGTGTGTGTGGTTCCATGCCCGGCCACTTCCCTTGATGGAATGCACCCCTGGTGTGTCTATGCATGTTTGTGGGTTGTGCCTTAGCCACTGTTGGTTGCACATGGCCCCATGACTTACCTGGGCTGGCTGAAGTGCTCCTCCGTGATGGTGTCCCGGTGCAGCTGTGCCAGCCGGAGCAGTCGGGGGTCCTGTCGCCCAAGGGGGGGCTGCCCATCACCATTGTCACCAGCGTCCTCATCGTCCCCATTGCTGTCCCCCTCTTTGACCTGTATGGCTATCCCACAAATAGTTGGCCATGTTGTGCAGGATGCAACAGGCCAGGAATAGCCCTCAGGCCTTTGAGGGGCTGTACTGTAGGGCACCGCCGGAGGTGTCCAGGCAATGGAAACATGCCTTCAGCATCCTGAACACGTGCTCGATGACATTACGTGTGGTGGCATGTGCCTCATTGTAGAGTTGCTGCAATGGGGTCGCGGGCCGCTGGTAGGGTGTGAGCAGCCAGGGACAGCGTTAGTTCCTCTTTTTGTATATTAAGTACTGCTCATTTTAAAATAAATGGTTTAAAAAATATAACACCATTGATTCTGTTTGTTTTTGGTGGGTGCTATGAATGGAATTATTTTTTATTGCAAGTTTAATTAGCACCATCAGATTATCCTGGTGCTCTGCTTACATTGTTTAATAAAACCACAGTCAACAGAGGTGGAGTGACCTTTGAGAAGGGCATTCATTTGTGTTCAAAACATCTTAGGATTAGACAGGTTTTTAGCTTGCAGGTTATGAAAGTTCTTTTGTTCAGCAGTTTTAGATCCTTTTATATGCATTTCAGAGCACCCTGTAAGTGTTCTTGTCAGATGTGAGGTGAGAGTTTTTGTAAATCCTCAAGCCTTGTCCCTTGTCTTCATGGACTTCCTGAGGGTGTGGTTAAGCCACTTTAAATGTTGCATTAACTCTCGTATATTTAAGAGGGGCACGTGTGTTGACAGCAGAAATGAAATTACTAGTAGAGAAATGTAAAGCTGAGTCCACAGCTAGAAGGGCTCTAATTATGTCCCAATTGACACCAGATAGGGTGGTCAGAAAGGCATCTACATTAAATTTCAAGTAGTCCTGGGCCAGGAAGACCCTGGGTGGAGTTCTGGGATAGGCATTGCTCCTCACACAGAAAACAGAGAGTAATCACTCAGAGTCAGCAAATACACTGACTGCTTTGATGTGATCAGGCTTAGATCCAGTCAAGTAAGGTGTGTTACCTATTTTGTTGTTAAGGCACAACATTTTGGTGATGACTTGGTTAAGCTGGGCTTCTAGAAGGATATCCTTTGGATCCTTTGGCCCATACCCTGAGTCATTGATCCAGTTGGTATTGAAGTCACCAAGAAGTTTCATTTCTCCTAAGGACAAATCTGATACAGATTTAGTGAAGAAGGCAAGGGAAGATGTAGCCATGCATGGGGGTTGTTACCATAACATATATGAAGTGACTTGGTGGCCCAAGAAGTAGCTTGATTATTAAAGCCACACTATTAGAATTAGCTAGGCCAGGGGCAGCTACCATGGTGGTTTGGAGGGAGGCTATGACATAGACAAGTACACTTTCACCTTTTGGGGGATCCTGTCCTGCCTAAATGTAGAGTAACCTGGTAACTCTACCTCATGGGGTAGAATGTGAGGTATATGTCAGTTCTCAGAGATGGCAAGCACATTGGGGGAGTATAGGTTCACCGAACCTTCTAAATCTGAATCTTGGGCCTGAGGCTACTAATACTGTACTCATGTGAGCTAGATTCAGGCTCCTAGCTTTGCTCCAGCATATGTCAGACAGAGAGCAGATTTTATAGTTGGGGAACAGGCCCAGGGTTTATCTCATTATCTCCTTAGAAGAGTATCAACAGAGAGAATAAGGCCCATGATGGGGAGATAGGAAGTTATATACCAGCATTAGCTTGTTTTCCTTGCAGGTGGGAAAATAATTTGTAGCAGTTGCCTCTTTGGTAGAGCCCAAGAAGTATTAACAGGAGTGGGTTATCAACATTTGTCATGTACATGTTGGGGGAAAGGTTAGGATGTGTGTCCATATTGAAATGACCATGGGGGAGACACTGGAGGCTAAATTAACCTGGTCATAAACAAGGGCAGCAATCACACAGAGGCTACAGCACCTATCTCTTTTAAGGCCATTGTAGTTGTGGCAGGGGCCACCTGAGGTGGAGACAGGGGAGGTGTATACACACTAGGCTGATACTCTAATTATGGTTTAAGATTCAGTGCCCTGCAGATGTTCCACCTATAGTGAAATTCAGAAGGTCAACTAGGAAGGGTGAGCTTAGATGTTCAAAACCAAAAGTTACAGACAGCTTGCTACATGAACATAAAGGACAAATAATCACCAGTGGGTTATAACAGCAAAAGGCTAATCATGCAAATAATTACAGAACATTTGCAATATGAACAATGAGGCCAGTAAGCACCAGTTGTTTATTGCAGTGGAGACTAAATAGGTTAACCTAATAACTATGGAAAGAGTATAGCTACATTCATTGCTAATGAACATAGGGACCATGTTGATAAGCAACTGTGACAAGACAAGAAATCTAACAAGTTACCAAGTCAGAGGTGGGATTGGGTTACAATGAAGGGCTACTCAGATTTAAGTAACAGTAGGTTCTAAGTTGCATAAAGACAAGCAGTTGAAAATGCCTAAGGTATTGGCTGCAGCAATAAGTGAGCAAGCAGTACTGTATTGTTCTGTTCACCCGGTAACCAGAATTATGGGTTCAGTACTTCCAATGGTAGAGAGGGCACACTTGCAGGCAGCTCATAGATTTATGAAGTAGTATTTGCCACAATTGTGCAAATCAGAAACAGATTGGATTTGCTGAAAGGCAGGTAAAGATGGAACAGTAGTAGCCTTCGAAAGAATATTTGAAAAAGCAGCTTCTATGGGGAAACTGACCTATAGATTCAATGCAGTTCTCCTCAAATTGCTTGATGTGCCATGGACGTCTATGCACATCCTGAATTCCAATACATTCTAAAAACGCTGGCAGTGAAATAAAATGATATTTTAATAGACTATCCCATCAGTGTCTCAATGATGAAGTGAGAAGACAAAGTGAGAGGAGTTATCCAGAAAGTGACAATTTCCTGGTGTGACCTTACCAGTGCCCTCACTATACTATTCTGTCCCCTGCCTCCCGGAAAGTTTGAGAGACCCGTGCCTGATTCCCAAGTTTTAGTGAATGTGTCATACCATTAATATATCTGCCTTCCATTTCAGTGCCTTCAGTATACCTACTTATATACATGGAGAAGAGAGTGACAATCTGAACTGTATAACTACTGTATCTGAGACGGTAAACTGCTCTACTGTATGAGAGTGACACCACTGATTGTTTGCACCAAACTCTGTGACCTCTTCATGAGAACTGCTATTTTCACTGTGCATGCGCGAGTAATTTCCTATTCTGTTGTTGCAGTTTGGAGCCCAGCTGAGAATATTCCATTGTGCAGCCCCCCAACTCCATTCCCTGATTGGTACACACACTGGTAGCAACATGTTCTGGGAGGAGGAGTTGGCAGATATAAATCCCACCCCAGGAAGGAATACAGTGGCATCTCAGCAGTGACAAAGTGAGAAGGCAAAGTGGGAGGAGTCATCCAGAGCTACAGAGCTGGGGCATGAAATGCTCTTTGAATTGGGATCTGTAAGGAAGATAACTGTTAACACTGGAAAATGATGTTGCTGAGTATTAGCATTATGTGAAAATATCTGGATATAACTACATAACTGTCATAGTATTGCTACTATGTTTTGGTTGCAGCAATTTAACTATACGAGATACTATCTCAACAACTAGAGTTGCATTAAACGTTGCCTCTATATTTTTGGAAAGGAAAACTCTTACAAAATTCAAATGGTTAGAAATGGATTTGTTACTAAATAGCATTTTACATGTACTGTTTTTCTTTACAGTGGTTAGAAAACATTGTTTGACACATCCCCAAAATAATTAAGTAATGTTGCTAATTATTTTATCACCTTGTGGTGGCATTGAACTAAATCTAGAACCTTAGTTTTCAAAATTGTAAACTATTAAAATCATTCATGACAATGTAAAAAACACAGTAAAAAATGTTCACTCTTTAAAATAACAGACTAAAAATCAAAAGTTGTATGTGACTATCAGCTATCAGAGGCCTGGTTATCAAAATATTTAGGAGATGGAGTCTGGCCCAGTGGCACTGAGTGTTGAGGCACTGGACACCAGACCCCACACTGGCGACTCGGGTTTGGGAACGGACTTGGGTCGCTTGGGGTTTGACAGGAGTGAGAAAGGATTGAGCATCCATAGACAGTTCTCCTTCCTCTGGGAGGGGTATAGTGTGGCATACTGTAGACTGACACCCAGTGGTGGCTGGGTGTCAGCATAGGCACATCACCCAGCAGAGGGGAGGCCTCATGGCCAGGGCACATGGTTGCTTCCAGGGAGGCAGGGGCCAGGCGCCCCACCCATTGCATGGTGCATGGGTCCAGGGGAGAAAGTGGAAAATGCCAGGAGCTGACAGGGTCCATGATGACCCAACACATTCCCCTGCAGGTTGCCACCCCCAACATCTGGATTAGTGCTCTGGGTGGGGAGTAAGCAATCACTCCTCTCCTTGGCTCTGCTGCCGAGGGGGGGGCAATCCATGGGGGAATTAGATGGCCCAGCTGTGTGGGGATGATCAGGTTGGAGAATAAGCCCCTCTGAGAAAGGCCTGGAGCCACCATTGGCTCCATGGAAGAGTGAAAACTTATTGATAAAAAAAAAACATTTAGGAGATGAGTAAATTTCTAGGGGTGAATATCATGTGTTCATAGAAGACAGGCAGCAAAAAAGAGTGGAGTGTAATGTTTTGCAGTATGTCAAAAATAGTATAGGTCATACTAAAAACTTACTGTTGAAGGATGTAGAGGGGATGGGGTACTTAATTATATCCCAATCCCAACTTAAAGCAGCCATTGGAGTGATACTTGACCCTCAAGATGAGAAAGGATAAATTATGGATCTTAGGTAGGGCTGGGAGACATTTATCTTCCACCAGAGAAAATTCTGGTGAAATTACGATATCAATTTTGTGAAATATCACCAACATTGTTTCAGCTATTTCCATGTAATGTAAAATTTGTTGTCTAAGTAGCACCAAGTTTGGAATAATTACTTTCCCAGAGTCCATTCAGAATTGTGCCACATTTTGGATCTCTGTCTTTAAAAATAATGGGGTTTTAAGCCTCCAAACATTCAGAAATGTTTTAATTACATTTCACAGTTATGTAAACTGAGGAATGTTATGCCCCTATCAACATTAAAACTGGAGAATGCAATATCACCAATTATCAAATGGGTTGCTTAAAACGTGCAACCCCATTAGTGGCTTGGCTCTGCATAGCCATTCATTAATCCTCAGCATACGCATAGTTCCTGTAAAAGGGTTAAAACTGGTATCATAGCAGACTTACCGGCGCTCTTACCTTGGCCATCAGCGTGTTTAGTTGGCTGAATATCGGCATCGCTTTTTCATCTTAGCATACTTAGAAACAGAGCAAATAAACACTTTTGAAAACGTAAAGTTAACAAATGTTTTAAAATACTTAAAATAACTAAGAGGATTCCTCATAGTAAACACTCTCATTTAGCAAGAAATAGGGCCGACATGTTTTATCATTTTCAAAACCCCGCCCACATGTAACTGGCAACCAATGAAAGCCAGCAGTCAACAGGAAGGTACGTCTGCTCCTAACTAATTACTTTTCTTGGTGGACAGACACAGTTAAAAAAAAGATGATTTTAAATGATATTACGCAGTTACGATTTTGTTTTGACTCAAAAAACATTCCATTTTATAAATGCAATAACCCACTCCAGTTCCATGGGTGTATTGGGACATTAATGTACTTCCTGACTGGTTGAAGTCACTTGGGCAGGCCCTCATGCCTCACAATGCACCTAGGGCATGCATTAATGCCCCAATACACCCATGGTCTGTTGTGGGTTATAGAGCATACTTTTGCTAGGGTCATTGATCCAAAATATTAGGCTTTGAAGCCACACCCATGGGCCGGCAGCAGAGCATCACATTACCATTCTGATGACCCAGTTCAGTAGCGAGCCTGGGAAGTCATATTGGCAGGCAGGCCATGGCTGAGACAGATGCCTCTCTGCAGTTCATCTTGGCCCAGGGAGGGTTGGTGGTGGGTTCCAACCAAGGGATGGGAGCAGAAGCAAGAGAAAATATCCCCAACTGTGCATAATGCTGCCACTGCCCGTTACAAGCCACACACTTGTGACTGGTCTTGACCTCCAAAAACTAACTCCAAGGGGTTCATACTTGGGGGCACACTTGAATAAGGCAAGTCCCGGAGATGGCAGGTGATGGGGCTGTTCAGAGTGGCTAGCTGATGAGGATGCTGGTCAGGTGTGTAGGGGATAAAGTGTACTAAATTGAACATAATGTTGTATTTCATGAGCTTTTGTGAAATTGTGGAATGTTGTGGTATTTTGTTGAGGCCATGTCCATATCGTTTGCTCAGTCATACAGTTCAGTTGACATTATAGAGGAAGGTAAAGGATGGGTAGAGTGACAATAAGGTAGCATTCATAGGAGGCTGCATAGTAAAAATATAGTGGTACCAAGTATCGGTCACTATCTGAGTGATGAACCATGAAGAACAGTCATGGACATCCCAGTGCACTAGCCTGAATTCTTGCAGTATGTCTAATAACCACTAAAGCTACTTACTTAATTACTTGTGGAAGCATGTGCATGTGCAGCATTGTCTCTGTCAAATGCCACCTGCTGACTCTTTAACAGCTCTCTAGATAACAATGTTTATTTTTACTATTTGAAAACAGTGGCACCAAGTGAGACCAAGCCTTACAATGAGCTGTCACTCAGGCCATTGTGACAGAAGTATCTGGATATCTTTAGTCATGATGGAGCATGATACTGGGCATCACTGTCACAGGAGTGTTGGAGGGGTATTGCAGGCCCAGGATGCTAGTGCAGGTAAGCTAATTCAGTGATGATAAGTACTTTGTGGATGTGAAATTCCACATGTGAAATTCCAATGGTATTAATCATTGTGCGTCAATGAATTTTTCAGCCAAGTTTGCCAATGAGTAATTTCTCAAGTATCCACAATACATTTTAACCTACTAAACCACATTTATCCAGCTTAATTGTGGGTGGTCCCCTGTCATCTCAGATCTGAATTTTTGCACCAAGTGCATGATACCCCCACTGGTGGACACCAGGGAGTGGAAAACATGCTCCAAATGCTCAAGACCACCACATGGTAGCCTGGTGTCACCAAGGATGTCAAACAGTACATAGACAACTGCCTTGTCTGTGCGCAAAACAACCCCATACCTACCAAACAAAATGCCAAGCTACTACCACAATGGCATTCTGGCCCTTGTCATGCAATACAGATTGATTTTATTGGTCCCCTAAGCAATACCAGCAGAAACACCAAATACGCCCTTGTGGTAACTGATCACTTCTCAACATGGGTTGAAGCTTTCCCCACTAAGACATGCACTGTGAAAACCACTGCCAAAATCCTGGTGGAACAGATTTTCTCCAGGTGGGGCCTACCTCTCAAGGTAGACTCTGAAAAAGGAACCAGTTTTACAGCCCTTGAACTCTTTGGAGTTCATCAGAAGTTCCACATACCATACCACCCAGAGTTGTCAGACCAAGTAGAGAGGGCCAACAGATGGATTAAGCAAATGCTTTCCAAATTCATTGAGGACAATCCCAAGGATTGGGATTCCCTACTGCTATTACTCCTTATGGCTATTAGGAGCATGCCCTCAGCCACCACCCAGCAGGATTTGTCTAGTGCACTTACCCGGTCAACAAAAACTAAATAAATAAATAAAAATTTTGTTCCACTTTGTTCTCATCTTAGGAGTTATTCCCTGCATCCAAGGCATGGTAAAGCACCTCCTTCCTCACCCTGATCCACCTGCAACTATCCCAGAGTGAGTCTCCATCAATATTCCTGACAATTTGATTACTGTCCAGGAAGGTTTAGATGCCTACCTCACTCCCTTGGTTGTTGCTCTGATAATCGACCTTACAAATTGGTGGCAAATCAAGTCTCAAGGACAAATAGACCCCATGGCCAAACTCTCCAAGGGACTTTCCATGGATGGCCCAATTCAAAATTATTACCAAATGGTACTTTGTCCTTGCACCAAACCTCTCTTAGACATTCTGGTTTATACAATATCACTACCTTAATTAACCCTCATATTATGATTCATTGTCTAAAAGATTCTCCCAGGAAATTTTGTGCTGTACACAACTTGGCATCAGCTGACATGTACTTATCTGTGTTACCCCCTACTGAGAAACAGCTTTTGGAATATCCAAAACAAACCCCTGGTCTTCATAGTGGTCTCACAGCCACTGCTTATCTGGCTCACTAATTAGCAACTTACAATATATGCATATACCTGTTTTGTTTAACTTGACTTACTGGACTATGAAAGAATTTGGTATGTATCATACTACTAATACATCACTGTTTTATAGTACTTTAACCAAGATGCTATTGCCAGGTTACATACCACCTAGCATATAAGCAATTTTAGAAGAAAACCTAAAGTAGATGACCAAAGTCATAAAAGAAATGCATGTGACACATCTCATGTCACTGGTGCCACAGGTATCCTCGCTGGTGTCTTCGTTCTGCAATGTCTATCTGGAATAAAGTGGACATTGCTACTATCAAAGCACATTCACAGAAGTTTGAAACTGGTATGATCAATGACATCATACCCCCATTATTGCATGGTGTAGATGGCTTTAGTCAGGAAAAAGATATACTGTTTACAGTATACATGACATTGTTAAGACATTTACAGATTCTAAAGATAAGATTAAGGCCCTTATTGCATAAAAAAATAGAGAAGCGGGCAAGCAATACATTGCCCGTGAAATATTAAGCTCTGCCTATTGATCATATATTATCACTACCATCAATATCCTCTTCTGGAAGAATTCCTGACATCATACATGAGAGACATATCTCCAAATGTTACTGTCCTCACTGCAAATCCCCTAACTGTGTTGCCATGTGTATGTTACAGTCTCTGACTATTCCTATTTCTACTGCTAGAAATTTAGGATTCATGACCAGGCACCCTAATACTGGTCCTTGTTTTACTTCTAAGAAATGTTCAATTAAGGATACTATGTTTGTTTCCTTTATTGTTTCTTTATCACTTTTTGATCCTACTACAGCTATATTTGATAAACTAGCATATGTACACTCCATTCATCACCTTGATGACGACATCTACAGAGAATGCTTTGACTTGCCTCCTCTACTGGTTTTTCATCCTCTGCTGGACGCATGGGTTGCTCCGCACATGGACTGTTTTGCAAAGAAAGGGTATATTTATTTGTGTTGATGTGACATATTTGATGTTAATAAACCTGTATGTGGATATTCCCCAGACTTTCTCAACTGGTCCTTTTCCATGGACGATGACATCTCCACCAATGGCACAGAATGCCAGGACTCAAAATCTTCTCCAGACACCTTGTACCAGTCTTATCAGAAGGAGGTTCACTGCCTGTCAACATGGATTTCCAAACAGACTTAAACTTGCCCAGTACAACTACAAAAATGGAGACTGCCTACTGTTAAAATGCAATATAATTCAGATGGTGAATTTTGTGTGGTAACTAAACATAGAAACATAGAATTTGATGGCAGATAAGGACCGCTTGGCCCACCTAGTCTGCCCATTTCCCTACCTAACGGATAAGCTGCAGATCCTAGTTAACCAACAGCCTACTTCCTCCTAACCTCCCAATAGAATTGCATTATGTCTGTCCCATGCATTCTTGAATTCCTCCATTCTTTTTGACTCTACGACCTCCTTAGGAAGGCTGTTCCATGTATCCACAACCCTCTCTGTGAAGAAATACTTCCTCACATTACCTCTGAGCCGTCCCCCCTCTATCTTCAAATTGTGCCCCCTTGTTTTTGCACATCTCTTTTTCTGAAAGATGCTATCCTCTTGGACTTTGTTGATTCCCTTGAGGTATTTGAAAGTTTCTATCATGTCCCCCCTCTCCCTCCTCTCCTCGAGGCTATACATCTTTAGTTCCTTTAGTCTTTCTTCATATGTTTTCTGATGCAGACCCTGCATCATTTTTGTTGCTCTCCTCTGGACAGCCTCCACCCTGTATATGTCTTTGCGGAGATGGGGTCTCCAGAACTGTACACAGTACTCCAGATGTGATCTTACCAACTGTCTGTACAGAGGGCCAACAACTTCCTGTTTTCTACTGGTGATGCCTCTCCCTATGCATCCAAGTATCCCCAGCCTCCTTACTGCCTTCTCACATTGCTGGCCCACCTTTAGGTCATCTGATATGACTACCCCCAGGTCCCTTTCCATTTTTGTTGTTGTCAGTATCTCACCCCCCATTGTGTACTCTTCCCCTGGGTTTTTGTTTCACAGGTGCACTACTTTGCACTTCTTTGCATTGAATCTAAGCTGCCATACATTTGACCATTCCTCCAACCTTGTCAAGTCCCTTTTCATCCTTTCCACCCCACCTTGTGTATCAACCCTGTTGCAGATCTTTGTGTCATCTGCAAAGAGACATACTTTCCCTTCCAGTCCCTCTGCAATGTCACTTATAAAGACATGAAAAAGGACTGGCCCCAGTACTGAACCCTGTGGTACCCCACTAATAACCCTCCTTTCTTCACTGTGGACTCTATTTACTATCACCCACTGTGTCCTGTTGTCCAACCAGTGTTTTACCCAGGCTACCACCCTAGGACACACTCCCAGGTTGGCTAATTTGTTTATTAATCTTTTGTGCAGGACTGTGTCAAATGCCTTGCTAAAGTCTAGGTAGGCCATGTCCGCAGCCCCTCCCTGGTCTACTGCTTTGGTCACCCAGTCAAAGAAATCAATTAGATTTGTCTGACATGACCTTTCCGCTGTGAATCCATGCTGCCTTGGGTCCTGTGCCCCACTGTCCTCTAGGTAGTCAACAATTCTTTCCTTCAGAAGTGATTCCATCATTTTCCCTACCACTGAGGTCAAACTGACAGGTCTGTAGTTTCCTACCTCTGTCTTGCTCCCACTTTGTGAGGGGGAATCACATCCACCCTCCTTCAGTCCTCAACTGCCACCCCATCCACCCATGATTTATTAAAAAGGGTAGTCAGTGGTGTTACTATTTCTTCCCTTAGTTCTTTTAAAATCATGGGGTGAATCCCATCAGGTCCCATTACTTTATCCGCCTTCAGTTTTAAGAGTTCTTTCAGAACCCTTTCTTCTCTGAAAGGACTAATATCAACCCCTATCCAGAGTGCTTCTATTGACTGGATTAGGTATTTTCCTCTGTTTTCCATTGTGAATACTGAGCAGAAGTATTCATTCAGTATCTCTGCTTTTCACTGTCGCCTCTGCCCAACCACCTTCCTCTTTGTTCAACCTCAGTATCCCTGCCTTAGTCTTTCTTTGCTCTAATGTACCTATAAAAGGTTTTATCCCCTTCTTAACCGAGTTGGCTATCTTTTCCTCAGTTTGGGCTATTCTGACTGCCTTAACCGCTTCCTTCTGCTTTTAACTGGTACAGTTTCGTCCTGCTCCTTCTGTGTTTCCTTATACTTCCTGAATGCTATCTTTTTTTCCCGTACCTGCCCCGCCACTTCTTTTGAGAACCATAGTGTTTTTTTCTTTAGTTTTGATTTGTTTATTTGCTTCACACAAAGACTTGTGGCCTCTGTGATGGCGGTTTTGATGTTTCCCCATTGTTACTCCACCCCACCTTCTTGCCTGTTTGCTAGTGCTTTTCTGAGGAACTCTCCCATTTTGACAAAATCAGCCCTCCTGTACCTTCACTTTTGTGTGGCTTGACTCTACAACTAAGTTTATCGTGAACCACACTGTTTGGTTGTCATTTGTTCCCAGATGGCTACCCACTTCAAGATCAGAGATCCTCTCTCCATCCTCATTTGAGAGTACCAGGTCTAAAATTGCTCTCTCCCGAGTGGGTTCCAAACTAGCTGTCTGAGGCATGCCCCCTGTAGGGCATTGAGAATGGCCCTGCTCTTGGATGTGGCTGCAGCAAATGTGCTCCAGTTAACATCTGGCATATTCAGGTCCCCCATCAGCAATATCTCCACTTTCTTTGCCATCCCAAGGATGCCTTCTATCATATCCTTGTCCATTCCCTCCCCCGAGACAGGGGTCTGTATACAACCCCTGTGCGGATTGTGGAGCCATTTCCAGCCTCCAGGGTGACCCACAGTGCCTCCTCTCCTCCCTGTTTACCCTTTAGTTCTGTTGCTTTTGATCCCTTCCATTACATAGAGAGCTACCCTCCTACTCCTACTCTTCCTCTCTTCTTCCTCCCTGTCCCTCCTATAGATTGTATACCCTGGTATGTTGACATCCCAGTCATGGTTCTCTGTGTACCATGTTTCTGTGACTCCACAATATCCAGGCATCCCACTTCCAGCAAGGCCACCATTTCAGGGAGCTTTTACCTAGACTATTGCATCTGGTACTCATTACCTCCATTTTTTATGGCTTTATTTCTTTTTGCCCCATCCCTGTCCCTACTGCCTTTGTCTTTTTCTCTATTTACCCCTGCCCTTCTCCCTATCGACTGCTCTATTTTGGTGTTTGCCTCACTATTTACCCTGATTTTTAGAGGCTAGATTTCCTTCCCTCTTCAGTGCCCTCATTAGTTTAAATGTTTCTGCCACTGAAGCATTTAACTGATCACCTAGGATCCTGGTTCCCTCCAGGATAGATGCAGACCATCATGCCTGTATAGGCCTGCATCCCTTCTGGTGGAGCCCCAGTCCCCAATAAAGCCAAATCCCTGAACTGTGCACCAGCTTTTCAACCAGTCATTGAATCCCATGGTGTGGAGTGCACTAGCCTCATCCATGCCATAGGCAGGTAGCACTTCTGAGAAAGTTACCATGTGTGCTACTTGTCTAAGGCCCCTCCCCAACTCCACAAACTCCTGTTGCACTGCTCTGATCCCACTTTAAACTAACTTTAAACAGTTCACATATGGAGAAAAGACATGTTCTAGTAATGATTCTAACTTTTGCTTTATACCTCACCAGACTTCTATTATTGGGCACACAGTTACTACCCCTGTCTCCATTATGGACCCTGACATCATTGATGGTAACCCCAACTATCTGCTTACTCTTTCAGAGTACTTACCCTATTTTGATGTACACATTGATCATTTAACTTTGACATTAAAATCACTTTTAGACAGGAAGGATACTCATCTTATTTACATTAGCAATAATATCTCCAAAGCTGATGAAGCCATATATGCCCTTATTAATGATAGTGACTTAAATAGTGAACTTACTAGCACTTGGTTGGAGATTACCTTTAAAGGTTTTGTTATTATACAAGCATTTTTAATATTTTTTCTTATTATTATACTTTGCTGCCAACAGTGCACATTACACCAACACTGTGAGTGACTGGAGTTCCTTTACAAGGCTTATTTGTTTTATTTTTTATTTAGTTTTTGTTTACCGGGTAAGTACCATTGCCAAGACATGACTATTTTTAGGCACAACCCGGGTCTGTGTATCAGGTCTGTAAATGACCCATGCTCTCTCTCCACTTCCTTATGCTTGCTTGTGTTGCCCCTTTTGAGACAACAAGGAGGGGAATGTTACATGAGTCTCCTGCACCCTAATTGGTACTCCCAGAGGTACACCACAGACAGCTAGCATTTAGGTATATGTTATACTAACACATAGGGCTAAGGGCATCTACCATATAAGAGCAGATGTCAGGATATGTATGCACATAATTGCTATACATATTACTTTCCAATATGCACATGTATTTCTTGTTTACAAGATGTTAGGACACCTGTGTCCTTGTAATAATTATGATATATGAGTCGGCACTGCCATCTTCTGATGATTTGTATTACTTCATGGCTATGTACAAACTGTACCTCTTTGTTTCCACAAAGCAATGACTATAACAAAATTGTATAATGTTATCTTGGCCTGAAGAGCCACCTCTAATTTAGCCAATAGGGCTCATCTCTGTAATGAGAAATGTTTATATCTTACAGTAACCATGGTAATTATCTTAGGTATATAATGTAAGACATTACACATTCTACCTCGTTAGACCCCAGGAGACATGGAGATTCCTCGAGGTATAGAGAACACTTAGCATTGGCTCCCAGTTCCTTATGGTAAGAACTGCTTAGGGCAACTGTGATTTTCCTTTGGTAGTAATAAACAAGCTTTATGACTCTTATGCAATGTGTCTGTGATTCCTTGCATGCCCATTATTGCCAAGAACCTGAGAGTGAGGTTTAGACCTCCTGACAGTACCAATAGGATCTATAGTGCACCCCTGGACATAGAAAATGGAGGCACCAAAACAGAGTTCATAGTCAAAACGAGACCAACCTACATCCACCCCATGTAAGAAGTTGCAGCGAGGGCAGTTCCTTGTCCTTGGGCTCTCCAGATGCATTTGCTATACACAATTCAAAAAGCTGATATGCACCCTTGAGCCAGCACTCTCCTTCAGAGCTCCCAATCAATGCCACCCAGACCCATGCAGATACCTGGCTGACCCTGCACACCCCTGCTAAGTCTTGGGTAGAGGTAGCAGCTTGTTCCCTAATGGCTGTACTGAACTGTTTCCACCTTGCTCTGCAAAAACCTCTTGAACATTTGAGAGGAAGGCACTTTCCCTGCTCAAACTACTGCCCAAAGAGGGAACAACTGGTCTGTTAGTTGCATATGATCTGGTTTGTACAAATTCCATTTTTTGATTACCTCAGACATACAGTATCACCTCCTTGACCAGGATCCAGAATCTATAAGTAGTCCGCTAAAAAGCTGTCTTGGGGAAACTCCTGTAAAAATGATGTTTGTTTTAGTAGCCTGATGTCAGAGTATAGGATATTATAAATGTGATTTACTTTAAATGCCCACAATTTAATGAAGCCTAGTTCTGCCCTTGATTTTTAAATGAATTAAGGGGTATGTTTTTCTTGCATGTGAACTGTATTTAATTTAAATTAGCACATCCAGTTCAAACAGCATATCCTGTCACCTGCTCACTACATGATACTGCTCTACCCCTTTGGAGTCAGTTTTACAACTGTATGACCAGGGATCTGAGTGGTGGAGGTCTGTCTTATGTCAGCACAGGATATATCCCTAGCTGCATTGTATACCTGATCACATACTAAAAGCACATGGGTTTGAGATATTGTCATGGACAAAATGAGGGTACTACAGAGCAGACCTGTGCCCCTTTTCACTGAACTGAGCATGGGTTGAGTAGGAACCAATGCACAGAGTCCTGGTATCCCATAGCATAGATGGATCTGCAGTGTGATCCTGCCCCCCCTCACATCTTTGTTCTTCCCAGTAGCATCCTCAACAACCAGAAGCCTAAAACTAAAATTAAGGAGTGGAGGGTTATGGTGAGGGAGTGACTGCGGTGGAACACCATGTTATCTGAAGGACTATACATCCTGGCTGGTTCATCCCTTCTCAGTCCTTCCCTGCCCTCTCCCAAATCAATGTAGATGCAGCGTGGCTCTAGGAATACTGAGGGTGCCAGGATGGGCAGCCAATCCACAATGGTAAATGCATAAATCCTGCACTGTAAGGATCACAATGGGAAACAGCGCTCATGGCAAAATAAGGTATTTTATTAATCCAAGCAGCCAAATTTAACCTGGAGGATTAGGAGGGCCCCATTAAGTCAGTTAAATCGAATAGCCTTGTCAGGTTCCCTGACAATGGCTGTTTGGCTTGGCTAAAGCACTGGGGTCCAGCATGAACAAAATGCAATACAGACCTAATGATTGCAAAAGCTAAGCTTCAAAATCCCAGACAAACCAAGCAACTGATCCTAAAACAAAATGGACCTTGCTTTAAAATTTGACTTGTCAAACCTATCAGAGTTCTGCAATTCACTTAAACAGGAGGAAGAGATGATTAAGGATAACTTTAAGATATTCAATTTTCTGAATAATTATAATGTAAAACTGCCAGCTGTAACCACTGATTTTACAATTTTCCAGACAAGCAGGACAATGGTTCATAAGGAACATAATGTACTTACCTGCTCAGATTTAAACTGATTAAAGTGTAGGAAGTACAGTAATGAAAGCTTTCAAAACATTGCATATAAATAAATCTTGAGGTTTAGATAATCTGGAACCTAGATTTTTAAGAGCCTGGCAGAAGTGATTGTACCTGTGATCACTCATCTGTTAAACTGGAGTCTAGTGGAGTTTTTTTCCTCAAGTTAATAAATCCGTAAGATCATGCCAACACCTAAAGTGAGACTCTCCATTGACCATTTCAGGTTTTGATCCACAATCTAATTGTCCATCTTTCAAAATTTTGAGAAGACAGAAAAGTAGAATTTGGCAGCAGATAAGGACCACTTGACCCACCTAGGCTGCCTATTGTTCCCTGCTTACGGTATCACTGTTAATACTACTTGATCTCTGGTCCATTATCCCTTCCCCCTTCCTTTACCTGAAGATTTCCTTGTGCCTAACCCATGAATTAGTGAACCCAGCCACTGTTTTCACCTCCATCACCTTCAATGGAAGGCTGTTTCAGGAATTCACCCTCTTTCTGTGAAGGTGCACTTAACCGGTCAACAAAAACTAAATAAACAAAATAAATAAATAGGTGTATTTCCTCACATTTCCTCTGAATTTACCCCCTCCAGCTTCATGTCATGTCCTCTTGTTCTTGAGCACATTCTTTTTTGGAAAAAACTTCCCTCCTGTACCTGATTTACCCCTTTAGGTATTTAAAGGTCTCTGTCATATCCTCCTCCCTCCTCTCTTCCAGTGTATACATATTTAGGTCCTTAAGTCTCTACTCATACAGCATCTGATGCAGACCTTGTACAATTTTCATAGCCCCTACCCAGGACCATTTCCACTCTGTCTATATCCTTCCAGAGATGTGGTCTCCAGAACTGGACACTGTACTCTAGGTGGGGTCTTACTAGCAATCTATACAGAGGCAACACCACCTCCCTCTTTCTGCTGGTGATATCCCTCCCTATGCACCCCAGCATCCCACTAGCCCTCCCAACTACCTTGTCTCACTGCTTGGTCACCTTTAGGTCATCCAATATGCTTACCCCCAGGTCTCTTTCCTGTTTGGTGGTTGTCAGTACCACCCCATTCATTCTGTACTCTGCCCCAGGTTTCTGTGCCCTAACTGTATTGGTTTGCACTTTCTTACATCGAAAGTCAAATGCCATAGCCTTAACCAGTCCTTAAGTTATCTCAGGTCACTGCTCACCCTTTCCACCCCTCCCTCCGAAGTGTCCACCCTATTGCAGATTTTGGCGTTATCTGCAAAGGGGCAGACTTTTCTTTCCAATTCTTCTGCAACACCACTTATGAAGTCATTAAAGAGGATTGTTCCAGCACTGATCCCTCAGATACCCTGCTGGTTACCCTCCATCCCTCAAGAGTAAATTCCATTTACCACAACCCTCTGCCATGTGTCCCTTAACCAGTTTCTTACCCAGTTAACCACCTTTGGACCCACCCCTAAGCTACCCAGCTTTCTTACAAGTCTCTAGTGTGGAACAATGTTGAAAGCCTTGCTGATATCTAGGTAGGCTACATCCATGGATCCACCCTATCCAGTTTCTTGGTCACTTAGACCAAGAAATCTATCAGGATTTATTTGAAATGATCTATCCCCCTTGAATCCATGCTGCCTTGGGTCCTGTAACCCACAGGATTCAAGATATTCCACAGTCCTTTCCTTCAATAGTGATTCCGTTAACTTTCCCACCACTGATGTCTGGCTGAATGACCTGTAGTTGCCAGCCTCTTCCCTGCTACCACTTTTGTGTAGTGGAACTACATCTGCCCTCCTCCAGTTCTGTGGAACCACTCCTTTTTCCAGTCAGCTGTTAATTAGGACTGGCAGAGATGAAGCCAGTACCTCCCTGTGCTCCCTCAATAATAATAAAGTTAAAGTTTATTTGATCAACTCAAGGTCATTACAAAACAGTACAGTACAATAAGACATTTTACAATCTTGTTACACATAAAACATGCAAAAAATACAAAGTATGTATACTGATTTCATACAGTCCCTATAACCTACAGGTGTTCAAGGCTTATGAAAGATTATAAAAACCCCTGTTTTAAAATGTACTATGACATTCTGTTTGTTCTTCATTAATATCTTGACATCCTCAAAACAGCACTGGCCACATCAGGAAAGCAATAAACAATAGGCATTCCCATTTAAACATCTTTAGTAGATGGCAATATTTTTCTGATTCTATTCAAGGGAGTCTTCAAGCACAACAACCCCAACCACACACTACCTGAAGACTCCATCAGTCCAGGCAGTCATCCTTTAGTTCAGCCAGAACAGTTCCATGTCAAAATAGCGAATACAAAATAGCAAACGTCAAAATAGCGAATGTCAAAACCACACAGCTGCTACTACCAGTTCTCTCAACAGCTGTTCTTGACATGATCACTTTGACATATGCGGAGCTGTGTCCCCCGCACCCCCCCATTTTAAATATTCTAACACCATGCCACTCATTGATGGTGGAGAGAATGACATATTTGGAGCAATGTAAATATGAGTCAGTACTTTAAGTCATTCACTATTTTGATTTACGCTATTTTGTATTAGCTATTTTGACTGGGTACCAGACAGAACTACAAAAGTGTGTCCACCATACCTTTACAAATCGCAAAAGAGGACCCATTTACTAGTTCCCTCAATGGGGAAAGCCTTCCTTTTAGGCTACAAAGGCCATTTAGGTTCAATTACACCCAAAGGGTTATTTAGAGACTTTGGGCTGGATATTCAAAAGGTTTAGCCATGTGCAATAGGTTGCACCTGGAGCAAGTCCAAACTTACTCCATTCTGCCATATTCAGCAGGAGGCAGTTGCAGCACAGAAAACATGCTGAGCAACAGCGCAATGCAAATGAATGCATGCTGAACTGGAGGGGGAGGAACCATGCATAAACTGCACAGCCCGATATTCAGCAGGGCTGTGCAGAGTTCTGCAGGCACAACCCCCAACCTGCACCTGCACAACTTTGAGCCAAAAAAAAAGACTTACGCTGAGGGCCATCCACAGGTGAGCTGCTGCATTGCAGGGCGCAACACAGCAGCTGCCACCTGTGGCTGGCCCCTAACCCAGTCCCTGTGCCCTCCTGCAGCCCCAATCATGGGTGGCTGGCTGTAAATCCCACCACCACCCACCACTGGCCCGGTCGTGGGCATAGTTTAATCCCCCTCCACCAGCCCGATCGTGGGCAGCAATGTAGCTCCCGAATGTATCCCTGGTGTTCCAGTGGACCAAAAGCCCGATCGCAGGCAGTAGTATAGAATCCCCCCTCCGAATTCATCCCTGGTGGTCCAGTGGAGAAAAGCCCGATCGCGGGCGGTAGTTTGTAAACCCCCTCCCAAATTCAGCCCTGGTGGTCTAGTGGCACATTCCGATCGCGGGATGTAAATGCTGCACAAATCCCCCAACATTGCCCTGGTGGCTGGTGTCCCCCTCCCCACCCCACCCACGAAGCCCCACCACCCCGCTCCCCCCACGGCGGCGGGCGGCAGCATCCCCTCACTTTGCCACCCCTGCCACCACTGACTGACAGGCGGTAGAGCTGCACTCCCATTAGTGCAGAGAAGAGCCAATGGGCATGCAGCCCATACCATACATGACAGTCCAGATTTGTGAATGATTTTCATTCACAAATCTGAACTGTATCATGTCTGTATGCTGCATGCCATTGCTCTTTCTCACCAATGGGCATGCAACCCTACTGGACTGTCAGTCGGTGATGAATGAAGCGGAGGATGCTGCTGCTCCTGCCGGCTGTGGGGGAGGCGGTGGTGGGGCTCGTGGGTGGGTGGGGAGGGGGACACTAGCCACCAGGGCAATGTTGGGGGATTTGTGCAGCATTTACATCCCGTGATTGGGATGTGCCACTAGACCACCAGGGCTGAATTCAGGAGGGGGTTTACCAACTACTGCCCGCGATCAGGCTTTTCGGTCCACTGGACCACCAGGGATACATTCGGGGTGGGGAGCCAATGCTGCCCGCGATTGGGCTGTGTTGGGGAAATTAAACCATGCCCGCAATCAGGCCAGTGAGGGGGTGGGAGATTCACACTGTTTGCCCACGATCGGGCTGCAGGGGCATCGGTCCCCGACGGCTGCTGCCTGGCAGGGCGCCAGGCGCAAGTCCTCGGGGATCGGAGCACCTGCATGCTAATGGCATGCAAATGGGGCCATAATCAGATGCAAATGGCCCCCCTGTGCCTTGCATGAATTATAGCCCCATTTGCATGTCTGCTGAATGTCGGGATTTTGCGCATGGTGCAATGGTACTTGCGCCACCCGCAGGTTGAATGCTCCACTCTGTCAACTGCGGTGGTGCAAGTTCCTGCGCCATGCACACGGTGGCGCTGTGGCTCGGGGTGATATTCAAAGGTTGCTCAATAGCACACAACTCCTTTGAATATCACCGGACACACCCCTGCGCAACTATTTTGCGCAGTGCAAGGGCTTGCGCCTATGAATGGCGCAGTTTGAATATCCAGGCCTTTATCTTGTTGTTCAACTGCTGAACAAATGCCACCTGGCTCATGATCCTGTCCTGGTTTGTGCTGGCAAGTGCTGATTTTATTCTACTCCTCCTGATTTCTACCATACTTAGTATTGCTCACCTAGCATTATGAATATCAGACGAGGTCCCGCTGTTCAATTAGCTAATCACCTGTGAGCTTCCTGCTATATTCCTTTAATCCTGTTAAGAACATCAATTTAATTTCAAAAAAACCTCAATTCATACAAGGAGAAAATCTCATAGTTTTCCTATCTCATATTCAGCCTCCAGTAAACCCATAAAGACTAATTTACTTTCAATTATGACATTTATCTTTCAGAAAATGTTCTAGAAAGCTACATTTATTTATTTAGTTTTCGCTGACCAGGTAAGTGCACTAGACAAATTCTTGCCTATTTTCAGGCATGACCCAGGGGGAGGGGGATACAGATGAATGCCAATTGACCTTGAACCAGATTAAGCTGTTGGTAGCATTTTTAGTGAATGGGGGGAAATTTGGCCAGGCCACCATGGAAATTCCCCTACTCTGTCTGCAGGGGTGCTGTCACTTCCTGTGGACAGGATGGAGGGGCCCAGTTTTCAGCTAGACACAGGAGGAGAGGAAGTCCTGATGTGGCAGGGGAGCAAGTTGTTCTGCAAGGAGGAGGCCCAATTTCAAGGCCTACAAACTTGCAAATGGGAGAGGAAGGTCAGAAACCTATAATTTTGGAGGCTGCAGTTTCAGCAAGTGAGAAAGATTTAAGTGCATCAATGGAGGAGCCGGTATGTTTCTTTGAAGATAACATTGATTGGTCTCAGATCATGGAGGATGCTGAAGGAAAAACCCAGGTGCTGTCCACTTTGCCTGATAATGTTAAGACTGTGTCAGAGAAAGAGAAATTAGTTTTAGTGCTGCTAAGAAAAGAAGAGCAATTTAAATCACAACATGAAGCACTGCAAAAAAACCTGTCAAATTTGCCTGAAAGTTCTCAGACTGTTCTGCACGGTGACTCACAGGAGAATCAGTTGTGTGATAACGTGACAAAGAATGATCTCCCTGCAGGTTCTGTAACTTTTTCCCCTGAAATTGTGACCTCTTCGGCTGGCAGCAGTAAGCAGCAGAAAGCTGTGTGCCAAGATCCAGTAAAGCCTCCTCTCCCAGCAAGACGCAGACTGGGTCTTTTAAATATTTATGGAGCCCAGCGATCAAAGGCTGCTCCAATGAAGGAAGTCCCGATTTAAACTCCTGCTGTAAATCCTTCACTTACACCACATTCCCCATTGAGACATACAGAGACAACTGCTGAACTGATAGCTTTACAACAGAACTGGTCCCCTGCCCATGTGCTGGACAGTGCGGGTTGGTTGCAGAATGCTTCTGGTACTTGGGAACTGGATTCAGAGAACAAAACTGTTATTAAATACTTGACTGAAACTTTATTAGGAGACATTTTTGATGCTAAAAAGCTGGATAATGTGTACAAACCCTTCCTTCTGACTACTAGTCATTATTCACCTGAAATGGGCCCCAACGAGACAAGTAACAAAAGTAACATGGCCATGGTTACAGAGCATGAATCTCAAGCACCAGTCAACAAAGAGGAACTTCCTCCTAGAATGGGGCCTGCAGAACATATTTTGAGGGATCCAAATAAAAAAGCTTTGTTGGACCCCATGTTTAAACTGGCAGATTTATATCAGAATAAGGGGGAACAGCCCCGAGGAAAAATGCTGTGAGACTTATTTTTAAGGGTGGTTTGGAGGATCCTCCAGATAGGCTTTTTATTGCTAAACAGCTGTTAAAGGGTACAATGCATATTTTTTTTCTGAAATATTTGCTTTAATCCATTTAGGTCATGGAAACTATGATGTTAGTTTCAAGTCTATCTTGAGTTTAGATAGGTTCTGGTCTCAATTTTAGACTCTGAAAAATAGCCCTTTATGGATTCCCTACATTGTCATCCCTCTTACTAAACCGGCAGTTAAATACATCACTGTCATGTTTCGAAATGAGGGTGTCCATGTAGAGGACATCCTATTCTGGTTGAGGCAAAGATGCAAAATTCTAGATAAACCTGTTCTTATTTTAGATAGCGAACAAATATGGAATGGTGGCTGGAAAATAAAGGTGAAGTTATTTTCCACAAATAATGGGCCTTTGCATCTGCCTAGTACATTTTATCTGGGGAGGGACAGGGGATTTTTATTCTACATGAGGCAACTAAAATCATGTTTTAAATGTGGTTCATGTACTCATTTGAGCAATGCCTGCGACACCCCCAGATGTAACCATTGTTTAGATTACAGACACAATTCATCAGCATGTGTAAATCTTTCTAAGTGCAATTTATGTGAGAACACAGGACATTTAGCAGCTTATCCAGTAGGTAGGGAAATGGGCAGACTGGGTGGGCCAAGCGGTCCTTATCTGCTGTCAAATTCTGTGTTTCTGTGTTTCTGTGTATGGTTATGGGAAGTGCCCTTGGGCCTCGAATAATAGTGAAGATTGCCCCCCAGGATGGCTTTATAAACAGAGCACAACAGTTACAGGCCCAAAAAGTTGCTGCTGCAGCAACTCAGGGACCCAGTATTCCAGACCCCTAACCCCCTGGTGTTGCTGCTAAAACAGACATAAGTAAAGGTCCCTCTGAGGAATTCTCATAAGCTTCTCCTAGCATTAGCAAAATCTCTGACAAACAGCAGACTAGAGTAGCTGATGTTGCAGTAGAAGAAAACATGCCCCCAACCCCACCACCCAGCCAAGAGACAAAACAAAGGAAAGCAGCTACTAAAAGGAATAGGTCAGGCAAAACTCTTACATGTAAAAACAAGGAAGAGAAACCAGGCACAACCTCTGGCACAAAATCTTGGAAGAAAGGAAATAGATATGAGGCTCTTGCCCTAGATAAATCAGATGAAGATTCAGAGGAAGAGTTATCAGCTACTTCTTCTGCAAATACTGGCACTACAGTGGTTATTTCTGATGTGAATGATGGGGGGGTGGACACACACATATTGCAAAAAGGACAAGGAGATGGAGACATAGCAAAACTTCTTGATGTGGTTATCATTCTTTTTTTTATTACCCTTTAACATATGGACTCCCTTACTTTAACATCTATGAATGTAAATAGCATTAAAGGGACTGCTAAGATGACTGTAGTTTTAAACACTTTAGCTCAAGAGAACAATGATATTGTTTGCTTGTAGGACACCAGGCTTAAGACAAACATAGAGTTACAAGTGGCTACAAAACTTGGGATAAAAGGGCTTTCTTTCTGGTCAGTAGGCCAAGAAAGATGTGATGGGGGTAGGGATTTTAATTAATAATCCTGGTATCAAAGTAACTAAACTAGTAGAAATTGACCCAGGGAGAGCATTAATGCTAGACATCTCTTTATATTCTGAAAGATTCAGGATAATCAATACTTATGCACCACAAACAAAAGCTGTTGTCTATTTCAAAAAGTTCAGCCATACCTACATACCTCTAGATTATTAGTTTGGGCTGGTGATTTTAATTGTGGCCTTAAGATGACAGATAGAGGATGGCAAACTGACAAATATTTTGTGATTCTACAGCCCTTGAAATTAATAGATTCCTATTGGGTAAAGTTTCAAAATGGTGGAAACACTTTTTAAGGACATTTATCCACCAGAGTTGATTTTTTCTGAAATCTTAGTGATTTTGAATGTTAATCTTTTGGGAGAGAATTTTCAGATCATAAATCTTTAACGATAAAGGTTACTTGGAAAAATGTTCCTAGAACTAAAAAGAACTTGTGGAGGTTGAACAATTCAATTTTAACAGATGAACAAGTGCAGAAAGCCTGAAGACAGGAATGGTAAGATAAGGCATCTGTGTTTGCAATGTATGATAGTGCTGCCCTCTGGTGGGAAGATACAAACGCATCCTGGAAACAGTTTTTCCAGACACTTACAAGAGAAAGTACAAACAATAGATATTTGACATACTTACATTTTAAAGCGAAACTGCAAGCACTAATTTCAAAATTGGAAACTTTGAAACAAAATCTAGATAACCAAATACTAGACATTAAAAAACAAATGTGCTCATGGCAGTATGATAGAGCCAACATTTTGGAGCAGGAATTAAGATTTGGCACTAACATTAAAAAAAGGAGCATTAGATCCCTTTAAAGACTCAAAAAACAGAGTGGAACATAGGTTCCTAAATAAACTAAGGTTACATTCTGGACAATCTACTTCTTCTCCTAAATAAATATTGAATTGGGTCCATGCACATTTTTTAGAGACATTTGGTTCTGAACTTCACATATCTGATAATAAGAACTTATTTTAGAATTTACCTTCACTTGTGGAGAATAACAGTCATTTAATTGTCCCAATACAGGGAGAAGAGATAAGGAATGTTATAAAAAGTCTGAAGAGCAACTCGACCCCTGGGCCAGATGGAATAGGGATTGAATTTTATAAAATGTTTTGTGAAGGTTTGATACTGGCTATGACAGTAATATATAATAGCATGCTACATGAAGGTTTTCTAGCTAGTTCCATGTGCCAGGCACTACTAATTCTGCATTTTAAAAAAGGGGATAGAGAAGAGTTGAAAGACTGGAGACCTCTTAGTCTTCTGAATGTAGATTTCAAATTAGTAATACACTTTTAATGAACAGACTAGTATCTGTTATGGATGAACTGAATAGTCTTGCCCAGGCATGTGCAATTCATAATAGAAAACAAACAGATAATTTAATTGCACTAAGAGAGATTTTTTTTTTAGAGCTGAAAAATATAAATTGAAAGGCTACATATTAGAAATTGACCAGGAGAAGGCTTTTGATAAGATATCACATCAATATATGTTTAATGTCCTAAGAGCTTATGGGATTCCTGAAAAATTTATTGGATGGGTGAAAGTTCTATATAAACAAGCCATGTTGACCCCCAATATAAACAGGTGGATTGGGAAAAGTTTATTGTTAAAAGAGGTGTAAGACAAGGGTGCCCCTTAAGCCTCTTGCTCTACATCTTTTGTATTGATGCTTTTCTTGGGAATATAGAACAAGATGTTAGAATACAAGAGATAGAATTAAGTCCTACTTTACCCAGGATAAAAACACTAGCCTGTGCCGATGATTTAGTTTTATGAACATTATCAGTCTTTTTCAGATATTTCTGGTTCTAAGGTAAGCCTCCATAAAAGTTTAGGGATAATATTGGGTGATACCCCAGTTCCAGAGAACAGATCATTTTCTGGGTTTAAAATTGAGAAAGGAACTATCTATATATTAGGGGTAGTAATTGGGGGCACAAATATGGCCAGACAGAACTGGGACACAAACATACAGATTGCACAATACTTGGTGAATAATTGGAAGGGCCAGGCAATAGGAAAGAAAAAGAGAATTATCCTGATAAAAACCTTGTTAATTCCGATTTTTTTGTATGTTAGCTATGCTTTTCCTCCTCATCTTCAGTCTAGATGGGTTACTGTATATGGCATTTTTTTTCAAGCGTGACCGAGGTATCTTCTGGTCTTCCTTCTAGTTTTGGGTGGGACTTGAACAAGGTAGACGTTAGGCACAATGAACAGTAATAATACACATCAGAAAAGTTTAGCAGCCAAATGAAAAAAAAAAATACTGAGCTAAAACTTCCTCTCCCAATAAATTGAAACAGGTAGTATAGCCCAAAAACAGACAGATGTAGATTTTTAAGTAGATTATAATTATTTAATTACACTAGGGGTTTCAATTTGCCCTCTTTGGTCTGCTGAGTGAAATAGCCTGCCTGAAGCGTAACTGTAACTTCTCCTGCTGTCTAGGTGGTGTGTGTGTGTGTGTGTGTGTGTGTGTGTGAAGGTTGTTTCAGTTCTACAGGTCCTCTACTGGTCCCAGTGGTGCAGTGCATCACTCATTCGGAGATTATCAGTAAGTTTTGTATTTACTGTTCGAGTTACCAAATTTGGATTTTCCTTGCTTCTGAGTTCTGAAGCCACAGCCACGTTGCATGTATGTACTAGCCAGCCACTCTACAGGTTGACCTCTTCTGTCTGATACAGTTTTTCACATGGTGCCAACCGCCAAGACAACTGTATGTTCTTTCAGTACAACTGTAGGCTCAAGCTGCTGGAGTGATATTGGACATGGTAGTGATGCAAGATCATAATCTGTTTCGTAACAGAAATGTTTTTTGCAGATTCTGGAGCTAGCTCAGAAAAGTGGAAGTGCTTGCTTCATTATTTTTTTCTAGTGTCTGCATTGTGTGTACCAAGAGCATATCTTTGGTTAACATGAAGAAACAGCTGAAGACATATAAGGTGTCTTGATGAAATGCGCTTATGAAGTTCTTTTGAAAATTAGTAGGATGTTGTGAATGTCAAAGGGTGTCTCACCTTTCATGTATTGAGTGCCTTTAGGGTCATGGAACATTTCCAATAAGGAACAACTTCTAGTTGTTTTTAAAGGACTGCAGGATGCATACCAGTTACAAATAGAACGAGTCATCTAACCACTGCCACTGTCTTTTTAGAACAGTAAGCAGTGAGACCATGTATATCATTAGCCACCTTTGCTGGAATGTATCTGTTTCTTTTCGGTAGGAGCAGCTGTATGGTGCAGTGTCCCTGATGTCTGGCTCATCAACTGAACTCTTGTGGTACAGTTTCGGTGCCAATATTGGTCTTGTGTGTGTAGTGTGGCTCAGTCATCATTCAGTCTTTTTTCCTGGTTCTCTTCTTGTTGTTCTGGAGGTCACATGCACATTTGGTTGCTTTCTTGTCGACCAGGTCAGCAAGGATCACATGCTCAATGATCATATGAAGAAGTCAGCAGAACAAGTTCACTTGGTCTATCAGGTCTGCTCGTATGGTCCACAGCTTGAGCTAATATCTGTGCCCTCCCTCACTCCCCAGTCTTCCCATCCTCCCTACCCATGGCCCTTATCCTATGCCTGTTGTAGCCTCTTAAAGCTTCCCACTATCCTCAACAAGATTACCTACTATTGCATTGTATTCCAAGTGCCTACCACCCTGTCTGTGAAGAAGTGCTTCCTGACCTCCCTCCTAAACCTCCCACCCTTCAGCTTAAGACTGTGCCTCCTCATATTGTGGTTGCCAGCCACTGAGCCTAAAGAGACTCTCCTTATCAACCTTATTTTTCCTTGCACTTGAAGGACCCAATTATGTTTTGTCCCCCCCACCTCTCTGTCTCTCTCTCTCCCCTGACTTCCAGGGAGTACATGTTCAGTGTACATGGAGTACATGATCATGTGCCATTTCTTTGCTTGTCATGGAACTTTTTGATGTCTTCTTCCCAAGTTTATTTTCTTCCTCATCCTCCTGTTCTCCATCTTTTTTTTTTTCTGTAAATATAAATGCTGTGTCTGAAGTTGAGCTGATCATATACTCCTGGACTGGTCTATGTCCTGAACCAACCCGTACCACCTCAGTGGGCCTCAGTTGTCAATCCCCATAAGTGTTCTGGCCAACGTTTCTAATTCTGTGTTTTGTTTTACTTAAGACCTCCACAGTTCCAGTTCCTTGTCATGGTCCTTCCTACCCTTGTCTTTAGTGTCATCCCCAAAATGTTGCGTAAGATAGGAACATACAAAATTGGCAGCAAATACAAGCCTATTGGTCTGTCTAGTTTGCTTCAATGTGCAGCACTTCAATCTTTCAGACTGCAGCCCCCCCCCACATTGCCGATTCTACCCTTGTATCCTTTATTCTCACTCTTTGCTCCCTTATGGTTTGAACCTTCCCTCTGGACCTCACCTGTCCCACCTCATTTTGAAGCTGCCCACTGTCCAGTGATAACAACACCTTTGGCAATATGTTACAGCCTGCCACCACCCTTTGGGTGGAAAGGTGCGTCCTCATTTCCCTCCTTAATCTGCCTCCTTCCAACCTCTGACTGTAACCCCTGGTTACTCTTCCTCATGCTTACTGTAGTCTGTTCATACCCTTTCGGTACTGGAAACAGAGTCTCTATTATATGCTCTGTCTCCCTTCTGTCCAGGGAATACATATTGAGGTGTCTCAAACTCAGTCTCTCTTAATAAGACTCATCTCCCAATCCCAGGATCATTTAACTTGTGAAGTACAGTGATACTTTAGGCCCCTTATTTTGCTCAGCAGACCTTTTTTAGCTCAGTATTTTGTCTTTTCATTTGGCAGCTACCTCATTGTAGCTGCTTTATTTTTTTTTGGTCAGTGTCAGTGGCTCAGTGGGTAGCACACTTGCCTCTGAAGCTGGGAGATCAGAGGGCTGTGGGTTCAGTTCCCGCACTTGGGTTAATATCCCAGTACTGACACTGTAGTGTAACATGAGAGGGGTGCTGCACTTCTGAGGTGCTGTCTTTCAGATGAGACGTTAAACCGAGGTCCCATCTGCCTGGATTGGTGGTAGTTCAGGTGGATGTTAAAGATCCCATGACACTTATCGCAAAGAGCAGGGGAATTTTTATTATTATAACATCAAAAAAACAAAATAATACAAACAGTGTTAAGTCACACAAATAATATGCAAATCATATTATAAAAAAAAGCAAGAAAGTATTACAGTCCTACATTATTAGATAATTGCGAAAAGAACTATGTATAAATACCCCCACTAAAAGAGTAGGGAATTTCTCGTGCCCTGGCCAAATTTCCCTCATTCACTAAAAATACCCCCAACAGTTTCATCTGATTCAAGGTCAGTTGGCATTCATATGTATCCCCTTCCCCCAGCGGGAGTCGTGCCTGAAAATAGGCAGGATTTGTCTAGTGCACTTACCCGGTCAACAAAAACTAAATAAATAAAATAAATAAAGAGCCACAGAAGTATCAGTAGCACCTGTTGTCTGCTGGTCACTGCCCACCTATCTATCCTCTTCTTGTTGCCACTTGTGACCACTGTGCATGGGTCCCCCGTGGCAAGCTAACCACCTGTAATGGTGAATGCTTTGCTGCCACCCTGTGATATGCGATTTGTACCACCATGGTGCAGAATCAATCCATTAAAGTATGTCGATAGTCATGTTACATAGAAAACACATCCATTGATGTGATGTTAAAAAAAAACATGATCATATGGTGTACCCAACAAATCAAAAGGTGATTGCAAACTTCTGGGCTGCAAGAGCAAGTTCTGTGTGACTCTAGAGAAGATGAGGTCACAAAACAGTAGAATGACAAATGGATGAGAAAACATGGAATGGACAGAAAGAACCAGTGTCCCCAGTGCTTCATCCTCAGAGATGAACAGGCACACTTACAAAGTAGTACTTAACTGTACTGTAACAGCTGTGATTTAGTGTCTGAATGCCAGAGATGAAACAAACAAGGATACTGTCATCAGCATTCAGGAACTTCAGGAGAAGTGGAGAAAACCTTATAGTACAATCACAAATGGATGAGAAAACATGGGCATATTGACGCAAACAACCAGTGTCCCCAGTGCTTCATCCTTAGTCAGAGATGAACAGGCACACTTTACAAAGTAGTATTACTTAACTGTACTGTAACAGCTGTGACTTAATGTCTGAAAGCTGTAAAGGAAACAAAAATCAAGTATACTGTTATCATTAGCATTCAGAGTAACATCAGTTAACTGTCAAATTACACCTCCTGACCCTGGCAGGTTGCAGCCATTTTCCAAAATTCCTCAATGCTGACTGGTGTTTCATGGCTAGAATATGTAATAAGATTGAAGACTTCATGCATGTTCAACAGCCAGCCCAGCCCACATAATGACCTATTGTTTCAGAGGATCAAACATCTTCTTCCTAAAGGATATTTGGAAAAAAAATTTGAAAAGTGTTATTGTTTCCTGTTGTGTATGCCATATGAACATACTCTGCAATACACAAATCATAATGAGTTCAAGCTAGTAAAGAGAAGATGACCTATATTAGAAAACTGCTGCCTGATATATCAATTTATCATAGTCCACCTATAGTGCATGTAACACTTACACTTGCCACTTGATTCTTGAAGAGCAAAAACGGTGCGGCGTTGTTCAGTTTGCAAAACGAACTCATTGAGAGACTGTTAATGTCAATTTCATCGGTCAGTTGCTTGTGAACATGCAGCACTGCCAAGTGATTGAGTCAGTCTTGGCTCATAGTGGTTCACAAATAATTTTTTATTCTTCGTAGGCAGCTAAACGATTGCTCAGCAGAACAAGTTGTTGCTGGAATCGTATAGAACAACTTCAGTAGAGTTGCAACTTCAGACAGGATATCACTCAACTCTTCATTTTCTTTCAGAAAGGTCTTCACTTCACTCACAGAATCAAGCACACAATTTCTTGATTTTGAAATGTTACTCGGCATTTGTAAATGAAGAGCTAGTTTGTCCCTGCTTATATCATCCTTGAATACTTCAGTAACATGGTAAGTTTATTCTTGTGATCCCCTGACTGCTGCAGTGATATGCTTCTCCAATTTGATTGCAGATGTGAATTCTGATGAAAAGTGATGCTCGATCGCAGCCTTGCATGCATTGATTACCTCAAAATATTGTTGGCAAAAATAATGTTTGGGGTCACTGTGGTTATGTCCAGAGCTTCCTTCATCAAGCCATCTTGGTGGTCTGCGTTTTCTTGGAAGTGAAGGCTCCTCTAAATTGAGAACTTGTGCCTGCTCCTGTGTCGTTTCCCAGAAGTGATCGTATGATGAGTCACTGTGCATCCCATTCAGCACCTCTTGCAGTATCTTAATTTTTTTAAGGATGTTGGACAGTGAGAGATTTGGACTCTGAATTTTTGCATTGACTTCTTCCAAAGGACCCATCACTTTCACAGTTACTTGTAATGTAAAGTAGATGGGAAAAGACTGGAGTTGCTTCAAGAAACCACTGCATTTTGAACCAAAGTCATTAGCACACGTTTCACTAAATTCTTCCAAGCAGTTAATCATGGCCTCATAATTGCAGAGCAAAGATCGGATACTGCTGATCCTCAGTGTCCACCTTGTTGGGTACAATGGATGAAGAGAAGGCTGTGTTTCATCTTGAAAGTCTCTAAATGTTGACAGACGCTTAGGTGACTCCCTTATGGCATTTATGAGATCCTTCATCAGCAAAAAGCAGTCACGACATGCCTGAATTTTTTCTAGTGCATCCTGCATGGCAATTCAAGGAATGGGCAGTGCAGTGAATAAATACTGCTCTTGGTTCTTTTCTTTCACCTGGCTTGCAGTCCAGTGAATTTTCCTGACACATTACTGGCTCCGTCATAACACTGACCCCGACAATCAGAAAAAGATAAGTCAAATCTCAGCAGCATATCTTCCAGAATTTTGAAAAGGGTTGCAGCATCAGTTGCATCAGTGTGGTAGAATCCAAGAAATTCTTCATGAGTTTCTAAATCTTCATTTGAAAAGTACCTTAAGGAAAAACTTATTTGTTCCTTCCGAGATAAATCCGCAATCTCATCCATCAAGATTGCATGATACTTAGAGCCCTTGATCTTCTTGACAATTCTGCATCGTACTGAAATTGCCATCATTTCGACAATCTCATTAAGAATATCATGGGATAGCCACTTGTATTTTGTACAACTAAGCCATTGCTTTAATTCATCTGAATCTGTGCTGCATAGCCACAACAGGTTTGAATCATTGTCTGTATATTCCCGTATCGCTAGTCCTTGCTTGGCAAGATAGCAAATGCTAGTAAATATTTTGTGCAAGGCATCCCGTGCTCTTTGCATTTCTTTCTTGTAACTGGCAGACATCAATTCAGATACGTTTCTTGGAGATTATAGGGCAGCATACTTCATTACATCTTCCTTGTGACACGCTGATTTTTCATGTGATGTGAAACCACGCAATGCATGTTTCCAATCTTCAAATCCAGATGAAATAAAAGCTGGTTCAGCTTTTATGGAAAATGTTAACAGCTTCTTTTCTGAGCATGTCTTGCAAATGGAACAAAACAATTTGTCTGTCTGCTTGTGATACTCTAGCCAGGTAAACTTTGCTAACCAAGACTGCTGAAAATTTATTTTTGTCTTTGCGGCTGCATCTTCTGCATGTGTCTCTTCCTCCTCACTTCAGTTTGCAAAGGTACTGGATTATTAGAAGTGGAGCCACCTTGCCCTTCTTCTGCAGTGTCGCTTTCCTTCTGTCGCACTTTTTTTTATTACATATCTTTCCATATTGTGCAGTTGGCTGTTCAATTAAAAATATAGCAAAAATAATTATTCAGCACACACTCTGACTGCAATACTGCTTGGCCTACAAATTTCTATCAGAGAGAGCTTGCTATGTTGTGTTTGCAGAACAGTGGCACTTGCTTTGGCATCAAGTATGTTAAGGTTAACGGACTGTGTGCGAGGAAATAAAGTATCACAGAGTCAGCATACCAAGATGAAGTATTCTCCAGGCAGAAGGAGAAGAATGTATATAGCGTTTTTCATACACAATGTATTTAACATGCTTTACAAGCGATGCTAGACTGGTAGTGCAGTGATAAAAGTGAAAAATTCGAAAAAAGTTAGCATACTCCCCAGAAGTATCTTTATTCCTGGTGGGATCCTGCAGAATTAAGAAGCAAAAACATGAGCCTGATAGACTCATTAGCATGGGGACAGGTGCAAAAGGCACAGCACTTCCCTGCCAGTGCTAAGAACCAGCCCTCTGCTGTCCCATCCAGGAGGGGTATCTCTGGTGGTATTGGCATGGCACCCCCCAGTCTTTCACACCACCTCTGTATAATAAGCGACATGAGTAGTAGTATGGTATTATCCTCCCCTGTGTGACCACCACTCCCAAGTGCAACTACTTCCCTTCCCTGGTGTCCAGTGGTCACTCTGTGGCTTGACATCAAATGCGCAGCCTTTATAAAAACACGTTAAAAATTTATTTTACACATGGGTCCATCCAGTCGTGCATAATTACAATAAGTCACTCACTCAGAGTCCAGGGTGTGAGTTATTGGGTGATTTACCCACTTCTTTTGTGGGTGTATCTCCATAACCCACACCCTGTTGTGCCTTGTTGCTTAAAGTGATTTTCCTATTTAGCTGAGAGCAGCTGCCACTCACATATTGTGGTATCTGCCCTCAGTAATACTTATTCCACCAGCCTAGTTTAAAGAATTCATTTTTTTGTCATACCTTAGCATTTTCCCTTGTAATTTGAGATTTCTCTACACCCCCCCCAACTGATTCTGAAAGCTCTGGTGGTGACACTTCACACCTGCCAGTCATAATGACATGTGATGTGACCAGAGAGAGAGCGTGTGGGTGCACCCTATTGAAATGAATGGGGCTGGATTTCATATTCATTTGTAAGATTAAGGATGGCCACTTAGTTACAGATTAAGGAAAGACACTGCTCATCTAACACAGGTCATGTTAGTAGAGCGCCAAGTGGTGTCCTTTATAATCTGTAAGTGGCCATTCTTGATCTTAAAAAATGAATATGAAATCCAGTCCCATTCATTTTAAGAAATCCAGAAACACAACTGCAAGTGGGCCAGGTTGAAAAGGGTGCAGGTGAAGGCTGGCAGCCTGAGAAAATATCAAGTTCACTTCAGAGGTGCCAGGCTGCAGTCCTGGAGTAGAAATGAAGCTCCACAACTCCAGTGCAGTTTAAAGCTTTTAACAGCAAATGTTGACGACGGTAGGACCTCACACTACAGCCATGTAGCCCCAGCACTTCAGAAGTGATCCCTTTGTCAGGGGCCATTCATTTCAATGGGGCGTGTCCCCACGCTCCCCTGGTCACATCATTTCATTACGGGCTTGAGTGCGGTGGCATGTCACCAGTGCCAGATCTTTCAGAATCAGTTGGCTAGCCATAGAGTAATCTCAAATTCCAAGTGAAAATCCTAAGATATGACAAAAAATTAATTCCTTAAACCAGGCTGGAGGAATAAATATTACTAAGGGAAGCAGATACCACAATATGTGAGTAGCTGCCCTATATTGGAAACTTTCTTTAAATATAGAAAGCATGGCATGATCATACCAGTCCATGTCAGAAATATCATGATTTCTTTGCCAGCACACATATCCTGCCCATTAGTAATAGTGGGTAACAGGCCTATTGTTCTAAAATTTGCAATATCTTTCCTCAAAGCATTACACCTCCTATATTTCAGTTCACAACAATTCCATTACATGCATTTTCAGTTTACATACAAACTGTAAATTAAATGTTGGTACATTATGAAAATGTCGCTCGTGTGATGCAAACAAAACAACTAAGCTCAGCTGCTTACCTTTGAAGCAGTACTCAAGCTGTCACAAACAAGAGAGGACCATAAGAGAACGTGGTGTGTGTGTGTCCTCACATTTCTTTACATTCCTTTTTCCACAGACAGACACACACCATACCCCCCCATCTGAAAGTTGGAACCATTTAGTGGCATGCGTGCCTCACTAGAGCAGACAACTTGCAATAGTCCCCGGCCTCACTCACATCACATGTGCAGGCAGCCACCACAGAGATGAACTAACATTATATGGTTTAATGTTGCATAATTAAGGCTGAAGTGATTCTTAAATGTGTCTGTTCAAGCAGAAACAAGTTGACACTTCCTTCACACTTTCCACCTTTGATTCTGTGTCAGCACTTTTCATATTCTTGGGTTGCTTCTTCTGGACTGGTCACTGCATCCCTTGCTTAGTCAATGATAAAAAATTCACACAGTATCTAGGCCATAACCAGTTAGCCAGAGCGGGTCACACACCTCAGACATTTCCCCTCTGGCCCCCACACACCACACCACACCACACACTTTTTTTTTTTTTTACATAATAGGAAAAAAGATGATTTGTGGAATGGAGGGGAGAGACTATGTCAGCAGACTGAGAGACCTGAATATGTACAGTAGTAGCACTGAATTTGTCAAGCAATTTTGTGAGATTCCCTATTTGTCCTTCACAAAATTTAAGGAAAAAATCCTCTAAAATTATTTTTGTTACACCTACAGAAAGAGGCCAGTTCCTATTACACTACTTAAGTGCCATCTGGTAGATTTTCAAATACACTATCAGATGAGACAACCCTCTTTGGGAAGAAGAAGAATAATCAGCATTTATATAGCACTTTTCATACACAGTGTACCCCAAAGCACTTTACAAGCGATGATAGACTGGTAGTGAAGTGACTGAATGTGTAGTGGTGTGGTGGCCATATCACACATCAACACCCAGACACAGCCTGGATGATTGCCTGAACCGGTTTATGGGAAGGGGAATGTTGGCCAGGACACCGGGATTGTCTCCTACTCTTTGAGAAGAGTGCCCTGGGTTCTTTTACTTCCACCTGGACAACACCAGGATGGGTAGAAGGGACCTCAGTTTAATGTCTCATCTGAAGAATGGCACACCCCGGCAGTACAGCACCCCCCTAATACTGCGCTCTGATGACAGCATTTTTAGCTGCAAGTTCAATCCCGGTGTAGGATGAGAGCCCACATGATGACGTGACCTTCTGGTCCGGAGGCGGATGTGCTACCAACTGAGCCATGCTGGCATGACAACTAGCAGCAGTGAACACACTAACAAATTAAACAAAATGCCTAACTAAAGGTTTCATAATTCTCAGTAGGGATTTTTGAAAATCCTTTGACTAATTTGGTGTTACTACTGTACATCCAAGAGCACAGAAGGGAAAGGGGGGCATGATACAGACATTCAAGTATTGGGGGAATCAGTAAGGGTGGGTCAGATGAGGTCTTTAAGTTAAGGAGGGGGAGGGACACCAAGGGGCACAGGCTAAGAATAAAGATGGGAAGATTTAGGAGGGAAATGAGGAGACACTATTTCACACAGAGGGTGGTAGCAAACTGGAATGCACTAGCAGAACGGATGGTATCATGTAAATCTGTGAACAGCTTTATAAGGGCATGGGACAGGGAATGGGAGAGTGAGGGTGGGGGAAAGTGGGGGCTGCATTTGGGATGACAAAGGGGAGGGGGTGGGGCAGCTGCAAACTAGGGATGCTAGGCTAACTGCACACTTGAGCAGACTTGGATAGACCAGGTGGTCTGTTTCTGCTGGCAAATTCCTGAAACTTTAGGAAGTGCTACCCCTACCAGTCTTAAAATCAATGACTGGAGACTGGACAAAATCCAACCCTCTTCCCATCCCCACCACACCTTATGTGGTTACTGCTGTCTGACTGGACCTTTGGGTTTTAACTGGCTGAGAGGATCAGTGGTGTGCTACTGGCTGATGGTTGTCTTGGGGGGAGGTTACGTTACCACCTGGTGCTGGCCCGCTGCTAACTTGACTCCCAGTCCCCCCTACTTCGTCCCTCTCTGGTGCTGGATGCTGCTGCCTGCTGGGCTGGAGTGGCTGGCTGCCCTGGTGCACTGCTCGGTGCTCACTCTGTAGTCGGTCCTGGCTGGCACACTGCTACCCTTTATATGGGGGGGGAAAATACAAGATACAGTAACATTACATAAATAGTGTATAGTGGAATGCTGTTATGCATGGAATTCCATGCCTGGTATATGCTTGTTCTGCTGCAGTAGTGACATCATGTTGTTCTGCTGCAGTAGATGTCACTGGTAACTACTGCAGCAGAACCACTTGGGATTCTGGCACATTCTTGCTTTCCTCTATTTAATTCTATGGTAAGACCGTATATTGTACAGCCTCTAGAGACTTAACAAATCCATTTCATTATGAAAAATAGAGAAATACACACATTTCACATACTACTACTATACACTTCAAAAAAATACAGGATGATCAACTCTCAATGCACAACCTGTGTATTCTGTCACCTGGGGGGTCAGATTCCCATGGTCTGGATCTCTCGAACTTGGCTCTGAAGGTGAGAGGGAATCAAAACCCCTCTGTGGCAGAACACATTGGTTGTGCATAATTGCCCATCCAGTATTCTCTGTATTAGCCTGTTTTGCTAGAAAAGGGCATGGAGGTCCATCCAGTCATCTACCTGCAGCCACAGGGGCAGACAGCAAAAAACAACAAGGGCAAAAATGAGCGGGAAAAATGGAGTCAAAGAAAAGTCTGAACTTGGTGTCACCGTGTCAAAACTGGCTCTTCTGTCAATATCCGAGACATCCCCCCTCAATCTGACATCCCTGCATCTTCTCTTGCAGTCGCCAATGGGGCGGCGTAATATACACCATGGAATTGGAGCCCAGTTCTCTATTGGGGAAAAGGAGTATCCACATGGATGTTCTACTTTTCTCACCTGGCTGGACCTCTAGCAGCCCAGTCTGTTTCTAAAGTTAGTTACTGTCTGGTATGATATATATGATCCAAATTTAACACAACAAGGCAACAAGGGGCAAGGCTCATTCAAATGTTAGGGCAAGGGCAGCAAAAGGCATACAGTACAAAGCAAGAAGTTTCCCTTTTTTTTTGCCAGCCAAAAAAAACCCACCCAACCAACACCACACAGCACAGCACTCAGGCTACTGGAGATTTTATAAATGATAAAAAAAAAAAAAAAGTCATTTTTCAGAGTGGAGAAGAACTGAACCTCTGCAACATCAAGTTCTGGCTGGCTCTTCTCTGCTGTCTGACGAGCGAGAGAGAGCAAGAGAGTCGAGGGAGGGGGAGAGAGAGAGAGAGAGAGAGAGAGAGAGAGACGGGGGTTGAGGGAGAGGGAAAGAGGGGGAGGGGGGGAGAGAGAGAGAGACAAATTGCCAACAGGAAACAACACAACAGTGGCTCCGAGTCCAAACCAAGTCCAGGACTACACAATGCCCTATTGCTCTCTGACACATACCATTAGCACAATTTTAACAAAGTGCCAGACTGTTTTCCAAGCTTCCAACATTCGTTGAAACAGCCTCTTTTACTGGCCAAGTTTGTCTATCTCATTATATCTAAAATGTTTGCTGCATGAAAATAGTAGTAGCATGCTTGTTGGAGTGCTGGTGCTGGACCTTTCTTTTGGATCATTTCAGACACAGCCAGAGCTGGGCTAGCCATTTCTTGGCATAGCACCCCACGACTATGGCAGTGTGAGAGTCAGTAGAATCAGCTTGATACAATGTACTATACTGCAGTAAACAGCAAGTAAAATTGTATTGTGCAAATTGGGACCAAACACGTTGCTGAATATGGGGCTCTTAGTGCTGACTGTTCACCATTAAGTGGACTAGGCCATCTGACCGAGCGTTACTATCTCAGTTCAAGTTAAGCATTTTGTAGGAGGGTTGATTTCACAAAGCATTGCTCACCATTTCATTTATGTGCATCACAATCAGCCAACCCCATGCAACAACATTATCAGGCCTACACTGTTTCCAAGTCTGGGTACCCAGCGAAGCAAAGGGAGCTCCCTGGGTAGAACTAAGGGCATTGCACTGGTGGTACCAGGAAAGAAGGGTGGCACTCCCAGTGTAAGTGGGCTAAGCAAAGCAGCTATACTGAGAACTGAGGTGTGGAGGTGAGCACAGTTTGCGGGCTGAGGCTGGAAGGGCACATAACCACAGGTTGTTGCATCTAGAAAGGCACAGAAGATGAGCCATAGGATGCTATCTCATTACTGCTAATGGAAAGAAAATAGCATGGTGCCTCAGACCCCCGATCCAGTGTTAATAAAGATGCTGCAACAATAGGACCCGTCTTTCACCTTTGCATGAATACAACTAATCCAACGTAATATAACACACTTCCAACACACCCAAAATTAATCATATAATGGTCCACTACCAACAGTTATTTTTTTGTACAGTACAAGATAACACAAACAGAAGTTTTTTGCCTGCTTGCTGACAGTCCATCCCCTTTTTTCAATTATTATTACTGCAGCAGATCCCTTTTTAAAATCCTATGTCCAACACTGTGTACCTTCAGAAGTACTTTGATGCAGTTAAGAAACGACTAGGTTCAGTGTTGCAAATTATGAAAAAAATCCCTGAGGTCTCTCATTACCTATGATGCAGGAGCAGGACTGAACATTCCTGACAGGGCTGTGGGGCACATTGACTCCTTCCTCAGTATACAATACATGTGTTGCATTTTTACACTGTACTCGATCTGTTTTATGCCTTTAGATGGTACATTTTACACAGTGAGAATACTTCTCCATTTTGCTCCTGGAACTGAGCACATGATTTTCCCCAGCCCACCCAGACACCACTGAATAGGTTATGCTATTTATTTTTCAACCTCCCTGGCTCCCTGAGCCAGCCCAGTACCTCACAGTCATTTCATTTCCCCAAATTCCCCTTGTATCATCTAATTTTCATAACATACTGCACTTCTCTGTCTCTGCCTGAATCTGGTTCTCTGGTGCTAATAATCCTCCTGTCCTTGACAAAACATGGCAAAAGCAGCAGCAACAAACGTGTGACTCACTGACTAACTGCCAATTCCAAATGTTAAAGCAACACATTACTAGGCATCTGCCCAAATTGATACAAAGCTTTGACCTTTCTGTACCACTGATGACTGACTGACTAACTCAGCTTTGAAGGTGGAGCTAAGACTGCAAAAATTTAGCCTTCAGGCAGGCTTCAGGACTTCAGCAGCAGCAGGCTGGGTCATTTTCCGGGTGCAAGTTGCGGCAATCGCGCCCTGAAGTTAGACCACTTTGCAGTTGGTCTAATTACAACTATACAAAGATTAGCCATGCAGCTGCTCACATCAGGAACACCAAACTCGAAGACAAGAAAGATAATTTTGCTCTGTGCAGTGATTTATTGTTGAAATCAAAATATCCGAGTTGGATCCAGTCATCAAGTGGGAGCAGATGCCTCAGCACTAAGCTGACTCAATCCGCGTGATAATTTTCTCCTTATTGCTAGTTAAGGGGCACGTATTACAAGAATAAGATAATTAGGCAGATGGCGTATTGATTTTAATGGGACATACCCAAAATAGCATTAAGGACAGAAACAATGTTGAACGTTCTATGATTAAACTATGGCAGCAGCACACAAGAAACTAGTTTTAAAATTTACAGACCCCAGCTTAAAAATGTCATAGTGTGACTCGGTGTGTGACACTCACCTCTCTTTTCTTGTCTGCGCTGCACTGCAGTCTCTAGATTGTTGTTGCTGGGCTGGAACTTGCCGCTACCTGCTGGTTCTCTCTCACTGGCTGAGCCGCAGCCTGCTGCTCTGAGTCCCAGACCCGCTCCCCGAGTTGCCTTTGCTTTGCGCTTCACCGCCGGGGCCCCGAATGATGATGACTCGCTCGAGTCACTCCAGGTGCAGTCACTCGCTCCCAGTGAGTCCCTCTGCTCCTCAGATAGTGCCCAACCCAACCCGGCACCTCATGGCCCTCATCTGCTATCTCCCCGACCCTGAACCCAAGTCTGCTCCCGCACCTTGCCCTTTCACTGATCTCATCCCCCGGTCCTGGACTCGGACTACTACTCCCCTCTGGAGTCCTCGCCAGTCGCACTTCACTTGGTTAGTAGGGGATTGGGAAGGGAATCCTCTCTGGGTCTCTCTCTCTCTCTCACTGAGTCGCCATCGTCTTCTGCTGCTCTCTTCTGACTGCATGCGCACGCCAACTCGCTTCAGACCCCGCACGCGTATGGGGCCAAATAAATCCTGCAGACTGGCCAATCAGGGAGCAAGCACTGGCAAATTGAAAAATGCCACCACCAGCCGCCACCCAACCAGAAACTTTTCATATGATGGGGGTCCAAGTAAGCAAAGTTTAAACCTAATCCTGGCATGGGCACCAGTGGCGCAAATTTTAAATAATGTCTGACACCGCAGCGGCACCAGCAATTAAATGGGGGGGGGGGAGTGTGGGCAGGAAGGCCATGCTGGTGCTTGCACACTACTCGCCAACAGTGAAAGCAATTTAAAAGGCAAGGGGAGAAAAGCAGCAGCATAATATTGCTGGGGCTCAGCCCAGCTCAATAAATATTGATGGGGCCCATACAACCCGGCGCCTATGCCTTATATAGTCCCAAAATGATGACATCATTAAACAGCATCATTAATGCAAATCATCCAGTTAAAATAAGTGCCAATACATTATAACAGTGCCACGCAGTGGTATAAGAAAAATGTAACATATTACACTATCACATTTATACTTATAATAAAATTGTAATTATTTAACTATACAATAAAAACCTGAATCTATGGTAGTACTATCCAGGTAGCAGGGGAATCCAGTGAAGTGTGTGTACTTCATATCCCAGAGTGCTCACCATGAAAGAACTGATGGATAGTAATCTAAAAAATATGGAAATATGTTTAGTAATATAAATAATCCTTTACAGTTTATTATATACACAATTAATTATATAATCTCAATATTAATAATTCTAATGTTAAAAAGTCATTATAACTATTATGTAATGATTCAACATCCCATAGAAATATAAATGTAAAAAACAACTATTTTTTTTTTAAGGAAGGGTATTACATCAAACTTCTCATTTAGGCCTATTTTTTTTTATAAGCATGTAAAGTATAAATCTAGAACTCTTCTCTTTTTAAGATAAAATTATCATAATTTCCTCCTCTTGGATTTTTTAAAACTTTTTCTATCCCTTGAAAAGAGAAAGTATGCATTTATTCATTTTCACGCTCCATAATATGTTGTATAGTTGCATGAGTAAAATCTTTGTTCCTGATTGCTCTCACATGTTCAGGTACTCTGTCTTTGAGTTTCCTTTTAGTCTTTCCTATATAATATGCTCCACAAGTACAAGTGTCCTTGTATATCACCCCACTAGTATCACAAATTATAAAATCTTTAATCTCTTATTGTTGCTGATTCATTGCGGTTTCACATGTAAAGTTTTTTCCTGTCACTATGACACTACAAACGTTACATTTGTCACATTTGTGACTACCTATACTGCGTTTTAACCAGGTCTCTATAGTTGGTTGTGTTTGTCTACTATGGACTAATTTGTCTTTAATGGTACTTACTCATTTGTACGTCATTCTAGGTAATTTTTCATGATATATACTTAAATGTGGATCCCCCTTAATTATATTCCAATTAGGTAGAATTATGTCAGCTATATTGGATGAATGTACAGAAAAAGTGCCAACAAAATTCAAAACCTCACTAGTAGTATGATTTTTATGTTTATATGCTAAAGTCTCATTTCTAGGTATATCTGCAATTTCTTCATGAATTTTATAGCCTCTGTCTATGTATCTAGATTCTAAATCTGTTGCTGCTTTGTGGAAGTCTGTATCCTCACTGCAGTTTCTCCTCATCCTAAGAAATTGTCCTTTAGGAATATTCATGACAATATGTCATGGGGCAGCTAGAGGCTAATAATAAGGTGTTACTTTCATAAGACTTCCTAAAAATGTCTGTGGATAATATTCCATTCCCATTCTCATTTATTATCAAATCCAAAAAATGTACAGTCTCCTAACTAGCCTCATAAGTAAATCATAGATCTGGGTTGGAATCATGTAGAAAAGAAACAAAAGAATCAAATTCTATAAAATCTCCAACCCAGATGATAAATATATCATCAATGTAACGTCGATATAAATCTGATTTCCAAAAAAAGAAAAGGTGTTAAACTTCAGGCACAAATTCAGACAATTTAAGAAGGAATTCTGTACATGGTTCTTGCATAGACTCTCTAAAGTTAAGGAAAAATGCTAAACTATCCAAAGCATCTTCTTGGGGGATATTAGAATATAAAGACTCAACATCCATAGTAATCAAATATGCATCAGGACTAATTTCTATGTCATCTAGGACCTTAAGCATTTCAGTTGTATCCTTAATATATGACCCCAAACTGGTAACAGAAGGTCTCAAAAAATAATCTACATATTGTGGTAGTGTTTCTGTGAATGATCCAATCCCACTCACAGTTGGTCTACCAGGTGGTGGTGAGGCTTTAGACCTTTTGTGCATCTTTGGCAGTGTATGGATAGTGGCTCTAATGGGGAAATCCACTGTTAGAAATGTCTTAACATCTGTATTTATCCACCCTCTATTATTAGCATCCATGAGAAACTCATCAATTCAATGCCTAAAAAAAGACTATGGGATCTGACTCAAGTTTCTTATAAAATCCTGTATTGGATAGCTGACAATTTCAAAAATGTGATCTGTAGTATTTTGAATGACAACAGCTCCTCCCTTGTCTGCCTGTTTAATCATAATATTCTGATCTACGATTTACCTATGAGGCTAGCTTGGAGAGTGTACATTTTTTGTATTTGATAATAAATGAAAATGGGAATGGAACATTATCCACAGACATTTTTAGGAAACCTTGTGAAAGTAACACCTTATTATTAGCCTCTAGCTGCCATCCACGACATATTGTCAGGAATATTCCAAAAGGACACTTTCTTAGGATGAGGAGAAACTACAGTGCGGATATAGACTTCCACAAAGCAGCAACAGATTTAGAATCTAGATTCATAGAGAGAGGCTATTCCAAAGAACATATAGAGAAAATTCATGAAGGAATTGCAGATATACCTAGAAATGAGACTTTGACACATTAACATAAAAATCATACTACTAGTGAGGTTTTGAATTTTGTTAGCACATTTTCTGTACATTCATCCAATATAGCTGACATAATTCTGTCTAATTGGAATATAATTAAGGGAGAGCCACATTTAAGTATATATCATGAAAAATGACCTAGAATGACTTACAAACGAGCGAGTACCATTAGAGACAAATTAGTCCATAGTAGACAAACGCAACCAAGTAAACAGACCTGGTTAAAACCCAGTATAGGTAGTCACAAATGTGGCAAATGTAATGTTTGTAGTGCCATAGTGACAGAAAAAAAACTTTACATGTGAAACCGCAATGAATCAGCAACAATATGAGATTAAAGATTTTATAATTTGTGATACTAGTGGGGTGATATACAAGGCCACTTGTATTTGTGGAGCATACTATATAGGAAAGACTAAAAGGAAACTCAAAGAAAGAGTAGCTGAACATGTGAGAGCAATCAGGAACAAAGATTTTACTTATGCAACTGTACAACATATTATGGAGAGTGAAAATGAAGAAATGCATACTTTCTCTTTTCAAGGGACAGAAAACGTTTTAAAAAATCCAAGAGGAGGAGATTATGATAATTTTATCTTAAAAAGAAAAGGGTTCTGGATTTATACTTTACATGCTTATAAAAAAAACAGGCCTAAATGAGAAGTTTGATGTAAAACCCTTCCTTAAAAAGAAATAGTTGTTGTTTTACATTTATATTCTTATGGGATGTCGAATCATTACATAATAGTTATAATGATTTTTTAACATTAGAATTATCAATTTTGGGATTAATTATATAATTAAGTAATTTTTGTATATCATATACTGTAAAGGATTATTCATATTACTAAACATATTTACATCTTTTTCAGATTACTATCCATCAGTTCTTTCATGGTGAGCACTCTGGGATATGAAGTACACACACTTCATTGGATTCCCCTGCTACCTGGATAGTACTACCATAGATTCAGGTTTTTATTGTATAGTTAAATGATTACAATTTTATTATAAGTATATAAGTATAAATGTGATAGTGCATATTGTTATATTTTTCTTATACCACTGTGTGGCACTGTTACAATGTATTGACACTTATTTTTACTGGATGATTTGCATTGATGACGCTGTTTAATGGTGTCATAATTTTGGGACCATATAAGGCATTAGCCTTGGCATTATATCAGACCCTTTTGATAAAGGAACAAGGCTCCGAAAGTGACAGGGCCTAGCACGTGGCACTTTATCAATAAAATGAAGCACCTTTTGAATTAAATGGTGAGCAGTCCTTTATTTGATTTAGCAGAGAGCAGGATTTAGACTTTTTTTGCTGTTACTTGGTTATCCCTGCACCTGTTTTTCCATGTGCAACCTCTTTGTCTATTTCGTTAAGTTAAAACGTCACTCTCTCAGTCCCCCCCCCCACCTACCTATTTGCGACTTCCCCACTGCATCTGCCCCTATACTCCCTGGCTGATGCTGCTCGGTGCTCACTTAGGTATTGACAGTGCTGTTTTGCAGTTGCTTTAGAGCCCTCTATTGAGGACATACTTGGTCTAGCGCACTTACATTTGCTAGCATTCTGTGCACATGCTGTGTTCGATGTGATATCCATGTAGTGTATTACATGATATTTGCCTATGCTCTTAGTTAATGTGTTGTCATGGCTAGTTTACCCCTTTACAACTGTTTATTCTCTGCTCTAACCTGGACAAAGCTTTATTTAGCTGCCACTGTCTACCCTACTCATCTTTACCCTCCCTTGTATGATGTGGATACTTTGTAAAAGAGCTTTTAGCTCAAAGGTTGTAATTCTGAATGTTGAATAAATAAAAGACCGAAACAAAGGTGTTTTCCTTACAAAACAGCTAATCAGGGGTACAGCTTGGGGGAGATTCTAAAGATGACAGCTTATGATACTCCTTTTGCAAATTTTGAGTGCCATCCAACAGTTAAGATTCTCAGTCAGACAGATGAAATGCCAGATTGACTCAGAAGCCATTGGACCTTTCACTTGACTAGAATTATACCTACTGACTATAGAGCAGCATGGGCATTGTAAGCAGATGTTTTTATGAGCACACCATATAGCTCCTTGGGAAATCTGAACCTTCCTGGCCTCAGCTTTCACTCAACTGCATGGGCTATTATTTAATCTGATTTTAAATTAATATTTTTATCAAGCAAAGATTTCTTTGCAGGGGAAGTTTATATTTCGCCATTTCGGAAAGTGACCCTACCTGCTTTATGATGCATGGCTGCCTCTGCAATTTTTATCACCTTTATGAAGAAATTGGCGAAGTACAGAGACTTTGTGCCCGTCTAGTGAAAACAGTTATTTTGGCTAGCAAATTGAGATTTTTAATTTTTTAGGAGATGTCATTTCACGAAAATGTGGGGTTCAGTTTTGCCCAGCTCAGTTGTAGTTTTAGTACATACAAACATACAAATTTGCCAGCAGAAATAAGCCACCTGGTCTGTCCGGTCTGCTCGGGTATGCAGCTAGCACCCTCACCTTGCAGCGGCCATGCTCGCCTTCCCAATTAACCCCCCCATCTTGTCCCATCCACTTTTGAAACTACCCACTGTCTTACAGGCTACCACCTCCTCTGGTAGAGCATTCCATTCTGCCATGGCCCTCTCTGTGAAAAAGTGTCTCCTCATTTCCATCCTAAATCTTCCCCATTCCAATCTAAGGCCATGCCCTCTAGTGTCCCTCCCCCTCCTCAGATTGAGTATCCCTTCAGTGCCTGCCTTGTTTATTCCCTTTATATACTTAAAGGTCTCAATCATATCCCCCTGGTCCCTTCTGTCCTCCAAGGAGTACATGTTCAGCTCTCTCAGCCTCTCCTTGTATGGTCTGTCTTCCAATCCCTGGACCATCCTTGTTGCCCTGCGTTGTACCCCTTCCAGTAATTTCACATCCTTCTTTAGATATGGGTGCCAGAATTGCACACAGTACTCCAGGTGCGGCCTAACCAGTGCCCTGTAGAGAGGGAGGATCACCTCCCTGCTCCTGGAGGAGATCCCTCTCATGATACAACCCAGCATCCTGTTGGTTTTCGCTGCCGCCCTCTTTTACTGCTCTGTATTGTTCATCTTCCCTGTTACAACCACCCCTAGATCCTTCTCCTCCTCAGTGGAACCTAGCTGCACCTCTCCTAGCTGGTAACTGCTCCCTGGGTTCTTTGCTCCAAAGTGCAGGACTTTGCACTTTTTTGCATTGAACCCCAACTGCCACAGTTCTGACCACTCCACCAGTTTGGTCAGGTCATCCTGCAGCCCCTGCCAACCTGCTATATTGTCCACCACTTCCCCCAATTTGGTATCATCAGTGAATAGACTGATCTTATTCCTGATGCCATACAAGATGTCTGCTACGAATATTCCAAACAGCACTGGCCCCAGTACCGATCCCTGCGGCACCCCCGCTCGTCACAGCCCTTGGAGATGAGCCCCCCCACTACTACTGCTACTACTGCTACTACTCTCTGCTGTCTCCCATGCAGCCAATTCCCAATCCATTTAACCATCTTAGTCCCCACCCCCACGTATCTCAATTTCCCTTCCAGCCTCCCATGTGGCACTGAATCGAAGGCCTTACTGAAGTCCAAGTGTATGACATCCACCACATGACCCTTGTCCAGTTCCCTCATGACCCAGTCGTAATACTCAACTTGGTTCATGTGGCAGGATTTTCCAGAGACAAACCCATGCTGGTGACTGTCCTGGAGCCCACTGTCTTCCATAACAAGGCCTTTGACTCTGTGCCACACAGAAGGCCTATAATGAAGCTGAAGGACTTAGGGTTGGGGGCAAAGGTAGGTGTTAGATGGGTTGATAATTGGCTGAGCGGCAGGACACAGAGGGTAGTAGTGGGGTGGGGGTTCTCCAGTACAAGGGAGGTTACCATTGGGGTTCCACAGGGGTCTGTGTTGGAACCGGTGTTTTTTAATGTCTTTATTAGTGACATAGGGGAAGGCATTCAGGGAAAAATGTGCATGTTCGCAGATGATACCAAGCTCTGTGGGAGGGTGGACACCCGGGAGTGGGTAAAGGAGATGAGTGAGGACCTAGCCAAGCTAGAGAGATGGTCAAGGATATGGCAACTTGAGTTCAATACCAAAAAGTGCAAGGTGATGCACATGGGGCAAAGAACCCAAGAACAGAGTACTACATTGGAAAAGTTCACGTTACACCATCGGAGGAAGAAAAGGATCTGGGGGTGATACTTTCTAGTGACCTGAAACACTTGACTCAATGCAAAAAGGCAGTAGCAAAGACAAATAGAATGCTGGGATGTATTGCAAGGGGATTTAGCAGTAGGAAGAGTGAGGTTATTCTGCCGCTGTGCAGGTCATCGATGAGACCTCACTTGGAAGACGGAGTAAGATATTGGCATCCACACCTGAAGGAGGACATAAACATACTGGAAAGGGTCCAGAGGAATGTGATTAAAATGACAGAGAGACAGCAGGATAGATCATTTGCAGAGAGATTGGAGAACCTGGGGATGTACACTCTGGAGGAGAGGAGGCAGAGAGGGGATATGACTGAGACGGTCATATACTTGAGGGAAATTAACAGAGTGGACTGTGGGAGCCTATTTGATAAAAGGGCCAACACCACCACCACCAGAGGGCACAACCTAAAACTGGTGGGGGGGGGGGTAGATTCAAGAGGAATGTAGGGAAGCACTTTTTTACAGAAAGAGCAGTGATGGTATGGAATCAGCTGCCACAGGAGGTGGTAGAGTCGAAGTCAGTGGGAGCCTTCAGAAGAGCCTGGGACAAGCATAAAGGAATTTCAGGTGGCCTCATATGGAGAAAGACAGGAAAATCCTTGGGGGGAGGGTCACAGATGTAAACTGAAGGCCAGAATCAACCCTTATTATTTTGAGCAGACCTGATAGACCGAGAGGTCTCCTTCTTCTGGCTATTTTCTTATAGAAACATAGAATCTGATGGCAGATAAGGACCGCTTGGCCTACCTGGTCTGTCCGTTTCTTTACCTAAAAGATAAGCTGCAGATCCTAGTTAACCAACAGCCTGCTTCCTCCTACCCCCCCACTAAAATTGCCTTATGTCTGTCCCATACATTCTTGAATTTCCCCACTGTTTTTGACTCTATGACCTCCTCAGGAAGGCTGTTCCATGCATCTACAACCCTCTCTGTGAAGAAATACTTCCTCACATTACCTCTGAGCCGTCCCCCCATTATCTTCAAATTGTGTCCCCTTGTTCTTGCACATCTCTTTTTCTGAAAGATGCTACCCTCTTGGACTTTGTTAATTCCCTTGAGGTATTTGAAAGTTTCTATCATGTCCTCCTCTCTCTCCTTTCCTCGATGCTATAGATCTTCAGCTCCTTTAGTCTTTCTTCATATGTCTTCTGGTGCAGACCCTGCACCATTTTGGTTGCCCTCTTCTGGACAGCCTCCACCCTGTCTGTCTTTGCGGAGATGGGATCTCCAGAACTGTACACTGTACTCCAGATGTGGTCTTACCAACTGTCTGTACAGAGGGACAACAGCGTCCTGTTTTCTACTGGGGATGCCTCTCCCTATGCAACCCAGTATCCCCCAGCTCTCCTTACTGCCTTCTCAGATTGCTTGCCCACCTTTAGGTTATCTGATATGACTACCCTAGGTCCCTTTCCATTTTTGTTGCTGTCAGTATCTCACCCCCCAATGCGTACTCTTCCTCTTTGGTTTTTGTTTCCAAGGTGCATTACTTTGCACTTCTTTGCATTGAATCTAAGCTGCCATACATCTGACCATTCCTTCAACTTTGCCAAGTCCTTTCTCATCCTTTCCACCCCACCTTGCGTATCAACTCTGTTGCAGATCTTTGTGTCATCTGCAAAGAGACGTACTTTTCCTTCCAGCCCCTCTGCAATGTCACTTATATAGACATTAAAAAGGACCGGCCCCAGTACTGAACCCTGCGGTACCCCACTAGTAACCCCCTTTTCTTCACTGTGGACTTCATTTACTATTACCCACTGTGTCCTTTTGTCCAGCCAGTGTTTTTTACCCAGGCTACCACCCCGGGACCCACTCCCAGGCTGGCTAATATTGCCTTGCTAAAGTCTAGGTAGGCCATATCCACAGCCCCTCCCTGGTCTACTACTTTGGTTACCCAGTCAAAGAAATCAATTAGATATGTCTGACATGACCTTCCTGCTGTGAGTCCATGCTGCCTTGGGTCCTGTGCCCTACTGACCTCTAGGTACTCAACAATTCTTTCCTTCAGAAGTGATTCCATCATTTTCTCTACCACTGAGGTTAAACTGACAGGTCTGTAGTTTTCTGTCTCTGTCTTGCTCCCACTTTTGTGAAGGGGAATCACATCTTCCTCCTCCAGTCCTCGGTCCACACCATCCTCTCTCATGATTTATTAAAAGGGTAGCCAGTGGTGTTACTTAGTTCTTCCCTTAGTTCTTTTAGAATTCTGGGGTGAATCCATCAGGCCCCATTGCTTTATCCACCTTCAGTTTTAGGAGTTGTTTCAGAACCCTTTCTTCTGTGAAAAGGACTAATATCAGCCCCCTATCCAGAGTGCTTCTATTGGCTGAATTAGGTATCTTCCTCTGCTTTTCCGTTGTGAATACTGAGCAGAAGTATTGGTTCAGTGTCCCTGCTTTTTCACTGTCCCTCTCTGCCCAACCACTCTCCTCTTTATTCAGCCTCAGTATCCCTATCTTAGTCTTTGTTTGCTCCCTAATGTACCTATAAAAGGTTTTATCTCCCTTCTTAACTGAGTTGTCTTTTTCTCGGTTTAGGCCTTTGCTATTCTGACTGCCTTCCCTGCTTCCTTGTGCTTTAACTGGTACAGTTATCTGTCCTGCTTCTTCTGTGTTTCCTTATACTTTCAATTCAATTCAGCTTTATTTATATGGCGCCTTGCAAAAGATTAAAACGACTTCAGCATAAAATTACATATATTATAAATAGGATAAAATAATAAGCGATCAACAATATTAGACTAATCTCCAAAAGCACGACTCCATAAAACAGTTTTGAGCTTCCTGAATGCCATCTTTTTCTCCCTAACCTTCCTCGCCACTTCTTTCAAGAACCATAGTGTGTTTTTCTTTCATTTTGATTTATTTGCTTCACACAAAGGCTTATTGCCTCTGTGATGGCGGTTTTGATGTTTCCCCATTGTTGCTGCACCCCACCTTCTTGCCTGTTTACTAGTGCTTTTCTGAAGCACACTCACATTTTTTGACAAAATCAGCCCTCCTGAAGTCCAGTACCTTCCTTTCATATGGCTTGACTCTACAGTTAAGTTTATCATGAACCACACTGTTTGGTGGTCACTTGTTCCCAGATGACTACCCACTTCTAGTTCTGAGTTCCTCTCTCTGTCCCCATTTGAGAGTACCAGGTCTAAGATTGCTCCCTCCCTTCCAAGTGGGTTCCAAAACTAGATGTCTGAGGCATGCCCCCTGTAGGGTATCGAGAATGGCCCTGTTCTTGGATGTGGCTGCAGCAAAGGTGCTCCAGTTAACATCTGGCATATTCAGGTCCCCCATCAGCAATTATCTCCCCTAAGGATGCCTTCTATCATTTCCTTAGACATTTCCTCCTCCTGAGATGGGGGTCTGTAGACAACCCCTGTGTGGATTGTGGTGCCATTTCCAGTCTCCAGGGTGACCCACAGTGCCTCCTCTCCTCCCTGTTAACCCTTTAGTTCTGTTGCTTTGATCCCTTCCCTTACATAGAGAGCTACTCCTCCTCCTCTTCTACCCTTTCTGTCCCTCTTGTAGAGTGTGTACCCTGGTATGTTGACATCCCAGTCATGGTTCTCTGTGTACCATGTTTATGTAACTGCCACAATATCAAGGTATCCCTCTTTTATCAAGGCCACCATTTCGGGGAGCTTTTTACCTAGACTACGGGCATTGGTACTCATTACACTCCATGTTTATGGCCTTATTTTTTTTTGTCCCATCTCTGTCCTTACTGCCTTTGTCTTTTTCTCCATTTACCCCTGCCCTTCTCCCTATCAACTGCTCTATCTTGGTGTTTACCTCACTAACTACCCTGATTTTTTTTGGGGGGGGGGCTAGGATTTCCCTTCTCCATTTCAGTGCCTCCCTCCTTGGCTAGTTTAAATGCTTGCCAATGAAGCATTTAAACCTGTCACCTAGGATACTGGTTCCCTTCCTGGACAGATGCAGACCATCATGCCAGTATAGGCCTGCATCCCTCCAGGTGGAGCCCCAGTCCCCAGTGAAGCCAAATCCTTGCGCTCTGCACCAGTTTTAAAACCAGTCATTGAATCTCATAGTGCAGAGCACCCTATCCTCATCCGTGTCATAGACAAGTTGCACTTCCAAGAAAGTTACCATGTGTGCTACTTGTCTAAGACCCCTCCCCCAACTCCACAGACTCCTGTTGCATTGCTCTGATCCCATTCTCAGCCAGGTCATTTGTCCGTAGGTGGATAATGACATCCAGCTCACTCCCCCTTGCAAGCTGCTCCCATGATCCTGAGGATTTGTTTCCTGTCTCTCCAAGCCATGGCTCTGGGCAGGCACCTTACCTCCCTTTCCCCATCCTCCCCCAGTTCTACTCCTCTAACAATTGAGTCCCCCACCAGGAGTTGTTTCCTTCCCTGTGGGGGTCCTGCACCACCCTCCTGTGGGTCTCCATTATGGAGGTTCCCAGCATCCTCCTTGGTCTCTACTGCAGGTGCCTCCATAGAGGAACCATGCTCTGCCAGAGTGGCGAATGAATTGTGGAGAGGCACAACTGGAGGGATGCGCCTCTGTTCCACCACTCTCACCCTCCCTGAGCCCACCGTGGTCCAACAACTTCTTTTTGGCAACATCTGAGGTAGTGGCTATGGCCTGGGTGGGGGAGCAGGTTTCCCGAATCCTTGCCAGGTCAGCATGGAGATGAGAAACCCCCCCCCAGACCAGAGAGGTGCCTGCAAATAGGGTAGCAACACAGTATCCAGAATGTCTCGAGGAAGACTGCTGCTCCATAACCAGTGCATTGTACTACTCCCCACATGTCTGTCTCCCTTGCTGTTTCAGATGTTTTTCTTTTTTATGTTTGTTCTTGTTTTAGTGTGTGCAAGGTTGTGAGTGTCTTTACCCTCTATTTAGTGTGCTGTACCTTTAAGAATATGAGCAGGTGTATGCTGTTAGCAATTTTGAGGAAGTGATGTCAGAACCCCTGATATAAAGGAAGTTATGTGCTTGGGGTGGGTGGGAGTAAACCTGTGCCCTCCAGAAACAATCAACTATAACTCTGATCTTCCAACCCGGGAAGTGCCTTCCTTCCTTTCAGACACCTATTTCACAGAGGTTAAGCAACAGGTCTAGTCACAAATGACTGCAAATATCTCCCAGCTAGAGTTCCTTCCTGGCAAATAAAAGTTAAACTAATAAAAGTCAACCCCAAAAACAGAGAATCAAAACTACTTGCGTACACAGGCCAAAAATTAATAATTCAATTCAGTGTAGTCTATTAAATTACCTCCTTGATTTTAGGAAGCTTTTGACTGCTTTCTCTCGCTCTCTCTCTCTCATAAAGGTCACTAGCCTTTCTTTAAGTGTTGTCTCCATGAGCTTCCCCACGATGGAAGTTAAGCTTAATGGCCTGTAATTACCCGGCTCATCCTTTGGTCCACTTTTATGGATGGGTATTATGTGGGCCATCCTTCAGTCATATGGTATGCACCCTGTGTCCGGGGAGGTATTGAATAGTTCCACCAGTGGTCTAGCCAGGATCTTGGCCATTTCCTTCAACACCCTGGGATGTATGCTGTCCAGTCCTGGTGCCTTATCCACCCTCAGAGCCCTTAACCTCTCCAATACCCTAGCTCAGTGATCACACTGTCTGTTAACCCCTCTCTCCCCCTGCCCATCCCATGTGCTAGCTGCCCTCCTTTCTCCCTCATGAATACAGAGCAGTAGTACTCATTCAGTGCTTCTGCCTGATCCACCCCTTTCTCTACCCACCCACCCCTGTCCTTCCTGATCCTTGCTATCTGGTCCTTGCAGCTCCTTCTCTTCTGTATGTATCTGAAGAAGTCCTTTTCCCCCCATCCCTGATGCCTGCGACAGCTTCAATTCCCTGGAGGCCTTAGCTGCTGTGACTCCCCTGGTAACTTCCTTGGACCTCTTCACATACTCCTTCCTATCCTCCCCCATCCCAAATTTCTTGTATTTCTTGAATGCTGCTTTTTTAGCCCTCACCATTTCTAAGACCCTTCTACTTAACCAGATCAGTTTTTAGCCCTTCCCTTTTTGCTCTGCAATCTGGTACATGTCTCAGTAGCCTCCAATATCCCCAATTAGATTTTTTTCCCCATTTCTGATTCACATCCCAGTGTGGATTCCTTCCAGAGGCCCACTTAAGATTTCACCCATCCTTCCAAAGTCAGCCTGTCTGAAGTCCACCACCGTGGTCCCTGTACCCACTGCTTCACTGCTCATATTAAGTGTGAACCACACTGAGTGGTGGTCACTTCCAGCCAGCGGGTCCTCCACCCCCACCTCCCTTACAGCCTCCCCATTGGTCAGAACAAGATCCAGTGTATTCTCCAACCTAGTCAGCTCAGTGACCATCTGTGCCAGGAAGCAATCCTGGAAGGAATCTGGGAGCATTTGCTCCCTAGCACTCAACGTGGCTGGGGTACCCCAATCCACTCCTGGTAGATTGAAGTCCCCTAAAATCACTGTGTTACTGTTCCCACACACCTTCCTAATTTGCACCACCAGCTCCCTGTCCAGGTCTTCCCCTTGAGTTGGTGGCTTGTATACCACCTCCATCCTGAGAATCCTATTCTTCATGTCCTAGAATTGCATCCACAAGGCCTCTGCCCTACCCTCCTCCTCCTCTTCCCTTGCACACTTTATCCCTTCCCTTACATACATCGCTACCCCTCCCCCTTTGCCCCTATACTTCCTGTAAATCCTGTACCCTGGGATCATAAGGTCACAGTCCTGGTATTGGTTTGCCCATGTTTCTGTGATGGCAGCTATGTCCACTATCCCCTCTGCCAACAGAGCCTGTAGTTCAGCGGTTTTGTTCCCCAGACTCCTTGAATTCAAGGAGACAACCCTCCAAGATGTTCCCTTACACTTCTTACCCAATTTCCCACCCTTCTCAGCCTTGCCCTTCGATCCCTTCCTGCTTCCAACCCAGTTTGTATGGGTGGTAGGCTCATTTGTCTCCCGTCTCTGGAGAGCCTTCTCTTCAGCAATCCACTTGCCACCCCCCACCTAGTAAGATTAGTAACTAAGCACTTGTCCATTGATTATTTACTCGGGACAGTCCAAATGAAGTATAACCTCTTCCTCAGCTATCTAGCTTCCTTAATTATCTGCTGACCTACTATAATCACCTAGCTGATAATGTTGTTTCCTTCTTATCAAACCTCAAAGGTAACCTAAATAGTAAAATATCAGGTAAAATGTGCACGTTGTCATTGACTAATTTTTGTATATAAAACTTTTAATCCTCTGATACCAGTTCACTTGAGCTTCAGGTGTGATTACCCTGGTGACCTCTCAACCCTTATCATCCACTGCACTCACCATCCTTTTGACAGAGGTCAACATGGAGTGGGGCCAGTGAGCGCTTGTGACTGTCATATAGATGGCACTGTGAGGTTTCTCCATTTGTTTCTGCTTCCCTCTGTCTAATTTCCACCCACTAAATGACACAGTCACTTCTGTTATTGGCCTAGAAAGTCCCTCGGTAGAGCATGCTCCTTGACCCTCCACATGGAATCATTGTTGTACCAGAAGCAGTACCATCCGCTCCCTGGGTTAAGAAGTGCTGCCATCAGCAGCACTGTCTCCCAGTCCCCACTGCCCACTCAGGCACTCAAGTCTGCTCCTGTAGCTAGGTTGATGGCCTGGCAGTGCAATGCACAGCCACAGAGCCAATGGGTGAATTTTTTTTTTTTTTAAGAAGGTATAATAAGCCACCAGACCATCAGCACATTGGCAGCATTGCTGATTGAAATGCTGCTCACTTGAGTTTGGGAACTGACTTGGAGTAGAAGAGAGCCTGAGGGGAAGGGGGTGGAGGCTCGAGCATCCCACAGGATGCTGACCACCTCCTGGTAGGGTGTGTGACTGAGGCCCACTGTCTAGTACCACATGTGGTTCCATGAGTGTAGTGCTGTGCTCAGCAGTGGGTGGGAGGATGTTCGAGCACGCTGCTGCATGTACTCCTGGGAGCATGTTTTGCAGTGTTCTGGAGGGACTGAGAGAAACAGAGAACAAAATGCCATCTGTAGGAGGATGAAGCCAATCCCTTGTGGGCCCTGCACCACCAACAGGCACCCTGTTCTTCTGGATTTAGTCCTCATAGGGGGATTAGGGTACCCCAACCCCACCATGGGGGATAAGCCATGTTAGCCTGTGAGGCAGGGGCAGGTCCTGGAGAAGGCAGATGATGGGGCTAAGGGGACTAGCAGAATGGGGCATGCTGAAAGGGAGCTTTACTAGTAAACCGATATTAACAAATAAGATAGAAAAGATTTATTGCCAGTTTCCAAAGGGAAAAAGTTTAGGATTACAATCAAACTGGGATTTTCTGAAGTCGCACCTCCACAGTTCTACTGAATCCTTTTCCTGCTTGTGGCTGTTAAAGCAAAAGTAAGGACACAGAACTGAGAATGAAACACAATAAAATAATTAGTGGCAGATATAATACCATGAAAATAATTCAAAAGTGTACTCTAACACAAAGGCCATGATTTACATAAACTTTTTTAAATGTTCTGTCAAGGGTTTTTAATAGGCTAGGGAGAATATATCCATTGCTAGATACAGTAAGAGATCGCAGGTGTCCTCTCTCCTCACCCCCTGACAAAATCTTATATAAAATCTGCAACCTTCAGCACAGTGTAATGGATAAATCATGGGGTTGGAGCAAGGAGGCCTGGGTTCAAGTCATATTAGAGCCAAATACTCTCTGTGTAAGGTGCATTGGGCCCCATATTTAATCAGAGCTGATAGCACCATGCAAAGGATTTGTTTATTTGTTTTTTGTTTACCGGGTAAGTACACTAGACAGTTGAATGCCTATTTTCAGGTACGACCCGGGAGAGTACAAGGCAGGTAGAACAACAGTCAACAAAATATACAAGCAATTCGGTTTACAACAGCTACACGAATCTCAAAAGTATTTAGGAATTAACAATACATTTCCACAGTAGGTAACAACACATTGTATTAGATTATTGCAACACACAACACTAAGTGTCAAGCAGTAGATTAAAATTTGTCAAGTAGGGGTAGTGAGAGACTTAATCATTATATTACATAAGGAAGAGTACATTACTTTAGTCATAATAAGTATTAGTAATGTGGATAATATTGCTGTAAGCAAGGGCTTGATTTAAACTGGGCAGTTTGACTGAACAAATGTGAAAAATGTTTTGTAAGCTGAGGGAGTATTTTCAGGTGCAGGTATAGGCCATTGATTGAAAGAGATGAGCCTTCAAGGCTGCTTTGAAAGCAGGCAGGGATTGAGAGTTTTGAATTTTGGTAGGAAGGGAGTTTCACAGGTTAGGGGCATATGAGAAGAAGGCTTGGACACCCATTTTGGCTACTCATTTAGGAACAACCAGGGAGGTGATGTCTGTCGCTCAAAGCAAATAGGTGGGGCAAGCGCTATGTATTAGTGAGATGGGGAGGCTAGAGAGGCAGACCTGAGAAGTTTAAAAATAAAGCATCCTATAGCATCAGAGTGTGATGCAGGAGGGGCGAGCCAGTCCAGCATGGAATACAGTGTACAGTGATGGGTCAGGCGGGGGGGAGGCTATAGTGAGGTGTGCAAATTATCATACTGCCATTCTGGAGTTATAGTTGTACATTCATGGCACCTTGGTCTGGTATGTGCTGCATGTATGAATCTAGGGTTGTGGTAGCAGTGTGCAAAGGGCAGAGGTGCAGCATACCAGAGCCCCCTGCTGGCAACAAACCTAGGAGCAAAGAGGCCTAATGCTTCCCAAATGGGATAACAGCTTTTCTTCTGGCTGCCATATTGAAATGGCAGCATGCTGATGATTACATAAGGCATGCAAGGTCTAAGAGGCCATTAGCATGACAACATATGGCCATCAGCAGCTCTGTGCAGTGCCTCTAACGTTGTTGTATGCACAGAGGCATTGCACAGAAAAGCATTCGGTGCCCCCTCCTGTCCTTGAACCCATTTGCTTTTAAGTACCATACCCCGATGTCCAGAGGTACCCCCACCCTTACTCACTCCTCTTTTAATCAATGTCTCTGGTGTTAGTGGTACCCCTCTCCTTTACCCAATCCCTTTTTGTTAAACAGTCCCTCCTTGTAGTCCATCCCCTCCCAATGCTGTCCTTGTTCTTAGGCAAGTACAATATAGATACGGTTACTCCTATAATGTAAGTGACTGACTTGTGTAAATGAGAAGACAGCCAACAGTGGGGGAGAGCAGAAGGTGAGTACCTGCCACCATTTTGGGACTGAGGAAGGGGTGGGCAACAAAGGATGGCACCAGGTGAGTGGAGGCAGGTCATTAGACTAACAGGGAGGGATTGTATAATAACGGGATCAGGTGAAGGAGAGGGGTACCACCAGCACCAGGTTATTGACTAAACAAGTATCGGGTTATGGAGGGGTGCCACTAGCACCAGGGATATTGATTAAGTGAGGATTCGGAGAGGGATGAAGAACCACTAGTTTTTGAGATAGTGATTAAAAAAGGATTGGGTATGGAACAGGTACCACTACCACCAGAGATATTTATTAAAAGAGAATCAATTGAGGGAGGGGGCACCACTGGATTCCAGGGAATATTACTTTTTTTTATTAAGATTTTTACCAGGGAATAATACTTTTTTTATTAAGATGTTTATTTTTTTATTTATTGGGTTTTGCTAACTGGGCAGGCTCACCGAGGCTTACATCCCTTTTTCAGGAGTGACCCAGAATAAGTTATGTGCAGTAAATGGCATTCACTTGAAACAGTATCAGGTGCAAAAGTGACTTTTGAGAAGGTGTTACAGTGGTAGTAACAATTGGTTCAGCAGCCCCTTGTTCTCTTCTGGGCCCCCATCAGCACTCAACAATCCCCTAGTACAAATACCCACCATCTTTGGGGCTTACTTATGCTGGCCTGTATCCCCATGGACTACCCCTCTATGGCAGAGCCAGGGAAGGAGAGCTATCCCCCCCCCAGTTATACATCCAGATCGCCAGCCATGGCAAAGCCTGTGTAGTGGACCCAAGAGGATGGCAAGGCATCATCCTGCCCTGTGGAGTTTTTCTTTCCATTTTCACCCTGCCCACCATCCCAGACATCATATGCAGCCCTGTTCCTGCCTCGCTATGCTTGGCCTCCCCTACTGAGGAATAGCTCCTTGGCTCAGCCACAGTGGGCTGCTGAAGTGGTGGAGCATGACACCCCTCCTTTCCCCAGCTTGGAGTGTTGCCACACAGCAGCGCTGTCCCCAGCCCTGGACCATCGAGCTAGCTTCCCGTGCTTGTCACCAAATGTGGGTCACCATCGCAGGAGCACAGTGCACTGCCTGCTGGGTGGTCGGGCAGCCCTCCAGGGAGTAGTACTTAAAAGTAAATGGAGATCTGGTGTGGAAGGGGGAATATTTTGTTGTCTTTTTAACTAAAATCGGTATCAGTGCTTGGGGGGGGGGTTACACACCACTGTGTGCATTGTTAAGAGTAGGGTTTTGAAAGCAATAAATAGTGCCACCTCAGCAGACTTAGTCCTTCCATAATCCTTTCAGTGTACCATTTTGCCCTGTTGCAAGAGATTTACCTCATTTGTATAGGCACAGTGGTGTATTTTATGCAATTGTGCTAATCATTTTGCACTACATGTCTGATCAAACTGATCAAAGAGGACTTTGTAGACTACCTGGAGAGCAGTGGATTTCAGGGTAGTAAACGGCATGATTTCATGGCAGGAAGATCTTGTCAGACTAACCTAATAATTTTCTTTGACTAGTTGACAACGGAAGTAGGCAAGGGCCACACTGTGGATCTGCTGTACTATGACTTCGGCAAAGCTTTTGATTCGGTACCGCACAAAAGATTACATAAGAAGATAGAAGACCTGGGTGTGGCTAAAACCATAACTGGATAGAAGGGAGGCAACAGAAGGTGGTGGTCAGTGGGGTAAAATCAGAGGAGAGGGAGGTTACAGGCAGGGTTCCACAGGGATATCTCCTGGGTCCAGTCCTGTTAAACCTGTTGATGAGTGACATTGGTGAAGGAATCCAGGGCAGTTTGTGCCTCTTTGCGGATGCCACAAAACTATGTGGGATGGTGGATGGTTAAGAAGGAATAAGGGTGGGATGGTGGATAGTGAAGAAGGAATAAGGGATATGCAGAAGGACCTGCAAAAGCTTGCACGGTGGTCAAAGGTCTGGCAGTTACAATTCAGTGCAACAAAGTGCAAGGTATTGCACCTAGGGAAAAAGAACCCCAAGACAGAGTACTGGATGGGAGAGGAGAGACTTAGCACTACATGTGGAATGGGATCTAGGAGTTATTATCATTAATGCCTGTAAACAAGCAAGTCAGTGCAACAAGGCCTATAGCAAGGCTAACAGGATGCTGGGATCTATAGGGAGTGGTATCGATGGCAGAAAAAGAAGTAATACTTCCCCTCTCTCATTTTCTGGTGAAGCCTCACCTGGAGCACTGCGCCCAGTTCTGGAGTCCTCACCTCGGAGAGGACAAGGGTGGATTGGAGACAGTGCAGTGCAGAGTAACAAAAATGATTCAGGGCCAGCAGGGCAGATCACGTGAGTAGTGCCTCAAGGCATTAAATGTGTACTCACTGGAAACCAGAAGTAATTATTACGTGTCGTGCAGTAATTTGCAACATATTATTTGGAACAGAGCCGGCCTCAGTGGGGTTGTGAACTGTGCATTCGCACAGGGCCAGAAGAGCAGAGGGGCCCCCTAAAAAACTAAGTTGTCCATTTGGCCTCCTTCTTCCAGGTCCTGAATGTACTAATTTAAGTGCAAAACTGGCACAAAACTAGCTAAAAATGAAGGTACAGTAGGCCATTATGGGAATGAGGATGTTCCTTGGGGGCTTTGTAACTCCCGATATGGGGTCCCAGCAAGGAGGTTCACACAGGGCCTCAGAATAGCTAGGGTCAGCGCTGATTTGCAACATGTAATTTTAAGTAAACTAAGGTCAATGCTGTTCAATATATTTCAATGAGGTTTTGAACTTTGATTCATAACTTTGTCATTTTTGCATGTCTTGACCTCATAATTTCAACATGAACTTTTTGAGACCCCACCTCATGACCACTTCTTGTGGAATTATGCAGATCAGGGCCAAAAGATGATTTTGCTGTCACTTGGCAAAATCACCTTTTGGGTGGGATTAGAAAATGTTCACTGTTCTTGTTCATGAGGTGGGGTCATAAGAAGGCTGTTAAAAACTGGGGTCAAAATATGTAAAAATGACAGTTATGAATGTACATTGAAATTTTTCTACACTTGCTTGTACCTTCTGTAATTTTAACTTGTATTTCCTGGTGGGGAGAGGGGGGGGGGAGGGGGGCAGGCCATGCACTTTATCTGCACTGTTCATGCAGGTCCGAAAGGGACCTGCTTGAATGAGGACACTAATCCACTACCTCAAAAAGAAAGGAAATGTTTTGCAAAAATCTTCAGTAATACATCAGTTAGGGTAACATAACACCACAAAAGTAGGGAAATGTGGCATTAGAGTTTCCAACCCTAACACCCCATCCCCATCCCCATCCCCATCTCCAGGCAGCAAAAAGAAAAAACATTAGGGTTTTGGGTCTCCAGAGTCATAGTCAATCAGTGGTGAAGTATTCTGTGGGGTTGTCAACCCTAATGCCCACTCCATTCTGTGAGCAAGCAACATCAGATGTGATCTCCTTTCTTCACACAGGGCCCGTAAGACCTTGTGTGAAGAAAGCTATGACACATTGTGTTGGCAACATGTGGCAAGACATACGTCTCTACCTTTGAAGACTGTATTACTACGAGGCAGTGGCATGGAGCTGTACCTTATGCTTCAGGACAGAAGGCTATGGGCTGGGGGAGGGGAGAGCATTTAGATTGACAACTCCAAGGAAGGCCCCACCACTGATTTGCCAATACTCCAGAGACCCAAATCCTTAATGTTTCTTCCATTTGATGCTTGGGGTGGGGGAAGTTAGGGATGAAAACCCTAACAACACATTTCCCTACTTTTGTAGCATTAAGTTACTCTAACTGGTGCATTAATGATGTTTTTTTTTAAAGAATTAAACTACATACAAAACAAAAAAGCAATACAGGTAGTGCAGCTAAAGATCAGAGAAACAAAATCACAAAAGTGTGAAAAGGAAAATAAAATCCCCAGCATAACCTATATTTAGATGTGGGATAAGTTCTGCATCAAGAATCTCCTTTTGCATAATATTAAATTAATCTTGAAAGAGAGCCTTTGAAAGACATGCCCAAGTATGGTCCCTCTGAGCTGCAGCAAGAACCTCACATCCCTCACATATACTTTATGACAGGCCCTATATATGGTATTGAAGAAATCCAAATATGCAACAACTTTCAGCTGTAAGGAGTATGCACAGTGGGCTTGCCATAAATAGAACTTAAAAATTGCAAATGGCACTTCTAAAGTGTGCCGACTGATGATATTCCAACCTGGGGGCATGAATCGAAACACTGAGCATTCATATAGAACCGAGACTATTGCCTACCAATTAAGACTATTGCCTACCAATTACATTTCCAGGCCAGAAACTCCCCAAATCCTACAGCATAGGGGCAGTCCATATACAGGTGTCCCTGTATCTCCACAGTCCTAATTTGAAGAAACCCTTAACCCCCTGATGGCCATGGATGCTTAACCAGAGCATGTCCCACATCTGCAGCAGAATTAATTTATTAACTAGGGTATCGAGTGCCATTTGCTCCAACAGGCAACCTGGTGGATCTGATGGAATCAAGAAAAAGGACAGAATAATATCACACATCCCCTTTCTACTGGCAAATGATAAAGAGGAGGGACTCAAATTCCACTGACTAATTATCATGAGGCCGGTCCTTAAATATACAGGAAAGATGCTGGCCACTAGGGGCGCTAAATAGGATGACAGCTTAAAGATCAGCTCTACAACCCAGAGAGAAATATTCTTTAAAATCCTTTTTCTACCAGTTGGTATTATATCCTCACTCTACTGTAACTTGTGGGGTAATACTCAAGCTACACTAATCTAGCTTCATTGATACAAAAAGCCTTCATTTGCTGTGTGGAAATTGCTATTTTACTGAAGAGCCTCCTGCACGAGGTAGGCCTGAAAATATGGCTGAAGGCAGCTTGCAACAAACCAGGGAGCAACCGTCAGTTGAAGCGATGTTCGACCAACTTATGGCCCAGATGACACAAGTCACTGTGGCAACTAATCAAAACACCTAAGTGGTTAAAAATTTAGAAGCCAAGATGCTGCATACTGAACAGCGGGTCTTGGCGATGGAGGAGCATGTTCAGGATTTAAGGGCAGAATTAAGAGATTAACAATGGACCATACAGTTGCTGCACAGTAAGATGGATGACCTCGAGAATCGAGGTCGCTGTAATAATCTTCGCTTCCTGGGCTTCCCTGAGCATGTAGAAGGCAAAGATACTGAGGGATTTCTACAATTAGCCATCGCTGAAATGCTGCAGTTGGACCCATTGATACTGCTCCAGGTGGAACGCACACACCATACATTAGCCCCCATGTCTCAGGCCCAGAATAGACCGTGACCTATCATATCCTGATTTATTGATTTTAGGGACAAAGAGAAGGTCCTAACCAGAGCTCGTGAGTTGCACCATGTAGTGTGGAGTTTGAATAGGATCCACATCTTTCAGGACTTCTCTAAGGATCTGTCGGACAAATGCCGAGCATACTCTGAGACAAGGCATAAAATGCACAGTATTGGACTGTCCTTTTCCTTGTGTTACTCAGCCACGATGCGGGTTATGCATAATGGGGTCCCGAACAGTTTTGAATCTCCTGATGCACTCATGGATTTTTTATGGTGCAACTGGCCACAAGAATTCACCACCACTACCCCGGGAGCCCCTTAGGCAAAAACTGCTACCAACGGGTTGGATTGCCGCTCCTCGCCATCAGTGAGCAGGCCTGCAGTTTGGCAAGACCTCAGGGAGCAACACTGGGAACTCCTCCCAAAAACGCACTGAAACAGGCAATCCTCAAAGAAACACGACTGCCGGGAGCATCCTTCGGAGAGAGGGCAAGATGACACAGAGGTGGCCACAATCATGGACTCTGTTGCTCCAGATCCGTTACAGGCCTACCACACCGCTAATAGATATGAAGCCTTATGCCCCAGCTTTCCGGATCAACACCCAGGCATTGTGGATTTGACTGTGGAAGGCAGGCCTACTGCTTTGTTACAGCCTAGCTACCTGTCCCCATCAGCAACTCCTCACCAGCCGCAGAACAGAGCTACAGATAGCGGAGGGCGGCGTCCACCAAAGGCTACGAAGGAGGCCTCCTCTACCAGCGGAGCTCTCATCTTCAGTGTGGACCGTCCTGAGCGCTTTACTTCTCCAGGGCAATTGATCAGAGAAAATCCACCGGTGTGGTCAGATAAGTTGTCATCCTTCTATTTTCTTTCTATTTCTGTTCTTTTAATCCCCTGGGGAGTTGTATGTATGGGGGAGGTTTGGAGTGTCTAAATTGATCGTCAGTGGACAATCTCCTTGGCTGACCCACCTGCTACCCTTTCTCCATGTTACCCATGTACTGTAAGGGAACTTTCAAGCCCCTTTTCACCCCAACCTTGACCCCCAACTTGCACTGCCATGTGGCAGAGAAGATGCCTCACTCTTATATTGGGAGGGATTCAACGAGGCCTACCAACAAGCTCTCAGTGGGCGTCCTGATCAAAGGTCCAGACACCTCTAGATGGCAAAGAAGGCCTTTATTGTACCATCTGATTAAACAGTAGAACTTTTGTGGGTTCTACCTCACTTAGCTGTGTGTGTGGGGAGGTGACGTCCGCTGGGAAGCTGTGCCATATAATATGAAAGTATTTGTCGGCATGCGTAAAGTGTTGTGCCGAATAGGTAGCCAGGATGTGTTTTATGTGAGGCCCTAAGTGGTGAATGGCACAGGCCTGTGCCCCTCTGGTATTTTTTTTTTTTTTATTATTTTTTTCTATCAAGGGGAGATCTCCCAGCCCTCGCATTGGATGGCTTACAGTACACTCTTCATAGGTGTGACAAGCCTGACCTCAGCAGGATTTTTGTTGTGAGAGCATGTTGGCATCCATCAGCAATAACCCTAGGCTCACCAAAATAGTGGGCAGTCCTCCCCCACTTTCTTTCCTGCAAACCCTCACCTCATTAGAAATGTTGTGTAGTCCCACTTTAACTACTGCTGCTTCTGAGCTACACCGCTGGAGCAGCTCTTTCAACCCTCTGGGGTTCCAATGAGCCACGTGGTCCAACCTTCCTATTGGGTTGCTTAATTCTCTCAAGGGGGGGAACCTCCCCCCGCTGCACTCACCATAGTGCTAAGGAAGGATGGATACCACTTGATTATGCCCTGGGAATAGGGGCTGGCCTACAGCAGGGCTCTGCGGCCGAAGAGATGCCTCTATATCCCCAAATTGCATGGTACACTGTGCACAATGTATATAGTTTGTTAATGTATTTATGTATGTTTGTTTCACAGAGACACACACACAGATATTTCATTATTTGTTAGTATAAGGTCATCTGGTAGGGGCAGCGTATATGGGCTTTACCCACTCTCTCCATATCTGGTGGCGCTCTATAGAAATTTGCCTTTTCTGGTTGGGCTGCCCTCGCCCCCTGTCTGCTGGTTGTTCTTGATATATCTCTTAATTAAATATTTGCTCCCTATTACTAACAGGTGATATCACTTGTCTGACATGGAATGTCAGAGGGCTTAACACCCCAAGCAAGAGGAAGCAAGTTGTGGGCCACCTTAAGAGACTGGGAGTGAGGGTCGCCTCCCTGCAGGAGACCAAACTTACCGGGGGGGGATCCTGAGAGACTGAAGAGGGAGTGGGTAGGTCAGGTCATTCATGCCTCGGTCTCGTCTAGAAAGAGAGGGGTGGCGATTCTGCTTCACAAGCAACTACAATGGAAATTGCAGAGAGAAGTGAGAGACCCTGAAGGTAGATGGGTGGTGGTACTCATGGATACTGGGGAGAGCTTTCTGATCCTGGGTAACATATATGCTCCGAATGAGGACTCAACCTCCTTCTTTCACAAGTTGGTCCAGGTGCTAGGATCCGTAGCTCCGGAAGACACCCCCATTTTATTAGGGGGTGATTTTAATCTTACTCTGGACCCTTTCCTGGATAGATCCAGTACTGAGCCCCACTCCAGGGCTGTAATGGCAGTTGCTCAATTACAACAAGATTTGGCCCTTATGGACATCTGGAGAATATTTCACCCCTCCCAGCGGGACTACACCTTTCATTCCCCAGTACATAGTTCTCTTAGTAGAATAGACTTCTGGATCACCTCTCCTACTATTACTAGTAACACTGTTAATACCCTTATTCATCCCTTAGTTATCTCGGATCATGCCCCTGTGCATCTGGCCTCTCCCTAAGTCTCCAGCATGGAAGCTGGACCCATTGCTACTTCATGATCCAGACTTTCCCCTTTGGCTTCAAAAGGAAGCAATGGAATTTTTTCGACATAACCTCATAGCAGATACCTCTGCATGTACCACATGGGAGGCATTCGGAGCTACTCTAAGAGGGGCGATAATAGGGTATGCGAGCCAGTGCCGAAAGAGGAGGGAACAACATTTGAGGGGGGCTTGAACGACAACTCCGAGAAGAGGAGCTTGCTTTTAAAGCCCTTCGTGTCCCTTCCCTTAGGTCAGAGGCAGGTCACAAGATCACCTCTCTGAAGATGCAAGTGAACGAGCTGGTCTCTAGAAAGGCAGAGATTTTGATCATTAGACTCAAGCATAAATATTGGGAAGGGGGAGAAAAGGGTGTAAGCTGCTGTCATACTGTCTCAAAAAGCAGCAAGCGGAAAGGCATATAGCAGCTTTAGAGGATGCAGGGGGTAGGACCCAGACCTCGGCGCAAGGTATTAATCAAATAATGATGGATTTGTACTCCTCGTTATATAAATCCTCCAGTGCCCCAGACCCCCAGGGGGTCCGCCCATTTCTGGAGTCCCCTACATCTCCCCAAAATCTCGGAATCCCAAGCTAATACCCTAGATGCCCTGATCTCAACCCAGGAGGTGGCAGACACCATCCTCTCCCTTAAAAAGGGAAAGGCCCCAGGAGGGGACGATTTCCCTATTGAAGTGTGGCAGCTGTTGCATCCCATAATCTCTCCGGTATTGCAACAAGTATTTACTGAGTCATTGCAAACAGAGTCTCTCCCTTCATCCCTTAGGGAGGCGACTATTAGTATCCTACCAAAAAAAGGTAAAGACCCTTTTAAAGCGTCCAGCTACCACCCTGCTTCATTATTGAATGCTGATAGCAAGGTGCTAGCTAAGATACTAGCTAAAAGACTTAATCCTCTCCTTCCCAGTTTGATCCACCCATCCCAAGCAGACTTTTTGTTAAGGGCCACGTTAGCGCAGACCATATTAGATCGTTGGTAAATTTAATCCATAAGGCCCAAACATTATCTTCCTCCGCTGCTGCCATTGCAATAGATTTCGAAAAGGCCTTTGATTCCCTGGAGTGGAACTATGTCCAACAAGTACTTTGCACTATGGGCTTGGGTTCAGGGTTTCATGCCTGGATTGGGGCAATATATTCATCCCCAGCTACATGGATACTCAGCAATACAATGCTGTCTCCCCCATTCATACTGGGTAGGGGTACCCATCAGGGCTGCCCACTTTCCCCACTACTTTTTGTACTGGCAGTAGAACCCCTGGCGGGCGCTATTAGGCAAAATCCTCTAATTTCCGGGGTCCAGGTGGGAACAAGGGCATACCCTACTGTTATGTATGCTGATGACCTGTTGCTCCCTATAGCCAATATCGTCACCTCCCTCCTTCCCCTACTGTCCACCTTATCAGAGTTCTCTACATTTTCAGGGCTCAAGATTAACCAGGCCAAGACAGAGGTCCTACCTTTAAACGCTAAGTGTACCCCTCAAATGGTAACTCAGCATGGGCTGCGATGGGCCCGGGGGGGGGGAATTACCTACTTGGGCATTACTATCTCTCCTAATCTGCATAAAATCTGGGACCTGAATATGAAACCACTCTTTGCGTCCATTCGTACAGAACTGGACAGATGGAAATCTCTTTGACTGTAAACATGGGTAAAATATCTGCAATTAAAATGGTCACAGCACAAAAATTTAGGTATCTTCCTCCACATCCCATTGAAAATACCTCGTTATTGGTTTACTAAGTTAGATTCCCTGCTGGGATCCTTTTTGTGAGAGGGTAAGAAACCTAGGTACAGTAGAAATAAGCTCAGAGCTCATTGGTCGGAAGGGGGCTGGGGTCTTCCATGGTAAGAGGGGTATAAATGGGCCTTTCAGCTGGCTCAGACATTAAAATGGTTCCTTTTCCCTTAACACAATGCTCCCTAGAGGCTGGATATGGAGAGAGAGGTATGTCAGCATCCTCACTTAGTACTGTTGTTATTTAACCATCCCCCTAAGGGCACTCGCTCTCATCCTACTATAGGTCCCTCTCTGGAATATTGGGCCAAGGTGCATAAGAAGTTGGGCACCTCCTCATCTCCCCTAAGACTTACCCCACTGTGTGGCAATAATGAGATTACTATCAATAAACAGCCAACTGCATGGCCCTCATGGGAACGTGGTGGTATCTCATTGCTTTGAGATATGCTCATTCCTAGTACAGATACCCTTAATTCCTTTGAGGGCCTGCGGAGCTCTTACGGGATCTCTCTCAAAGACTTCTGGCGATTCTTTCAAATAAGTGCCATCCTTACGTACAGGCATAAGCAGCACCAAGAGTAACACATCTCCCAGGTAGAGTCATGGCTGGTCCTAGAAAGAGGACAGTCAAGCCAGGTATATGCGGCCATTCAGAGCACCATCCCAGCCCAAGCAGAGGAATCCAGGCATAAATGGGAGAAAGCACTGCATGCCCCTATTATGAACCTGGAGTGGAAGTCTTGTCTAAAATTAGCTCACTGGGCATGTCCTGACACCAGTAGTCAATTAATACAGAACAAGATAATTCACTCCTGGTACAGGACTCCTGTAGTCCTCGCCAAGGCAAAGCTGGCTCAGTCTGACCTGTGTTGGAGGTGTCAGGAACTACCAGGTGACCTGTTCCAAATACTTTGGTCCTGCAGGCTGATCCAGCTCCTATGGCAGGCTACCTGTGAGATGGGGTCCAAAATACTTAGGAAGCCTGTGCCTCAGTCCTGAGTTGCTGTTATTATGACTCCGGCCCCCGGCCCCTCACCTTCATCTCTCCGAGTTGAAACTACTTCTGACACTCAATATGCAGGTTAAAAGACTCCTACTGTGTAAATGGCAGTCCCAGATAATCCCCTCCCTGGGGGAGGTACTTACCTCCATGGCTCAAGTTGCAAACTGGGCCAGAATATCACATACTGTAACCAATACACTCTTTAAATATACTGCCCTCTGGACTCCCTTACTTCTGTTTTTGAAACCTAGGGAGGGAATCTGCTGAATAGGCACAGCCATGCTACTATAGTGGTCTCCTCTCATGGTGCATTTAGGAGCAAGTGCTGGAGAGATTGTTATTGAGTTATAGGGGACCCTGCTCTATGAATGACATGGTATAATATCAGTAAAGGATAGTATATTCTCTGACAATGAAGACCTGTTTGCTTTGTATGTGTGATCTCTTGTATTTTGTAGGCGTAAAGTAGAGGACAGCGGCCCTGGACCTCTCATAATTTCTGATGCTTTGTCAAATACTGCAGAAACTTGTAGGATGGGGCTAGGTGAGATATGTTTGTATGAGTTAGCCATAATGCAATGCACCAACTGCTTATACTTTCAAAGTTAATCTCCAGCTGGATAGGTGTTGTACCTCCAGGCACAGAGTATTATCCTACTGCTTACCTGGCTAGTATATTCAGTTTGTTACTATTTGGCCAGCATGTTCCATTCTCTGCTTTTGCAGACATATGTAATAGTCTGTAAGACCTTTGCAATGTATCAGACTGTTTTAATGTTTGTATCATCTTAATAAGTCAAATCAATAAAACTTATTAACCACAAAAAATATACAGGAAAACCTGGCCCTATCCCCAGTCTTGGTAAGTGGATCCTTCCAAGACACCATTGTTCCATGAAGGGATCCAGCCACTCTTTTTACCAAAGGAATCTGCAGTTTCACTTTATTGCTCAGTACTAAAAAGGAATGCTAATAGGATTACCATGCCTAGCATGTCATTTTGCACTGGCAGATATGTGCTGTCTCTTAACTGGGTTCAGACAACTCCACCAGATAAGTAGAAAACAAAGACTAAACAATTTCTCCTCAACACTAGGAAGTGGGAGAAAATATAGCTAACATACAGAAACCTTGGCAGCAGGATATATTTGACCAGAAAAACCCTTTTCTCCTTTAACACTTTCTAGGATTTCTATTTTTGGAATAATCCCCCTGCCAAAGCAATATACGATTCCCAGTTCTGCAATGCCATATTGCCTGCACCAACATGGATTCCTAGTATGTCAGTCTCTATATTTCCAATGTGTATATTGCTTATCCATGTCTCTAAAAGCATCAGTACCAACACCCTTCCTCTTCCCCAAGTTATTACTTGAGTCAGATGCATTAGAAAAAGCCTGAAAGGTTTCTGCTACAAAGGGACTTGGCGACTCGTTTTCAAGGCACAGACATATGCCATCAGCATAGGCTGCAACCTTTATTTGGGAATGAATGCAAGCAAGAGTAAGCCCTGTTATACTGACGTGTGCATTCAAAAGCCTCAGTAGAGGGTCAGTCCCCATGATGTCCAACATGAAGGGGCAAATTGTTTAACCAGGAAAGACGCACTAAGCCTAAGCTTATTTCCTGGAGCGATCTGGGAGCACAAGAAAATTAAGTGACTTGCTCAGGATCACATAGTTTGCAAGTAGGGGTGTGAGATTCAATCCCACATCTCCAGGTTTGAAACTCAGTTCTCTAAACCACAGAGCTATACTGCCTCTTCATGAGGAGAGGAGAAATATGTCTCTAAAATATGAGGTTCAGAGGACACCCTTGTCATACTCTTTTAAAAACCCTTAACCTATTCCCCTTCCACCCATTTATTAAGGGACAAATGTACATCTTGTTTGTATAAGTTTTTCATCCATCCAACAAACCAGTCTTAAATACCATATTTCTCCATCACCCAGAACAGGTAGCTGTAGGGGTGTCAGCAATGAAGTGCAGTCATGTATTTTACATCTCAAATCCGGATTTGGAGATATTATGCGCTCTGTAACTACCTCTGATAATTACTAAAAAGTGTCAAATGTTTGCCAAGAACCTTGGGTCCCATACTGCAGTACTTTCTGCAAAGATGCTGCCCTATTATATTGTAACACTATCTTAGCGTCCTTGACCTTTCTGTTTGATCGGAGAAATTACCCATGCTTCTGCTAGTTAAGTCAGTAAGTCTATGTAAATGAACTTGAAGAGACATGTGTTTCTTTTACACTAGGGTGGATTGATGAGAAGGCATTCGAGAAAAGAAATGTTTAAAATCTACTTTAGTATCTTCCCACCAGGCCACCCAGGAGTCGTACACTGTTTGTACAGAAAGTCTAACATGCCACAACTGCATCCCGGGGTCTTGCATCCTGGGTTGTGACACTATGGATGGATTCAGATCCCCTTCCCTTTTGGGGATTGCGCAACATATAAGAAAACACATCTAAGGGCTAGGTGATTTGAAGCCTCAGTCACCTCAGTCTTAGCTTCCGAAACCACAGCTGAGCATGAAATAAAAGGAAATGAATCCTGGATAACATAGTGCCCTTAGTGAAAGTGTAGCCCCCTGATTTATGCGCTTCCTGATATAATTCAGTCAGACCAGCTGTGGTAACCATATCTAACAAAAAGATAAGAGTCACAATAGGTCTTCTTTTCCATGGGTCCCTTAGCAGCTTCAGGGAAGGGACAGTTGAAATTGCCCCCAAGCACTACCATCCTGGCTGTGCACAAACAAGGTCTTATCCCGGGGCCCAATAGGAAAGCCCGTTAGTCCAGAGAGTGTTTGCACTGGAACTCTCGTGGACCAATAGGAAAGCGCATTAGTCCAGAGAGCGTTTGCACTATAAGTCTCAAATCTAGAACTTCGACCTGGTGTCTTGAATGAAAATTATTTCCCTGATTAGCTGCTGCATGAGGGACATGGTTTGAAGACATGGTCTATGTGACTTCATTCTGTTGTCATTTAATAAAGTCACAGACAGGGAACCCATAAGAAAAAAGAGAGACAACTGTAACATTTTCATCAGAAAGTGTTTCCTCAAACCTGCAAAGACTGAAATTGTGTCCCATGATGGTTTTTCCTGGCAGCTGAAGCCTCTGCATGTGAGTCTTCTAAATCCAAGGAAAAGTCCTTCTGGAGGTTGCAGAGGAGACTTCAGAGTCCTCATCCTCCTCTTTTATATCCGACCAATTCTTTCTCCTTCTCAGTACCACAAAATGGTTTGAAACTGAGTACACAGATTTCACTGCTTTGGACTTTCTACTGCTACCCCTCTTTTTGCAAGCCACTGAAATCATATCAGTGTCCCCAGAATGTGAGGGTTGTGGAACCTCAGAATGCAAAGGGGGTGGTTGATATGGGGGGGGGTGGCATCTAAGCTTGGCCCTTGCCTGGCGGAACAACCAGAGGCTGGTGTAAATCCATTGCATGTGGACTATTATTTGGAACAGGGCTGTTCCCCACCCGATCCCCTGAGAATGCCACTTTAGGAGATCCTGGAGTTTCAGCAACTGTAATTGTCTCACATGAGGGCTCTTCATAGAAACATAGAAGTTGACGGCAGATAAGGACCGCAAGGCCCATCCAGTCTGTTCGTTTTTTCTACCTTATGAATGTGCCATAGGCCTTTACTCTGTCAACAGCCTAACTATTCATACCCATCTGTATTGCTCCCTTATACCTGTTTCATGCCTGTTTGAAACCCTGCACTGTATTCATTTCCACCACTTCCTGAGGTAGGCCGTTCCATGCATCCACCACCCTGTCTGGGAAAAATAACTTTCTCACATTACCCCTTAATTGGCCTCCCTCTAATCTCATGCTGTGTCCTCTTGTCCTGCTATTTTTCTTATATTGAAACATGTTAGACTCTTTCACCTTGTTAATGCCCTTAAGATTTCTTAAGATGAAGATGTTTCAGGGGTGCGGGTACATAGGACTCTGCTGGGGTGGTCTACTCCACTGGCACTAAATTAAAAACAGGGACATTAGCTGGAAGTCGAGCTGGGAACCTAGTCCCATGGTCAGTAGGCTTTCAAGGAGGCCTGGCCTGCTGAGCTTTGCTGATCAGATGATCCCTATTGTGGGAGGTGCTGGAGTAGTTCCAAAAAGAGTGACCATGTTCTTCAGAAATGTTACATAGAATGAGTTCAGACAAGCACCATTACTGTGTCCATAGGATAGAATAGACAAAGCCCACACCTCTGTTTGTCAGATGCTGAGTTAAAGTGGGCAACCGAGCCACATTTGAAGCAAACCCAGGGCTGCTCTTGATAAAAACAAATCCTCTGGTCTCTTCCAATTAGAAATTGTTTGGTAGATGCACAAGGCCAGTACCACATTTCAGTTTCACACACAACTTCCATCCCCCCCATGTTCATACTTTCTCACTGTTCAGAATGGGGGAGAGTACATCCAAAACCTCACATCTCTGACTAAGCCATTAGGTAATGTCTGAGATACTGACCGCCTCCTTATGGAGCAGTATTGTAACAACTTCCACTGCTTCTTAGTCAGAGGTGTGGTAACAAAAGGAGCCTAAAGTGGGATATCCTTTAGAGATTCATACAGAGCTCAAAATCTATCTAGTGACTTTTGAGTTTTGGAGCTGCTAACATACATTTCTTCATTAGCCACATGTATAAGTTTGTATCACATATATCCTTTTTGGAGGGTACTCCTTGCCCCCCACACATCACAAACAGATGGTATTCCACCTCTGCTAGTTCTGCTGTAGGGGGAAAGTCAGAAAACTTTGGGGGACCTACTGCAGTAGCACAGTGGCTTTCATGACCAGTGTCCTGTCCTCCTTATCTTGGGGGAAGTGGCAAAAGAGAAACCTTTCTCCCAAGGTGTTGCACATAAGTCCCCTCCAAATTGTCTCACGACATGTCCCAGAAACCACATGCTGGAGCATTCTTACCTGCCCCAGTGTCCAGCACATTCAGTTCGGCAAGGAATCCCAAAGGGCATTGAGAGGTGGTTGGAAAATTCCCTGAACTCCCCTCATCCTCCGAGAATGACAGAACAACAGTGTCCATGTCAGCAGGCACAGGAATAGTCTCGGCAGGCCCCATTGTCTGACTACTCACAAGTCAGCATAGGGGTTGCTGAAATGGACTGTGAAGCAGGTTTAACTACAGTGTTTTTTTTCAACCTGAGGCCGATTATCTGGGTGAATCACAGCATTTCTTTGTGAGGATGAAGGTCGGGGTAACTGTGGGCAGAGGCTTCCGTGACTGAACTGACTTGTTGCTTTCAAAGGCTCAGGAGCATGATTCATTTTAACACTCTGAGCAGAGCCTTGAGGGGACGGAGCTAGAACCTGCTGATGCAGCAAGCTGCACATTCTCAGGAGCTGCAGGAATATGATGAATCACAGCTGTGTTCACAATTGCAGAGCCCCTGTTGCACCTTTTTGAGAGAGTTCACAGATGTTGTAGGGACAGTATGTTTACCAGCTGACAGGCACTTAGAGCTCCCAGGGCTTCCCCTGTTCACCAGTCCAGAGATAACAGCAGCTTTCAGCAGTTCCCCTGCCAGCCAATGGCCTTCCTTGGACTTCAACCATCCTGCAGTCAAAAACTACTGTTCCACCAACCAAGTCAAGTGGGCAGAGGCAGTCGTACTTGCCAACTCCTTCAGAGCACCAGGTGTTTTCCAGCACCACTTAACACCTCAACCTGCGGCCTGTGCTGACACTCTCAGATGTCATTCTCACAGCATCTTTCATGTCAGTCCTGCATCAGCTGGGATGGCTTCTTTGATCTCCGACCTGTGCTCATTGTTCACCACAGCGAATGCAGCTTCCTCTTCTTCAAGGAGCTGCAGGAGCAATGCCATTCACTCCAAGATATTGGCCAGCAAATTTGCCTCCTCTGTGGACATACATTCTGTTGAACCTCAGACAGACATATGAAGATGGCTGGGATGTGGAACAAACCTCAGGTAAGACAGAAGACTCCATATCCATGGTTTATACTGAAAGCAAATTGTCAGAGACACGGGGAACTGGACTTATTTTCATAACAGCATTAAAAATTCCATGGGGACTTCCAATACTGTAGTTGGCGGTTCAGAAAACTCCCCTCTACCTTCACCACCACCACCACCAGGATCGATCATCTTGCTGATCACAAGACAGCCTCACAGCGCCCCCTCCAAAGAGTAGGGGAGTTTTCCTGGTGTCCTGAATGTCCCTTGTCAATTAAACAAGGCCATGTAACCCACTCCCAGGACACACTTGGAAATGAGCTGTCATGACTCAGTGTGCTTTTGTTGTGATAAATTGCAAATAAACTGTTAAAAAACTCTTCTAGTGTTAAAATCTTTTTTTAAACATGTAACACATGAGTACTTTCCTGTTGGAATGCATTGCTAATCTCACTGTCTTGCAATTTGTTACAGAGAATTTTCAACCAAATTCTTAGATTTTGTATCAGTAGTTCGCAAAGGAAAGCTAAAAGAATGGAAGATATGAGGATATGAGGATAGAGAGAAACAAAGGGCTAAAAGTACTGAATGATAGTAACTGCCATTATTTCAGATCTTTCAGGCCAGGGAGATGCTTTCTGAGGTAGTTCCATATAGAAACTCTGGGTGTCAGTAGAACAGTACTGTTAAGCCCAGTAAGCTAACTATAAACACCTTGGGACATTCATGACTTTGCTATCAACATTTTCTCTCTCTCCCATACGTTTAGTATTTCTGTCACCCAAGAGTATGAGTTTGAATAATAAAATAACATTAGTTACAAGTATTACAGTCTACTTCTTATCAAGCAAATGCTTTTTATATCAAGCAATATAGTGTACACAGCTTTATGAGTTGATGTTACTATTTTTTTAAGGTGTGTCCCTGATGTTGTTGCTTTGGCCTTGATTAGTTTTAAACTTTGTCCTTGATTTGTAAGGAAGGTGTTTGAGAGATATGGTCCAGACAGTGTATAGAAGCTGTGTTGGTGACTAGCCAGGGCCAGATTTACACTAACACCAACAATGCCTGTGCGTAGGGCCCTATGTTTAAGGGGGGCCCTGGCCCCCATCTGTTCACAGCTTTGTTTTTTTTTCTGCCTGAGTTCCACTCCTGCTACCCAGTGTGATATGGGGAAAATCACTGGGGTGGGGTTGAGTCAAGTCCATGTTAATGTAATAATTTGTTAAATACATACACATCGGAATCGGCTGAGACAGATGGTGCTGCCTCAGTGACAGCAGCATTCGGAAAGCCTGTCCCTCCAGTTGCGGCAAACCACACTCAACCAATCAGACCAATGGACCACATGCTTTTTTGCATATTTGTGATGTCATATCTGCACCTGACATCACAAATACGCATACGCACACCACTCTGCAGCCTCACTGAGTGGTTATTTTAGCGACAGCCGCGATTTGCCATTGACTTGGTAGGTAAAGGTTAGGGCGGAGGCGAGGCAATGAGAGTGGAGAAATGGAAAGAAAGTCATTGGGTAGTCTGGGCAAATTGCTTCTCTGGATCATTTTGTTTATTTAGTTTTAAAGACAAGTGCAGCGTGGTGTGTTCCCTGAAGGCTGAGCGGGAGCCTGAGGGCCGAGGCTGATTGTCCTAGTCTGGCCTAGACTATTTCAGTGTCGAGAGCCGGTGAGGCAGGACTCGGGAGGGAGGCGGACCTGGGCTGGACTGAGCAAAGCAGCCTTAGGCAGCCATGGCATTGGTGGGGGGCAACGATTTACAAGGTGGCCCATGCCCAGCCACAGCATGCCCATGTGCCGCCAGACCAGTCACCAGACGGAGGAGCCAGTCAGCCAGGACTTGAGTCAGAGAGAGGAATAGTGTGAGTGAGAGTCATCTGTCTGGGAGAGGAGAGGAGAGGTCAGACCCTCAGCAGCACAGGACTGCAGCAGTGGGACTCTAAGGGGGATTGGAGCCAGGCCAGCCACAACCACTGTCTGAGACCCTTCTAACTAGGCCCCAGGAAGAGAGTGACTACTATATCGAGGATGCAAAGTAAGTTAAAAATGGTGTGACTGCACTCCACTGTGCACCTCTGCTCTGCTATCTCACATCACTCTGCTCATTTCTTCTTTGGAATGTAATGGCTTGCTTGCTTGTTGTCACTGGCCTGGCCACCTGACTCACTTTTTTTTTTTTTTTTTTTTTATTATGATTGGTTGCAGTTTGTTCTCCAGTATTTAGATTAGGTAGACTGTGTTGTGTTGGCTGCATGCATGCAGGCCTGATGGAGACAGCCTCTTTGCTTTCATTCTGGCATGTGTATTCTTTGGTCACTCCTACCCTGTGATTTAAAATGCGGTTTATGCCTTGGGAACTTTGTGTTGTTTTAATAGTCAATAAAACATATACTCTGTGTGGCTAATACACGTCAATTAAACTGGCACCTAGTTTAAATTATTTCTTGGTTCGCTATGCTGCCAATCCGTTGTTACCTGTATTTGTTTAGCTGTAAACAAGATCTCCATACAAATAAGTGGGATCTGTGCGAAGTTTGAGAATGAAGGGTTTTCTGACCCATCCTGAGCTTAGAGTTGCCGCAAGGGTGCCGGAAGATAGTACAAGCTGAGGAGGCTGAGAATCAACAGGGCACTTATGAGGGTACAAAGGGCACTTTTCAATACTAGTTTTGCCATATAGAAATAAAAAGTGAAGTGGCTACCACCCTTTTGCCCCAGTTCCGGCACCTATGAGGAGTTGGTGAACGTTTGGGCAATTTTTATGAAATTCTTCAAAAAACAGCTTACCTATTGTATTACCAGACTCCAGCTGAACATGTCATGCAAATGCTATGTTTGTTTAACTGTAAGCGTCTAAATTGAAAATGGTCAAGGTGCTGTCTCCACAGTTGAAACTGCATGATTTTGAAGTGTGTGTATGTGGCTTGCAGGTACCAGGGAGATTCTAATTTACTGTAACAGAATGCAATCGGAAAAAGTGACAGTTTTAGTTGTGGGAACCACATGGCCAGCTGCATGGCTGAAGTGGTTTTTTGACTGTTTTTTGTGGCACCTCCCCCTATTATTGCTTGTGTCATTGAAGAATGGCCACTTTGTTTGGTTCAGTATGTGTGTTTTAAGGGCTTCTGTGTAGGATTTGGAGCTGGTTCACTTGGATCATAGTCTTGGGGCCGGGGTATTGGTGAGGGGGGCCTTACACAGTACTGTGCGTAGAGCCCATGGCAGTGCAAATCCAGCCCTGTGACTAGAAACTAACTAATATAAACCAATGATGATATATTAGGACAGAACACATAAGATTTGCTGTCTTGTTTGCAGCTGTGTTGTTTTTTTACCCTAGCTGTGAGGACTGACGCACAAGGAGGTCAAGCAACTTACCTAAGGCCAGTCACAAGGTAGACACTGTATCTGCTGTACCCTCCTGAGCAAATTTCAGATAATTTTAGGCAGTCATTGTTCCCATGGATTTGAGCAGAATCAAACAGTAATTACAATACAATTCTCTATAGTGTTTTTCATACAAAATGTATCACAAAACACTTCAGAAGTTCAGGAAATGGTAAATTGTGAAATTTGGTAAACAGTGCCAATGGCTCAGCAGGTTGCACGCTCACCTGTTTAATTGGAAGATCTGAATGTTACAGGTTCTAGTCCCACATCTGAGCTTGGGATACCCAGTACTGACACTGTAGTGCAGCACTTGGGGGTGCTGCACTGTCGAACGCCATCCTTTGGATGAGATGTTTGATGGCGGTCCCTTCTGCCCATCTTTAGTGGCTATCCAGGTGGAAGTAACAATCCCATGACCCTCATCATAAAACTAGGGGAATACATTATTGATAGAAAAAAATCACAGCCATTACGGAATCTGAAAACAGACATTAGTAACATATAGCATAATGCATGGAAGTGTGTACAGTGAGGTTTTTATGCACAGCACACCCAGGTGTGGGATTCCCAATAAACCTCAAGAGCAAAGCTTGAGGGGTTGATCAAGGCACCGTACATCGAGGCTTTGCATAAAAAAAAGGATTGTCACACTTTCCCATGTTTCATTTTTTATAATTGGCCATGCCCCATTATGAACCACGCTCAGTGAAAAAAAAAACCGTGGAATCTATTCATTTTAAAAGTTATTTAGTGTACCTTCACAAAAGTGGGACCAAGACAGAGGCAGGAAACTGCAGACCTGTCAGTTTGATCTCTGTAGTAGGGAAAGTGATAGAATCACTTCTGAAGGAAAGAATTGTTGGGTACCTAGAGGCCAGTGGGATACAGGACCCAAGGCAGCATGGATTCACAGTGGGAAGGTCATGTCAGATGAATCTAATTGATTTCTTTGACTGGGTGACCAGAGTAGTAGACCAGGGAGGGGCTGTGGACATGGCCTACCTAGACTTTAGCAAGGCATTTGACACAGTCCCTCGCAAAAGATTAGTAGTCAAATTAACCAGCTTGGGAATGGGTCCCAGGGTGGTAGCCCGGGTAAAACATTGGCTGGACAACAGGACACAGAAAGTAATTGAAATGGAGTCCACGCTGAAGAAAGAGGGGTTACTAGTGGGGTACTGCAGCATTCAGTCCTTTTTAATGTCTTTATAAGTGACATTGCAGAGGGACTGGAAGGAAAAGTATGCCTCTTTGCAGATGACACAACAATCTGCAACAGGATTGATACACAAGGAGGTGTGGAAAGGATGAGAAGTGACTTGGCAAGGTTGGAGAAATGGTCAGAAGTGTGGCAGCTTACATTCAATGCAAAGAAGTGCAAAATAATGCACCTGGGAAACAAAAACCCAGGGGAAGATTACACAATGGGGGGGGGGAGGTAGTAACAACAACAAAAATGGAAAGGGACCTGGGGGTAATCATGTCAGATGACCTTAAGGTTAGCAAACAATGTGAGATAGCAGTAGGGAGGGCTGGGGGATACTGGGATGTATAGGGAGAGGCATCACCAGCAGAAAACAGGAAGTTGTCATCCCTCTGTACAGACAGTTGGTGAGACCCCATCTGGAGTACTGCATCCAGTTCTGGAGACCCCATCTCCGCAAGGACATAGACAGGATAGAGGCATTGCAGAGGAGGGCAATTAAAATGGTGCAGGGTCTGTAAGAGAAGCCATATGAGGAGAGACTAAAAGAGCTTAATATGTATACCCTAGAGGAAAGGAGGGAGAAGGGGGGCATGATAGAAACTTTTAAGTACCTCAGTAGAATCAACAAAGTCCAAGAGGGTAGCATCTTTCAGAAAAAGAGATTTGCAAGAACAAGGGGACACAATTTGAAGATGGGGGGGCAGCTTAGGAGCAATGTGAGGAAGTATTTTTTCACAGAGAGGGTGGTGAACACATAGAACAGCCTTCCTGAGGAGGTTGTGGGGTCTAAAGCTGTGGGAGAATTCAAGAATGCATGGGACAGACATAAGGCAGTTTTTGTTGGGGGGGTAGAAAGAAATAGGCTGTTGGTCAATTAGGATCTGCAGCTTATCCTGTAGGTAGGGAAATGGGCAGACTAGGTGGGCCAAGCAGTCCTTATCTGCCATCAAAGTCTATGTTTCTATCTGTTATCGAATTTATAATGAAGACACTGCAAGAAAAAATGCTGTATTTTTTGTTTTGTGGTTTTAGTCCATTTTACTTGGAAATCACAGAGACATTGTACCTGTTTTCTGCTCCAACTACTCTGAAATAGCTATGACTCAGGAATGTTTCAAAGATTAGTTTGAAAGATACTGTATTATGTGCTTTGAAACAGTCTTTCTGCTCCATTTTTTCCTTTTTTTTTTAAATTGATGTCATGAGGCACAATGGGTTCCCTGCATAGCACCGTTTAGTAGAGCTTGAGGTGGGTGACAATTCGGCTTTTGTACTGCAAGATGCAGCACAGCTTGAATAATGTCATTTGTGTAGTGGGGAAAATTCTGAGCAGAGTGGTTATAATCAAACTCTGTTGCATACACAATGCTATACACACATGTATAATGGAGTTTGGTACTGCTCATTGTGTGCATTCACGCATGACCAGTTATTATAAACCCTGTAGCACTTATAAAATGCACATATATTTTCCTGTGACAAGATTGCTTTCTTCCTGTATCGAGTTCCCTTTCTTTTCTTTTTTTGTGGGATGCCGACGGGGAGCTCCGGCTCTTCCCTCAGAGGGACTTGTCCTCCGACCTGATAGTCTGGTCATCATAGACCCTGTTGGCTCCTGATTTTGCTCTTTTCCCCGGGCCCTTGACCATAATGCAATGAGTGGAGTGGCTGGCTGCACCTCTGCTGAGGCAGCCTAATGCCCTGGGTGCCCCCCCCATTCTTGGCAGTGCACCTGTGCTGACAGCCTGCCACCGCTGGGTATCCATCTGCAGCGCGCTGTGTGATTTCCCCCCTCCCCCTAGGAAGGAGAGCAGTCTATGACCCCTGAGCAACCTGAGTCTGTTCCTGAACTTGGGTCACCAGCATAGCATAAGGTGTGGCGTCCAGTGCCTCAACCCTCAGTGCTACTGGGCTGGCCTATCAAGTTCGCTTTCTAACATTGTTTTACATTGTTAGTTACAATTTAGATGTTCTTATTTCATTCCGTATAAATCTAGTCTGTCTTGTTTCTGTACTGTGTCAACAAGGTGTGAGAAAACACCTCTTTTTTCAGATCTGTAAATCATACCAGTTTGTCCTATTGAGAAATGTCCATCTGCTGGAAAGTAAAAGATCTCACTTACAATGTAAAAAATCTTACACGTGCAAAGACCATCATTAAAGTGCCAGGGTTGTAGCTACTCCTGCCTTCTTTAAGTCCCCAGCTATTACCTTCTCATATGTTATGGCAGACCTCTGCTGTTTTCATCATTTGATAGTCAGTTCATTCCAAAAAATCTTAATATAGGGACAATCTAAAACACAAATACTCTGTTGTCTCAAATTGTGCTATGCAGCATCTATGGAGGCAAAATCTTTCCAACATGCTTTGACGTTCCTCATTATTTTCTATCTCCATTTTCCCATGACACACCAACCATTTGCCTTTTATTCTGTTAATTATTTTAATACTTTAGGGTGTGTCCTTCTGGGTATGCCTCGGAAGTCACCTCCTGCACTAAAATAATTTTCTATGATTTTGTCATTCAGAGATTTTCTGGACCTGGTTGACACTTACTGGGTTCGAATGACTTTGCCATAACACCGAAAGGAAACACAAACATAGAAACATAGAATTTGATGGCAGATAAGGACTGCTTGGCCCACCTAGTCTGCCCATTTTCCTACCTGATGGATAAGCTGCAGATTCTAGTTAATCAACAGCTTACTTCCTCCTACCCTCCACTAGAATTGCCTTATGCCTGTCCTGTGCATTCTTGAATTCTTCCACTGTTCCTGACTCCACAACCTCCTCAGGAAGGCTGTTCCATGCATCCACAACTCTCTCTGTGAAAAAAGACTTTCTAACATTACCTCTGAGCCATTCCCCCTCTATCTTCAAATTGTGCCCCCTTGTTCTTGCACATCTCTTCTTCTGAAAGATGCTACCCTCTTGTACATTAATTCCCTTGAGATACTTGAAAGTTTCTATCATGTCCCCCCTCTTCCTTCCTTCTTTCCTCAAGGGTATACATATTAAGCTGCTTTAGTCTCTCCTCCAGAATGATCTTGTTTCTAATGCTTGTGGGGCGGGGGGATAAACATAACTAATATACAGGAATATATGCAACAGGAAAGCTTTGATTATCGAGATTCTCTTATTCTTTGACTGTTGTCACTGTTTCCGTTTATCCACTGTCCTACTACAAACCTCTAAATGTGATTGCTGATTCCTAGTTGCCATATCTCCTGGGCCAAAGACCTAAAATGGTGATTGGTTCCTTAGTCACTAGGCTCCACTTTATCTCCAGTACTTGTAAACTATTAAAAAGTTGTAAGCCTTTGCGTTTTATAGAATTTATTGTAGACCCGTATGTTGCTGTAAAATTCAATAATATGTCTAATGCTTTTCTCCTAATTCTTTCACATTTTCTTTGATATTTGCATAAGACATTGCCTTTACCTCTAAAGAGGATGGACCCACCTGTATTTTTGTGTCACTAGTGATTTTCCTCAAAACTGGGTCAAGACTAGAAGCATATGTGTGGGCTTAGTGGCCACCCTTGCCTCACTCCTGTCTTGATTTCTATTTCTTTTCTTAAGAAGCTATTAATGTTAAGTACGAGATTGGCTGTATCATATAACATCCCTATCCATTTTATGAAATGTCTTTGAATATCGTCCCTTTTTAATCTGGCCAGCTCAAAACTTCTCTTAAATGCCCAAAAGACAAAAGTTGTGCTATTCACCTCAACACACGTGGCCTCCTCTCTTACTAACAAGAACTCAGTCCTACCCATCACTACTATATTCGGGGACACCCTCGAGGTCGTGGACTAATTCAAGTACCTGGGCATCTGATTGGCTTCCAAACTATCCTTCATTACTCACATTGAATGTCTAACTAAAAAACTAAGGGCTAGGCTGGGATTCCTATTTAGGAACAGATCCCTATTCACGTTGAACTCTAGGTGTAGACTGGTTCAGGCCACATTTATGCCACTACTAGACTATGGTGACATTATCTACAACTGTAGCGCCACAATCCATAGTCATAAATTAGACACCCTATACCATCAGGTACTATGCTTCGCGCTTAATGCACCGTCCAGGACACATCACTGTTCCCTCTACTCTGCTCTACACTGGACCTCGCTAGCAACCCGGCGTATGTTGCACATTTATCAGTGGACTCTGAAGTTACTGTTGGGAAAGCTCCTTCACTACATATGCTCTGTGGTCCATATGACACACAACACCTATTCCCTGTGCAGCTCTGACCTTCTCCTGTTGCATGTCCCCAGGACATGCACCAAGCAGGGTAGAGGTGCTATTAGTTACGTACTTCCATCAAGATGGAACCACCTGCAAAATACATTGAAGATAATCAAGGTTATTTCACTAAATTGCTTCAAGACCATGGCCAAAAATGCAGTCAAGATAGTATGCCATTGTCCCAACGAGTAACCAGAATTCTTGTTAGCTTGCCCACCATCCAGCTGTTTGTCACCACCATCCTTCAGTGACCCTGTCCCTCATCTTTTGTTTCCTTTTTTCCTTTCTTTGCACATCCATCACCATCACCAACATTACTGCCCTGACCTCACCCCCCACCCGTCTGCCACTGCCAACTATCCTCAATAACATCTATTGCACTTAGCACCATGTTCTTAAACTGTCTTTCCTTCCTCTGATTTGTAGCAGAATTGTAAATGAAAATTGCCAACCAGATTGTATGTTCCCCTATAGTTAGATACTTAATATGTATTAGATTGTTAGAGCCTATGTATGTATTAGCTTTTGTATACTGGTCTATTATTCTTGTCCTCTGTACTTTCACATTGTAATACTGTATACTATGTGCTAATTTATATGTTTGTTGACTGCACACTTGTTCGTAATTGTCTTGTCACACCAGGACCTCCTTGTGAATGAGCCTGCTCAGTAGAGCCAATCCTGTAATAAAGCTGAAATTGAAAATAATACTGTAAAAAAAAAAAAAAAAAAAATGATGTGCCACTTGATCAAATGTGTTCTCTCGATGGAATAGTTATTACAAAACAATTATATTTCTTTCTTGTTGCCTTCTATCACTTTTTGCAACACAATTAGATTACCAGTTCTTGGGCCCCTGTTGTTTCACATGTTGGCACATTCAATGCAGGTGGCCGATGGTGCCTGAATATGTAAATATGCTGACGATACAAAATTAGGGATGGTAGTAAACAATGAGGGGTGGCTAAGAAACTGCAGAATCAGCTACTGGCACTGGAATTATGGGCAACGAAACACAAATTACAGCTTAATGAGCTAAAATGTAGGGTGATGCATTTTGGTAGAAGAAACAGAATGCACAAATATAGTCTAAATGGTAAAACTATACAAGAAACGGACAGCGAGTTAGACTTGGGAGTGCATATTTCAGATACTCTCAGTTTTGACAAACACAATGTGGAGGCAGTAAATAAAAGCAATAAGGTTATGTGGAACATATTAAGGAATGTAAAAAGCAGAAGAAAAGTAGTACTGGTACCATTGTATTCAACTTTGGTTAGACCGATACTTGAATACGAGGCACCATTCTCAGCACCACAGACAATAGCTTCATCAAGCAGGGTAGAGAAGGTTGAATGTAAATTTACGAAAAAAAAGAGAAGAAATATACATCTTAGTCACAAAGATAGGTTGGTAGGGCTCAGTCTTTACTCTGTGGCCTACTGTAGGCTAAAGGGGGACCTGTGCTTTGCTTATATGGCCTTTAAGGATGAAGTTATATGGGCGACATCAACATTAAATAAGAAAGCACAAGTTGACACTAAACAAGATCACACATTAAGCAACTTGTGGGAGAAAGGTACACCACCAGGAGAGCTAGGTGTAACCAAAGAGTCATAAATGCATGGAATTCTCTCCCCTGGGAGGTGGTCAATGCAGGTAGTATGGACAGTTTTAAAAAACTACGGGACTTACATATGGGCCAAAAAAAATGGGACAATTGACCACTACGATGGCAGGTTTTAGATTCGGCTATGATAGTCATTTGAACCTGAAAAACTGACCTATGCACCTATCATAAAAACAGGGGATTTTTTATTGAAAAGAAATCTTACAAAAGTGCAAAAAAAAAAAAAAAAGCAAACGGAAACAAATCATATCGAATTCATACAGTAAGAAAAACATCAGACCAAATGTAGTCTTTCACTAGAAATAGAGCCTGTTTCTATAACTTGAATGAATATGCAAACACAAAAGTAATGAAAAAAATAAAATCAATATCATACTACCAAGCAGTAATATACTGTATGTATTGAGCTTGAATTACTCTGGTAGCAGGAGAACCATAATTTGACCCACGTATGTGATTCCCTCTCCTTCCACCAAGATCTGTGAGCAGTGTGGACATCATTTTGAGAACTATTGAAGGGACTGTCTGGTGCCTTCTGTCTGACCTATGCATTCTAATGTTTTAGTAGCCTGCTTGACCACTTCATAACACATTAGAAATTTCTCCTGTAGGGACAAGTGTTATTTAACAAATGCAAACATAACTTGCAAGATGCTGTCATAAAACTGTCTCCATCCATGATGAAAAAGATGAGTACCACGATGTCTTCATCTGTGTTTAGAAAAAGTGGTTCCTTCCAAGCTTTAGCAAATGTTCCCCAGAACTCTTTGGCAAATGGACAACTGAACAAGAACTGCTTCTGTGTCTTGCACCCCTGTACAGGAAAACCTGAGGCACATTCTTTCTATCGCCTTATGCTTGCAAGAACCTTTAACCCCCAGTTTACCTTGTGCATACAGCCATGTTATATCCTCCATGTTAGGGGATACTCTGGTGTCTTTTAGAAGTTGCAGTATGTTAGGAGTCGGGGCTTGGGGAAGTCAGGGAACATTACTGGACTGGACAAGTCCTCCTCTATAATAGTATTATGGATAGTTTTCTTACAGCAGTCATGACGCACCTAGGTAGGCCGTGCTGTGGTTTAAATTATAACAGCCACGGAAAGAAAAAAACCAGCACCATAGCCAAGGCTTAGCGGAGAGTATCTCTCATATAAAAAACATTGAATAAGTCACATACAGTGACTCACCAACTCCTGGTTATGCTGACAAGCTTCACAAGTATTGCAACATATTTAATTGATCCATAAAAACATGAACAGCGAACAAACAGCAGATAAAATCCAAGCAGGGTCAAAGTATGATCCAAAGCAACACACAACATACGCTTCCTGGTATGACACCTCGTCACTTGACACGTTTCGCTCAATCAGAGCTTTCTCAAAGAAAATTAAAGATGTTGCAATACTTGCAAAGCTTGTCAGCGTAACCAGGAGTTGGTGAGTCATTATGTGGGACTTATTCAATGTTTTTCATATGAGAGATGCTCTCTGCTAAACCTTGGCTACGGTGCTGTTTTTTTTCTTTCCATGGATAGTTTTCCTTGTTGCAGAAATAAGTTGTCTAGGCAAATCCATTGTTGTGCTTTCATTAGGGGTGGATGAATATCAAAATGTTGCCGGATGTCAGATCCGGATAATTGCAGGGCACTATCTGACCGGATTCGGGTATTTATCGGGTCGGAGAAGCTGACATTTTCTCCTGATTAAAATAGAAAAACAGAGTATGGTAATTTGGTCATGAATGGCAAGCAAGCAGACATCTGGCAGGCAGAAGGAAAGAGACATGAGGAGAGCATTATTCTGGTAAGGGAGTCAGGGAGGTTTAAAAAGTAAATAAATCACCTACTTCCTCTGTTGTGCATATATCTCTCTCTCCTTGCTTACCCGCAGCCTGTTTGCAAGCAAGCAGACAGCTGGGTGAGTGGGAGGAAAGAGACATGAGGAGAGCATTATTCTGGTAAGGGAGTCGGGGAGTTTTAAAAAAGTAAATAAATCACCTGCTTGTTCTGTTGTGCAGGTGTCACTCTCTCTTCTCTCTTCTCTCTTCTCTCTCTCTCTCTCTCTCTCTCTCTCTCTCCATCCTTGCTTACCCACAGGCTTTTTGTGAGCGAGCAGACAGCTGGGCGGGTGGGAGGAAAGAGACGTGAGGAGATCTCTATTCTGGTAAGGTAGTTTAAAAAAAGAAAATAAATAAGGGCAGTACACTTCAATGTAGGCTAAGTGCTTGCTATGGAGGACCGGACCTTACCATCAGTCTCCTGGCTCTCTCTCCTCGCTTTGTCACTGGTGGCTCTGAGACTCCCAAACACAGACGGACTGCTGACTTGCCTGCAGTTCCCATCCAGTTTTCTGGCCCCAACCCCTCTAAGTTACTCTGTTACAACAAACAGAACCCTAGGTGGACAAACAAATAGTTGTTAGCAGGGTTAACAAGGTGTGAATTACTGGGATCAACCCCCTTCGCAGGTGTGATTAATGTGAAGCACTAATCCAACTGCTTCATAGAGAAATATCTGAATGGAACGGATTTATTCAAAAAGGCAGATATCTGACCAAATTGTGGTATCAGGTCAGATACAGTATCTGCACATCCCTAGCTTTCACTAATGCATATCTAATATAATCAAGGATAACAGGCCCCTTCCCTATCCTGTGGAGTTTGAGGATGCCTCATTCCCAGCAAGGAACATGAGCCAGCACCCAGTCTTTTACAAGGCTTGCCCAATTAAGGGAAACACCTGCAAGAATGGGATCAAGATTTCAGGTGAATAAAATACTAAAGTAAAAGTCTAAAGGATGCATCATAACCAGACCGCCTTTGTCAAGAGACCTATATGTGATGTCTTGTTTCAGCCTACCGCCCTGGAGTGCCTGGAAAAACATGCTGTATAAATGAGTCTGACATTCAGATGGGGAAGGGAAGACCTCACAGATACAGAGAAAACTGGGGAAGTAACGATGCTTTAATCAAAAATACTTTCTTCTGTTTGGACAAATAGCAATTTTTCTATACAGACAGTAGTGTAAATGCCTTTTCTAGCTGTGATTTCCACTTAGTTCAAGATAAAGTGTTAGGGCCAATATGAACCTCCAGGAAAAAGAGTAGAGGAATTTTTGTTAAAAAATGAAATTAGAGACAGTCATTTTACAGTTATTTTATCAAAAATCCATACCAAGCAAAAACATAAAACAACCAATGCATCTCATCATATGGGAAAAAGAAAGCAAAAATCAGTATATATAGAAGAAAGAAAGAGTGTCATAAATATTGTTTCCAGAAGAAAATAGAATAAAGTATTATGTACTGGACCCCCTTAGCGGATCCATTTACATAAATAATTCCTTTCTGAACCCTTTCCACAAAGATTTTTTTTTCTGAGAAACCAAAGATGAATCCTTAACATAACCTGTATGCAATGCTGATTTGACTGTCTAGAATAAATCTAAATAGTCCACTAATTTTTGCTGTAGAATAAAAGCACAATTTTCCTGCCAGATGTAAAATGTCAAGATTGCAAAGAACACAACCAGTGTATGGGTATCAAAATAATGCCACTCTAAAGTAAATATTCATGCTATTAAAGTGTTATAAATTAAAATTAGAAGTTGAGGTAAATGACATTGTGCAGCCATAAAATTCCCAAACCCTTTAATGTGTGGGCATTCTAAAAAGAAATGCTCTTGAGTCTCGAGTACATTTGTGCAACCAGGTTGGGGGCAGTTTCTCTCCTCCAGGCTGTTATGCTTCAAGAAGCCTTTGACCCCTGGGTGCTTATGTGAGCAGATCCATGGTATAGCCCACATTTGTGGGGTTAGTCTTTCATTTGAAGGATGCTTCAGTACTGCTGGTACAGATTCTGTAGGGCATTCAGGCATAAGTAGGTTAACCAAAAAAGCAGAAATTTGAACTTGGTCATATAATTTTTTTTTTGGGGAGAATACTAGGATCTGCTCAGGGGACAGTTTCCATTGACTACATTTTAAGGCTTGCAAAATATAACTAGGATGTTTTATACCTGAATTTTTATCTGGCACATGGAATCTGCTCTGTTCCAACTCCTATGAAAGAGCCATTCTTTCACCGAAGGTACCCGGGCTTTGTCCTCTAGATGGAGGATTTTCTGGAAATTGTAAAAAAGAAATGAAGTATTAAAAAAAAAAACTACTGTGTTTAACGTGTCTAAACCCCCTTCTTTAACTTTTAAATAAATTACCTACCTCTTGATGAGGTTAAGACAGCTACCCCATAAAAAACATATAGAATGGAATATATTTTTTTTTTCAAAGCAAGCAGTGGAGGAAGTGTATAACTTATGTACAGAAACGTAGGCACTAGCAGGGACTTGATTAAAAAAACAAAACTTGCTTTTTCTAAGATAGTCTCCAGGCCTTCCAACATTGTACCTGCTACCGTGCTGTTTGTATAAGACCCTCCCAGTTTTTATATGCTAAGTCACCTTCCCCAGAATTTACCTCTGAAAGTGCTATGGAGGTGCCTTCAGTTGTTATCTTAGCCAAAGTGCCTTTTGCACCTGAAAATGCACCAAAACCAATACTAACACTTTATGTATGGTTTAAACTGATCCAAAGGCAGAAGAGAATGTTTCAAGGACTTGTTTATAGTGTGGTTCTTCTGACTGTTCCTGTAAAGAAAACGCTTACATCATTCACATAAGCTAATATTTGGGGTGGGGGAGCGGTGTTAAGTTCTATCCCTGAGATGTCCGCTGTGCCTGCAAGCTTCATAATGGGGTCAATCCCAGACACATAAAGGAGGGAACTGAGGGGGTACCCATGTGGTACACCTCTGCATATCCTCATGTTAGCCCCTAACTAGCCATTGACTAGTGGGCAAACTGTGGTGCTGGTATTCCATAGTGTTTTAATACTTCAAACAGACAAGTATGAGAAAGCTTATCAGAAGCTTTATCCTGGTCTACTGAGTGCACATACCTACTCAAAAGTCCCACTTCATCTCTCTTACAAATCTTTCAAACTGTAAGCAGATTATTTTGAACTGATCTTTCTGGTATGGAGCAGGACTGATGAGGGGAAATTATGCATATCTCTATTTGTACTAAATGCTTAAACAATATTTCGACAGTATTTTTGTATCTGTATTTAAAAAGCTTATGTCTCCAGTTTTACAAAAGAGTTTACTCACCTTTTTTAAATAAAAAAAATCAGCAGTGCTGATGACATAGATTGTGGCATGGGCTGAATTATTAGTATATCATTATACATCTCTCTCAGAGCCAGACTTAACAGTGTTTGAGATGTTCTGTAAAACTCTGCAGGTAGGCCATCACCACCAGGTGCAGTGTTTAATTTTAAGGATATTACGGCTTCTAACACTTCCTGAGAAGTTATAGGGGTTATTAGTTACTGTTTTACATTTTCTGCTAGTTCTGGAACCTTTATATATTTAAAAATGGAATCAGGGTCAACTTTCATAAAAGATCCAAGCATAGTAGTCATATATTCTTCTGTGATGCTAATAATGTCACTCTTGGAAGAATGCAAAGCCCTCTTCATGTCCTGTAAGGTTGTAAAACCCATTCTTTCTACTCTCTCTCTTGGCATCTGTTAAAAGCATCAAAATTTCACTTTGTGCCTTGTGTGTGGGATTGTGATTCTTTAGGCAAAGAATGAACCCTATTGGAAATTCTTAATTTCCTCTTTCACAGGTCGTATTTATTCTGAAAATGCTTGTGGAAATTTTTGTGATTTTTCTAATAATTTTTGTAAATGAGATCTTAAAGTAAGATTTTTTTTATATAAAAAACAGTAAGGCTTAACATTTTTGAAATAGTTGTGTGCCTTATGTGTGGAATTGTAATTATTTAGCCAAAGAATTAGCCCTATTGAAAATTCTTCATCTCCTTTTTCACAAGTGGTATTTGTTCTGAAAATGCACCTGGGAATTTTTACGATTTTCCTATTATTTTTTTGTAAATGAGATCTTAAAGTAAGATATTTTTAAATAAGAATCTGTAGTTTTATAGCTAGCTCCGTGGTGCCGAGTGAAGGGGTTCGCTCAGCATGCTAGCGACCTGGGCTTGTGCCCTGAGCCCAAGTCCCAGAAGTGGAGACCAAGCAGGGAAGGGTTGCATAAGCATCCATTGGACACCCAGGTATAAACCCGGGCTTCTGTGGGTTGATTGATGGATGAGTCTGGAGGTAGGTACTGGACATGCCTTCCTGCATGTCCCCATCTCAGAATGCTGTTTTTGGACTTGATCAGGGGCAGGATGAGAATAATGGAAAAATATGCTCCCTGCTGGCCGGGTGACAAGCACCCAGCCTACACCGTCACAGAGCTCTGGACAAGCTCAGACTGACCTTGTGGCAGCTTACCAGGATACGTGGCTTGCCTGGCAACACTTCCCTGTCAGAGAAGAGGGCCCTTCCGACACAGGGAAAGGTTGGGTTAACTAAGGTAAGGTTGCACAAGCAGGGTCGGGAGAATGGTGGTGCGGGACTGAGGTGGAGGTGTGCTGGGTGTTGGTGCTCCAAAGGAGTGGCCGGCAGGGGTGCCATGGGGAGGCGCATAAAAATAAATGATACATAAAAAAAAAAAAGATCTGTAGTTTTAAGGTATAACATTTTTGAAATAGTGTTTTGAAATCTTTTATTGAGTCCTCCCACCATGTTACAGGGGACTCATAAGCACATTTTATCAATATTCTGGTAAGAACGCCCCCTCCCCCATGGCTCCATCACCCAACTTCTCTAGGACTTACTTCTCCATTGGGGGGGGGGGTGTTTCATCAAGTTTATAAAAAACACTATGAAAGATATTTCTGTACAAGGGGGAAAAAAAGTAAATTGGTACACCAACGTACCATCGGGGGGGAAAGGAGTTATTTGTTTTAAGTGAATTTATGCCTATGGATTTGGGGAAGGTGTTTCCAGTGAATTCCTGGTCTCCATGGAAACCCTTTCTTCATGTTCTCTAAAAGTCATTCTCCACAATTATATGTGAAGAACTACTTTTAGAAACCAACAGCAAAATGGGCTAATCATCTATTACTTTATTAATAATAACCATTGGTTAGGCTCAGTGATAATAATAATGTGATTATCTATTTCTCAGGGAATAAAGTGTGGGTAGGGGTATGTAATGTTTTTACAGCTGCAGAGCAGCAGCTATGCTGATGTATTGTTAACAAAGGAGGAGAGAATATGGGGGTCTGGAAGGGCGTGACTGGATACCGAACACATTACATAATGTTTGCTCTGAACAGTGGGGTTGAAACACATAATGTGTACGCATGAATTGGTGTGCTTTCTCTCTCCCCCTCGCACCTCCCTCAGTTCTTGAGCTGGTGTAAGTAAAGGGGCATCTACTCTCCTCCTCCCCTATTCTGGTCAGCCTGCCTCCCCTTTGCTACACTTGAACTTAAAGTTCATGACATGTAGCAGCACCACCTCCCTCTCCCCAGTCCCATTAGCAGATCCCCTTCTCATCTCCCCAGTCAGATTCCTCTGGTGTCTGATACCCTGGGTGGGTGGTCGCAGTTCCACTGCCTGGCCTGGAGTCTGGGACCTGTGGTGGGAGCAGGCGTGCAGCCTGATTGAACAAAACCCAGCACAACTCCCATAGCACATTTGGGCATGTATCCTTTTATAGTGCTAATGACCTTTCTTCTTTCCTGACCTCACTGTCTACTCACCAGGTGTCATATAGCCTGTCCTTTGTGCCTCTTGTCAGTCCTGTACTCTTGGTCCCTGTCTTGACCCCTCAGCCAGTACTGAGGTTGGGATCGTGGAATACAAACTGCAGCTCCAGACACAAAGACCTGGCAGGGAGCCATGCTTGATTCCCACCTCAGCACTACAGATTTGAGTCAGCCAACCTATAGTACTTTAAACACCCTAAGAGGAAGTATATGCAGAGTGTGCAGCATACCATAATAATATTGGTAAAATGCTCAGCTTAACAGCCCCACTTCTTCCTACATTCATTAGAGGAGTTTGCATTGTCCAGTTGTATGTCTGCCCTACGTCCTCAAACTTTGTAAATTTCAGTAGCCAAAGGATGGTTTTCCCAGTTACCAAATTCACAATGTTTTTTTTCTATAGCAGACATAAATCTGGAGAATGCAAAGTTATCTAATTTAAGTAAGAAAAATCGAAGTTGTTAAGATGAGCATTTTACCAAAATTATTACAGTATACATGTTGCACATACTTCATATTAGATTGTCTAAAATACTGTAGATTGGCCTGAGTCATCTTCTGTACTGTTGATCCCAGTCCTGACCACTCAGCCAGTGCTATGGGGATTGTGGGACCCAAACTACAGCCCCATCCGCAAAGACCAGGTAGTGTGCCAGGTTAGACTCCCCCAAGAACTCTTGGTCGCTGCTGTGCCCACCCGGTCATGCTACTGTAATTCCATTTGGGACCGTTGGGTGAAGTCTTACTGGCTGGTGGCAGGGGGAGGACATTTGAGTCCTGCTAACCACACTGCCAGGACTTTGTGGCTGGAACTGCAGTTTGGGTCCCACATTCCCCACCTCAACACTAGCCGAGTGGTCATTTTAGACAGTCTAATAGGAAGTATGTGCAACATATATACTGTAATAATTCTCTGCAATACATGGCACCAGTTTTAGGGAAGAGTCTGGAGTGGATGGCATCTGTGGGTGGAAAAGTCAAGCCTACTGTTCAACCACACACTGCGTTATTGAAGGTGGAGACTGCTTCGAGGGGCAGCTATCCAGGGTGGTGATGATTGGGGGCCTGGTAAGTTTCTGGCCAATACCAAACATCATAAGCATGGTTTCATTATTTTTTTTGTGTGTGTGTGTTGACCTAGAGATCAGTGGCTTGGAAACAGCATAGGATATTGTGAAATTTGTGCTGAAGCAAAACTTCCAAGGCCAGACCAGAGGCACCTGAGCCAAAGATGATCATGTCATCCACATACATGTGGATGTTCAAATTGGCAGATGAATGGGAGATCGTTTAAAAAGATTGAAAATAGAATGGGTCCCAGCATGGAACCATGGGAGACCCCAGGCTAAATGGGAGGACAGTGCCCCATCAACATGAACCGACTGGAGATGGCTGGAGAGATGGGACTGGAACCAGTCAACATAGGAGACTGAGAGGCCAGCTGAGTTCAGCTTATCCAGGGCGGAGGGTGTAGGACCGCCAAATTAAAGGCCTCAGCCAAGTCAGTGAAGATGGCTGCTTTGATATAACCCTGATCCATCCCAGTAAGAATAGAATCAGTGACTCTCATAAAGGAGGAAACTGTGGAATGGTGTTTACGAAAGCCAAACTGGAAGGGAGAGAGGAAACTGAAGGAGTAGAGGAGATCAGAAAGCCAGGAGTAAACTAGCTTAGCTGCAGATAATCCGTAAATCACATCTTAAAAAATAAATTTGGTGTTGTGTTCTGATATTTTTTTTGGTAGAACAAGTGTCATCTTGGACATCAAAAATGACACAGGATGGCATGATAGTGTAAGAAAAAAAACTCCTGCTCCCTCCCTCTGCTTGCTCTACAACCCCCACCCTCCATTCCCATTTAAAAAAAAAGGTGATGATAGTTCCCTTCTCTCTTCTCCCTGACTCCATTCCCAGCTGCTACCAGCGAGGGGAGGACTCACTTGGGCTTCTTTCCCATCTCATATTAGTCTCCATTCCACGTGCTCTCCCCCCTGCTCTGTTCCCCTTATTCCTCCCCCTCACCGACTCCATTACCCTTGCCTGTCCCAGGACAGGAATTATGACTTCACACACCATCGAAGTACAGTGGCGGGATAGACATAAATGCACTTTAAACTTATACTGGAATTCGGGAGCACATCACACTTGCTAAAGATTTGTTAAACGAATTTGTATGCTGCAACTTGTTATATAGTATTTTTATAGAGTGTCTAGTCTTACTTGATGATACATGATTCATCACTCTTTTGGGATGCTGAAACACTTCTCTGACCAGCTCTACTTTTGGATTAAATTGTCATGGGCAGTCAAAGTGTCATCCTGATCTCATCCTGTCAACCCCTTACGTGTTAATTACCAGCAAAGTAAATCTCCCCAAAAGTGTATCCCAGCAGTGGTAAAAGCCCCCTTCCCACCACTCTACCCTTTTACAGGATTTGTTTTGCCTCAGTTTTCTCTTTGCCACTGGGTGGTGTGAACGAGGGGCATGTTACTGGACACCAGCTACTGCTTGCCATTTAAAGAAATGACTGTGCCAAACTTAATAACAATTCAAGTCACACATTCGTTTTATATTCTTCATCAGAATAATGTATTGCAGCCATCTTGGTTCTGACCAGAGTTTGTTTTTAGACAGTATATAAATCATAAACCCTGAGAGTCGGGCTCAAGGGTTGTGTAATAGCACAAGGATTTTGTTTCTGCTTTCAGAAACAGTGCATTATGGATAGCAGAGGGATGGAGCCAGCTACAGCTTGTGAGGTTTAGTGGGGAGCAAGTCAGTTGCAGGGACAGGGAGTGCTCTTTTCCAAGTTTATGCTTTGGAGAAGGGGCCAGTGCCCCTTCTGCAGGATCTTTGTAGAGCTCCTTACTCAGTTGGTAGCAGTGAGGGAAGAGATATATCTGCTGTGGCACCGGCTCAGCTGGATCCCACACCCCAATTCCCCCAGTGGCTACTGGTTTCGGGGTTGGAGAATGGTGGGGAGGGGGAAGGGTGGCAGGGGCTACCACAAGGAGGTAAGTCAGCCCCACATCATCCTGATAGCAAATTGCTTTGCACCCCTGGAGGAAACTCGGGACCTCACTCCACTGGGGGGGGGGGTCTCTGGGTCAGTTGGGGGAAATAAGAGTGAAGACCTGATGGCAGACAGTGGGGTGACAGTAAGAAGAAGGCAGCTAGGAGAGTCTTACTGGACAGGGATTCTATGACCAGGGGAGTAAAGAGGATGGTGGGTGGGGGGAAGTGGGGCTGGGGGATGGTCAGGTGCCTTCCTGATGCATCACCCATCTGGGACATAGACAGAATATGGAGAATAGTGAAGGTGGGAGCTCGGGGAGCTGGTACACTTGGGTACTATTGATTTGGTGAACCAGACTGTGGAGCAAGTGAAGCAGAACTTTCAGAGTCTGGGGAACAGATTACAAACACACTCTGCTTCCCTGGCCTTTTCCAAGGTCCTCCCTGTGTGGAATGGGGGGAGGAAAAGATCGAGTAGGAAGGGAAAAAATAGAGAATTTTATTTATTTTTATTTATTTATTTCAAACTAGGATTAAATACCTTTGAGCACAAACAGCTCTTTTACAAAGGTTCCACATCAGTGGGGAAGGTAACAAACAAGGGAAGACTAACGATGGTAGACAATTTATACATGAGCATAAAAAGCTGTGCAAAAATATCAGTGTTAAACAGTAACTTATCAGGTAAAACTACAGTTCAGGGTATAGGTATTAAATTAAATTTAGTCCCAGGACAAGAATTAAATGAGTGGTTAAAGGGATGATGTGGTCAGGAGAAAGGATACCACTTTGTAGGGGACTGGGGGAGGGGTGTGTGGTGCAGGAGGTTCTTCAAAGGTGATGGCCTTCACTTGACAAGAGAGGGGATCAGCACACTGCAGCAGAAGTTTAACGTCTACACTAGACAGTTAAAGTGACTGCACGGGACACTGAGGCTAGGGGAACTATGGTAAAGGGAGTGAGGGAAGTGAACCTAGCTAGTGTTCCTCTTATAATGGGGACTGGTAGCAGTAAGGTGGTTGAAAATAAGGTTGAGATTCCAAAAGTTGTAGTAGAAGAGGCAAAGGGGGAATGCTCTCAGGGTCTGCAAGTTATAGAAAAAATTAAAAATACAAGGAGAATGGAAAGGAAGGCAAATGCAGGATCACAAAACAGCAAAAGAGGATCCAGATCTGGTTGGAAGGGGGTCTGATGTAATGCCAGGAGTGTGGGTAATAAACTCTTTGAGCTCCAGACATTGGTGGCCGACACTGAGGTGGACCTCATAGCCATCATGGAAACTTGGGCTACAGAGAATAATGTTTGGGACTTGTCAGTCCCAGGTTACACCATGTTTAGATGGGACAGAGGGAAAGACAAAGGGGGATAGATGTAGCCCTATATGTCAGGGAAGGCATAGAGGCTGTAGAGGATGGACACATCAAGGGAAATAAGGGGGAAACAGAGTTACCATGGTTTCAACTCACAGCACCTTCAGGAAAGAAAATACAGGTAGAGCCGGCCCACCGGCACAGTTGTAGCCCTACAGCTTGCAACACTGACAGCCCAGGTTTGGCATTGAGCCTGTGTCATCAGAGAGCCCCATGGGGAGGGATGGCTGAGCATCCCATGGATAATCATTTAGTGGGTGGGAGGGAGTATGGTCTCCACTTCAGTACCACCACCTATGTGACCACAGGTGGTGGTGCAGCAGGAGCCATCATGGGAGAGTGATGTCAGCAGTATGATGTGTGTGCATCAGTATGGCCTTCCTGATGTCTGGGGGTGGGACCAACAAATGCAAAAACTACCCTACCAGTGCAGGATGCCAGCTGCTGCCCATCACAGGCCCTACACCGTCAACTGGGATCCTTTCCTCCTTGCGACCAAAGCTCAACTCTTTGGGGGGGGGGGACATGGGTCATCCTCTGGTGGCTCTTCCCATGGGGTTATCTATGGAGGACTGACAGGAAAGAGGTAAGTCCCATGGATGGTGGGTAATGGGGTGGGCTGACTGGTTGGACTGAGGGGGTGGTTGGGTAGTGGGAAAAAAGCACAGTAAATGAAAAAAATATATGGGTTAGGGTGATCTGTTGACCACCAGGAGAAAGATGGTGGGGGTGGGGGTGGGGGGAGAGAGAGACAGAGGGAACTTGAGGAAGAGCTGGCAAGAGGAGCGAGGAAGGGGGAAGTTATGGTAGTGGGTGATCTGTACCTGCTGCATATCAACTGGGACATTCCATTGGCCAGTTGCACCAGAAGTAAGGCCCTATTGTATACATGACAGGTGGCCATTCTTGATTTGGTGTTCACTAACTTTGAGATGGTAAGTGGAGTGAGGATGGGGAGCCACTGGGGTCCAGTGACCATAACTCCATTTGGTTCAGGCTAGCCCTCAGGACCAGAATGTTCCCATCAAAAACTGAAGTCCTAGATTTCAGAAGAGCAGACTTCAACTAGATGAGGGAGCTGGTTTGAGACATATTGACCAGGGTGAACAGCACTGGAGGGGCAGTTAAAAGATGGAGGGCAATTGAGGGGACCATTCTCGAGGCAGCAAAGTCGCACACAAGAATTGTTACCAAACAAAACAAGTACATGAGACCAATATGGTTCTCAGAGAGGGTCAGAGAAGCAGTGAGGGCCAAGAAAGGCTTTCACCAGGAAAAACCGGGGGAGGAGGAATGGCGAGAGTACCAATAAAAACTAGGGAAGCAAAGAGGACAATCAGGGAGGCAAAGGCAGACATGGAGCTGCATAGACAGAGGGGATCAAGGGTTGAGAAAAATAATTCTTGAGATATAGTAAGGAAAAAGGAAGCGTGGAGGGGGTACTGTTAGGCTACATGACAGGGGAGGGTACTAGAGGAAGATGAACAAAAAACAGCCATCTTTGATGACTACTTCTACTCTGTTTTTCACAAGGGAGGTCAGTAGGCTTCTGCCTGAAAGTGGCATCAAAGTGTCTGTCAGCATTCCTGAAATGAGGCAGTAAATATTTTCCAGAGAAAGGTTCAGAAAGGGCTTGAAGCCCTAAAGGTAGATAAAGTCCCAGGGCTGGATGGCGTACACCCAAGAGTACTCAAGGAATTGGCCGCAGAACTGTCTGAACTTTTAGTTTGGCCATTCAGTAGCTCAGTTCTGACAGGGGCAATTCTGAAGGACTGGATAGTAGCAGATGTAGTCCTGCTGTACAAGGGAAGGGGTAGGGAGCAACTGGGAAATTACAGATCTTGTAGCCTTAGTTCTGTAATGGGTAAACCATTGGGGTCACTGATCAAAGAGGATCTTGTGGACTACCTAGAGAGCACTGGTCTACAGGATAGTAAACAGCATAGGTTTGTGGCAGGGAGGTTTTTTCAGGTCAACCTGATAGTTTTCTTTGGATAACAAAGGTAGTAGACAAGGGCTGTGCTGTGGGTTTACTCTGCTTTAGTTTTGGTAAGGATTTTACTTGGTGCCAGACAGAAGATTATTGAGGAAGCTAAGCTGGAGGACCTGGGTGCAGCCAGGGACATAGTTGGGTAAGAAACTGGTTGAATGAGAGACAGCAGAGGGTGGTGATAAACTGTATCAAATTGGAAGATGGAGGTCACGAGTGGGGTGCCACAGGGATCTATCCTTTGTCCTGTCCTCTTCAGTATATTCATCAGCGACACTGGAGAGGACATCTGGGGCAAGTTGTGTCTCTTTGCAGATGACTCAAAGCTCTGCGGTAGGGTAGATAGCAATGAAGGGATAAGGGAGATGCAGAGGGATCTACAATGGCTAGGTTTGGCAGTTGAAATTCAGTGCCAGAAAATGCAAGGTTATTTACCTAGGGGAAAAAAAACTCAGGACCGAATACTGGATGGGAAGGGTTAAATTGAGCACTGTAACAGAGGAAAGGGACCTTGGGAATCATCATTAGTGACTCCCACAAACAATCAAACCAGTGTAACAAGGTCTATAGTAAGGCTAATAGGATGATGGGATGTATCGGAAGGGTATGCCGTAATAATCCCGACGGAATAATAGCGAGTGCAATATAGCGAATACTTAATCGCGATTTTAAATACAGCGACTGCTGAACAAAAGCGAGTGAACCAAAACAGCGATTCTGGTTGCCATACAGCCTACAAAAATAGTGCCTGATTGAAATAGTGACGATCAGCTGTCTAGAACAATTGCAATGAAAGAGTAGTGCAGTATCAACAGTGTATTTTATAAAAAAAAAAATGTGGATTTACTTCAGCTGTCCAGTTGTCAACCTGTCAACAATACAGCTTCCCATACTTAGATGACTCCTCACCCATACTGTACTAAAATGTTTAAAATATTATATAAATATTTGTGGCAACAAGTGACTTTACAATAAATGACAGCCTAAATAGGGACGTCTGCAGTAAAGCTCTGAATGTCAAATATACACAGTCAGAATGTCACATTGACAGATAAACTAGCTAACGTGTCACACAGACAATTCATGTTTACTTTTTAACTCAATTCAGTGGATAGATTACAGATAAAAATGTGGTGGAGGGAAAGATCACCTTTCCTGGCACTATGTCATGTGATCCCTGAACACAAATGTGCCTGTGCAAACCTCCGAGAGAAAAAAAAAGCAGTCTTAGCGGTTTTGCCAACATTACCTCTTGCTGATAAAGGCATCCTTTTATTATGGTGTATGCTCACCTAGCAGCTGCCTTGCAAAGGAGAATGCTTTTTCTTTTAAAATTGTCCAGTCTCGGACAGCGGGACACCAGCTACCTCGCAGACCAGATGCAAACCACACGGTCCAAGGGAGTATCCTGTCACTGTGACTATGGAGGGTGTAAAGGGAAAGGAGTGGCAAAGTTCTGTAGGTGAGGGACAGGTGAGCGAGTGGCTAGGTGGAAGGAAACCACTAGCATACTGCTCGCGATTAATACATGGGAGCTATATTTGAAGGCGCTGTACTGTGAGATCGCACTAGTAACACTCGCTATTAAATACTCGCCTATTTGCTCATCACAATTATTTATTTATTTTTTATTTAGTTGTTTAGCCAGGTATAGCACACTAAGCTGAAAGCTTTTTTACAGGAGCGACCTGGGAGCACAAGGAGGTTAAGTGACTTGCTCAGGGTCACACAGTATGCAAGGGGAAGCTGTGGGATTCAAACCCCAGGTCTGGTCTGCTGGATGTCACCAGATTTGCAGCTCAGAGCCTTAGACCACTGCGCTATACTGCCTCCTATTATGCAATCGCTATTTTCACATGGAACCATCTGAAGGACTATTGACAGCAGGAAAACAGAGGTATCACTAGCCCTATATAGTTCACTGGTGAGCCTGCTCCTGGAATATTGTGCTCAGTTCTGGAGTCCTCACCTAAGGAAGGATAGGTACAGGCTGGAGATGGTGCAACACGGGTGACCAAGATGAGTCAGGGACAACAGGGCAGATCTTACGAAGATTGTCTCAAGGCACTGAACATGTACTCTACTCACTGGGGACCAGGCAAGAGGGGGAAGATATGATAGAGACCTTCAAGTTCCTGAATGGAATAAACAAGATGAACTGTGTGGAACTATTTAGCAGGAGTACAGAGTCAAGACAGAGTACCGAGTGGAAAGTGGTGGAGGGGAAGGTTTAAGAGGGATGTGAGGAAGTTCTATTTTACGGAAAGGGTGATAGAGCTATGGAACAGTCTGCCAGCAGAGGTGGTGGGCCCCCAGACTGTAAATGATTTCAGACATTGATGGGACTGAGTAAAGAGTCTGGTGGGTGCTCAGGTTGGTCACAGTAGGGAGGGGAGCAGGGCAGTGGACCGGTAGGAATAAAACCCTGTATAGACAGTAGGTCCCACAGCAGATAAACTCTGGAAAGACTAGATGGACTGTTGGTCTTTTTCTGCCGTCACTGTCTACCCATACCTATTTTTTTTTTTATAATTGCTAACATTATTGAAAATCAGTAGGTTTCCTGTGGTGGCCTGGTTCTCAGTGCCATGTGTTTCTTGTTTTCCCAGTCCCATTGGGTTGGAAGAAAATGTTTTAAATTTGTGATTCGTGCCTTGGTCTCCTTAAAATTGTGGTCCCAGTTCTGCTGCCTGACTTGGAATACAGGACCCAGTAATGCTGATGTCAGCATTTTCAGTGACCAGTGTTGGTTTTGATGGTTGGCGGTGGTTTCAGCTTTGGCAGTATTCCCAGAGGTCACTCACCCTACTGTATGATTGACAGCTGTGTTGCTCTTACAGTTATAACTGGCCAGTTACAGTGGTGGATCACACCATGGTTATCTGGGTGTAATCACACCTAGTCAGTAACTATATTATTAATGATAACCATTTCCCATGCCAAGTAAAAAATAACTCCCCAGGGACCTTCAAATTCATCAAGTTGTAGGGCTAGTGAAAATGTATTTGCAAGCAAATAAAATGAACTACTGAGTAAAAGGGCTTGGTTGCTAAACCATGTTGCTACAAAATCAGATATTACCAGAACTGATATCAAAGTAACACAAGAAGAATGGAGTGCAGCAGAATTGCACAGAAAATATTAAACAATCCTAAAAATACAGAACCAGAAATGTATGCCCAAACCTCCCAACTAAACTATTGCCAGCAAAAACATCATATGAACTGGAACATTGAAAACACAAATCAGTCATTTATTCTCTTAAAAGGAAATTGTTTACCAACCAAACAGGCTATAAAAAAACAATAAAGCAGCCTAGTGTCTCCCTCAGCCACCCTGGTCTCCTTCAACTGGATCTGTGCTTTAATCCTTGCAAGAGTCACAGACTTCATCTATTGCCTCCTCGTTCATAAAAAGATAGGGCAGGATTTTCTAAAGTTTAGGTACAGGCAGGATACCTTCATCCCACAACACCTGTTGTGTCTAGCCCCACTTAAACACAGTGAGTGCTATTTTTGAAACCACAGTCAATTTACAACAGTTAGCTACAGTGTCAGCTAGCATGTGTCTGGTACAGTATTAGATGCATCTACTTCTATTTCCTTAATCTGCATAGACCACACAAAAAACACTTTATGCCTAGCTGCAAGCATCCATTGCTGTATGCAGAACTGATCACCACCAGCACCCCTTAATTGCCTGCTTTGCAAACATGGGCCAAATGCCTCCTCTTTGAAAATAGGCTGGGATGCAAAGTGGGCTTCAGAGCTTTGAAAATTCATCCCATGATGTTAACCTTTGTGTGTCAAATACAATTTAGATGAAAAAAGAAATTGCAGCAATACCAAGTTCCTGAAAAGAAGCTCAGCACTTCTACAAGTCTTAAGGCGAACATGTATAAGGGAGAAAACATCTGGAAATATGGGCACAAGTTTATTCTAACAATGAAGATACCCACCTTATCTTTTGCTGTTGTCGAAACAATTAGACACTGCTTAAGGAATATCAGTTTTCCCATTGCAATAGAGTGAGATTCTCCATAGCCATTATCCTGTCTCCGGCAGCTAATAGGCAGCCAAAAGGCTTTCAGCAAATAGAGTCTGATTCCAGTTGGATCCTGTACAGCAGCAAACTCTGTACTGCCTGTTTTCAAATCTGCTTTTGGAATTTCCTCTGGGAGCCCCTATAATTGTGTACAGAGCTGTTTTTTATTATCTCAAGCTTGTTTAAATAAAACTTACAAACTGTTTCCAAATGCGGCTATCAGACACTCAAGCAGTCTCTGAAGTGTGCAGAAGGACAGCCTGCTCTGTCTCTGAAACCTGATTAACCATAGCAGCCAATTGCGTATTGCACTTATCATAGAAGATAGTGTATGAGCAGTCATACACAGCAAGGCTGTTTTTCAATTGAGAGGTTCCCGTAGTAACCAGAGACCTCAAGAGCACAGCTTGAGAGGCCTCGTTATAATGGAAACCTTGAGATTTAAAAACAGCCTTGTTGTGTATGATTGCTCATACACGGTCTTTTACAGTGTATGGGCAACCATAAATTGAAGTCTGTGTCCTTACTTCTGCGTTTTTGTTTCAGTGTTGCTGGCTTCCGGGGCCAGTCTCACTGCAGCAACCATTTCAGGAGCAGCAGAGGTTACCGGAATGCACATGTGAGATGACGTTTGAAGTTGCTGTGCTGCAGCAGCTGCGTATCTAGTGCAGCACAACAAACACGGTGGTTACTGCAGCATAACAGCATTTTCTAGATATGGATTTCTACCTAGAACAACGTTCTATTCTACCATACATTGTATTGTTTTTCTTCACTCCTTTTGTACACTTGCCAATTGGTGCTGGCTTGTAGGATCAACAGGCATAGCTATTGCCACTGTTTCCAGACATTAGAGCTAAAATATCTTATATTTGTTTCATATCTCATTAGAGCCCCATTGCTGTCATCCACACACCCGGAAGCCACAAGGATATGCCAGAAGAGGGTAAAGAGTTCTTTGATGCTGGAGAAATGTCGCACAAAATTTCAAAGCACAGAGGAGCTCAACAAAACATGTCTGCTCCTTTCAGGTGTCGGGCCCTCCCCACCCCCAATAATTTTCATAAGTACTTAACTGCTAGTTTTTAATATGGAGGGATTTTTCTTTTTCCTTTTGCTAATTAGAAGAATTCCCATCTAATGGTACCGGTGTGTGGAGCATTTCTCTACCTGGGGGCTGACATGTCTTGATCTTTTAGCTTCATACCTCATCAACACTGATTGTGACCTCTGTGATTGACTCACCACCTGACCAAGAAAAGCCACATACTTGCTTTCTGCCAAATTGGCCACTACTAGTGATGTCACAGTGAGTGAGATCACAATGCTGATAAGGTAGAGAGTGATAGCATGGCTCTCAGGTAGAGTGCTGTTTTACTTTTCATGGCCCTCATATTCAAACATTAGTGTGTTGCTAAGTCTTAGCACCACGATAATAGTATATAAGAAGGCTGATAGCCTGTTAATGTGGCCACTGCTATATTCAAAAGTACACATAGCACAGTCACATTAAATACACCACTGCACCCATTTAAAATGAGATGAACCTCTTGTATTGAGGTCACAGTGGTATATTGAAAAGGTTTTTGAAATGCTAAAAGGCTGTCTTGCCAATGGTTTTTAATGCTTTCAAAACTACATTTAACCATAGGAACAGTGGTGAAATATCCCTTCCCCCCCAGCAACACTGGTGCCTGTCTAAAAACAAAAAAGTTCCCCCTCCCACTCCCGATCCCTATTGAAATGTTCAGAGCATCCCTGGTAATTTAGAAGCATTCCTTCTTCCAGTCACCTGATGCCTTTTGTAAAAGTGAAAATATCTCTGCTAGTGTAGCGGTACCCCTCTTCCTCACTCTATCTTCACTGTAATAATTAAATTATCTATGGTGTCCAAAGTTCCCGCCCCTCCATGTAGCCTCCAACCCACCATGCCAGCTGGCACTTACCCACCGCCCTCCTCCCTGTATGACTGCTGTCAACTCTGCACAAATCCTGCAGTGATATACATTACAGGACTTGTCTGAAAATGAACTAAGTCAGCAAAAGCAATACTGTGCATAATGTGCACTTTATTCATTTTTTTTTTAATAAAACAATTCTATGAGCTGTAAACTGACTAAATGTAATGCTTTTGTCACCAAACTTGGGAGACAGCGTTTGGACTAGTCCACCCCCACTACCACTGTAGATATGACATGTAGCTCCAGCCCAAGATGGGTGTTTGGCGTTTGCCCACTGAACCCCCATTTTGGGGTGGGGCATTATGGGTCATCACTAAAGTAGTCATGAGTGGGGGATGGTCTGAATGAAAGCTGTGACCCAAATTTAATGAAAAGAGTGTTAAATCTAACCAGCTTAGAGAACATAGAAATATTTTTTAGGAAATAAACTAAGTCGGTGTGCAAGTGCAGTAGCATGTTCAGTGATGTAGATCATTTTCAGACAAGTCCTGTAATGATGCATGGTTTTGTATATTGCTGTAGGACCTTTCAGAGTAGATGGCAGGTTGGGAGGGGGTATTGGCATGGGGGTTGTTAAAAGCTACTGGAAGGGAGTAGTGGCCACTGGACATGAGTGATCATTTTATTGCAGTTTCCGGGTAAAGAGCTGTTTTACACAACGTGGCAGCTATATTCAAACCATTAGCATGGGGCTAGCACTCTTAGGGTTCCATGTCATAAGGATGACTTTTAAATGGTGACTCCCATAACAGTGAGTTCAAATCGTCGAACTCTATATCGGCTCTGCACCCACGACACCGAGTGTCAACACAGCTACCGCACTATACAGTGCAAAACACGGACAACGTAACTTCACTTTTAATGGGATGGAGGGTGGACACTGGGCCTCCCCCCACCCCCACCAATGCAGCACTGGTGCAAAAAAAATTCCCCTTCCAGTCGCCCAGACCCATTGTAATGGTGAAAGTATCCCTGGTTGTCTAGTGCTACCAGCTGTCCAGTCATCCAATCCCCATTGTAATGGTTAAAGTATCCCTGGTAGCCTATTTGTACCCCTTCCCTCTAGTCACCCAGTCTTTGTTGTACCGTAATAGTGAAAGTATCCTTGGTAGTTTAGAGGTACCCCTTCCCTCACCCAGTCCCAATTGTAATGGTGAAATCCATGTTATCCAAAGGTCCCCCCCCCCCAGTAACTTCTAGCCCCCTGTGGCAGCTAGAACGTAATCATCGTTCTTCCTGTCTGGCCGCTGTCAGCTCTGCAAAAATTGTGTAGCAAAATACAAAGCTCAGTAACACTGCAGAATTTGTCTGAAAATGAACTAAGACAGCGAAAGTACTACTGTACATGCATGTCAACCAAGTTAATTTTCTGTAAATGAATTCAGTAAACTGTAACATGGCCAAATGTATTACTTTAATCACCAAGCTTAGGTGAGAGCTTTTAGATAGCCCCTCCTCCCCCCAGCAACCAATGTAATGCAGGGGTGTGCAAATCACATTTTTAAACACTTGCCCAAGGGCAGGTGACGTTGTAAAATTTACTTGCCCATGATATCTTGTATTTGCCCCACCGCGGAAGATACTGTACTGTAAAAAACAACGTTACAATCACTAATGACCCAAAAAAGGTGAATTTTGTTCTTACCTTGCTTGTATGTATGTAATCTATATCACAGTATACAGTGACTCGCATAGAAAGTGCTGAAGGAATGTGCTGGGCTTGGGCTGGCTGCTTGAAGTATTCAGGAATAAGCTGCTTAGCAAAGTAGAAGCTGGAAAGGCAAGCTAGTTATGTTATGTAGTGCAGTCAGCAGAATGAGTCTCCCAGACTAGTATAAGTTATCTGTATCTGTACCTCGCATGTTATTTATTTAAATTGGTCTGAAATACAGATTGTCAGTATTTAGTTTACATTACAGAATTGAGAGAGATGCAGATGTTTTTTTAGTTGAGCATTCATTATTTTTTTTTTCAGTTCAGACAGTCAGTGACAGATGAGAATGAGAGATCAGCCTTGATATTAGCACATTCAACAATGACAATGACAGCATCATTCTTCAGTCAATGTTCAATTAAAAAATGTATGAAGATGATGAAGTGCAGTGTAATGCAGATTACAGAACAGATTATTTTAGACAGATCAATACAGTCATTACATTATTTAAACAGCTTTTTTTGCCAAATTACAGTTCAGTTGAGTTGTTATCATGATGCCTGTCTAGGTTTGGCAGTGGCAGCAGCAAAGAGTCTATGTACATCAATGTCTGTCTGTGTCTTGACTTACATGAAGCATATTTTTTGTTTTGTTAAATCTGTCTATACAATAAACTGTATCAAACCATTTGGTTCTGGATTATCCTGAATTGTGAATGCCCAGAAAGACTAGTAAATATTACAGCAAAGCAACTGTTGAACATTATATCCAGTAGCAAAAAGTGTTGTTTTGTGTTTTTTGTTGACAATTAGTACAAAAAGCTATATAGCTTTTTTAACATTTATATAATGATGTAAAAACGAACAAGCCACCATGCCGGCCATGGCTCAGGCTGAGCCTGTGACAATGCATTTATTTGTATTGTTAAATTGTTAAAACAAGCCCTGTCTGACACACGTCCTTTATAGGAAAAGGATGTAGAAGTACTAGAAGATTCAAACTTTAAATGTTGTGCCAAACTGCTATTATAAAATCATAAAATAAAACATGATGACATCATTCAAGATAAGTTTCATCATTGTAAAACTCATGAGACTACTATATATACACACAAATATAATCATATTTTATGAAGTATCTTCATTTGTCCTTGTGGTCCATAGGAGACCAGTCACCAGGACCAGTGTGTACTGCTGCGAAGTATTTAAGACAAGTATATTCAAAAGTCGTCATATGAATTGAACTGACCCTTGAGTTATTTTTTTGTTAGTGACGTTGATGCCCAGTCCATCCCATGGTGGCATCACTCTTTTTTGACTATATGCCAATCTCTATCAATTATTTACAAGTCAAAACAAAGACTAAAGAGGAGAGGTGACCGTGACATCTGAAGATTTTGGGCAAGTGAGCTAGCAGACTGTATTCAAATAATTTCTGGCAGTACACACAGTCCATTAGGACGGTGGGTTGAATTGAGACTATACAGACGGGGACGGGGTATGTGTATGTTACATATAGAGATTTACTGCAGTGCAGTAACATGTCATGTAAGTGTCATTTGACGCTGCTTGATTTTTACAACTTATTTGGATATTGAGCACTGAGCAGTAAAGTCGAGGTAGTGTACTGACTGCCTGCAATTAGTAGTAAATTTAATTTCACATGTAGTCATCTGTCACTTACTCCTTGTAGCTGTAGAATTTTTTTTCCCAGTGTTTTTGTAAATCTAATTAGAAGATGTTTCAACCATCTGACATTACGGGTGGTGATGTACGAACGGTTTGGATGGAAGTTTGGAACTGCAGTAAGTTTTTGTTGCCCCAGTGTCCCTCCAAATAAAAGAGTAGTTCTTCTAGTCCTCCCACGATACTCCATTATTGTCAGGTGGTTGCAGATCTTCAAATTAGCAAACACAGAAGAAAAAATACTTGAGATATGACATGATTGCTTACTAAATATGAAACTTTCAATTAATTTCAGATAGCCAGTTTCAAAGGCAAGTTGTCCTCGCTCAGTGTCTTTAAGGCTTAAGCATAGCTGCACAGCACAGTTGCACAATACAGGTCAGTTAGATCGAAATGTCTGGGTGAGGAGTGCTACAGCTGTGATAACTGTCAGTGACGCTGTCACAAAGAGTTTCTGTTGGTTTGCATATGAGTGGCCCGGCTTAAACAGCAATGCAGGGCAGTCCAGCACAAACATCGAACACCACCACCACCATCATCACCTCCACCTGAGAGCACCACATAGAGCAGTTATGTATTTCCCTCCATCATGTTGAAAACCTTCCTAAGTAGAACTCAAGAATTAATCACAACAAATCAATGGTGAAGATGTTATGCTGCTAGTACAGGTGGTTGTATCAGTGTGTTTTCTGGCATTATTCTGTATAGTGTACACAGATTTACACATTTTTCTCAGAGTAAAAAAATAAAGTAAAAAAAGACTTGTTTTATAATCTTGAGCGATTTGCGGGACAGAACCAGGCTACGTAACAGAAGACAACTCAAATAGTGCCAGTGGGGCAGGGGCTTAGCCTATCTAACGGAATTAGCACCCTCCCATGAACCCGAGAATATCTAGACTGTGTCTATGCTTCCACTATTTATTGAGCAATTCACTTCAGAGCCAGTCAGTGAGTCAGAGTGCTCAGACAGAAATGCTTTCCAGCCAACACACCACCACACTCCCAGAAGTACTGCCTTGTGCGCCCCACCCCCCGGGGCTAATCAATATTAAAAGTACCTACCACCATTATTCTAATCGTGGTGAACCAATAGTACAAGGTTTGTAAAATGTAAAAAAATAGATTTCTTCCAGTGTAAAAGTGTAATGCATAAAGGCAGATGCCAGACAAGTTCAAGTCAATGGAGTGGTTTTATCTACCCGACATCTTACTATCCAATAAACTGTTACAGCACATGATGCTACAGACTCCAGTCAAGTCATCACATCATCATCATCATGGTTTGGTTATTATGGATTTAAGCATAATCAGCATTAATTTATAGTGTGGCTGGCTGTTTGTGTTTGTCTCTGTCAGTAGTTTAGTTTTTGTGGGTTTTCATGTGTTTCTGCTTGGAGGAAGTGGATCATTCTTGGACATAACATCTATGAACATTTCCTGGACTAAGAAACTGCAAAACATCATCACCAGGTATTGGCATTCTCATCATAAATCAACTTTTTTGGAAGACATCAAAAGCAAAAGTAAGGTCAGTAAATCTTTTATACAAGCTCTGGGTTGTGGAGTGCTGCATTGAATCCACATTTCTGTCTGACTTGTTCTTAAAGGATGTGTGGTTGTCTTTGAGGTCTATTCACAACTGTTTTAGAGAACAAAAGGAAGATTCTAACAAAGGATTTTTACATCCTGCATGTGCCCTAGGCCAATGTTCATCACTTTCAGGAATTTAACACTTTCTGGGTCTTTGATCTACAGTAACAACAGTTTTCTGGTCCCCAGTAGTTCATTATGAGTCACTCTGGAACACTTACCCTTGCTACAGTAAACATTTGTAGTCTCCTGCTAAAACTGGCAACTCATAGATTGGGAGGACGAATCCTGCTTCTGATACTGCTATTATGCTTAGATGGGGTATCTACCTCTGTTCTAGTCAACAACCACCATGGGGAGATTACCTCACAACACAATGACTTTACTTTCTCCAACCAAATTGCCGAAACACAACATGTGCGTGCCTACACCACCCTTATCCTTCTGAAATGTTGCACCTACCACTCGTTTCGTATGCTCAGAAAATACAAAATGACACAACTGTTCATCTCCCATTCCACACTATTAAACGGTGGTTTCTCCTGCTCCTCGCATCCTGTTGTCAGGGGACGTAGAACTTAACTCTGGCCCCTCTGTCCACCACTCTCCCACTGACCTATCGGCTGTCTCAGGAAAAGGACTTCTCATTGCCCATATGAATATTAGGAGCATTACCAGGCACTTTGCTGATCTCGAGGCATGGACAAAAGTGTACAGTCCTGACCTACTCTGCCTATCTGAAACATGGCTCAAGCCCCACATTTCAGACTCCTTATGTTCCTTGCCCAATTACTCCTTGATACAGAGAGATAGGCCTTCCCCAAAACGTGGAGGGGGGGTCGCTGTCCTCTATAAAAACCATCTTGATGTTACGGTCTGCCCACCCACTGGCTCCCCCTCAGTCTGTGAGTCCCTACACACAACCATTGCCCTTGGTGCAAAACAATTCCACATTATCTGTGCCTACAACCCGCCCACTGGAGGTATCACAGGTCTTCAGGATTTATTTAATCAAACCATCTCAAATGCCAAGCAAAACAAGGTCATAATCTTAGGTGACTTTAACCTAAACTGGCTGGGACCAACTCACAGCACACTACTGACACTAACACAGAGCTATAACCTGCACCAGATCTTAACTGAACCCACTAGAACCAACCCTTCTCTAACTACCTCCACCCTCATAGACTGGGTACTGGTGAATCACCTTGACCATGTGAAAACTGCAGGCATCTTGGCAGATGCTATCACAGACCACCCCTCCACTTTCTGTGTATGGAGCCCGGAGATTGTTCCCACACCCCCTCTGTGTTACATCACAATTACCAACTTTGCCAAACTGGACGTGGGAGCTTTCCTCTGTGAAATATCCTGTATCAACTGGTCTGACATCTATCACTCCCATGATGTTCAAATAGCCCTTGATATCTTCATTGATAATTTCACAGCACTTCAGGATAAACATACCCCAATGGTCACCAGAAGGGTCAGGGGTAAACAAACAAGATGGCTACACAAGGACCTGCTGGCTAACCTGCGCACACGGGACAAACTCTGGAAGAAGTATAAAGTGTCCTGACTACCGGGGGATTACAATACCTACAGGGCCTCTCGGAGTGCCTGTAAAAAACAAATCAGAGCAGCAAAGACCATTTACTGCAAGGATCTGTTCACAAACTTTCTGCTGGTGACCCTAGAAAATTCTGGACACACATCAAGACCTTTCTTGGGGCTGCCCAGTCATTGACCCCAGGGGATATGATCCTAAATGGTGTGCATTGCAATGACTCTAACACTATAGTGAATGCCTTTAACAGATTATTCACGGACCTGTCTCAGTACACCTTGTCTGTCGCTTCACCTCCCACAGCATCTCAGCCTTACTGCACACCCCAGAGATCTGCATCTGGTGCTGATCACTGCCAACTAACTACTACCCCCCTTTTCTACTTTAAAGCTATATCTAGATCTGAGGTCCAAAAGAAATTGCAAGACATATCCAACAACACTAGCCCCAGCTCAGATTCACTTGAGCCATGACTCCTGAAGCTAGCGGCATCATTGATTGCCTCGCCACTGGTCAAGATTTTCACTCTGTCTCTCTCTCTTGGCATTGTCCAAGATCTCTGGAAGATTGCCTGAGTTACACCTATTCTTAAAGAAGGAGACCCAAAGGATATCAAAAACTACCGTTGACTGGCTCACAAAGAACAACCTTCTGTCAGACACTCAGCATGGTTTCAGAAAAAGACACAATACCTCAACCGCTCTTCTCAAATTCTCCACCGATGTACTCTGCAACATGGACAAAGGCCTACTCACTGGAGCAGTATTTATCGATCTTACCAAAGCTTTTGATCTTGTTGATCATCCCCCTGCTTTTCTCAATCCTGCATAGACTTAACTTCTCATCCTCAGTAGTTGACCGGTTTAACAACTACCTATCAAACAGATTACAACTTGTTAAATTCAACTCCGCTGTCTCGGATGTGACCAGCACTGGCATCGGAGTACCCCAGGGCTCCATCCTGGGACCCCTTCTTTTCTTGCTATGCATCAACAACATAGATTATGCCATACTCTCCTGCTCAGCTACCCTATATGCTGATGATCTAGTCCTCAACTCCAGCACTGATGAAGTTAACATCCTTTACGAAAACCTCTTCTCGGATTTCAGGAATGTACAGACATGGCTAAGTGCTAATTAGCACATCCTCAACACAAAAAAGACCCAAGCCGTGCTATTTGGCACTGCCCCCAAACTTGGGGCCTGTAAGGAACCCCTCCTAGTCCATGGCTCTGGGGGTGGTCTCTCATCGACTGTGTCACATCCTTCAAATACCTGGGAGTCCTCCTTGATAAATCCCTTGATTTCAGTCTGCACATCCAGTCAACCTGTAAAGCAACAAGTGCCAAACAAGGAATCACCTATAAGACTTTTCACCTGCTAACACTATCCGCCAAATTGGCAGTTGCCAAGGGTATTCTGCTTTCAGTGCTGACCTGTGGTGTCTCCACTTTTGATAATGCCCATAAGACTGCTCTCCATAAATGGGATGTCGCGTATAACAACATATGTCTGTATGCCTCCTCTTCCCATCGCCTCAAGCACCACTGTACACTGTATAGTGACCTAGGTTGGCTTTCCCCAACTGCCTACCGACTGTACTCCCCTAGGGACCCTCACAGACTCTGCAATCCATAGCCAAATCCCCCTCCTGCCTTGCAGTTCTACTTGTACCACAGACACCTTCCCATGGACTACGCTCGGCAAACAAATTTCTTGCCGTTCCCAGGTGTCTTACTTCAAAAGACTCTGGAGCATTTCACTGCACTGCCCCGGCCACCTGGAACTCCCTCCCTCCCTCCTGCCCTGAGGCAGGCTAACTCCAACCCAGTCTTCAAAAAAGAACCATATCGCCACCTATCCCGGGACTCCTACACATGCTTTGATCCCACTTAATCGTTATTATCATCATCATCATCATGTAAAGTGATTGGTTCTGGAGTATCAGACATGTCTTCAAAATGTTACTCCAAATCCATGATGTCTGAGGAGGATTCTGAAGTATTTTCAGATGAAGCCGAAGCATGATGTGCTGGCATGTCTGGTGTACGATGACTATGCAAATGTTTATAACCAAACGAAGTAGATAACCACAACTCAGTTCCCTTTGTTGGATCAAAGTCTTTGAACTATGGTCCCTGAACCATCACAAACATCTGTGACTGAAGTGACTGTTGAAGAAGTACTGCTCTCATTCTGGTTTTCACCAGCTTCATTACTGAGAAGACTTGTTCACATTTAGCTGTGCTGCAGCTTATGCACATCATCAGTTCTACCAGTTTGATGATATTGATTGGCCGGGGGGGAAGAAACTTGAATTAAGTTGTTATAATTATCTACATAGTTAAGGTGATGGAATGAGCTTAGATAGCTTTTCAGTGAGCAAAATTCAGATTTAATGTGTTTAATTTCTTCTTCTGAGAAAAGAGCCTGGAAGTGATTTAAAATAATCTTCAAGTCTTTGATGCCATGCTCTGCAAGAGCTACTCTGTCGCTTTGAGGTGGCCAAAGTTTGTAGTCAAACACAGTAGTGAAATTTTTAAGTCGTTCCTGGAAGAACTCAGCAAATTGTACATCAATGTACTTTATGAAAGACTGTACAAGAATTCTTAATGTTTTATCTGGGTGGTCTTGTAGCTGAGGACATGGTCCTTTCAGTTTAATCGCAGGACCTCTTATTGTTCTAAACACTTTGAGATCTGGTTTGTAACCCTTTGTAAACTTCATGAGGTATTCACCAGGCTCATGGTTTAGTGCTGTTAACTGTAGCATTACACTCTCCAGCTCTGGAGCAACTTTGATGATCAGTAGCTCCTCAGACTGAAAAAACTGTGACAACTTACTGATTATGTGGAATACATCCATCATAATATACATCGTTTTGAGGATGTGTGGGTTTGTGATTTTGGAAAGGATGTTCTTTGCAGGTTGTGACATGGCTGCATCCCCTGATGCAGCAGCTTGTTCTAAATGCATTGTGACAACAGAAAGGTTTTGTCTTAATGCATTAAGAGCTCTAGACTTGCTAGAAATCCAGAGCACATCTTTGATGTCTGGAATATGAGCAAGCGAGGAATTGAGGACCTCAGCAATTGCTGACACTTCTCTTTTACATTTGGGAGAATTTTGGTAAAATTTGAATACACCTTTTACAGCAGCTTCTAAATCTTTAATAACCACATTTTCTTGCACTGTATCTAGGATACTAAGCTTCAATTTGTGAGCAATGCAATGCGTTGAGATTAGCCAAGGAAAATCTTTGGTCAGTAAACCAGTTACTCTGCCTTTACGACCCTGCATAACTGAAGCACCATCAAAGTTGCAGTTAACCAGATATGGTACTGTTGCTGCTATATTCATAGATGGTGCTGACACTATAACATGATTTGGTGGTGGTGGTGGTGGCACAAAGTGTCTGACATTGCATGTATGTGTAGCAGCATGTGTAGCCTGATTGCATTCCACTGTTGCTTCATGTTGCCAGTATTCCTCAGTGCTTGTTGATATGACTTGGTCTTGACCATCCTCCCTGACTTTGACTTGACTGTTGCTGTTGCTGTGCTCACTGGATGAAGACTGCACAGACAGTGATCCAGGCCTCAGGTTGGCTAATTCAAGACCAATACATGGCAGTGCCTTTTTAATTGCAGTGAGAACACCCTGTGCATATGCATGTTCAAGACTGACCAAGTCAATAAGTACAGTAGTTGGTTTACCATTGACTACACAACGGATTAGTACATTTTCCTGCTCCATTGTAGCTATGTCAGTACTTCTGTCAGCAAGAACTGAAACAAAACGTGTTTCTTTAATCATTTTTGCCAAGTCAGACTTAATCACCTTAGCAATTGCTTCAATGAACTCTCTTCCTTTCTTATGCTTAATGTAGTTGGTACCTGTATCAAGACTGATTTTCTGTAGTAACTGGCAATCCAGTTCATAGTCTGAAAACTGTTTTCCAAATTTAGCTGTTTTGTAAGCTACATTAAAAAGAATGTTTAGTTTTTCTCTCTGTGCTTCTGATATTCGAGTAAATGCTTTAACAATTAGTGACTCAGATAACGAGACAGATGCAGTTGCACTTGATGACTCAGGGGATGGGATACAGAGTCGCTGACTGACTGTAGGCATTCAGTTGCTGCTCCATGTCTGTAGTAACTAGGACATTCAAGATGTGCTCTACTGGTTGCGTGACTTTTCATGGTCTCTACTCTGTAGACACCGCATCCTTCAAAAAAGGAATTGGAAAGTCCACCACGCTTTGCAAGATTAGGAAATTTAAGACAGTACCTGCAGTACATTAAGCCATCTTCCTCAGACTTAAAAAGCCAAGGCCAAGTGTTCTCCCAGTTGTGTAAATATACACGTTTCCTTTTTAATTTGTCATATCGCTTATCTTTGTTACCGAATGCATCAGTGCTTGTACTGCTGCCATTATTAGGCTTCTTCTTTTTAATACTTTCTGATTGTGATGAAGCTGTCAACGACATAGGAGTCGATGGCAATGGAGGAGCATGACCACATTCACATCCATGCGGAGCCTCAGGTGTGGGTACACTAATATTTTTTTTATTGGAAATCTAAATCTAGTAAGTGACATGTTCAATATAGCTAGCAACTCAACCTATGTTATCAGTAAAGTAAACAAGCCTGGTATGACAACTTGCTGCGTCCTGTCCTGTGGGGATTTCAAATAAAAACACACCCCATTCCCCTTATAACACTGGCACTAAGAGAGTGTGAGAGTGAGGTGAGTATGAGACAGAAATGGAATGACTGAGCACTACTGTCTGAGAAGATTGTAAGACAAGTCAATCAAATCAAGTATTTTACAGATTCAATGAAAAGCACTGTCGACTTGAGTCGAGACTCGATACCAGAGCACAATCTTAATACAACAGTGCACAGAAATGACAACACAACAGATCTGCCAACTACTGAAAGACAGACAGACAACCAATAAAGAATCTTCCCGTCAGAGTATAGTAGATGAGTCCGTGCCAACGACAATGCGGTTGCTGCTGCTGCCACTGCACAGTTATCCCTGCATTGGTCCACCTGTTACTTACATTACAGTTCAGTAAATGATGTCCAGTCAGTGTCCAACGGAACGATAGCATACACATTTAGAATTAGTTATTAAAATACAATTGATGCTCCCTGGCTTCCGCTCCCTTGTCATACATCATTATGTACTGAACTGTAGATGGCCACTATACTAAATAGAGAAATTATAGATACAGTAGTCGGAGAATCGATACAAAAAATATTGTATGAATAAAGAGTTGCTAACAGCTAAACTGTTGTGTTAAGAATCCCATTTGCCACAAATTGTGGCATGCACATCTGTGCTCTGTGACAGTCACACAGTAGTGGTCCTGTCATTGTGCTGTGTGTCCAACCAGTAGTCCAGACCAGAGCACTAGGCTCGCTAGACAAATCAATGTGGGATGGGAAATGGAATGCCACCATGCCTAGGGGTGAAAAAGACCTCGAAAGAGTGAGGTAAGATTCATTCACTAAGAGCGGGCCAGGGGCCCAGTTTAAAATCTTACTGTAAATAGTAATGGAACAAGCAGTGCTATGGTGCTGCACATCCATCAGCATCACAATGAATAACCGTTAGGCTCAAAAAAAAATTAAGACAATTTGCAGTGTAAACCAGTAAAAATAACAGCACAGAAGACAGTCACTTCAAATTGACAGTGTAATGGCTATGATTACAAACTGTATAAAACCCAGACAGACTAATTAGATTACATTGCAAATATGTGTTAGCACCACCGCCACCACAGATCATCTGATGAAACTAAGTACATAGGGATACATATGCATATATTTCATGAATTTCAATAACGTTCATGTACTTCGTTGAGTCCTGGTGTTGACTGATTCCATTACTGTTGTCTTCTTAATCTTGGCTCTATGTTTCTTTGGACTGTACTCTCACTCTACTGTATATGGTGAAGACTTCCGACTGTCTGAATGTTGCCAGATTTTGGTTTCAATATCTTACATGATGACTGAGTCTGATGACATCTTCATCTGTAAAAAAATGAAACAAGACGAGTTGTTCTACTGTGTGTGTGTAGTCAATCAATTTCTTTTAATATTTCACAATATTACCAATTATTTGTAATTTTATGTGTGTGTTAGTTACTTGCCTAGCCTGGCACTAGTAGGCACCCAGTGCCACATGTGGTGTGGATGCGCCTCACCCTCATGTACCCCTCACCCACACCCACAGGTGCCAACCCAGGCCCACACCCCCCGCCACCACCACTACCAGCTACAAGTGACCCAATCTGATCTTAATTATGCAGGTCCCCTCTCAGCTGTGTTTCCTAACAGAGGCAGGAAACTGCAGACCTGTCAGTTTGACCTCTGTGGTAGGGAAAGTGATGGAGTCACTTCTGAAGGAAAGAATAGTTGAGTACCTAGAGGCCAGTGGGGCACAGGACCCAAGGCAGCATGGGTTCACAGCGGGAAGGTCATGTCAGACAAATCTAATAGATTTCTTTGACTGGGTGACCAAAGTAGTAGACCAGGGAGGGGCTGTGGACATGGCCTACCTAGACTTTAGCAAGGCATTTGACACAGTCCCACAGATTAATAGTCAAATTAACTAGCCTGGGAGTGGGTCCCAGGGTGGTAGCCTGGGTAAAACATTGGCTGGACAACAGGACACAGAAGGTAATTGTAAATGGAGTCCACTCTGAAGAAAGAGGGGTTACTAGTGGGGTACCGCAGGGTTCAGTATTGGGTCCAGTCCATTTTAATGTCTTCATAAGTGACATTGCAGAGGGACTGGAAGGAAAAGTATGCCTCTTTGCAGATGACACAAAGATCTGCAACAGAGTTGATAGACAGGGAGGCATGGAAAGGATGAGAAGGGACTTGGCAAGGCTGGAGGACTGGTCAGAAGTATGGCAGCTAGGATTCAATGCAAAGAAGTGCAAAATAATGCACCTGGGAAACAAGAACCCAGGGGAAGAATACACAATGGGGGGGAGGTAGTAACAACAACAAAAAAGGAAAGGGACCTGGGGTAATCATATCAGATGACCTTTAGGTTAGCAAGCAATGTGAGAAGGCAGTAGGGAGGGCTGGGGGTATACTGGGATGCACAGGGAGAGGCATCAGCAGCAGAAAACAGGAAGTTGTTATCCCTCTGTACAGACAGTTGGTGAGACCCCATCTGGAGTACTGCATCCAGTTCTGGAGACCCCATCTCCGCAAGGACATAGACAGGATCGAGGCAGTCCAGAGGAGGGCAACAAAAATGGTGCAGGGTCTGCAAGAGAAGTCGTATGAGGAGAGACTAAAGGAGCTTAATATGTATACCCTTGAGGAAAGAAGGGAGAGGGGGAAATGATAGAAACTTTTAAGTACCTCAGTGGGATCAACAAAGTCCAAGAGGGTAGCATCTTTCAGAAAAAGAGACGTGCAAGTACAAGGGACACAATTTAAAGATATAGAGGCAGTTCAGGGGCAATGTGAGAAGTATTATTTCACAGAGAGTAGTGGATGCATGGAACAGCCTTCCTGAGGAGGTTGTGTGGTCTAAAACTGTGGGAGAATTAAAGAATGCATGGGACAGACATAAGGCAATTCTTGTGGGGGGTAGGAAGAAATAGGCTGTTGGTTAACTAGGATCTGCGGCCTATCCTGTAGGTAGGGAAATGGGCAGACTAGATGGGCCAAGCGGTCCTCATCTGCCGTCAAAGTCTATGTTTCTACCGAGGAGGCCTTCTCCCTCCTGCCTGTTTCTCTAAAAGAGGAGGAAGACCTACTGCTGCAACTGGACACCAGGAAGGGAGCAGGCTCTGACTTCATAGAGCCATACTATCTGAAATGTGCCTGCCATGTGCTTGCAGTGCCAATCACCCACCTATTCAACATGTCACTCTCCTAGGGTAGCCTCCCCCCTCAATGGAAAATAGCCCATGTCATCCTTCTATTAAAAGCAGGTGACCCCTGCGATCTAAATAATTACAGACTGATCTCCCTTCTCCCCATCCTGTCTAAATTACTAGAAAAACTAGTGTGTGGCCAGCTAGGGGTATACTTAGAATCCAGAAGCTTATTAAACCCGGTTCAGTCTGGATTCAGAGCAAAGTACAGCACCATAACAACCCTAGCTAAGGTGACCAGTGATTGGCTCCTAGACCTTGACAGCACGAAGCATGTCTGTGCCGTTGTCTTGGATCTTAGTAAGGCATTCAACACAGTCGATCACAGCCTGCTTCTTTCCTCCATAAGCACCTTAGGCCTGCACCATAAATCTGTGTGCTGGTTTGCAGACTACCTCGGAGAACAGAAACAGCAGGTTAAAGTTGAAGGTGATCTTTCTCCATTAAAACCTATGCTGAGGGGCATACCCCAGGGCTCTATCCTTGGTCCCCTCCTCTTTCCTCTTTGCAGTCTACATTAACAACATCAATGACCCCATCAAAAAAGCCAACATCCACTTATTCGCGGACGACACTGTACTGTGCTTGAGTCGTCCCACGCCGGAAGCAGCCTGTGAAGACCTCCAAGCTGAATGTAACCTTCTACAATACCAGCTCATAAACAAAAAGCTTTTGCTCAATGCGAAAAAGACAAAAGCCATGCTCTTCTCCCCATCTTTGCATGCGGCAGTTCCTGTTGGGGCTATCCCACAAATTACCACTGTTCTTGGAGAAACACTAGAGTATGTAGCTAAATTCAAATATCTAGGAGTTTAGCTGGATCATAAACTTTCCTTGGCCGACCATCTTAAAGAACTACAGAAGAAATTAAGGCAAAGATTAGGACTATTCTATAGTTAACCACCTGCTCACAAAGGAGGTCCAAGATTCAACTGGTTCAAGCTACCTTCCTATCTTTAATAGATTACGTGGATCTGCTCTACAGCCACTGCACTGCCTCTGCACTAGCTAAGTTGGACACCCTCTACCACAGAGTATCAGGTTCATTACTGGCCTTCCACTTTCCACACGCCACTGCTCCCTGTATTCATCGTTAGGCTGGACTTCCCTTCACAAAGAAGGAATAGAAGCGCCACCCTATGGGCCTTCAGAGTGGTGACCAACAAGCTCCCCTCATATGTCTCAGATTGTATTCCCCGGAGTGTGTTGGGCACCTCGCTCTAAGGAGCTATTCCTTAATTGCCCTCCAAGTTCCAAGGGTCAACACTCATTTCGGCAAAGCTGCTCTAAGCTTCTCTTTACCCACATTGTGGAATGGTTTACAAAGGAACTTGAAGCTGAGCTGCCCTGTTAGCCTGAATATCTTCAAGTCACTCTAGGATCGCTACATGAAAGTACCTTGCAAATGTTTTCCTCACCGCTAGCCCACTAATTCCTCAACTCCTCCTTTCCATCCTGACGCTCGCCATGTTTCTACCCCTGGCTTTCACTCTTTCTCTTTTAACTCTTCCTTCTGCACCCATCCTTCCCTGTCCGCTCCAGCCTGGCTAAAGTCCCACCCCACCCATAGTAGTGTCCCAATTATCTACCCCTCTTCCATCATTATCATAAGAAACAAGTACACAACAGCCATCATCACTTTCTGTGGTTTTAGCCCAATTTTTCCCCCTAGTCATCAGTAATATATCCCTTCTCTTCTTTACCTCTCTAACCTGCCACCCCATACACAGCCTCTTTCCCCTATATGTGTAGTTGCTGGCTGCCTCACTCAAAAGATTTCTGCTTATAACCACTGTATGCCTATGGTTGATTGTACATCTGCTGACTTCTTCGATTGTAAAATAATGCTGTTTTTTTAATTTTTTTTATTTCAACCTTGTACTGTACTGTATACACTGTATATACTTTTTCTTCCTTGTACATTATTGCTTTTTGTATACCTGCTTCTCTACTGTACTTTGATATATTCATGACCAGGTTCACCTTGCAAATGAGCCTTGCTCGATGATGCCCACCTGGATAAATAAAGATTTTGATTGATTGATTGTTTACAACAATACATTATCCACCCATGCTAATATACGCTTGCCTATAAACTATATTCATTATTCTACACACCCAGAATGTGATTGTTAGTTTTCCACAGTACAGTATTCAAATAACAGTCCAGTTCGTTGTCCCAGTTTACTGTCACTGAATGGACTGGACATGAGAAGTTACACCCCAAACACAGGTAATTTAGCCTTAGTTACCTTATAAATTAATCTGCACTTCACAGCCACATGATTGTGTAGGAACTATTTATCAGGATACATAGATTGAACAACAGCGGGCTGAAATAGCACCAAAATTAAAATCTCTGTCAGACAACATAGTGATTGCTAGATTTTGTCGAGTCCTTTCCCATACACTATAAATGACAATGCCTGATGTACAGGTGATGACCATGGTGTAATAATCTCTCGTGATAATAAACAAACCTCTCAAGCTGTGCTCTCGAGGTTTACTGATGTCTGGCCTAGTAGCAACCACTGCAGGTGATTACACCGGATGGTTATCACCTGTACATCAGGCATTATCCTCTGTTATTTTCTTCCCACTTCAAATCACGTGCCCCCCAGACAACCACCAAAAACAGGTCAGTGAAGTCAGTGGCCAACATAATCTCGTGCAAAACACACATAAATCCACACTTGTGGGGTACGTAACGTATGTTTTCTTGGGCCTTGTGCACATAAACTATAATTATAGGTTATAGCAATACTAACCTTACCTGCCTATGTCCTCATAATATCCAGATGTAGATCTGACTAAAATTCTCTTCTTTCATTCATAAGCCAAGTCAGAGCCAGCCCACTTCACTTCACACCTAAAAAAATAAATGAAAAAGCAAAAAGATGCATTAGAAACAAGTCTAAAAACAAAGTCAGATTGATAAGCATAATCATCATGCATACATACAAATACTACTGCTTCTTCATCCCAGCTGGTCACCCCCACCCGTCCCACCCTCCCCGCCACTAAGCACCACACCACCCAACTCCACCCAGGACCGGTCCTATCTGATTAGGATACAGTAACTGCTGCCTAGCTAGCCACAAGAGACAACACAACTGGACCCATCCATTAATTGAAAAAAAAAAATCGACACCCACACAGTTTTGCAATCTCGACACCACTCACACCCCTTCTGCACCTGTCTCGCCCCTGAACGTCATCAACCCCAACTGTTAGGCAGGCTTCTCTTCAGCACAATTCACAACAACCCCAACCCCCCAACAACCCCAACCTGTTGTCAATATCAGTTCAAGAGCAAGACCATGATGTGCTTGGCTCAACCTCACATATTTGTCATTGACTTGTACATTGCCCCCCCACCCGGTCACAGGCCCCATCACCACTTCTAGACTATGACTATTTCACGAATCCAGGCTCTGCCCTCCCTCAGGCAACCAGGCTCCGACCGACCGACATCCCCTCCTTCTGCTTCAGCCCACTCCGGTCACCTCACCCCCCATAAGCACCTCTACACCACATCATGACTTGACCACACAAGTCCACCTGCATGCACCCCGACACAGACACATAGCCACTAGCCAGCTTGGTGTGCCGACCACCGATCTGCTGTGTCACTGTGTCAAAATTATGTTTAATTTATTCAGAGCAGTGCAGTCAGTACACAAAGAATGCTGAGCAGTGTACACCACTACTTGACTGACTCATCACCACCAGACCAGACATCTAGAAGATTGGGTGGGTGGGTGGCACAACACATTGGTGGCTAGCTAGCCAGGCTATAGAATAGAGGATATCACGGTGTAGGTGTCTAGGCAAGCACACGACAATCGATCCACACATAGTCTATAGACATTCACCACCACCACAACCCACCAACTACACAGACAGTTAGTGTGTGCCCAGTCATCAGATCACACTGTAGCAAGCTGTCTGTGATGTGATGCAATCTGTGGCCACCATCAAACTCGCACAATCATGACATGACGTGATGTCACTGTGAGCTTGTCAGTAAATTAAACAGTAACTTTAGTTTCTTAAAATTAATCCATTACTACTGTGTCTGTGTACAACACAACAAACAACATGCAGTAGCAAAGTACAGACACAGTGACTGTCTGTACTTTGCTAATTGTTTGTTGTGTTGTACACATACACATAATGGATTCATTTAAGTGTCACAGTCAGAGTAGTCAGACTCCTATCCTGGCTTCAAAGCTTCAGGTTTGTAACATCATGTTCACTTCATTCATCCTCATCATGGCTCCAACATGACAACTGAGTCACAGCCCCAGGCCCACAGAACAGACACAGTCCAACCAATACCACCACACCATGCCACATCCATCACAGGTACAGATAACACTGAGTAATGAGAGGTGGCCTCCTATGAGACAGTGCTGCAGCTTTTTTCACCAACCAACCATGACGTTATAGTTCTTGTAGAATAGCAACCCAAATTACTTTCGTTTCTACAAGCTAACCCAAGGAAGGTGCGATCGTGCATTTTACTTCACTACCTCCCCCCCCCCCGCAGATTGATTGCCGTGTAAATTCTACTAACTAACTGGAGAAAACACAAAACAGTTATTCAGCAGTGTAATGGTACCCACCTCGAGTCTCTACTAGACCAGACAGCCAGGCTGCAGCAAAGATGAACGGGCTGCCTATGGGCAGGAAAGATATTCTACCCCTTTTTTTTCTTCAGACCATGCATTTGGCGATTGTCGTGACTACTTAGAGCCTTGGGCTGCCCTCTCTCGCAACGTCTTGAGATCGGTCTCACTGCTGTTACCATAGTAGTATGGTGCGCTACTAACTGCTCCTTCCCACGTGCAGTTGTTTCACCTCCTCTAGACATCCCATATCATTCTTAGTGACCAATTACTAGATGCCACCACTGTTGCTAGCCTGCAGAAATGAATCAGAAGACTGCAGGCTAGCGTGGGTTGGACGAATTAGAAGACTGCAGGATTGGGGGGGGTGTCACCATGTCTTCTTGGACTCATCTTGGGGATGAAAATATGCACATAACTCATGTCTTCAGAGCTGTGAGGGAATGTAGAACCTGTAAATAAAAAAAAAAAACACAATTTACGCATGTGCAGAATGAACCAAACGGAAAAAACACTTGTCCAAGAGCTGAAGTGGTGAGATCAAAGGGTCTGCCCGACAGTCACATTAGGTCGGCGTCGGGCAATGGAATTTGCACACCTCTGCTGTAATGAACTGTGGCTCCCACCCACAATGAGGTTTTGGCACTTGCCCACAAAGCACCCATTTTAGGTGGTTAGTTGCAGGTCATCACTAAACTGGTCATCAGGTCGGATCCAAAAGAAGTCGCCCAACTGTGGTCAGAAAAGCATTGCGTCTGACCAAGTTACAGGGCATAGAAATATTGTGCAGGGGGAAAAAAAAAGTTGGAATGAATTCACCAGTGTAGTTCTTTCAGCCAAGTTCTGTGTAAGACTTGTGCAGGGCAGATGGCAGTTGGACAGGGAGGAGACTGGTCATTACGTACTGGCCACTGTGGGGGGAGAGGTGCTGGCATGTGGGGGGTCAGAGGCTACTGGGAGGGTGGAGGGACTGTTGGACACCAGTGATAATTTCATTATTACAACAGGGATTGGGTGAGGGGTTAACACTAGACTACCAGGAATGATTTCAGTATTATAGTGGGGATCTGGTAAGGGAGGGAAGGTCTGCACAGTACTTTCACTTGTACAATGGCACAAAGTGGCTAATGTCTTATAAAATGGATAAGAGAAATATTGCATACTAATTGGTCAGAGTCCATACATTGGGACAGCACATTGCATGGGTAAAACAAGTGGAGGCAGTCAGGACACAGCACAATAGCAAAAGTAATGCCTTTTTTTAAAGATTTTTTTATTGCGATTACAAACATGGCTGCACTTAGTCACATAAAAAAATCATCTAGTCACTTAAAATACATTAAAATAAAAATAAATGGATTAAATGCTTTTTGTGTATACTCCTCCCCATATACACATACTCAAATTACAAATCATGAAGTACTACACAGTTTTGTTTTCTGTAGCTTCTTTTCTGACCATGGAACCCAACTCTCCACCCCACTTACCTGCCTACCAAGCAACTTTTTCTGCTTGCCTTGTCACAGATAAAACTGAATTCCTGCTTTTACTGAGACTTTCTGTTCTGTATGTAAAGGTGAACATTCATTTAGTAGAGTTCTGCAGAAGTTTGAATTCCTGTATTCCATGATAAACATTCCAGCAATTGAATGTGTGGCTCGATAGATGCATGACAACTGGAGAAGAATTACTTTTTACTAGTTACTTTTAACAACAGAATATACTTGTATGGTCAAATGCTGTTCTGCATGGAAATCTATGCCTGGAACAGCCTTGTGCTGCACTAGCAGTGTCATGATGTTGTTGTTCTGCACTGAGGACGTCACTACTGGAGCACAACATCATTGAATGTCGTCACATGGTTGCCTCCTTCAGACCGCAGCTGTCATCACTAGTGCAAAACAGTACTGGCGATTGTGAAAGCTGTGGGTTTTTGGTGGTTGTGCAACCAACGGCTGCAACAATGAGAGTGGCACATCTAGGTGGGTGCCCATACACTATAAAAGATTGTGTATGGTCACTCATTCACAGACAAGCCTGTGTCTGACTCTCAAGGTCTCTGGTTGCCATGGCAACCTCTCGAATCACACAGGCTTGTTGTGTATGAGTGACCATACACAATCTTTTATAGTGTATGGGCACCCACCTAGATGTGCCACTCTCATTGTTGCAGCCGTTGGTTGCACAACTGCCAAAAACCCACAGCTTTCACAATCACCAGTCCTGTTTTGCACTAGTGATGACAGCTGCGGTCTGAAGGAGACAACCATGTGACAACATTCAATGATGTTGTGCTCCAGTAGTGACGTCCTCAGCGCAGAACAACAACATCATGACACTGCTAGTGCAGCACAACAAGGCTGTTCCAGGCATACACAGTCCTCTATATTATTTATAAAAAATAAGTTGGCAGTTTTTTTTTTTGTTTTAAAATTTTCTCAGTGTACCCATTTTATAGGCACAATAAGGCAATTCAGGGGCGTGCTTTATCTGATCAGGTCACACTTCTTGGGGCCAAAAGCACAACGCCTGTGATGTGCCTCATTAGGCCTCTTGGCGTGCGGTTAAATTAGTCTAATGCAGGCTCCATTGTTTCGTGCTGCTTACATAATGGCAAACAAAATGCCTACTAACACCTTGCATTCCTTATGCGATCATTAACATACTGAAGGCTGAATATGGTAGCCAGGGGCAAAGGTACTAACCCATTTAGAACATGCTAGCTCCCTTTGTTCCTAAGTGTCTGTTGGCAGCAAGGGGCTATGGTGCGCTGTGCTTCTGCACTTTATGCAATGCTACCACAGCCTGATATTCATACATGTAGCAGGTGCCAGACAAGGGCGCTGTGTATGTACAGTATGTATATGGCTCTCTAATGGCAGCGCTTTATTTATCTGCAGATTTGCACAATGTGTGAAAAAGATGGCACATCACTTTCCTGTACTCAGATCTTGACTGGCCACTGCTAGATCTTAGGGACCTGTTAATCTTTCTTTTTGTTTCAACTTTGTTTCTCTCCCAGACATTGGTCAGGCCGGGATGTACCCCCCCCCCCCAATCAGTGCCTGGACCTGACCTCCTGGTATCCACCCCCCCCAAGGCTGCCCAGAGTGGGTGGGCTGTAGTTTGCCCCTATGGTGTAGCTCCCTGAGGGGAGATACAAAGATCTGCCAGAGGCCCCAATCAAGGCTTATGCCTGGGGCATCATTCAGGAGGCGGTCCAGGAGCTTCACAGTGCTCCCTGCTCAGGGGTTTTCTTCTTGGTTCCCCCTAGGAGGTGCAGATGTGTAATGACATCAGCGCAGGTGGGGCGCATTCCCGCACCTGACCCACAGACGTCTAACAATGCCTCCATTCACTGCTTGGTGGTTCCGGCTGTTGTGCAGCCCGTCTCCACTGGGTGTCACTGGCATGTCAGGAAACCACAACTCCCCTCCCGGGAGTAGGAGAGCTAATCATGGAATTTTCAGCCAACCAACCCCCAGCTGACCCTCTGATGCACTGTGTTCACTTTTGAACATGGCTGTCAGTGCTGTATGCGGTAGCACTACCCCTGCACCGGGCAAGGGACTAGTTAAACTTAGGTGCTGTTTCATACACATACAAGGTGATCAGCAAAGCAGCATAAAACATTCTCTTTGACTTAATCATGGTGCAAAAGAAGAGGAACCATTTGAGATCAAACAATGTGTTAACCTTGGAAATACCTCTGTTCAAGTCAACGCCAGGTCAGAAATCTTTTTTATGTCTGACTTCAAGAGCTTGGAATACCATTCCGTCTAGCTTCAGGAAATTGAACACTAACTCTGTTCAAAAACAGTCTCAAACAGTACTAGCACAGTACTGCTGGTTGTAAATGTTTCTGAACATTTGGATTAACCAATGTATTCTGCGGATGTTGTTTTAACATTAACAGCATGTCCCTTGTATCTGGGTCGGCCTGTAAAAGGGTCATGTGACCCAGTGTACCTACCCAGTTATAACAATCCAGTAAATAGATACTGTGCTGCATTTGCTTGGTTCAATCCACCACTTTTAATTTAAATATGGGGGTCTGTTGTCTAGTACTATTAAGTAGAAAGTCTCAGTTTCTAAAAAGTCAAATAAAAATGCTTAAAGTATAATAAAAAAACAACTCCATGTTATTTATGCAGCTTAATATTTTCTGTTTGGTTTCCTGAAGTTAAGGCAGAACTCCTGCATAATCACCATAGCCAACACTCTGTAGTCCTTGTATACTCACAAAACTGAATGTCTCTGCCAAGTTTGATGACAGATGGATAAGTGGCCCTTACAAATAGAAATAACTAGAACATTCAATTACAATTAAGGACTCCTGTATTATTAGGTAAGCAGCACTGATATTCTGAAGCCCTCAAGAACCTGTGGTACTGAATGTTCTCGCAGTGTTGTTTGTTGACAGTTGGACAATGGGTTCTTAAAATATTGTCTAAGTAAACCTGTAACAGGCATGTCTATGAGGTGCCAAACAGACCAGAAATCTTACAGGCAGTGCTTGTCATGCATTGGTTAATGAAGACTGTGTTGGCTTTTTGCATAACAGGTAGGTTTATGTGTTGCATATATTGGCCTATGCATTAGACAGTGGGATGGATAGAGGAATTCAGAGGTCTATTGATGTGAAACCAAATGTGCTTATCCTCCGTGATAGCAAGGTAAGGAGGAAGGCAACTACTAAGGGAACGGACATAAGGGGAGAGAGGTAGGGAGACGGTAGAGACAAGGGTTGGAGGGTAGTAACACTAAATGCTAGGAGTCTGGGGAATAAGGGGTCGGAACTACAGGCTCTCCTATGGGGGGGGGGGCGTGAACTTTGCAGCTGTAACCGAGACATGGGCCACCCAAATCCATGACTGGGACACGACGGTTCCAGGGTACAGATTACACCGGAAGGATAGGGAAAAGGGGAAGGGGGGATGGCGCTGCATGTAAAGGAGGGATTAAAATGTATAAGGGAGATGAAGGAGATACAGAAGCACTGTGGGTGCAACTACAGGATCCCCAAAAAAAAGATTGCTAAGACTGGGGGTGGTGTACAGGCCACCCTCTCAATCTGAAGGGATGGACAGGGTACTGGTAGAACAGATCAGGAGGAACTGCAGGAAGGGGGGATGGTGATAGTAGGGGACTTCAGCGTGCTGGGGGTGGAGTGAGACACACCTACCACAAAGAACAGAAGGGAGCAGGTAATGCTGGACACCTTCCAGGAAAGCTTTCTAGTACAGTTGGTCAAGGAACCAACTAGGGAAAGGAACACCCTTGACCTCGTACTTACAGTATGAATGGGGAGTGGTTGTGGGATGTGAGGGTGGAGGAACCACTGGGGTAGTGACCACCGGACAGTATGGTTCCAGTTACAGATGGCTAAAGAAAGGTGGGCATCTGGCACAAGGGTACTGGATTTCAGGAATGCCAGTTTTAAGATGATGAGGGAAGTGGTACAGCAGTTCCTGTGAAATTTCAGCCAGGTATGGACACACAACAAAGGTGGAAACTGATAAGACAGGAGAGAGCGAAGGCAACAGAAACTTGCTGTAGGGGCCAGACTAAGAAGATTAGAGGAAAGAAACCCAGCTGGATAAGCAAAGGGGGTGTCAGGGCAGGGACGGATTTACATGGTCAAGGGCCCTATGTACAACAGTAACTATGGGGGCCCCCCCACACACACACAGTGTTGCACTCTCTCCTCCAGACACACACACTCACACAGTCACACAGTGTTGCAGTCCCCCCACTCCCACCCGTATGGTGTCACACATAGCACTCCATACTTAATCAGATTCAGGAATTTTTCACAGCACATTTTTATCTTGATTACTCTCCACTTTGTCTATGTACATATGCTCACAGACAGATCAAAACACACAACATATTGCCTGTGGTGCCTTCCTTTCCTCTGAGGACTGTGCAGTGTCCATATCTGTTAGCACACTCATTATGCTGAAGTGCTGCTCAGTTCTGTAAGGTACCCAGCATCTCATAATCCATTCCCACCCCCCAATCATAACATTAGGGCACCCAGCATCTCGTAATCCTCCTCCCCATATCATAGTGAATGTTACAGAAACTGAGAGGGGGCACATTAGAATGTCATATCCTGCAGATACACTCTGAATCAAATACCTTTTAATTTTAAAGCACTGCATGTCTCAACTTCCAAATCTACATTTTCCTTCCAATCACCAATGTAACTCACACTGCCTCAGCAATGTAATGCAAACCACTACCTACGTTCAATTAAATCTGCCTCCCTACCTTCCCTGGTGCTGCTTTAGACAGCCCAAATAAGATAAGTGCCCATACCACTATATGGTAGCTTGGTTCTGTATTCTACCACACATAAAAGGATACACATATAAAAGCAGTACCGGTTATTAATGGGGAGCAGAAGCAGATACAGTATATACTACTTTCAGCATCCATGCATAACCCAAATGGCCATTGATACTGAACATTTTTCATTTGCCAAAAGCCTTGTAGCATATACTAAAACCGCACTCTGTACCTTACTGTGGCCAATGGTGTTTATAGTGGCAGTCACTAACCCCCGCAGCAGTTGTACACAGGTGTTAATCACTCACTATTGCAGTCCGTTGTAAATTACAATAACGGGTCTCTCTAGACCCTGAGAAATACAATTTATCACTCGAGCTCCAAGTGACTAACATTTGTGAAACATCCTGCCTTGCTTCAGCCCCAAAGAGAAGTGGAAGCTTCTTGGTGTGCCCTAAAAGGCTGACTCTCATTTTGTAAACTTCCCGCTACTGTGGGTCCTCAAGCCTGAAGGAAAACTTTTTTTTTAAATCTTATTCTGAGGCAAATTAACGATTCAGTAATCAAACAAACAAACTAAGGGGACGGTTCTGGCCATCCACAATGATCATTTACTTTAAAAGTGATTTGAAAGTCAGATAGATTCAGTTACTACACATTTCACTTGGAAAAAACTGTTAATAGTTGGACCTTGGAACGTTCATAATTGCATCTGTTACTGACTTACTGGTCCTTCTCTTCATCCTCTGTCCATACTCAGCTTGCTCACAGCAGGCAGACCAAGATGGTGGCAGGCGAGCTGCAACCCGGGGCCCGGGCACAGATGGGAAAAGGGGGCAAGAAGGCAAGGTGGCGGACACTAATGCAGGAGTGAGTTGAGCACGAGTGAACACAGAAAAAACCCTTAATCTGCAAATAAAAAAATTAACGAGGCAGGCAAACAAATAGATAAACTGTCTATGCAGCAGGCAGGCCGTGGCCCTAGACACACTGATGCAGCAGATAGTTGACCTGGTGCAGACACACTCCTCTCTCCTCTCCCACTCAAGATGATCTGAAAGCAAATGGTGGCAGATGAAAACTTTCAAAGGCGCTTATATGAGCTCCCGCTCCATGCATACTGTCTGCATTAAAGGCATGCTAATTATGCAACTTGCTAATCTTTCATAGGTCGGGTGAGGGAAAAGGCTGGTGCTGCATTATAGATGTACAACTACTCGAGGAGAGCAGTGGCAGACACTCGGGGTTTTTAAAGCGTGGATTAGATGTACATGTACTACTGACTGTTACTTATTGTACTCGCATTTGTTTTTATCAGGATACGATCACAGACCCCAAACCACCCCCCAATTCTAGTCAGACATCCATCCAGATCATGTGGCAGGTGATGAAAAAACATGACAAAAAAAAAAAAACCTTTAAAGCAGTGCTGGGATGGGCATGGGTCCTCAAAGAACTTGGGCCCTACGCACAGACGTAGTTGGTGTTGTGGTAAATCCAACCCCGAGACGGTGAGGAGGAAAAGGGCAGCTTACAGGACATACAGAAAATCGGGGAGGGAGGGAGGAAGATAAGGAGGAATATCTGCAAGAAGCAAAGGAGGTGACCGGGGGGTAAGGGCAGCCAAGGCAGCAAGAGAACTCTGGCTGGTGCAGGGCAAAACAAAAGGGGGAAAAGACTTCTTTAGGTACAGCAGGGAGAAAAGAAGCTGTAAGGACCAAATTGTAAGAATTATGAAGGAGGGGGATGAGTGGAAGCGTTGGGTGAAAAGGCAGAAGTGCTCAACGACTACTTCTGTTCAGTCTTTTTGAAAGAAAGGGAAGGGGCACTACCCATAGTAGGAGGGAGGATAGAAACAGATGGGGGGGGGTGACGAATGGAGAAATCACAGTGGGGTGGGTGCTGGAGGGGTTAAGATCATTAAGGGTGGACAAGGCACCAGGACCAGATGGAGTACATTCAAGAGTGCTGAAGGAGCTGGCAGAGGTCCTGGCAGGACCCTTAGCAGAATTGTTTAATTCTTCTCTAGACACAGGATGCATATACCATGAATGGAGACTGGCAAACGTGGTTCCCCTCCACAAGAGTGGACCCGAGGACAAACCAGGTAACTATAGGCCAGTAAGTCCATACTGTGGAAGCTAATGGAGACTATCCTAAAGGAGAGGTTAGTGGCAGTACTGGAGGTGAATGGGGTGCAGGATGGGAGGCAGCATGGCTTTGTATGGGGCAGGTCATGCCAGACCAACCTGGTGGAATACTGTCCTGGGTGACTAGGCAAATTGACGGGGGCCATGCGGTGGATATCCTATTCCTAGACTTCAGTAAGGCCTTCGATTCAGTACTGCATGGGAGACTTGGAAGCAAGCTATGGGGCACAGGGGCAGGAGCAAAACTGGTAGGGTAGGTGGAGAACTGGCTAAAAGATAGGCAGCAGAGGGTGGTGGTAGGTGGGGGATACTCATCCCATAAGCCTGTGACAAGGTGTTCCACAGGGGTCAGTATTGGGCCCAGTGCTGTTTGGCATATTTATTGCAGACACCTCGGAGGGCATCAAGAGCAAAATCAGCCTGTTTGCGGATGATACCAAGATGAGAGCAGTGGTGGATGACCAGGTTGGGTGGTGGGGGCTACAGGAGGATCTGGCAAGGCTAGAGGCATGGTCTGACAGATGGCAGCTGGGGTTAAATGCAAAAAAATTCAGGGTACTGCGCGTCGGAAAGAAAAATCTGAGGAGAAGGCTCCCATCCGGGGGAGGGGTTAGCTGGAGGTTACAGAAGCGCAGAAGGATCTGGGGGTGCTCATCATGGGTGCAATGAACAATTCTGTGCAATGTAGAAAGGCAGCAGTAATGGGCAACAAAATGCTGGGGTGCATTGCAGGGGGCATTACCTCGAGAAGAAGGGAGGTTATTCTACCTTTATAAAGATTGTTGGTTAGACCCCTTCTGGAATACTGCATGCAGTACTGGTGCCCGTACCTACAAAAGAACATTAGGCTGCTGGAGGGGGCAGCGTAGGGCAACAAAGATGATTCAGGGCCTGGAGGAATTGCCATATGAGGTCCGACTAGGAGAGTTTAACATGCACACACTGGAGGAGAGGAGAGACAGGGTGGACATGATTGAGACTTTCAAATACATGGAGAGGATAATCAAAACAGACACAGAGGGTCTTTTCATGAGGAGGGTGGGGAGAGACACTAGGGGCCATGACATGAGACTGGAGGGGGTAGATTCAGGAGGGATGTGAGGAGGCATTTCTTTATGGGGAGGGTAGTGGCAAAGTGGAACACACTACTGGCTGAGGTGGTGGCATGTAACACAGTGGAATGCTTCAAGAAGGGGTGGGACTGTGCAAAGGGGAGGGTGGGGCAGCTGCTGAGTAGGGAGCTAGCTGCATTCTCGAGCAGCCTAGATAGACCAGGATGGCCTTTTGCTACTGGCAACTTTCGTATGTTCGTATATCAGACATACTGGTTTGAGTGAACAATATACTGGTCTTTGGAAGATTATGGTGGTATGTGCGATATATATAAGTTTGTGCTAGAAATGTATTGGTCTGAGTTTCAGTCATATTAGTTTATATGTGCAGTCTGAGAAAAAGACTGTTGCCATTTATGAAGACGTGTTCTGGGGCATTAGCAGTTTTATTTTAGCCTGCTATTCATGTAGCATTTTCTCAGTATTATTTTATTTTGTGCACATTTGTCACAGTTTCACTTCACACCTGATTCAGCACTGCCCTAGGAGGTTTGCCTATCTAAAGCAAATTCTAAGAAGGTTGAAGCAGACATTGTTTAAATGGCTGATGGGCATAAACATCTTGTAGTTAAAAGCAGAAAGCCCTTGATCGACCTGCTGGCACAGCGGTAGCAATACTTCTTGCAACACCGACGACCCAAGGTCAGTAGTGATCTTGGAGTCAGAGGGTCGGAGGAGACGAGGAGGAGGAGGATCTAGCATTCCAAGGGCTGCTGTCCTCCTCTGGGGAGACAGGGAATCAGTGGCTGGTGTTAGGCTGACCCCTAGTGGTAGCTGGGGGTTGGCACACTGACAATACACTGGGTGGGGGGGAGGTGGGGCAGACATCCGTGCTATTGCACATCTCTTCCTCTGTGCCATGAGAGAAAGGAAAAACAATAAAAAAAATTAAGAAACAAAGGAGAAAGCCCCACCAATCACATGGTTTTCTACTTATTAGCCAGTTAGCAGACATCATCATGCTTTGAAGATGAACATCAAACATTACTGTGTGTGTGTGTGTGTGTGTGTGTGTGTGTGTGTGTGTGTGTGTGTGTTGCCCCCTTGTTACAGACAGGAAGCGCCAATTTCCTAATTGAATCCACTAAACAGATTTGGGAAAATGGCATGCAGAATGCAAATATAATGGCTTCAGGTCTGTTAACAGAATGTCAGTAAAAAACAAGAATTGGTCAGTCCCGAATGTTTTCTTGCTGGCATTAGCAGTGGAGTTGCAGGAGTAATACAAATGCAGTATAGGAATGGCATTGAAGTATTGAACTGACGCCAACCAGGTCGCACTTGTAAAACAAGCTTTCAGCTTAGTGTGCTACTCCTGGTTAAACAACTAAAAAAAAACCAAAAAAAAAAACTCCACCCTCACCCTGCAGAGATGGACAGGCATTGGGGTGGCCTTTGGGTCATCGCCCATGACGGTCATGACATTTCACCTCACCCTACCCTTCAGACACTGACAAGTGTCGAGGTGTGCCTTGGGGTGTTTGGGCTTTACATTCACCTCATTCCATAAGGGAATACGCTGAAATGGGTTCAGTATAGGAGAATGGGGTGAACTCTGGGGGCGAAGGGTCCAAGGCGCACCTCGATGCCTGTCACTAGCTGCAGGGTGTGGATAGGGGTGGAATGGCATGAGCATTACTGTTGCCAATCCCAAGTCGCACCCCTGATGCCTGTCAGTCCCTACAGGGTACGGCGTTTTAGTCAAAAACCCAAAGCCCTGGGCGTTTCTTGGGATTTTTACTACAAGTTTTCCACATGGGCTTTTTGTGACCCCAACACATGAACAGTGATACTATCAGTTTGTTAGGCGAAAGGTGATTTTGCACAGTGACTGCGCCATTTGGCACCACAGGTGCAAAAACACATTTTGAACAGGATATAAAAAGTGACAGGTGTACTGTTCATGAGGAGGTGTAAAAAATGGCATTGCTGAAAATCTGAAGTGCAAATATAAAAAAACTGGTGAAGTCATGAGCGTGTGTAGAAACTGTGCAATGTACACCCGTAATGTAATTAGTTTGGGGATTTTTTACAGCAGATTTTCAACACAGGCATTTTGGGACCTCCACTCGTGAACACTGTCACTGTGATTTTCTTAATCTGTCCCGAACACCAATTTCCCACAGCGACTGTGCTGTTCTGCGCCGAAGTGTGAAAACACATTTCTGCCAGGGTGTGAAAAAGTACAGCTGTACTGTTCATAAGGAGGCATGGAAAAATGTCAGTGTTGAAAATCTGGACTGAAAAGATTACAAATTAGTGAACTTACAAGGGTACTTGGAAATTGCGCAATGCATGCTTGTAACACAGTCATTTTATGGACTTTTTTCACCAAATTTTCAACATAGCTATTTTAACACCTCTGTTCATGAACAGTGTCACTGTGATTTTCTGAATGTGTCCCAAACATTGATTTCGCACACCGACTGTGGCAATGTACGCTACATATGCGAAAACACATTTTGGGTGAGATATGAAAAATGACATCTGTGCTGTTCATAAGGAGGTATGGTAAAATGGCAATGTTGAAAATCTGGAGTGAAAATATTCTCAGAGTTATGAGCGTGCATAGGAACTGTGCAACGCGTGCTAATAAAACAGTCATGTTTGGGAATTCTTTCACCAAATTTTCAACATGGGGTTTTTGGGGGCCTACCTCATGAACTGTGACACTGTTGTTTTGTTAATCGGTCCCGAAAGGTGGTTCCATGCAGTGACCGTGAAATCACTTTTTGGGACTGAATAACAAAATGACAGTGACTGAGTTCATGATGTGTGGTCCCAAGAACCCCATGTTGAAAATTTGGTGAACAAATTCACAAAAATGACCGAGATATGTACCAAAGTTGGAAAAAAAACCCATTTATGCCATTATACAGCTTACCGGCATTTCTTCAGTTCGCGGTTGGCTTTGAAGAGTGCAGACGTGTTCCCGGTCCACCAGAGATCATTGCACCGGCATCTGGAGGTAAGTATGGGGTGAGGTGGGGGTGTGGTGAGATGGGGTAAGCAGAATGTGGGCTCGGATTGGGCAAGGGGGTGAGAGAATCAATGAGGAACCATTTTTTCTTATAGGAGATGACGTGGGACTTTTGCCATGCTGAAAGTGTTTTGGGGGGGGGGGCAGTGGAGCCGATGAGGGATTGAGCACCCCGGCAGCCATACAGACTTTTGCCACACTGGGGTGGACTCCCAGCATGGCACCTAGAAGTCTCTTTGGGGGCAGTGGAGCCAAGGGGATTGGGCACCCGTCAGCCATGCAGTATATGGGGGTGGGGGAGCGCATGAGCACACTGGGTGGCTGCCAGTGTGCTACTTGTGAGTTTGTTGGGGGAAGGGGATCCAAGAAAAAATGGTGCTGTCTATGACAGCTTTTCAGATGCAGTGCTGACGTGTAGGCACTTTGCATACTGCGAACGGCAGTATGCAAATTGCCTGCCAACGGTAGAATGCAAATTGCCTACATGTTACCACCGCTCATTGTAGCGGTCTTTTATTTTGAACTGTATGCCACCACATCTGAACTGCTGTCATAGACAGCTTGGACATTTATTGGTGGCGTGAGGCCATGTCTGTAAGAAGGAACAGGGCATTGGAAGCAGGGTGGCACACCTATGAAAATTTGTATGGTGGCACTATGTTCCTTGAACATGCGTGCAAGCAAACATAACAAAAAACACCAGCAATAGTTAATTTAAATTACATATTGTTTACAGTATGTTACTTTTAATGTGCCCGATACCAGTTGGATAACTTTGAAAAATGTAAGACTTACAGGTAGATACAATTCAGTTTATTGTTCAAGTATTTTTGCAATCCTATTTTTTTTTCATTCTCCTGCCCCTCCCCATCAGCCCTCTTCTGCTGTCGAGCCCCAGCCACTTACCCCACCTCCATCCCAGACTTACCCCCATCTACTTCTTACCTCATTTTGTGAGTGCTGTTGATGTAGTATACATCTCAACCTTCTGTCGTTGATATGAGGGACACAGACACTCAAAATGAGGGACCATGAGGGACACTGTTATAATGAGAGACATATCCTCAAACAGAGAGAGATATAAGCTTAGAACACAGTGTGAATCATTTTTACAAAGTTTATTTTTAACTTAGCATCATAGAGTATTATGAATTTCTGCTTTAAAGGTTGAATTTACAACACCTTCTCTGTTTGGGCAGTACCTTTTCCATGAACAATGGATGAGGGACAGAGCAGTTTTGAGGGGTAAAATGAGACATCCCTCATAAGCAGGGACAGCTGAGAGGTATAGATGGTGCTAGTGTGGTGCCTTTAGGGTCACAGCATCATCCTGCAGGCAGGGGTTCTTTTCTGCCTATTATTCCTCTTGAGTTGGGGCCGGTGACATGCAATGGTGCATACATAGACCATGAAGATGGTGAATGCTTTCAACACCCACCTCAGACTTTCAGTTCTGATGACCACTGCTGCACCACCTACTCTTCACTAGGTGGCAGCCAAGCAGCAGTACATGGTGTACCCACCCCACCTCAAAGATGAGTTCCGTTAATGGACGTTAAATCCTCCTTCCCCCCTGCCTGCTCCAAAGCTACCTTGGTCCATTCAAGAACCCAAGTTGCTTCCAGCCCAGTGGCGCAGAGGACTGAGGCGCTGGTGCCTTGCATTGAACCACGCCGGCGACCCGGGTTCAGGAATGGACTTAGGACACTGGGGGTCAGCAGGGGCGGAGAGGATTGAGCGTCTGGAGGACTGCTCTCTTCTCCGGGGGTGGGCACAGGGATCACATCGCTCAGCAGCAGCCCCCAGTGGAGAATGGGGGCACTGCCTGAGCATGCACCAAGGGGACAGAAAACCAGGAAAAATTGCACCTGAAGCTAGCGGCTTGATGACCGTCCGCAGTTTTGCTTCGGCACTCATCTGGATCCATGTTCCAAGTGGAATTGGGGGCTCTCCATGGCCCCGCTGTGGGGGGCAAGCCACAAGAGTCTGGGTGTCCGCAGTAGGGGTGGTCAGTGGCTGGATCTCCCCGAATGGGGTGCAGCTCAGGCAGCCAAGGAGAGAAAAACAATCACCAAAAAAAAAAAAAAGTTGCTAGTGTGGTGGGAGGTGAGGCATTCAGTGCGTCAGTCTTCTACGTTACTGGCCTGGCTGCAAGTTTACTGTAGCACATATTTCTTTAGACAACATTGTTTATGGCCCTGGCTGAGGTGGGCAGAAGCCGCAACCCACTGTTTTATAGTTCTTTGCTTTTACCTTTTGTACCATTCAGCCAGAAATATATTTTGTATAATTCTTTTCCCTTTTTTTAGGGCTGCAGTGGGTGTAGCCCCACAGACCTCTTGCTATGAAAAAGGACTCGGCGTATTCCTTCCAACTGAAAACATGTTGGAGTTGCATCACAGTTACCTCTGCATCCGTGAAGTACTCCGCTTGTTTGCATTGGAAGTAGCACTGCACTAGTTGCTAGGTATTGGCAGTCATGGCGGAACACGGCACACTCTGCTGTGTCCAAGATGACCACCAAACTGTATTGCGCATGTGCGACTACTAACACATACTCAGCACAGTGCAGTGGTCATCTTGGTTGTGTTGGACTGTGCTGTGTTCCACCGTGAGTGCAGTTTTCTTTTTTTTTTTTTTTCTTTTATTATGCATATCCCCCCCTCACACCCGACTCTCCTTCTCAGCACCCTCCCCAGAAACATAATAGCGGCACTGGGGGTGCCCAATCCCCCAGTTTCGTTATTGTGTTCCCACGTGACTACTGCTTTTATTCTTTTTTAATTATGCATATCTCCCACCACCCTCCTCCTCAGCATCCCCCCCAAAACATAACAGTGACACTGGCGGTGCCCAATCCCCCAGTGTCACGATCATGTTCCCTTTAAATATATATTTTTCTCTTCCCCTACCTGAATGTCCCTTTCAGCAACACCCTTCCCCCCAGAAACGTAACAGTAACACTGGGGATGACCAATCCCCTAGTTCACAATCAGGGAATCTTTGGTCCTGATTTCTTTTTTTTACCTGTAAAAAGAAAACCATCCATCAGTGTCTTTTTTTTGGCAATTCCTGAACCCTCCACCTGTCCCTCCCACTCAGCAGCCACCCCCCACCCCTCAAGCCCTTACTTACCCATCGGGGGTCCAGCGTCGTAATTCTGTCTGGACCACAGACACATCTTCACTCTTCACAGCCGGACCTTGAACTGAAGAAACAAGTATGTGGTTCATTGTATTTCAATGGGAGGTTTAACATAGTGGTATACCTTGGGCATTTTTGCATATTTTTGGCACACACTTTTAACATGCCTTTTTTGGGACCCCATCTCATGAACAGTTGCACTGACATTAGGCAAATCTTTCCTGAAAAGGGATTTTGCGGTCCCAGAGCGAAATCACCTTTTGGACAGGAGTTGAATGTTTTCTCTGTCCTTGTTCATGAGGCAGAGTCATAGGAAGGCTTGAGGTGTGGTCATAAGAAGGCCGTGTTGAAAATTTGGTGTAAAAATATTATAAAACAAAGTTATGAGCCTACACTGAATTTTACGAATGCAGGCTCGTAACTTTGGTAATTTTTAATATTTTTATCCCAAATTTACAACATAACCATATCTTTACAGCATCTTTTGAATGTAATAGCTGACATTTTTCAAATCCTGGTCAAAATGTTTTTTAACATCCGGAAAGGTGATTTTTGGGTCCCTGCACGAAATCACCTTTCTGACAGGAGTTGAACATTTCTCTGTCCTTGTTCATGAGGCGTTGTCATAAGAAAGCTATGTTGTAAATTTGGTACAAAAATATTTAAGAAAAATTATGAGGCTATGTTGAATTTTACAAATGCAGGCTGCTAAGTTTGGTAATATTTAATATTTTATCCCAAATTTTCAACATAGCCATTTCTTTTACAGCACCTCATGAATGTGACAGCTGTCATTTTTCAGCTCCTGCTCAAAATGTGTTTTTGTGTTCCAAAAGTTGATTTCATAGTCCCTGCATGAAATCACCTTTCGACCAGGAGTTAAACATTTTCTCTGCCCTTCCTCATGAGGCACGATCATAACAAGGCTGTGTTGACAACTTGGTATACAGATATCACAGAACAACAGATTTATGAGCTTACATTATGTTTTGCTGACACAGGCTTGTAACTTTGGTAATTTTCAATATTTCTACCCTAAATTCCTCAGCTGCAGCCCTATCGGTTCTGGCCAGAGTTTGTCTTTATTACTGGGGGAAGTGACATAAAAACAAGATTACTGTCTCTTGGACTTTATTAGCTTTGGCTGATTTCTATACATGACATCAAAATGCCCTGTTTATGACATCATAATTATCGCCACAACAGAAGGTTGGGATGTCATAAACAGAACTGTGACTGCAGAAGAAAAGTAGACAGAGCAAATAGGACTGGGATCCTGTTTCCATGCAAATGACCTTAGTAATAAACAAATAAGAGTGGCTCTTACATAAAAGGGTGAAATGTAAGCTAAATTGTGTCTAGATATATTTTTTAAAGTTGTTCCAACAACATCAAGGGCTCTTTAAAGGTCTGTTACGTTGCAAGCAAACATTTGCATTGACAAATGCTTGTTTATAGTTTTTTTTTACTTTTTTGACTTCTTGTAACATATGTCAAGGTCCTAATCTATGATGTAAAACAGTCCTCATCAATGTGTGACCTGAATGCACACTTTGTTGTGTCATCTTTATATATATCAAATTACTTTCCTAGAAGGGAGTTTGCACTTAAGACTGTGCTGTGCTTTAAATTAAATATTTAATGGTTCGAATGTATTTTAAATTTTTCTTTGTTATAGCAAGTCAGCCACTGAGCAACCCCCCCTTGGAACTATAATAATTTTCCCCAATGAGTCTCTGCTTTCTCATAACACATTATTATGCTGCTCAACTAAATAGCTGTCCATTCACATGTCCCAGCAGACGTGATTTTCCTTACATAAAGCTTATGCCTAAGGCATAGATGGCTCCTGGGATCACCTTACTACCTCAGCACTTTGTCTTGTACTGATTTCAGCAGTAGAGTACCGCAGTATAGATGGCTCATTCCCTAATAACCTTCAAAGCAGAAGGGCTCCAAGGTGAGTGACATGCAGAATGAGGTCCATAGCCATCATCCACTTACCCAGATTCCAGGAAAGCACAAATGGTGTAACACAGTGAAATGCTTCAAGAAGGGGTGGGACTGTGCAAAGGGGAGGGTAAAGGGAGTGAAGGGGGGGGGGAGCTGCTGAATAGGGAGCTAGCTGCAATCTCGAGCTGCCTAGATAGACCAGGATGGCCTTTTGCTGCTGGCAGCTTTCGTACGTCAGACATACTGGTTTGTTTGAACAATATACTGGTCTTTGGAAGATTATGGTGGTATGTGCAATATAAATAAGTTAGGGCTAGAAGTGTATTGGTCTGAGTTTGTCATATTGGTTTATGCATGCAGTCTGAGAAAAAGACTTGCCATTTATGAAGAAGTGTTCTGGGGCATTAGCAGTTTTATTTTAACCTGCTATTCATGTAGCATTTTCTCAGTATTATTTTATTTTATGCACATTTGTCACAGTTTCATTTCACACCTGATTCAGCACTGCTCTAAAACTACAACAAGAGTATAATAAATATAGGATAGTGCATGGGAGCCCATACACAACCACGCTTTTCTAATACCCAGTGGTTTCCATGACAATGAGGACCTCGTGAGTGAAACTTGGGGCGTCCCTGTTGTCATGGAAACCACAAGGTATTAGAATAGTGGGTTGTGTATTGGAGCTCCTATACACTTTTCTGTGTAGTGTATGGCTCCCCAAAATGCATGTCCCTTACTTTTTGTTGCTGCTGTAGTCATCAGGGACCCGCACTCCTAGTCTGTTTGCTGGCCGGTCTGCTCACATGCATGACTCCTCAACCGCCCCCTGTCCAATGAGCGGCACTGTTGGGGGCGGTTGCCTTGCAACATAGCTAGTAAAGCAGAACGAAAAGTCATTGTGCTTTAGTAACTATGTCACTACTGCAGCAGAACCACTCTTTTGAGTGCATTGATTTCCATACACAATAATGTTCGGGCCATATACTGTAGTCCAATAAACCACCAATGACACTATAAAATGCTTTATGAATAACATACTAAAATATGGATAACATGGCTTTATAAATATACTAAAATATGGATAACATGGCTTCATGAATAACATACAAAACTATGGATAACATGATATGTGCCTCATGAATACTGAAGGTTCATGAATGTAAATGTATGCGTCCATCTAGTCTGTCATGATGCCCTACAGTTAATCACAGTACTGTGAATCTGTCTCTTGAAGTTCTCTGCCTTTTTCTTTCTAATAAGCCCCTTAAAATATTCCTTTGTCTTATGAGCCAGTATGTAGTCTCTGCATTGATTACATTGCTGGCAAACTGTTGCATTGATCCAGCACCCTCGCTGTGGGGAAAAAAAAAACATTTCTAACATACTTTTAGAATTTTCAGCCTTCCAATCTGATGTTATGGCCCCGTGTCAATGTAGTGCGGCTCAACATGAATAACTCTGTTGAGTCTCCCCTATTGTAGCCCTGTATTTGAATGTTCCTATCCTACCTAGCTCACTCTCTCCTGCCTTTTAGAGAGTACGTACTGGGACATTGTAGTCTTTCCTCACATGGCTTATCCTGCCTTCCCTGAATCATTTGTGTTGCTCTGTGCTGAATAAGTCCTGCTCTATCCATATGCCTCCTCATACATGAACACCAGTATTGGAAGCAATACTTGAGCTGCAGTCTAACCAATGACCTGTACAGTGGCAGTATCAGTGCCATCCTCCAACTAGTGAATCGCCTTCTGATACATCCCAACATCCTGTTTGCTTTTCTGTCTGCCTTATTACATTGTGAAGTATTTTTTTTAGTGCAGATGAAGCGACTTATTAGGGATGACTGAGTGGGTATGTTCAGTTTGCCACTGTTAAGCGGCCTTCCCTTTTAAGAGAAACCCTTGATTTTTTTTATAAAATAGAGTTGAATCTGTGGCTTATGTTTTCTTTATTTATATAGTATAGTACTTTAACTTATTGAAACTGGTACTGACGTTAGAGGGTTAGTGTTAAAAGAACTGAAAAAGCAGGTACTTTAGCTTTGGAAGAAGTCAATAATTCTCATCTGGTGCATTTTTCTAATATTTACTATGCATCCAGAATCTTCTTTTCTACCTCATGTAGTTCGTCCCAGTTCTCGATACTGCCCCTCATCTGTCATCAGTACAAAATGAATCGAAGGCCACTGATTTTCTCCGAGTCTGTAGTTAACAGTATGTATGCCCCAATTGTTTTTATGAAAGGCCAAACCAACAACTGCAGCAGGGGAGTTTTTTTTCTCGGTTTACTTTTTCGACAGAGTTGGCTTCTGTTGCTTGCTGATGTGGAAGTTTTTGCTAGGGAGTGAAATGGTGAGTGTTTCACTTTTATCCCATAGATGTCATAATCTGCCTGTGGAGTTCTACAACCATAAGTGTATAATTTGTCATATTTTAGCATTGAATTTCAGTTGCAAAATCCCTGTCCATGTCTTCTGACATCCTACCTCCCTTTTCATTTACTAATTACCTCCTTATCAACCTTTTGCATCCTTGAACAAACTCATTTTACATTGTATCCCCACTCTAATATCAATAATGTGTATACCAAAGAGTAGTGGCCCTAGGACAGACCCTTGAGGCACCCCACCAGTAACATCCCTAACATGAGATGAATTTTCTTTCTGTATCCATCTTCGAATCCTATCAATCAAAACATTTTCTATCCATCTTGTTAGCCTTTCTCCTATCTTTAAGGTTTCTGTTTTCTTCCTGAGCCTTTAGTGAGGCACCAAATAATAGGCTATGTTAAAATCCGAGAACGAAGTATAAACTGCATGTCCTTTATTAAACATTTGTGTCACTTGAAAAAATCAACGAAGTTTAATTGACACAGCCTGTCTCTCATAAATCTATGCTACCATCCATAAACTTTTGTTCTTCCAGGAATCCAACTATCTGCACCTCTATAATGATCTGTAGTAGTTTGCCTACTATTGCCATCAGGCTTGCTGGCCTGTAATTAGCTGAATTCTCTCTATCCCTACCCTTGTGTAGGGGTAGAATGTTCACCACCCACCAGACCCGTGGTACTTCTCCATTTTCTATTGACTCACTAAATAGGTATGTTAAGGGTGCAGCCGAGGCCAGTCTTGTGTCCTTCAGTGGCCATGGATGCTGCACATCCAGACTTGCTGACTTGTTTACATTTAAGTCCTGCAGACCCATCAGTATCCTCCCATTAGATTTATTTCCTAGCCTTAGATCTTCTAAGAATCAGTCTCACCATTGAGGCCCCACCTTGTTTGGGGTAGGAAGAAATAGGCTGTTGGTTAACTAGGATTTGCAGCTTATCCTGTAGGTAGAAAAATGGGCAGACTAGGTGGGCCAAGTGGTCCTTATCTGCCATCAAAGTCTATGTTTCCCACTTATGGGTCTGGAGTCAGAGACACTAGGACCCTGTGGGAGCATATTTTTTTCACGAGTTAGCCGACATCGGGTACTGATGATGCCTGCGCACCTCATGTGGTGCCACGTGTGCCAACCAGTAATTGTTGCAGGCTCCCTCATTTCTGTTCTTCCTGCCATAGAGTACACAATGGGAGTGACAGCATGCCAGTTCCTCATCATTGTCAAATTTTGACCTGCATCACTGCCGAAGGTTATTCGCGGGGCCTTTCTACTTTATTTTTCTTGTTCTGGGATGCCGAAGTCTGAGATGAAAGTGGCTGAGAAGAGCAAGAAAGTCTTACAGCCTCCCATCATGCTTTGTTCCCCTCTGGTAAGTAGCTGGTTGCCATGGACCGGCATCAGTTGTGCATTGTCTGCTTTGGCCCCTTAACACAACATTGAGGAGTGTAACGCCTGCTTTTTCATGGACTGCTGTACCCTTGACATCTGTAGGATGAAGTGTGGTACCCCAACCCCTACTTTCAGAGGCAGTGTCACACTTGTACAGCCAAAGTAAGATCACTAGGCCTTTCCCCTGGGCCTCTTTCTGGGTTCTCCAGTTCTGTGGAAGTATAGCATCCTCCTCCTCCTGGTGGGTGGGTCTGGTAGACAGCTGGATTCTTCTGGGAAGATGGCTGTGAATTCCCACAGTCTAAGTGAACAAAAAAGAATGCACACACGTCTAGAGCACTACAAGTTTATTCAAAATAAAAATTGCTTATGACACTAAAACCCCAGGTGTGTTTGGCATCCTGAGCAATTTTTTGCTTTTAATAAACTAGTGTCTCTCTAGACGGTGTGTGCATCCTTTTTAACTTAAGCTTTTATGTGACTACATGTTAGGGTTGCACCTTCAGCTTTGTGTAGTGCCCAGTTTTATTATTTTCATTTAACCCCCCACAGTATGTCTGCCCTGAGCAGCATAAATCCGCACTGGTGAGGCATAAGCTACATGCTTGGTCTCCCTCAGTGGACACCTTGATGTCACAGCCTAGTGCCGCCCATGCTTCTATCACCATTCATGATGACTGTGAGCGGGGTGGTGCAGACCACAACACCAGGCCCCTCTCCAACACTGTTCACATTGTCAGAGGAGGGACTAACACTGAGGCTCTTGTGTGTTCATCTGTGGAGGTGAAGCTGTTCTTTTCCCTGGTTTCACTATCAGCACTGAGGGAGAAGACGCCACCGTCCCCGGCGATGGATGCATCACCAGCCAGGGTGTCAGTCCTGGGCACATAACCAGGTGTAACGCCGGTGATAATGTCATCCCTAGGGTTGGAGAGGGTTCTGGGGTTGACATCAGGGCTTTCTCTGAGATCAGCATCAGGAACAGTGCTGGCCACAGTGATGGGGTTAAACCCTCTCTGAGGATGTCATTGACCCTGAGCTTGGTGCCAGAGGTGCATTTGCTTGATATCTATTGTCAGCCCAGAGGCAGTGTTTTCCCTGGAGCTGCTGTCTGAAACTGTTGCTGTTGGAGATTGGGGCTGCTCTATGGAGACTGTATGGCTCCACTCATGGGCACCAACCTGGTCACTCCTCTGATATAGGAGGACTCCGCTCAGGCAATCCTGCCAGATCCTCCCTTCGGGTGAGGCCCCCTGTACAACCATGCAGCCCGTGCAGAGGCCCTCAAGACCCAGAGTCTCATCCCATCCAGTGCCTCAATGACTCCCAGAGAGGTTGTCTGTGTTCATAGGTCCTGAAGGGCCACTTAAGTGGGAACATCAGAGATTGTTTATTGGTGACCTTGATACTTTCCATAGGGACTGTGACAGGGCCCAGTTCTGGCCCTTCTCCCCAGTCCGTCAACCTCTGGGGTCAGTGCCTCATCTCCATCATTGTCCTCACAGGACAACAAATCTTCATCTCACCTGTCCTTGGCTGCTGAGTACTCCCTGTACCAATGGTTCCTGATGGAGAAGTAGATGCTTGAGGCAGCAGACATTGGGTCCTATCCAGACCATGATCTGGTAGCCCTATCATTGGGAGTCCTTGGAATTCCCTTTGATGGCAGTATTGTCATCCCCCTCTGGCCTAGAGCCTTTGCTGAGGCATCAAGGGTAGTATGGAGACATCCCTACTCCTGCCGTCCAGCCCCAATGGACCTTCTCTTCTGGTATCATGTACCCACAGGTTCTGAAGATGCAGTACTTCTCCCCTCTTGTGGGCTGCAGACCCTGTTCATGCCAAGACACCCCATGTGTGTCTGACTTCCAGAGGTGGATTCTTCTCAGACAGATGCCTTTGGGGGGGTGAAGGTTTTTAACTCAGTACTCACCCTTATGTGCATTTCTGCATGCCAGGCACATCAGGCAGTCTTCAGTCAGCACCTGTGTTTGTAGTTAGTTTGGCTCCTAGCTGCAGTGCCTCAGTGTGATATAGTTGGGCAAGCCATTTGCCTTTCTCCTTGATGTCTGGAGATAGCATGGCACCAGTCAAGGGAATTGAATGATGGCAATGAGGTGGCCTACAGACTTGCAGGAACTGTAGTCTGCCTTAGGCAGATGGCTTGATTTTGCCTCCCCAAATAGGACTTTGCCCGACATCAGGAGCTTAAACTCGCAGTTCCAGGGGGCTCATTTCTTCTCCCTCAGGATCAAGCGAGAGCTGTTGGGATGCCCTCCTGCTCTGGTGCCACAGGAACCTTTTGCCTGGCTCTGACCAGTCTTGAGTCCCACCAGACCCATAAGGAGCCCCTGTCCTCAGGTGTTCTCCAGTCAGAGGGCTGAGGGAACTTGTTACCCTCAGGGTGTGCCAGCTTCTTCCTCAGAAAGAAGGGAATCTTCTTGATCCATAAGTGGGACTCAGTGGTGAAGACTGATGCCCAGAAGATATGAAAATTACATACTTACTGTAATTGTTAATGTTCCAGAATATCTTTATCATTGATTAACATGCCACCAACCCCACTCGGACAAAGTCAGGGCCCATGGGCATGCTCACCCTACTGGTGCTGGAAGCACCGCAAGCACATTAGCTGGGCATCCCCCCCCACCACAGTCACACCTTTGTATGGGGTCTCCTTTTTTTGTTTATAAAGAAAATATAAAAAGAGAGCTCGGCACTCTTCAGACAAAAAAAGCAAACAAAAAACTGGGTGAGGGTCCTTTGGAGCCCTCGCACCAAACAAATAATAAAACTACAAAAGAAAAGGGGGTTGTTGTGGAAGGTGGATCCTACCTCCCCTTTTTCTTTTTTGTCCACCTTTTTCCTGCCCAGGGTATATCCCCTCTGTGGGTATATCCCTCTTAGTTCCTAAATGCAGCACGTGCTCCTGGACAGTGTCCTGTCTATCTCCACTGTACAGCTGTTCTGCATGTAGAGCGGTATTGTGCACTGTTTTGGGTCAAATACACTAGCAGTCACACAGGGTACATCCCTGTGGTTGCAGGGGAAACAGCTCATTTTAATGTAATTTTTTTTCTGACTCTGTTGGGCTCTTTTTGTTGGTATGCTCTTTCTTCCTTGTAAATCTGAGCCTTTAGCCCACTACCGATAGTGGTGCCTGGGGAAAGGAACACATCTCGGCTCCCTTGAACTGTCCAATCCTACAACTTCAGATGCACCTAGGTTCCCCCTGTCTTCTTCCCTGATGGTTATGGGTAACTCACAAGTTCAGTCAATTCCCTATCTGCTAGCATGGAGCTGCCCCTTTTCTGGGAGTCTGTGTTTTTTTCCTCTTTTGACACATTGTTCCATCTCATTTACAAGAGGGTCCCATTCATGGGCATCCTCCTAATGCTTCTGCCAGAACCACATGCTCAGGGCAACTGTCCTATTTTCTGGGCCTTTACCCAACTTCTGTCTGGCTAGTAGCATGAGACCCTGGCTCCACAGACCCAGTTACCTCTTATGCCACCTAGTGTACACTGTTCTTATTCTAATTTGGTAGTTGGGTTCTGTTTTATTGTTTATTTTTTTTTCATACTGTATATTCTTTCAGTATCCCTTTGGGCTAGAAAGTCTTTAGCACTCTCTTTTATTTTTTTCTCCTTTGTTTTTCCCCTGGTGAATTGAGGTACGTGGGGGAGCCAACAGCAGTTATTGGCTGGTGCGTGTGGCGCCACATAAGGTGTGCAGGCACTGTCAGTACCTAATGGCTCCTTCATGCAAAATATTTGCTCCCGCAGGGTCCTAGTGTATTTGGTCCCAGATCCATAAATGGTAATCAGTATTGAAGATATTCTGAAAGATCAACAATTACAGTAAGTACATCATGTTTGACGATCATTAATTACCATTCAGTAAAGTCTTGCTCTTTGTTACTGGCCCTATAGCCTCCACTGTAAACACTGAACTAATTATTGGGAAGGTTATCTTCCTCCCTTTTTTCTTAAGACTCACTTTGTCCTTTTTCACACTTTCTGTACTATCTTTTGCTTGTCTTTTTTTCCTTGATGTATCCGAAGAAAATCTTGTTTTCTGAATTCCTTGTTATCCTTAATTATGTGTTTACTTTTGATCGCCAAATAATTTGTTTATATTTTTCTAATTTTTCCTTGCACGCTTTCTGTATCCCCTTGTATACCCAAAGAGCTCACCCTTTTCCCCGACAGCAAATCTTGTTTGTTTGCCGAGCCATGTAGCTCTTTTCCTTTTCCTTTTTACCTTACTAACAAATTAAATAAACTTAAGGGTTGAATCCAGTACTGCTCCTTTTATCTGTACCCACTTTTTATGTTTGCTTGTGCACTTGCACAGTGTGAACGTGTTGTTGCTGTAGTGCAGAGGGCTGCTAAGGTTTGTACTGTATAAACCAATGGATATAGAACTGCAGGAGGTTTGCCTATCTAAAGCCAATTCTAAGAAGGTTGAAGCTGACATTGTTTAAATGGCTGATGGGCATAAACATCTTGTAGTTTAAAAGGCGAAAGCCCTTGATCGACCTACTGGCACGACGGTAGCAATACCTCTTGCGACACCGACGACCCGAGGTCAGGAGCGATCTTGGGAGTCAGAGGTGGGGGGAGGGGGGGAATCTAGCATTCCAAGGACTACTGTTCTCCTCTGGGGAGATGGGGGATCAGTGGCTGGTGTTAGGTTGACCCCTAGCGGTAGCTGGAGGTTGGCACACTGACAGTACACTGGGTGGCGGGGAGGTGGGGTAGACACCCGCACTATTACCCATCTCTTCTCTGTGCCAGGGGAGAAAGGAAAATCAGTGAAAGAAATTAAGAAAAAAAGGCAAAAAAAAGAGGAGAAAGCCCCACCAATCACGTGGTTTTCTACTCATTAGCCAGTTAGCTGACATCATCATGCTTTGAAGATGAACATCAAACCTCACACTGTGTGTGTGTGTGTGTGTGTGTGTGTGTGTGTGTGTGTGTGTATTTCCCTCTAGTTACAGACAGGAAGCGCCTATTTCCTATTTGAATCCACTAAACAGATTTGAGAAAATGGCATGCAGAATGCAAGTATAATGGCTTCAGGTCTGTTAACAGCATGTCAGTAAAAAACAAGAATTGGTCAAAGCCGAATGTTTGCTTGCTGGTATTAGCAGTGAAGTTGCAGGAGTAATACAGATGCAGTATAGGAATGACATTGAAGTATTGAACTGACGCCAGCTCCACCCTCACCCTGCAGAGATGGACAGGCATTGGGATATGCCTTTGGGTCATCTCCCATGACGGTCATGACATTTCATCTCACCCTACCCTTCAGACACTGACAAGTGTCGTGGCGTGCCTTGGGGTGTTTGGGCTTTACATTCACCTCATTCCATAACAAAATATGCTGAAATGGGTGCAGTATAGGAGAATGGGGTGAACTCTGGGGTCAAAGGGTCCAAGGTGCACCTCGATGCCTGTCACTGGCTGCAGGGTGGGGATAGGGGTGGAATGGCATGAGCATTACTGTTGACAATCCCAAGTCACACCCCTGACACCTGTCAGTGCCTACAGGGTAGGGCTTTATGGTCGAAAACCCAAAGCCCTGGGTGTTTCTTGGTATTTTTACTCCAAAGGTTTCCACATGGGCTTTTTGTGACCCCACCACATGAACAGTGACACTATCAGTTCGTTAGGCGAAAGGTGATTTTGCACAGTGACTGCGCCATTAGGCGCCACAGGTGCGAAAACACATTTCGAACAGGATGTGAAAAGTGACAGGTGTACTGTTCATGAGAGGTGTAAAAATTACATTGCTGAAAATCTGGAGTGAAAATATAAAAAAACTGGTGAAGTCACTAGCGTGTGTAGAAACTGCGGAATGTACACCCGTAATGTAATTAGTTTGGGAATTTTTTACAGCAGATTTTCAACATAGGCATTTTGGGACCTCCGCTCATGAACACTGTCACTGTGATTTTCTTAATCTGTCCCGAACACTAATTTCCCACAGCGACTGCGCAATTCTGTGATGGAAGTATGAAAACACATTTCTGCCAGGGTGTGAAAAATGACAGCTGTATTGTTCATAAGAAGGCATGGCAAAATTTCAGTGTTGAAAATCTGGACTGAAAATATTACAAATTCGTGAACTCATGAGGGTATGTAGAAATTGCGTAATGCACGTTTGTAACCCAGTCATTTTATGGACGTTTGTCACCAAATTTTCAACAAGCCATTTTAACACCTCTGCTCATGAACAGTGTCACTGTGATTTTCTTAATGTGTCCCAAATATTGATTTCACACACCGACCACGCCAATGGGCTCCACATGTGCGAAAACACATTTTGGGCGAGATGTGAAAAATGACAGCTATATTGTTCATAAGGAGGTATGGTAAAATGGCAATGTTGAAAATCTGGAGTGAAAATATTAAATATTCTCAAAGTTACGAGAGTGCGTAGGAACTGCGCAACGCACTCTCATAAAACAGTAATTTTTGGGAATTTTTTCACCAGATTTTCAACATAGGTTTTTTGGGGGCCTACCTCATGAACTGCGACACTGTTGTTTTGTTACTCCGTCCTGAAAGGGGGTTCCACACAGTGACCGCGAAATCACCTTTCAGGACTGAATAACAAAATAACAGTGACTGAGTTCGTGAGGTGGGATCCCAAGAACCCCATGTTGAAAATTTGGTGAAAAGATTCCCAAAAATGGCTGAGATATGCAGCAAAGTTGAAAAAAAAAATTTATGCCATTATACAGCTTACCAGCATTTCTTCAGTTCGCAGTTGGCTTTGAAGAGTGCAGACATGTTTCTGGTCCACCGAAGATTGTCGTGCCGGCATCTCTGGAGGTAAGTATGGGGTGAGATGGGGGTGTGGGGAGGTGGGAATGCAAAGGTGGGCTTGGATTGGGGGAGGGATGAGAGTGCTTGAGCCCATTTTTCTTATAGGTGTTTTTGGCTTTACATGGATTTTACCATGTTGATGGGCCCAGCGTGACAGCTGGAAATTTTTGGGGGCAATGGTGCCAATGGGGGATTGGGCACTCCCGTCAGCCATGCAGTGTGGGGGGGAGCACATGAGCATGCTGGGATGGGCTGCCAGTGTGCAACTTGGGTGTTTGTTGGGGAAGGGGGGTCCAAGAAAAAATGGAGCTGTCTATGACAGCTTTTCGGATGTGGTGCTGACATGTAGGCACTTTGCATACTGTGGATGGCAGTATGCAGATTGCCTGCCAATGGCAGAATGCAAATTACCTACACGGTACCACTGCTCTTTGTAGTGGTCTTTTGCTTTGAACTGTATGCCACTGCATCTGAACTGCTGTCAGAGACAGCTCTGACATTTATTGGTGGGGTGAGGCCACGCCTGTAAGAAGAAGCAGGGCATTGGAAGTGGGGTGGCACACCTACGAAAATTCATATGGTGGCACTATGTGTCTTGCACATAGGTGCAAGCAAACATAACAAAAAAAACACCAGCAATAGTTAATTTAAATTGCATATTGTTTACAGTATGTTCCTTTTAATGAGCCCCTGATACCAGTTGGATAACTTTGAAAAATGTAAGATTCAGATACAGTTCAGTTTATTCATCAAGTATTTTTGCAATCCTTTTTTTTTTCATATGGACTTCATCCTCCTGGCCCTCCCCATCAGCCTCTTCTGCTGTTGAGCCTCAGCCTCTTACCCCACCTCCATCCAGGACTTACCCCATCTACTTCTTACCTCATTTTCTGAGTGCTATTAATATAGTATACATCTCAGCCTTCTGTCATTGATATGAGGGACACTGACACTCAAAATGAGGGACCATGCCTTACGTCAAACCACACCAGCGACCTGGGTTTGGGAACGGACCAGGGATGCCGGGAGTCAGCAGGGAAAGGAGAGGATTGAGCATCCGTTGGGCTGCTCTCCTCTCCTGGGGTGGGTTAGGGTAGCATGTCGCTCTGCAGCAGCCACCGGTGGGGACCGGGAACACTGCAGAGGAACATTGATGCAGGAGAAACACCAGAAAAGCAGAAACTGCATTGGGATCAGCTGGATGACGGCGGCCGACCCCGACGATGCCCTCAAGCACTCCCAGCAGAGCAACATCCACCTCGGCAGTGCCCGGGCAAGAGAGTAAGAGTGCGCAGGCCTGCCCCAACTGGTGCCCTCCTTGGAGGAGGAAGGGGACCCACCCGGTGAAGGGATATGCCGGGCTAACCCATAAGAGGCTGCAGTATGAGGTAGGAGGCTCTGGGGGGGGGGATCGCTGGTGGTACTAGGTGGCCCGAAGGAGGAGCAGGTCCCAGAGAGTAAAGGGGGGGGGAGAAGATAATACACAAAAAAAAAATGAGGGACCATGAGGGACACTGACTCTTATAATGAGAGACATATCCTCGGACAGAGAGAGATATAAGCTTAGAAAACAGTGTAAACCATTTTTACACTGTTTATTTTTAACTTAGCATCATAGAATATTATGAATTTCTGCTTTAAAGTCTGAATTTACAACACCTTCTCTGTTTGGGCAGTACCTTTTCCATGAGCAATGGATGAGGGACAGAGCAGTTTTGAGGGATAAAATGAGAGACATCCCTCATAAGCAGGGACAGTTGAGAGGTATGGATGGTGCTAGTGTGGTGCCTTTAGGGTCACAGCATCATCCTGCAGGCAGGGGTTCTTTTCTGACCATTACTCCTCTTGAGTTGGGGTCGGTGACATGCAATGGCGCATACATAGACCATGAAGATGGTGAACACTTTCAACGCCCACCTCAGACTTTCAGTTCTGGTAACCACTGCTGTACCACCTACTCTCCACCAGGTGGCAGCCAAGCAGCAGTACATGTTGTCCCCCCACCTCAAAAGAGGAGATCCGTTGATGGACGTTAAATCCTCCTCCCCCCCACCTGCCCCTAAGCAACCTTGGCCCATTCAAGAACCCAAATTGCCAGTGTGGTGGGAGGTGAGGCATTCAGTCTTCTATGTTACTGGCCTGGCTGCAAGGTTACTGTAGCACATATTTCCTTAGACAACATTGTTTATGGCCCGGGGGGGTGGGACTGAAGCTGCAACCACACTGTTTTATAGTTCTGTGCTTTTACCCTCTGTACCAGTCAGCCAGAAATACAGTATATTTTATATAATTATCTTCCCTTTTTTTTAGGGCTGCAGTGGGTGTAGCCCCGCAGACCTCTTGCTATGAAAAAAGGACTCTGCGCATACCTTCCGACTGAACAGCATGTTGGAGTTGCATCACAGTTACCTCTGCATCTGTGAAGTACTCCACTTGTTGTCTGCATTGGAAGTAGCACTGCAGTACTTGTTAGGTGTCAGCAGTCATGGTGGAACACGACACACTCCGCTGTGTCCAAGATGGCCACCAAACTATACCTTGTGCATGTGCAACTACTAGTGCATACTCAGTACAGTGCAGTGGTCATCTTGGTTGTGGCGGATTGTGCTGTGTTCCACCGTGACCACCGTTTTCTTTTTTTTTTTTTTAATTATACATATCACCACCCCACACCCGACCCTCCTTCTCAGCGCCCCCCCAGAAACTTAATAGTTGCACTGGGGGTGCCCAATTCCCCCAGTTTCATGATTGTGTTCTCCCATGACTGCTGATATTATTATTTTTTAATTATGTATATTCCCCCAACCCCACCTTCCTCCTCAGCACCCCACAAAACATAACAGTGACACTGGGGGTGCCCAATACAATGTCTACGATCATGTTCCCTTAAATATATTTTTCTCTCCCTACCTGAATTTCCCTCTCAGAATCCCCCTCAAGAAACATAACAGTAACACTGGGGTACCCAATCCCCAAGTTCATGATTGGGGAATCTTTGGTACGGATTTATTTTCTATTTACCTGTAAAAAGAAAACCATCCATCAATGTCTTTTGTGGCCGTTCCTGACACCTCCACCTGACCCTCCTACTCAGTAGCCACCCCCCCACCTCCCAAGCCCTTACTTACCTATCGGGGGTCCAACATCGTAATCCTCTCTGGACCACGGACATGTCCTCACTCTTCAAAGCCAGACCTTGAACTGGAGAAACAGGTATGTGGCCCAGTGTATTTCAATGGGAGTTTGAACATAGTGGCATACCTAGGGCATTTTTGCATATTTTTGGCCCAAATTTTCAACATGCCTTTTTTGGGACCCCATCTCATGAACAATTGCACTGACATTGTCAAATCTCTCCCAAAAGGTGATTTTTGCAGTCCCAGCCTACATTGAATTTTGCAAACACGGGCTCATAACTTTGGTAATTTTCAATACGTTTACCCCAAATTTAGAACAAAGCAATACCTTCACAGCACATCATGAATGTGACAGCTGTCATTTTTCAAATCCTGACCAAAATGTTTTTTTTTTTTTTTTTTTACACCCCAAAAGGTGATTTTGATGTTCCTGCACGAAATCACCTTTTGGACAGGAGTTGAACATTTTCTGTGCCCTTGTTCATGAGGTAGGGTTATAGAAAGGCTTGAGGTGGGGTCATAAGAAGGCTGTGTTGAAAATTTGGTGTGAAAATATTATAAAACAAAGTTATGAGTCTACATTAAATTTTGCGAATGGAGGCTCGAATATTTTTACCCCAAATTTACAACATAGCCATGTATTTACTGCATCTCATGAATGTGATAGCTCTCGTTTTTCAAATCCTGGTCAAAATGTTTTTTTCACACCCTGAAAGGTGATTTTGGGGTGCCTACATGAAATCACCTTTCGGATAGGAGTTGAACATTTTCTCTGTCCTTGTTCGTGAGGTGTTGTCATAAGAAGGCTACTGTATGTTCGAAATCTGGTACAAAAATATTTAAGAAAAATTATGAGCCTATGTTGAATTTTACAAATGCAGGCTCGTAAGTTTGGTAATATTCAATATTTTTACATCAAATTTTCAACATAGCCATTTCTTTTACCTCATGAATGTGACCAATGTCATTTTTCAACTCCTGCTCAAAATGTGTTTTTGTGTTCCAAAAGTTGATTTCATAGTCCCTGCACGAAATCACCTTTAGACCAGGAGTTAAACATTTTCTCTGCCCTTCTTCATAAGGGATGATCATAACAAGGTTGTGTTGACAATTTGGTATACAGATATCACAAAACAACAGATTTATGAGCCTACATTACGTTTTGCAGACGCAGGCTTGTAACTTTGGTAATTTTCAATATTTCCCCTACTCTAAATTCCTCAGCTGCAGCCCTATTGGCTCTGGCCAGAGTTTTTTATTACTGAGGGAAGTGACATAAAAACAAGATTACTGTCTTTGGGCTTTATTAGCTTTGGCTGATTTCTATACATGACATCAAAATGCCCTGTTTATGATATCATAATTATCTCCACAACAGCAGGTTGGGATGTCATAAACAGAACTGTGACTGCAGAAGAAGACAAGTAGACAGAGCAAATAGGACTGGGATCCTGTTTCCATGCAAATGTCCTTAGTAATAAACAAATAAGGGTGGCTCTTACATAAAAGGGTGAAATGTAAGCTAAATTGTGTCTAGATATATTTTTTAAAGGTGTCCCAACAACATCAAGGGCTCTTTAAAGGTCTGTTACATTGCAAGCAAATATTTGCATTGACAAATGCTTGTTTATACTTTTTTTTACTTCTTGCAACATATGTTAAGGTCCTAATCTATTATGTAAAGCAGTCCTCATCAATGTATGACCTGAATGCACACTTTGTTGTTCATGATCATAGTCAGTGCATTTTGTTTGTAGCATGGTGCATGGGAGTCAGGAAATCCCCACAAGTTAAATTTCTGAGGTACAGAAAATAATAAAAATGTGTAATCACCGTTGCCATGTGTAATGGAGGTAGGGGACGCATGTAAATGTTACTAATATGAAGTGTCTTCTTTATATGTATGAAATTACTTTCCTAGGAGGGAGTTTGCAGTTAAGACTGTGCTCTGCTTTAAATTAAATATTTAATGGTTCAAATTTATTTTACATTTTTCTTTGTTATGGCAAGTCAGTCACTGAGCAGACCCCCCTTGGAACTATAATAATTTCCCCCAGTGAGTCTCTGTTTGCTCATAACACATTATTATGCTGCTCAACTAAATAGCTTTCCATTCACATGTCCCAGCAGACGTGATTTTCCTTACATAAAGCTTATGCCTAAGGCGTAGATGGCTCCCGGGATCACCTTATTACCTCAGCACTTTGTCTTGCACTGATTGCAGCAGTAGAGTACCGCAGTATAGATGGCTCATCCCCTAATAACCTCCAAAGCAGAAGTGCTCCAAGGTGAGTGACATGCAGAATGAGGTTCATAGCCATCACCCCTTACCCAGATTCCAGGAAAGCACAAATGGTGGTATTTAAGAGGCAGAAACTGGTCAGGCAGTTATAGCATGCAGTTTTCTCTTCAAGATTTCAGCATGAATGCTGCAGATTATGTCAGCTTTTCTAATTTTTCCATTAAAATTGCTATTTGAAGAATCTATAAGCACAGGGAACATACGTTTATATACTGTAAAACTGTTAATGAAAACAGTAAATTTAATCTTGCTATTTTCACAGGTGCATGCATCCAGCATAGTTACCTTTACAGCGATCGCATATAAATGTTTATAAAGTGTAGCACATACTTTATTTGGAGCACAACAGTATTAATGCACAGTATAAGAAGGACGCAGTGGCTTGCATCTTGTGACGATGGCATCTAATGCAAACATAACTCATAACTAAAGTGAAATCAACTAAAAAGTCTTAATCTTTATTGTATAAATATTTTAAACATGCTGCATCAGTGCTGCTTTTATCTCATGCAAACCACACCTTTAACTTAATGTTAATCAACTAAAAATGTCAGCAGTGCTTTTAACTCCACTTTTAAATCACTAAGCGCTATACTGTACATACTGTATTAATCTTTATTTGCTTAACTCTTTATCAACTTAAAACATATATCAGCACTGCTTTTAGTTCTGGCAGACCACTAAGCACTGTACATACTGCACTTAATAAATCTTTATTTTATAAACTGTTAAACAACTTTAAATATGTTGCATCAGCATCCTTTTTTTGCTTGAGGGAACTACCGCTGGCAACCACAGCTGACAACAGCGCCTGAAATTGACTGCACCAGAACCTGTCAGAACCCACAAACTGACTTTATATGGAATATGGTTGAAAATAGTGGAAAATACAGTAGTGGAACACTCAGTGAAAGCAATAAACTTTATACAGTGCCCCTAAACACAACGCCACTGGCCACCAAGTAGCAATGCAGGCATACAAAACAGCAAAGAATGCCTGCACAAGAGCAATATGGGCCAAAAAATCAAACTACTCTAAGGAAGTGTTAACCAAGTCCTGGAAAGATGGACGTGGATTTTGGAACAACATCTCCGAGGTGACAGGGAATGTCCCCAAAGAGACCCCGTCTATGCTCAACATAAATGATACTACAACCATTGATCCTTAGATCATAGCTGACACTTTCAATTAGATTTTTGCAGACCTTGGTCATGTTCTACCCCCTAACGTCTTTGACCCCACCCCCTCTTCCTGCAGTTCACATTCAGCAGAAAATACAAGGTCACACCCACCATTCCACTTCAAAGTGGTGAGCAAAGAACAAGCAAAGAAATACTTTCTCAAAATACTTGGAAAAACTAGGCAAAGTGGGGATTCACTTGACCTAAAGCTCATCACCCTCACCATTGATGAGATATAGTCCCCCTTGACAAAGGTCCTTAACCGCTCCCTCATGCTCTCCCAATTCCCACAAAAATGAAAAGCCACCTTAGTTACACCAGCACACAAGTCTGGGGATAGGGCATTGCATGGGAACTACAGGCCCCTATCAATCCTCCCACCACTTTCCATAGTGTTAGAGTGAATTGTGTCCGATCAGTTGGTAGAATACATGGAAAAGTAGAATCTTTATTGTAGTCAGCAACATGAGTTTCGCAAAGGGCACAGCACTACTACTGCACTGCTTGAATTTTCAAACTACATACATCGTGCCTTGGAGAAAGGTCAATTAGTTGGAGCAATGTTCATTGACCTTTCCAAGGCATTTGATACTGTAAATCACTCCTTACTTATCGAACAATTATCTGATCTAGGTTTATCCACTGACACCGCCAATTGGTTCAACAGTTACCTCAGCAGACACACTTAACAAGTCAGGATTGGTGATACACTCTCCGCAAAACAACCGGTTCATTCAGGTGTCCCACAAGAGTCTATCCTGGACCCACTACTTTTCACCATATTCCTGAATCAGCTCCCAGCCTCCTGTCATGGTCAGATCCTAGTCTACGCAGATGACATGGTTCTTTACTCAAGTAATATTGATCCCACACTGCTGGCTAATCAATTGCAGACTAGCTTTACCAACGCTGAGGCCTAGTTCCACTCACAGAAGCTAGTCCTTAACTACACAAAAACAAAAACGATGTTGTTTCACAGTGCACAAAACAGATTCCGCTCCCACCAGCTGAAAATCAGAAATAGCTCAGGCATTATCCTAGAACAGACTCGACTTTTTAAGTATTTAGGTGTGAAATTGACAGCACTCTGTCATTCTCAAGCTATATTGATAATGTTACCAAAACAGTGAATACCCGTATTGGGCTACTATACAAACACAGACACTGCCTTACCCAGGAAGCCCTCAAGCTTGCTATACATAGTTCAGTAGTCTCAGTAATTGATTATGGGCTTGGGATCTATGGATCTGCCTCTGACACTGGCCTGCGCCGTGTCACCACTGCCCTTAACAAGGCCTACTGTCTTTTGACTGTTGCCACCCACCTGACACACACATGCGACTTATATGAGCAAGCAAACTGGCTTCACCTCAAAGGCAGCCTATCCTATCAATCATGCCTAATAGCGAAAAAGGCCTCCCTCGGTCAATTGCCTCCTGGTGTATGGTCAATGTTTAGGTCGCAAAACCACACCTGGCATACTAGACGCACCTTGAACCACGTGTTCATAGTGCATCGCTGCCGTACCACCCAAGGGCAATTCTCATCTGCATACAGAGAACCACTGTGGCATAATTCACTCCACTGTGATGTTACCAAAGACCAAACACTGGGCTCCTTCAAAAAGAAACTTCATCAAGCACTAGTTGCCAATGCCTCCTGTGACTGCCGCGCATAAAACAACTTGGGCCTGTTTCTGCTCCTTCGCCCACAGCTTACCCTACCCTTCCTCCACCCTACCCTTGCTACTACCCTATAACTTAACTGCTTTCCTGAGGTCCCCATTAACCAATCCTAGCATCAAACTATGCTTGCTGCTCCATAGAGGGCATCATCAGTTCCTGCACTGATTACCCCGCTAGAGTGCACTTTTAAAGTGAATGACGCAACCCATGTTTGTCTCCTGATATTCCCCTACTGGCAACCCTCCCTCTTGCTCAGACAATGCCTTTGGCTGTATCCCTGCTGTGGAACAATGTTAGGCCCTAGCCCTTAGCTTCTGTCTGTCCTGTAAGACCATGTCCCTAGTTGTTGTCTTTCCCTCATTTTGTCTCTGACAATGCCATTGGGCTACATCTTTTTCTTCCTGTAGCTGGATCCCAACCCTAATGCCCTTCCTTGCTAGTTAAGCTTACTCCTAGCCACTGTATGTCTGCAAAATACCTGTTTTTGTAACTTAAATCCATATGTGCTTATTTTATTGTTACCTACTGTTTTGTAAAAGAGCCTTTGGCACAAAGATATTAATTCCAAGACTGAAATAAATAAATAAATAAAATAAATGATCACTAAGGACAGTAGCAGCTATTGTGAATAAGGCTTTTCATTTAAACTATCACACAGAACAGCACAGAACTGCCAGTAGTAATACTCTGTCCCAAATCAGTATTTCATATTTAAGTATGGCTTTACATTTATCAGTAAGGACAGCACTGGCTTCACAATAAAAAAAATTGCAGAGAATTGCCAGTAGTAATACTCAGTCTGAGATCAACTTTCAGTATGGACAACTCCAGCTCTGCATTTTCCAAATTGTTCATAAATGGCAGCAGCTACTGAACAGCTGATCATCTGATGGAGGATTACTGGGAGCACAAAGTTACCTTTGCGCACAGTGTTTAAATGAGCCCAATCAAAGAGGTGTTGTGGAGCTTCCAACAGGGCAGACACTTTTCTTTCTAATGCAGTTGGATTTCAGCATAAACTATAAATATTGCTCGATAGACTTCTTCAAATCTGCCTAGGCTGGTGACGATCACTGCTTTATGGTCAGAGAGACTTGCAGTGGGACCTAAATGAGATAAACACGCAGCACAGAACTTGGATGCCTCCCTTTCATCGGCATCAGGCTCCAGAGGTGCAACATGTGGCCTGCTTACCTCTGGAGTCACTATGCCCCCAGACACACCGAACTCTCAAATCATGGCATTACTGGAAAAGATCCGGGCAATGGGGGAAGACACTAATCACCTACTGGCTGCAGTGGAAGCCTGATTCACAGAGCTGGACACAAGGGTGTAAACAAATGCCTCACAAATTGCCAAGCTTACTTCAGAAGGGACGCATCAGCGGGAGAGAAACGTGGCCTTTGTGCAAGATGTACATTTTCTCCAAGCGAAGGTTGAGGCACTGGAGAGCACACAGAGACCAGTGAATGTTCACATTATAGGTTTTCCTCCCAGACTGGTGGGGAGAACGGAGCTCCTGCCGATGGTAAAGTGACTTATTTTCACAGACCTGGGCTTGCTGGCTGAAGATTCTGGCATTTCTGTCTTAAAGGCCTTTGCTATTCCCATCAGAGTCAGACTTCGGAGTACTGTCGGAGGCTCGCATTCCTTTGCTGCAGGCTGCTTGGCAACGTGGGGATTTAATATGGGAGGGCAGAAAAATAGCCTTTTTCCCAGATATATCTTCTCAAACTCAGAATCGGAAACAAGCTCTACAGTTTACCAAGAAAACCCTTTTGGAGAATTGGATTTCTGCCCAACTCATATTCCCTGCATGTCTGCAAATTCGTCATGCCAATAAAATGCATATTCTGACAGACCTCGAAGCTGCGGCTGCCTTTGCTTCAAAATGAATAATTGTTCAACATGCTCCCACAGATCATGAGGAGGACTCAGAGTCAGATTTGGATCCTAATGACTGAAGCTGCTCTGCCGGGGTTTTGGACTTCTCTTTTTGCCATTTTGGCAATCTGTGGTCTCTTATGTTACTGTTCTGCTTGAATTTCCAATGACTGCAATTTGCTGCACTACATCTGATTGTTTAAAGTTATTAAGCCATGCTGGATCATACTCTAATGATATCCTTACTGTTTTATTTACAGTTTACCACTTTACCCATAATGTATACCTGTTCATGGTAGGAGTATCTGTCAGTCTGCTTCACTCAATTTGTGAACTATTCTTATAATTCCTGTAAAGAGCCTGCTTCCCTACCAGCCATATGGTATATGCTATTGACGTGGGGGTGCTATTCAGCGTAATTGAACCAAGAACTTCTGCTAAGATTTCTTCTAAGGTTTCATTGTGGGGGGGTTCAGTCTCCCAACGTATACTATCTATCCTGCGAGGGGTGGGAAATTGTGGCTACTATCCTATATGTTATAGAATAGGTGAGAGTGGACTCTTCTACACCATTATGTTGCTGGACTTTACTCCTAAGATGCATTTGGCAATCCAGGGGTAATCAATGGACATATGTTTCGTATACGAACTGCTGAGTGATCTATAGCTTGTACATTGATGCTATGGTCCATTTGTTCTTTACTTCAGCTGTATCAAAGGGAAACGTCCATGTGCCATTAGGCTCCACCTGCGTGTGAAGCGAGGCCCGATTAGCAAATGTAAAAGAGAAGTAAATGTGGCACTTACAGGTTACTATTTTATTTTAATTCATATCTGGTTGATCCTGCACCCTCCCCATCAGCATTTTTTTTTTAATTTAAAGTTTATTCAGTGTTATTCAAATACAGAGAGAGGATCTCCTATTACATTTGTATAACCAGTGTACAAAGTGTCAGTATATACTTGGAAAAGGATCCACTCTCCCCCCTCCCCCCCCCCCATCCCACCCTCCGTTCACACAGGGAGAATCTTTCTAGTAACAGAGTCCCTATTACCAGATGCAGAACTTCTATGCACTCTGAAGTGAATACAGAATAACCAGAGGACCCCAGTGTTTGAGAAATTTCTGCGACTGGTTATGTAAACTAGCAATAGTCTTCTCTAGGCGAAGATTGGCCAACAATTCCTGCAACCATTCACTGTAAGAAATTTCCATCTCATCCTCCCCATCAGCATTTTAAGTCTAAACGCCTCCCCGTCATGCCCACAAGTACCCGTGGCTGTCCCTGTAATGACGTGCCAGGCGGGGAGCTGTCAGGGTGTCTCCATAGGCTTGTGATAGCCTAAGATTGCTGAACAGCTCCAGTTTGGAGCCCGTGTACCTCTGTGACATATGGAAACCAGGTACAGACAGCTAGTGTGCCTGTTAGTCTGTACCTGGTCTCGGTATTGCAAGAATACCAATAGACTCAAAACCGGAGCGATCTGAAGCTACAGCAATACATATAATCCGTAGAGTGGTAGATTCAGATCACTCCGTTTGAGTCTGTTAATATTACACAACCAGACAGAACTAACAAACACCAGCTAGTCTGTACCTGTCTCCATATGTCACGGAGGTACACGGGCTCCAAACCAGAGCTGTTCAGCAATCTTAGGCTATGACAAGTATATAGAGACACTGGCTGCTCCCCGCCTGACATGTCATTATGGGGACAGACGCGGGTGCTTGTGGGTGTGACGGGGAGGGTGTTTAGACTTAAAATTCTGGTGGCAAGGGTGCAGGATCAACCAGATATGAATTAAAATAAAATAGTAACCTGTAAGTACCACATTTATATTTCTATTTTCACATTTGCTAATCGGGGCCCGCTTCACACGCAGGTGGGGCCTGATGGCACATGGACGTTTCCCTTTAAGTGAATATAATGTCTGCTGTATTTCATAAAATACTATAAATAAAAAGTAAAAAAAAAAAAATATGAGCCCAATCAGCGAAATTTACTGTGCGCATGAATTAACAGTTTTACAGTATTTGGACTTTAGTAGGGCCTTTGCTGTAACACCTCTTTGGGGCAGTTATCAAAAAATTGGAACATTTTAAGATAAACACCACTCTTGTAAACTGGATCATTGAACGGCTATCCGAAAAATGCCAAAGGCTGCTTGTCAATGAACATATTTCTGATGTCAGGTAGGTGACTGGTGGTGTCCCTAAGGGATCAGTACTGGGCCCTAGCTTATTTAAAAAAATTATTGCTGATGTAACATCAGCTCAAAATGATGTGACAAAACACGCTGATGACACTAAAATAGGTTGCCCGTTTAAAATTATAATTGAATCAGATTACTTACAGAGAGACTTAGACATTATTTCCAGATGGGTAGCTACATGGAGAATTAAACTTAATATGAATAAATGTAGAGTCACGCATGTTGGTAGGGACGGTGGCATGCATAACTATACCCTATGTGGGACTCCTTTGATTAAGTCTACATCTGAAAGAGACCCGGGGATTATATTAGCTAATATTATGGGAACTGTTGACCAGACAAACAAAGCTGCTGCTAAATCTCACAAAATAATATGGGCCATAAAGAGGAATATTGTAGCAAGAGAAAGAAATGTACTAATTCTTCTCTATAGAGTATATGTACGTCCTCATGTAGAATATGCCTCCCAACTAGAGTACCCTTTCAGAAAAAGTCAAAGGGATAAGCTGGAGAGAGTTCAGAGGAAATTCACGAAGAATATCGAAGGCATGAATGGTAAAGGATGCCAGGATAGGCTTCAGCCGCTTGATCTAATGTCTTCAGAAACCAGACCTATGTGAGCAGACCTACTATTCATGTACGACTTAATGCAAGATCCATTTCTCCTATTTGAATTGGGAATCATCTTTAAGTAGGGCAACAGAGACATTAGGGGTCACCCATTGCAGATTAGAGGCGTCAGATTTAAACACATTAAAAGAAAATATTTTTACACATCTCGTGTGGTGAACCTCTCGAACTCCTTGCCTGAGGAAATAATCATAAGTAAAATGAATGCAGAATGTAAGAAAAAATTGGGCAAGTATATGCATTCTGGCATCACTCTTAGATATTTTTAGGATTAAAGGACAGGAGCTCATATGAGCATCGCCTACTTGCTCCTTGCAAATCTTAGTATGAACCTTAGTATCGTAGTATGAACTTCTCAGTTCCCTTTACATATAATAGAAGATAATACTGCATGGTTAACCATGCACAACAAGGCTGTGTTTCCTTCAGAGGGTTCTTCTGATGGCACCATAGGGACAAAGCGATGGGGCCTGACGAGGATTCACCCCAGAATTCTAAACGAACTAAGGGGAAAACTAATGACACCACTATCTACCATTTTTAACAAATCATGGGAGGATGGTGTGGTACCTAAGGACTGGAGGAGGGCGGATGTGATTCCCCTTCACAAAAGTGGGAGCAAAGCAGAGGCAGGGAACTACAGACCTGTTAGCTTGACCTCAGTGATAGGGAAAATGATGGAATCACTTCTGAAAGAAAGAATTGTTGAGTACCTAGGGGCCAGAGGGGCACAGGACCCAAGGCAGCATGGATTCACAGCGGGAAGGTCACGTCAGACGAATCTAATAGAGTTCTTGGCCTGGTGACCAAAGTAATGGACCAGGAAGGGGGCTGTGGACATGGCCTACCCTAGACTTTAGCAAGACGTTTGACACAGTCCCACACAAAAGATAATAAACAAATTAGCCAGCCTGGGAGTGGGTCCCAGGGTAGTAGCCTGGGTAAAACATTGGCTGGAAAACAGGACACAGAGGGTAATAGTAAACGGAGTCCACTCCGAAGAAAGGGGGGTTACTAGTGGGTTACCGTAGGGTTCAGTCCTTTTTAATGTCTTTATAAGTGACATTGCAGAGGGACTGGAAGGAAAAGTATGCCTCTTTGCAGATAACACAAAGATCTGCAACAGGGTTGATACACAAGGGGGGATGGAAAGGATGAGAAGGGACTTGGCAAGGTTGGAGGAATGGTCAAAAGTATGACTGCTTAGCTTCGGTGCAGAGAAGTGCAAAGCAATACACCTGGGAAACAAAAACCCAGAGGAAGAGTACAGAATGGGGGGGAGGTAATAACAACAAGAAAAATGGAAAGGGACCTGGGGGTAGTCATATCAGATGACCTAAAGGTAAGCAAGCAATGTGAGAAGGCAGTAGGGATGGCTGGGGGGATACTAGGATGTACAGGGAGAGGCATCACCAGTAGAAAACAGGAAGTTGTTATCCCTCTGTACAGACAGTTGGTGAGACCCCATTTGGAGTACTGCATGCAGTTCTGGAGACCCTATCTCCACAAGGACATAGGCAGGATGGAGGCTGTCCAGAGGAGGACAACTAAAATGGCGTAGGGTCTGCAACAGAAGCCATATGAAGAGAGACTAAAAGAGCTTAATATGTATACCCTTGAGGAAAGGAGGGAGAGTGGAGACATGATAGAAACTTTTAAGTACCTCATGGGAATCAACAAAGTCCAAGAGGGTAGTATCTTTCAGAAAAAGAGATGTGCAAGAACAAGGGGGGACAGCTCGGGGGCAATGTGAGGAAGTATTTTTTCACAGAGAGGGTGGTAGATGCATGGAATGGCCTTCCTGAGGAGGTTGTTTGGTCAAAAACAGTGGGGGAATTCAAGAATGTATTGGACAGACATAAGGCAATTCTTGTGGGGGGGTAGGAAGAAGCTGTTGGTTAACTAGGATCTGCAACTTATCCAATAGATAGGGAAATGGGCAGACTAGGTGGGCCAAACGGTCCTTATTTGCCATCAAAGTCTATGTTTCTGTGTTCTGTGTTCTGTGTTTCTGTGTGTTGTTTTGTTGTAGTGTATAGTTTGAAATATAACATAAAAATGCACCTTTTTTCTAAGAAATCTTTAATTTTTTATTATAAAATAAAACTTAGATATATATATACATATTTAGCAAAACTGTTGTTAATGCTCTAGTTATGTCTAAAATGACAAATGTAGGAAAATGTTGCATTAGAGTTTTCCACGTAACAACTCCCCACCCTGCACACACCAACAGGCATCTGGAGTGTGCCTTGGGGGTCATCAGCCCTAACGCTCACCACATTCCATAAGTAAATAAGCTGAGATAGGTATAGCATAGGAGAATGGGGTGAGTTTTAGGACTGATGACTCAAGGCACACCTGTCACGCCTGTTGGTGTGTGTAGGGGGGGGGTGGGGTGTTAGGGCTGGAAACTCTGACACATTTCCCTACTTTTGTTGTTTTAACCCTAACTAGAGCATTAACAATGTTTTTTTTTGTAATTTATTACCTTACTTTTTGAGATAGTATAATCGTGTCTGCATTTGCCAGTGGGACTGCAGGGTACTCCAGGCCCTGCACTCCCATGCCTCCATAGATGTGTATATGTATGTAGCTGTGGAAGCATAGGGCCTGCCAGGCCCTGCGCTTCAATTTATAGGACAGTATACTAAGGTTCATACTAAGGTTCAGAGAGAGCAAGGGAGCCAAGGGCCCATGAAAGCTCCCATGCTAATCAAAAGTCATAATATCTTGGGAATGTATCTGATAATAGATAAGCATCCAACCATGCTTTAAACTCTATTCTTTTTTTACTAATGATGGTGTTAAGTGGAAGTTTATTTCATGGATTAATAACCCTCAAAGTGAAGAAAAATTTCCTCCTCGGGTAATTAAAGGTCCTTCCAATTAGTTGGAGAGGATGCCCTTTGGTATCATGAATGTTGTCTTTTAAATTGTAAACCTAATTCTGTCATCGAGACAGGGTCCTGGATGATATCTTATAAGAATAATAAATCCCCCGTAACCGACGAGTCTCCTGACAGCAGGTTGAGGCCGTATAATCTTTCTTCATAGGACTGATAATGCAAACCTTTTATATGTTTGGTGTACTTCCGTTGAACTTTTTCTAGCTGATTTATATGGGACTTCTTATATGGGCACCAAAGTTGTGACACATACTCAAGATGTGGCCTGGCATAAGCCCTGTATAGTGGCATTATCACCCGAGGGTCTCTTGTAGCGATGTTATGTTTAATAGACCAGATAATATTATTTGTTTTATTAACAGCTTCATTAATATGGCGAGCATATTCCATATTGTTAGAAACTAGCACCCTTAGATCTTTCTCATCTGTAGTGCTCACTAAAGTACAGTTACCCAAGACCTAAGATGTCATGGGATTCTGTGGGCTTAAGTGCATTACCTTGCATTTGTTATTATTTAACTTCACACCCCATTTAATGACCCAAGCGGAGATTATGTCCAGATCGCATTGGATAATGTCATTGTCATCATTACTGGCACTAGGGCCTCCAATTTTGATATCATCCGCGTATTTGATTGATGTAGACAAGTGGTTTATAGTAAGATCAGAAATGAAGGCCTGGAACAAACATGGGCCGAGCAGTGAGCCTTGGGGTACCTCACTGGTGACATGGCCCTCATCTGACAATTGTCCATTAATAATAACTCACTGGGTATTATTAGTGAGCCAGTTACAGGTTCATGTAATTATTTAAGGTCCATTATTATTTAAGTTTTGTAATTTGATCCTTAGAGCCCAATGAGGCATAACATTGAAGGCCTTGCTAAAGTCTATAAAGACAGTATCACATGGAGTTCTATTATCTACTGGCTGGCTAATTTTTTCAACAGTGACCAAATTGTCAGCATAGCCATTGTATTATCCACCTCAAGTACCCAGTGTAGAAAATTTTCGAATCCCTGCCAAAACGTTATTCTGCGCAACTGCAATGCCATTCTAAGCCACAGGTGTGAAAAAACATTTTTGTCAGGATTTTAAAAATGACAGCTGTGATGTTCACGAGGAGTGGTAATAAGAAGGCTATGTTGAAAATCTGGGCTCAAAATATTTAAAATTTCCAAAGTTACGAGCTGGCGTAGCGAAATTGCAAGGAGTGGTCAAAGCTTTACCATTTTTTTACATTTTGACCCCAAAGTTTCAACGTAGTCTTCTTATGACTGCACCTCATAAACCCCATGTGGAAAAGTTTCAAATTCATGCCAAAATGCCATTCTGTGCCACAGTTGTGAAAACGCGTTTTGGACAGGATGTGAAAAATGACAGCTGTACTGGTCATAAGGTGGTGTAAAAAAATGGCTTATGTTGAAAATTTGGGGTGAAAATATTAAAAATTACCAAAGTTATGTGCATGCATAGAAACATTCAACAAATGTTCATATCTCGGGCATTTTAAGGAATTTTTTCACCAAACATGGTTTTGGGATTCTCAATCACGAACACTGCTGATGAATGTCAGATTCAGTCCTGAAAGGTGATTTCATGGAGCAACCACAAAATCACCTTCCAGGCCTGATTTAACAAAATGACATTGACAGTGTTCATGATGTGGGGTCCCAAAAAGGCCATATTGAAACTTTGGTGAAAAAATACCTAACAATGGCAAAGTTATGAATATAAGCTCAAAACGCCATTGAAATACATTATACGGCACTTACCTTGATTCCTCAGTTCATGGTTCAGCTTTGAAGAGTGCAGACATGTCTTGGTCCACAGAAGATGACACCGTATAACCTCCAGTGACAAGTATAGGGTAAGAGGGGTATGGGGTGGTGGGTTCTCTGTTGGAGGGTCGGATGGGGAAGGGGGGATGGTGGGGACGACACAGGACCGTTTTCTTTTTTCAGGCTTAAAAAAAAGACATCGGGGGACTGTTTTCTTTTTTACATGCTTACACTAAATAAATATTTCAGGACACTGGAGTGGGCTCCCTAGTGTCCCACACTGCTGGGGTGGGGGTGGCTAACAATAGAAGGATAAGGAGGACAGAGATCGGAGGGTGGGGAGTGCCACTAGACACCAGGAACAATAATTAAAATTAGGGGATGGTGATTGAAGGGTGGGAGGTGCCACTAGACACCAGGGAATATGTTTTTTTTTTATGTGAACAGTGATCAGCGGGTGGGTGGGGCCACTAGAAACCAGGGAAAAGGACGGTTCACAACTAGCACTGCGAGTGGCAGCATGACTCCAGCTGTGGCTGCAGAAGTCAAGAAATTCCTGGTGTTCTCATGCAGAGAACTGGGGGAAGTGCTTTTCTTGCTAAGCTGGGCACCTGGAATTTTGGGTACCTAGAAATCATATTTGTGTGCACAGTGTTAAAACAAACATCAGAATCTAGCTAAACGGGTCTCATTAAGCTAGGTTCTAATGCTTGTTTTTAAAAAATCATGGCATTTTTATATATTTTCTACGTTTGACACTTCATGGAAAAAAAATTAACAAGATGGCAATTGGCACGGCACAAAACCAGTACTGCGCATGCACCAGAAAATATTATCTCAAAACCCTTACTGCGCATGTGCAAGTCAGAATATACTAAAATGTAAAGCCTTATAACTCTTAAATCCTTTGATATTTTTTCACCAGACCTGTCAAAGGTACTACCTTGGGACATGACACATGTCTCTTGAATGACTGTGGCAAAAATTCCTTTCCATGTAGGGTGTAGACGAGAGCAACATAAAGCAATGTTAAGTATAGGAAAAAAATATTTTTCTGAAAATGCCACATGCAGATCTTAGAAACCACACAAGCTGCTGTTACAAAAATGTCCACACATCAAGACTTTGACTCCTAGACAACACATGCAAAATTTCAGCTCATTCCATCAAAGACAGGCAAAGATATCAATGTGGAAAATTTGAATTTTATTATTAAACAGGCTACTCAACCCTAACTATAGGAGCACAATAATATATTCTTTGCAAAGAACTACGTTAATGCATCAGTTAGGATTGATATCAAACCATAAAAAGGAGAGAAATACGATATTAGGGTTTTCAACCCTAACCTCTCCCCCTGCGCACACCAGCAGGAATCGGGGGTGCCTTTTGGTCATCAGCCATAACGCTCACCCCATTACATAAGTAAATAAGCTGATATGGGCGCAGTATAGGAGAATGGGTTAATGTTATGGCTGATGACCCAAGGCACACCCCCAATGTCTGTTGGTGTTTGCAGGGTGGGAGTGGGGATTTAGGGTTGGAAACCCTAATGTATTTCCCTCCATTTTACTGTTTGATATCAACCCTATCTCATGCATTAATGTCATTTTTTGCAAAGAATTTCTTTACTTTTTGAGATGGTGTAATCGTAGCCTTATTTGCCTGTGGGAGCGCTGTACCCTTCAGGCCCTGTGCTTTCATTCCTCCATGGATGCGTATATGTATGTCACTGTGATAGGGCCTTGGACTTCTGTTTATTGGACAACAGTGACCAAATTGCCAGCCTAGTCATCTTATTACCCTACCTCATGTATGTAGTACAGAAAAGTTTCGAATCCCTGCTAAAATGTAATTCTGTTCAACTACATTGCCATTCTGCCATATTTTGGCCAGGATTTGAAAAATGACAGCTGTGACATACATGAGGTTGGGTAATAAGAAGTCTGTGTTGAAAATTAGGGATCAAAGTCTTTAAAATTCAAATGTTACGAGCGTGCATATTGAAATTAAAATGAACGGTCATAACTTTGTCATTTTTACATATTTTGATCCCAAATTTTCAACATGTCCTTCTTACAAACATACGAAATTTGCCAGCGGATAAAGGCCTCGAGATCTATCAAGACTGCTCGAATGTGCAGCTAGCACACCTTATTCTGCAGCTTCTTATGACCCCCACCTCATGAATACTATGACTATCATTATGTAAATCCCGTCCCAAAGGTGAATTTGCCAAGCGACCGCAAAATCACCTTTCAGGTGCAGTTTGTGTAATGGCATTCATATTATTTATGAGTTGGGGTCCCCAAAAGGCCATGTTGAAAATTTGGGGTCAAAGTGTCAAAAAATTGCTAAGTTATACATAAAAGTTGAAACCTCCATTGAAATACATTGAACCGCATTTATCTTAGTTTCTCATTTTGCAGCTGCTGGTTCCAGCAGCAAGACGTGTCTTTGATCCGGGAGTGGATCTCGAACCTGGGACCTGTTCAGGTGAGTGATGGTGTGTGGGGGTGTACTGGGGTGTGTGGGATGGTGGATGCTGAGTGAGAGGTGGGGGTGGTGGATCAGATCTGCAAGTGACTGTTTTATCTTTAAAAAAAACAAAAAAAACATTGAGGACATTTTTTCTTTACAGGTACTTGGACACAATTGGTGGCAGGTGGGGGGTACCCACTAGGGTACCCACTAGACACCAGGGAACATACAAATACAAGGGGCACAGTTATCAGGGGGGTGGGGGTTACCACTAGACACCAGGGAATATATAAAAATACAAGGGGACAGCAATCGGGCAGGTGTGGGATCCACTAGACACCTGGGAATACAAAAATACAAGGGGGACAGTGATTGGTGGGTGGGGGGTGCTACTAGACACCAGTGAATATAAAGATACAAGGAGACAGCAACTGGCATTTGGGGGGTGCCACTAGACCCAGGGAAAAATGTTTATTGTCAGGGGGAAGGTGATCGGCAGGTGGGGGTGCCACTAGACACCAGGGAAACCAAATGGAGACGAGGGATGGGTATCGGAGGGTGGAGGGTGCCACTAAATATGAGGGAAGTACACAAGATTACATGAGACGGCAGCAGAATTCAATCAGAAGAGTCTCCATTCATGAAAAAAGGATCCTTTTTTGTGACTCGTGATACGAAAAAGGATTCTTTTTTTCATACCATGAGGTTATGAAAAAAGATTCTTTATAGTAAAAAAAAAAAAAAAAACATTTCTAGGGCACATCTGCAACGGTGAAGTGCAGATTACACCTAAGGGGGTCCTGATCACCCAGACATATGTGTTGGTGTTTCTCTATGATACCAGTTTAATAACTTTTGACTTTTTCTTTTGGAAAAAATGGAAACAGGATGGCAGCAAATGAAAAAAGGTATACTGTAATACGAAATAGGATTCCTTTTTAATTTCATACAGCTATTCTGTAGTGCTTACTGAGCATGCTCAGAAATGTTTTTTTCCAAATTAAAAAATTAAATAGTTTTGGAACAGATTATTATTTTTTGACCAGACTAGCAGAAGGCACATCTGTGGGCTAGTCCCATTCTGCCCTGAAAATGTCAGTACTAAGATTCCAAACCCTCTGGGCTGTAGGCAAGTTCAAAGAAAAATCCCACCCAAGTCAATGAGTGAAAAAATGCTTTTTTCACCTCTCCGTGACTCAGAAACTGCACATCTGACTGGAACATAACTTGCCACATCCAGAGATCTACCCTGGGCAATGGTACATGCAAATTTTCATGCAAATCCATTGAATGGCTGAGAAGCTATTAAAGTGCAACTTTGGGATTTAACATTGTCTACTCAACCCTAACTATAGGGGCATGACCGCACCCCTATAATATATGTATGTATGTGTACATATATATGCATATTATTTTTTGGTAAATTTTTTACGATAGAAAAAAAAAAACATAAACACACCCTCACACTGCTACTGAAAACCCACCCAGGCAAAGAGTGGGTTTCTGTTTAAAAAATAATAAAACACCAAAAGATTTTGCTTTAGGGGATGGTGTGGAGTCTGTGTGTTTGGGGGAAATGAGAGTAAAACAACAGTTGACACAAGCTTCCATTCTAACTAAAAAAGGTATTATAGGCTGGCTCCAAATTGAGGTGGTAAGGTGCCCACACTGCCTGCTCGCAACCTGGATTTGTGCCATGCACCTCGGACGACTGCAGCAGAGTTCGGCAGCGAGGGTAAAGAGCACCCACATGAACACTTTCCACCTTGGTGGAGGGAATGGATTGCACCACTGCTTGAGTGGCTGCTAGTGATAGACAAGTAGAAATGCACTTGATGGCATGGGTGGCCACCTCCTGCTGTGTGACTCTTCAGGATGCCAAGATGTGAGGAGGGAAGGAAGAAAATGGGGAAAAGGTCCACCATCCTTCAGTGTGTCTCCACCACAGAACCCAGCCAACCAGTGCACTGTCCTTGCCCCCTGACTGCATACCCAACATCTGTGATGCTTTCTCCGAGGTGAGAGCAGGGACCCCCCCCAAGCAGGGATAAGCTGGAACCAAGGGAATGTCGGAGAAACTGGGAAGCCTGGAGGTAAGAGAAGAGGGTTTAGTCTGGTGGGCAGGGGGAGCACTTGTGGGACCTGAAAGAGAGGGGCACTGAGGGGGCATGGGAAGGAATCCAAAACGTTGTTCTACCTTAGAAGGGTGCAGCAGCATTCCATATCCTGTTCTGTGGTACAACAGTTTCTTGTTAGGATGAAAATCTATGCGCAACAAAGGGGTAACCATATGCTGTATAGAGAATACTGATTGGGGAGCCATGTACAACCAGCCTGTGGTGCCACTGATGTAATCAGAGGCCTGAGATAGCAGCTCAGGCTGTTTGGGCATATGGCTGCCCAACCAGTACGTTTTGTAGTGTAGTTATTAAAAAAAAAAAAAAAAAAGTGAAAGCGGCAGGCAGGTGGTTTCAGCTGAGAAAATGAACTGATTGCCGTATATGTGGCAGCACTATGAAAAACACCACCTGCCTCGAAGATTTCTGGTCAGCTGGAATCCCGCATTCCATGATCTTTGAACTGTGGTACAACAAGGCTTCAGCTAGCATGGAAATCCATGCAGAACAAACCCTCACTATACATTATATTTTCATTACGTATTTAAGGCATTAGCTGGTGGCAGTATGATTTATTTGGTTGGCAGGCAGCGGGTGTTTGAATTAGTCAGTGTACAGATAGCCTTGTTTGCATGGGGCTCCATTTCAGAAAGAGGTCCAAGCAACAGCACACACAGGATAAAATGGTGGGGGGTGGGGGAGGGGAGATGAAAAAAATCTTTCATTGCCACTTCCATCCCAAAATACATTCCCCCAATAAATTTTTAAATATGTTCCAAACTTCACAAGGGAATACTTAGGGCCCCTGTATGCACCTACGGGCCCACATGCATGCAGCTATGCTCAGCCAGAGTCAAACACCCACCTGTCACCATCAAAATCATATAATGTCACAAATAATAAATGAAAATATAAGGGGAGTCAGGTGACTATAAGCATGTGGTCTTAATCGACATGATTGTATTCAGCACTGCAACATGGCTGTCAGCTGCCTGTATGCTGCCTCTCTGAGTGACAGTGATGTCAGATTATACCAGAAAGGGGAATCTCGGACAACTGTCTGGAGTCCCATGAGGTCTGCTTCTTTTTACAGCTGGCAATCATTCCTGTGGGCCAACTGTAAATGCTGCTGATTAGAAGTGGGCTATAACTTCCTGCATCTGCATTATCATTTAAAAAAAGGGAACATTTTGCAAGCCCGGATGCCAGGAGTGGAGGCCGGCAGAAAGGGAGTTGACAGTGTCCTTTGGATGCTTCCCTCCTGGGGGCATGGAACTTGGCAAGCTGCTCTAGTAGTGGCTCCTGATGGGGGTTTTCTGTGGCATAATTGACATCATGGGTGACCACATGCTGCCATACGTCCCCGCCAGCAAGATGACGCCGTGGCAACATGCATTGTGGGTGGTGGGTGGGAGCCCCAGAAAATGGACATCCATAGCACTGGATGATGGCCCTCCCATTGGACCCCTCCTGCCACAGACCACAGCACATACTGCACCTGGCTCCTGACTAACATCCTGGTGTAATGCTAGCTTACTCAGCCCCCCCGCCTCCACTGGCAGGGATATGTGGGACCACCGTGTTTTGTCAGCAGAGGCCTGGGGGAGCCCAAGATAGGCATGGCAGTGAGGGTTGGGTGTGTGGCACGGGGGGGGGGGCGCCTGAATGAGGGCCTGCAGGAGTGGGGCTGCGGGAGCCCAGAGGAGCACAAAAAAAAAAAAGGTGGGGAACGTTTGATAAAGCAGATTGCCCAGGCTTCCTCAGTGGCAGTTATACCCCTGGTGCCTGGCAGCAGGCAGCAATTTCTGATTTCCCCCTTGGGGAAAAAGGGACATAGCAAACAAAGAGAACAAGCAGAGCACCAGGAGGAAGGACCTGCTGGTATAACTAAACTTCTCTACTTGTACTAAGAACTAGAACTCTTGTACTGGGACCTTCAATTTAGGGTTAAAAAAAATAAAGTCTGTTTGTCAGAGTTAGTTGAAGTGAATTGTTATCTGTTATCTGTATAGATATCTAGGTGCCTGTCACAGGTGGCTGAAAGGAATTATCTGCGAAATTAACTAAGTGTAGAAAGATTTGCAAAGTAGGTGGAGTGGCTTAGCTAGAAGGAGCCAGGTTAAAACCAGATTTAAACACTGCCCTAGATAGCTTCTGGCAGAGAACAAGCAGAGCACCAGGAGGAAGGACCTGCTGGTATAACTAACCTTCTCTTCTTGGACTGTATTGCCCTCCTTCCCTCCCCTCCACCCAAAGGCAGTTCTACTTTTATAGGCACAGGATTTAACTGACAACAGGAACTTCCTGTTTGGGTGGAGGAAGTGAGTGATCACAGAGCCACCAAAGACTCACCATCCTAAAAAGGCAGAGTAGCTCTCCATCCCCCAGCTGCTGGAGGTCTGACTCTGAGCAAATAAGGAGACTACTGAGAAATATAGGAACTTCTTATCTCAGAACAGGAAGATCAGGAGCTAAAAGGGCACAGAGGTGTAAGTAGGGACAGAAAACAAAAAAAAGAAATAAACAAACAGTGGAAAGAGTAAGTATTCCAAACAACAATTAGGGGTCCAGAAATAAGACATGATGGAAGTGGTACAGTGCAGTGGCTATGGCGCAGCAGTCTTCTGGGAGACGTTCTGGAGGATACAGTGTTGTCCCATCTTGCAGGCACCTCTCTGGGCTGAGGGAGGAGGTTGCTCATCTTCAAGCTGAGTTGGCCAAGATTTGTGGGACCTCCTCTCCCACCCAGGGACCACTACGGTCACTGCCGTTGCCTCAGAGGTTGCCAAGAAAGAGGAGCATTTGGACCACAGTAGGCTCAGGGAGGGTGAGGGTGGTGGAACAGAGGCACATCCCTCCAGTTGTACCTCTCCACAATTTCTATGCCGTTCTGGAAAAGTGTGGTTCCTCTATGGAGGCATCCACAGTGGAGACCAAGGAGGATGCTGGGAACCTCCACAAAAGAGACCCACAGGAGGGTGGCATGGGACCTCACATGAGAAGGAAACAACTCCTGGTGGGGGACTCCATTGTTAGGAAGGTAGAACTGGGGGAGGAAGGGGAGAGGGAGGTAAGGTGCCTGCCTGGTGCCATGGCTTGAAGGGACAGGGAGCGAATCCTCAGGATCGCGGGAGCAGCTGCATGGGGAGGGAGATGGGTGTCATTGTCCACCTAGGGACAAATGACCTGGCTAAGAAAGGGATCAGAACAGTGCAAGAAGCATTTGTGGAAGTGGGGAGGGGCCTTAGACAAACAGCACTCATGGTAACCTTCTCGGAGGTGCTGCCTGTCTATGGCACAGGTGAGGCTAGGGTGCTCCACACCATGGGATTCAATCAGTGGTTGAAAAAGTGGTGCAGAGCTCATGGATTTGGCTTCATTGGGGACTGGGGTCCACCTGGAGGGATGCAGGCCTTTACTGGCATGATGGTCTACATCGGGGTCCAGGAGGGGAACCAGGATCCTAGGTGATAGGTTTAAATGCTTCACTGGCAAGCATTTAAACTAGCCAAGGGGGGAGGCACTGGTGAGGAGCAGGGAAATCCTACTCCCCACAAAAAAAAAAAATCAGGGTACTAAGTGAGGTAGACACCAACATAGAGATGTCGATAGGGAGAAGTGCAGGGGTAAATGGAGAAAGTGACAAACGCAATAAGGACAGGGATGGGGCAAAAAGGGGTAAGGCCATCAAGAAATGGAGGGTAATGAGTAACAATGCCCGTAGTCTGGGCAACAAGCTCTCTGAACTGGTGGCCTTGATGGAAGAGGGATGCCTGGATATCATAGCAGTCACAGAAACATGGTACACAGAGGACCATGACTGGGATGTTAACATACCAGGGTACACAACCTACAGGAGAGACAGAGTGGAGAAGAGGTGGCGGAGTAGCTCTCTATGTAAGGGAAGGGATGTAAGCTACTGAACAAAAGAGTAAACTGGGAGGAAAGGAGGCACTGTGGGTCACCTTAGAGACTGGAAATGGCACCACAGTCCGCACAGGGGTTGCATACAGATCCCCATGTCAGGGGGAGGGAATGGACAAGGATATGATAGAAGGCATATTTAGGATGGCAGAGAAAGGGGAGATATTGTTGATGGGGGATATTAATATGCCGGATGTCAACTGGAGCACCTTTGCTGCAGCCACATCCAAAAGCAGGGCCATTCTCGGTGCCCTTCAGGTGGCATGCCTCAGACAGCTAGTTTTGGAACCTGCTCGTGAGGGAGCAATCTTAGACCTCATACTCTCAAATGGGGACAGTGAGAGGATCTCAGATCTAGAAGTGGGTAGCCATTTGGGAACAAGTGACCACCAAACAGTGTGGTTCACGATAAACTCAGCTACAGAGTCAAGCCATACAAAAGTGAGGGTTCTGGACTTCAGGAGGGCTGACTTTGTCAAGTTGGGAAAGTGCCTTAGAAAAGCACTAGCTAACAGGCTAGAAGGAGGGGTGGAGCAACAATGTGGAAATATCAAAACTGCCGTCACAGAGGCAACAAGCCTTTGTGTGAAGCAAATAAATCAAAACGAAAGAAAAGCCACTATGGTTCTCAAAAGAGGTGGCAGTGAAGGTTAGGGAGAAAAAGATAGCATTTAGGAAGTATAAGGAAACACAGAATGAGCAGGACAGAGAACTGTACCAGTTAAGGCAGAAGGAAGCAGGGAGAGTAGTCAGAATCGCAAAGGCCCAAACTGAGGAAAAGATAGCCAACTCAGTTAAGAAGGGGGATAAAATCTTTTATAGGTATATCGGGGAGCGTAGAAAGAGGAAGGGAGGGATAGTGAGGCTGAATAGAATAGATGGTGGGTGGGCAGAGAGGGACAGTGAAAAAGCAGGGATACTGAATGAATACTTCTGTTCAGTATTCACAAAAGAGGAGATGGGGGAGGTGCCTAATCCAGTTAATAGAAGCACTCTGGATAGTGGGGTCGATTTCAGTCCTTTCACAGAAGAAAGAGTTCTGTGAAAGAATTCCTAAAACTTAAGATGGACAAAGCAATGGGGCCAGATGGATTTCACCCCAGAATTCTGAAAGAATTAAGCAGAGAACTAGTGACACCACTGACTACCCTTTTTAACAAATCATGGGAGGATGGTCTGGCACTTGAGGACTGGAGGAAGGCAGATGTGATTCCTCTTCACAAAAAGTGGGACCAAGACAGAGGCAGGAAACTACAGACCTGTCAGTTTGATCTCTGTGGTAGGGAAAGTGATGGAATCACTTCTGAAGGAAAGAATTGTTGAGTACCTTGAGGCCAGTGGGGCACAGGACCCAAGGCAGCATGGGTTCACAGTGGGAAGGTCATGTCAGATGAATCTAATTGATTTCTTTGACTGGGTGACCAAAGTAGTAGACCAGGGAGGGGCTGTGGACATGGTCTACCTAGACTTTAGCAAGGCATTTGACACAGTCCCACACAAAAGATTAATAGTCAAATTAAGCAGCCTGGGAGTGGGTCCCAGCGTGGTAGCCTGGGTAAAACATTGGCTGGACAACGGGACACAGAAAGTAATTGTAAATGGAGTCCACTCTGAAGAAAGAGGGGTTACTAGTGGGGTATCGCAGGGTTCCGTACTGGGTCCAGTTCCTTTTAATGTCTTTGTAAGTGATATTGCAGAGGGACTGGAAGGAAAAGTATGCCTCTTTGCAGACGACACAAAGATCTGCAACAGGGTTGATACACAAGGAGGCATGGAAAGGATGAGAAGGGACTTGGCAAGGTTGGAGGAATGGTCAGAAGTATGGCAGCTAGGATTCAATGCAAAGAAGTGCAAAATAATGCACCTGGGAAACAAAAACCCAGGGGAAGATTACACAATGGGGGGAGGTAGTAACAACAACAAAAATGGAACGATGACCTTAAGTTTGGCAAGCAATGTGAGAAGGCTGTAGGGAGGGCTGGGGGGATACTGGGAGGTACAGGGAGAGGCATCACCAGCAGAAAACAGGAAGTTGTTATCCCCCTGTACAGACAGTTGGTGAGACCCCATCTGGAGTACTGTGTCCAGTTCTGGAGACCCCATCTCCGCAAGGACATAGACAGGATGGAGGCAGTTCAGAGGATGGCAACTAAAATGGTGCAGGGTCTGCAAGAGAAGCCATACGAGGAGAGACTAAAGGAGCTTAATATGTATACTCTCGAGGAAAGGAGGGGAGGGACATGGTAGAAACGTTTAAGTACCTCAGTGGAATCAACAAAATCCAAGAGGGTAGCATCTTTCAGAAAAAGAGATGTGCAAGAACAACGGGACACAATTTGAAGATAGAGGGGGGACGGCTAAGGGGCAATGTGAGGAAGTATTTTTTCACAGAGAGGGTGGTGGGTGCATGAAACAGCCTTCCTGAGGAAGTTGTGGGGTCTTAAACTGTGGGAGAATTCAAGAATGCATGGGACAGACATAAGGCAATTTTTGTGGGGTGGGTAGGAAGAAATAGGCTGTTGGTTAAATAGGATCTGCAGCTTATCCTCTAGGTAGGGAAATGGGCAGACTAGGTGGGCCAAGCGGTCCTTATCTGCCGTCAAAGTCTATGTTTCTATAGCAAACAGTGTAGGTAACAAGTCTAGAGGCCTGTGGTATGAATGGCAGAGGTGGTAGTTGTTTGGGGTGGTAGTGTGGCTAACCAGTAACTGGTGTTTTTAACACAAACTGTTATGGGTGCAGCTGCCCCATTACAGATCACTCACCTTGCATAGCTAATACATAGATACATAGACAGTGTCGGCAGATAAGGGCCTATGGCCCACCTAGTCTGCCCATTTGAGCTTGTAAGTTCAGTTTGTTTTCCTAGAAGTCTATTTCCCCTTACCCCTGACCTCTAGAATTCCTTTGTCTATCCCATGCATTCTTAAATCCCGTGATTGTTTCAGCCCCCACCACTTCCTTTGGCAGGGTGTTCCACTTGTCCACCACCCGTTCTGTGAAGAAATTCTTTCTCATGTTTCCTGTGAACGTCCTCCTCCAACTTCATCCCATGCCCTCTAGTCCTGAAACATCTTTTTCGCTTAAAAATAGTGTTTTCCTGCACCCTGTTCCTCCCTGTAAGATACTTGTATGTCTCTATCATATCCCCTCTCCCTCCTCTCCTCCAGGAGTACATGTTCAGTTCCTTCAACCTGTCTTCATAGGACTTGTGATGCAATCCATGCACCATCTTTGTTGCCCTCCTCTGAACCTTCTCTACCCTGTCTATGTCCTTACGTAGGTATGGTCTCCAGAACTGTACACTGTACTCCAGGTGGGGCCTCACTAGTGTCTTGTATAGTGGAATTATGACCTCCCTTTTCCTGCTGGAATAAAGAGAGTATCTCACTTATCCGGTCTGGGTGAGCCTAGGGCATGGATTTTGGGATGACATCTGGTCAGAGCTGTAAAATAGCATTAGAGAAGGGCTCAAAAAACATCTGTAGTTCCTTGGGGAGAGAGCTGGAAACCGGTAAATGAAATTATACTTATCTGGTAGGCAGGGGTCCACATTAGGTCAGACCTGGGGAAATAACATGAAGAATAGGGCTAGTAAAACATGAAAATATTGAAGAAAGAGACAGAGTAGCATAGAACTAAAAAGAGTATTGGACATGTGAGGAAAATAAAGTAATAATGTATATTAGAGATAAAAGGCACAGTTCAAAAATAACATGAGAGTAAGAAAATGAAAGCTAGAAAAGGATAAGTAGAAATGAAGAAACAAGACTGAAAAGCGGGGAAAATGTGTTAGAACTGCAGTTTTGGGAGGGTTGCAGCTTGGCTTCTTAGCACTCATTTGCCTGTTTTTAACATTGCAGAACCCTGGAAGGAGTGGGACATTTGTATTAAAAAAACTATCCCTGGTGGTCCAGTGGCTAGTTAAAGTCCATGAGGGCCAGGTATCTAGGTGGTCCATGGAGGGTTTCTTCAACCCTGGACTGCTGGGTATCGGTGTATGATTTCTTCCCAGTGTCACTTTGACCAAACAAGGAGCTGGCCAAAGCAAAAGTGGCACTGCAGATATAGGAAAGACACAGACCCATCTTTTGCTTTTTTACTGCGTTTGTGTTGGCCAGTGCCAGGTGGGGGAGACCGTATCTGCAGTATCAAGCCACCTATAGCAATGCAGATCCATGGCATATAGCACACATTAGTACTCCAGTGGTAGAAATGCCAACCGAGAATATGATGTGGCTGGGAAACTGCCAATGAAACTGCTATTCCCACAGCTAACTTAAATGTCCTTGAGTGGACAAATAGTAAAGGCTGTGGTTGACAAAAAGTGATATGGTGGCCAAAGCTGACAAGTGAAAGCTTCCCCTGGGATGAATGTAAATGCTTGGAGAGGGCTTTGTGTTTTTAATTTTTTTAAGTTTTTTTTTTTTTTTTCAGTTTTGCATTATTACATTCATTATACAATTATACAATACATTATAAAAAAACTGTGCGTTCTGTTTCGCCAGTGGCCACTTTCAACAGTGACGTCATCCCACCACATTACTGTGAAGCTCTTGATTTTTGTCTGCACTGTTGTGTACATCTTTCCTATACTCTTAAGAAAAAAAGACATGCTTCCACACTAAAAAATCAACTGAAAAAATATATTAAAATTCATTTATTTATTTTTTTTGTTCTGTATAAAAATGAGCTAGTGTTTAGCAGCAATAATGCACTCCTGGGTATGTATTCTGGAGACATCACTTTTCGGTTGTTGGATGCACTTGCCTTGTGGCCTTATACCCAACCACGTGAGGCATGAAGTTATCTCATCACGACACATCTCTGTTGTGCATTATTGCTTAAACAGCCATTCACTTGTCATAATCGAGCAGATGAGCCATATGAAGCTCATTCTTCAAAAATATAGCACTGATTACAAAATTTAATGAAAGTCCAAATTTTTTGCTTTGGGTTTCCAAGTGGCAAACTAGTGCTAAACAAAGCATGTAGGATGGTCTTAGGAGCACACCGCCTCACTCATACCTATGAGCTCTATTCTTATTCCAGGTGGCTCAATCTCCACAGCAGGATTCAGTACCAGGTGTGCCTGCTTGCAAAGAAGTCCACCCTTGGCCTAACACCCATTGGGGTCCAGGACCTCCTTTGCACAACCGACAATCCCAGACAAACAAGGGGAGCAAATAGTAAGCTGCTTAAAGTTCCTTTCTGCCACACCTCTCAAGGACAACTGCCTTTTGGGTACCGGGTGGCTAAACTCCCTCCATGATGACTTAATGGCAGAATCTAAATGTGACCTCTTCAAATAAAAACTACGTTCTCACCTTGCTACACTCAGTGGGCGTGACTGTAGCGCCTAACTCCTCCAGTGTTACACTGGCATTTCTGCACAACCTCAGCACTTACCCACTACCCATAACCTCTGTCCCATATCCCCTCTCCTTACAACCTCACACTACATTCTTTCCAATCCTTTGCCGCCCCCTCCCCTGACCTATTTATTTCCCCCCCCCCGCACCCAGTCTCCTAGCTTCATCTATCCCTCCCAGGTACCCTGCCGCCATACCACAAACTTTTGACAAGGCCCTGCAGGCTGCTCCCATGAATCTGCCCCATCTCCCCCCATGTCCTCCTACCCACTGGCAGGGTTCTAACTGCCCTTGCCTCCTAGTCTCCTATCCTGTCAAAACTGCCATACCCCTTTGTTCTACACCATGTTTAACCAATTTCTGTATCTTGTTATTCCATGAATAAAGAAGTTAATGTAATTACTGTATTTTTGTAGCCATTGTTCTGATGTCTGTATTTGTTGCAGAAATATGGTTTACCTCATGAAGTGGAACCTCTGTAAATGAGCTGCTAGCTCAAAGGTGTTATAATCCAAGACAACAATAAATATTTTGTTCAAAATACAATAGAATACTGATAGTTTCTACTAAATTGTTATATAAACAGAACAAATATAAGCATGGTGAGGTCTTAAACATAAGTGGTTAATCCCTCCATAAGTATAAGGAGAATGTCCTGACTAAAGCATATGCATGAAATTTCTCATATAATAACTGGTGACTCCCTTTATCAAGCTGATTATTAGTGTGAACAAATGCTGTAATAATCTGGTATGATGTCAAAATCAGCTATTACAGCATTTTGAGTGCTTGTGCTTCACTTTTCCTGCTGGGAGACTTGTTTTTTTGTGCTCATGTCCCTGCATCAGTTATTGTAAAAAAAAAAAAAAAAAATAAAACATTAAAATTACCCTCATTAACACAGACACAACAAGAGTCTTTAACTCAACCTATTACAGCCCAAGAATTAGTAAAGGCTGTTTCTCATATTAAAACAAGCAAAAGCCCAGGCCCAGATGGGTACACCAGGGAGTTTCTTAAGGCATTTCTGGAGCCACTTCTGCCAACCCTGTTTGCAGTCTGTAGAGAGGTTCAGGAGAATGGGGAGCTACCCCATACATGGAATTATGCCTCCATAACAAGTATTTTAAAACCGGGAAAAGACCAAACTAACTGCTCGTCATACCGACCCATCTCGGTGTTAAACACCGATTACAAACTATTAGCATCAGTCTGGGCTGGTAGACTGGAGGTGCTTCTCCCAGGTGTGATACATCAGGACCAAACTGGGTTTGTCCCAGGGTGGCAAACACAAGATAATATTAAGAGGACATTGCAGATTCTTTGTCTGGCTGCCCTGTCGGAGGCCCCTTTTCTACTCCTTAGTCTGGATGCAGAGAAGGCCTTCAACAGGGTGGCTTGGCCCTTTCTATTCCAGACTCTGGGAAAACTGGGTTTCCCAGACAGCTTTATTCAGATCATCAGAACACTATATTCCCATCCCCAGGCATACGTTAAAGTAAATGGAGTGGTTTCCCCTCCCATTCCTCTGGGGAGTGGCACAAGACAAGGGTGTCCATTGTCACCCCTGCTGTTTGCCCTGTACCTAGAGCCCCTGGCCCAGTCCCTTAGACAGGAGGACCAAACCGAAGGCATCAGCATACAGAGAGACCACCCCCACAAATTAGCATTGTATGCTGATGACCTGTTGATATAGCTAACCAACCCAGAACACTCCCTATTACCTCTTTGGAGAAAATTAACAGAATACCAAGCAGTGGCAGGATACAAATTAAACAGAGCAAAAACTGAGACCCTTTAGATTAACTATATCCCCTCTGCTTCCATTAAACAACAGTTTCCCTTTAAATGGAATTCTACCAGTATAAAATATTGAGGAATCCATCTTACTTCCCTCTGTGATAAGATGTTCAGATCTAATTACTCCCCCCTCCTGCATAATTTAAAAACCGAGATGGAGAGATAGAGGGTGCTGCCCCTCTCTCTCACGCAGCAGATATACTCGGTGAGAATGGTGCTACTCCCCTGATTTTTATATTTAGCACAGACAATCCCAATCCCAGTCCCTAAAGAGTACTACACAGCCCTTCATAGAAAGATCTCTCGGTACATATGGGATAACCAGAGACCAATGGTGAGGCTATCTGTCCTGCAACTTGCTCGCAGAAAGGGAGGACTTTCCTTACCAAATTTTGAACACTATCATCAAGCGGCTCAGTTACGAACAATACTGTACTGGCTTCACCCTATGTACCAGGCATGATGGAAGAACCTGGAGATGCGGGTAGCAGAGCTGACACAACTGCACCATCTCCTCCTTTCTGGCCCTAAGAGAAGTGAACAGGAGAGAAGAGATAACTATTATACAGACACCACCTTGCAAACCTGGCACAAAATAATGCAATCAAAGAACATGGCTCAATGGATCCCCCTTCTCGGCTCTCTTCCCCACTTAGAGGAATTTAAACCAGCACTGATGGACCCAGGCTTTTGCTCATGGGAAAAACATGGACTCCATATGGTCTTTCAGTTCATAGAGGGAGACACAGTTCTCAGCCTTACTGATTTGGTTACCCAGTACGGGATACCCTATTGAGATAGGTTCAGATATTTTCAGGCTTGAAACTGTCAAATCCTCACTTAAAAACCTCTGGTTTGAGTCCCCCACTTATAGAAATCATGAAGAAAGCCTTAGTGACTGGGGCCTGCCTAGAACACATGATCTCATACTTGTATAATGCAATTAGCACTCTAGAAGGTGATTCCACAGACCATATCAGGAAAGCCTGTTCCACTGACCTTGACCTGCCTATTTCCAAAAAGCTTTGGGAATCCCATCTCTGCAATCTAAATAAAGGAATTTTGACTATCTCAGGGAGGGAGGGAGTTTATATGGAAAAATATGATTAGATTTTTCAGGACTCCAACAGTGACTGCCAAATATATAAAAAATATGATGGTCAATGTTGGAGAAATTATGGCCACTCAGGGGCATATTTTCTGGAGCTGCCCTATACTCCAATCATTGTTGGTTCATTTGCAGCAGGTCCTGACAGAAATATTCTCCCCTGATCTGGAACTCTCCCCTCTTCTTTTTTTCATATATGATAAACCCGTTGGATATAGAGACCCTAATTCAGCTGAGCTTTTAAATATCCTATTAATGGCAGCAAATAAATGTTGCTAAGTGGCTTTTGAGGGAACCACCCTCCATAACCCAATGGCAGGACATCCTGATATAAATCTATAAAATGGATAGATTAACAGCAGTACTAAACAAAACCCAAGAGCAGTTTGAAATGCTGTGGAGAAGGTGGGTGTTACATCCGTCCCTCCCCGCCTGGACTTTGCCCCATAAACCTGCTGAACAGGGATAATCAAATTATCAGATAAGAGGGGGCTTAGGGGAAATCTGGAAGAAATTGTTTGCCTTCTGATGATTATGATTTTCTTTACTGGTCTAAATCAACTCAACATCTCAACAGTAATGAAATGTAAAAAAAACATTCTCTCTTCTTGCACCCCCACCCCCCGCATATTACCATGTCTTCTTGTTGAATGAACTCCCATAAGATTTTTGTTTATCATAAGCCTGATTGTTATATGTTTGTCTCTATGTTGTATCTGGTATCTCACCTGTACTGTTTGTCTTGGAATATCTGAAAAAACTTTTAAATAAAGAGTTATAAAAAAAAAAATAATAAAACATAAGTGACTATGTGCTCATGAAATTTTTTTCCCACACCCTCTGTGTACGATGACCACATAAACCTCCTGAGCTTTGCTGTCAAGGTTAGTGGGTCATCACACACCTCGGATGTGTAAAAAAACAAAAAAAAAAACAGTCACTTTATATTGTATTTAATAAAAATTAACAAAATGAAGAAATAAGATAACTGAAATACAAGAATAATACAAACAATTGGTTCACACAACTTCTCAATTAACTGTTTAGTTATACAGATCTATAACAAATGGCAAAATAAAACTTGATGCCGCACAGTTTCTGATTACTTATAGATCAGTTATAATTATGACTCAGGCTTGCCCCCTAATTACAGAATTCTGGCAGGATGTAGGTTGGCAGCTCTGAAAGCTTCTGTTCTTTTCTCCAGGGGTATGCAAGCAGACCGTGGTACTTTTTGTCTGTTCCTTCCCTGGGTCTGAGGGCAGGTTCTCTTTCCTTGGCACAGGTGTACCTTCTGGCTACAAAAACAGCAACTAGGCAGTGGATGTAAGCACCCCCACTGCTAAGCAGTGTCAAAGAATAATTAAACTTATACTATGGAATGTCTTATTTATTATATTTTAGGATTACAATACCTGTGAGCCAGGGCTCTTTTACAAATGTTCCATGTCAATTTGGGAAACAATACAAACATGACAAGCTTTGAAATAGGCAATTCAAGCAGTTGAATACATACATTTGAGAGGGAAGAAGGTACAAGACAGAAATATGTATGAACAATGCAGTACAAGGGATTCTAAGCAGTCTCAAGCAGTTTGAAAACCGTAGTAGAGGGAAGGAAAGGTCCCAGGGCAGGGCAAGGGTTAATAGGGAAAGTTGAAGGATTGAGGGACAACAGAAACAGAGGAGTAGTCAAGGGCATTGTCAAGTTTAAAATGCTAAAGCCGGGGTTGGGGGGGGAGAATGATGTCAGGGAGAGGTAAGTGCTAGAGAGGATAGCAGATTAGGAGTAACAGTCACAGGAGCTGGAGGCAGAGAGGTGGAGGCGAAGGTTGGTTTTGAACTGGCCGAGCCTTTGCAGCGAGGCAATGTCTTTGTTGAGTCCATTAAACCAGGAGGGTGCACAATGAGCAAAGGACCTTTGTCCCTGTGAGGTGCGGCACTCGGGGATGTGCAGAATTTGATTTTCAGAATCCCTGGTGTGGCGGGGGATGCATGCTGCACGTAGGAGGGCTTGGACTCCTGGGGTTGCAAGGCCTAACATGATCTTCTTGGCCATTAAGCAGGTATGGTACTTAATACGGTTGGATAGTTGGAGCCATCCCATTTGGGCGTAGAGTGCACACGTGTGGGTGAGACAGTGGGATCCTATAATGAGATGGCAGGCTTTGTTTAGGGCCAAGGGTAGGTGCCTAAGGGCAATGTCAGTAGCAGAGCCATAGACAACCAGCCCATAATCAATTAGTGTGACCACAGAGCTCTGCACAGCTATCCGTAAGGCATTGCCTGTGCCTGTAGAGAAGGCCAATGCGTTTGTTAATAGCTTTGGCAACAGTGTCAGTGTGGATGCCATAGGATAAGTGGCTGTCAAGAGTGATTCCAAGAATTTTAAAGGAGTGCACTTGGTTTAGGACAGCACCATGGCAGTTTGCAATTGCGAAGGGTTGAGACCTGTGCTTGTTGCGGGAGTTGCAGAAAACCATCAACTTTGTTTTCTTGCAGTTGAGTACCAGCTTTTGTCTGTTAAACCATTTTCCAACTGAGGTGAAACCCATCTGGAGCTTTTCTTGAAATAGTAGGGGATGTTGGTGAGAGGCATAGATGACTGCATCATCTGCATAAAGCAGGATTTGTTTAGGACAGTATTGTGGAAGATTGTTCAAAAAAAGGCAGAAAAGGAGTGGCCTGAGAATGGACCTCTGTGGGACTCCTGAATGGACGGGTCTAGAATTGTAGAGGCTGTGAGCGATTTTCACCCTTTGTGAGCCGTTTTCCAGGTAGCTCTTAAACCAGGATGTAGCCTCTAGGGAAAGCACAGCATTTTGAAGCTCAATGATGAGTAGTTGGTAATGGATGGTGTCAAAAGCCTTAGACAAGTCAGTGAAGTCTGAACCAGTTAGTTGATTATTGTCAAGGGAGTTGTGGATTGCTCCTGTGAATTCTAGGAGGGCTGAAGTAGTGCTATGGCCTTTTCTGAAGCCATGCTGCTGCTGCTTATGAAGGATGTCGTGCTTAGCCAAGTATTCCATCAGTTAGTCAGAGACTAATCACTCAGTGGCCTTAGAGGGAGGGAAGTATGGATATAGGCTTATGGTTCTCATGATGGGCGTTGTCCCCACTTTTGTGGACTGGCGTAATGGTGGTAGATTTCCATCTGCTGTGGAACTGGCCAAGGGTGAGGGAGAGGTTGAAAATACGAGTAAGCGGAGATAGCACTTCATCTAGTGTAAAGGACAGCAGTTTAAGGTAGAGTGTGTCCCCACTGGTTCTTGATCCTGCGATTACTTTGCTGACATATTTGCACACTTCATGCATCCTGACTGTTTTGAAGTGAAAAGGTGGTCGAGTCGCAGAGGGAGGGGTGGATTGGTGAGAGGGGGTGCAGCAGAGGGGTCGGCATTAAAGAAGTCATACGGGAGTACACTACTGAGGTACGTCTACTTGTCTGAAGAGTACTTGTCTTACACGTGATAGGGTACCACAGTTCTGGGTCAGATGGCAAGGATGGGTAACATACATTGTGTTAACAGATGATAATTTTGTCCCATGATGTTTTTGTAGCTTAACTATTATGAAGTAGAACAAAACTTTTTGTTAGACTTCATTGAAAGAGCACTGTGTTTAGATGAGATTCTCTCTGTATTATGATAATGGTGCTTCTGTATAGGTGCTCAGCTTTGGCAATGTATTCACCATTTGTTGTAATTTTGCACACTATGCAGCCTACATATTATGTGCAAATTTGTTTGTGCAGTCTCCTGACTTTAATAAAAATATAAAAAATAATGACTCAAGCTCAGGTATTTCGTCAAAATCTACTTCTGCCTTCCCATATCCATGCTCTCCCAACTTTTTTCATGCATCTTTGTGCTGCTTCTTTGAATAAAATTTATAACATGGGGTAGGAAAATCCTGCTTTATGTCTGATTGAGACAAGCTGGCACCCGTACTTTTTTTTTTTTTTTTGAACTTGTTCTTTATACTCCCCCTGCCCTCGGCACTCCCACTCTTTGGGAGACACCTAAGGCCTTCTAGTCCCCGCCCTCTTACCTGGAGCCCAGTGCAGTCCGTCCCCCATGTAGCCGTGGCTATATCCCCCTAGGCGGGCATAGGGCTGGGCCACCCCCAAAGTCCTTCTTGTTGTTGTCGGGACGCTGGTACCGGGACAGGCAGGGGCACTGGGGATCGGGGCCTGGTGCTCCGTCTACTGGGAGTGCCGCGGGGTGATTTTTTCCCTTTTTCTTGTGGGAGTGGTGCGTGCCCAACGTCAAGGCATCACCGCCGATGTCAACCACTCCTGGCCCCCTCTGTATACTCAAGTGCTTGCTGTGCCTCCGGCTTCCACCAGAGGCCAGTCAGGCGCCGAGTGTGTGTCCCCCTCCCTCCCGGGAAAGGAGAGCTGTCCTCCGGACGCTCAGTCCTTTCCCTCCCCTGCTGACCCCCGACGCCCCGGGCTCATTCCCGAACCCAGGTCGCCGGTGTGGAGCGAGGTGTGGCGTCCAGTGCCTCAACCCTCAGCACCACCGGGCCGGCAGCGCCCATACTTTTATCTTGGTACTACCAGTGGGTACCAATGCCAGCCTGCCTCCAGACCAAAAATATCAATGTGCCAGCTCAAAGAAACAGAAACATTGATTGTGTTGGCAGAAAAAGACTCAGAAGACCATCTAGTCTGTCAGTTTTCCTGCCTAGCTCAATGCACATCCTAATTCCAGACTGGACTTAGAGATCTAATAGCCCTAGTGGCTGATCATTACCTCCTTCTTTATGGGCACCCATTATTTCCCCACAGACCCCCCCCCCCAAAAAAAACAATCACACTTCATCCATATAACACATTGTACATGACCCAGATTTGAATATTGTTGCATTTCATTTGTTGTCTGTTTCATATCTTTTATGATGTTTTCTATCTTTAACTGTCCATTTTTTAAGACCTGCTCATCCTCTGCCAGTGCTGCCCGCTTGGTGCTTTAGCCACCCGTTGACTCCCCTGTCCACTCACTGACTCAGTCCATCACTTATATAAACTTTTATAAAGCACAGTACCTTTGACATTGCCATGATGTTTTTATTTTCAATAATAAGCTCATGCTGCTTTCTCTGCACATCATCTAATATTCTACAAACACTTGGGAGCTCACAAACCCTGAAATCCATAGCTGTCACACTAACCCACCCTGTAAGTGCTGATGCTGCTGCACAAAAGGATCTAAATTAAACTCATTAAATAGTAATGTTTTTAAAAATTGTTTTTTCCCCACTGTGTCATTTTGAAAGTTTCAGCTTTTTTTTAAATGACTCCTACTATGATGAATAGACATATAGGGACTAGTAAATCTGTGTTGGGGGGGGGGAGGAGAGGAAGAAGGATAAAAACAAAAAAGCAAAAGTAACAGTTTCAGCTTCTACTAGTGCGGGGACCATTGTAGGGGAAAAAGCTAAAATTTCTAAAGGTTAAGCAATTTTTAATTAAAAAAAAAAATGTTATGAGCACAACAAAACACTCCGGGGTATTGCTAGTACAGGGGTACTGGGATAACTACTACTGGGTTAACACCCCTGCGCATTGACCCAGTCCCATGGATCTTCTTCAGTCCCTTGTGAAAGCTTTGCTTTCATTGCTGCCTTTTTTTTTTTTTTTTGCTGGTGCACCATTAAGGGGCTGATGTGTGCTTCTGTATTCTTTTGTCTCATGCCTTGCTACTCCCTGGGCATGCGGTTTTCTTGGTACTACCAATACCTAGTCTTGCCTACACAGTTTTGTGAGCATGTTCCATGGGCAGCTAAGCTACCGAGATATGAGCACAGGGCAGCAGGCACTGCAAGAGTTAGAGTAATCTTTCATTTATTTGTTGGAGACCCATTGTGTTAAATACAGGGAGGATGCCCACGGGCGCTCGCAACTTGGGATCCTCCATCCTTAGCCACAGTGGGTGGCAGGAGATGTTCTTCGAGGTGCCATTGCCAGGTATTTCACCTTTATGAGCCATGCCAGGTGGCAGAAGATGTCTATGTGGGTTCCACTACTGGGGAATGCCCCTCTGTTAGCCACATTGGTTGGTAGAAGATGTCAGCAGGGGTACGGCTACTGGGGTTTCTCCCACTTGGCCACACCAGGTAGCAGGAGGTGTTCTCAGGGGTCCTGCTACAGAGGATCCTCTTCTCATAGCTACACTGGGTTGCAGCAGATGATCTGCAGGGTCTTGCCTCATGGGATCCCCCCCTTAGCTGCAGCTGGTGTTAGAAGATGTCCTTGACGGTCCTACTGTTGGGGATACATATCTCTTAGTGCCACTGGGGGGGCAGGAGACATCGGGGAAGGGGGTGTCCCACTGCTGTGACCTCCCGTTCCTAAACCACCACTAGTTGTGAACACTGGAATTGAAAATAAATAAAAACACTCTAGTCATACAACAAATGGGATGACAGCACTAGTGAGGCACACACAGTGTGCATGTTGCATGCACTATACTTTTGCTGCATTTGAAGAACAAAATACAGTACATTGAATGCTGTAGGTCTGGTAATTACAGTAGGTGGCAAACTCTCTTTTCCCTTCTAAAAACAATGAGATAAGTATCTCTTGTGATGAAGGTAAATATAATTTCTTTGAGCTTTTCCAGATTACAGGACTATTATTTAGCTGTGTAACTTCCATTCCTTGGGTTTGTGGCTAATGCTAAACCAGGAGGAGAGATGGAAAACTGCTGAGATATTGGATACAGAGTTCATGTAGCCCTGACCTTTTACTGAGCATTTTAGAGTGGTAGTGGACAATATGTGGCAAACCCTTGAGTCTAACTGAGGTTGAAGATAAGGGATGATTAATAAGAGTGGGTATACGGAAGACACTGTACTACTTCAGTCCTATACGTTTACACAGTTTGATCTGTTCTAATCAAGCACACAGAAAACACACACCAACAGGGTCTTGACAGTTGCTGACTCAATCAGCTTAAACTAGATTCAGCTCCACAAGCCCCAAATCACAACAGAGGGTGACACACACGTATGCATGCATGCACGCACACACACACACACACACCAATAAAAGAGATCTTCAGAAAGGCCCAGTAGCCTTACCGATGCAGACCCAGCTTGGTTTCCAAATGCTCCTGTCAAAGTCCAAAAGGTTTTTTCTCTTTTACCAGTCCTGTAGTAGCAGCCAAGAGTTCTAACTGTGGTGTCAGTAGCCCCTAGTCAGTTTGGATCAGAAATCCACCACTTTTTGATTCTTGTCATTTATGGCTTGCAACATAGCTCTCAAGGTCGGTTCCAAGCCTGGATTCTCAATGGCTGCCAATATTTTTTTATTTACTATTTATGCTCCCTTACTCACCACACCAGCTGCCTTTCCTCAGGGAGCCCTAGGTGTGCGTGCTTCAATAGCTCCGCCCTGGGTAACTCCATTGGGGTACCAGTGGACCTACCCCCATCCTGCCATGCTTTACCCCTCAGGTGGGGAGGAGGGGGACCTCTTCATTGCCCCCAAGTCCATGAGTGTGCATTGGGTGGTCTGCCCCAGCCTCCGAACTTCATCAGTTCATCAATTCATCAAGTAACCGAGGAGCCCAGTTATGGATTTTTTTGGGACAGCTGGGTACCGTCTTCACGCGGCTGGTGCGGGTTTTTTCCACTTTTCTGGTGCAGTCCCCATGAATGTCAGCACGCTAGTGGAGCCATGGGATAGAGCACGTCACAGCGTGCTGCTGCTCCGGATCCCAATCGACATCCTCCCACCTGGTTTCTCGTCATCCTGCTGCACCTTCACTCATGGTCACCCAGGTGGTGGTAGAAGGGTGGGGCAGGCAACCCACCCTCCCCAGAAGAGGAGAGCAGTCCGACAGGTGCTTGAACCTCTTCCCTCCCGGCTGGTCCTCCAGCAACCTGAGTCCGTTCCTGAACCTGATTCGCTAGTGGTAGCTCTACCACTGCGCTGGCAGGCCAGCCCAATGGCTGCCAAGATTGATGACTTGGTGCTGCTGCTAGTAGATGCGTTCTTTTGACCCTTCTGATAGCTACCCTAACACATAGTCATACTCATGATTTTCATGGCAGACAGCATTCTAGTTACCAAGAACCATTTACTTTTTATTAGGAAAATCACACAGAAAATAGGTGAAACAAAAAACATTTTAATAACTTCAGAGGAGTTCCTGTAAAATATGTCTAGCAGTTCTGGAAGTGCATTCCACCCCTCACTCGTTTTTAAAGCTTTTAGCTTACTAGGTTTTAACTGTGTAAACTTAATAGTCAAAGTTTGTGTTGCTGCTCTATACTCTGCTACTAACAGCATGGAGACTGGTACTGTCATTCACTATTTTTTTTTTTTTTTTTTTATAACTGACACAGCATCTTTACCTTACAAAAAAATAATGGGTCCAGCATAGGGTGACAAATGCAGAAATGTAGCAGCTTTCTTCTCTGTTGTTCCAATCAGTGTTGCATCATGTTTCCTGTTACTAAAAAAAATTTCACCAAAGAAATAAAGCAAAAAAATAGGGTTTTGCTGTTGCACTACATTCATGCAGTGTAATAATTGCTTTCAGGATTGTTGGTAGCTGCAGTGGTAATAGCTGTATTATTGATTTGTTTTTCTTTAGTAGGAAATGTCCTTTTTAATGGTTCAAATTTGATGTCACAACTGTCATTCATTATTGTGTAATCAAGCAACAATTCATCATCCTTGGACTCTAGCAAAACTCCAGTGCCTGGTCATCTGTTTCTCTTTGTCCATCTGTCATGGAGGCCCTGCATTCATCAATTAACTCCCAGCAGTACTTTGTGAAAAATCGATTTTGGCCTTTGAGATGTTTGACATACCACACAGTACTCTCTTGTTCTCTTTAATCTTGTGGTATTCTTAGGAAGCTAGTTATTTACAGTAGCAACGGCCTATGTTCTTTTTGTTTCCCACTCATTTTGCATCTTGAGAGGTATTTTACATAGGAATGGCAGTGCGTCTAATACAGCCTCATATACCATGTTGTACATAATTATTCCTGAACTTTTTTATCCGTCTTTTACTATGTGGTCTGGTGGAGCAGAGTCATCCAGGTTCCAGAGTGATACTGAGGAAGCATCTTCATGTGATTATCAAAGAGAGTCTTGTATTAATTACTACATTTCTGATGTGTCTTCATTTCTTTCCCTCTCTTCTCAACTACTCTCATACGTACTTTCCCACATGCCTGTCCAACCCCCTTTTGAACCCCCTGCTATCTTCGCACACAGGACCTCTTCTAGAACTTTGTTCCAGTCTACCACTTCTCTTTCTGTAAAAGAGTGCTTCCTGACGACCTTTTGAACCTCCCTCCCCACCAGTTTCATGAAGCTTTCCTTGGTACCCGTGTTATCACTCATTGTGAACACCTCACTACTGTCCACCTTGTTCATCTTGCAGAGGTTACTTGAACATCTTAATCTTCCCACCCCTCTTCCTTCTGTCCCCCAGCATTCACTCATTGAGCTCCTCAAGCACTCATCATAAGGCCTACTTGTTGCCCCGTATCATTTTGTTAATCCTCCGCTTCACCAGCCTATGTGTCCTTCCTCAAGTGTGAGCTTCAAAGCTGCCCCCAGTACTGTAGAGGTGGTTGAACCTGAATTCTGTGGAGCCATGTGTTACCCTGTTAGCATCAGAGACAGACACCAGCATAGGATAATAGTAGTGGCTTCCATATCGTCAGAGCAGACTGCCCCTGGGAAAGGTGGGGGGTGATTTTATTGAAGATGGCGATTGTTATGATGAAGAGAATGGACACAAATGGTAACAGTGCATGTGCAGGCTGTACTGAGGTCGTGAGCTATATGGAGGTGGCTGTGACTACAAGTAAAAGCTTTGGGGAAACAATTTTGGAACATGATTCAGGGATCAGCTTAAGTGAAGAGTTAGCACAAACTAACACCAGAGACCTGATTGCACTGAGATGGAAAGGGAGCTCTAGGAAACGCAACTAAATATTGTAACCTTTTGTTTTATTGGTTTTCCTTGCAAAGTCATGAGTCACTGGATTGCTATGTTGAGAGACTATCTTGCAGAGATGCAGGAGCTGTCTTTTGAGAATTTGCCACCCCCCATTTCTGCATGCATACTTCTTGCCAACTCAAAGGAAACTACGGGTGGCACTCATTCTGTCTGAGTTATAGGTTGTGTGAAGAGGTATAAAGTGGTGGTGTTCTTTTTTGCTAATATGATTTTCTAAATAGATTTGGAACTTATAAAATGAGCTCACAAGATGCCATGGGCTTTATTTTGTGGGAGGCAAGGACTGGTTTGTCTGGATGCTTCTAAAATCAGTCAGGCACACAGATGCTGTTTATTGTAATGCCCTGCAGAAAATTTGGAGGCATAGGGTTTCTTTATGCTTTTGACCCTGGGAAAGGTAATGACTGTTTCAGTGCTCTAACTTATTTTTTCTTCAGTGTCAATCAGATTGCCAGCTCTGTATTGAGGCCTCTTTTTTGCTGACATTTATGGAGGCTGACCTTACTGTATTTGTATTTATTTTACCAGGAAAGAAGCTCCATTGAGTGATTCTCATTTACAAGGAGATCCTGGTTAGGACAGACTGCAATAAAATGAGTCAAGGCAAAAACATATTAAAGAACTCAATAGTAATAGAAACAGCAATTTGAATGCATGCTAACATAAAGGATCTTACTGAGTGATAGAATAGCAGACACTTAAGCAACAATTCTAAATAGGCTATCGCCCTCGTATTTAATTCATTGGCATTTGTTATTTGTTTGCTATCTTGGCTAGTGAAGTAACAGAAATGTGTACCTCTCAACCAGGGCTTCAGATAATTTTTTTTTTAGTGGAAGTCAAATACTTCCATGGGTTGAAATTTGGAAGTCATTTCAGTTTTATTGGAGTCAAAATACTTCCATCTGTCAACTTTTGGAAGTCAAAATAATTCCTGTCAACAAATTTTAGAAGTCAAAATACTCCAAATCCTACAGTTTTTGAAGTCATAGGCCTTCTGAATACCTCACTGTAACCTCATCCATGGCACATCCACAGAAATACATTTCTGAATGAGTCTAGGAAAGGAAAATGTGCACAGTAAATCAATTACAGTACGTGTTTATTTTTTTAACTCTGTTTATGCCCCCTTGTTGTTTGGCCCTAGACTGCTTTCCAGTGTGGACAATAGGCTCTGCCAAGGTCCTCCAACCAGACATCTGTCCCAGGAGTGCTCTCTACCACTCACTCCAACCTGACCAACCCCCCAGCTCTGAGTCCCCCGAGGTGGGACTGCCACTCCTCTGGCACTCTATCTACAGTCTAGCTGGAGGGGGTGAGCTGGAGGCTGGTTGGAAGGGCCCGGCATTGAGAGTGGGTGCCATGCCATGGGTCCCTCCTTTCTTTGCCTGTCTGGGTGCCAGGGTTTTTCTGCTTTTTCTCCCTGAGGTGTGGTCGTGCAGTGGAGCCCAGTATGTGGCAGGTGCGCTCCTGCACCAACACTGAGTGTCCTGCCACACCTCTCCCCACCTACGTGTCTCCTTGGTTGAAGAGCCCCCAGTCTGCACTGGGAGCCACTAAACCCTCGGAGCCCACAACCCACCCTCTCCAGGAGAGGAGAGCAGTCCTCCGGATGCTGGATCCTCTCCTGCTCTGACCGACCCCCGACGACTCTTGTCTGCTCCCGAACACAAGTCACTGGTGTGGAGCGAGGTAAGGCAGATGCCTCAACCCTCAGTGCCACCGGGCCGACTGCAGTATGTGTTTATTTCATGAATTATTGTTGCAGTTCCGAGTAACCTCCATTAATCTTGTGTTAAGTTGTTTGCAGTCAGATGCCTGCTATATTCAAAATCTGGTGATCATACACTATCACTAACACACAGATATCACCTTCCTATTAATGCTGACATATGTTTTGATATCAGATCTCATTTGTTGCATTATTATAGGTTGATGATGGCAAGCAAGATACAATGCATGAATGCAATTATGCAACCAACACATCAAGTCAAACAAACTCAGTTTTGTTTTTGTTTGTTGCTCATGCTTTATTAACAGCATGTTGTGGAGTATCACCACCCACTTAAATGGGACCTTTCACCACCAGCTTAAGGCACCAGTATGGCCAGGTACCCATGTCTGACACCCTCACCACCGAATGCCATGGCCAGCTCCTGCGACATGCCTGCCCCCCCCCCACAACATGGCCAGTTCCCCACACATACACCCAGATTCTCCTACAGTAGCCACCATCCCCCATCAAGGCACACACAGCCTGCTCCACAAACCCACACACAGTCCACTCCACCCTCATTTCTCATAGCCAACTCACCTAAACATTCAGGTCCTTTGCACCACACACACACACACACACACACACACACACACACACACGCACACACACATCCCCCTATACCCTCTGTAATACAGCACAGTATGTGGAGCTGTCACAGGCCCCCTGGACACACCAGCCATCTTGCAGCCTTTCAACCTGTTGCCCCCACACACACACAAATATATAAACATACTTCCCAAAGTGCAACCAAGTATGGCATACTTTGGTAATATTTTGTAAGCCAAAAATAAGCTTTCACCACCAGTTTTAGGCACTAACATGGTCAGGTCCCCATGTCTGGCACCCTCATCCCTGAATGCCATGGTCATCTTCTGCGACATGCCTGCCTCCACCAACATGGTCAGCTCCCCACACATATGCCTGGTCCCTTCCACTGCCAACATAGCCAGTTCTCCACATGTATACCTGGCTTCTTCTACAATAGCCACCATCCCCCACCAAGATACATGCAGCCTGCTCCCCAAACTCACACACAGACCACTCCACCCTGCCAACATAAATATACACACCACACACACACACACACACACACTCTCTCTCTGAAAGAATATGGCTAATGATTCCCCATTCCCAGCAAGTCCCCTCCATGAAAATATCCCTCTCCCCCAAAATGATCACAGACGACTCCCTTAGCCACTGCTGCAACATAAACAGCCCTGAGCAACAATATGGCCAGTCTACCCCCAGCCACCCCACACCCAAGTGAATGCAGCTCTAGCACCAACACTGCCAACCCCACCTCACCCAAGTAAACACAAACAACCTAGGAACCAACACTACCAGCACAGCGCCCCCAACAAATCCAAGTGAACACTGATGGACCCAGCACCTACACGGCCAGTCACACTAATGCCCTTGGCACCAGCACATCCAGTCCCCCCCCAAGCAAACACAGCCAGCCTTGGCACCAACGTACAAGCCCCTACCCCACCCAAGCAAACCTGCTAAGCTCTCATACCCATAGCCCCAACACAGACCATCCCTAGATTTGGAGGAAGCGAGTAATATTTTTTTGTTCTCTGGTAACCAGGTAAGGCCTACTAGGCAAAAGTGCCTGTTTTCAGGCGTGAGCTGGGAGCACTTGGGAGATTATGTGACTTGCTCAGAGTCACAGAGAATGCAAGTAGAGGTTGTGGGAATCAAATCCAGGTCTACTGGATGTACCAAGTTCATTCACAGGCCAGCCTGTTACTGTAAGCTCCAGGATATACAGTACTAGGCCAGCCCATGTATACAACTGCTGCTCTCCTCTTTTATCCACGTCAGATATAGGCAGCTCTTCTCAACAGGCTTCTCGTTAGTCAAGATCAGCTCATAGTGTTGAACTGTTTGAACACTCAGTCAAGTTTGAATATCAGAACACAATCTGCTCCAGGTGCCAAAAGTTAGGACCTCCTGTGGAGCGCAATCCTTCTCCACCTCCATCCCTTCGGAACTCACTCCCTTTCTGTATCCAGTCCTCTGCTTCCCTGAGAGGCTTCAAAAAGGAATTCAAGTCTCGCCTACTGTACTGAGTTTGAGCCAGTGTTCCTGTTAGAAATGATAAGGTATCGATCCTGCTGACATGAACCTGTTTGTACTTAAATCGTAATGTGTTACTTAAATAACAATGTATAGCCTGTCTCTGACTCCCTGTTACTGTTGATTGTTAACTATGTGTTGCAGCTGACTAATAATTTAATACATCCTGCTGTATGGCCTGTCTCACGTGCTTTGTGATATGTATACTGTACATGTGTAATGCTTTATGTTACCTATAATTAACTCCGGGTCGCCCCTGAAAAAGGGACCCCTGGTCTCAGTGGGCCTACCTGGTTACCAAAATTAAATAAATAAAAGTTTGAATATAATAGAAATGGCCCACAACAGTTTATAAAGTGGGTCATTTATTAAAGTTACTGAGTTCTTGTAATGAATCTGGATTTTACATGGCACCTCAGTTAACAGGATCTGCAGAAGTCAGCTAAAGTTTAAAAGTAGCCTACTATTGCAGTTTATTAGGGGATTGAAACCTAGTCAAAGGGTGCACTATGTATTAAGTTTGATGTGGATCTCCCCTGCTCTTGGCAGTAATAGCATATCTTGGTATATATCTTAGCTAAAATACCAGATGTTGATAACTTCCACATGCTGTAACATGATCAGAAGTCAACACTAACTGTAATAATGATGTGTACAATATGCCTATGTACTTGCCTGCTGAAGTGACTTGTATCAATTGAAATTATAATCAATAAATATAAGTTTAGAAAAACAGGTTTCTTGTTTCTCTTCTGTAGAAATAAACTGATACACACACTGGTCCACCAGCACAGAGTCCTGTCAAGGCTAGCTGTAAATCCTTCAGCTCTCTGAGTTGGAGACTGCCACAGAACGTAGATAAAACTAACTCCTCCATGCTGAAGCTGATTAGCAGGATTTCAAATCATTTTGGTTCAGTTTAACCCCTTCACATCACACCTGAATTATATAGAAGTCAGTTCAAACTGAGTTTCAAAAGTGTGTCTTTGTTAGGTGAGGGGTTAAATTAAAAAAAAAAAAAAACAACAGAAAAATACGTCCACAGTGGAAAAAAACAGATGCCAGCCCTTAACAGGTTTCTTATCCAGGGACGTCAGTTACTTCATGCTGTCTATCACTGGACGTTTTGCACACATTTCTGGATGTAAAATATGTCTAAAATCCACTTATCTGAAGCTCTGCTCTCAACCCCAAGTCTCAAGAGCACAGCTTGTGTTCTCTTGACTATCTCATTTTCAGGCTGTAATTAGTAAATGATGCAGTGTTAGCTAATTATTTGAAACAGAGCTTGTAATGAGAATGAATTAATGTGACATAACTGGGAAATGAACCAGAGCCCTCAGAAAGGTATCCTGGTGCTCTTAATGCCTACTGAGCAGTAAAGCCCACTTGGCTGGCCTGAGCTTTCCGCAGTCACTTTCCTTCTCATAACACAAACCTTACAGTTTGGAAGAATTGAGACTGTAATTAGTTATTGGTCTTGTACAAGCGTCTGCCAGTTTATTTTTTATTTACAAATGTTGGCCAGAAGTACTCTGTGCTGAGGCTCGTTTCCAGGTGTGACCTGGGAGAAAGGGTCATGGGATACAATATTCAGGAACTTTAACAAAATGATAATACAATCCATAGAGACTTGGATACCGTGGCTGAGTGAGTCTTGTGTTCCAGAGACATGTTTATTCGCTTCAGAGTACGCTGGCCTACTGCTGCGTCTGTCAAACCCACTTGCAGAGGTGAGCACTGATAGATAAGAAAAGTGCCTCTAGAGCAAGCATTTCAGAAAAGAGTAAGATGGAGGCTCCTATCCTAGTTCTGGCAATTACTGTACAGTTACTGTTAATTTATTTGTTTTTGGTAACTGGGTAGGTGCTTTAGACATAGAAAAATGCCTATTTTCAGGCACAACCCGGGAATCCTGTTACAATGCAGAAGTTAATACTTTCTACAAAGTATTGATGGGCACCATGGCTAGGAGTCATAAAAATGTGACACAGGCAAGAAATTCTGCATTCAAAATGAGACTTAGTGTGTGATCAGTGCATTCACTTCCTAATGTCAGATTCACAGACTGTGGTCAAAATTATGGACAACAAATGGGACAGCTGGGTCAGAACTGTCTGAGTTTAATGGATGCAGGAAGAGGTGCGTCAGCAATAAATGTCTTTGTGCACTACTAGCCCATGTGGTTGTTTCTGTCATGTTCTGCTGTGGTGGTCTGAGTATGCATTGTCATGCTGCAGCCATAGAGATGGTCAGTACCCTGTAATGTATTAGGTCTTAGAAAATGGGCTTTTATTTCCTGGCATCTGATTGGCTAGTAACCTTGCCAGGGGGGTACATTAACTTTCAATAGATGCCCAGGAAATAAAAAGTGCCAGCCTACAGTGCCCCTTAACCCACTGTGATATCCAAGTGCCAACTCTGTTTCTTCATTGGCCGAAAACCCAAGTTTCATTTGAAATCACCACCATTTTTGTCTCTCTCTTAGCGAGGGGTACCGTCCCTCCCCCCCAAATGCTGTTTCAGTACAAAGTCCCTAGCAGGACCACAGGTGTTCCATCATTTTTGTTTAAATAAACTAAAACCCCGCCGAATCACATACATATTTTGCTTAATTTCTCCTCTCAGCTGCGCCACCCACCTACGTTGTTCAAAAGCCGCCCGCCTGCCAGCACCGCTCCTCGCAGATTTCCCAAAGCATTGACTTTCAAAATTATACCCTACTCATGGCACCCCAGTAGAAAACCAAACATTACAATGGCAGACCAGATGAATACAATTTAATTTTAATACGCTTACTTTAGTTTTCTTTAATCAGCTCACGTGCCCACTGTAACTGCACTTGGAAATGCTTCACACACCTCATTGTCAGCTGCGCGATCCTCCTAGTAACAAATGGCTTCAGTAGTCTCTGCTGCAGATCACAACCACTCTGACGCTACAGTAAAAACCTCTAAAATAAGTAAAAAAATGCACCTGTCTAACACAGCCACTTTCTTGTCGTTTTGTTCCTAGCAGCCTTGACCTCCGATGCAGTGAAACAGCTGACTGTACTGTTCTCGGTCCAATCCCACGTCAGTGTAACACCCTGCCATTCTCGGAGCTGATCGCTCCCACTCACTAACTACAAACAACAAAAAATTGTTTTAAGGTAAAAACTAGAGATGTAAATAAACTCATGGTGGGGGGGGGACTGAAAAGTGTCTACTGCAAAAATTAAAACGTAGTAAAATGGGTCTTGTATGCAGCAGCACCCTCTAGTAACAGCTCAACTATAAACAAACTGTTTTACACAAGCTGCTTTTTCTAATCATGTTTATTAATATTTTACCCTACATTTTCCTAATAAAATCATCATCCCCCCCAAAAAATTAATGACAGTCCATTTTCTAAGTGTGTGTGTGTGGGGGAAACAACAAGAAACTGCAGGAGAGGCAAATTTAAATTGACAGTCAACTGCAGAGTAGGAGGGAACTATTTTATTTCAAAACTTACTTTAAACTTATTTTCATTAACCTTTTTAACTTTTTTTTTACAGTACCCATTTCTAGCGCAATAATACCCTCCAGGGTGGGCGGTATTGTGCTATACTGGACCTTCAGGGGCTATAAGGCCCTAGGCGGTCTGGTATGGCACAATACCGCCAACCCTGTTGAGTATTATTGCTTACATAACAAGCTCCCTAATCACATCTTACCAGTACTGGGTTCATCACTTCCCCCTGCCCATACCAGTGAATATGGTGGGTGTGGCACTACAGGACCTTTGGGCCATATATCCAGCAGGGGCAAAACAAGCAATAAAACACAACAGGGTGGGCATTATGCTGAGATAACTGCCCACCCAGGGGTCTAGTGTAGCCCAGTTCCACAGGTGAAGGGCCTTACCACCACCTAGAAGTGCTGTTCTTGCAGCATAATGCCCACCCTGGAGTGTCTTATTGTATTTATAAAATGGGTAGTAGAAGGTAAAAAAAATGAAAACAAGAAAATAAAAAGTTTGGCCTTAAAAGTAAAATAGTTCCCTTGCTAGCCATCACTAGGAGGAGCTGTGATTTGTATACTGATGGGTCTACTTGATGCTTTATCATGGTCCTCAGTGCCTGGTCTGCGGACTGGGAATAATGACAAACTGTGTAAATGTTTTTTATTTTTATTTAAGCATTTTGTCCTTTGTTGTAGATTTGGCCATTTTGTTTTGTTGTTGCCCAGTCATTGCGGCCTGCACTGAGGACTGAGTGTGTGAGAACACAGTTTTCCATTTGTATATTTTTTAACTGAGTTTTTCCCAGGCTTCTGGACATTCTTGATTACTGCTTCCTGGCCCACCCTGGCTGTTGTGAGAACTGAGAGTGACTTAATTTGATTGCTCCATGTCTTCTGGTCCTTGCTGCCTGCTCTGAGGACTGGGAATGAGTAAGCATTTCAGCTGTTTGTAGTATCTGGTGGATGGCCAGGCTGCCAGGATGGGGGAAGTGACAAAATGAAACAAAGTAGGCTGTCACTGAATTGCTTTGTGACTGTGGCAGCTGCCATTTAAATCCTGCAGCCACTTGTGACTATCACGTGGAAGAAGTAGGGAGCCACCAGCAAGTAGGTAGGGTTCTGTAAAAGAAAAATGCTGTTGCTTTGAGAATGTTCTAAAATGGTACAGTGATGTTTTGGGTAATGCAGCAGGCTGGCACCAATTCTTTTTGCGCCATTTTAAAATGTCTTGATACCAGCTGGTCCCAGCCAGTCAGGAGCCTGGAGTTTCAATACTAATTTTATAAACAGTGGTGCTGTATTAGTCCCATCACATTCACCTCTGGTACTCAGTGCTGGCTCAGGCTCAGCATCAGTGTTTGGCAGTGGGACTTCTTCCCCATCCCAGTATGCTGAGCTGCACTCCCAGTACCATATATTGTGCTGCTTTCTGTAAGTGAAGCTGTGCTAACCTGCTTAGGAATTCTGCCATTCCACATCCAATGAAAGTCTGTAGAATTAGTCGGATTTTTTTCAAAATTCCTGCACATTTTTCTGACGAATGCATTCTGCCACCATTACATACCTGCCTTATTACATATGTCTTTATCTTTCTCTCCCTTTCTCTCTCTCTCTCTCTCTCTCTCACATTTTACATTAGATAGGTGGGACTTTGCACACATGATGGGTCAAGGGGCCTTTTTCTGCCGACAACTTCTATGGTTCTAGTGCATGTTTCAATGTTTCATTATTTTGTGGTCAACTGTCTATGTCCATTTCAAGGTTCGTGTACCAGCCACAGCTGTTTATACACTGTGACATTGGGGGTATTCGTTACAAATGTGGTTGCAGCACCAAATTCAGACAGTTGCATCACTTTTTACTCTGTTTTTTTTCTTTTGTTGTTGGGTTTGGATCTAAGTCACTTGCATTTTAGACGTATTTACCTTTGTGAATAAAAGTAGCACTCATTTTGGATGCAGTCTCCTTTTAGTATGCAGCTTCACCACTTTGGATGAAATTTTTGCTTATGTCCATTCCTGCGGATGCCAACACAAAAATGTGGTATGTTGAGGGAAGGATTATTTATTTATTTTTGTTTTATTATTCTTATTTATCTGCCTGCTGCGGTGACTACCGGCGGGGGCATCCAGCTGCCGGCCCTGCCCTCTGGGAGAGCACCAGGCTCACTCACATGATGGGGGATCTGGCACGGACGTCGCCGATCTGCTGGAGGGTCTCCCCATACCCTATCCAGCCAGACCGGCTCCGGATCCCCCCCCAGTGCGATTCCACACGAGCCCTCCCAGCGATGCAGGGTGCAACCATCAGGCTGCACGGTCGCGCCCAGCCATTTCTACTTTTTCTCCCATTGAGGGCGCAGACATGCAATGATGTCTGCGCCGCGTGCGTCACCGATGTCTGCGCGCTTCCCCCCTCCGAGTCACACCCAGCATGGCGGTACCCTGGGCATCCCAGGGGTCGCCGCAGTGTGGATCTCAGCCCGCCCCAGGATTGGGAGGCTGTCTCCGGCGCTCAGTTCTAGTCCTCCCTGCCGACCCCCGATGACCCGGGCTTGTTCCCGAACCCAGGCCGCCGGCGTAGTGTGAGGTGTGGCGTCCAGCACCTCAACCCTCAGCGCCACCGGGCCAGCAGCTGAGGGAAGGATTATTATCTCATCAAGCCTCACCCATGCCCCAGGACCATCAGGGTGTTGGCACACAGTGGGACTTGCTTCTGTTCCTTCCGCAGGAGAGGCAAGATTTAGTTGGATTGCACTGCAACCTTCCTACTTACCCGACTGGGAACCTGGGCTCTTAACATGAACCCTAGTATCTCTGTGTAGGGCTTGGGCACCCTCCTACTAGTGCTAGGCCATTTGGCAGTTCCCAAAAGTTACTCTATCCTTAACCAAAAGAATGGTGATTTGAGGGCAGCACTGTTAACTTTTATCCAAATAAACTTAAAGGTACAGGCACTTTTTATGAAATTCCATCTTTAATTGATTTTTCAGTCACTGCTTAGGCAGAGTAGTAAAGCAGCCAGGATATAGAGGACAGCTGTAAAATGTGTGTTTTTTTTCTTCTGTTGGTTGGCCAATTTAATTAAAGCAGGTGGAAGATGCAGCTGGTACCTCCATACAGTAGTAATATTTGGCTACCAAGTCATTTGTGCTGACTCCCTCCTAGAACCATGTAAGCAAGTAAATACTATTTATTGATTTTTGTTAACTGGGTAGACCCACTGAGAGTAGAAGTCCCTTTTTCAGGGGTGACCGGGGGGGATGGGGGGATACAGATGGTAACCAACTGAAACCAAACCAGATTAAGGTGTTGGTGGTATTTTTAGTGAATGGGGAAATTTGGCCAGGACAACTGGGAAATTACCCTACTGTTTTCGAGAAATGCCATGGGATCTTTAACAGCCACCTGAGCAGCCACCAGAACAGGCAGATGGGACCTCGGTTTAATGTCTCATCTGAAAGACAGATCTGCTGTTTCCAGATTTCTGCAGACATGCATTGAAAGGACAGACTGCTGCTGTGTTTGGGGAGTGCCAGCTCCTTCTTAGACTTGCTGAAGTGGACAGTACTATGTTTTTGCCAAGTATAAGCTTTCTCCTGGTATTTGCAGGATGGGGTGGGCTGCTACTTCTGGTGAGTATTGGCTCCATCTTAAGATTGACTGAAGTAGATGGGTTCAGTGCTGTTGTGCTGCTGAGTGACCATCCTTCTTAGTGTGGGACAGTTTAGAGGTTTGGAAACTTACTGAAACTGTTAAGAATTCTTCCACATAATTTACCTGCATGTGGTGCAATTTCTCCACAGTAAAAAAGCACAAACTTTTGTTTTCATGTTTTTTTTCTATAAATAGATATCCCTATTGTAAGCACATTGGCTGATTACCAAACAGGTGACTGAGGTTGGTATAACAATCATGGACCACAACACCTCAAACAGAAGTTAGGTTGAGGGATGTGAATGCTTCCTACCTTGGAGAGGGTGGGAACTGGAGCCTACTGCAGGTGCATGACTACATCTGGTGGACCAGGGAGATAGTCTTGTGGACAAGATGTCAGGCCTGAGAGGATGCTTTTTTCTGCCAGTGTCACCTGGGACACTTGGTGTTCATATAGGGTGGTCTAGGCCTAGGCTTGGTGTTGTGGAGTTTTGCCAGTCAGGAGGTCATCTTATAGGACCTGTCCTATGTGGGAGGAGCAGAATCTGGGGATAAGAAATGGACCCATCAGCAGAGTGGTGAATCCCTTTCTGTCCACTTGCACCATTATAGGTATTGCATAGAAACATAGAAGGTGATGGCAGAAGGAGACCAAAGGTCCATCTAGTCTGCCTAAGAGTTTCCAAGATCAACTACTGATCCCAGGATCTAGCCCCCCACCCAGCTTTTGACTGTTCCTGACCTGTTTGATACTACCTGAGCCCTTTCCCTATCCCACCCCCTTTAAAATGCTGCCATGGTCTGTGCACCCACCACTTCGACTGGCAGGCTATTTCATGGGTCCATGACTTTTTCTGTAAAATAATACTTTCTTATATTACTCCTAAAGCTCCCCTCCTTGTAGCTTCCACTCCTGCCCTCTAGTGGTTGAGTCGTCTACCCTATTGAATAATTCTGAGTGGGGAACATTGTTGATGCCTCTCAAGAATTTGAATGTCTCAATCATACCCCCCCCAGTCACCAGTGAGTATGTTTAATGTATTCAGGCGTTCTTCATATGAGAGGCCTTGGAGACCCTGCACCATCTTGGTTGCCCTTCTCTGCATGGGCTCCAGCCTGTCTTTGTCCTTCCTAAGGTGTGGTCTCCAGAACTGAACACAGTACACGATGTGAGGCCCAACCAAGGACCTGCAGAGTGGGAGGATCACCTCCTTGTTCCTATTGTCAGTTCCTCTCCCTATATACCCCGACATTTTGCTTGCCTTGCTGTAAGCTTTATTGCATTGGCTTGACTGCTTCAGGGTGTCAGTCATGATGACCCTAAGGTCTCTCTCCTCCTGCGAGGTGCCGAGTTGGACCCTGTTGAGCCAGTAATCCGTTATGGGATTTCCTTTACTGTACCTAGATGTATCACCTTGCACTTCTTTGCATTGAACCTAAGCTGCCAGATATCGGACCATCTTTTGAGCCTTTTAAGTCATCTTGTAAATCACTGACTGCCTCCACACTGTCAGCTCTACCAGCTAGTTTTGTTTCGTCCACAAAGAGTTCAAGCTTGCCCTTAATACCTAATCCTGTTTCACTAATAAACACATTAAACAGGACTGGGCCCAAGACGGAGTCCTGGGGCACACCACTAGTGATGCTTCCCTCATTTGACCTCACTCCATTGACTATCACTCTCTGACTCCTATCACTGAGCAAGTTTTCACCCACCTGACTATGACCTTGACAGTGCCAAAGTCCACCAGCTTTTTTAACAGAACAGACAGTTGTGCGGCACTGAGTCGAAGGCCTTGCTGAAGTCAAAGTATAGGAGGTCTACTCACTCGGGGTACCCCCTGTGAGCCCTTCCTCTGCAGAGATGGTAAGCTACTGCCTTTTGAGGGGTTTGACCCAGGAGGGACTTCTGGTGGTGGCAGATCTATCTAGTGTGAGTCATGCATGTGTAGGGGTACTATAATAGGGCTTATAATAGAGCAATGTTGGCCACGTTCAACTCCCTCACACCGGTCCGTGTGTGACTCAGATCCTCTCACTTGAGGTCCCCATGGTTCAATGGCGAGCTCAAGGTGGTGATGATTTTGGGTCGGAGGTTAGAGCGCTGGAGGTGGACAAACTAGCCCTATGCTCTCATTATGCTGAGTATCAGGGGGTAATCACCCGGAAGAAGGCAGAGTTCCTGTCCAGAGAGATTGCTGAGAAGAACTGACCAACAGTGCTATTTCGGACTGTGGATAGGCTGTTAAATCCAGCCTGTCTACAGCCGAAAAAAGCCTTTTCTGACACATTATGTGAAGAGTTTGCTTGATTCTTCCTGGACAGGGTGTCTACCATCTGGCAGGGTGTTCTGCCAGTGTGCCACACTGTGAATGACAGCGATTGCCTTGAACATTTGGAGAGCACTCCACCTGATTGGGAGGGGTTCAAACCAGTGGAGGTGGCTGAGGTCATTGAGGTTGCCCGTGGGCTGAAGCACATATATTGTGAACGAGACTCAGTACCGATGTGTTTCTTGATGGGATGTGTTGACACTGTTGGCCTGGTGTTCGCCTTGATTGTCTGGTGTTCTGTCTCAGAGGGGTCTTCCCAGATGCCTTGAAGGAGGCACTGGTTAGGCCTCTTCTGAAGAATCCTTCATTAGACCCTGACGTCAAGTCAAATTACTGTCCAGTCTCCAACCTCCCATTTTTAGGGACGGCTGTTGAGAAAGTTGTGGCTCAGCAGTTTGAGGAGCACCTCGTGACCTTTGACCTGTACAAACCCCTCCAATCAGGGTTTCAGGTGAGGCATAGCATAGAAACCGCATTAGTTCCGGTGCACAATGACCTCCTTAGGGCCCAAGATCAAGGGGAAGGGGCAATTTTCATTCTCCTCGACCTCTCTTCAGCATTTGACATGGTAGACCACTGGGTGTTACTCGACCGTCTGAGGGAATTTTGTGGACTCGCTGGGATGGTCATCCACTGGTTTGAGTCCTATCTCATGAATAGGAGGCAACGGGTAATGATGGGGAATTTCTCCTCCTCCCCTAGCCGCCTATTGTGTGGAGTACCTCAGGGTTTGGTCCTGTCACCAATGTTGTTTGCCATGTATATGCTGCCCCTGGGAGAGCTTATTAGGATATACAGTTTGGGTTTATCTTTGCTATGCTGATGATACCTAACTATATTTTTCCTTTGCCCCAGGAATGTCCAATGCGGTTGTAGTGCTAAACGGTGCCTCGCCAAGATCAATGACTGGATGGCCTCCAGCTGGTTGTGACTGAACCCCAATAAGACGGAGGTACTGGTAGTGGAGTTGAACAGAAGGCATGATAGGATGGCCTCTGGTGCAGTAACAGGGTTATTCTTAGATTCTGTGCCATTAAAGGCCTCCTCTAGGGTGTGTGATCTTGGTGTGACCTTCAACAGTGGATTGACATTTGAATTTCAGGTGTCATCCATTGTCCAGACCAGCTTTTATCATCTTAGGAATATCACCAGGATCAAACCTTTAGTTCTGTCCATGGACCTCCCCTTCTTGGTACATGCCTTCGTAACATCTAGGCTTGATTATTGTAACATGCTTTACTTCGGAGTCTTGAGAGGTACCCTCTGCAGGCTGCAGCTAGTGCAGAACACAGCTACCAGATTGTTAACAGGGCAGTCTAAATACTGCCGTATCACCCCGGTGCTGCATGAACTGCACTGGCTGCCGGTGAGGTGGAGGATCCTCTTCAAGGTGGGCTTGCTCACCTTTAAGGCCCTAGGCTGGGCCCTGGATACTTGTCAGACCTTCTGATGCCTGCTGCCTCGGTCTGTTCCCTTCGCTCTTCCTCTGGGGCCTCCTTGTGATTCCCAGGATGAGGCTTAAAACCGCCGGCGACAGGGCATTTAGTGTCGCCGGCCCTGTCCTGTGGAATTTGCTGCCTCCATCTGTAAGGGAGGCCCCTTCAGTCGAAGTATTCAAGACCCTCCTTTTTAGTCAGGCCTTCTCTGACATTGGTTAGTATATTTCAGCGGAACATCCTTTTACCGATTGCTGCTATTTTTAATTGTATTTAGATGGTTTGTTATTTATTAGTGTTTTATTTATGTATCTGTTTTATTTAATTGATTAGTTGTACTTTGTGTATGGCCCCCAGAGCCTCTGGGATTAGGCACCTGAAAAATAAAACTTGCCTTTCCTTGCCTTACTGTGTGGCCCTTATCGAATTCTTTGGTCACCCAGTCGAAGAACGCAAGGAGGTTTGTCTGGCATGACCTACCTGCCACAAACAAATGCTGTCTGATATCTTGAAGGCCGTTCCTTTCTAGATATTCTACCAAGTGCTGTTTAATAAAGGTCTCCATAAGCTTCCTCACCTCAGATGTGAGGCTGACTGGTCCATAGTTGCCAGCCTCTTACGTACTTCCCCGCTTGTGTAAGGCTCTTGCCTCCATCTATGAGTCTGACTACCCCCCCTTTCTTTTTTCTGTAACGTAACAAAATAGTTGCTTATTGCTGGATTTGATTCCCTCAGCAATCCTAAGTTCTGCCTCCGCCTTTGCTAGCTTCACAGTCTTGTTTCCCTGCTCTTCTGGATGATAGCATCTCAGCTATCAATGTTCTGGTTCTTTTTATGTTTGTGGAAAGCTTCCCTTTTTCTGCTAATTGTTTTTTTGACTTGTTCTGTGAACTGTATTGTTTGAGTTTCTTTTTGTCACTGACCTGATGCAGAGCATTGTAGCCTCTGTTAAGGCCTGTTGAACTAGCCCCCAGATGTCTTCTACCTCTAGTATTTCTTGGATCCTAGATAGTTTGTCCCTAATTATCAGCTTAATTTTTTTCTAAATTTGCTGCCCTAAAAGTCAGGACCTCCTCATGGGATTGAGATTTTACATCTCCTGGGGCAACTCAAACCAAACGGAGTTGTGGTCACTATTTGCCAGTGGTTCTCTAACCTTTACAGCTCCAACTACCTCTGAGTAAGGACTACATTGAGGATGGCATCTGACCTAATCAGAGTGCTGACCAGTTGGCTGAGAAGACAGTCCTGTAAGGCATCTACCACAGTTTGACTTTTTGAGGTTCTAGCAATTTAAACACCCCAGTCAATGCCTGGCATGTTCAGATTGACAACCACCACAATTTCCCCTTTTTTACCGCATCTCTGATTTCTTCTAAGAGTACTAAACCTTCCCCTCTGCTTGACCTGGTGGTCTGTACATCACCCCTATGTAGAGCTTCTTTCCTGACGCCATGTTGAGCTAAACCCATAGGGATTCAACACCTTCCTTTGATAATGTCCAAAGAGATTGCTATTATTCTATTGCAATCATATAGTGCTACCCTACCCCCCGGCACCCTTCCTGTCCTGTGTATAACTGGGGACCGAGAGGACCCTGTCATTATTTTCATGGCCAATGTTTCTGTGATGGCTACCAGGTCACTTGGGTGTCTGCCATTGTTGCCTGGAGTTTGCTTATTTTGTTACCCAGGCTTCTGGCATTGAAGCACACCCCTTTCCGTATCCCAGTTGGGGTGGTTTTCATACCTGTTTTTGGTTTCATCTGTTTATTACCAATTGCTTCCTTCCCCCGGTTCCCCCTGCTGTTCCCTTTCCTGCTCTCTATTTGTGGCAGGGTGTTTTTTGATTGTGGGGAGAGTTGGCTAAGTTCCTGTCCTTTATGCTGAAGCTGATCATTTCCCTAGCTGCAGACTCCTCCCTCACCTAGTTTAAATGCCCAGTGAAGATGCTGAACTTCTGTCCCAGTGCATTTACCCCTTCCCTGGTAGGGTGAGAACCATCATATCTGAAGAGTTTCCTCTCCCAGAAATCTTCCCAGTTTCCGATGTAGAGATAACCTTTTTCTTTACACCATCCTTGTAGCCAATCATTGAATTCTTCAACCTCGTTGTATCTGATCTTACACATACTCCTATAGCCCCAGTCCAGTTGTCCTTCATAATACATGAATGGCTTCCCAGGAAACTGGTCTACCCAGTGACCCCACCTTCCCAGGTAAGCCTTACATGGCATTATTATTATTTTTTTGACAGTTTATTTACTCAGGATAGCCCAATTGAGCTGCAACATCTTGTTTCCGGTGGGGTACTGCCTCTTCACATTTCCAAAGCTGGATGGACTAGAGCACTGAGAGGTTAAATGACTTGTCCAAGGTCTCACATTGAGTATTTGGCTTTAACAAGGTTTAAACATATGATATCCTGGTTTACAAGTTAGTGCTCTTACCACTAGACCACAGTGTCTGTTATTAAGGAAAATCCTTTCTGAAAGGTGATTTTGCAGCGTAATTGCGAAAACATTTTTTTTTATTCTTTTTGGTAACCAGGTTAAGGCCCATTCATAGGGACAGCCCAGGGGCACTGGGGTGGTTAGGTGACCTGCTCAGAGTCCTATAGTATGCAAGTAGGGGTTGTGGGAATCAGACCCAGATCTGCTCTATGTATCAAGCTCATTCACAGGTCTTTACTGTAATCTCTAGGATACACCAGCCCCTGTTATTGTGGGGATTTAAAACAAATACACCTCTCTTGTTCATGATTTGGGGTAAAAATGGCTATATTTAAAAAGCTGGGGCAAAAATATTAAATGACAACGGTATGAGTAAAAGTTCAGAACTCATTATAAAGCTTACCTTGTTTTACTCCGTTTACGGTCAGTGTTGGAAGCAGCAGGGCGAATGGTGGTAGAGAGAAGTGGACCAAAATGGTAAGTAAGGGGTGCAGGGTGGGTTGGGGTGGTAGTTGCTGAGAAGGAGTCATGGTGGGTCAGAGGGTTGGATAGAATAGAACGCGTTGAGGGACTGTTTTCTTTTTTACAGCACCATCCATGAAGAATGAGCTTCCTGACACCAGGGCAGGCAGTGGGGTTGGGAACTGAGAATAGCTACTGATCACAGCCAGCAGTTGTTTCCTGACCCCAAGGAAGACAGCTTAGTTAAGAACTGAGAGTAGCTGCCGATCATAGCCAGCAGTTGTTTCCTGATCCCAGGGCAGGCAGCGGGGTTGGGAACTGAGAATAGCTACTGATCACAGCCAGCAGTTGTTTCCTGACCCCAAGGCAGACAACATGGTAAAGAACTGAGAGTAGCTGCCAATCACAGCCAGCAGTTGTTTCCTGACCCCAGGGCAGGCAGTGGGGTTGGAAGTAGAAAATGACTGCTGATCACAGCCAAAAATGCACTTGCTCCCTGACCCCAGGGCAGGTAGTGGGGTCAGTAAGGGAGAAGAGCCACTAATTGCTGCCAGCAGCACACTTGCTTCTGACCCAGTGCAAGCCATGAGGTTGGGAGATGAGCCACCATCTGTGGCCAACAGCACACTTGCTCCCTGACTCCAGCGCATACAGCAAGGTGAGGTGAAGAGCTGCTGATGTGGCCAACAGCACAGTTGCTCTCCAACCCCAGGGCAGGCAGCGAGGTTGGGAGGGGAGAAGAGCAACTGATGCAGCCAGCAGCACACTTGCTTCCTGACCCCAGGGTAGGCAGCGAGATCAGAAGATGAGCTGCTGATGTGGCCAACAGCACATCTGTTCTCCAACCGCAGGACAGGCAGCGAGGTTGGGAGGGGAGAAGAGTCACTGATGCTGTCAGCAGCACACTTGCTCCCTGACCCCACGGCAGGTAGCAAGGTTTGGAGAAGAGCCGCTGATTTGGCCAACAGCACACTTGCTCTCCAACCCCGGGACGGGCAGCGAGGTTGGAAGGGGAGAAGAGCCATTGATGCAGCCAGCAGCACACTTGCTCCCTGACCCCAGGGCAGGCAGCACAGCTGGGAGTGGAAAATGGCCATATACTCTGGGCTATGCAATACATAGGGACAGGGAACAAAGAGTGGGGGTGAAACAGCATGCAGAGGGAGGTGGCAAAAGGGTTTTCGAATACCAGGATGGGAACAGAGGTGGGGGTGGGACATCAGACTGAGGGAGAGAGTGGGAGGGTTTGTATTTAGTACTCAGGGATGGGAAAAAGAGGGATAGAGTGGAAGGGTTTTTCTTTCTTGCAGGCTGCTGCTGATGCTTGTTAGCTGGCTTGTAGACAGAAGAGCCCTGTGTTAGGTGCAAGTACATCATTTCAAATATGAGAAGTTTCTGCCCATCAGCCAGCTAAGGAGCTTCATCAGCAGCCTTGTGAGAATTGGAGTTTGTCACACACCTCCTGCAGGTTCACTTTCATTGGCTGCTTGCAGCACACACCTTCCCAGTCCCTACAGTGCCAGAGTGGCATCAACATGTTTTTCATGTGTGCCAGTAAACATAAAAAGGAAAAATGGAACCAGTTGCAATCACAGGATTTGTTTCAAAAGAAACACAATGCTGAAGCTTGTAAGCATAGCAAGTTTTTAATGTTTTTGCACACCATATTTAAACTGTATGTTCAACAAAGGACAATGCCCAATTCAGTAACCCACAAACATTTTTAAATTGAGTAACTCATAATAAAGTATGAAAAAGGAGGCAAGTATAAGAAATATAAGATAAACTGTGTGTAGCTACTGTACTTTTTTATGTTTGCTTGTGCGCATGCGCAAGAAACATTATGTGGCAGCTTAGGAGAGAAGCGGGTTGTAGAGGTGCGGCACTGTGGCGGCCGATACTGCCACTGCATTTTTGGGCTTGGCAGTGCTCAACCAATGCAGGCCCAGTGTCCTGATGACACTGGTTCTGCAGAACTGCCACCAACTTATAATGATTTCGCTGCTGCAATCGGGGCCACCTCGTCTTTGCAGCGTCAGCCATTCCGCTGCAATGAGGGAGCAACCCATCATTGCAGGGTGGTACCTTGCCTGGTGTAAAATTTCCAGGAACATGGTGACTCTCTGCCACTACCTCAGAGCCCCATGAAAACTGACGGGGGTGCCCAATCCCTCTGTCGGCCCCCGACCCAGTTCACTTGCCGAAGGGAGCCCACTCCCGGCCGGCATAATGCCCCCAGTTTTCAGTTGTGGCCGAGGGTGCCCAATCCCCTCGGCATCATGCATCCTTCATCACATTTCTGTGCTGACAGGGGCCAATCCCCCATTGACTTCAGTCCCCCTTCCCAGTTCCAGTTGTCGACAGGGGAGCCCACTCCCTGTTGGCATAATGGCCCTTCAATGATTTCATTCCTGTGCAGAGGGGGTGCCCAATCCCCCTCGGCATCATGCGCCTCCCCTCATTTCTGTGCCATGGGGGGCCCAATCTCCATCGGCTTTGACCCCTCCTCAAGAATGTTGGTGGCACATTGGGGTCCCACCCAGTGTGCCAAACACTGCTGCAAAAGAAGAAACCAACCAGTGTCATCTGTAGTTTTTTTAACCTGAAAATGAGAAAACAGTCCCTCGAAGTGTCCTGTCGCCCTCCCCAACCCACGCCCATCCTGCTATCTCACCTCCCCACATCCCCCCTCACCCCATACTTACCTCCGGAGCCTGGCGCAATGATCTTCGGTGGACCGGAAACACGTCTGCACTCTTCACAGCCAACCATGAACTGAAGAAATGCCAGTAAGCTGCATAATGGCATATATAGGTTTTTTTCAACTTTGGTGTATATCTTGGGCATTTTTGGGAATTTTGGCACCAAATTTTCCACATGGGGTTAGTGGGACCCTTGCTCATGAATTCAGTCACTGTCATGCTGTTATTCAGTCCCAAAAGATGATTTTGTGGTCACTGCGTGGAATCACCTTTAGGGACCGATTAATGAAATGTAGGTGCCACTGTTCATGAGGTGGGCTCTCAAAAAGCCTATGTTGCAAATTTGGTGAAAAAATTAAAAAATGACTGTTTTACGAGCGTGCATTGCACAGTTTCCATGCACGCTCGTAACTTTGAGAATTTGCAATATTTTGACTCCAGATTTTCAACATTGGCATTTTTCTGCACCTCCTTATGAACAGTACAGCTGTCATTTTACAAATCCTGGCTGAAATGTGTTTTCACACTTCCAACGCAGAATAGCCCGGTCGCTGTGAGAAATCAGTGTTCAGGACAGATTAAGAAAATCACCAGTGACACTGTTCATGAGCAGAGGTCCTAAAATGCCTATGTTGAAAATTTGGTAATGAAAGTCCGTAAAATGACTGTGTTACGAGCATCAGTTGCGCAGTTTCCACACACCCTCGTAACTCTCTCAAATTTGTAATATTTTCATGCCGGATTTTCAACATTGGAATTTTTTCACACCTCCTTATGAATAGTACAGCTGTCATTTTTCACATCCTGGCAGAAATGTGTTTTCGCACTTCCGGCACACAACAGTACGGTTGTTATGGGAAGTCAGTATTCGGGACAGATTAAGAAAATCACAGTGACACTGTTCATGAGCAGAGGTGCTAAAATGCCTATATTGAAATTTTGTGACAGAAGTCCATAAAATGACTGTGTAATGAGCGTACATTGCTCAGTTTCCATGCATCCTCGTAATTTAGCGCATTTGTAATATTTTTGCTCCAGATTTTCAACATTGTCATTTTTTTCCCACCTCCTTATGAACAGTACAGCTGTCATTTTTCATGTCCTGCCCAAAATATGCATTTACACATCTGGTGCAGAACAGCGCAGTTGCTGTGGGAAATCAATGTTCAGGGCAGATTAAGAAAATCATAGTGACAGTGTTCATGAGCAGAGGTCACAAAATGCCTATGTTGAAAATTTGGTGAAATAATTCCACTAAATGACTGTGTTACGCGCATGTGTTGTGCAGTTTCCACGTACGCTCAGAAGTTCGAGCATTGTTAATATTTTCACTACAGATTTTCAACATTGCCATTTCTTCACACCTCCCTATGAATGGTATAGCTGTCACTCTTCACATCCCGCCCGATCTGTGTTTTCATACATGTGGCACGCAATGGCACGGTCACTGTGGAAACTCAATGTTCGGGACACATAAACAAAATCACAGTACACTGTTCATGAGAAGAGGTCCCAAATGCTTTCATGAGATGGGGGTCACAAAAAGGCCATGTTGAAAATTTGTAGTACAGGCATCAGGGGTGTGCCTTTGGATTGCCGACTGTAATGCTCATGCCATTCCACCCCCACCCTCCAGCCAGTGACAGTCATCGAGGTGTGCCTTGGACTCTTCAGCCCCAGAGTTCATCCCATTCTCCTATATTGCACCCATTTCGGCGTATTGTCCTTATGGAGTGGAGTGACTGTAAAGCCGAACACCCCAAGGCACACCTCAACACTTGTCGGTGTCTGCAGGATAGGATGAGGTGAAATGGCATGAACATTATGGCCAACAACCCAAATGCATACTCCAATGCCTGTCCGTCTCTGCAGGGTGAAGGTGGGGTTGGCGTGAAGTTCAGTACTTCACTGCCATTCCTATTCTGCATCTGTCTACCTCCTGCATTTCCAATGCTAATACCAGCAAGCAAACATTTGGCATTGACAAATGCTTGTTAAATAATTTTCCTAATGATGTTGTCGTGTTGGACCTGAAAGTGGGGGGGGGGCATAATAAAGCACTCATAAATACCTCACTGGGGTGAATAAGGTACAGAATGCATCCAACAAAGTCTTAAATTGCCTCAAATTTGAGCTGTGCACTATTTCCATTGGAAGACAGTTCCACATAGATACCACTCTCTGGTTGACCTAGGCTTCCCTAGAGCTTTTTTTGTAATGTTCTCCTTTTAATAACAAATTATTTGTCGTTGAAGCCCTACAATGCTCCCTCTTTCCTAATCAAATGCACTCCTACAAATCATTGTTTTTATGAGCCTTATATTTTGGGCATAAATCCCCTCATCCTTCTGTACTCTAAGGAGTACAATCCCAGTTCTCTTACCCTCTCGTCATATGCTTGATGTTTTCAACTAGCCTGGTGGCCCTCCGCTGCACACCCTCCAGCCTACGTATATCCCCCTTCTTATACGTAGCCCAGAACTGAGCACAATACTCCATATGCAGCTTCACCAATGATGTGTACAGAGGCACCAACACCTCCCTCTGCCTACTCCTGATGTGTCTACCTGTACAGCCTAAAATCCTATTTCCTTTACTGACAGCACTCTTAATCTGTGCTTCAAAGGATAAGCTATTGGAAACCAGTATGGCCTAATATTTTTCCATCTCTGTAGTTATTTCCTTCACCTCCAAATAGTAGCTTTCTTGTAAATTCTTTGCCCTAAAGTGCATAATTTTAAACTTTTCCACATTAAATCTCAATTTTTTTTTTGTTTTGCCCAATCTGCTATATTATCTATTTCTTGTTGAAATAATTGTGTGTCTGCTTTGCTGTTGACAGTGGCTCCTATTTTGGCATTGTCTGCAAATTTACAATCCATGCTTTATTACTACATTTCACTGATTCCACAAAGATGCTAAACAATACTGGTCCTAGCGCAGGAAGCTCTTGTTTTTTTGCTTCTGCCCTATACTCCCCAACCTGCCACTTCTTCTGGTGGCTCATTGTTCCTTTCTGCCTGCCAGTCTCGCCCCCTCACTACCGCTTCCTGCCACCTTGCTCCCCCCACGCTATCCCTGCATCCTCGGAAGGTCAGGCTTATCCCTGCTGGGGTGGCCCTCTTCCCTGGGGGAAGGGAGGGGAGCGCCATTCTTGGCGTTCTCTAAAGTGGGCAGGGTTTGGGGGTGGTGTACCAGTGAGACTGTGGCATTGGGGGACTAAGCAGCCATCATCTGGCCAACCAAGATAGGCACTGTTTTCCTTTTTTTCTGGATTCCTTCCAACACCACAATGGGGCATACTTCAGCAGCACCCTGGAGGTGGAGCCAGCCAATGTGTGGTCATCAACACTGGCAAGGCTCCACACACTGCCAGGTGTCACTTTCTGAGCAGTGCTGTGCAGCACCCGCCAACAGGAGGAGAACATTCATACAGACACTCTGTCATCCTCCTTGCCATCCTCTGTTGCTGATATCCCAGGCTTGGGATTCAAACCTGGGTTGCCAGTATACCAAGTAGGTGCCCTGCTGCTTGGTGTCATGGAGCTGGCCCTGGAGGCTCTTTTAAAATGTTCTAGATTGAGGGGCGTGGCCAAGCTGGCATCCAGAATGGCTGCTTAGTTCTGGAGCTCCAAGCCTAAACCGTCAGGAATCTCTCCCTTGCCCGTTACCCCAGGATGCACTAAGGAAAAAAATGTAGGATTTTGTAGGGAAAACAGTTATGCCACCGAAGATGTCGAAAAAACAGTGCAACTTCCATTTAAAAGCTCCAACAACGGACTTAAAGATCTGGGCCTGAGGCTTTGCCGTACAGGTAAAATGCTGGTAATGGGGCTGCAACAAATTCAGCAGGGACTGTGGAAGATAACATGTATAGCCCTCAGTTCTTGGTACTGGAAAAATTATTTAACAATCTAAAATATGACCTGACAAGCAAAATGAATGCGGGGTTTGAAAATGTATCTGCTCAGCTGGCCCTCCTGCAAACAACAGTAAACAGTTCGGGGAGACAGTGGAACAACATTTGGCCCGATTAACGGAGGTGGAAGAAAGGGTTAGTATGCAAGAAGACCGTTATAATCAGTGGAGTCCCCAATTGCAAGCAGCAATGACTGAAATAGAGAAGTTAAAAGCAACATGAGACGACCATGAAAATAGGGAGAGGCAAACAAATGTAAGAATAGTGGGCATGGCTGAAGGAGTGGAGGGCACAGACTGTGTAACTTTTTGCCAGACATGGTTAAGAGCAAAGCTAGACCTGCCAGCGGAATGCGCCTTGGAGATACAGCGGGCACATAGAACTCCTGTTCGTCGACCACCCCCAAATGAAAGGCCTCGTCACATTATTGTAAAATTTTGGAGATACCAGGACAGGATGTTGGTACTGAATGCAGCACGAAAGGCGGGCGCCATTAGAGAAGGCTCTCAATCTGTTAGTATTTTCCAAGACTTTTCACGGTCGGTACAAACAGAGCAGAATGCATTTATGCCCATGAAGAGGAGGTTACATCAACTGGAGTGGCCTTTTGCACTTGTCTACCCGGCTCGACTGATCATAAGGAGAAAAGACACTACACCGAAGGTGTTTACAAACCTGGACGCGGCAATGCAGTATATCGAACACGAATCGAAGCAGCAAGAAAATGCAGATGAGTGAACTTTATTTTGGACTTGGGCTAAATTATTAAGTACTGATATCCTTGTCGACCAACACTACATAAGATGTGGATAAAGGGGAGTGGGGTTGGAGGGGGAGTGGAGTTTTTCTCGGTCTGCTCCTAAACTCCTAGGAGGCCTATCAAGGCTGGAGTGGGCGGCCTTCCCCGTTTTCCCCCCTGGCTCTAGCTCCGGGCAGGACTGTTTGTTTTCTTCCTCCTTGGAGGCGATTCCAGAGTGACACTACAGAGACCTAACTGATGCCTATTGACTTTATGTTATATGCTCGGACCAATCCTTAGTTTACTTATATGTAAAGCATTACGTTACATAAGCATTCTGATCAGCAGAAAGTGGTCAACGGGGAGCTGGAAAACTATCCTGCTTCTCCCTGCGTATTAGTTGCATAGTGGGTAGACCCACGTTTTGACAGAGCAGCATTAAGGTGGGATGAGGGTACGGGGGGATGTTGGGGGGGGAAGAGGAGCATTAGCTTGGTCTGTTCTGTAACTCTTATGAGGCCTATAATGGCTGGAGCGGGCGGCCTTCCCCACCTCCCCTGGCACCAGCCCCGGGGCCTAGAGTGGGTATACAGTGCCCCACCTGCAGCCACTGAATCCTGCTTTGTTTGCTATATTTGGGCCCCAGAGGCTGTTTTACTTTTGTTTTATTTACAAATAGAATGCAGAATCAAGGACAAGTTTACTCAAATTAATAGGGAAATGTAAACCTATTTTCTTGCTTCGCTTTTGGTCAGCAGGGAAAGGATGAGGGTAGGATTTGAGTGCCTGATTTTAACTACTGAAATGGTTTTCCTTGAATGTATGTGCACAGTATATATCCCAGGAGGGAAGGGGAGATTTAGCTGTTTTAATTTTTTTTAGTTGTTCCGGGTGGGGTGGGTGCAGGCCAGCTCAAGAGACCAGTCTTATGCTGGTCACCCCCCTTCAAGTGAAGCCGGGGGTGTTTTCGCATGACCCAGGGTTTAAAAGGGAGATGGAGCTCTTGGAGAATGAAAGGACGTATAAGCAATAAAAAGACTGTATGCTAATTATGAGTGGAGGCTTGCCCACTCCTGTTGGGCTCCTCATTCCGGAGGTTCCCTTGGGGGCCGGGGGTGGACCTCTAAGTGTTCCTGATTAGCCCAGCTTTATACTTATCCACTTTATCAGGACAGTTGGGTTGTGGGAAATTACATTTTATGCTTGGCATTTTCGGGCGGGTCCTGGGTGGGTCCGCTACACCACACACTTGGCTTATGGAGAAGATAATGATGGTTTGGCCAGCAGGCTATTCCACGATAGTAAAGGTTTTTTTTATTAGAGGTGTATTTGGGGGAAGGGGGAAGCCAGGTGGTGAATAAAAGTTAGATACCACCTTGCTAGATTCCTGACACAAGGGGCTTAGTTTTCCATTAGATTAGATGAGCGCTGTTGCACAGGTCTTTACCTTTCTTTCTTCTTTCCTTTTCTTCTTTTCTCTTTTCTGGGCCTTTTCTGTGGGGGTTCTTTCTGAAATGTTACAGAGGAGAGGGGGTGGAGGAGGTGGTAGTCTGTTAATTGGGAGAAAAATTAAAAAAGTACAAGAGTCAGGCGACGTGAGAGGGCTCGGGGTAGATGTAGTGCAATGTGCTTGGGAGATCCTTGATCTAGGAATATATTTGATGCCACCGTATGGCTAGCTTAAAAATGCTATCCTGGAATGTAAATGGCTTAAAAACTACAGTGAAACAAAAACGTGTATGGGCATACATTAAGAAAAAGAATGTAGATGTTGTGATGTTACAGGAGTTACATTTAACATGTGAAGAGATCAAACGAGTAGAAAAAATATGGGGGGGTACGATGGTAGCATCTCATTTCACATCCAAGGCCAGAGGAACATGTGTGTGGTTCAGACCGGGGATTAGGGTACAAATTCATACTGCCCAAAGAGACAGTCATGGAAGGTATGTTATAGTCATGGCTACGGTAGAGGAGGAATTGCTAGTCCTGGGATCCCTGTATGGGCCTACACTTGATTGTCCAGAATTTTTTGAACACCTAGCTATTATGCTAGCAGTATTCCCAGATAAAATGATTATAGGGGGCGATTACAGTACTTATTGGGATCCCCTTCTTGACCATTCTAAACCCAGATACAGGCATTCTCCCAGAAGTGTGGGGGCCCTCTGGAGATTGGCGGAGGAAAGGACCTTGCAGGAATTGTGGAGATTTATACACCCACATACAGAGGAATTCTCTTTTTACTCTTGTGCCCATAAGGTCTATACAAGACTAGACTATTTTCTGGCTTCTCCTGCTTTTTTGGGGCGAATAAGGACGATAGAGTATGGCCCTATTATAGTATCAGATCATGCTCCACCATATTTAGAGCTGGAGAAAGAGACAGAGGAGGAGGGGGTGCGACAATGGAGAATGGATCCTACATTACTGTTAGATCCCCAATACGTGTAACAAATGTCCAAGAAACTACATGAGTTCCATGAGAATAATAAAGTGGAGGATACCTTGGCAAGAACTACATGGGAAGCTCTGAAAGCTTTTTTGAGGGGGGAAGACAATCTCATATGCAGCCTTTAAAGGTAAAAAAGAAAAACGAAAGGAGAATGAACTAGAAGGTAATATACTGAGGCTAGAAAAGCAGATTATGGGTAGCCAGTCACCTGGGGACCTGGTGAAATTGAAGAGTATGAAGGGGGAATACAACCAATTGTGTTGTAAACGTATAGAAAGGGATATCCTAATGTCAAAAGTGGGACAGGATTTCGAAGGGGATAAGTCGGGGAGATGGATGGCCTGGCTAATTAAAAAACAAAGAGCAGAAAGAACAATCTTAACAATAGAAAATGAGAATGGGGACCGCACCTCCTCTGCCCGAGAGATAAATACTATTTTTAAATCCTTTTATGAAGAATTATATACATCTGAATTCCCGCAAGGAACAAACTTGGATAGTTTCCTAGATAATATACCCCTTCCTGAGATACCTGCTCAGATTAATGAGAGGTTGGGACAAGAATTCAGTGTTTCAGGAGTTAAGGAGGCAGTCTGGGCATCAAGGTTGGGGAGGGCTCCAGGGCCTGATGGCCTGCCCATGGAGTTCTACAAGAAGTTTTGGGGGGACTTGGGCCAGCTCTTCCACTATATGGTGAGAGAGGTACTGGGGGAAAGGGGACTGACACCTTCTCAACAGTTAGCTATTATAACAATTTTACCCAAACTGGACAAGGACCCCAAAAAATGTGGCTCATATCGTCCAATCTCTTTATTAAACGCTGACTATAAGATTATAGCGAAAATATAGGCAAGAAGGTTGGAGGGGGTCCTACCACAGGTTATCCATCATGATCAGGGGGCTTTGTCAAGGGGAGGCAAGCAAGACACAATCTAAGACGAATAATGAATATTATCTGGCAAGGGTCCAGAGGAAGGAAAGCTTTTGGAGGCCTCCTCACACTGGATGCAGAAAAGGCTTTCAACAGGGTTGAGTGGCCGTTTATGTTTGCAGTGTTGAGAAAGTTTGGTCTGCACCCGGTCTTTCAGCAGTGAGTAGAGTGGTTATATCAACCTCGTGGGCCCAAATTCTTACAAATAATACCTTATCACCCCCCTTTCGGCTTCATAGAGGGATGAGACAGGGGTGCCCTCTTTCACCATTGATATATGTGTTCACCATTGAGGTCTTGGCATCAGCCATCAGACATCATCGGCAAATAGAAGGTTATAGGGTGAATGGAGAGGAGCATGTTATCTCTCTTTTTGCGGATGATGTGCTTCTATTCCTGGCCGACCCAGTGAGAGCAATGCCTGCCTTGACCTCCCTTTTTAGGGAATATGGTCCCATTTCAGGCCATAAGATCAACTGGAACAAGAGTGAGTGGCTCCCTCTGGCGAATGGTGGGGAGTCCATACATATAAGTGGCATAGACATTATCCCTAGAACAGTAATTAAATATCTGGGAATATTGCTACCACGTAGAATAGCGGATGTGGGGCATATAAATTACAGCCCATTAGCAACGAAAATTAAAGAACAGTGTAGTAGATGGAAGTCGCTCCCCTTGTCCTTGATGGGAAGAGTAAACTTAGTAAAAATGCAAATTCTACCTCAGTGCCTGTACCTTTTCCAGACCCTCCCTATTATGCCTCCACCAGGCTGTCTTAAGTCCCTTGAGGAATCTATTACTTCGTTAATTTGGGCCAACCGGAGACCTAGGATTAGGAAGGAGGTGTTGTGGCAGCCACTTAATAGAGCGGGCCTGACACTCCCCAACCTGAAGCTATATGCCTTAGTGGCCCAACTAACATATATTATGGATTGTCCGGAAATAGGAGGAAAAGCGAGGGCTTGGGTCACTATGGAGTCGCACTCTAGGGTGTGTTCCCCATACGCCTTATGTCTCCTCCCATCAAGATTGAGGGAAGGAGGTGGTGAGAAACTTAAGAATCCATTCACCAAATGTATGCTTAAAGCATGGGGAGGGCTTCACTGTTGATGGGGGAGAAGGGGGTATGTCACCAGAGGGGTCCATTTTGTTTAGTTTGTTGAGGGATGGAGGAGCCCCCGATCAAACAAGCCCTGAGACAGTGGGAGGGGAAAGGTCTCTTTCTCCTGTCTCACTTATTTAGCGGTGGGACCTTTTCTAGCTTTTCTGAGTTGAGACGGACATTCGACATACATCCCTCACACTATCTTACTTATGTGGTAATAAGGTCCAGGATGCTTAAATTAGCCGGGATAAAGAGGGGTGAACCTTCCTTGAGTAGAACATCTTTGGAGGAGATTTTTCAACACTGTAAAAAAACACGTGGGTGTGAGGCCACTGTCTATGTACAGATCTCTGCTGGGAGCACAGCCAGATAAGCTGCAAAAGTTAAGAGACAACTGGGAAAAGGACTTGGGAGTAAATAGGTTAACAGGAGGGGACTGGAATTTGGGCATGCGAGTAGCAAGGCTGTTTCGGTAAATAACAGATTGCGAATAATTAACTATAACATTGTGCATAGAATCTATCATACCCCTGCTCTGGCACGCAAGATTAATCCTCAAATTTCAGACCAATGTCCTAAATGTTATGCTCAGAGATATACATTTTACCACATGGTTTGGGCATGTCCAAAAGTGGGATCATACTGGAATGAGATAAATCAAATCTTAAATAAGGTGTTGGAATGTGAGATTCAATTAGACCCTGTAGATATTTTACTTGGGGTTCCAAGAAATGGAGGGGGTCGGTCAATGGCTTCACATTCTTTGAGAAGACTGGCACTAGTAGTAGGTAAGCAGATCTTGGCTCAAAACTGGATGGCTCAGGCCATGCCTACCATCGCTCAGTGGGTAAATACCCTCCTAAGCAATATGAAGTTAGAGCATATTCAATATAAAGTTCTGGAACGATTAGACAAATTTGATAAGATCTGGTCCACCTTGGAGAGGGCCTTGGGGACAGGGCCACAGTAATGGGGGGATACGTGGGGAAGTTGTCCGGGGCCCCGAGCTCAGGAGGGGCCCTCCTGAGGAGCTGGCATTACCTCTGTCATTAGCTGGTTTGGGGAACGGGGGCCCATTCCATGTGACTTGTCCGGGGCCCCAGGATTCATAGCTGCAGCCCTGCTTGGGGAAAGAATGATTTCCGCTCTTTTAGGCAACCACATGTACTGAAGCCTTGGATTTTGGTGTGCAGTAAAAAGTTCCTCTGGCGTTGGACTGGATGGGGGTTAATAATAAAATGATGAGATGCATTATTATCCTCAGGTAAAAATGGGAGAATTCCAGGAACAGAAGGTACTGGTAATAACATGATGGTTACAGATGATTAGTTTCACTGTACAAAAAGGTATCCTCTATAGATGGATCATGATGTACCCAAGATATGAGTAAATGTACTATATTGTAATTGAATGAGATGTCATTGATTATCTGAATATGTAGAGCTCTTCTAGACCCAATGGCTCTTCAATAAATAAAGTTTTAAAAAAAAATGTGCTAGATTATACAAGGCAAGAGCAGGAAAGGGGGGGTGCTCACAGGTGCAGTGGTGTGTTAGTGAAAAACAGTCAAATAAGCTCACAAGAAAACATTGCTTTCACACAATACCTATTAAGTCAGATATGACTCAAGAGAAGCATATTGCAATTTAAGGCTTTTTATTACTCACAGTATCCAAAGTGCTGTAATGCTAGACATATTTCCAAAAGATGCTCACATTCCCACAATTGCCACAGAACCAAACCCAGTGATGTTTATTGCCCCAAATGGCACTTTTTCAAGGATGAACATTAAGATAGCAGGTGTTGCTTAAACAGATCCAGGGAGGATGACATCATCAGAACCTTTCTATCAACTAAACTGATTACAATATAGATCAAACCCGGTAATATACCACAACAATGTAATTAAAACATTGTTACAAAAACACAATATAAATAACAACAAAACTGAGTTAAAAAGTCCTTGGTAAAAGATCTCTTGTCCAGATATGTGGAGTAATCCAGTTTCTACAATCATCAATGGTGTTGTCTGTTCCTCAGTGGTGGGACTCAAACTTGTGCTTGTTTGATTTCACCAGTGCATTGTTTGCTTGAACTGGAACAGCTGGGGCTCTTATTTCAACACCAAGTGTGGCATGCACACAGAGGAGATCCTGCTAATAGATCAATAGACACAAGATTTAATTATACAGGTTAAAGCCAGAATACATAACCAATGGATCACACAATATACATTAGCAGTTATCTCAGCGAACTTAGAGGCATATAACTCTGTTAAAAAACACAGTGGACTGAAAATGAAGTTGAAGTTCATATATTAAACTGCTTAATGAATGCCTTTTGATAAAGGGTGGGGGAATTCTGTTCCATGGAGCTATAAACAGCATAAATCCCATCTCATAGACATTTTACAAGTGGAAATATGATTTTATAGACAATAAATACCCATCACGTGGATTTTTTTTTCTCTGAAAGGGAACTGTATAGAGGATAATGTATGGTCCTCTATCGGTGACTAGTTTGTTAACCATCTAGAGGTTGCCTGGGCGACCATGTAAACCTTGAGAGCGAAGCTGTAGAGGTTTATGTCGCCAAGGCAACCTTGAGACGTTACACAAACTGGTTACTGATAGCGGGACCATACATTATATTTTATAGAGTATGGTACCGATAAATCATCAGAAAAAGTTAAGAAGGCTCCTTACTCTTGCAGTTTCGGTCACCGACGCGGCCATTCCGGGTCATGGTCTCACTGCTGCACCAGTTTTGGGAAGGCTGTCAGTGCATGAGCAAAAAAAAAGTGCACGCATGCGCAGATTAGCTCTGTTTATAATCCGATCGCTATGACATACTCAAGAGGGATTAACAACACCTGACGTCATAGCGATGGGATTATAAAGAAATAATCTTGCCACTTTTAAGTGGTAATAAGGGCTCACCATACATTATAAAACTATAAAGCAGTAGATTACAAAAATGCTGATATCTCAAATGTAGCCCAAGGCAGGGCAAACAGCCCCCCCCCACCCCACCAAGTGTGTACATCCAAAAAAGCATTTCTTTTCAAAAAAGCTGCATCCAAGTTCCCTCCTCTTGGTCCCAGACAGACCTTTTCTATTCCAAAAAATTACCAATTATGCGTCTCCTGCCCTTTGGTAAATTTGATATGGACTGCAATAATAGTTTGGACATTCTGCTGGTTAATGTCACATGCATGTCTGCCCACTCTCTATTTGAATGGATGAATCATTTTCTGATGTAGATGACAGTATAGGCAGACACAAAATGGGCAGACTTACATGTTTCTATGAAGGCTCTTTTTTGTTTTTATTACTTCCCCCATGCACCCCTCAATGTGCCAGTCCTTCTTGCTGCTCAGTGTCCCTTTCTGCCTGCCAGTCTCACCCTTCACTGCCACTTGCTGTAACCTGTCTTTCCAGGCTGTACCTGTGCCCTCAGAGGGTCTGGCTTATTCCTGCTGGGGCTCCCCTCCCTGGAGGAGGGGAGTAGCATTCTTTCAGTTCTTCCGAGGCGTGCAGGGCTTGGTGGGCAGGAATGGTGCACTAGGGTCGCCAGTGTGCTAAGCAGGTGCTTCACTGCTCAGTGCCATGGAGCTGGCCCTGGAGACTCTTTTAAAGTGTGCTAGATTAGACAAATTCCCAGCCCTAGGAACAAATTGAAGGTGAACTGAGGTGGGTTACACAGAATCATAAGTCAGTGCCCTCACTCACCATCAAAGTGGAGGATCTGGGAACAGTAAAGGGTCTAGTTAGATGGGTGGTAAACTGGCTGGGGGAGGAACATCAGAGGGTGGTGGTAAACTGGGCCAAGTCAGGGGAGAGGGAGGTCACAGGGTTCAATCCTGGGGCCAGTCAATTTCAATATGTTCATTAGTGACATACAAGGAATACAAGGCAAGAAGCATCTCTCTGCAGATGACACTATACTGTGTGACTGGGTAGACAGTGAAGAAAGAGTTAGGGAGCTGCAGCAGGACCTGCAAAGATCAGAGAGATGGTCCACAGTTTACCAGTTGAAATTCAGTGTCAAGAAGTGCAAAGTGATGCACATACAGAACAAGAACCCCAGGACAGGATATTGAATGGGAAGGGTTAAATTGGACACTGTCTAGCTAAAAAACGTATATTTGTGTTCCCAACTTTGAAGGCTTTCCAACTGATTCTTCTGTCAATGGGCTAGTTGCTCATGAAGCACTGTTTTAGCATGTTCTTCACTACTGTTATCTCGAAATGCTATCCATATTTATTGATAATAGGATGTGAAGTTATTTAAATTCCACCTCTGGTTATTGCAGCATCCAGATCCTCTCCTTAAAAGATGGAATACTGGATGAGAGGGATTAAGTTGGACACTGCCACAGTGGAAAGCTACCTGGGAGTCGTCATAAGTGACTCAATAAACAGTCAGGCTATGGTACCAAGGCCTACAACAAGGCAACCAGAATGTTGGGGTATGTAGGGAGGGGGTTTGACAGCAAGGGAGGAGGTGATACTGCCTCTATATAGATCACTGATGAGGCCACATTTGGAATACTGTGCACAGTTCTGGAGCACCCACCTGAGAAAAGACAGAATAGGCTAGAGATGGTGTAGTGTAGACTAATTCAGGGCCACCAGGGCAGACCATACAAGGATCGGCTTAAGGCCCTGAACATTCACTTGCTGGACACCAGAAGGGAGAGGAGCCATATGATAGAGGTCTTCAGGTTCCTGAAAGGAATGAACAAGGTAGACTGCAGGGAAATATTCAGTAGGAATGGCAAATCAAGAACACAGGAACATTTGTGGAAGCTGGCAGGGAAACAATTCAGGAGGGATGTGAGGAAGTTTTATTTCACACAGAGAGTAACTGAGTCATGGAACAGCCTATCGGCAGAGATGGTGGATAGACCAATGATCTTTTTTGCTTCTATGTAAAATCACAGACAGAAGCACAGAATACAGTATACACTAGTACGTTTATGTTTACAAGTCTTTCTTTTCATTGGGCAGAAAATTATTCATATGAAATTTTGCTTTAAAATCTTAACCTTGTCATTCAGTTTCTGGTGAGGAAAAATAATAGGCAAGTAAAGGGCGACATACTGGTATGTGAAACTGCAAGAAGAGGGAAATTGTTTTCACAGAGGGTGGTCTCCAAGCATAATTCATTGCCTGATTCCGTGGTTCTGAGTGAAAATATGAAATGTTTTAAAGCTAGTCTGGTCAAGTATCTGAATGTGAATTGTATCCAGGGATACAACCATTGTTGAAATAGCGAGCACTATAAAGGCTTCAGCAGCTTCACTGTGCTTGTATATTCCTATGAATCCTAGGAAATGTTTAGAATATGGAACATCATTTTTACCTCTATGTGGGACAGAAGGTGTCTGAGTGGAAAAATGATTGACTGACCCTTGCAGTGAGGTACCGTTGAGTTGTATGCCAGGAAAAATAACTGAAGTGCCTTGAATTTTATCCTTGCAGGTCTCGAGGAAGGGCCTTCGCTCTGTGCGTGTGCCTTCTAGTTATTATGGCTTGAGGTGAGCTAGTACACGGAAGTACAGTACACTGACAGTTTTGTTTCTATACTTTTTAACTACTTCCCCATCTCCTTACAGCAGTTGATTTGCTCCTGAGCACCCTGCATTATCTAAATTGTGCCTGATATCTGTTTTAAATGAAAGGGTATCTTATACCATATTTTATGGATGGCCAGGCAAATTCTACCCTTTGATGTGAAAAAGGGCATCCACAGTAGTATTCTGTGTGTTCTCGAATTGAGACAGCATTTTAGTCCTATATGAAGTTCATTTGTCTAACTGTCCGATTGCCTGTGCTTACTAATGGCTACTTCTGCCAGAAAGATAATCTTTATGGAAACAGCACTTCGCTCAATTACAGTATCTGACTCTAATCTGTGTCCAAGCTGTGTTGTACATCATTTTCTGACACAGAAAGCATTTAGATCATGGATTTGTATCAAATAAGGATGAAAGTCTGTGTCCAAACTGCTACTCCATGTGGCTCGAATACCGCCATGGGTGGCATCTAAATAAAGAGCACACTCCTGTAGTGCTTATGTTTCAGGTAAATCACAGAATGTGCAAAGATCTCAACAAAAGCTTGTAACCTGTGTTATGCAATCTGCAGAATTCTGTGAGAATTTCATAGATCTGGAGGTTTGCCTGCATGTGAAATATGTGGATATTGTTTCCCTTGCAGTCTGAATATTACTCATCTATAATGGAAGGATAGGTAACATGTTCTATGTGCTCCCCATGGTTCAGATTATTTTTTGAATATTTTTGATTGTGTATTTGTTCTCTTGTCTTTACTTTTCCTCCTCCTTTGTGTACCCATATCCCGACTCACATCGCTGAACCACTTCCCCAGCATAGGTGTCGTCAATCCTGAAGGAGGCATATCACGCCAGACATCATTCCTGGTATCCCTAGCCATGGATGCCCTTCCACATATAGTGAATATGGGGGAGGACATGAACTGTGTAAATGACCTGTGTGTCTGGGCTCACAGTAGGACATTCTAGCAAGAGTGGGTTGTCTGTGTGGGCAGGTACAAGAAACTGCCATCCAGACTGCAGAGGCCAGAATTTGTTTTTTTTTGTCTGGCTCCAACTCCCTCAGTACCAGAGGATCTGGTCTCCTGTCCTGCTTTCTGCTCCCCCATCCCCAGGCTTATCCTCCTGGGTGGGGCCGTTGGGTGGGCACCCCTCCCCGAGGAACTGGGGCAATTATCCCTGGATTGCCCCACCCCCCGGGCAGGGCCCCAGAAATGGTCTGCAGTGGGAGCGATGGTGGAGACGAGGGTCATCATTAGTGGGCTGGCATTTTTACGGAAGGTTTTTACCTGGGGGCAGGGATGTGCAATGACGCCAGCATCCTCCCTGCCTCTCCCACATAACATGAAGTGCTGACTGTGATAGTACCCCCCAGCCTCTGCCAGATGTCTGCATTTCACCGACACTTCGCAGAAGGAGAGCAGTCCCTGGGACTCTCAGTCCTCCCCACCCCCCAAGTCAGTCCTCTGACTCCCAAACTGGGAATATCGGCACCACAAGTGGACACTTTGCTGCTGTGCCTATGGGCTGGCTTGAGGCCAGAGTTTGTTATTGTCTCACACTCGTGATATGATGTGATGTCGAGTTGGCAGAAAGTGCCATGCACATCACTAGCACATTTCATCCCTCTTCCCAGTGCAGTTTTTCCTCACTTTCTGCCTCCTGCCTAATGCAAGGAGGAAGCCTTTTAATGGAGATTGGAAACCCTCTGCCAAGGAGTAGAGTATCTGAGTCAGCACTCGCCTCTGCCTTGCCAGCCTTCGCTCCTAGCATTCCCGGCTAGAGGTGTGAGTCTGGGTTACAAACATGCCTGAGTGATCCTCTCCATTCAGTGCTAGGGCACTGACCCAATATTTTTTAGTTATATTGATTATTGTGAGATTATGCAAACCAATCATGTTGTGCAGTATATGCAAATACAAGTAAGAACAACTATAACTAGCTTACAATACAGTAAGTTAGATTACTACTACAGGTTTCCCCATTCCGTTTATATATTTTATGTATGTTCCCCTTCCACCTTCTCTCCCCCCCCCCCTTTCCCTTTACAGTTGCCTCTCTGGTTGTAAACAGAGATGGTTGATTTTCTGTTGGCATTTCTGGATACACACAGATTCCACAGTTTTAATCCAGAGTTTAGTTTATTTATTTGTTTGTTAGAGCGCTGTATCTCACTGTGACTCTAGGCACTTTACAGAGTATACTTATTAAAATAAACAAAACAAGTTCACACAAATATACATAAATATGAAACTAATTATGTATAAATTAAAAAATTTAAGACAGGAAAGCTTTATAAAATAAGGTCTTCAGATCCTTCTTGAAGGTATCTACTGAGGGAGCCTCTCTAGCAGAACGAGGTAGAGAAGTCCACAAGGTAGGCACAGTGGCTGAACATGCCCGAGTGCCAGATGATTGTAAGTGAATCTTGGAAATCACTAGGAGGCTCTCCTCGGATGACCAGAGAGGTTGAGAAGGGTGGTAGGACCATAGGAGATCTTGCAGATGCTGGTCCCCAGACCATGTAGGGCTTTATAGGTCAGCAAACCGACCTTGAAGGTGATCTGCTACCTGATAGGAAGTCAGTGCTAAGAGAACAGCACAGGCGTAATGTGACATGACCTAGGCAAGCCAGTCAATAGCCTGGCTGCTGCACTCTGCACCAGCTGTAGGCAGCGAAGATCAACCCTGGTAGCCCTAGATAAAGGGCATTGCAGTAATTGAGTTGCAATGTCAGAAAGGCATGAACTAGTGGTGGCAGATCACTTGGGGTAATCAAGGGTTTGGATCCTGGTGATGTTTCTTAGATGGTAAAACCCACTCTGGGCTACATCTGACACCTGAAATTCAAGAGTCAAGCCGCTGTCCAGAACAACAGCAAGATTTTTTACCCTAGATGAGAAGCTGGGAATCTCCAAGCCTAAGCCTGGAGACTCAACCAGCCTGCACGCCAGTCACTGGATGACCAGGCTCCGTCACCAGAACTTCCGTCTTATCTGGATTTAACCTCAGCCAGTTGGCACTCATCCAGTCCTGGACCTCAGCAAGGCACTGATTGAAAACCGAGCCCGCATCCTGTTGTCCAGGTGCAAAAGACACGTATAGCTGGGTATAGCTATACCTGTCAGAGCAGCTGAGACAGATATTGTGGGATCCGCAACAAGGTAAGCCGGATTTCTATTTCTGGAGTGGAGGTGTATGTTATGTGTCATGGTGAGAGGTATAATTTATATTTCTTGAAGTGCTGCTTGGTCAGATTCGTCCATGTGCGCTTCTCCAGCACAGAAATCATCACTCATGGCTGGAGACATAGATGGAGCTTACTGCAACCAAGCCAATTTAGTTAGAAAAACATATTGGAGCCTGAAATATAAAGAATCATTAGAAGTTTTAGAATTTGAAAGCATTAGACTCTGTCCCTCATGGAAGGTTGGCGATGAAACTGGGTGATATGGGGACTGGGGATTAAATAATATGGTGAGTAAATAAAATGGTTGAGCAAGTACCTGTTCATACTTCTTCAAGCTTTCAGCTCCCTATGAATGGAGATGTATGTGTACCCTGATGCAGCATAACTCTCTGTCTCCATTAACAATCCCCACCCTGTGTATTCAGTATAGTCCTGGAATTTCAAGGTGCTTGTTGCCTAGATGTTCAGTGTGTTTGGCTATTTATAAAACAAAGGCAGGAAGTGTGGCACTGTGCAGCTGTTTGTTCTTTGAAAGACTGACAGTAACAGCTGAGAGTTGCCCTATGTAAACTTAGTTGTGTTTCTTTTCAGAAGTCCTATAGTATGGAATTATTTGCAGCTGTCTTGTACTGGGATTTGAGATACTAGTCAGCTAGCCACATGTTTCTTGTGATCTTTATTATTTAGAATGGCTTCAGGCTCCACTAACCCAGCAAGAACACAGATTCCTGAAAACCTGCACTCTGCTGAAGCCTCAAGTTCTTGGGGATTTGCTGTTCTGTTCCACATTTCAGATACCTTGAAGAATTGTCCATTTCAGAGAACTTAGCTGTCATGCTGGTGACTTTGAGTCAATCAGCTGAGGCAGCCCTTGAATTACTTTATTATTAACCTTGCGCTGGCAGAAAGTCTGGTGTCACTAACTTTGGTGGGGACCATTTAGCTTCATGACCAGTTTGCAAGGTTATTTATTCCTCGGACCATGGGCTTGTGTGCTTAAAGGCTTTGACATGATACTCTTTGGTAAGTCAGGTCTTTTACAAGGTACTACACAGTAAGTTGGTTTGAGGGCAGTGAGACAGCAGTCGCCATTTTTCAGGTGTTACTATACAGGTGAGACTTGAAGTCTGCAAGGATGTAATTGTCACTGACTGCTAGGGCAGAGAGTGAGTGGACAAGTGCTCAGTCAGAATTCGAGATACTGAAATGCTGACCAAAAAAACATAGGAGAGCTTGCCAGTCACCACTTCTTGTAGACATATTCATGTGGAACCTTTGTTACTGTAATCTTCTCAATATTACATCACTAAGACCAAATAGATTACTCAGATATTTGTTTATATCCTGACTCCTATGATCCTTCATGCTACTGCAACAATAGTAAGTATTTTAGAGCTGGTCTGCATAGCAGATCAGTTCCTAGTACAGTCAAAGTTATGAAGCATTTCCCTAACATCCCCCCCACACTAACACACACACACACACACGTAGTTCAATGGCAGAACTGAAAAACACTTTGTGACTCTGAATACAATAGGAACGTTAGTGTGGTTTGTGTGATTGTGTTGCCAAGTGAGCATAAGGATCACATGAATGAATGGTGAACCTCTGAGAACACAGCAGCTAAGGTCTCAAGAATGTGCCCTTCATTCGCACTCCACATCACAGTTACAGCAGACCATACAAACATTCCGATTATGATTGATGTCGGGAAGTATTTTGCAGCTGTGCCATTGAAATATATCAGGGATGTGGGATGCAAGGGAAAACAAGTAAGTGAAGTGTTTTTTTTATTGTTGTTCATGCTGTCTGTCAAAGAATGTAGGGATACTATTGGTCATGATATGTAATCTGCATGAGGGTTATACAAGCAAGCAGCAAGCCTCTTGGGAATGTAGCAGCTAAAGTCTTGAGAACACACTGCTCATGCACACTCAGCATCGCAATTACAACAGATGGCACAAACAACTCTGCAATCCTGCCTGCTTCCCCACACAGAAAAACCTGCTGATTGCTGTCAACTATGTCATCATTAAAAGTTCTCCCATTAAACAAGATATGTTCCTCGCAGCAGCTGCAGGCTTTGAAACAAAATAGACCATGTAAAATCAGCCCAATCTGTTCTCATGTTTCCAGTCAATACTTCTGGCAGTGAGTATCATGATGGGCAGTCAAGACACCACAAACTCATCACAGTATCTGCTCCTAAGTGACCCCACACCCATGTAGCAACAATATTCCCCTTTCTCCCATTTGTTTCCAAAACTGGGTCACCAGTGTGGCAGGAGGTAAGGTGCTAGGTGCCTCAGCCTTCCATGCCACTGGGGTGACCATATGCTCCCAAATGATCTGCCAGAATGCTGCTGGGGCAGTCACTATGGGAAGCATTCCAACAGGGGGATAAAGCAGAGGGAGTTAAGTTCAAAGAGCTGCTTTCCTGAATTTGGGATTGCAGCTGGCACTAGAGTGCACCACAGACTAAATGTTCCCTATGGATTATCCCTATGGGAATGTCCCTCTAGTTACTTCCACTGCTGAAATGCCCTGGGGGCATTCCAGTTCAGTGTATGTTCCGCTTTTCACCCAGACTCCACCTGCATTATTGTGTGAATTCATCATTGATTAGTAACATTAAACTTATTTAAGTTGGCATGGAGGGGTGTGCATTTGTTTTTGTCTGACATATAATGACTATATTTACATCTGAAGATGTCTGTAAATAGGTAACCTCAAGTCCAGACTCATACAGATTTAAAAACTGACCTTGGTGTCATCACAGAAACATAGAATTTGATGGTAGAAGGAGACTGAAGGTTCATCAAGTCTGCCTCCCTCTACTACCTCACCCCACTAAGCCACTGCCCTGGTGGGCTGTGTCCTCCATTTGCTACGGGGCAGCAAGGGTCTGAGGGGTGAGGTAGCGAATGGAGAAGGACACAGCCTACCAGGGCAGTAGCTTATTGAACTATATTTGTTGTACCTTATTTTATTATCTACTCTCTCCCTCACCTCCCCCTCCCAAGGATACATGTGGAAATTAGCTGTTGTCTGATCAGTGTGTCTTTCCTGGTAAAACGTTTGAAATAACTATTATATATTCCATGTTACGGTTATAAAGCATAGCCAGAGATGTTGATCATTCTCTGAAGTCTGTACACGATGTACCTATTCCTGGATGTAAACCCAATAAAACATCAGTATGACTTGCAAATAGAAAACACTGGTTATTTTTTACTTCTAGCATTAGTTCCTACTCAGGAATGATCTATACAGAAAGAAGCAAATGTAATCAGTGAATTACTGTTTTAGCATAAGGGTGGATCAATCCTACAGAAGGACTCAAGGCCAAAATGCTGGCTATCATATTAGACTTTAGTTCTTACTTGTAGCTCGTAAACTTTTCAAAAATTGCAGTCAGTGAGTGCTGGTGGAGACAGAATATGAATGTTTATACAGTATAAATAAAAAATATATTGCACCTTACAAGGACTGTAAAATCATATGAGGCTAAGTGTAGTTTGTTGCCCCCATGCTGGCCTGTCTTGCTTGCTGGTTCAGTAGTTTAAATTTCTGAGAATGATTGTAAAATATTTCTGTCTGTGCAGAAAACTCAGTGAAAGTCCAGCTGCAGTAGAATAGTTGAGCAGCTGAGAAAAGCTGTAGTTCTCGCATATAAATTTGGATTCAATAGGGATCGTTGGCTTATTTAAAATCCTGCTTGTAAGAATCACTCTAAATGGCTTGTGCAAAGATGCATTTGAAGTGCAAAAGTCAGTAGTAATAAAGTATCAAGTTACTTTCAGGTGTGTCAGCAGTTCCAGTTACTGTAAAAACTTTCAGTAGTTGAAGTTTGTGCCTGTATTGTGCAGAAATAAAAGTTCTCAGGCTGCCTACAGATCAGGCCAGTACACATATCTGTTATTTAAACTTTGGCTGAATAAATTCTGTACATCTCTTCAGATAATAGGCTATAGAACATCAATGTATGGCCTTGAGTATAAAGATATGCTCGCTAGTGATTAAAAAGCAAAAGCGCCAAACAAATTGAGCAATTTTAACAAACAGGGATTTATCTTCCTATTGTCTGGTTGTACCAGATTGTGTGCTGCTACTGGCCTTTGTCATAATTAAATGGAGACATTAAGCTCAGTCTGTTGAAGTGAGCAGGACTGGAAAGAACAAAAGTTCAAGGTTTCTAAAAGACAGTTTAAATACTTGTTGTAAGGCTTAAGCTGAAATATAAAGCGTCTTTCTTTGAAAATTACCTGTTGGTGAACAGCAGTACCAGGTCCAGGCATAGCTACAGTTAGCAGAGCAGATTCCCCTCTTTGGCGTCTTCTTTGGTTTATATTGCATCCCATGACCCTCTGACCAACACCCACCATGATGGTAAAACACAAAAGCAAGGAGCTGGAGGCTACAGTCGGACCGCACTGTGACCTACCTACAGTCTGTCAGACCCACACACACACACACACACACTGGACTTCTTGACTAGGCAAGCAAGAGAACGTGACTGGCCGGGTGGGCGGGCAGCAGCTTACAATTACGGAGTCGGGGACCATCACCATCAGGTTGCAGCACAGGGGTCGCCAGTCTGGGGAAGTCAGTCTTTTAAACAAAATAAAATCAATAAAAAAAAATTGTTTAAATCAAATCAGCCCATGCAGATATCTGGATGGAGTCAGAATCAGCACTCAGCGGTGCACAGTTGTCTCAAACTAAGACAAGTCGAGCAGCAACCACAACACCTAACCCCAGCAATGTAAAGCCAGGGTAGTGGGAAGGAGTTAGGAGAAATAGGATGTGTGTGGTGGCATGTGGCTACCTACCTCCCTTGGCTTGCTAGCCTGGCTTACTTCTCAGGGCAGCTCATAACTTCCGCGGGAGTCTGGACATTCAATTGGAAAAAAAAAACAACCCCTAAATTCCAGTTGTTGCTGTCTGACTTGCTGCAGTCTTACCTAGAGGCACCAGCGCCAGTGGAATCAGGATATATCAGCTTAAGTGTTCTGGCTAGCTAGGTGCGAAATCCTGACTCCCGAAACAAAGAGGAGACGAGAGGTATTAAGGGCTGCTGGGCTGTTGAAATTAACAGGAGTGTTAAAATTCCTGAGTTGTAAAGTAGAGTCATTATGCAGCTAACATCAGTAATGACTCTACTTTACAACTCTGCTGGGAGGTATTTAACATAGGCAGCTATTTTTTTTTGTTTATTGTGTGGTGGGGCAGGGTGCAGTGGTGGCAGATTTAAAAGCAAGAAGGCAATGTAGTACTGTCACACAATGGCAGAATGATCATCTCGACACTCAAATAAATGAAAGGGGCAATGTCATTCAGCCCAAACAACTGGAGAGGCATCTGCCACCCCTCAGAAGTAAAGTACAATCAAAAATATAAAGTACTGTCATTCACAAGTACATCTAGGACCAGATCAAGTAATAAATATTTGTGCTCATATCAGACAACTGCATGTGCAGGAAAACAACAAGAAATTTGTCATAGAGAATATTAATCAAATGAGCAGGCAATGCGCTAGGCAAGCAGGTTAAAATAATGGGAATCCAAAACCCAGTTATTACCAGCGACCGACAGGGGAAGACATCTTAGGGGAAACAGAAACAGGTTGGGGTGGGAGGTGTTTTAGTTGGTGCATGAAATAGCCTGAGGAGGTTGGAGTGTTGGAAGCATGAAGGGAGCTGATTCCAAAGAGTTGGAAGACAATAGGAGAAGACAGCTTGTCCAGAAGAGGAATAGGGATGAGGAGTGGAGAAGGTATGCTGGTCCCTGGAGTGAAGAGGCATGGAGCACGTGTAACTGAGGAGAGGAGAGGAGTGATGAGAGGTAAGAGGGAAGGGAACCAAACCAGTATTTGGAGATAAAGGAGAAACAGTGTGACTTGTGATATGATGGAAGGGGGATGATGGAAAGCTAGAGGGAGCAATGGTAAGTACGAGGAGGGGGAATTAGTTGCAAAGCAACAAAAGGCATTGCAGAGGGTGTCCTGTTTGGCTGCGGAAGTGGAGGGGGCAGTACCATTGCAAACATCAATGTAGTTGAAAACCAGGAGCACCATTTCATTGACCAACTCATGGCGGACCTGCAGGGGAAGCCATCTTTATTACGGTACACAGCACCTACCTTAGGGCGAAGTTTTCCATGGATGAAATTGATGTGGGCTGAGAAGTCAAGAGTGTCTAGTCACACGCCGAGGTACTTGAAAGATTGCAGTGCTTCAAGAGGGGAGTCATCCAATGTGTAGAAGACCAGATTTCTTGAGAGCCTGGACAATTTCTGGCTGGTACTAAATGTTAAAGACACCGTTTTTTTTTGCGCTGACCCAGAGATGGTTGCTGTGGAACCAGCGCAGGTCATTGTGAAAATCCAGCTAAAGCAGATCTCCCACAGAAGCCACTCAAAAATCCTGATACTCCAAATACTGGTTTGGTTCCCTCCCCTCTTCCACTCAAGCTCTGAATGCCACGGGGCTTGCACAGACTGCCTGAGCCTGCAGGCAGCCACAAGCAAGGCTGCAGAGATACCTCCCCCACCACTCAAGCTCTGAACGCCACCGGTCTCGTACAGATGGCCTGAGCCTGCAAGCAGCCACAGGCAAGGTACAGCAGCAGGATTTCTAAAAATCTACCTGCCCTCTGAAGTGGGCGGCTTGTTTTTCTTGGGGTGTTATTTAAAATAAATGCGCTGATTGTATCTATGGGTCCAGCTTTTTAGGCCGGTTAAGATGTGGATATAATTTTATTTTATTTCACTGCTCTGACTTGGATATTCTGCCCAATTGGAAATGAGATGCAAAGGCTCCTTAAGAGCCTGTTAGTTATTTTACAACCTTTTATGTAGTGTTTCTGCTTAATCAGTATGGGAATACAGAGGCTCCTTAAGATCTTATTAGTTATTTTAAATCCTGTATTTAATTTTTCTATATCATTCTGACTGGATCTGCAGTAACTCCTTAAGAGCCTGTTTGAAGCTGTGGGCTGCTAAGTTTAAGTGCTGTTTTGCTTAGTTTCACTATGTTCTAGCTCCTAATCCTTTTTACTTTGATTTTTCTCCTTGTTGTGCTCTTTCCTATGCAGCTCCTCTTGTCTCCAGGTCCCGATTGCGCATGTGCAGTTGAGTGCCAATCCCATTCCTTTGTTTAGCTTCCCGCCCTAACCGTCTTATTTCTCTCCTCTTCTAGGCTGCAAAGATATCCCCTGCACAACTCAAGCTCTGACCACCACAGGGCTCACACAGATGGCCTGAGCCTGCAAGCAGCCATGCAATGGTCATCATGAAATTGCAAAGCAGGGAAAATCAGGGAAGCCCTCCCTCATGGAAATTTCCAATGTATATGGCTAAAAATAAAGAATTTAAGGAATACCTCATAGAGCAGTGGCAGTACTATATATTGAGACTAACAATATGCAGGAGGTGTCCAGGACAACCCTATGGGAGGTGGGTAAGGCATTTATGAGGGGGATAATTATAGAACACATGGCCAGACTCAAAAAGCAAAGGAAGGAGAAACGATTGGAGCTTGAGAGGAAACTAAAGGATTTGGAAAAGAGGTTCGCAGGTGGAGAACAGGGAGAGGCAGTTTGGGTCCCGGGGACAGTGAGAGAAGCTTTGAATGCCCTCCTTAGGGCAGAAGCAGAGAAGGTATGTTTTTTCTGTAAACATCAAGTGTTTGAATGGAGGAATAAACCTGGCCCGTTATTGGTTAGATTAATGAAAGGGGGACAAGGAGTAACACATATTACAGGGGTGAAGGATGGAAACGGAACCCTACATAGGGGCACGAAGGGTATAAAGGAAAGCTTCTGGGTATTTTATCAACAACTGTATCAGGCAGAATATATGGGAATGGGAATACAAATGCAGGGATTTCTGGATAGAGTACAGTTACAGGAGGCCACGCAAGAACACAGGGAACAATTGAGCCAGCCGATTACTAAAGCAGAAATAATGGGTACCATACAGAGGCTGCAGGGGGGAAAGGCTAGTGGCCCAGATGGCTTTCCAGCAGAATACTGTAAGTTAATGGGAGGACAAGTAGGGGAGTTGCTAGGTGGAGTTTTTCATCAAAATGAGTAGATGGGGGAGATTAACTTGCCTAGTACCTGTTATGACACTACCATATGCTTAATACCTAAGGCGGTGAAGGATACAGAGGAATCTGCTTCTTCTAGACCTATCTCCCTGCTTAATTGTGACCTAAAAATACTAGCAAAGGTTATGACTTCCAGGTTGGAGGGTATACTCCCAGATTGGTTCACTCAGACCAAACCGGGTTCATTAAGGGACGACAATCATATCATAATATGCATTGTTTACTAAGCATTATATGGGGAAAGAGGAAGTGGGTATCATCTCCATGGACGCTGAAAAGGTGTTCGACAGAGTGGAATGAGGATACCTATTTGAGGTGATGTCCCAGTTTGGTCTGGGTGAACCATATATCAGATAGGTACGGGCTATGTACGCGGTATCTAGGGCCCATATTATGGTAAATAGTGAACTATCTGAGAAATTCAGCTTAGGAAGGGGCACAAGGCAGGGCTGTCCCACTCTCCCCCCTTCTGTTCTCAATGGCGATAAAACCACTGGCAGTGGTGATACAGGAGCTGTGGGGAGATTGTGGGGATTGAAGGGGGCAGGGATATCAGCATAAATTCGCTCTTTATGTGGACAGTATGCTTTTATTCGTCAGAAACCCGTGACAGTCTGTGCCCCCTCTGCTCTCTTTAGTAGAGGAGTTTGGTGCTTTCTCAGGGTACAAGATGAACTTGGGGAAATCAGAGCTAATGGGCTACCCAGGGATAGAAAAGGAAGGGGAGCAGTGGGGGTTGAAACTGGTTGGGGTGAGTTTCACTTATCTAGGTATCCAGGTAGCTAGGACACTGGGCTCCCTGTATAGATTAAACTACACTGACTTGCTGAAAGTGATAGGAGCAGATCTTAGAAGATGGGAACAACTACCAATATCATGGCTGGGTAGGGGGAACCTTATCAAGATGAACATCCTCCCAAGAATCCTGTACCTGTTGCAGATGCTATATGTAAGATTAATGAAGTGGGATATAGCAAAAGTAGAGAAGACCTTCTCTAGATTTATTTGGTGGGGTAAGCATCCGAGGGCTAGCCTACAGAGATTGTAAGTAGAGAGGGATAAGGGGGATCTGAATTTCCCAGACCTGGGTAACTATTTTCTGGCAACACAACAAAGATATATAGCAGACTGGGTGCACCAACCCAAAGCAGCCAACTGGGTAGACCTAGAGCAGATGGGAGCTCTGGGAAGACTCATGGCATACCTACACACTAGGGGAGCCAGGGCGTATAGAATTGGGGGTAATGGTAACCCATTAATAGAACAGGTCCTAATAGCATGGGGACAGATCAGAAGACAGGGGTGGACACAACAAGGAGAAACTGTGTTGTTACCAGTGGCAAATGACCCTTTTTTTTTCCCATATTGGAAGATAGAGGTTTTCATGAATGGGAACAGAAGGGAATACAGACTATAGGGAACTTACTGGTGCAAGGAGAATTCTGCACGTTTGAGACTTTGCAAAAAACTTTGAGTATAGGGAGGCAGCACATGTTTTGGTACCTACAGGTAAGGGCATTTGTGAGTAGTCTTGCAATAGAAGAGTTTTTTTTTTTTTTTAAGTTGGACTATGTAGAGAGTCTGATGTACCAGGCTAAGACAGACCCCAAAGGTTTTATTGGGACAGCAGTTAAGAAAGGGAAACAGAGGCTCCCTGATAGGACAGGAAAAACAAGATTGTTATGGGAAAGGGATCTGGAGAGAACCATTACTGATGAGAATTGGAGAGTAGTGCTCCCAATTCACTCTGGGATCATGGCATGTAACAGGTATAAAGAGGCATACTATAAATTTCTCCATCGGTTATATTACCGCCGGTGATAGTGCATAAGGCACACCCTTCAGTGTCACCACTGTGTGAGAGGTGTGGAGTAGAAAGAGGAACATATATGTGCTGTTTTTGGACCTGCCCGGTGCTGCAGTTTTTTGGGGGGGAGGTAGTGGTGGAAGTTACTACATTGGCAGGAAGGGAGCTAGAAAAAGATCCACTGGTGTGCCTCTTTGGACTCAAAGTGGTGGAGGGAGACGAGTGGACGCCACTCTCCAGATGGATGAGTGTTTTATTCATTCTGGCATGCCATTGCATACAAAATACATGGGTATCCCATATCAAGCCCAGTATTCAGCGATGGTGACAGATGATCTTACAAACCCTGGCATTGGAGAGGTTGACTCATGTATTATGGGATCGGGAGAAAGTCTTTATTAGGAGCTGGACCCCCTTCTTATCTTTACTAAGTATGGAGGAAGGAATGGTGTTAAGAGAAGGGTTAGGAAATTAAGAGTGGATGATGGATTTCAATAATTTTCATCTATTGGATACACCCAAGAAGGGAATTAATGCTATGGAATTATATAATTCCATGCCTACATGTACTAAATTAGTGGGATGAATTTAAAGCAATGTACAAATGTTTGCATCCGTTTTAATGTCTGTATGTAATGTGATGTTTATATGTAATTATGAAAATCAATAAAGATATTATACAGAAACAAAAATCCCTATTGCAATCTATTCTCCATGGCCACTAGGAGTCACTGCTGCGACCCTGAACTTCTCCACTGCCTAAGTCCCCTCTCCTGCTGCTTCCTTACCTCCCTCCTCTGCCCCCTAGTGCAATCCTCCAATATCTGCCTTGCCTCCCTTCAACCTGCTTTCTGCCATTAGCCAGATTTGAACCCCCAACCATGAGCACCGAAGGTAGCCACCCTACCACTGCACTACTTGGCTATGTCTCTTCTCACTGTGCACTTGTGTACCCAAGTATTGAATTCCCTCAACTAAAGACTTTCTAACTGGCTGTCCTCAGCCCCCCCCCCCCACCAACCTACTGTGTGGCACCACTTTTATCTTTTGTCAGCTCTCAGTGGTGGGTGCTGTCTTCCTGAAGGCTACTCTAGTTAGTCAACCAAAATGAGCCCACTACACCTCATGCTCACATCTCTCACAATTGTAGCCCTTCCACTCACCACTCACCCTGACCTGAGTTCACCCTCCACTTGGACTCTCTCTACACAAACTCAATATTTGAATGGGATACACTACATCTCCTAATCCTGCTACTAATGCCCCACTTGGGAAGGTATACCTGTTGAGAGGCCCCTAGCTACAACACATCTCCACTACCCCTCCCCCACCACTACTAGGCCATCCTGTCATAGTGAGAAAATCTGTGAAAACAAGTCAGCGAAACTGCACCTGTGCTCAGGCTCTACAACATCTGAAATGGGAAGCTAAAAGATTTGCTATGCTACTACTTCTATTATCTGGCAACATCCACCCCAACCCTGGTCCTCAGATCGCACCTCCTAAAAAAGATGGGTCTTTCACTATTGCCTCCATGAATATATGCAGCCTCCTGGCAAAGCATGACTCCCTTCAGTTCTGGATAACCCAACATGAACCAGATATCTTATTTATCATGGAAACCTGGTCAACATCAAGAACCCCTGACCTTGCCATCCAAATAGAAGGGTACACTTCCTTTAGACAGGATAGACTTGGAAAATGTGGAGGTGGCTGCATCATTTATGTCAGAGATACCCTCCAGGGTCTGGCATTTCCTAGCCCAGCAATCAGCGGGAACTCCCAAATTCTCCCAATCCAGGTCCAACTCTGCCCTCAGGGTAAATGTCTCACGCTGGTCACCATTTATATCCCCCCAAAAGAGTAGGCGGCAGGCCTTGAAGCTACCCTGGACTACCTCTCTGGTCTACACAAGGATTTTGAAATTCTAGCCCTCTGGGTCTTTAACCTAAACTGGCTGCCTCCTGAGGTGGCTACATATAGGGATGCCATCACTTTCCTTGGAATGGCTCAACTAGTTGTGTCCCCAACCTGCGTGAACTATCACACTGGTACTAGCACCCTACTTGATTGGTTGCTAACTAATCACCCTGATAGGATATCCAATACTGTAGTCCTACCAGACCGTCTAAGTGACAACTCACCCATCCTCTGTGCCTGGACAAACAAGACTCCCAAACCTCCCTCTAAAACAACCACATCCAGAGTCCTGAAGGCAGGGCAATTCAGATCACTCAGATCTCACCTTATGCAACAAGACTGGTCAGCAATCTACCAAATGAATGATGTTGACACAGCAATTGAGTGCTTTGTGAACGTTTTCAACGCATCCTGCAACATTTATGTCCCCCTTAGAAAATGGAAAGTGAAGGGTTCAAACATATCCTGGGTCACCCCCCCCCCATCCAACTAATGAAAGAAAGAGATCACCTCTGGTACAAGGCTCAAAGCTCTGACTCACGTACTGGCATCCAAAACTACAAAACGACCCGCAATAAATGCACCTACGTCACTCGTATTGTGAAAAGTCAGTGCTTTAGACAGGAACTAAAGAATTCTTGGGGTGACAGCTGGAATTTTGGGGAAAATGTAAAAACTTTAATAGAGAAACCCAGTAAAACACCTCTCTCCCAACTCAATATTAATGGTAATCTGACCCAGGACCCCAAAGTAATTTCTAACACTATCAACAAGGCCTTCATGGACCTTAGTGGGGTGCTCTCCCACAATTTCCTTGCCTCCCCCAATGACTCTTATCTGGGAAGTTCGTCCCATCTGTGCAAAACTCCACACCCACCCTTTTACCTTAAAATAGTCTCACTCTCTGAGGCTGGAAAATACGTCACTAAGGCTGTAGGGAAATCGAGGTCTAGCAGTGACTGTCTTGACCTAAAAATAGTCATTCTTGTCCTAGACAAGGTAATCCATCCTTTAACCCATATCCTTAATCTATCCCTAATTACCACCAAGTTCTCCACAATCTGGAAAAGGGCCATGGTCACTTCTATCTTTAAAAATAGGGATGCCACCAACTTCTCCAATTACCAGCCATCTTTATACTCCCTCCCCTATTTAAGGTGCTTGAAAGACTCATCGGTGACCAGCTAGTCGAATACTTGGACAGGTACAAGCTCCAGTGCCCAGAACAACATGGCTTTAGGAAGCAGCACAGCACCACCACAGACCTGGTGGAGTTTGCAGTCTTCATCCATGATGCTCTAGAACGTGGGCACATGATCAGTGCCACGTATATTCACCTAACGAAGGCCTTCGATACGGTCAACCACAGACTCCTTCTAAACCAACTGTCTTCAACAGATATGTCTCTTGAGTCAGTGAGGTGGTTCCACAGCTACCTCTCTGATTGCACTCAACAAGTAAAAATACTCTCCAGCCTCTCTGACCACTGTAATGTAACAGCTGGGGTTCCCCAAGATTCAATCCTTGGACTCTTTCTTTTCAGTTTATTCCTTAATAAGTTTCCTGTGGCCTGTCCTGGTCAGGTTCTCCTGTATGCCAATGATGCAGTGCTGTTTACTAGTCAGTCTGACACCACTGCCCTCGAAGAACAAATGCAAACCTGTTTCTCGGTCATAGAATCATGGTTCTAAAACCATAAGCTTCTGCTCATCTATAAGAAAACCAAGACCATGATCTTTGCCGCACCTCATAATAAACACAGATCCCATCAACGCCAAATACGTAACAACTGCAATGAAGTTCTGGACATGGTGCACACATTCAAATACTTTGGGGGTGTCACACACTAGATAGCTCCCTCTTCTATATGCAGCACATCAACCTGGTTGCGAAACCTGTCAACTCCAGAATTAGCGTATTATATAAACACAAGTACTACTTCACCAATGAAGCCCTTAAGATCGCGGTGAACAACTCAGTCCTGTCAGTGATCAACTATGGTCTGGTTGTCTATGAAGCTGCCACAGATACAGCCCTCCAGAGAATTAAGCTGGGCCTGAATAAAGTCTGTAGGCTTCTGCTAAGCACCCCGTGGCAAACGCTTACTTGCGAGCTCTACTCATGCATGGGGTTACTCAATCTGGAGTGTAGAATCAGATACCAGCTCTGCCTGTTAGCCAAGAAAACCACCATGGGCTTCACCACTCCTGGGATTCTCACCCTCCTCTGTCCCTATAGCAGTAAAAGGACCACCAGAAAGGAATGTGGTCAGTCAGTAAATTTCCCTTTTTGCCAGACTTCGCAAGGTCAGAGGTCATTTGGTTATCAAGCCTGTAAATAGCTCAACTCCCTTAGCCCTGACCTCCTGTCCTGCATCAAGCTTGGCCAATATAAGCAGAATCTGAAGGCCCACCTGGTGAGGAACAACCTTAAATTTGATTGTAGTCTTTAATCTCCCTAACCTTCATACCTCTCCTAGGCCTTCCCAACTGACCTCCATCCCATCTTCTCCCCCCTTTATCCTGTTTTAAGCTGCCTTCCTTCCTCGCTTGCTGACTTCTCTTACCCCTCCCCTCCTACACCCTCCTTGCCCTCTTTACACATCCTGACTCTGCTTGTTTTAAACTGCCTTCCTTCACCCCTTGCCTACCTCTCTTTCCTCTCCCCTTCAAGTCTCTCCTTGCCCACTCCTCTCTGCTCTCCTAACTGATGCTGTTCAATTTCCACCCTATACATCCTTTTTTTCCATTACATTACATTTTTCTCCATTATTTATTATCTGATACCTTCACTACTGTATCTGTTCTCTGTTTGTATGGCTTTGTTCAATATGTATAATCCTCTGTTTTTGTTTTTATTCACTTGTCTGTAGTTTGTTGAATGACACAGAACCTTTGTAAATGAGCTCTCAGCTAAAAGGTCTTCAATCCTAGTTACAAATAAATAAAATAAATAAGAAGTGGTGAAGGGACCAGAGGCAAAGATGACAGTGTCATCTGCATATTTGTGTATATGTAAGTTGGCATATGCAGATGGGAGGTCATCCAGAAAAATGGAAAACAGGATAGGGTCTAGTATTGAACCCTGTGGGACCCCAGCCTTGATAGGAAGGGGTGAGGATAAGGTGACTCCAGCCTGCACCGACTGTTGACGGTCCAATAGGTAGGAACAGAACCAGCCAACAGTGGGAGCTGAGAGGCCAGCAGAGCTCAGTTTGTCCAGGAGGTGTGGGTGGGATGCTGAGTTGAAGGCTCTGGCCACATCAATGAAAATGACAGCTGCAGTGGGCCCCTGAGCCATCGCTAACAAGATCAAATAGTGACATGCAGCAGGGAGGAGACAGTGGAATGGTGTTTCTGGAAGCCTGACTGGAATGAGGAGAGAAAACTAGAAGAGGTAAGGTACTGTAGGAGTCTGGAATAGACTAATCTCTCTTGGAGCTTGGCGAGGGAGGGAAGGGGGACGATGGGGTGGAAGTTAACAGGGGAGGAGGGGTCACCCCCTTTGTGAAGTGGAAGGACTATAGCAATCTTCCAGGACTGAGGAATGGAACAGAGGGAGGGAGAATGAGAGTTTGAGCAAGTGGTTAAGTGGAACAGCAATTGCCACAGCTGAGAGGTGGATGAGTTTGGGAGCGAGACCTTCGGGGCTGGACTTTGACAGGTGAAGGTACTGCAGGGCAAGTAGGGTTTCCTCAGTAATGACAGGAGGAAAATGGAAATCCTGAGGCAGCATGGGAGGGGGAGAGAGAGGAGGGGGAGACAGAGGGGAAAGGAGGGGAGAAGCAGGAGAGCACATGTGAAAAAGTAATTGACGTGAGCAGCAATAGAGGCAGGGTCAGACACAGGTGAATCATTAACCATTGGGACTGAAGGAGCAGACTATTGGGGGTGGGGTCAAAAGGGAATGGATTACCTTCCAGAATTTTGCAGGAGAGTTGAGGTTATTTTGAACGTTTGCTTTAAAATGATGGGATTTTGCATCCCTGATGACCTTTGTGCACATGTTTCTCAGGGTCCTGTAATGGAAGAGATCAGGAGGGGAGTAGGCTAATTTATAGCATGCCCAAGGGAGATCACAGGACTTGCATTGATCAATGATTTTAGTGGAAATCCAGGGTAGATGGGAAGATCTGATCCTGGACTATGTAGGGGGCATGCAAGTCCCAAACTGCAGTAAATTTGGAATGAAAAAGAGATAGGTCGATATCAATGTTGGAGGCCATCTGACCAGTCTAGCAGCTAGGTTGATCAGGAGAGCACTGGCATTCAGTGAGCAGAAGCAACTGGAGAAGATATATTTCAAGGCTGAGGGAGGACGCCAGATTTTCCTGACACAGTATGTCATGCTGTGGTCACTGAAGGAATATGGCAAAATACTTGCTGCTGCAGTGAAGTGGGGGTACGAGCAGAGAACCCAATCCTGCAGGGAGTGGTTGGAGGAATGGGGATTGAGTCTTGTGGTTTCAGAGATAACCTGGGCAAATTTAGGGACTCGATACCCAGGGTGGTTGATCTTGCAGAAGGAGAGATCCAATTTATGTTAAGTCCCCAAGGAGAATAAGTTCACCAATAGGGAAATGTGAGGTAATGTTGGAGACAGCATCAGTCAGAGAGGTGGGTGAGATCTTAAGTGAGACATAGAAAACCCCTAGGAAAATGGGGACAGATGAGGGAAATGAAACCCAGATGAGAAGAAAGTCACGTGAGGAAGATTCAGCCAGTGTGTCCAGGGTGCAGAAGAGGCTTTGGTAGACATAAATGGCAACACCTCCATGTTTTCCCCAATCCTGTTTGAAAAGAAGGAAGTCAGGTAGGGTCAGGCAAGGGAGCTTAGGGAGAAGGCTCCTAGCATTAAGGTGAAACGTGGTAAGGCCCTTGGCAGTAGCAGAAGCAGAGGGGAGGGGAAGAGAGAGAAGGGACCTGGGTTGAATTCCGCATTGCCACCCAGGAGGAGGAGAAGAGGAATGAGGAAATGGATGGGGCGGAACTTCCTCTCATTGGAGCAAGGAAGAGAGTAGCTGGAGGGGGGATGATGAGTGAAGTGGAGGGCACAGTGCAGAAACACCAGGTTCAGGGAGGGGGAGGGAAGAATGCAGTATGGATAGCTGAGGAGGCCGATGGAGAAGAGGGGAGGGACAGAAATAGGAGGAGAGAGACATAGCTAAGAGCTCGACCATTAATATTGAATTCACATTACCAAATACTCCTGAAATGACTTGTAGTTTTGCATGATGATTGACACAGGCAGTACAAACACTGATTGAATTATACATTTGTGTTTCCAGATAAGAGGCTGTTTATTAGTGTGTCAGCAATGAACAGAAAAGCAACTCTATAACTCATTTTGTAAATGTATTGAAATGACACAAGGGGAATCTACAAACACGGCATCAATTCTTCAAACTCTGCAAGTCAGCCTGAGTTATTTGAAGCTAGGTATCCAATAGACTTGGTAAAGACAATACAGTAAATTGTTTCCTGATATACAGTAGAAACGGGTATGAAGTCATATTCATTATCCCACAAACTGAGGAGTCTGGGAGTGGTTGCTTGATAGTATTTTTGTTTTTTATATAGCAATAGAGGATGATAAACTGTATTCTGGGAAAGACTTGAGAGATTTTCGTGTGCAGAAAACTGAAAACACACCTAATCTTGGGTATGTAGTAGCAAGCAGACAGAATATTGGGAGAGCTGCATAAGATAAGATAATAGTGAACTAGAAATAGAAGCATTACATTATAGTACCACCAACATTTAGTTTACTAATTTAAAAAATAAACAATTTGCCAGATATTTGTTTGCCAGGTAGTAACTAACACAAATGCAAACATCAATTTTATATTCTGGTTATTGCAGCAAAGTCACATTATCACTAGTAGGTGATCAAAAATGCATTTTAAACAGGAGGAATTAAGGTGAATGTTGGAAAAAAATGTATCACATGGAGAAGCTGACATGCATTCTGAGACTGTAGAATGAAGCTTTTGACAGTAAATGAGCACTTTGCATTGCATTTATCATCTCAAGAATGGGACAGCGCTGCCCTGGCCCTCTTTGTAACCTAATGCCCCCCCCCAATGTGGAGATGTGTGGCAATGTGGAGGTGAACACAGGCCACACCATCCACTCATACACTGCAAGGGGAATGCACGGCTAGTATGGCAGCCTCTGGGTGGCAGATGCTACACACCCCTGGATGTTTTGGCATCCTTAAGGATCCTATACAGTGTGAGTCTGTCCCACTTTCCACTACTTGCAAACAAGCCAATGTAATTTACTGGTGGCTAAGGAGCTGTCATAGCACAAGCAGCAGTTGTGGATTGAAACACAGACAGCCTCAGATGCAGGAGACTGTGTTCCCATGATTGTTGTGTAGGTTGTCTTGTTGAAAGGAAGGTTAACACTCATCCTAGTAGTGGGTCAGAGCTTGTAGCTGAATGTTCCTGAGGGCACAGCTTAGGCCCAAACTCACCCTACCTCCCCCGGGTGTCATTTCCTTTATAGCAGGGGTTCTGACATCATTTCCTCAAGGGGGCAAGGTGCTTACAGCTTGTATCCTTACCAGTACAGCACACTGCACTGCAGGTAATAGCACATCACTAACTATATAAAACAAACAAAAAAAAGGCTTAATACAGGAGAAACAGGAAAGAAGCCAGACATGTGGGGATTAGTGCAATGCACTGGCTGTGGGGCAGCAGTCTTCTGGGGGACTTTCTGGAGGCTGCGATGCTGCCCTATTTGTAGGCAACTCACTGGTCTAAGGGAAGAGGTTGCTCGTCGTCGGGCTGACTTGGCTAGGATTTATGAAACCTCCTCCCCCACCCAGGGACCACCAGGGAAACTGCCGCTACCTCAGAGGTTGCCAAGAAAGAGGAGCGATTGGACCAAGGTGGGCTCAGGAAGGGAGAGGATGGTGGAAGAGAGGCACATTCCTCCAGTTGTACCTCTCCACAATTCATACACTCTTCTGGCAGAGGGTGATTCCTCTGTGGAGGCACTGGCAGTAGAGACCAAGGAGGATGCTGGGAACCTCCACAAAGGAGTCCCACAGGAGAGAGTTATGGAACCCCACAGAGGAAGGAAACAACTCCTGGTGGAGGACTCAGTTGTTAGGGGGTAGATCTGGGGAATGATGGGGAGAGGGTGGTAAGGTGCCTGCCTGACGTCACAGCTTGGAGGGACAGGGAGTGAATCCTCAGGATCGTGAGAGCAGCTGTGCGAGGGAGGGAGCTGGATATCATTGTCCACCTAGGGACAAATGACCTGGCTGTGAATGGGATCAGAGCACTGCAAGAGGAGTTTGAAGAGTTGGGGAGGGGCCTTAGACAAGTAGCACATACAGTAACCTTCTCAGAGGTGCTGTCTGTCTATGGCAAGGTTGATGCTAGGGTACTCCACAACATGGGATTCAATGAATGGTTGAAAAACTGGTGCAGAGATCAGGGTTTTGGCTTCATTGGGGACTGGGGACCCACCTGGAGGGGTACAGACCTATATTGGCATGATGGTCTGCATCTGTCCGGGAGGGGAACCAGAATCCTAGGAGATAGGTTTAAATGCATCATTGGCAAGCATTTAAACTAGCCAAGGGGGGAGGCACTGAAAAGGAGCAGGGAAAACCCAGCTTCCCCAACACAACACAGTAGCTAGAGAGGTAAACACCAAGGTAGGGAAGTTAATGGGGAGCAGGACAGTGGTAAATGCAGAAAAAGGCAGTAAGGACAGGGATGGGGCTAAAAGGGGTAAGGCCATCAACAAATGGAGGGTGATGAGTACCAATGCCCATAGTCTGTGTAACAAGCTCCCTGAACTAGTGGTCTTGAGGGAAGAGGGACATCTGGATATTGTGGCAGTCACAGAAACATGGTACACTGGGAAATAAACATACCAGGGTACACAATCTACAGGAGGGACAGGGAGGGTAAAAGAGGAGGAGGAGTAGCTCTCTATATAAGGGAAGGGATCACAGCAACGGAACTAAAGGATAAACAGGGAGTAGAGGAGGCACTGTGGGTTACCCTGGAGACAGGTTATGGCACCACAATTCGCACAGGGATTGTATACAGGCCCCCATCTCAGGGGGAGGCAATAGACAAGGAAATGATAGAAGCCATACTTAGAATGGCAAAAAAAGAGGAGATATTGTTGATGGGGGACCTGAATATGCCAGATGTTAGCTGGAGCACCCTTGGTGCAGCCACATCAAAAAGCAGGGTTATTCTTGGTGCCGTACAGGGGACTTGCCTCAGACAGCTAGTAGTGAAACCCACTAGGGAGGGAGCAATCTTAGACCTGGTACTGTCAAATAGGGATGGAGAAAGGATCATGGGTTTAGAAGCGAGTAGCCATCTGGGAACAAGTTTCCACCAAACAGTGTGGTTCACGATAAACACAGCAATTGAGTCAAGCCATACAAAAGCAAGAATGTTGGACTTTAGGAGGGCTGACTTTGGGAAAATGGGAGAGTGCCTCAGAAAAGCACTAGCAAATGGACAAGAAGGAGGGGCAGAGGAACAACTGGGAAAAATCAGAACAGCCATTACAGAGGCAACAAGGCTTTGTGTGAAGCAAATCAACAAAGCAAAATGAAGGAAAAAAACACTATGGTTCTCAAAGGAGGTGTCGGGGAAGGTTAAGGAGAAAAAGGATGCATTCAGGAAGTATAAGGAAACACAGAAGGAGCAGGACAGAGAACTGTACCAGTTAAAGCAGAATGAAGCGGGGAAGGCAGTAAGAATAGCAAAAGCCCAAACTGAAGAAAAGATAGCCAACTCAGTTAAGAAGGGGGATAAAACCTTTTATAGGTACATTAGGGAGCGAAAAAAGATGAAGGGAGGGATAGTGAGGCTTGATAAAGGGAAGGGAGGGTGGGCAGAGGATGACAGTGAAAAAGCAGGGATACTGAATGAATACTTCTGCTCAGTATTCACAAAAGAAGAGGAGGGGGAGGTACCTAAGTCAAAGAATAGAAGCACTCTGGATAGGGAGGTCAATACCAGTCCATTCACAGAAGAAAGGGTTCTGAAAGAACTCTTAAAACTGATGGTGAACAAAGCAATGGGGCCTGACGGGATTCAGCCAAGAATCCTAAAAGAACTAAGGGTAGACTGGTGACACCACTGACAACCCTTTTTAACAAATCATGGGAGGATGGTGTGGTACCAGAGGACTGGAGGAGGGCAGATGTGATTCTTCTTCAAAAAAGTGGGAGCAAGACGGAGGCAGGAAACTACAGACCTGTTAGTTTGACCTCAGTGGTAGGGAAAATGATGGAATCACTTCTAAAGGAAAGAATCATTGAGTTCCTAGTGGCCAGTGGGGCACAGGACACAAGGCAGCATGGATTCACAGCAGGAAGGTAGTGTCAGACAAATCTGTTAGATTTCTTTGACTGGGTGACCAATATACCAATATAGTAGGCCAGGGAGGGGCTGTGGATATGGCCTACCTAGACTTTAGGAAGGCATTTGACACAGTCCCACACAAAAGATTAATATACAAGTTAGTCAGCCTTGGAGTGGGTCCCAAAGTAGTAGCCTGGGTAAAAAATTGGCTGAACAACAGGATACAGAGGGTAATAGTAAACGGAGTTCACTCTAAAGAAAGGGGGTTTACTAGTGGGGTACCGCAGGGTTCAGCACTAGGACCAGTCCTCTTTAATGTCTTTATAAGTGACATTGCAGAGGGACTGGAAGGAAAAGTATATCTCTTTGCAGATGACACAAAGATCTGCAACAGGGCTGATACAGAAGGTGGGGTGGAAAGGATGCAAAGGGACTTGGCAAGGTTGAAGGAATTGTCAAATGTATGGCAGCTTAGATTCTATGCAAAGAAGTGCAAAGTAATGCACCTGGAAAACAAAAACCCAAGGGAAGAATATACAATGGGGGGTGAGATAATAACAACAACAACAAAAATGGAAAGGGACCTGGGGGTAGTCATATTAGATGACCTTAAAGTGGGCAGGCAATGTGAGAAGGAAGTAAGGAGGGCTGATGGGATACTGGGATGCATAGGGAGAGGCATCACCGGTAGAAAACAGGAAGTTGTTATCCCTCTGTACAGACAGTTGGTGAGGGCCCCATCTGGAGTACTGCATCCAGTTCTGGAGATCCCATCTCCGTAAGGACATAGACGGGATGGAGGCTGTCCAGAGGAGGGCAACTAAAATGGTGCAGGATCTAAACCAGAAAACATATGAAGAGAGAGATTAAAGAAGATTAATATGTATACACTCAAGGAGAGGAGGGAGGGGTGGCCATGATAGAAACTTTCAAGTACATCAAGGGAATCAACAGAGTCTAAGAGGGTAGCATCTTTCAGAAAAAGAGATGTGCAAGAACAAGGGGGCACAATTTGAAGATAGAGGGGGGGGACGGCTCAGAGGTAAAGTGAGGAAGTATTTTTTCACAGAGAAGGCAGTGGATACATGGAACATCCTTCCTGAGGAGGTAGTGGAGTCAAAAACAGTGGGAGAATTCAAGAATGCATGGGACAGATATAAAGCAATTCTAGTGGGGGGTAGGAGAAAGTAGGCTCTTGGTTAACTAGGATCTGCAGCCTATCCATTAGGTAGGGAAATGGGCAGACTAGGTGGGCCAATCGGTCCTTATCTGCCATCAAATTCTGTGTTTCTATGCCTGTACCAGATTAGGTGCAGACAGCTCAAAACACTGATTCATGACAGTTACAGAGGTGCACACAGGGCCCGGGGGGCTCCTTGGTACATTTGAGCCCTACACACCTATATGGCGGTGCATATTGGACTTTACGGATTGGGCCCATTTTGTAACTTTGTTATTTTGGAATTGTTTTAAGCTGCCTGCCAATTTATTGAACTTACTTGCAAATTGCAGAGGCTGAGACCCCTGATTTATTTATTACTGCTTTCATAGTTGAGTCTAATAAAATTGTAAATAAAAAAAAAAATCACCTTTTGGTTTGGGCCCTATCATTAAATGAATGACCAGCATACAAGGGTATCATAGATCTATAGTTTGACATTTGGCCCTTGTTGGTCTAACTGAGGCCCAGTATTACTCATGTGACTCCTAGTGCTAAGCATATCCTGAGTAAACTGTGTTATTTTCTCCATTCCAAAATGATTTTGAAGAAGATTTCTGAAGAAATATTGTCCTGTGAACTAAATCTTTCACTGTTTTAAAGCGGGAATGGCAGTTTTTAAATTAAATAAAGATTATGTTCATAAGTTAAGTATTTCTTTAGACATATGCCTTCCAAATGTTGTTGAAAATGATGTAATTTATGTTACTTGGAAAAAATGCATAGTATTTTTGAAACTCAGGTCAGGAGGCAGGTACTTCCTGCTCCCCTCCTCTACAAAAATAGTAAAAACAGAATTATTCTGAAGTATCTGACTTTATTTAGATGATTATGACCCAGCCAACTCTTATACCATTAAAAAAACAGCTCAGTGGCCCAGCATAATGCAGACCTTGAGGGTTAGATGGGCTTGCATAGTATGGAAGAAGCAGGTCTAAGGGCAGACCACATTCTGTATTCAGGAACTTCTTTTCACAGAGGATGGATGAGCGGATAATCGGGAAGGTTATAGTTGTATAATTGTGGGGTTAAGTAAATGTAGGTGCCAACCTGCTAGGAGTTTCCTTTTCAGTTGGAGATTGGGCCACACACATACAGACATTAAAAAAGGAAACCATAATTCCTTCCCTCCTGTCACATTGCAAGGTTCTCTGGGCAGCCTCAGTGTAAAAATAACATTGAGGCAGTTGAGAGGGTACATTGCTGAGCCTCCAAAATGATCAGGGGTATGAGGAACAAAAGCTTTGAGGACAAGCTGTAGGCCCTTAACATGTTGGCCCTGTATAAAAAGAGGCTGAGAGGGAATATTACCTCAGTCTATTACATGCTTAAGTTTATGGATATTATAATACAGAGACATAATTTGAAGCTCAAAGGTTGGCCATTCAGGTGTACAGTTAGAAGGCACTTCTCCCTACCAACAGAGACAGTGAACATTATAACAGTACAGGCTGTAAAGGTAAACCTGTGCTTTCCAGTGAAATCACAGGGTAGGCTGGGTAGTAGAGTGGGTATTGAATCCCTAAAATTAAGCACGTTTTCATGGCATACTTAACTTACTCATCTAAGCTTTTAAAGTGTTGGGGGTGGGGAGGGAGTCATAAGGACCTTAAGTTCCTTCTGACCTCAAACTACAATGTTGCCTGCATATCATATGTGCCACTGCCATCCACTCACTTCAGTGATGCCATTGCCTGCCCGGGTTTGCACACCATGAAGAAAACTAGCCGATTTGCCAGTCATTCTGCTAATGGTTAACATGTAGTCTGCGGTGTTTGTACCATCATACACCAGATTAGATTCAATGATACATGTCCGCCATTGCCTTGTTACTGATAAGATGATTACACACTCCTCCATGTGAACTTAATTATTCCTCCTCCTAGACCACTTCATCTGACCGCCAAAAACAATAGTGACAAGTAACATTATAGAGCTGCTGTGCTTACCATGCTACCCCTGGCACTTGTCAGCTGATCTGCCTGTCTGTCAGCCCTGGCCTTAGTCATCACCCTTGTGTGATACTAATTCAAAAACTGACTTGTGTCAATCAAGATACCATCTTGGGACTTAACATAGCCTATTTGGCTGACACAGACAGAACCAGATACCAGAATAATTAATTCCATAGAGTCTCAAAACTATCTTGAAAATGTGCCCTGTAAGAAAGTTAACTGTACCTGGATAAATTTAACTGTTAGAAAACTTAAGCTTACCAGCTGAGCATGAACAGTGCTGTTAATGCACTCTCCAAGTAACTTTAGTTGTAAATATATTTGAGATCATAAACATAAGTATGGGGGGTAGACTCCTGGGGGCAGCTAGCATCCCTTCAATTGCATACATCCGGCGTGATGATAACATCTCAAGAACACCTCTATACATTTCAATTGGGGCATTTTTTAAACAAATTGTCATATTGCAAATAAAAGTTATGGTTATCAGTGTTATGTTTCCTAGTCACCAGTTGTGACACATCATGTCACAAGCATAGCTGGTTGTGGCAGCCATGTAGTCTAAAAGAGTAGCACAGCTTTAATTTTTTTTTTTGCTAATAGTCTGGTATGTGAGAATGCAGCTAATAAGAATGCAGGAATAAGACTGGATTGTTGACATGTTGCCTGCATTGGGAAAGGAAGACTAAAGTTACAGGGGGCAGCTCAGTGCTTACTCAGAAAAACCAGACCATATGCATGTTTGTTAGAAATTTAAAAGATGCAGGGTTTGACACCATCATCTCCAAGCTGCCAAGCAAGAATGCAGGCTGGAATATCTTAAAAAGCTAGACAGATATTGGGGGGGCACGGAGGGGTTTAGTTTTGGAAACACACAGAAAGGGACAGTTTGAAACAGAACTGAGCTCTGGGCAAATGGCATCTGGAATGTGCAGCGAATTTAAAGGTATACTGCTAGTGCTGGACAAACGTCTTTTGGATGAGACGTTAAACCGCGGTCCCATCTGCCTGTTCTGGTAGTAGTTCAGGTGAATGTTAAAGATCCCATGGCACTTCTCGAAAAGAGTAGGTGAATTTCCCCGGTGCCCTGGCCAAATTTCCCCCCATTCACTAAAATACCACCAACAGCTTAATCTGGTTCAAAGTCAGTTGGCATTCATCTGTACCCCCTCCCCCTGAGTTGTGCCTGAAAATAGTCAGAATTTGTCTAGTGTACGTACCCAGTCAACAGAAACTAAAATAATCAAAATCAGTCAATAAATGGAGGATAATGCCTGGGAAATGGTTGTTAATGACACTGTAAACACCTCAAGCGGTTGCCATGTAAGCATTGTAAACTCCCGAGAGGGTTCCCGTTGTCATGGCAACCGCAAGACGCATTTACAAAGAGGTTGACAACCACTTCCCAGGCATTGTCTTGTATAGTGTGTGGGGAAAAAGAGAAACATAAGCGACTGCCATCACTAATAATATCTACCTATACTCACTTTCTTAAAAACATTTAAATGTCAACACTTTCGGCAAATGATCCAGTAGGCCAACGACAATCATGTGGTTGCGGGATTGTCGGTAACATCAGCAATAGCCTCTGGGGGTGTTGGGGGAATAAACATCCATGAAGACTGCAGCTCATCAGAGCCTGAAACAAATGAGGCAACAAGTGAGTAACCTAAAATAGGGCCTAAAATTGTTTAAACTGCTCGCATGTAATCTCTGTTCTAGGAGCGTGGATATGTTGTTCATCCACACTGTCTGGCATTGTCTCTTTCCCCTTTAAATCTTGCCGGAAGTCTTCAAGCTGGCTCCTCCCACCCACCCGGGTGGTAAATACCTCGGCTCCGCCCCATGACGCCAGATCTTCCTTTCCACTGGAAGATTCAGGTTCCCTCGTGCTTTCTGCAGTGTTGAGGCCCTGGATTCGTTTAGACGGTTTTCACCGCATCTTCTCGCTCTGAAACTCGTTAGAGTTTACGACTCTGATTCGGACATGGATGACAAGTCGTCCCCCGGGTTTCGCCGGTGTCCTTGCGGACAGAAAATGTTGCGCACCGATCCCCACCTCTCGTGCGTTTACTGCCTCGGTTCTATTCACGATACCTCGCAGTGCTCCATTTGCGCTTCCTTCCACCCCAACATCCTGGAAGATCGTCAGGTGCGCCTGAAGCTGGGTAGACCAGAGCTCCACAACCCACTGGTAAAATCCAAGGAGGCCAGGTGGGCGGTTTCCGCGGCTGCGGGATCCGTTGAGCAGCTCAGCGCGTAAGCGGCCTTGAGGAAGAAGCTGCAAGCCTCGGCTAGCCGAGGTTTCTTCGTGCCGCTCAATCTGGGCTCTTCCTTTTCAGTTCCTTTAGGGATTTGTGCCAGTCTCTCCCTACCAAGAGTGAGGCCCCCTCAGGCTCGCACTCATCCCGTTCTAAGAAAAAGGATCCTAAATCTTCTTGGAGTCGAAGAAGACGCTCCTGGGATCAGGAGCGGTCCGATGTCTCGACTTCGGTCGAAATTGCCTCCTCGGCCGCTGGGTTTTCAGACCTTCTGTCTGTACCGGGCGTAGAAGCCGAGGAGTCGGCTGATCCAGCTGAGATTATTCTCGACCCGATCGAGCCGTTATCACCGACTCCTGTCGATGATTCTTTGGAGAGAACGCCGATTCTCTCCTTCCCCGACGAGGAGACCCCCCCGCGGGCCTCCCGATCGAGGGACAAGAACCAGAGCCTCGGTTTTCACCGAGCCCAGTCTCTCCCGATTGACAAAGCCGACACCGTCGGTCTCGATCAGGGAGCAAGTCCTCTTCGGTCGATCGACCCAAAAAGGACAAGCACTCCCGCAAGAGGCGCCGCCACCGTTCCCCTTCCTCCTTGACTAGGGAGGGTTTGACGAAAATTGCCGACGCTGCGAGGATCTCATGTGGCAGCAATTCCTGCTAGCAGGTCAGAAGCCGGCTCCCTCGGTGATCGGCTATCTCTTAGCCTCAGCCTCTTGGCCGCCTCAGACACCGATTGTTCCGATGCGGTCTCTTGGGGCTCGGTCGTCTTCCGCAGCAACGGTTTCAGGTTCCCACCAATTTTGGTGGAACCTCCACCTAAGCTGCCCCTCGGGGGTTCCCTCCAAGGAGGCCCGACAGTCTTCGGGTCTCCCCCACAGACTGTCAATTACGGTCACCCCTGATCGCCCTAGGCGTATCGAGGGGGACTTAGGTGGGCAGCCTTTATATCGGGACTCCTCCGATTCCGATAACACTGGCCTTCATTCTCTCGATGAGCTTTCAGCGTCAGGCTTGGAAGAAGGGCCTTCCTCCTTCCAGGGCATCCTCCGGCTCATTTCCGAATCGGACGGGATGGCCCACAGCCTATTCAGAAAAAGGCGGAATATCCCCTTACGGATATTCTTAAGAGGGGGGGATACCCCTACGGAGGCATTTCCAGTCACCGAAGCCATTATTGGTCTGGCCTTGGAACTCTGGCAGCGTCCAGCCTCCTGCCCAGCTCCATCTGCCCGCATGGCACACAAGTACGCGGTGCCCACAGGGTCTTTGGTGGGGTTTACTGAGCACCCCTCGGCGGAAAGCCTTGTGACTGCCTCAGTATTCAGGCGGACGGGCAGCTCAACCGATACTGACCGCCCTCCAGACAAAGAGTCCAAACTTATGGACCACTCGGCCCGGAAGGTCTATGCTGCATCATCTTTGGGCCTTCGTCAGGCAAGCTCAGCGGTGATTATGGCACACTTCTCTCATGCCCTCTTGGGGTCGCTGGACGAAGTTCTCCCCCACCTCCCAGCTGACATGCAGACCACGATCAAGCAGGTCAGGGACCAGGGCAGAGCTGTTGCTAAACAACAACTCCAGACTGCTCTGGACGTGGGTGATTCCTGTGCCCATTCACTAGCTGCAGCGGTATCCACTCGCCGCAGGGCTTGGCTGAGGTTATCCTCCTTTCCCTTGGATACTCAGCACAAGCTAGCTGATGTGCCCTTCCTTGGCACCGACCTCTTCGGGCCAGGAGTGGCAGGTCACCTGCAGCGTATCGAGCAATCTAATGCCACCTTAGATGCTACATCTGCTAAGGGTTCTTCAAGTAAGAACCAGCAGAAGCGCAGGAAGAAGCCTTTTCGTCATTCTTCCCCTGCGGTCAGACAGCCACCCTTCCAGGGGGGTCAACAACAGCAGCAGGCTCAGGCTTGGCACCCTAGGCCCAAGCAAGGTCCCCAGCAGCCCTGCAAAGGAGGCCGAGGTGCTGGTCCAGGTGCCCCCTCCTCCTCTAAGTCTGCCCAGTGACGGGCCGGGGGTGTCCTCCCCCGTACCCGTCACTTCAGCTCTGGGTCCTCCCGTGGGGGGCCGGCTCCACCACCTCGTTTCCACCTGGTCTGGTATCACCACAGACAGATGGGTCCTAGAAGTGGTCGGGCAGGGTCTGCCCTTAGAATTCGAGCAGTACCCTCCCAGCCGAGCCCGTGCCCCACGAGAGGAGCGGATCTCAGTCGCCCAGTCTGTCCTCCGAGATGACATTGCGCTACTCCTCCTCAAAGAGGTGGTGGCCCGAGTGAGTGGATCCTCCTTCAGACCCAGGCTTCGTCTCCAGGTATTTCCTGGTGCCCAAATGGACGGGGGGTTGGCACCCCATTCTAGATCTGCACGACCTGAATCGGTATCTCAGGTCTCGCACCTTTCAGATGGTAACTCTAAATCAGATCATACCATCCCTGGAGCGAAACATGTGGTTCTGCACACTGGATCTTCAGGACGCTTTTTTCCACGTCCCTATCCTTCCGTCTCATCAGCGGTTCCTCCGCTTCAGGGTCGAAGGGACCCTGTATGAGTTCAGAGCCATGCCATTCGGCCTGTCATCGGCCCCAAGGGTTTTCACCAAATGCATTGCAGTGGTGGCAGCCCATCTTCAGCGTCAGGGGGTTCGTATTTACCCCTACCTGGACGATTGGCTCCTGGCAGGATCCTCCCTTCAGGAGGTGGAGAGGTCCAGGGACCTGACCCTCCGAACCTGCTCACACTTGGGCCTTCTGATCAACGAGGCCAAATCGGAACTCGTAACTTCTCAGGTGATGGGCTTCATTGGGGCAGAGCTCGACTCTCGTCAAGCCAGAGCTCGGCTCCCGGTGGACAGGGCGGAGGTTCTCTCCTCCTTTGCCCAGTCATTTCTGGTTGGGCACTCACGCCCTGCCCAGGACTTCCTGCGCCTCCTGGGCTACATGGCGGCGTGCATGTCGGTGGTCTGCTGGGCCAGACTGCAAATGCGCCCCCTCCAGTGGGAGCTCGCCACCCAGTGGTCTCAGCGTCAGAGTCTTTTCGACCAGCTGGTCACGGTCACCCAGGGAATGTGGGACGCCCTACAATGGTGGACCGTCCCGAATCATCTGCTGGAAGGGATCCCGTTTGTCCGCCCTGAGCCGACGGTCGTCCTTACGACCGATGCCTCTCTCACGGGCTGGGGAGCCCACATGGGGGAATACAGGGCTCACGGGTTCTGGACCCCAGAGGAGTCCCGATGCCACATCAACCTGTTGGAGCTCGGGGCAGTCAGACTGGCTCTGTCAGCTTTCGCTCCTCAGCTCTGGGGTCAAGTGATTCAAGTCCAGATGGACAATACCACTACCATGTACTACCTCAACAAACAGGGCGGCACGCACTCCCGTCTGCTATGCAAGGAGGCACTCCGTATCTGGACCTTCATCTGCCGGCTGGAGGCGGATCTCATAGCCATCCATGTGGCAGGAGTCACGAACCAACTGGCGGATGCTCTCAGCCGCTTAGGCCAGACATCCCACGAGTGGTCTCTCCATCCAGAGGTAGCCTACTACCTGTTCTCTCGTTGGGGCAAACCGTTGGTGGACCTGTTTGCCTCCAGGAAGAACACCAAGCTGAGGCTCTTCCATGCCGGCCCCCCTCAGCAGGGCTCGCTGCAGGGGGATGCCTTCTCGAGGCCATGGACCCCAGGCCTCTTTTACGCCTTTCCTCCATTTCCCTTGATCCACAAGGTGTTACTCAAGGTGAGGAAGGACAAGGCGAAGGTGATCCTGGTAGCCCCAGATTGGCCATGCCAGTTCTGGTATCCAGATCTCCACAGCCTCAGCTGCAGGACCCTGGAGCGGCTCAGTACACGCCCGGACCTGATATCTCTGAACCAGGGGAAGGTCCTTCATCTGGACCTTCAATCCCTGCACCTCACAGCCTGGTTCCTGAGCGGCTAGAGTTCCAGGCTTTGGGTCTTTCTGAGGATGTCTACACCATGGTGGAGGCAACTCGAAAAGAATCGACCAGGAAATGTTATGCCTTCAAATGGAAGAGATTTTCCATTTGGTGTCAGGGTAAAGGTCTGGACCCCTTATCTTGCTCAGTGGCTAACATTCTAGACTACCTTTGGTCCCTCTCCAAAGGGGGTCTTTGGTCATCGACCCTTAGGGTGCACCTAGCAGCCATATCGGCTTACCGGGCGCGGGTCGGTCAGCTGACGTTCGCTCAGGAAAAGGTGGTTGGGCGCTTTTTCAAAGGCCTGGACCACATATCCCCTCCGGTGCATGAACCTCCACCCCTGTGGGATCTTTTGCTGGTTTTGGCAAAGCTCATGGGCAAGCCATTCGAACCCATGCACAAGTCTGCACTTTCGCACTTGTCGTGGAAGACGGCCTTCTTGGTGGCTATCACATCAGCCAGAAGGACGGGGGAGCTCCAGGCGCTTTCAGTGGACTCCCCTATCTGGTCTTTCACAGGGACAAAGTTGTCCTGTGCCCCAACCCGAAATTCCTTCCGAAGGTGGTGTCAGAGTTTCACCTTAACCAGGTGTTGACCCTGCCAGTATATTACCCTAATTACACCTCGGACGCCGAGTATAGGCTTCATACTCTGGACCTCAGACGTGCTCTCTCCTATTATAAGGAGAGGATGGCGGAAATTCGGGGAGAGGTTCACCAGCTGTTTGTCACCTACGCTGAAGCCGCTTCTGGCAGACCTGCAGCCAAGCGGACTATTGTGAGATGGATCACATCATGCATAGGTCTGTGCTATGAATTGGCGGGTAAGGAGCCTCCCAAAGGGCTAAGGGCTCATTCTACCCGTCATACTGCTGCTTCGGTGGCTGCTTCCAGGGACATCCCTATCCAGGAAATCTGTCGGGCCGCTACCTGGAAGTCAGCAAGCACCTTTATTACCCATTACCACATTGACCTAGAGTCACGTCGGGATGCTGGTTTTGGGGCCTCGGTTCTCCAATCTCTATTCCCTAAGTAGGGGGTGTGCACCTTGCCTCCCTCCTCCCGGAGAACTGCTTGGAGTCTGCCAGACAGTGTGGATGAACAACATATCCACGCTCCTAGAAGAACAGGTTACTCACTGTAACAGTAGTTCTAGGAGTGGTATATTGTTCATCCACACGACTCCAACTGACCTCCTGGCTTTAGGCGCACAACCTGGCTTCCAGCGGGCTACATCTGGCGTCATGGGGCGGAGCCGAGGTATTTACCACCCGTCTGGGTGGGAGGAGCCAACTTGAAGACTTCCGGCAAGATTTAAAGGGGAAAGGGACAATGCCAGACAGTGTGGATGAACAACATATACCACTCCTAGAACTACTGTTACAGGTGAGTAACCTGTTCTTACCGCTCCTAGTGTAGAATGCTGTCGATAGTTGACATTCCAACTTGTAAACCCATTGTTATGACATACTCAAGCATTATTTACAGAAACTGATGTCACAGCAGTGGGATTATAAGTTGGAATGTCAACTGTTGACAGCATTCTGCGCTAGGAGTGGTGATCAGGGTTACATGCAAGCAGTTTAAACAATTTTTATGCCCCATTTTAGGTTACTCACTTATTGCCTCATTTGTTTCGGGCTCTGATGGGAGGGGCTGTGGACATGGCACACCAAGACTTTAGCAAGGCATTTGACACAGTCCCACACAAAAGATTAATAAACAAGTTAGCCAGCCTTGGAGTTGGTCCCAGGGTTGTAGCCTGGGTAAAACATTGGCTGGACAACAGGACACACAAGGTAATAGTAAATGGAGTCCACACTGAAGAAATGGGGGTTACTAGTGGGGTACCTCAGGGTTCAGTACTAGGACCGGTCCTCTTCATGGTCTGTATAGGTGACATTGCAAAGGGACTTGAAAGGAAAGTATGCCTCGTTGCAGACAACACAAAGATCTGCAACAGGGTTGATACACAAGGGAGGTGGAAAGGATGAGAAGGGAATTGGCAAGGTTGGAGGAATGGTCAAAAGTATGACAGCTTATATTCAATGCAAAAAAGTGCAAAGTAATGCACCTAAGAAATAAAAACTCAGAGGAAGAGTACACAATGTGGGGGGAGGTACTAACAACAACAAAAATGGAAAGGGACCTGGGGGTAGTCATATCAGATGCCTTAAAGGTAGGCAAGCAATGTGAGAAAGCAGTAAGGAGGGCTGGGGGATACTGGCATGCATAGGGAGAAGCATCACCAGTAGAAAATGAGAAGTTGTTATCCTCTGTACAGACAGTTGGCGAGACCCCATCTTGAATACTGCATGCAGTTCTGGAGACCTCATCTCCGCAAGGACAGAGACAGGATGGAGGCAGTCCAGAGGAGGGCAGCTAAAATGGTGCAGGGTCTGCACCAGAAGTCATATGAAGAGGTACAAAAGGAGCTTAATATGTTTACCCTCGAGGAAAGGAGGGAGAGGGGGGGACATGATAGAAACATTTAAGTACCTCAAGGGAATCAATTAAGTCCAAGAGGGTAACATCTTTCAGAAAAAGAGATGTGCAAGAATAAGGGGGCACAATTTGAAGATAGAGGGGGATGGCTCGGGGCAATGTCAGGAAGTATTTATTCACAGATAGGGTAATGGATGCATAGTGGGGGAATTCAAGAATGCATGGGGCAGACATAAAGCAATTCATGGGGGGGGTAGGAGGAAGTAGGCTGTTGGTTAACTAGGATCTGCAGCTTATCCAATAGGCAGTAAGGGTAGCAGGGGGGGTACTGGGATGTGTAGGGAGAGGCATCACCAGTAGAAAACAAGAAGTTGTTATCTCTCTGTACAGACAGTTGGTGAGACCACATCTGGAGTACAGCATGCAGTTCTGGAGACCCCATCTCTGCAAGGACATAGACAGAACGGAGGCAGTCCAGAGAAGGGCAACAAAAATGGTGCAGGGTCTGCAACCGAAGCCATACGAAGAAAGACTAAAAGAGCATAATATGTATACCCTTGAGGGAAGGAGGAGGAGTGGGACATGATACAAACTTTCAAGTACCTCAAGGGAATCAACAAAGTCCAAGAGGGTAGCATCTTTCAGAAAGAGAGATGTGCAAGAACAAGGAGACACAATCTGAATATAGAGGGGGAACAGTTCAGGGACAATGTGAGGAAGTATTTTTTCACAGAGAGGGTAGTGGACACATGGAACGACCTTCCTGAGGAGGTTGTGGGGTCAAAAACAGTGGGGGAATTCAAGAATGCATGGGACAGATATAAGGCAATTTTGGTGGGTGGGTAGGAAGAAGTAGGCTGTTGGTTAAAGGAGACTGTGCACATACCAAGCTCCCCAGCCTGAAATGCTTATCCCCGATTAAGCTTTTCATGACCCCCTTTTTTGCACCATAGCTTTCTTTATTTTATTTGGTAAAGACCACGAACCAGAAATATGGAGACTGTAAGAACTCATTTACTGTAACATGCTAAGGCAACACTGCTCACTTCAGTGTAAGTGAGCGTTGTGGCGCCTGTGACTGTTATAGTAAATGGAGCTGCACGGTCTGACATTATTTCCAGTTTGTGGACTTTACTAAATAAAAATAAAGTAAGTGCATGGTGCAAAAAAAGGGGGGGTTCGACGTAAAAAGCTTAATCAGAGGATAATCATTTCGGGGGTGCGGAGTTTGGTATGTGCACAGTTCTCCTTTAAATAGGATCTGCAACTTATCCAATAGATAGGGAAATGGGCAGACTGGGTGGGCCAAGCGGTCCTTATCTGCCGTCAAAGTCTATGTTTCTATGTTATAATCTGTTTGGTTTTGGTGGTTAAAACTCATTATACCCATTAGCGCCATATGGGTTAGAACCATCTATTGCATAACCTGACCCAAAATGGCAGCATCAGATAGAATGAGTTAATAAGTGCTCCCCATACATTATAGATATATTTTTTTCCTATTATATCTTGTGTGGGTAGACTGATTTTCATACAGACTGCAGTGACAACTGCTTTTAAGATATAACAACCTAAAGCAGTCTGGTATGAACAGAGGAGAGTATTTGTGGGACAGTGTTTTGGGCAACATCAGTACAGGTGATGCCTTTCCAGGTGGGTGCACAAGAAGGTAGCATGATTAGTGAACCCTCCCATCTAAATGCCAAAACTCAAAATCACACCCTATTAGACTGGGCTGTCACCTCACACCCGCACCGGATAATTGCTGCAGGTTTTCTACGCGACTCCTTGCGCGACCACCACCCAATCTAGGTAGTTCGAAAAATCCATAGGCCCAAAGACCCTCCCCCCAATACTCTGCTGGTCCGGTCATGCAAATCGCTGGATCTTGCTCCCCCTCCTTAATGACTTGGCCAACACCGACTGGTTCTTCATCCCTCATGCCACCTCAGTCAACTCTGCTTTGGACTGTTTCAAGTCCAAGTTCCTCTCGGTCTGGGATACCTATGCCCGTCTCAGATGGATCTGGGTATGAGGCTCTCACCTGCCTTGGATCATTGCTGAGATCATAGACTGCCTTCATGCTAGGGACTAAGCTTGGAAGTCCCACAAAGCCACCGGCTCCACCATGGCTTACCAGTATTATCACAATCTATGTAACGCCTGTACTAGGGCAATCCGACGGGCTAAGGAAGACTATTTTAAATCCACCTTCCTTAAAAACATAAATCACCCTTCCAAATTCTGGAAGGTGGTGCAATCCCTCTTGCACCCCCCATCCCAGCCCCCTACACCTGTCATAAAAGCTGGTAGTAACACCTTAACTGACCCACTTGCAGTTGCAATTGAGTTTAACTCCTTCTTTACCTCATGTACTTCTACATTACTGTCCTCTGTACCCCCAGCCCTCCTCGGTCAAGCCCCCTCAGCCCCTCCCCAACCTAGCCAGGCCCCGCACCCCTCCTTCTTCTTCCACCACACTACCCCAGCAGAGTTCTTTAATGCCCTCCTCATACTAAACCCCTCCAAGGGTAAATGCCCCTCAGGGTTGGACTCCAAAATGCTTATCTTGGCGGCTCCCATCATAGCTGCCCCCCTTGCCTCTCTCTTCAATCTATCTTTCTGTTTCGCTTCTATGCCATTGGAATGGAAACATGCCACTGTCATTCCCCTCCCCCACTCCGGAAATTATCACCAGTCTCTACTCCTCATTCTTGCAAAACTTCAGGAACACCTCATTGTCTTCCAGATCTCCTTCCTTGATTCCGTCTCCTTCTTTACTCCTTACCAGTCTGGATTTAGGAAGTCCCACTCAACCACAGCTTCCTTGCTGAGGCTCACTGCCTCCATTCTTACTGGCATGGACCAGGGCCTCATCACCTCTGCCATTTTCTTTGACCTAGCAAAGGCTTTCGGCGCTGTTTCCCACCCTCTCCTCTTATCCAGGCTATCATTAGCAGGTCTCTCTAGCGACGCCACCAGCTGGTTCCACTCCTATATTGTAGGTAGGACTCAGGCTGTCAGGATTGGAGACTAACTCTCCTCCTTCCTCCCCACCACCACTGGTGTACCTCAAGGCTCTGTCCTTGGCCCTCTGCTGTTCTCCAGCTTCCTCAATGACCTGCCCACACTCATCCATCCACATGCATGCAGATGACGACACCCTGTATACAACAGGCCCCTCTACCTCTGATGTTGTGACCAGACTACAGTGCAACTTTGAGGAAGACCAGCACTGGTTTTGTGCAAATCAGCTCTTCCTGAACACCAAGAAAACAGTCTCCATGACCTTTGGCACAAGACAGAAACTCTCTTGGCTCCCCTCCCTTCCCACATTCCACACCCTAGATGGGACAAAACTGGAGGGCTACACCTGCTTTAGATACCTCAAGGTCTGGTTCAACCAGCACCTTGACTTTTCTGTACATATTGAGGACATCCACAAGAAACTGCACCCCAAACTGGGTGCCCTGTATCGCAACCGTGGGTGCATTCTGCAGCCAGCCCGCTACGCTATAGTAGAGAAAATGATTCTCCCTATCTTTGACTATGGGGATGTAGTCTACAGTGCCACTCCCAAAACTTCCCTAACCAGACTGGATACCCTCTTCCACTTCTTATGACATTTTGCCCTTGACTGACTTCATCGTACCCATCATTGTGACCGTACCAAGCCCTATCCCTCCAGGCTAGGAGGCTGGCCCACTTCGCTAGTTTTGTGGCTAAATTCTGGTTTCAGTCCATGCCCTCTCATCTCTCTTCCTCACTTTCCCCTTCCCCCCCTCCGTACCACACCCTCAAACACTATGACTCCTGTACCTTGTCTGTCCCACGCATGTCCACCTCTGCAGGCCAGGCTGCCTTCTCTCACTGCTTGACTAATCTATAGACTTCCCTACCCTCTACCATCTGCCACACTCCTTCCCATTGCTACCTCAACACCCTTCTCAAAGCCCATTTCTGCCCCACCTGTTCCTGATCCTAATCCATCCTGTTAATGGTGTTATGTCCTGCCAACTGCATACCGGGGCAGGCTGGGCTGCCCAACCCGGCTGTCGCCCATGTTGTTACCTGTGATGAAGTTGTTCTCACTAATTTGCTGTACATTTCAACTGTATTCTATATTTACTGTGCATATTCTACTTTTTGTACTTATTATGTATACAAATGAACCTTCCTCCATGCACCCACTCCCTCGGGTGCATCTGGAATCAAGTCTATGTTGTTACCTGTTATGAAGTTGTGCTGTGTAATTCACTGTATATTTCAGTTGTATTATATAGTTACTGTGCATATTCTACTTTTGTACTTATTATGTATACTATTGTACCTTCTCCCATGTACCCGGACGCATCTGGAAACGAGCAGTTGTCTGCTCAGTATGCTTTTCTGATGAAACCCTTAAATAAATAAATAAATAAAATACAGACAGCAGACCGGAGTGATAAGCCGATTATGCCTATGCCTTGATTAAGGTCTTACTGATGGCAGCACAATAGCATACAAAAAACGTTACAGTGAGAATGAACATCAAATACTGGTGGCAGAACAGTTGGGATTTTTCACTGCATGGGGAAAAGAAGACAGATGAATCATGCCTGTTTGCAAAGTGGGACTATCACACAAAAATATGAGAAGTGGACAGTGTCTCTGCTGCAGAATCTGAGTGGCTTGAAAGAAGTACTGCCCAAAGGGACACTTAAAGAGCAACAGCTGTGCTCATTATTTATTAAACACATACGCCCCCATGTGAAAGCTTACCTGCACTGGACTGAAACAGTCCACTTTGAAGTATTCTTCGATAGCTAAATACCTTAGGGGGAAGGGATCATAAATTTCCCTCGGCTGCCTGATCCCTTCCCCTTCCCGGTGCCAATCATAGCAAGCTCTGCCCCATGCCAATTGCATGCTCCCACATTTTGTGATATAGGAGTTTGTAGATTGTGAGGGCACACTATATTGATTAGAATGGGAGTGAAGGTTACACTTTTTTTGTTAATACTTTAGAGGGCCACTGAGGTCAAATCAGAGCCACTGCTCAACTAACCAGGCTCTTATTAGTTGAGCTGTGGCTTTGATTTGACACCAGTGGCACTCTAAAATATAAAAAAGTAAATTGTAATCTCTGCTCCCATTCTAATTAATATAGCATGCCTCCATGCTCTAAAAACTCCAGCATCATAAACCTTGGGAGTGCGGGTGATGGCATGGTGGTAGAGCTTGCTACGATTAGCATCAGGAAGAAGAAGGGATCGGGTGGCCCGAGGAGAATTTCAGTTGAAAAATTTTTCAGAGAGGACTGTTTCAGTCCAGTTTAGGCAAGCTTTCATACGGGAGGTCAATTATAGCACTAAAACTGGTGCTATTTAAAGCAGGTCTAGTTCAGACTCTGATGGATGCTGACCAAGCAGAAGTAGAGATGGTGAACGAAAGATGTGGGGTTCAGAGATGGAAACAGGAGTCCAGGAGCAAATTTACCAGTAGACATGTGAGCAGTATGAACAGACAGTAAGACATAAAGTGCAACCTGAGACCTCGGAGGCAGTGGTTAACTAAAATCTGCAGCTTATCCAGTAGGTAGGGAAATGGGCAGACTGGGTGGGCCAAATGGTCCTTATCTGCCGTCAAAGTCTATGTTTCTATGTTTCAGTGGAGCTCCAGAGGCTTGGATTGTAATAGGATTTTGAGCTGGAGAAAATGAAGCAAACAGTGAGAAGAAAGAGAAAGGGAGCATGAAGACAGAGACAGAAAGAATGAGAAGAAAAGAAGAGAGAGACTGATGATGGGACTGGAGTTTAATGAGAAGAAAAGAAAAAGGAGATTATGATGATACAACTGGAGTTTATGTATTTATTTTGTATTGATGGAGTAGGCGCATGGGAGAAACCAGTCCCTATTTTCAGGTGTGACCCAGGAACTTAGACATAGAACAGCACAGAAAAGTACAGTACAGTACGGTGAAGGTTCATAATATAGAGAATACTGGATGGGCAACTATGCAGAACCTCAGAACCGTGTGTTCTGCCAGAGGGGTTCTGATTCCCTCTGACCTTTGACAGTGAGGTTCAAGAGGTTCATGGGAATCAGAACCCCAAGGGTGCAAAACACAGTGGCTGTGCATCGAGTTGCTCATCCTGTATTTTTTATAGTGTATAGTACTGTGTGAAAAATGTGTTTTGTGAGTTCTTTTGCTTTCAAAATGAAACTGACTCATGCAGTCTCTAGAGGTTCTAGAATGCTGTTCTACCACAGTAGGGTAGAACAGCATTCCATGACCTTGGAACTGTAGTAGAACAGCATTTTGAAAGGGATGTAATTCTATACAGAACAACACTCCACTATACACTATAATAAGAATGACAGGTACAGGATCGTAACTGACATTATACAGTATATAGTGTATGGTGGAACATTACTCAGCATGAAAATCCATGCCTGCAATAGTGTTGTGCTTCACTCACTCCATCATACTGGCTGTTGTGCTGCACTCAGTATGTCAGTAGTGCAGCACAACAAAATGGAATGCTGTCTCGTGCTTCAAAGCCCTCGAGTAGCGGTTGCCATTGCTTGCCTTGACGCCTCATGGTTTTGAGTTGGTATATGACAGAAACAGCAGCAGTGGTCAACAGAATTACGCCCCCCCCCAAAAAAAAAGCAGCAGTAAACTAACTATATCCTCAAAGTGACAAATAAAAAATGTCATCTGCATCCACCAATCAGCCTTGATTTGACTGCAGTGAGATCCGTGAAGGGGAAAGTCACATAGCAGGATAGTGGCAGATAAGGAAATTCTTTATTTCTTTCATTCTGGACATTTTTTTTTCATCTGAATCATAACCATGACTGCCCATACACTATAAAAGATTGTGTATGAGCAGTCATACCCATACCAGGTTATTCTTGAATCTCGCCATTTCCCTGTTAACAGGAGACCTCTCGAGCTTCACTCTCAAGGTCTACTATTACCAGGAAAACGGCTCGATTCAAGAATAACCCGGTTGTGTATGACTGCTCATACACAATCCTCTATATGTCACATATCATCCTGAGAAAGTACATGCAGTTTGAGATGTTTGGAAATTCTTAGCTTGACATTGCAGCTGCCATAGGATAATATTTCCCCAAGTTCTGGAGGGGTTCTTTCCAAGTTCTGGGAGCAATAACTTTAGAGGCAGATTCTCCCATTATTCATTTTATGAAAGGGAGCCATCTGTGAGAGCCTCTTGTTCTAGCAACGTGGATATGATGTTTTGTCCACACTTCTGGCAGTTGCCTTTCACTTTAAGACTTGCCAGAAACGTCTTCAAGCTGGCTCCTCCCACCCCCGGGTGGTAACTCCTTCAGCTCCGCCCCATGATGCCAGATCTTCCTTTCCACTGGAAAAAGCAGGTTCCCTCCTTACCGCTTCCACGTTGAGTAGGCCCTAGAGCTAAAATCTTCGGATTTACTTCCAAAACTTTAAACTCTTACAAGTTTCTGTCTTCAGCTCGATCTTTGATCGCGACCATGATGGACGATAAGTCTGCCTCCGGTTCCGCTGGTGCCCTTGTGGGCAGATGTCCAGGACTGACCCAGCACACCACGTGTGTCTACTGCCTGGGGCACGAACATGACCCTCAGGCTTGCGACTTCTTTTGTTCTTTTCACCTGACTGTTCTGGAGGACTGTCTTGGCTGCCTTAAATTGGGCCGCCCAGTGCACTAGAACCCACCGGTCAAATCTAGGGACACCCGTTAGGTGGTCTCCATGGCCTCGGGTTGCACTGAGCAGCTCGTGTCCTTTGAAGAGGAGGTGGCCCAGCCCATGTCTCACTCCTCTTTGGCCTCTACCTTCATGCTGCTGTAGCTGGACTCGACATTCATGGGCTCCTTCAAGGAACTGTGCCAGCCTCTGCGGACCCTTGATTAGGGACCCTTGGGGCACAAGTCTAAATCTAAAGAAAGAGTCAAGAAAGGAAAAAGAGAGGACTCATTGTCAATTGTGTGATCGGAAGCACTCTCGGTCATGGACCTCTGATTCCCATGCTTCTCCGTATTTGACTTTGGCCAAATCCTCAGCCTTGGCTGCAGGCTCCATGGTAACCCCATTGTGCCTGCCTGCCGAGACACTGGTTGAGGTTCTGTCTGAGATTTTTCTCGAGCTGACCGACCAGTTGTTGACCAAAGAGGCTGACACTTCCTTGTCTAGGGATCAGGTCCTGACACAGTCCACTGACTCGCCACCTCTGGTCACTGACCCTGACCTGGAGGAGCCTTAGCCCTCGCTGACTCTATCCAAGCCCTGCAACCGGTACCCCCGTTGGTCGAGGTCTTGGTTTTCCTCCCATGGGTTGAGCTGGTCCTGCCGACATTGGCACTCCTGCTTTCAGCACCACGGGAAGGTCGCCGCCACTATTCTTCATCCTCATCCTCCTTGGGTGAGGAGAGGCTTTGGCGCAAATTGCATCAACACTACGAGGCGTTCATGTCACAACAGTTGGTGCTTACTGGCACCAAACCAACCCTGGTTTTTACTCTAACCATCATCTGGCTATTGCCTGAAATGCTGACGTCATCTCCTTCGGAGCTGATCAAAATGGTCCCGGCTTGGCCAACTCCAGTGTTTCTGCCGATTGTGCTGGAATTACTGCCTAAACAACCACCAGTCAGCACTCTGACTAATGAGTCCTGACTGGCCAAGGAGCTTCCCCATCAGCTGTCGGTCACCATCACCTTTGACCATCCGTGGAGAGTCAGTGGGGACTTGGGCAGTCAAACACTCTTTAACGACCTTTCGGATTCCAAGGGGTCCTCCCTGCACTCCTGTCCAGTCGACATAGAGTCCATGGGGGACCTCTCAACTGATGGAGGTCCATCTTCCTTCATGGGGCTTCTCTGCTTGATCTTTGAGTCGACGGAATGAAAATGGATCCCATCCAGAAGCGGGCTCATTACCCATTGACTGAGATCCTTGATTGGGGAGACACTCCAGCAGAGGCTTTCCCAGTGGCAGAAGCTATCCTTGGCCCTGCCCTGGAGCTTAGTCAGTGTCCCACTTCCTGCCCTGTGCCTTCTGCCCAGATGGCCCACAAATACGTAGTGCCCACAGATTCACGGATTCACAGAGCACCCCTCAGCTGAGGGATTGGTGGCCGACTCTGTGTTTAGCCGCTGCGGCAACACTGGGGATGTTGACAAGCCACCTGACAATGAGTCCAAGAAGTTGGATCATGCAGCTAAGAAAGTTTATGCTGCCTCCTCACTTGGTCTCCGCCAGGCGAGCTTGGCCCTCCTCATGGCCCATTTCCCCCTTGCCGTACTGGGTACTTTAGATGAGGTGCTTCCTCATCTGCCTGTGGACATTCAGGTCATGGTCAAACAGGTCAGGGACCAGGGCCAGACTGTAGCCAAACAGCTCCAGACAGCCATGGACATTAAGGACTCCTGTACCCGCTCCATGACAGCCTCAGTGGACATGAGCCGCAGGACTTGACTGAGGATCTCAACCTTTATAGTAGACACTAAGCACAAGTTGACAGATGTCCCTTTCCTGGGCATTGACCTGTTTGGGCCTGGGGTCAAGGGCCACCTCACTCGGATCGAGAAGTCCAGTGCCACCTTGGATTCCATGACATCTGCTCAGAAGGACCACAAGGGCTCCAAGCAGCACCAGAAGAGGAAGCCCTTTTGGTACACCTCCACTCCTGTGGCTAAACCAGCCCAGCACAAGGCTGGCCAGCAAGCTCGGGCCTGGTGACCTTGGCCCAAGTCAGTGGCCTCAGCTGTCTGTAAGCCTGGAGGGAGAGGCTCCAGTGGTGCCTCAGCCAGGCCCTCCTCCTCCTCCTCTAAGTCTGCCCAGTGACAAGATGAGGGGTACCTCCCTTCTGTCCATCACACCTCCCCTGTGTCCTCCTGTGGGGGGCTGGCTCCACCCCATGGACAGGTGGGTTCTAGAAGTGGTGGGTCAGGGTCTGCCTCTGGATTTCAAATAGTACTCTCCCTTGCTGAGGCCATGCCCCACGGAAGGACTTGATTTCTGCAGATATGCTGTCAGCTCTGAGACATCATAGCCCAGCTTCTCTGCAAGGAGATCATGGTTCCTGTCGTGGATCCTCCAGGAAACTCAGGGTTTGTCTCCAGGTATTTCCTGGTGCCAAAGTGGTTGGGGGGGCTGGCACCCCATTCTAGATTTGCATGACCTGAACAATTTCCTCAGATCGCACACCTTCAGGATGATATCGTTTTGCTCCCTGGATCTTAGGACACGTTCTTTCAAGTCCCAATCCATCCATCTCATCAAAGGCTCCTCCACTTTCGAGCAGAAGGAGCCCACTATGAGTTCCAGGCCATGCCATTCGGCCTCTTCTCGGCCCCCAGGGTCTTCACCAAGTGCATTGCAGTGGTGGCAGCATACCTGAGGTGCTGAGGGGTCTGAGTTTATCCCTACCTGGATGGCTGGCTGCTGGCAGGTTCCTCTAAGCAGGAGGTGGAGCGGTCCAGGGACCTGGCCCTCCACTCCTGCATCTCCCTTGGCCTCCTGGTCAATGAGGTCAAGTCAGAACTCATGCCCTCACAGTTGATCAACTTCATCGGGGCCGAGCTCAGCTCTTGCAGAGTCAGAGCCTGGCTCCTGGTGGACAGGGCGTAGGCTTTCTACTCTCCTGTGCCCAGTCATTTCAGGTCAGGCAATTGCGCCCTGCCTGGGACTTGCTGCACTTGATGGCCTACATGGTGGCCTGCACCAGCATGGTCCATTTGGCCCACTGGAGAATGCGCTCCCTGCAGTGGGAGCTGGCCAGCCAGTGGTCTCAGTGCAAGGGTTGCTTTGACCAGCTGGTCACTATGACCCAGCAGATGTGGGGTGCCATCCAGTGATGGGTCCCAGCACATCTGCAGGAAGGAATCCCATTTGTTCACCCAGAGCTGACGGTCATCCTGATGACCGATGCCTCTCTCATGGGCTGGGGTGCACACCTGGGAGAATACAGAGTCTATGGGCTCTGGACCCCTGAGGAGTCCCAATGCAACATCAACCTGCTGTAGCTCCTGGCAGTTCAGCTAGCACTGACTGCATTCACTCCGCAATTTGGGGTCAGGTGGTCCAAGTCCAGACGGACATCATGTCCATGTACTACCTCAACAAACAGGGCGGGATGCACTCCCTGCCCTTGTGCAGGGAGCCTCGTGCACAGCCCGGAGGTGGATTTCCTAGCCATCCATGTGACAGGAGCCTCCAGTCAGCTGGTGGATGCCCTCAGCTGGGTGGGTGAGGCGTCTCACGAGTGGTCTCTCCACCCACAGGTAGTTCACAGTCTGTTCTCCCAGTGGGGCACCCCTCAGGTGGACTTGTTCGCCTCCAGGGAGAATGCAAAGCTGAGGCTGTTTTGTGCCCCCCTTAGCAGGGAATGCTGCAGAGGGATGCCTTCTCAAGGTCCTGGACCCCAGGCCTTGTCTATGCCTTTCCTCCAATACACTTGATCCACCAGGTGCTTCTCAAGGCCAGGAGGGACAAGGCACAGGTGATCCTGGTGGCTCTGGACTGGCCATGCCAGTTCTGGTACCCCGATCTCCTCAGCTTCAGCAGCAGGCTGCCAAGGCGTCTTCCCCTATGACTGGACCTGCTTTCCATCAATCAGGGAAAGGTACTCCACCTTCAAGCCCTGCACCTGACAGCCTAGTTCCTGAGCAGCTAGAGTTCCAGGCTTTGGTTCTCTCTGAAGTTGTCTTCACTGTTGTGGCGGTATCTCAGAAGGAGTCAACAATGAAGTGCTATACCTTCAAATGGAAGAAATTCTCCATTTGGTGTCAGGGCAAGGGGTTGGATCCTTTGTCCTGTGCAGTGGCTAGCATCCTTGATTATCCATGGTCCCCCCTCTCAGTCAGACCTTCGGTTGATGACCCTTAAGGTGCACCTGGCAGCCATCTCTGTTTACCGGGTGTGGGCCAGTCAGCAGTTAGGGGCACAAGAGAAGGTGGTCTGGTGCTTCTTCAAGGGCCTTGACTAGATTTACCCTCCAGTGCATGAGCCACCACTACCATGGGACTTATTGCTGGTTTTGGCAAAACTCATGGGCAAGCCATTTGAACTGATGCACAGATGTGAGATGTCATGCCTATCATGGAAGACCGCCTTCACATCAGCCAGAAGGATCGGTCAGTGAGCTCCAGGTGCTTTCAGTGGATTCTCCTCACCTGGTCTTCCCCAAGGACAAGGTTGTCCAGCACCCCATCCCGAAGTTCCTCCCGAAGGTTGTTTCAGAGTTTCACCTTAACCAGGTGATTAATCTCCCAGTGCACTTCACCAAACATACCTCAGAAGCCAAGCACAGGCTCCATACTTTGGATCTACATCAAGCACTCACTTATTACTACAATTCTTGATGAGAAGTTGGAATTTGTCCCTAAATTCAAATACCTGGGAGTATGGCTGGACCATAGGCTCTCCTTTTTAGAGCATGTTGAAGAATTACTCAAAAAATTCTGACAGAGACTTGCCCTGTTCTTTAGGATAGCCTGCTTCTTAACTAGAGATGCCAAACTACAGCTGGTACAATCAACCTTTCTATCCTTGATAGATTATGCTGACATCCTTTACAGTCACTGTCCCATTTCCTACCTCACCAAACTTGACAAATTATATCATAGAGCTTTGAGGTTCATCACAGGCCTGCCTTATTCCACTCACCACTGCTCCATATATCAATCAGTGGGGTGGAGTTCTCTTCAATTCAGGCGTGATAAAAATGCAGCCTTATGGACCCTGTGAGAGCCATCTCCAAAAAACGACCCTAATATATTACAGACTGTCTTCCTATAAAACCAATAGACAATTATGCCCTCAGAAGTTGCAAATCTCTCCTACTGATGGTTCCCAAAGTTAACTCTCACTTTGGCAGGGCTGCTGTAAGCTTTACACTGTCCTCCTTGTGGAATAAATTGCAAAAAAAAACTGAAATTGAGGTCACCCATCGACATCTCATCTTTCAAGCTCTTATATTCACGTCTCAGAAATGATCAGTGCAATTGTTTCTCATGACCATGAATTGTCATCATGCTAACCTGTACCATTTAACCATGAACGAATTACTTCTAGTGCTTGTCTCCTCCTTGGCCCTGGTCTGTCATCATGCTTTCATGTAACACCTAGATGCCTCTGTCCTCCCTTTGATACCGGTCTATCTTCCCGCATTCTCCAGCCTTCCTTTCACAACTCTATACTGCACTCATCCACAATCTACATGCAATCATACTATGAAAGTCCTAACTCCCCTTTCCCTCTCCCCATAGGCCCCCACCGCCGCATCAGTTCTACCGACCTATCCTTGAGACTTCACTTCTCACAATGTTTATCCTTCACTTACATATTACATACTCCTCCTGTTACCCCATCTGCCATTAGCTGGTGGTTCTCCAAGCCATTTTCATGGCTAGTACTAGTGACTGCTCCTGGTAAATGAACTAACTGGTACTTCTATACAGAGAACATGGTTTATATACAGTTGCATGGTTCAATGGTGGACCTGCCCCTTGTATTTGAATCCTCCTCTGTTATGGCTTGCCTTGTCTTCCTTTTATCATTTGACTTCCCTATTACTGCACCATTGTGTTTGTGTTTATATACTTATTTACATGTATTTATATGTTTTTATGATGGATGTTACCTGACCCTGTTCTAACCAGGTCCATCTTGTAAAAGAGCTCTGCTCAATGATGTTCGCCTGGATAAATAAAGATTTTGATTGATTGATTGATTGATTGATTGATTATAAAGAACTCACGGCTGGGGTTCAGGGAGAGGTTTGCTAGCTGTTTGTCACCTATGCTAAAGCCACATCTGGCAGACTTGCAGCCAAGCAAATGATTGGCAGGTGGATTACATCCTGCATTGATCTCTGCTATAGATTGGCAGGTAGGGAGCCTACTGAAGGGCTAAAGGATCATTCCACCCACCATACCGCTACGTCAGTGGCTGCTTCCAGGGATGTCCCTGTCCAGGAAATCTGCAGGGCTGCTACCTGGAGGTCAGCACACACCTTCATTTCCCATTACCACATTGACCTAGAGTCACAGCAGGGTGCTGGTTTTGGGGCCTCAGTTCTCGAATCCTTATTTCATAAGTAGGGGGTGTGCACCTTGCCTCCCTTCTCCCAGAGATCTGCTAGGAGTCTTCCAGAAGTGTGGATAGAACAACATATCCACATCTCTAGAAAAATAGGTTACTCACCTGTAACAGTTTTTCTAAGAGTGATATATGATGTTCATCCACACAAACCCACTCGACCTCCCCTGGCGTTGGCACACAACACTGCTTCCAGCGGGCAAGATCTGGCATCATTGGGTGGAGCCGAGGGAGTTACCACCTGGGAAGGTGGGAGGAGCCAGTGTGAAGACATTTCCAGCAAGTCTTAAAGGGAAAGGCAACTGTCAGAAGTGTGGATAAACATCATATACCACTCCTAAAACTACTGTTACAGGTGAGTAACTTGTTTTTTGTGACTGGGAGTTGAAGTTGCTTTGGTACAGGTGGAATATGTCACTGAGGGAGGAGGTGGATTGGCTTCTCACTGTGTAGTTGCCAATAGACCATGTTCATGAGGGCAAATTTCCTTTTAAGTTCAGAACCATTAGGCTTCTGAAGAAGGACTGGTTGGTCTGAAAGCTAAAGCAGTATGTTCTGGTTGTTGCATCTGTGTTGGTCCATTAAAATGTATCAAATCATTTGCTTCTGGATCTTTTAAGTTCAGATGAGAGCCCTTCTACTTTACTACATACTACATATATTGCAGTGATGTGCTCTAAAGGGAATACAGAAAGAAAATGTATCTTATCAATTCATTTGTAAAGGACACATCTTCTACTGTATTCAGATGCAGAACATTGATCCTGGATGACTGATCCATAATCCAGAATTGGATGAGATGTTTATTTATTTCAAAATGTTCAGCAGGAAAGGCATACGAATAAATAAATAAATAAAATACTGAGCTGCCAACAGCTTGTTTTCAGATGTGTCATGGGAGTGAAACTAGACAATAAGAGGAATAAAAAGTATCAACAGAATTACAAAAGCAGAAGTCATATATAGCAATACAGTATACCAAAGGAGCATAAGCATCAACATAGTAAGGCAAATCAGTGCAACAGGTAGTAAAATAAAAAATGGTAGTTTTGCTAGGCAAAGGGAACTACTCATACAGGTATAACTGGGGAGATGGGGGAGCAAAATTGTGGAAATATTACTTGGGGGGGGTGAAGAGACAGAGGGTCATGGACAATTGCAAGTGTGATTGACAGGGGATTGACATGAAAGGAAAGACCAGTGTTTAGGAAAGCGATGTGAGAAAGCAGATTGACCAACTGTAGATTTCCTAGAAGGAATAGAGAAAGAATGGGAAATAATTGTGTGAAGAGGGTAAGCAGAAGAAGGGGAAAGGTTATTAGGATTGTAAGGTATGAGGGAAGGGAACCAAACCAGTATTTGGATATAAAGAAGGCACAATGGGAAAGATGCCTGGCAACAAGTGAAAGAAGTGAGAGGGCACAGTAGAGAGAGCAGTGGTGGGTATGAGGGGGACAGTCTAAGGCAAAATGACAAAAAGAGTGAAAAGGGGGGTCCTGTCTGACAAAGGAGGATCTGGGAGCTCCACCAAAGACTAAATCATCATAGTCAAAAATCAGGAGAGTCAGCTTTAGAGAAGTCTTATAGCAGGCAGGAAGTGGATACTCACTTTGTTCCTGTATAATGCACCAAGATTGGGGTGGAGTGTATGGTGTATGGCATCAATATGCACTCAGAAATCAAGATGTTGGTTCAGCCAAACCCCAAGCTACTTAAAGAAGGAAGCATCCTCAATTGATGCACCATCAAGGTGTGAAATAAAGGGAGGGAGGGGATGCTGATAAGCCTCTGTCTGGTGCCAAAAGTCATGGAAACTGCTTTTTGACAACGTGGGATAGTTAGTTAGACTGAAACCAGTACTGAATGTTGTCAAAATATAGCTGTAGCTGGGAGATAAGGTCATGGGAAGAAGATCCAGATGCAACTTAATTTATATGTGAATGGGCACAGAGGAACAGATAAGAAGGAAAGTCATTCAAGAATACTGAAAAGAGAATAGGGCCCAGAACAGATACCTGATGAACAGATGGATGCCTGAGCAGATATGGAGTAGTGAGTAAATGGAGCTTCCTATCCAGACAGCATGAGACCTTCCTTCAAGCTAAGGACAAAACCAAATGACAAAAGAGTCAGAGAGACCCTCTGCTTTAAGCTTTTCCAGAAGGAGGGAGTGTGCCACAGTGTCAGAAGCTTTAGCAAGATCAACAAATATGGCAGATGTGATCAGGCCTTGATCTACATCTGAGAGGATGGAGTCAGTGAGCTGGAGAAGGGAGATGTAAGTGGAAAAGGATTTCCTAAAACCAAACTGGAAAGAGGTGAAAAAATGCAGAGGATTTAAAGAAGGAAAGGAGCTGAGGATGTACAAGGCATTCCTGTACCTTAGCCAGGGAGGGAAAGTGAAAGATAGGATGGTAGTTACCAGGAGAAGAACGAACACCATCTTTAGGGAGAGGTATGACAATAACCTGCTTCCAGGCTTCAGTGGCAGTGGACAAGGATAGGTTGAGGAGTAGGCTAGTAGGCAATGCAAAGGCAGGAGCCGAGAAAAGCAGAAGCTTAGGATCAAGGCTATATGGGCTACTTCCCTTATGAAGATTAAGGGAAAGCAGCTCCTTAAGGGATGTAAAGGGAGTGGTAGAAAAGAAGGAAATAGAGAAAAGGTGGGGTCAGAGTGAGTGAAGAAAGGGGAGAGGAGGAGATAAGAGAGAAAGCACAGGAGGTATAGTAGGAGTTAAAAGAAGAGGCACTAACAGAAGGATCAGAGATGGGGGGGTCACAAACCTTGAGAACAAGGGAGGGAGATTGGATCAGATGGTAGAAATGGAATGGATAACCTTCAGGAACTTAAGGGGTGATAATGTTCCAGAGTTTGGCTTTGGTACAGGTGTTATGAAGATACCAATGGTTTGTCAGACAGCCAGGGAGTCAGTGATCTTATAGGATTGCTAAGTAGTGCCCCAGCTGTTATCTAATAAAGATATGGGCTCCACGCTGTGGTTTTCCTCAGGGGTGCATAATGATCCCTTACAGCCATAAATTTGGTTTGAAAGTATTGGAGGGCAGCTCTTATATTATTAGTTGAAGAGATGGGGGCAAATCAGATGCCCATTGGTTAGCTAGGAAGGAACACAAGTCCAGTGAAATAAAGGATCTGACATAGATGAATTTAGGGATGTGGCATAGGATGATGTATCTTGTGCACATAGTAAACCATTTGATGGTCACTGAGGGTATCAGGAAGGATTCCTGCATCCACAGCACCAAGGGGATGAAATGAGAGGACCCAGTCTGCTACCTAGCAATAACAAGTTGAGCCTTACCAGTTACGTAGTCAATCAAGGAGCACATTTTGTGATTCAGAGATTTAGCCAAGGAGTCAGGGTGGGTGCTAAAGGTCATTTCAGTCTAGGTGAACTTTGAGATATTTTGAGTAGTCCTCTGGGTCTACTCTGGAACCATGCCTGTGATTTATGTGAACTACTTGTCTGTTTTGAGTCAGTTTCACCTTGGACCTGAATAACATGAATTTGGTCTTAACTGTATTTCATACCAGCTGATTACCCATTATCCCGTTTTCAAAGTTGCAGAAATCAGTACCAAGGGTTCTCTCTCATCAGCTGAACATCCTTATCTGCCATCAAATTCTATGTTTCTATTCTAGTGTGTGGGGGGGGGGAGGAAGAAAAAGGCTGTTGGTTAACTAGGATCTGCAGCTTATCCATTAGGTAGGGAAATGGGCAGACTACATGGGCCGAGCAGTCCTTATCTGCCATCAAATTGTATGTTTCTATGAGACTACAAGTCGGTATAGCTCACTTCACCATCCACATGAAGCAAGAATGTTTGAGGTGATATAGGCTATTCCCCAGTAAGAAGCTCTGTTTGAACTCTGTAATCCATCAGTGGTCGAGGTGGGAGGGGGGCATTAGATTGTGTTTTATTGACAGTCTGGGAGTGATCAAGTAGGTAAATAGCAAACCATGACAGAGCAGAAAGATACAGGCCTATTGCTTGTAGTTTGTCATCAGGATGCTGTAGCTAATCAGGTCAAAAGCCTTGGTTAGAGTAATGAAAACAGCTTTAGTCAACATATCAGAGTTCATACCAAGCAACGCAGTTGACATACCAAGTTCCTGCTGAAGCCATGTTATTAGGGGGAATGGATGTGATGGGTATCCAGATGGTTGAAAATTGTGGCAGCACCATTTTTTTCTTGAAATTTTGCTAGCACCATTCTTATATAAATGAATCTATAGTTCTTGATCAGTTGTTTAGAATCCCGCTTATAAATTGCCACCACATGAACTAATTTACAGGGGTACAGTGCCTGACCTGTAATAAATGAGAGGGTGAATGATGATGGGGATAGCCTGTTATAATAATCTGGGAAGTAGGCACACTGCCTTCTGAATTATCATTTGCAGGTTTACTTAAATCACAAAATTTTGGGGGTGAAAATGTCCTGAGATAGATTTTTGATCTGCTCAATTTAATTGAGTTATCAGTGTCAGGCACATCATTGAAGTTCTTAGAAAAATCTTCCAAGTTGGTAAAAACTGAGTTAAAGCAACAACAATTTCACTGGAGTCCAATATATCCCTTATATACATGTTGTGGGAACTTGGATATTCCTTTGTTTTAGGGCATCACTGTACTTCTCTCAAAAGCCAGTGGGTTACCCATTACAGTTGATCTGATGATTTTTAAAGAATTGAATTTTTGCTGCCTTTATATCTTTTTTTATGGAGATTTATTTTCTGTCATTATATTAAACAGTATCTGCATGCAGGTTACTGAGCTTATGCTACTTCCAGGCATTGTTCCTGTCTTTTAATTGAGAGAGTAAGGCTTTGGTTAAGCACTTGGTGAAGCCCCCTCTAACTCTTTGGATGAGAAGAGTATGAATGTCCATTGCTTTAGTAATTTCATCGATAGGTAATTGAAAATACAGCTTATGTCATGTATAACATTCAGGAAGGTCATTTATACAAGCTTCAGATCATTAACAAAGTCCTAATAAAAGAAAAGGCAAACGTGTAGACATCAGTTGGAACTTGCATAGCTAAGAACGGCAGACCTGGCAAGCTGTGCTGGCAGAAATTAGTCAACCATTGGTCTTAGTCACTTAATGAAAACACTAATTTACAAGCCCCCTTAAAAGAATGATAATTTAGACATGTTTCTAAAATCATGGAAGAAAAAGGCAGCATAAACTGGAGAGTACACCTGTGGTACTCACCTTGCACCCTTACTCACAGGTGCAGCATTTAAAGCTGATGCCAGGTTAAGTCATGAGGGCTGTGATATTCTAAAGTAGGTTGTGCTCACAAATTGGGTTAGCACCTCACTAACACTCCTTAGTGTCCCTAAAGCAGGTGATTAGTGAAAAGTGCCATATTGGAAGGCAGGGTTAGGGGAGGCTGTTTATGAGAGGCCCTAAAATATGCCAGTTCACTTATGCAAAACTATGCAAAGCTTCTGGATGGTCTTGCATATAGGTGCACTGGCATATTCTGAAGTTGGGAAAGGCAGTAAATCGCAGTTAGTGCATTGGTAATTGCTTCTTCCCAAAGCCAGGTCTTATGGCACTGCACCTGCTCTAACCACCCCCCATTACCTTTTTGGCAAGTATATTTAATATCCCTGGCATCAAGTGGTCTGCTAACCCCCGACAGCCCACCTGATATTGTATGTATAATGTTCCTGGCATCCAGTAGTCCCTCTAGCCTACTGATTGCCCACCTTTTATCAGTAAATACGATTCCCTGGTGCCCAGTGGTCTCCTCCACCTCCAGTTGCCCACCCAGTATCAGTAAATATACATTTCTGGTGTTTAGTGGGCTGCCAATCTCACTGAAGACCCCCCTTTATGCCAGTCACTCAGGTGCTTTCACCAACTGCCTCCTCCCCTGGCCCCCACTTACCTAATTAACCAGCATTCCCCTCTTGGAGATGGTGACTGGCACAGCTCCTCCATGCACCACCTTGGCTGGCCACCATCTAAATGACAGGCGAGCATGTGACTACTTTAGAAACTTCTGTTTTTAACGGTAGTACATGCTCACTGTCATTTAGATAGTGACAATGATGATGTGGTGAGCAGAGGCTACGCCTGTCTTGATCACCAGTGGGGGCACCGACTAATTGGGTAAGTGTGTAATTGGGGAGGGAGGTGGTGGAGGGACCTAAGTTGATGGAATGGGATAAGAGTCTTTGGTGTAATTGGGGGGGAGGGGCAGGGGGCCACTGCCAACCAGGGATGCATATTTAATGATACCAAGTGGGTAGCTGGATGACGGGGAGACCACTGGTAGACACCAGGGGATAATATTTACTGATACAGGGTAGATCATCAGGGGGGCACTGCACACCAGGAAATTATATTTACTGATACAAAGTGGGTGATAAAGGGTGTGTGGAGGGACACTAGACATCTGGGGGAGTATATTGATACCAAGTGGGGGTTGGGAGACTACTGAACATCAAACACTGTATGCTGGCAGCCCTGATGGGTGCTTGGGGGGGGGGTGAAAACAGCATTTGCTCCAGGCCTGCAGTGAGGATTTAATGGGAAGCAAATGTCCCCATAGCTCTTTGCTAGTGCTGTGGGGTCATTTACAAAGAGTGTACAAATATGACAGAATTCTTCATGGGCAATTGCCATTTGTCTGGCCTGACCATCTATTTTGTCTTGCAAACTCTATAACTCACTATTTTCCACATTCCTCATGAGGCCAATAGGGGGTTGTAGTTTGCAGGCGCAATTTAGATAGTGCCTGGCTAGGATGGTATGCAGCACTGGAACATGTTAATGCAGGCTATGTGATACGGACATATTCCAGTGTACCAGTATATTGCTCCAGGCACTAATTTGTATCTGTAGCAGTTTTGTGAACGTAATTAGGGATCTATGAGTATTCCAGCTGAGGACTCTAGGTCATATCAAGTATTAAAAAATGTTATTTTGAAAAGGTATGAACAGACACCTGAGAATTACAGACATAAATCACAAACAGCTAGAAAATATTATGTTAACTGCTGAATTTTCTGTTAAAATGTGTATTATTTGATTTTTGGGTGGCTAAATTTGGGGTAGATACTTTTTTATTGCAACAAAAGGAGTTGATACCAAAGACAAGTAATGAACAGTACACAATAAATATATATATATATATATAGTATATACACATATACACACACACCAACCTATAGATATAAATATGCACATACTTGGGATCTTATTCAGTTTGATTTGCCTTAACAATAAATTGATGTGGGCACTTACAGACTACCATTTGAGACTGCTGATATTAAGAAGTCCAAATTCCCAGTATTTCATAAGGTGTTTATTAGTATAGTAGTAGTTCTTTTCAAGTGTCATGCATTCTGTAAGAAGATTTTTCCATAATTCCCACTTTGGGGGATTAGGGTTTTTCCACAGATGTGCAGTGCATCTCTCTGCATTTATTAAAGACAGTTCTAGGAACTTTACATTTGATCTTTCTGGGATCATTTGATTAGACAATGTGCCTAAAAGACAAAGTTCCATTTCTGGAATGAGCTTGATATTTAGAATATTTTTATACTTTTAAACATCTTAGACCAAAAAAGGTCCAGTTTACATTTGAAAATTACATGTGAAACTGTACCTGTCTCTTTCGTATATCTATTACACAGGTTTGAAAGTTCTGGGTAAAATTTATGTAACAGATAAGGTTTATAGTATTAAGCAATATGTATGTTAAGGGATTATGGTAATGTTCTAGTTAATCACCCCCGTGGGTGTAATGTGACAGGAGGCACAGCCTAGTACCACATGCTTGCTCCAAGGGGGTGATTAACTTGAACTTTAATATAACCCCTGGGAGTAGCTTATTGCTGTTATGAAAAATATAAATATTAAAAAAAAATTACCTTTTGGTATAATTATTTTATTTTAACTTTCTCAAGTTTGTATGCCTAAATAGTCCACCCACTGTGATAAGGAATGCAGGCAGATGTCTGATGTTGCCAAGCTTTGTGAGGATCATTCAGTGTGTGTGCGTTCATGAGGAGTCGCTAGGGTGATTTTCTTTTTTTATCAGAGGCTGGCTGACAAACTGAAATTCAGTTTAGAGTGCAGAAGCCATAAAAAGGGTTATCATTTTTAATAAAATATGTTACCATTATAATTTCTACTGCTGAGAGACAGACATACTGAAGCCGGTGTTATTGAATGCACATTCTCGTGGTGGTGTTGTCATGCAATGAGGCTCACAAGGCTGGCTGAATGAAGTGTTTAATTTTACTTTAAGGAGAACACTGTTTCTAGCTACAGTAAAACTGAGAAAGTATTAAAATACTGATAAAATCACAACTATGGTGGCTGTGAGCAAGAAGCTGGGCAGCTGATAAAGAAATGGTCAAGTTCAGCAGTGCTCACCAGGGGAGTTTCCTTCACACATCCATAATATATCTTTATTTCCTGACTGTACAGTATCATGCATTCTGACAGGGATGTACTTTACCAAAAAAAAGGAATATACCCTGCTTGTGATAGTAACAGACAGTAACAATCAGTCGTGTTCAGTTGTGACTTCATCAGTAATACTTCCTTGGGGTGCCTGATAACAACAGTTTCTGACTCAGAGCTCCTGGTGCTAGCACTGCTGAAGCCTGAGATGTAGACTCAAATAAGGAGGAAATGTTTCACATGATAAAAATTAGTAAATACCATGTTCTTTTTTTCATAATTGTGCATGTATATGTGTGTGCATCCATGTTGGGGGGGGGGTGCTGTTCTAGCTGAGATGCTAATTGCGGCTTAAAGTTCCTAGAATAGAATTCTGTCAAGGAAGGACCTTATTCTCCAAACCCCTATGCATATGATGAGGCTCTACTAGCATATTAATAAAAGATTAATGTAAAGGTTTAGGAGTGCTGGGAGCCAATCAGACCCTTTTTTATAATATTCTGGGTTAACAACAACATGGATTTTATTCAGTCTATTATTTATCAAAAGTCTCCAGTTAGAACATATCAAATTCCATTTCTTTTCTGAGAAATTGTATCCAAATTATTTCTGCCAACTTTCTTTTAACTTGGGTCAGGAGCTGAGTAGTCTAGTAAATTAGTATACTGCATATCTTTGAAATTAGTTTTTGTCTATTCTGTGTAGACACTATCAAGTCCAGAGTTTAACTGCCATTTTCCAAATGGCAATTAGGTAGAATTAATTTTCTTTGGTAGAATTAATTTTCTTAATTCTAAGTATTTAGTACTGAGTTTGTTAATACCAATTTGTTCTGCAGCTGTTGAAATTATTTTAAGTTTGTACTATACTTGGTTGTCAGACAGAAGAAAGCATAGAGCCCATCGAGCCTGTCTTGCTTTTGCAGGGCTAGTTATTTTAATCATTATGTAAAAGGAATTTATCAGTTTGGGTTTTAAAAATGTCTATCGATTCTGCTGACACTTCTTTTGGCAAACTCTTCCACGGTTTCACTGCTCTATATTTAATATAGCCCCTCCTATTGTTCTTTTTTGAAAATTCAGTCATAATTTGTTTATTGCGGCACCTTACATTTATATCTCTATTATTAAAACCCAGCCCCAGGCTGTTCCTTAGTTCACTATCCCCTGTGATCTTGTACATCTGCAACACATCACCTCTTTCTCTTCTACCTTCAGGTGTGTGTAATCATAGCTCTGCTAGTCTCTGTCCGCAGGTCTTGTCTTTTATTAATCATCTTGGTGGCTCTGTGTTGCACCCTCTCAAAACTATTTATATACATTCTAAGGTGTTCCTCATGTAAGTGACCAATAGTAATGATCCCCACAGAAAACAATATGATGTAAGGTACCTGACTGAAAGAGTGGATCAAATTATTTATCAAAGCTGTTTGGCTATTAGTGACTCCCTTTACACCTTTTAGTTTATTAACTCTATTCCAAACTTGGATGGTTTACTGTAAAAATCTATTGTTTTATCCAGATACAAATTTCTTCAGGAGGTTTTGAAATAAAAGCCATTCCCAGTTTTACGGCTATGGATGGAGCCTGCAACCGTCTTGCTGTAGCTGGAAAAATGGGATACCAAAGCACACATTTTTGGAGTTTTCAGTGTATCCTTCCACAATTGCAAATCATTATGCCAGTTGAATGAAATACTCCCTTCTCTCTGTTGAGTAGACCACTTCCAACACTTTTTTTTCAGCTTGTCTCTCTCTGACATACAGTAATTTCCAACTGAGGACACAAGCTTCTACAGGAACTCCAGAGGAGTTGCAAATTACTTTTTTTTTATGGCTGAAAAGAAGCATACAAGTATACCGGATATTCCCTTATTAAAGCTCTGAAGCTCTCAGTGTCTCATTAAGCAGGCTACAGCGTCACATTACAGACAGTCCAGCTACAGCTTTACTGCTGTAATTCAAAACCAAGACTCTCAGTACTGTGGAGGAATGCTGTGTATTTTTTATATTGTAATAAAAAAGAATGCATTTGCAAACTTGAAACTCATTGTAGTGTAAATGAAATGTGTGCAGATTGGCACTGAAGAGTGTGTGTGTGTGTCTGTGTGTGTGTATGTCTTTGCAGAACTCTGTCAGAAGCTCCTGACAAGAAGTCTTTCTCCTGCCACTCCCGCCCCCCTTACTGACAGAAAGTACGGTTGTGTAAGAACTTACCATAACAGTAGATCTTCAAGAGTATCTATTGCTGCAGGTCATTACTCATGGGATAACAGCCACATGTGTCATTTCCCCTGGATGAATTCTCAGCAGTTGACCCTGGGATCTCCCCTATGCACTACCATATGATGTGTACCTGGCAGGTATAAAAGGGGAGGGTCCCAGCTACTCCTCAGTTCTTTCCCATCCTGGCGATTGAATGTAAAAACATATCCTAGGCCTCCAATGGGAACCAAGGAGGGAAATCAAGGCAGCAGCTTGTGGAGTCATAAAAGACAGGAGCATGGAATCCTTCTAAAGTAACAGCAAGGGGGAAGGAGGGCGGGGTTGCATGACCTGCTGCAAGAGATACTCTCAGCTCTATTGTTACGGTAAGTTCTTACACAACCATGCTATCTTCTTTGAGGCAATCTCTTGCAGCAGGTCATTACTCATGGGAAGATACCCAAGCAGTTATACTCAGTGGGAGGAGGAAATGAATTATCCGGACTTAGGACAGGAGGCTTTATAGGAAGGCCCATCCAAAAATGGTCCACTTCTTAGAAGCAATGTCTATACTGTAATGCTTGTTGAAGGTATGTACAGTAGACCACATGGTGGCTTCGCAAATATCCAAGGCAGAAATGCCCCGGAAACATGCCATAGAGGCAGCTATGCCTCTGGCAGAAAGGGATCTTACAACCCCTGTGAGAGGTTTTTCGTATTTTACATAGGTAAACATAATGCAGTTGGCCAACCATGTGGACAGGCACTGCTTTGAAACACTAATGCCCTGGTCTCCAGGGGTGAAAGAAACAAAACATTGCTCAGTTTTTTGCAACTGTGAAGTGTGGAGAAGGTAAATGCTCAATGTTCTATGTACATTGAGAGCATGAAGCAGGGCTTTCCCTGAATTCATAGGCTCTGCAAAGTACACTGGTAATTGAATGGTCTGATTTAAAATAAACTCAGAAACAGCCTTTGGCAAAAATAACGGGTTTGTACATAAAGAAACCCAGTCACTATGAAATTGCAGGTATTGAGGTTTGCACATTAGTGCATGTAACTCTGAGACATGTCTGCCTGACGTAATGGCAACTAAAAACATAGTTTTTCAAGAAAGATAATGCAGATTGCTGGATTCAGTGGGCTCAAATGGACTCGTAGTCAATTTTTCAAGAACAAAATTCAAATTCCACACTGGGACTGGATCCCAGATAGGGGGATGCAGGTGCAGAATACCTTTTGGTTCAGATCAAAAGTAACTGGGACAAGTGGATGTTGCCCACAGGTAAATAGAATGCGGCAATGACCAAAAGGTGGACTTTCACTTAGGAATATTTCAGTCCACCCTCCGACAAGGAGAGCAAATAATCTAAGATGCACTGAAGGGAACACTCATAAGGATCTAAGTCCAGTGTAGATGCTCAAATAGAGAAGTGTTTCCACTTTATGGAATAGAAAGACTGAGTACATGGCTTCCTAGGAGCCCTGAGAACTTCCACCACCTTTGGGGACACCCAGAAGCATGAGATAAGTATGTCCTCAGGAGCCAGGTGTGCAGATGGAGGGAGCGAAGGTCCTGGTTTAGCAGGGAGCCTTGTGCTTGGGACAGTAAAGCCTGGCAAATTGGAAGAGGTATGGGATCTAATTCTGAGAGCTGTAGAAGTAGAGGGAACCAAATCTGTCTTGGCCAGAATGGCGCTATGAAAATCTTAGACTCCACATTCTGAACCAATTTGAGCAGTACTCTCTGAATGAGCGGAAAGGGCGAGAAGACATAAAGAAATCTTCCTGTGCAGGAAAGAGATAATGCGTCCCACCACACAGTTCCAGGACCTTGCATGAGAGAGCAGTAAAGCGGCAGTTTTGCTTTTTGCAGAGAGGCAAATAGGTCCAACTCCGGTCAGCCCCACAGGTGGAAGATGTCATTGAGAATGTCAGATAAGATTTCCCACTTGTGGGCCTGGGCAGTGGATCTGCTCAGGACATTTGCCAGGGTGTTGGACACCCCGAGAATGTGTACTGCCAGAAGATGGATATTTCTCTGGAGCGCCCAATACCACACCCTCATCAATTCTCTGCAGAGAGGGTAGCTGCCCCCTGTTGTCTGAAGTCACAATAATTGGGTTATATTAGCTATTTGTTGCACTGTAATTGAGTTATTGAAGTCACCTGTTTTCTTCACTATTAAAGAACACTAACATTTCTTAGTAGTCATGTCTCCTGATGAAGGGGTAGAATACCCCAAAGCGCTGAGACTAGGTTCATCCTTGAGGGAGCTGAAATTTAATAGTGTATTTTGTGCACAGTATACTTTATGTAAGTACTGAAGTGTTTTTATTCAGTAAAAAATCATTATTATGCTCACTGAATTTTGTGTCTGAAGTTCTGATTACTCAGCATTACATTAGGGTACGACTGGGTGCCTCCTTTCCTTTTTAGGTAGTGAACCACCGTAGAACTTTCTGATTGCACTTGAATGCAGCCAGGGGGAGGTGAGTCTTGAATGCCTGTAAGGTGTAGAAAACTGCCCTCAGCTCCAAGATATTGATGTGGAAGTGGGCCTCCACTGGCATCCAAAATCCTTTGGACCTGATGCACAGGAGATGAGCACCCCACCCTGTGAAGGAGGCATCTGTAGTCAGAATGAGCCTCATGACAGGAGATTGGAATGGCATGCCTCATATTAAGTTGTCTCTGGACTGCCACCATTGTATAGCTCAAACAGGTGGGAAAGACATCAGGACTGGGGCATCAAAATCATCCACCTTCTGGTCCCATTGGACTCTTAGAGACCACTGAAGGACCCTCATATTTAACCTGGCATTGGGGACCGTTGGTATTGTGGCCACCAAATGTCCTAGGAGGCAGAGGTAGTCTTTTGCCGAGACTAATCTGCTGGACTCTAATCTGCATGCCAAAGCAGTCAGGGCATCCGCTCAAGCTATGGGCAGATATGCCATCCCCACAGAGGCATTGTGTAGGGTCCATTTTGGACTTCAGATAGTTTACCACTATCCCCACCTGGGCTAAGAAGTTTAGGGTTTGAGAACACATGAGTAATGGCTGTTGGCTGGAGGACGCTTTCAGGAGCCAGTCATTCAGGTAGGGAAAGACATAGAAGCCATTCCTGCAGATGGTAACTGCGACAGCCACTAGGCATTTTGTAAATACCCTTGGGGCTGAGGAAAGGCCATAAGGGAGGTCTCTGAACTGGTAATGATGACCCTGAAACAGAGAAACTGTCTGTGGGCTTGGTGCATTATGATGTGGAGGTATGCATCCTTCATATCCAGAGAGCAGAGCCACCATTCGGAACTTTTGGTAGGTGATGTAGAGGTTGAGGCATCTTAGATGCAAAATGGGGCATACATCCCCCATTGATTTGGGAACCAGGAAAAAGTGGGATTAAAATCCTGCATCCTTTTGAGGAAGTGGAACTGGTTCAATTGCCTTTTTTGAGAGCAAAGCATCTATCTCGGTCCATAAGACCAATGCTTGATCTGAGGGATAGTGAGAGACCCTGGGTGGGAAAGGAAGAGGTATCTCTATGAACTCCAGTGTGTGCCCTGTCATGATCAATTGCAGAAGCCACTGGTCAGAGGAGATAGCTTGCCACCCTTGCAGGTGCAGGGAAAACCTGCCCCCGATGACCGTGGATAGGTTCTCTAGTCTCATGACCAGAGGAAGACCTTCAGGCTGAAGGCTGGCCCTGCTGGGGGCTGCAGGATGTAACAGGGTTTCTGAGCATTTCTAGGACCTGGCAATTGTAACTGAGGTTTTCTCTTATTGGCAGGTTGCCTTTGAGCCATGGGACAGCCTCTGTAGGGGCAGCCCCTTGAGAAGCCCCATAAGGCCGTTTTGGCTTTTAGATGGTACAGGGTCCATACTGATTGAAGGGTATGACCTAAGTCTTGTACATCTTTCAGTATGTCTTGGATCTGTGGAGTGAACAGCTGAACCCCTTTAAAAGGAGCATTCAGGATGGATTGCTGTACGTCCTGTGAAAATCCTGACACCCTGAGTCCGGCGTGTCATCTGAGACACACTCTTGCAGAGGATGTACGAGCCGTAGTGTCAACGGCATCATAAGTGGCCCTTAGCAGGTGGCTGTATACAGCTGCGACAATAGACATTTTGACGGTCAGCTCCTCCAGGACAGTAGTAGTAGTAGTAGTAGTAAAAGCTTTTATTCATTTCATTATGAATTGGATAGCTTGTGTGAGTAAAACTCATTTCCACCATGGTTCATTATACAATGTTTCCATTTATAGTAACAATGCTCATACTTATAATACACCTATTTGTATATATAAAACATCACATAATACAACAACAAAACAAGACGTGCAATATATGGACATACAGAAAATAGACACAGTAAGTAATTACATAATACTGTCTCCTATAACATAACCCCTTGCTTCCATTAATAATTTATCCCATGCTTCTTTTATTAATTCAGTTATGTTAAATCTGTTATTGTTCTTAATTTGGTTTCCTTAATGAACCAGTTCTTAATGGTACTTGTACAAATATTTTTATTTTCAGGCCGGAATGCTTGGGGTAAGGTGTTCCAAGACATAGGACCAGTATAAAAGAAGTGTTTTCATCCCAGGGTTGTTCTGCAGTTTGGGGGTTTATACTTTAGTCCCTGTGCCAACTGTAACCCTTGTTTAATGTATCTAAATATCTAATTATCTAGGATGTAATCTGGAACTAGTGTCTTTCTGCCAGACAGATCCATTGAAGTTTTTTATAAAGGTCTATCCTGTGAGTTCTCCTTGGTGCGTCTAGTATAAACCTGGCCAGCTTATGATAAATATCATTAAGTCTATTGAGACTCCTCTGGGAAGCACCCTGGTACACAAGATCTCCAAAATCAATTATGGGCATAATTAAGGTCAGTACTACATGGTTCCTAGTTTTTTCTGTCAGGCAATACTTATTTCTATATAAAAATCCTAGACATTTACCCAATTTTTTCCTCAACAGCTTCAATATGTAAGTTCCACTTTAAACCTGGGTCCAAGAACATTCCCAAGTATTTATAGCTTTGTACCTGTTCTAGATTAATGTTATTTAATGTCTTGATCTAAAGTGGAACTTGGGAGTACAGGTTTCTCCTTCTAGAAAACAGAACAACCTGGGATTTTTTGAGCATTTAACACGAGTTTAGATTTTAAGAGAAAGTGTTGCAGCTCATCAAACACCATATCCAAAGAGCAGAGCCACCATTCGGAACTTTTGGTAAGTGATGTAGCGGTTGAGGCATCTCAAATGCAAAATGGGGCATAAATCCCCCATTGATTTGGGAACCAGGAAAAAGTGGGATTAAAATCCTGCATCCTTTTGAGGAAGGGGAACTGGTTCAAAGGCCTTTTTCTAGATTCATGTTACTTAATATCTTGATCTAAAGTGAAACTTGGGAGTACAGTTTTCTCCTTCTAGAAAACAGAACAACCTGGGATTTTTTGGCATTTAACACTAGTTTAGATTGTAAGAGAAAGTGTTGCAATTCATCAAACGCCATCTTAAGCGGGTTTTGAATTATGTCTATGGAGGAACCCTCCATGTATATGATGGTATCATCTGCGTATAGATCGTATTTTACCCTATAATCTGAGATTTGGATTTTGTTCACATATATATTATATAAAACTGGCCCCAATATTGAACCCTGTAGGACACCCACTATTGTGGTCTCCACGTCCGATGTCCAATCACTGTGGGTTACCATTTGTTAACTCCCTACAGGATATTGCATTACCCACATAATTACGGATTCAGACATCCCAATATCTTTGAGGCTGGATAGGAGGATGTCGTGGGCCAAGGTATCAAAAGGTTTGGATAAATCAACAAAGAAGGTACCCACAGACATCCCCCTCTCCAAAGCCTCATTGATGTCCCCTATTACTTTTAACAAAGTGATTAATGTACTATGTAATGGCCTAGAGCCTGATTGATATTTATTTGTGATCCTTTTCCTTCCAGATAGCACTATAACTGGGTAGCAAGAAATCTCTCAAATACTTTGGCTATAATTGGTAATAAGGATATGGGTCTATAATTCTCTATAATGGTTTTTAACCCTGATTTATATACTGGAACAACTCTGGCCATTTTCCATTGTGTAGGAAATTCTAATTGTGTAATCAACCTATTAAACAATTTAGTTAATGGACAGGCAATTATCGGTGCCATATATTTTAGTAACACTGTTGGAGTTCTGTCAGGACCACAGGCTTTTTTTGTATGTAATTTCAGTAAAGCTTTCTGAAGTTCATTAACCCTTATTTCTTTAAAGAAACATTTCTCATTATGATATGACAAAATTGGATTTTCTGTCATTATATCCAATACCTTTGGCATTTTCAACACCTGTTTATTCATAAGTTGGCTATATTCTAGATCAGGGGTTCTCAAATGGTGAGGCCAGCCTCCCTGGGGAGGCCCCAACCTGTTCCAGGGGAGGCTCAAGCAAGTCTGAGAAAGTACTGTATTTAAATTTTGAGTTTTATATATTTTGTGTGAAGAGATGAAGCAAACTGAAAGAGGATAACAGTAGGTGAATTATATGTATTTATTTACTAATAGGTGACAAGGGAAGGTGAATGAGCCATGGCTCATTTCAGGTGTACCCGGGGAAGGGCTGGGAGTGAATACATTTCAAAAAGTAACTGCAAAACAATCAAGAAATACACAGTGAACAACAGTGCAAACAAATATGAACAGTAAACTAATAATGAGTGGTGGTAATTGATCAATTTGTAGACTGATGGTAGAACAGCCAAATACAAGGGTTGTGCATAGAAGTACTATGAACAATAGCAGGAAGGAGCAAAGTAATCCCAGATAAGTTGCTTAGGAGCAGGAAAGGAGGGGGAGAGGCAAAGTATATAGGAAGGTTATTTCATATAGAGAGGAAACGGTGAAAGTAGTCTGATCCATGAAGGTACTGCAACAAGCGGTAACAATGGTTCAAGAATGAAAATAGTAGAGCAAGTAGGCTGGCCTGTGGGGGTTACAATAAGCTGAATAATAATATTTGTTTATTTTATTTATTTGTTATTCAGATAACACCTTTGAGCACAGGAGCTCTTTTTCAAAGGTTCCACGTTAGTGTAAGACAAAGAACTGAATATGAGCCAAGTACTCAAAGGGGTTTCAGTTTATTCATGGTATATTTCACAAAGTACAGTATGTTATTTTTCTTTGGGGAGGCCCAAGATTATTCCAGTTTTGGGGGGAGGCTCAAAATCTTTTCCATGGATTTGGGGAGGCTCAATGTGACAAAGTCTAAGAACTATTGTTCTAGATGAGTAGGAACTGAAATGGAGTCTGAATGTGATGCTGAGTTTGCATTTTGAGTAGAAAAAGTGTCCATGGAAATAAAATATCTGTTTATTTAATTTACACCTGTGTGGCCTAATGATACTGTTTGTTTTATAATAAACTTATCTGGAACAGTTGTCTATTTTACATTTTGAAGACTCCTCATATGTTTCTAGAAATCCCTTTGATTACTGGAGACAGAAGTAGATAGTCCCCTATTATAATATGCTTGTCTTGCTTCCCTTACATCTCTAGTGTACTGATTTCTGTATTTTTTATATCTTTCCCAGTCACATGCTGTTTTTTATATTTTTGCCAGCTTCCATGCCTTATCCTGCTGTTTCTTTACTTTGTGGAGGGCATAGTTGAATCAGGGGGCGTTGTATTATTTAATTCTTCTGGATTTCACATGAGCATGCTTATTGCATATATCCATGAAATCTCCATGAAACAACCCCCATGCATCCTCCACTGTGGGTATTAATTCTATCCTCTCCCAATCATGATTTTCTAAGTCTAACATAAACTTGATGTAGTCAAATTCTTTAAAGGACCTGTATCTTAAAGTTTTTACTGGTTGTTTGGGTCTGTGCCACTCTCTGATACAATAAGTCATTTGATGATCAGACAGAGAGTCTGGTAATACCCCACTTGTGACTGTTTTATGTGGACAAGTAGTGAATATTAAATCCAATACAGTATACGTAGATGGAGACTTGGAATTTAGTTTCGTAACATCTTGTATTAATTTTGATAGTGCCAGTGAGTTACTCAATTCAATGATATCATGATTTGTGTCCACGCTCTTCCAGTCAATATTTAAATCTCCCAATAAACAGATTTCATGACTAACCTGGTACTCTTTTAATAGATATTTTAAATTATCAAATATATGTTTTTATAGGGAGATGATATGCTCCCACTAGTAGCAATGGCTTAGTATATGGGATTTTTAACTTTAATAATAACACCTCCACATCTTCCCAGTGGGGAGAAATGTCCAGTCTGGATATTTCCATGTGTTCCAGGGCATATATAATAACACCTCCACCTTATGTAGATCTATCCTGCATCTATTGGTTATAGCCTTCCAGGGCTATATCTTGGTCTAATGTTTTATGGCCAAGCCATGACTCTGTGATAACAAGAATGGCTGGTTTATATTTGATAACCCATTCTTGGAGATGTGAATTTTTTTTTGTTAAACTACAAATATTAAGATGCACCATACACAGTCCTTGCTTCCCCAACATATCTGATGTGTAGTCCCGTTTTGTTTGGGCCAGGGTTTGGGTGAATGTCTCCATAGACAGACAAGTTAAATACTATAAACATTTTAAACATTTTCAACAGGTATTTCAACCAATAAAAATATTGATTTTTTGTTTTATAAACAGAGTTTACTTGAATTTGACCAACCATAGCTCTGGTAAACTTTTCAAACATTATCCACTTAATTAATTGTGTTTCCACCTCGGTTTTTATTAACTGTGGGGAGATTTTCTCTTCCCAGGCAGACAAACGACCCTGCCCATGACTCAGAGTACACATCGCACAGTTTTCAAAATACATCTTAATTAAATCTGGCTGAGGCTCTTCATATTGCAAATGTATCTGTACTTCCGGGACAACCCCAAGGCAGATCACTGCTAATAAGACATACAACATTGTGTATATATAATTCCTGAAATACTCAAATCTATGAGCTGTCCTATTCAGTTAATATCTAATAAAACCTTTAAAACTAGCTAATTAGCTTTTCATTAATTAACATTTATGTTAACACTTACTAAAATAATCATATATAGCTGTGGGAGGGAGAAAGACCGTGTATAGCAGTCAGATGGTTCAAAACAACAAGCAAAACCACCACTTACCTCCTTTGTTCTGATCACTGTCCAGGCCCTCTCCCGACCACACTATAAAGCTGAACTCAAATCTTAGTAAACTTTCGTTCCCATGTGGCACAGCCACACAGTCATGTGTCTGAGGGCTCGCACCCTTCAGGCCGGCATGGGATTTTAAGCTGCATAGCCCCTCCTCCTCTATGCCTTGATTGGCTGTCATGGCTCACCTCTGAGCCCCCTCTTCCATCTACAGCACAAACTCAAGCAAATGTCCCACAAGATGATAACTGGAACTGGACAGAACCCACCAGGAGGGACTGGACTGTCACCTGGGAGGCCCTTAGGATTGCCTCCTGATATTTCAGGAGGTGTTGCATGTAATTAAGTATACATAGAGACAAGGTGGCCAAGGCAAAACTCTTTTTTCCCATAACATCCAGTTTCTTGGATTCCTTATCTGGGGGCTGAGCACTCATGTGCTGAGGCCTAGAGGACCTATCATGTGCGGCATTGATCACCACTGAGTCCGCCTGAGGCGAAGACATGAAATAGTATTTAACAGGCTCAGTGAATCAGCCTTACAAAGGATTGAGGGAATCTTGAACAGTTCTTCCATGCAGCCATGATAGCCTCTTCAAAGGCATCCACCAAAGGGGGCTGCGACTAGAGTGGGGCATTTTAGCACACCCAAGTATTGAGTCAGTTTCTTTCTAGAAGCATCCTGCTCAGTGCCCTGGAATACAAACATTTTCTGGAGGTGGATAATAATGTCTGAAAATGTTGGGTCATCTAGTGGAGAACGAGGGAGCTCAGGGGTAGGTTCTCTCTGAATAGAGGTGGCGGTAGAGGAGGACTGAGGGGAATCCTTATGGTCCATGCCGTCCTTGTCCTCCAGGTCAGCCGGGATCTCAGTCCTGCAGGAAAGGGTCCTCCATGTTTATATCCTTAGTGTACACACCTGGGGAGACAGGGGAATAGCTGGCCCATCTGCTGGGCCTAAGGAGGCTGAGAGGGAGCAGAGACTGGAACTGACCTTGCTTTAGAGGGGCACGTGGCAGTGTCTGAGTCAGGCCCAGGATAGTATTCACTAGAGTCTGGACATCAATCATGGCCTACTGCCCAGTGAAAGTAGCCAGGGCAGACTGGCCAGAGTGAATTGGGACCAGGAGCAGGCAGTGGACCCAAACATGGAGCTGTCGATGAGGGGTGTGTGTATTACCCCAGGATCATCGATGAGGGTGCCAGCATTAAGCCCTGTTTAGCAAGGCCAGTCGTTGATGATGGGATCATTAACGGGCCTGAAGCCCCTGCTGTTGATGATAGAAACGTCGATAGAGTGCAAGGAATCATTGACGAGCTGTAAGGCAATGTGGACGATGATTGTATCATCGATGAGCCTGAAGCCATAGTTGATGGTTGATGGCCAGACAGCACTGAAGGGGAGGCAGCCTTAGAAGGTGCAGTATAATGCAGGGACCCACTGTAATTGAGGAGCCATTGATGAGGGAAGAGAGGAGCCCACAATCATCAACGGTGTAGAGGACGATGTAATAGGGGCAGCCTTTACTTAATTTATGAGTAGAAGCCTTCATCGACAATGAGGGTGCAGCAGAAACATGCTTTGTTTTGGATGCATGTTTCTTACGGGGACCCTGTGCTGTCGACATGGAGAGGTCACCTGTAGAGCGGTGAGACCCCGAGGAGGATGCCGAGGATTCCCTGGTTGTGGAGCATTGCTGCTGCTCCAGGAGGGTGACTGTTTGCTCCCTGAGGCACTCATGGAGCTGCTGAAGCCTTCGATGTTTTGTGGCCTTGTTGAACCTGTTGCAGAAGACACACTCTTTGGATTCATGTTCAGACCAAGGCAATGAACACAGACTTTGCGGAGGTATTCTTTAGTGATTCTGTGGCTACAGGAACACCTTCAGAATAAGGGATCTGAAGACATTAGTATACAAACTTGTAAATTTTGGTCGGTAGAACTCCTCGTTGACGACAGGCAAGCAGAGCTCTGAGGAAGAACTTGTTGCATGCAGGTTGTGGTTGAAAAGAACTAAGGAGTAGCTGGGACCTCCCCTTTTATACCTGCCAGGTACACACCATGTGGTAGTGCTGGGCGGAGGTCCCAGGGTTGACTGCTGAGAAGTCATCAGGAGGAAGTGATGCCTGCAGCTGTTATCCCATGAGTAATGACCTGCTGCAAGAAACTGCCTCAAAGAAGATCTGAGTTTTAACCCTTGTTCCTATGGGCATTTATTGCGATCTAAGACCCTTTTCTTCTGTTGTTTTGTTTATTTTTTTTATTCAACCTTTGTATATTTACTATCCTGTACTAGTGAAAGGTGGGGGCTTACAACACTTGTTTATCCACAGAATTGGGTTCACTGCTGGCTTTCCACTCTGATGTATTTAATGCTCATAAAAGGTACAGCTCAGCACTAGACAGTAAACTAAAGCTCTTTGTTTATCCACAGGAACAGGTACAGTGCAGTCTTCCCCCCACCCACCCACTGTGATGAATTTAGTGCTTGTAAAAACTGAGGGATAAAGCACTCTGTTTACCCACAGGTACCATGTGGGGCAGGCTCCGTGCAAACTTACCCACACTGTGGTGGATTTGGTGCTGGTAAAAGGTGAGAGACTGACACCACTTGAGCTTTAAACCCTCTGGTAATTCACAGAGACAGCTACAGTGTGGGGGCAGGGACAGTGCTTGGTTTCCATACTGTCTACATTTAGTCTTGGTGAATGGTGAGGGACTGCCAGCACTAGGGACTAAAGCCTTTTATCTACAGTGACAGGTACAGTGTATGACTGGTGAACAGTAAGGGACTGGCACCACTGGAGACTGAGGGCCTCTATAAATCCACAGGGGCAGAAGCAGTGTAGAACAGACAGTCCAGGGTTCTGCCCTGTGATATATTTAGTGCTGATGAAAGGTGGCAGACTGACAGCACTAGAGGCTGAAGCCCTCTGTTTATCCACATGGACAGGGACAGTGCAGTGTTCTCACACTGATGGATTCAGTGCTGGTAAAAGATAAGAGATGGGCAACACTGAGTGCTGCTCTGCTGTTTCCCTGTCTACAGTCTCTATTGGCAGGTCATTTTAGAAGGCTACCATCCTCTGGGACAAAATATGCTTCCTAATGTTACTCCTAAACTTGCCATCTGTGACCTTCAGAGCATGTCCCTGTGACCTGCTGGAGAACATATCCATATGTTCAATCCCGTCAGTACCCCCGGAGTATGGGAAGAGTGAGATCATGTCCCATCTCAGCCTGCTGTTCTACAGGGAGAAGACAATATCCACATTTTTGTTTTCTAGGAGTTGTTACTATGTGTTAGACCCTTCTAGGTGTTCCTGTTTTGAAATTGCAGCTTCTCCTTAACAGTGACATCTGAACAGAAAGCCCACCAGCAAATTTGTTTTTATTTTTAGTACTGAACACATTCTCTTTACTGCTACAGTAAATGTAAACACTGGAGGAAATATGAAGAAACTGATAGAGGGAAGCTAACAAAGGATGTCAGTAGGCACTTTATGTGACTGCATACATATGCAGAATTGAAAAATGCTACATAAATTCTCTGCCACTAAGCAGGTGGTAGACTGGGGAAGAAATTTGTTAACACAAAAAGGAGCCTGGTCTTCACTCAGAGGGGGAGTGAGAAGGTCAGTTTTCCTATGTGGCACAGTGACCACCAGGGTGTAAAAAGTTGGGGTTTATTGAAAATATGATGGATCATAAGTAAGCAATAAGACATGAGGGGGTGTGCATTAGACATTTCTAATGCACGGCCTGCCTTCAGAACCCTGGTCATGCATTAGACATGTCTAATGCACACCCCCAGAGTGTCTTATTGCACTTTTAAAATGGGTCTGTGTATTTAATTAATTTACATTTAAACATTTGAAGGCTTAAATACAAAAATAAGTAACATTCTTGCAGTACTGTACATAAAAGAGTTCCTCTGCCTTTAAGGGCTTATTGCATTTTCTTTTTACCTGAAGACTTGTGTCCTAAGTAGGGTTTCATAACTGTAGCTTTGACACTGTGTCCTGTAGTCAACAACCCTCTTTCATCCTGTGCCATCCTCAGTAAAAGGTAATATACATATACCTATGTACTTTTTTTAATTGTGGCTTTTCATTTAATTAGTTTAGTTTTTTAAATGAAAGCATGTTGACAGAGCAAGTGAACGGGTGGCCAGACCTGCTAAGTACCTTGTTAGTTTGAGCCGTGAGCGAGCGAGTAGACAGGCAGGCAAGCTTGCTGGGTATGGGGAAAGCATGGCGCTAGAGCTGATATTTGAATAGAAGAAATTTTTAATTGAAGTTTTACTGATGTGTGCCATAAGCAGGTAAGTGGCTGGCTGTGTAGGACTAGGTGGACAGTTCAAGCCATGAGCAGGCAGGCAGTCAGCTGCCAGGCATGTAGAAAGTGCAGCACTACAGCTGAGCGGAGCAGTCACTATGTGGTAAGTGACTTCAAAAAAAACAGCAAAGCTGCATACCATTTTTTTATTTACAGGATTGTGTGCCTAAGAGGGCAGTTACTTTTAGTTGTCCAGTGCAGTGGTGAGGACTGCTGGTGAGACACAGAAAAGGATTTATGAGGGCATGATGGTGCCATGGCTGCCTCCCGTCTTACGTGCACTGTCTTTCTCTCTTGCTTGCTCCATTTCACCTTTCATACTGAAGCATCTCAGAGGCCACCTGGTAACTGTGCTAGAAAAGTAAGTAATGTGTAAAGCAGCATCTCAGGATGGCTGGCATGTTAGGTACAGGAGGACTGAGAGCAGTTGAGCGAGTAGCTGTCTGGGCATGAGGAGGATGGCGCGGGACCGATTAAGTGAGCATCATGGGGAGAGGGAGTCAGGAGGTTGTGCGCAAAGAGATCGCAACTGTAAGAAAATAACAGCATCAGGTAACTGGAGACTGTCGGAGAAACTGAGTGAAAACAGTACTACTACTATTACATTCTTTCACTTTATACTGTTTGTTTGTTGATGGGGGGGTGCAAAGATTTCAGTGAGTTAGAGAGCTGAAACATCATATGTCAGTTCATGTATTGGTAAGGAAAAACAATCACAAGCTGCAGCATCTCCTTCGCTGTTTAGTAGCCAGGTGTGGTGCTTCATTTACTGAGTGGCTGTACCTCCAGCTCCCTCCTGCCTACAAGGTATGTGTTTCAGAACGCAGCCATACTCCCCTGCCCCCCTGCCAGCATATGCGAGCTCTGTGTGAATAAAAAAAACATGTCAGTAATTACAGTAATGTCTTTTATGCCAGTGAAAGCAGCTCAAAACTCTGATGTTGAGCAACAGCACGATTGGTTGGACAGATTACGGGAGCGGCCAGGGACATGGGCTAAATTTGTGATTAGCGGGGAACCAAAAAATGGTGGTGATTGAAAAATGAACATTTGATTTTGCTGCTTAATACCTACTTTTAAAATGGGGCTGTGGTTACTTGAACTTGTTACTGGCCGTGCATTAGACACTTCTAATGCACTGTTAGCAACCAATCAAAATACACGATTTTTCCTACCGATTTTATAATGGTAAAAATCCTTCACCAGTGTTGATGGGCAAACTCCTGATAGTGGGGTGCGATGTTTTAACAAGCAGTTGCGATTTTTAAAGACTACGCTTATCAAGAAATACAGAGGCTGATTATTAGTGGTGGTTGGTGGTTCTGAGAGCAGAGCAGTGCACTAGGAACTGTTATCAACGTGAGGAGCTCAAAGGTGAGATCATAGAAAAACAGAAGCACAGTACATTTCATGGACCGACATGTTTCAGTCGGGAGCTTGTGTATGTGTATTTAGTAGAAAAAAAAACAGGACACAGTTTGTGCTGGTATTTTCACAGTACAAAGCTGGAATGTGACATTTTTGTGGTTCTGTAACTGCCATTGATCTTTTTAAAGAGACAGTTATTCTATGAAGCTAGTATTTCTGACAGATACAAAGATCCACATTTAAGGGATCCCAGAGTGTCAATTTAACCTCTTCATAGCTTCACAAATCGAAGAGGAAATTGGAGACCCACTGAAGAAAACAAATTAGTCACCATGACAACACTGTCATGACGGTGGACTGATGTTTGTCCCAAAGGCATATGTGAAAGAGATGTTAATTGGGGAGTAGTTAAATTCTTGCTTCCCCTAAATCTTTCACACACATTGTTTGAACAAACAAATTTATTCAGTTGGGAGGGTGGATTGCTGTGTCCCTAATCCTTTCAGTAATTGTTGGGAAGAATCCATAGCTGTTGTGTTTGAGGAATACTGCAAGTCCCATGATATAAGGAAACCATCAAGTCAGTGGTGGGGGGTGGGTGATGGAGGAGGTTGTCTGTAGTATCTAATCACCTCAGACTTATATTAATGTTTGTGGAGGAAAGGAATCTTACTGGTTGCCTAGTATTCCATATAACAACCCCCACACACACACACAGAAGCAGGAATGTTACTTTAAAAATCAATGGCAAATATAATAAATTCCTTTATGGGACTCTGACAGGAAGTCATTTGCAAAATAAGTATTTTTATTTGCAGAAGATGTTCTGTCTTAATCTACTGTATGACAGTGTTTGGATGTATGAATATTGGGCCAATTAATTTTCCTAGTGCACATTAAGAAAAAACAAAAACAACTTTCATACTGCATAAGCAGCATTACAAAAAATGGCTTATGACGTAAGCAACTTAGTGAAAGAATTTAACGTCATTGGAAGGGATATTACCAGCAGATTACAGCAGTTGAAAGAGACATGGAACTGGAGTCTGTGGCAATGATCATTATGTCATAGTGATGCCCCCTTTCTTTCCAGCTGTCCGTGTCTACCTATTTTCTAACATGCACACACACAGGAAAAAAAAAACCAAAACACAGAAAAGCAAAGTTATCCCGATTCATTTGGCAGGTGGGGAAAAATGCAGTTTCAGTAATCTTGCATTTCAGCTGGTACCCTACTCTGACCTAAGGAAGAGAGATTTTACCTTATTAAAATATGCAGTATTTCATTTGTAGCTAGTAAACAGAAACCCTCCCCAAGCAGTTGTGAGTTCGAGCATTGAAAATGTGCAGACAGCTGTTAATTTTTGGTAGAAAAGTGTGATTAATACTCATAATTTGCAATCAGTGAGTGAGTTTATGGCTACAGTAGCTTCCTAAACTGACTTGAGATTTGAAATGAAATTTCTTGATCTGGAGGACATCAGGGGTGGGATATTCAAAGGGGTTATGCATGGCGCAACAGTGTTGTGCCGTGTGCAACCCACTGATGCGCCCTGGTACAGTATTCAAAAGGGGAATGTGCTCCACGCAAATCCCAATGCGCCGGGGCACACCAGTACTGTATGCGGCGCAAGTGCAGGGGGCGTGCCCGTGCATATGCGGCACATCCCGATATTCAGCCCGGGATGTGCGCCACATATGCAGGCACACACCCGCCTTGCACTGCACAGGGGGGGCACAAAGATGTTCCTGAGAAATACAGGAGTAAGGACTGGCCACCCACAGGCTGGCTGCCGTATTGCTGGGCGCAACACAGCAGCTGCCAGCTGTGGGTGGCCATCCGAGCCCTGGCGGCACCGTCCAGTGGCATAGCGCCCCCCCCAATGCCCGATCGCGGGATGTAAAAGAAATCAAACTCCCTGGTGGTCCAGTGGACCTAACTCCATGCCCAATCGCAGGCTGTATAAGAAAGCAAACTCCCTGGTGGTCCAGTGGTCCCCGTACCCCCCCTCCCAACCCACCCACTCATACCCGCCACCCTACTCCCCCATTCAGCAGCGGGTGGCAGCACCCCACCTGCAAGCCAATCCGTTCGCCTTCGCCGACTGACAGCGATAGTACGGCTGTACGCCCATTGGCCCACAGCAGACCGTTCTGTACTGCACAGTCCTGATATGTGACTGGAACTCCATTTGTGATTAACAGAGGATTTTTTTAAGAAAGGTACAGTAGACTGTTCTTTACATACAGTAGTACTCTGCCTGCCCTCTTACATGTTTACCATCACCATTCCCTGCAGCTGCCCACTCCTGCACCTTGGTAATTCTGCCATTTCATAGACCCTGCTCTGCTCACTGTCAGCACTGGCTCCCACAGTCTCCAAAGTGGCAATTTAGGCATTACTGACATATAATTCTTTTTCTTGTTAATAAAAAATCAGTTATTTAAATTATTAGTTTTATGCATGCCATTTTATGAAGCCAACCCACTCAAAGAACTCTGCACTTTAGAATATCCAGACTGCAAAATAAAAGTTGCTAAAATTTGAAGCATACATGTTGTTGTCAGTAGCATGGTGACATATTGTTGCAATAGTTCTGTTTGTTCTTTGAGACAGTGAGATATGTTTAGATAAATACAGTGTTGCAAAGTGAACTATTTGTACAATGCATCAAATTTCAGTCTTTGATACAAAATACATTATAAGCCAAACTTATAGCAACTCTGTTAGACATCGAATTTATCTTATGAAGACATACAGTACCACTAAATAAACCTAAGCTTTTCCTTTTTGCACTGCCTTATATTCTGAAGGATGGATGAAATAAAGCCTTGAAGTCACTTTAAGTGTGAGACTACTTTGTGTACAGCTCTCTAAGCAGGGGTCAGTACTTTCCATTAACTGTTCTCTGGTAAGGCATCTTGCTGGATAAAGCACCACCACCCCAAATGCAGAGTGGAAAAGATTAGGTTAAGTATCTGGTAATGGTCTTCCTAGCCATATTGTACACCTCCCAGGTTGGCTACTTTTACATAGAATGGGCTAAACCACTGGAGCTGAAGTTTCTACATCCACCCCTCCCCCCATACTCTGCGTGTCCTGCCATCTCTATTAAAATTTCACTTGTACTGTAGGTGAAGTGTTAACTGAATGTTATGTGAGATTTTTAAAACACATAAAATAATTTTCTTTTTGTTTCTGGCTGACGCATTGAAAGGTCCCTTGGGCTCACAGTCAGTAACGTACAATAGCTCCGCTAAGCTAGTAGCAGAGGATGCCAGCTGCAATGTTGTCATGTATGTGAAGCAGCACTGATAGTGCAAAGCTGCAGTGAATTTTTCGATCTAAAAACAAGTGGAATCTTTACCCAAAAACTCTCTGTAGTTAAATAATATGCAGAATCAGTGTATTGCACGAATAATCAAACAGAAACCCTGCAATTTTATCTTCAGACTTTAGTGGTGTTTTTTTTTTTTGGTTAACTGTAATAGTGTATGTGTAGCAAAATTTACATTTAAAGTAGTAGTGATCACTTAATTTATGTATTGTGATTGTTCGGAGTCTTCCCAATCACATGCGCAAGCACACATACAGTATACAGAATGTTGAACAGACATCAGATTTGTACTCAAAACACAGGCTGAGGGCCCGGCCCGGTGGTGCTGAGGGTTGAGGCACTGGACACCATACCTCGTGCCACACTGGCGACCTGGGTTCGGGCATGGACTCGGACTCCGAGGCTGAGTAGGGAGAGGGAGGATTGAGCATCCCATGACTGCCTCTCCTCCCTCTGGGGTGGGTGGGGTGAACTGCATCACTCTGCAGCAGCAAGTGGTGGAGGCTAGATGTACTAAAGGTTGCATGCACAATCAAGGGGTGGAGTGCAGCGGGCATCCACACAGCTGTGCGCTGACGCCATTATATGTCCCGCTCCACAGGGGATAAAATGGCAGAAAATTGCTGGCCGATCATGGCAGCTCATAGCTGTGCCCTGAGCCCCCGGACATGAGAGGTGTGCCTTCTGGGTGTCTGAGCTCCAGGTCCTCATGGGAGGGGATCCTGTGTACTGGCTGGCCTGTGGGGGAGAGTGAGTTGCAGGCCAGATGTGGTCTGGGGGTATGGGTACCGGTGGCTGGATGATCACCAGAACCGCTCCGCAGAGGAAGGAGGAAAAACAGAGTTGTGATAAAAAAAAAAAAAACACAAGTTGAGGGTAAGTCTCAATCATGTTCCCAAAATACAGTACTGTATGTCACATACCTAGGCTGTCCCATGCTAGATACCCCTACTCCCACCACTTGATCCCCTGTGAAGGTTCTGTGGATTTGATATACTGTACTCTAGGACTAAATCTATTGCTGCAACTACCAGCAAACTATAACGGCACATGCACAAATCAAAGAACCCAATTGTCAGTGTCTACTATTAAGTATGAGTGAAATCCAAATATCACCTGGTAGTAGAAAGATAAGGATGCTGTATGTCAAAATCTAGTCATAAATCAGTTACCCAAATGTCAGAGCAATACACAAAATAAGCTAAATCAGAGGCATCATATGCTATGATCAGGGTTTTTTTTTTGTTTCATCAAATCATCGAGGCAGTTATGGGAAAAAGAGGGGACTGAGCCTGTGACCATGAACTATCTCAATCCCATGGAAAAGATGCTTTATAGAAAAAAAAATAACATGCTCATTATATGAGGCAAACATGATATATTTTGTTCTGTTGTGCTGCTGTCAAATGGCTACTGTATGTACAGTAAATGAAAAAAAAAAGTCACTACTACTACAGTGCTTCGTCTTTTCTGATAACTCCTACTTTTTGTCCCCACAGTGTTTGGCTTTTTGGTTCAATAAATACTTTCATTCCCTCCTAAAATAAATTCAGTCCTTTTATATCTTTATAAAGGGCAGTCATGAAATAAGTGGTATTGAATGAACATCATACTGTCAGACCAAAAAACGTTCATTACAGCATCCAACTGCACAGTGATACAGTACATGCTTGCTGTGCATGTTTGAGGCCAATCACACTGTATGTATTTTAAATTCTGTGATTTATGGATGCTGAGCATTGATGAGTGCAATAGTTTTACCCTTAGAAGAACATGTTTCTCCATTATTGATGTGGTGTATAGTTTGGTGTCACCCTGTTGTCTAATGGCCCATATTACAGCTACAGTAGGTGCCTCTTTTATCTATAAATGTACTTCAGAATGTCATGTGCCTTTCAGACACTATTTCCACCAGGTAATGGACATACTGTATATTTTTTCATTACATGCATTTGATAAACCCACCCTCCACTCTGCCCACCCGCAAACTAGCTCACCTACAGTACTTCACTAAAAACAATGCTTCTATTTCATTGTTTATTCCACTTTTACTCCCATGTTGATCAGAGTTCATTTAATTACCAATAAAACCTGAAATTTAAAAAATTATAAAAATTATTATGATGTTTGCTCTGGATTATTTGCAGATTGAAGAGCCAATAAATTAATTGAATGCAGAAAACAAGATGATATATTCACTATCTTAGAAGCCCACTATGTCATGTACAGTGCAACTGCAAATATACCTTTTCTTGCTAATGGTTTGCCAAAGTTAGGGTGAACAAGTGACTATTTGGTATGCAAAATATTTGATAGATGAAGGGCAAGCCATGCAGGGTCAGCTGATGGCAATGACATCTATAGTAGGTGAGTTGGTGAGAGGGGGAGTGAAAGGGAAGGAATGAGATTTATTAATAATGCTCCAATCTACACAGTTGTGCTGTGTACAGCCAGCACCAGGTTGTAGGGGAACTACTTATTTAATTAATTCAGTGTATTTTATTTGGGTGAGGAGGGGGATCAGTACCGGTGTTCTAAAATGTTAATTTCAGAAGCAGTGGAGGAGCAAACAATGACGCTGAGCACCGGGGTGAAAGTGGGAAGGATCTCTGGCTATGGATCAGGACATTATGATTATAGGACTGCAGTGCAGGTGGGTCCATGCACACTTAGAAAATACTTTTGCATATGGCGTGGGCTATCCTTAACAGTATTACATCCAACACCAAACTTGTTATTTAACCTTCTGTAAGTCTGTGTAGAAACTGATTGTGGTAGATGGTGATAGACCTCTCCACCACACCAAAGAGAGACTGCCCCAATAGAGAGGGTAAAGTGGCATCTTTTCATGCTTGGGACAGCAGGCAGGACACAGTTATTCAAACTGTGTCATGTTACAATAAATAAAAAATGAAAAAAATATTTGGAGTGGATCTTGATGCAAACAGCCAGTTACTGTAGATGGGATGCAGTGTAAAAGCACAACTCCCATGCCCTCCAACCAACACCCTCCCACCCAATACAACAACATACTGTACCATCAGATTTCTACAAATAACTGTGGCAGAAATACAAGATAATAAAAGGGAAAGAAAACAAAATATGAGAATGTGCAAAAAAAAAGGTGTCTGAATTCATCAGCTTTTTCAGTCACATATCATACCTGTGTGCCATCTCTGATACTCTGATTTTATTACCATCCAAAAAGCACATTTACTAAAACTGCATTAAGCCATCTGCATCTCAGCAAGAGACATTATTTAGGAATATACAGTATACTTCTATAATGTAGGGATTGATGTCATTCAATGAGTCCACCTATGGCATTCTGAGTCTGAACTGAGTAACACTGAGAATGCTGTTATTTTACAACTTTTTTTTGAGGGGGTGTAATATGTTCTTTGATGCTAAAGGAAAGCACATGTAGCATATACTGTACTGTATGTAAGTCTCCTTAATTTACTATACAGTATGTCTGGAATTTTAAGGGGTGGGGAGGGATTTCTTCTGGAGCACGGCATAGGAACTTTTACTTCTCAGATTTGCGCACACATAGGGGACCCATCACTGTCTCCTGTACCTTAAAATTACTGTCTGAAATGTCCTGATATCAGGTTCCATAAGAGGATGCTGGAGTGTGTAAACTGGCGACTGCTTTTTTTTATTTAGGCTACTTTGACATGCTTGTGCCCTTTATACCGTAGGCAGCTCAGGTCCCTATAAATTGAAATACAGTATCGCCATAAAACAGCAATAGAGAAAGCAACTTTTTCCCCAATGCATTTTTTTTCTGAAAATATTTCCTATCAACTTCCAGAAAGCGTGTGTAGGGAGAGGGAAGGGTGTTGAATGCCGGCTGCAGGGCAAGTATACATTATTAATGTCTGGCTCCCCACCCCCCACCATGTTAATTTTTGCAATAATGCCAAATATGACAACATTTGGAGAGACTGGAGATCACATTCTACACCAACAGAATCTGACAGATGCCCTGCTGAAACTTAATAAATGTACTGGACTTTTTTTGGTGGGGGGGGATTAAATTTGCACTGTGGCACAGCATACTGTAATTATTTAGTCTGTTTGCAGTATATCATGTTAACCAAATGAGGCTCTGATAAAATGAATGCTCGCACGTGAAACATTTATATTGTACCACTGCTGCTGTACAGTATGTGTTATTGTAATTCTCCAAAAATATCAAGATGCAGATTTTTCTTTTAGTTTTCTTTTATACCCGATCCAAGATACAGTTTGTGGTTTTGAAGTTTCTGCAAGTTGCTGCTCCCCTGCAATGCTCACCATAAAAAATGTATATCTTTGTACAGTGATGTGTGATCAGAAAACGTGTATCATAAAGTAATACAGTATTCTGTAGATCCACATTATGAATGTAGCATGTACAATACATTTAAAATGAGACCACAGCGGAAGAGATTTTTAAACATCGTGAATGGATGGCATCTTTAATAACCTGAGTCATTAATTACATATTTAGCTATAAAAGCTATTTTAACAGTATATGACATAAGTAAAAAAAAAACACTGAGAATTAATCTAAAGCTGTTAGAAATGTGTCTTGCTAAACAAAAACAAACAAAAAACGACAGTATGTGATGATATTTTAGCCGACTAGCACATACTGCTGCTTTAATACAGACATTTCCTGAGGGAGGTCCAGGCTATATACTGTTGGTTATTATGCATACATTTAAATATACTGTATGTAAAGTTTATATATTTACATATCACTGTGTAGAGTACTGTTATACATTTCAAATGTAAACCGGATTATAAACTTCCCAATTTAGGATGCTGCATTGGGCATCAAAGCTTTCACTACTTGAAAGCAATTTTTTTTAAAACTTGATACTAAATTACATGTGCCCATGTTATTTGTTAATAAATTACCTCTACAATACATGTGTTTTGCTTTACAAATATTGAATGAGTATGTCTCTGTCAGCTTTGATTTCTAATCCCCCACCTTATCTGAATGTTTTATTTCTCTTGATGGCTTTAACTTTTTTCTCTTCTTGTACAAAACAAGCAATATGATTTTATGATACAGGATTGTAATACGTTCCCATATTTTCTGTTATGACAAAATATGAACAACACACGTATTGACTGAGTGCATGTTTTAAAGTAATGCTTCCCATTTAGTCCACCATTTCCTAAAAATTAAGTAAAGTACAGTCTTTCATTCAGTCCCTCAGGGATGCTAGTGTCCATGACAAATACACATCTGAACTCAAGAACATGGAAACGAAACTGAAGATGAATTATCTTTTACTCCTGTAACTATAAGGCCCCATCCATACTGCACTGCTCAGACCCCGTAACGGATAGAAACCATTACAACCGGGGAGTGGTGCAGTGTGTCCACACTGCCGCGGTGTCCGTTACGGGACCGGCACCACTGGTCCACACTTCAGGAGCTGGTGACTATTATCAGGTACCCGATCCCACAGTGAGGTGCCTGCGGCTGTGCTAAGTGGGACTGGTACCACGCATCCACACTATGCACGGTAACGCAATGGTGTAACTGGTTTCACAATCGCTGTTGAAACCACCTCATATGTAGTTTCAACAATGGTTGCGAAACGCCTTCTGTAACGTTACAGGTGTAAACACAAATCGTTGCAGTAATGGTTTGGGCACTCTGTAATGTTACAGAGGCATAGTGTGGACAGGGCCTAAGATGCAGAGCTGGAGGACTATAGACTTTATGGTCTACTTCTTCCAATTTCCTTTCCCCAACTAACTGGTTGCCTTTGTAAAGTCAAACATCTGTTGTCATGGTGACTAATCTCAAAATAATTTAAATTTCAATGGAATCAAACGAGGTCCAGCTGAAACCTACAGTAGTTCATTAGTATGCACCCATTTCCCAGTTCTTTCACCATGCCCCCTTATGTTCACAGCTGAAGAGTTTAACCTGTTGAATCTTTAATGTCCAAGGTCAGCAGGAATCTGAAAAGGGGTGTGGAATACCACAAAAGAAAAAATCAGCACCAGGCATAACAAAACCACATAATGCAGGCCTCCCAGTCTACAGGTGGTACAGTACTACATTTTACCATGATGTGTAGCCATCTGCAGAGAAACTAAACACCATGATTGTGACTTTAGAATGTACATTCAACAGGTGACCTCAGTGGAAGAGCTATTTAAAAACTGGAATATGATGGTCATGATGTGCTTCAATAATTACATGAGTAAGGGCAAAGCTGCTCTGCCCATATCTGAGAAAACTAAACATAAATGAAGCATCACAATTGGATGGTTACTACAAACAATCCCTGTCCCCCCAACCCACTCTGCATGAAAAACAACAGATCAAGATCCAGTCAAATGCCACCTTTTTTTCTATATTCAGACTATTTGTTTCCAATGATAAACAGAAGGGCTAAGTTTAGCATCTGACAGTCCAGGGACACACTGTTCATGCATTGCTTGCAAGTCTTCCTTACAGTGTCACAGGAGTCAGAACAGAACTGTGTCAAAGGAGTGACCATGATCGCACCCCTATACTCAATACACACTGAAGTAAAATAATAAAAGTATGTGTGTCAGATGTGTCCTAGTTACTCTTTCAACACAGTCACTTTGTCATTCTGTCTCCTGTGACATCAGAAAGATATGTAAGCATTACACTAGTGATGCCCAGTCAAATGCTAGCCTTAACCTTTTTTATATTTCATTACTGTAATAGAAAATAAATATTAGTAATCACAAAAAGTTTTTTATGACTTTATCTTGAGAATTTTTTTTTTTGGGGTGGGGATTGTCGGCAGTGCCCATCGCGCTGTGAATTAATAAAAAGTTCATCCTGCACTTCAGAGCAATACATTTATTCAACTATGAATAATGTAAACTAGCACTTACTGGCAGCAGTAAAGTGATATGTGCAAATATGAAAAGGTAACCGGTACTGATTCAAATAGGAAAATAGATAAAATACTAGACAATACAGGGGGTGAAGCCTGCAGCCAGCACTTGCTGATGTACCGTTACAGTTCTTTACCATATCGCAATACCATGACCTTTTGGAAAATAAAAAAAATTGAAAAATGACTTTCCAGTTAATATTTACTGCCCTTATAAGAATTCAGCATATTTTTAAATTATTAATATAGATGCTGCAATTTATAGGCTTCATAACTAGGGAAAATATTAACTTTTCTTCATAAATGGAGCATGCTACAAAGCCAAAGTGAGAGTGTGCAGTTATTGAGAGTGCTAAATCAAGTACATTTTGAGGTCATTTGGTATTTTGCAGAATATTGTACAGTACATCTGCTTCTCATACACTGTAGGCACATCTCGTGGAGGGACTTCTGTTCTTTGCTGTGGTGATGTTATCACTCCCAAATAAAGGTTCAAACCCCTGTTCTGCCAGGAGGGTGGGGTTTTCAAAGGCTACTGGGTGAGTTACAGCACATTGCAGCATAATTGGTGATGGTTCTGCCATTTCACAGTGCCATTTAAACTTTCTTTACAGATTTCTGTAAATTAAATCTATTCACAAGAGGATTCAATGATCCGCTAAATGTATTAAGAGTGATGTTTGCAGCTCATGTTGAAGTTCACTGTACACTGAAACTGTGCTTATATATAGAAATAAAAATAATTTGAAGTGCTCTGGCTTCTGTAACCAAATCAAATACAAGACGTTTTAAATTGCTTGTTTTCGGTCTGGGTAACTTTTCTTTAAAACTTTGCATTTTCTACCATCGGGGCCATTTTAGGGTCAGTAAATGTTTTAAAACTTGGAAAAAAACGTACAGTTAGTGTTCACAGAAAATGGATAAGTGCAGCAGCACTTTCTTAATGCTCTACAGTGTTTTTAACTTAAAAGACGAAAGAATTCAAAGGCAAAAATCAGGTGCCCAAAATAAAAACAAAGACCCACACACCAGAGGGAAAGTGCTTTTTTATTATTATTCTCATGGTTCTGGCCACATCGAGGATTGTGAAAGACGAGACGGAAATGGCTTTTTTTAATTAAAATGTATTTGATGGTCAAGAACTACATTAATTAAAAAAAGTAATTAATATACGCCACCTGCTGGTGCATCTGTACTAACAGTGGCAAAAGGTAAATTCTGACATGTGTAAGGGCTGCAGACGAGTTGTTGCCACCACCTCCTGGATTAAAGCTGAATTACACAACAAGGCAAACTATACCGCACCTCAGAATTACCTCATGTGCTGCACTGAGCAGTATACTGAGTGGGACAGTGCTGCACCAGGCAGTATAATGAGTGGTACAGTACTGCACCGGTCGGTATACTGCAGTACCGATCAACTTAACTGTAACAGGCACTGTACGATAGCCCAACTGAGATATAATACAGAGGATTGTGTATAATCGCTCATACACAACAAGGGTATTTTTCACTCGAGAGGTTTCCATGGTAACTGGAGACCTCAAGAGTGCAGCACGAGAGGTCTCGTTACCATGAAAACTTCGAGAGTTGAAAAATACCCTTGTTGTGTATGAGAGATCATACACAGTCTTTTATAGTGTATAGTCGCTCATAACGAGACTACCCTTACTTTCCTTCACATTCTTGTGTGGTTTTCGGTTCCTCCAGCCTGTCTCACCACCGTGGCCATTCTTAGCGCATTGCCAGTGTGCTGATCGCGCATGTGCACCCAGCTTCCACACATGCACACACACCTTCTAGGTGATATGCTGCATTAGCTATGTAGCTAGTGCAGCACAACAGCTACGATGACATAGCTAGTGCACCAAAACAACGCTGTTGGGAGCATGGATTTCCATGCTCAACAACGTTCTACCATACACTATATCTGTTTTTTGTGGGGTCCTGGTTTTACCCATTTTTATAATGTGTTTATCCAGGATACCCCAGATGAGATGCAGTATCTCATTTCCAGTATAAGGCATAAAGTAAGCAGGTTCACATCATAATTTGCAATCCAAGAATCAGGAAATGTGAGTCAGTTGCCAGCATGATTAGCAGTGACTGCTAATCATTAGAAGCTGTCTGTCCCCTATTTTTCCCTGGTGCCTAGTGGCATCTCTCACCCTCCGATTGCCATCCCCCTTATTTTTTCCCTCTGATGTCTAGTGACATCCCCCACCACCATCCGATCACCATCCCTGTTATTGTTTTCTATTTTCATGGTGTCTTGTGGCACCCCCCTCACACCATCTGATCATTGTCCTTGCCTAGAATAAAGAAAACGATCCCTCAAGGTTTTTTTTGTTAACCTGCAAAAAAGAAAATGGTCCTTCACTGATCTGACCCCGCCACCTTCCACTCAGCACCTACCACCCCACACCCCCCAGTACATCCCTACACACCCTCACCCACCTAAACAGGTCGCAGGGTGAAGATCCACTCTCTGATCGAAGACATGTCTTGCTGCTGGAACCGTTGACTGCAATATGAGAAACTAAGGGAAATGCGGTTCAGTGTATTTCAATGGGGTTTTCAACTTTGATGTATAACTTGGCCATTTTTGCATATTTTGACACCAAATTATTAACATGGTTTGGGAACCCCACTTCATGAACAATGTCAGTGACGTTTCTCAAATCTGGCCATAAAGGTGAGTTTGCGGTCGCTTGGCAAAATCACTTTTGGGTGGGATTTGAACGTTTTCACTGACCTTGTTCATGAGGTGGGGACATAAGAAGACTATGTTGAAAATTTTGGGCCAGAATATGTAAATATGGCCAAATTATGTGCATACATTTAAATTTTTTTTGCTTGCTCGTAACTTTGGTAATTTTAAATATTTTGACCTCAAATTTTCAACATAGCCATTTTTTACACCATCTCAGAAACATGACAGCTGTCATTTTTCAAATCCTGGTCAAACTGTCTTTTCACACCTGTGTCGTGGAATGACGTTGTTGTGGTATAAAATCACATTTTGGTGGGGATTTGAAAATTTTCAGTACCAGGTACATGAGGTTGGGTAATAGGCAGGCTATGCTGCTAATCAAAACCGTCTGATTGCTATTCATTTCTCATTTTGATTAGCAAAGGCCACTAATCATCTCTCCGCCACTAATTTATGCCTTGCAGTAGGGTCCTGCTTTTACACATTTTTGCTAGATATTTACCCAGGATAACCAAGCTGAGATGCAGTATCTCATTTTCAGTGGGGTCCTGCTTTTATCCATTCTTACAATATTATTTACCCAGGACAGGCCAGCTGGCAGGCAATATTTCATTGGGGTACTTCTGTTACACATTTTACATGGTAGTTATCCAGGATAGCTCAGCGGAGATGCTGCATGTAATTTTCAGTGGGGTCCTGCTTTTACACCTTTTTATATAGTAGAGTATTTACCCAGGATAGGCCAGCTGAGATGTAATATCTTGTTTTCAACAGGGTACTATTTTTGAGCATTTTTACAGTGTATTTGCACAGGATAGGCCAGGTGAAATGAAATACCTTATTTTTAGTAGGGTACAGGAGATGTGCAATATCTTTTTTTCATTGGGCTCCTGCTTTTACTCATTTTTACAGTGTATTTACCCAGGATAGCCCAACTGAGATGCAGTATCTAATTTACACTGTGGTCTTGCTTTTACTCATTTGTAGACTGTATTTACCCATTATAGCATGGTAGAGAGGCAGTACCTTGTTTTCAGTGGGGGTCCTGCCTTTACACATTTTTATAATGTATTTATCCAGAATAGTTGGGGGAGACTAACAGAGGGTGGGGGCAGGAGAGAATGCAGTGGGAGGGATTTTTGTTCTCATTTAAAGGTGCAAAAATAAGAAAAGTATGAGTAAACATTGGAAAAATTCAAAGTTTCTTCATAGATTCATAGTTTTTTGACATTTTGACTTTTACATTTTCAACATGGACAATCTTATTGAACAATTTAGCATGATGTTTATCGGATTAACACCAGGGGTGGGATATTCAGAACTGCGCCAGGCAGGGGTGCAAGCCGGGTGCAGCACAACTGGGATGCACCAGGGTGTGGTCTGGGTGATATTCAACGGTGCTGCGCCATGGCTCTGCACCGTTGAATATGGCACCGTGTCCACCTGCATTGCACATGGCGCAGTGGCACTGCACCAGCACAAGTGGCCAGAGAGGAGCAGGGGGATGCGCTAGCGCAAGTGCCGTTACGCTAGGCGCAGCAACCACGATATTCAGCGGTGGACATGCAAATGGGACCATAATGTATGCAAGGTGCAAATGGATCTATTTGCATGTCATTATGGCCCCATTTGCATGCAGGTGTGCCAATCCCCTGCGACTTGCACCTGGCACCCTGCCAGGCTGCAGTTGTCGGGGAACGGCGCCCCTGCCTCGCGCAGTGCTCCCCATTGCCCAATCGCACGCTGTATTAATTTTGTTACTCCTGGTGGTCCAGTGGACCTAACACCTTGCCCGATCGCGGGCTGTAACATATGTAACTCCTGGTGGTCCAGTGGACCAAACTCCTTGCCGATCATGGGCTGTAACATATATTTAATAATCATTTAACTTCCTGGTGGTCCAGTGGAATCCGTGCCCCACTCCCCAACCCCACTCATACCACCACCCGCTCCCCGGCCAGCGGCGGGCGGCAGCACCCACCACAAGCCACCTGGCGCCCGCCGACTGACAGCGTGCGATGCGGCTGCTCGCCATTGGTCCACAGCGATATCGGGACTGTGTGGTACAGTACGGTCTGCATGCCCATTGGCCCATGCTGTGGACCATGGGGCGATAGCCTATTGTATGCTGTCAGTCGGCAGGTGGCCGGCGCTTGTGGGTGGTGCCGCCCACCGCTGACCGGAGGGGAGGTGGCGGCATGAGGGCGGGGTTGGGAGAGGGGCACGGGTACCACTGACTACCAGGGAGTTAAATGATTATTGCAGCCCACGATCGGGCAAGGAGTTCAGTCCACTGGACCACCAGGGAGTTGAATACTTTTTACAGCCCGCAATCGGCAGGAGTTTGGTCCACTGGACCACCAGGAGTTAAATAAATATTGCAGCCTGCAATCAGGCATTAGGGGCACGACGCCACTGGATGATGCCGCCAGGGCTCGGTAGCCACCACAGCTGGCAGCTGCATGTTTGCACCAAGCAATATGGCAGCAGCCTGTGGGTGGTCAGTCACTGCTCCTGTTTTTTCGGCACAGCTTTGCACCTCCGGGTGGCGCAGGTGGGTGTGTGCCTGCATATGACCGACATCCCGGGCTGAATATCGGGATGTGCCGAATATGCATTGGCATCGACCCCGCACTTGCACTGCATACATTACTAGTGCGCCTCGGCGAATCAGGATTTGCACAGAGCACATTCCCCTTTTGAATATTACGCCGTGGTGCATCAGTGGGTTGCGCATGGCACATCACTGTTGCGCCATGTGCAACACCTTTGAATATCCCACCCATATGTTCAGTCTGATGCAATGATAGTGACGATATTAGTCACTGTGCACTGCTACAGCCCCATATTCATACAGGTAGCTCAATGTGGTTGGAGCACACTGTTGTAATATTGGTTAGAGTTAACAGTGCACCCTGACGGCTATGAATATGAGGGTTATAGTCTTTATGACCTCACCTTTTGATCAAGACAGGTGGAATTTTTCAAATCCCTTCTGAAAGGTAATTTTGCACAGTGACCACAAAAACATGTTTTGGAGGGGATTTGAAAATTACACCTGTCATATCCATGAAGTGGGCTAACAAGGGCTTAAACATGATGCTAAAAGTAACCACCAACATCCAAGAAGCCTTAGACAAAAGGTTACTTGTGGGTGCAGTCTTTAAAGACCTGAGCAAAGCATTTGATACCCTAAGTCCCAGCATCATAATTGACAAACTTAAAGAAATCGGGTCGATGCTAGGCACTAACATGGTTCAAGAGTTATCTTAGTGATAGATTCCAGCAGGTCACCTTGAACAATAACAGCTCAAACCTGTTGCTGTCAGTACTTAGAGTCCCCAGGACTCTATATTAGGCCCACTGCTTTTCAACATATACATGAGCTCCCTGAAATTTCCTGTCCCTCAGACTTCCACCTCTACACAGGCAATTCCATTATATACACATCTGGTAACTCCCCAGGACAAATCCAGGTGGCCCTGCAAGAGACTTTTTTTTTGTATTATCTTTTTATCCTCTGCTACCCAGCTGCCCACTCCTTCAGGTGACCAAGCCTATTCCCTCACCCACTCTTCCATTCCTCCATTTGCCATTCCCTTTTCATGCCATCCCGAATGACCCAGTGTATCCCTTCACCTGAGGGGCCCAACCTGTGGGGGCATCAGGCAAGGGAGATCGGGTGCTTCGTAGGGTTGTGTGTTGGTCGCTGAGGCACAGCCTGGGGCTTCACAGTGAGGGGAGGTGGGCCACTGGCATGGGTGGCCATTTTCTTACATTTCTTCCCCATCCACTAGGAAGCATGCCATTGTGTCCTTGCTGCTCACGCATGTGGATGTGGTCACCCACGCCGCAAAGCACAATGCTGAGTCTGGACGCAAGGAGCAGCCAAAGGGTGGTACTTCCACGCCCTCCCTCCTGGGAGGAGAGTGTCCAGAGGATGCTCTGAAACTCTCCCTGCTGGCCTCCGCTCCTGACGTTCCAGGCTCGGGTGCGAACCCGGGTCGCCAGCATGCCAGGCGATCCCCTGTTGCCCAGTGCTATTGAGCCAGCTGGCCAAGAGGCTTTTAACCTACTGCAAAACTTCCTGTACAGCCAGAATCTAGTACTTAATGCAAAAAAATCAAAAGTTGTGCTCCTTAGGCCCTATCACAAACCCATAGACCCGCTGAAGGAGCTGGACATAGTAACATAAGCAGGCAACAAACTAGAAATGATCAGCACTTACAAGTACCTGGGCCTATGAATGGAATCAAGTAGAAACAGTGTGTCCATATAGACAAAATGACCAAAAGCCTGTACAAAAAAACTGGGGCATTTTACCAGCTTTAAAACAAGATGCCAAGGGAAGCCAGAATTAGAATTGTAGAGACAATGGTCCTACCTATAATGGACTACAGTGATGTCCTGTATGGAGGTGCATCCAGTTCTGAACTAAATAAAACTGACGATTTTATAATAAATTCACAAGATGCATGCTGGGTGCTCCATGCACAAGACATCACTGTTTACTACACAGACAGCTAACATGGACAAGCCTGGAGGTCAGGAGGCAGATACGCATATTAAACCTCATGTTCAAAATATACAAAAACATCTCCCAGGTACATCCTGGACAAAATGGAACCCAAACCTACTAACAGATTACGCTCTGAGATCTGCCAGTGACCTAGAATACAGGATCTGGCATGCATTAACAAACACAGGAAGGTTGTCTTTCCTGATTAGGGTCTCTCCACCTGGAACTCCCTGCCCATGCACCTCTGGCTGAAGAACAGTCCAGTAATACTAGGCACCATTAAAAGTGGTCCACTAAAGAAGCCACAAAACCCCTAATTTGTTGCCCGACTGCATAAGGGATAATGTCACCCAGAAACATGGCTTGCTTGGCCATCCCATTGGGCCTTGCATATATATAAATAGAGCTCACCCCAAGTTGTCCATCCTAACATGACACTATACTATATGTATCCTAATCTGTAGCCTCTGCAATGTGAGTACTTATCTGTAACTTTCAGAGCTAATCCTAATATATCCAAAATGCTTTTGTACTGTACTGCCATATACTGTCTGACAATGTAAAATGGAAACTATTGTTTTACTGATGCCTTTGTATTATATTGTCATGTATTGTTTGGTAGTGTGATGGAATCCGCTGATGCTGATCCCATTGACACCACTGTAACCCTGATATTGTAATATTGTACTATAATTACTGAGGGGGCGTTTTCTCCCATAGTGAACCCGGTTATAATTACGCAGTTATAACCCACGAGGTTACAGCGGCAAACACGTGCTGGAGTTCCTCGCCTATGCATGCACCCCTTCGCCTCCTCACCTAGCATCGCGGTGCCACTATCAATCGGGCCGTCATGCTCAGCTGTAAATGAAAAAAATGAAAACCTTGCCTCATAGTACTTTCCTTTTCCTCAGCAGATAATCCTATGTTTAAACGGCTGGGTGGGGCGACAGAGAAACACTGAAAAAGAAAAGCTTTCTGCAGCTGCTTTGTTACCGACCAGACAGGCTTCATCCTGACCGGAACTGCTGGCTGTTTTATTTTATATAATTGCTGTGGTGAGGAAATGCTCCTCAGCAATTATATAAAATAAAACTTGGGGTTGTGTGCTTAATTTGAGTTTTTACACACACCCCTCGGGGTTTATGTAGCATCTAACACCTCAGGGTGTGTGTAAAAACTCATTAAACAGACAATCCCATGCATTATTCTATATGTTATGTCCTAGTAACCTAGACTTCTGCATATGGTACCCATTGAAAATGAGCTTTGGCTCAGGTGGGGTCTGATCATGTTCATATCATGTGACAATGACTGTGAATAAAAATGTTACTACTTTACTAGTGGGATAAAGAAGAAGCCTTCAGCAGCTCCCCCGACTTCAGGCCAGCAGATAAGCAGAGAGGCAAGATGGCGGTCAGGCTGGGCTGCTGTCTCTTTTTGCACAAGTAAAGCACAGAAAAAAGGCTCCTCACTGTTTATTTTCACCCATCTTTTAAAAAAAAGGTTTAATGTAAAGATTCGGAGAATCGAATATTTAAGTTAAACAGTTAAAATCAGTTGCCAGCCAAATGCTAGTTTTGGCATGGCTCCTGTAGCATAGCGAATTGCGCGGTGTAGGGAATAGTGTTAGACAGGTATTTTGAGTGAGTGTAGATTAGGAGTTTAGTTTTCTTATTTTTGATTTAGAAAGAATCCTACCAGTAACCAGGAAAGGATCTTTGTTTTTCATTTACATATTCTGTAGTGATAAACGCACCATCTGTCATAGGTAGCCATCTCGACATTCAGAGATATCTATGACCCTCTCCAGTTAGGCTTTCGGAAGAGGCATAGTACTGAGATGGCCCTGGTTTGGGTGCTCAATGGTCTCCTGATAGCGAGAGATTGGAGGACTCATTCCATCTTGGTTCTCCTTGGTTTCTCTGCGGCATTTGATACCGGGGAATATGGTGTGTTACTAGAACACCTGCAGTTCATTTCTGGACTGTCAGGTACAGTCCTCAGATGGTTCCAGTCCTTCCTCACGGGCAGGTCACAGAGAGTGGTGTCTGGGATTTTTTCCTCAGACCCGGTCTCCTTGCCATGTGGGGTTCTGCAGGGCTTGGTATTGTTGCCCATGTTGTTTGCGGTATATATGCTGCTGTTGGGAAACATTGTGGAGGTGGTATGGGCTGAGTTTTCAGTGCTATGCAGATGATATTTGGCTCTACATGTCCTTTGTGCCCAAGCAGGATGATACTGTCTTGGTATTCAACAACTGCCTTGCCGAGATTCAGGACTGATGAGTGCCAACTGGCTGAGGTTAAACCCTGACAAGACTGAGGTGTTGGTTGTGGACCCTGGTTGTTGGGCTGAGGGGTCGTTGGCTGGGCAGCCTTTGGGGCTTTGGCTCAGTGGCAGTCAGCTATTGACCTCTGACTGGGTGTGCAATCTGGGCATTATTTTTGATGACGGTCTGACCTTTAAATCTCAAGTGTCAGCCATAGTCAAATCCTCATTTTACCATCTGAGGAATATCACTCGGATTAAACACCTGGTCCCACCTGATGTCCTTCGAACACTGGTCCATGCCTTTGTGACCGCCTGCCTTGACGATTGCAACTCTCTGTACCTAGGGCTCCTGGAGGTTGATATCTGCCACTTGCAGCTGGTGCAGAATGCAACAGTCAGGCTGTTGACTGGCTTATTTTGATCTTTCCATGTCACGCCTGTGCTCCGCGGACTGCACTGGGTGCCAGTTCAGTGACGGATCACCTTCAGGGTTGGCCTGCTGACCTATAAAGCTCTACACGGATAGGAACTGCACTACCTGGAAGAACTTCTGTGCCCATACCACCCACTCCGCTCTGCTGATGAGGGATTGCTAGAGGTTCCCAGGGTTCATTTAAAGACCTCTGGTGCTAGGGCATTTGTGGTCCCAACCCTGTGGGACTCTCTGCCTCATCAGATAAGGGAGTGCCTGACTGTGGAGAGATTTAAATCTGCCTTAAAAATTCATCTGTTTAAGCTCGCCTTCTTGGAGGGCGAATGAGCTGGAGATGATTGAATACTATGATATTGATGTTTTAATTGTTTATTTATGGTTTTAACTGCTGAATTTTCATTGTTCTGTACAAGAACTTAGATATTGATTTGATTTGTGCTTTTAGAAATAAAATATGAGTTGAGTGAAATTCTGTTGGACCCCCGGTAGTCCCTCCCCTATTGAGATGGTCCATTACTGACCTTTAAGAGGTTTGACCCCAGAGGGACTGTTGGCGGTGGCGGACTTATCTGGTGTGAGTGCTGCATGTGCAGTGGGGTTGAATGAGGTGGTGGCAGTGTATAATATCGCTGTTGCCAAGGCATTCTACACCATTGCACTGATCTGTATATGATCCAGTTCTTCTCAGTTGAGACCCCTTGGTTTGATGGGGCTCTCAAGGAGATGAAGACTAGGGGTCGGAAGTTGGAGCATTGCTGGAGGAAGACCATGGCTGTGGATGACAAACTGGCTTTTAGAGTTCACTACGGTGATTATCAAAGGGCAATCAAATGTAAGAAAGCAGAGTTCCTGTCCAGGGAGATTGCTGCAGGAAGGAACAGACCAGTTTTGCGCTTTCGGACTGTAGACAGGCTTCTCTATTCAGCTTGCCCACAGCCGAAAAGAGCACCTTCCACTGCGTAGTGCAAAGAGTTTGCTCTGTTCTTTTCTGACAGGGTATTCTCCATTAGGTCCAGAATCTCACCAGTGGAGCAAGATCTGTCCTGCAGTGTAGAGCCAGGTGGTGACAGAAGCTCTCCGCTTGTCTGAGAGGAGTTTTGGCTAGTGAGGGTGTTAGAGGTCATTGAGGTTATTTTGAAGCAGTGGGCACATTTTGCAAACTGACCTGGGCCCGATGCATCTCCTAGTGGGATACATGGAGTTTGTTAGTCCAGTGCTTGCTGAGATTGTCAGGTGTTCACTCTCAGTGGGGCTTTTCCCTAACACATTGAAGGAGGCATTGGTGAGGCCCCTTCTGAAGAAACCATCACTCAACCCTGACATCTTGGTGAACTACAGGCCTGTCTCCAATCTTCCATTCTTGGGGAAGGTATTGGAGAAAGTAGTGGCACTGCAGTTCACAGGCCACCTGACAGCCTTTGACATCTATGAGGCACTCCAGTCTGGCTTTAGGAGAAAGTATAGCAGTGAAACATCATTAGTTAGGGTGCAGAATGATCTCCTTAGGTGAGAGATAGAGGAGAGCAGCCAATTCTCATTCTCCTTGATCTTTCTTCAGCATTTGATACCGTACACCACATGGTGCTGCTGGATCACCTGAGAGAATGCAGTGGATGCACTGGCATGGTCATCAGCTGATTTGAGTCCTTCCTGACAGGCAGGAAGCAATGGGTAGTTATGAGAAATGTTTCCTCTTGCCCGAAGCCCCTGACCTTTGGAGTGCCTCAAGGGTCGGTCCTGTCACCCTTGTTGTTTGCGGTATACATGCTACCCCTTGGGGATATCATTAGACATTATGGTCTGGGTTTTCACTGCTACTATATGCAGATGATACTCAGCTATGTATGTCCTTTGCCTCCAGAACACTGGACACTGTGGAGGTGCTAAATAACTGCTTATCCAATATCTAGACTTGGATATACTTTAACTGGCTGAGGCTCAACCCTGGCAAGATAGAGGTACTAATTATTGAACTGGGCCATTCGCAGGATGTGACTGCCTCCAGAGCTGGAACAGGATTGTTCCTGAGTACTACCACTTTGGAAGTGGCCACAAAGGTGCGCAATCTTGGCATCATTTTTGATGACAGCCTGACACTAGAACATCAGGTGTCTGCTGTAGTCTGCAGTGGTTTTTGTCACTTAAGAAGTGTTGTCCAGATTAAACCCTTAATTCCGCCGGAGGACCTACCATCATTGGTGCAGGCTTTCATTACATCCAGGCTAGATTACTGTAATGCTTTTTACTTCAGGGTCAGTGGAGGTAATCTCCATTGGCTGCAGCTGGTGCAGAACACTGTAGCCAGGTTAGTGATGGGCCTTTCAAGATCCATTAATATAACCCCAGTTTTGTGTGAACTGCACTGGCTGCCAGTCAGATGGAGGATTGCCTTCAAGGTGGGCTTGCTCACCTACAGTATAAGACCCTATACAGCTCAGGTCCTGGCTACCTGACTGATCTCCTAACACATGCCTGCCCAGTGTGCTAAAGCCAGTCATCCAGGGAGGGCCTCCTGGTGGTCCCAAGAGTGCATTTAAAAATATCGGGGCAGCACACATTTGGAGTGGCTGCACCAGTTCTATGGAACTCCTTAAGAAGAGTTCTGAAGGAGGCGGCCTCTGTGGAGGCATTCAAGCAGGGCCTGAAAGCCCATCTTTTTTATCTGGCACTTAATGTCCACTAATTTTAATAATTTAAGATCAGTTTTAATATTTATGGTGGAATTACATTATTTATTGCCTGATTAATTTGATTTTAACTGTTTTAATTGTATGTTTCCATTTATTACCTCTATGTAAAGCACCTAGAGCTCCAGGGATAAGGTGCTGTATAAATAAAGTTTGACTCGACTTGACATTTTTACATGTATGGGGCTAATACATAACATATATATGAGTCCCATATATGTAAACATGCCAGCAAATATAACCTTAGTGTATTTAGGCAGCTCCCCCACCCCCATCCCATTACATTCTCCATAGACAGCGCTGCAGCCAGGGGTCAGTTAATTTATTTTCAGTGGAAGTCTAAAACTTCCAGAAGTCAAAATCTGGAAGTCATTCCAATTTTTTGGAAGTCAAAATACTTCCATAATCCTACCTTTGGAAGTCAATATTCTAGGAAGAACAAGTGTATGGATGTTGATATAATATGTTAATGGTAAAATACAGTTTCTTTCAGAAAAATCCATCATTTCTGACTTCTGTGCCTGCAATTTTGGAAGTCATGTAATTTTTGATTTTACATCTGGAAGTCAATGACTTTGTCTCTCTTTATTTTGGAAGATTTTGCCTTATTTTTGGATGTCAAATACTCCCAAAATGGAGTTAACTGAAGCCCTGGCTGCAGCACTGTTCCCAGCCTTGTGCCCAAATTATGCTCTTTTCAAGGGTGGGGCTGCAGCACTCAGCAATCTCCCGGATTGTACTTGGCAGTTATGAGCTAGGTTTTACAAGTGAAGTATTTTTAAAACCATGGAGAAAAAAAATGATCATTTACAGCTGAAAAAGCTCCTAGGGCAGGCAACTACATCTATGAGTCACCTACCCGGAGCCTGCAAGACATGACAGCTGCTCTTTATCACCTCATTTGTAACTCAACAAACAAAAAAGTTTTAAAATAATGATTTTCATTCCAGTTTAATTTTACACTTATGTTCTCCTCCACTAGTGAATGTGCAATACTGTGAAACTGTCAGTTGAACAGCACATTTGATTCTACATTTTTTTTGTCATGTCCTCCCTGCACCAGTAATTATAGAAAACAAAACATAAGTGACTGTGTGATTATGAAGTTTTTTTATACATCCCTCAGTGTGTAATGTCCACATAAACCTCTTGCTCATCACTCTCGAGGTTTATGGGACATCACACAACTCAGGTGTGTAAAAAAACTCATAACTCACAGTCGCCTATGCTTTATTCTCTAGATAGTTGGCTACTACCACTATCATGCTGCAAATGAAGCCTACCCTACAGCCATGTGTGCAAATGAGAGAAAAAATATCCAAGCAAAAACAGCACTCCAGCACTACCAACCATCAAAAAACCACCAAGAAACATAAATCTGTAGAAAAACACCAAGTGTTTAATTCATACCAATGCGTGCCAACCTCTAAACATATAAAAACATGAAACTGGAGAAATGCCAGCTGGCCCCCACCAACTCTGGTTGCAATGAAGCTGGAATGGGGACATTTAAGAGGGATATGAGGTAGGATTATTTCATTGAAAGGTGGTATAATGCCTGGAATAAACTGCCTGTGGAAGTGGTTGAGTTGAAAACAGTAGGGGCTTTAAGCATGTGTGGGATAGCCTATAGTGGTTAGGAAATACAGGAGAAGGAAGACCAGTTAGGGTCAGTGGAGACAAACTAGGCAGGGAACAACTGGATAGACTGGGTGGGCCAAGTGGTCCTTCTTTGCTGACAAACTCTTTGTTTCTGTTCTTCTGTATTGCTTTGTGCCTCACAATTTTCCTGGATGTAAGTAAGGCTACCCCAGCATCATCCATAACATCTTGCTTACTAAAACCACACTCAAGTTTACTCTTCATCAATTTTGGGGGGCATGGCCAAGCCGAGGAGAACAATGGACGCTTAAATCCAGTGCTCCGGGAAAACCCAGTATTAATCTGTGTCATCCTTTAATCTTGAAGGCAGTCAACCATCCAATCTGACCACAGCAACTACACTTATGGTGGAAAACCCCAAACTGGGCAAGAAACAGGCAAAACTAAGCTTTAAACTAACTGCTGAAAACTCGGTGTGAGTAGGCCAAGAACCGCCCGTAACGTGAGCAGCCTCGCAGACTGAGTCTGAGGAATTACGAGACAATCAATCAAGCGTGGATGAGCAAAATCTAACATCTCCTGGTTTACTGAAGAAGCTAATCAAGTAAATAAAAGTGGACATAACTGTACAAATGAAGGCAGGGTTTGAGAATCTGGGAGCTCAAATGTTGCACCTTCAACAAACTGTTAACGCCATGGGGGAAGCAGTAGAACAACATACCGGCAGGCTTGATCAGCTGGAATCTCAATTAAGCACCACTAAAGACCATCAAAACCAGTGCTCAACTCTCCTGCAAAAGGCATTGAAGGAAATAGAGTCCCTCAAGGGGGCTGTAGATGATCATGAGAACTGCAAACGATGTTGCAATATTTTCCTGGTGAGGCTACCGGAACAGACAGAAGCCAGAACTGTGGCACATTTAACAGTCCCTGGCTTGCCAAAACACTTAACCTACCTGCTGCAATCTCTGGAAATTCAGTGAGCACATCGTTCACTGGGCCATTGCCCGGGCCCTGATAAGAGGCCCCACCATCTGATCATGAAATTCCTCCTTTATCAGGACAGGCAGGCGACACTAGATGCCGCTTGAAAAACTGACCCAGTCATGGTAAAGGAGAGCAAAGTCATAATTTTCCTGGCCTTCACAGCAGCTAAGAAAATACTCCATGCCCTAGGCTGCCAGCTTGCCATGGTATATCTGGTGCACCTCATTAAGGACAGAAGGTTTTTACAGGCCAGGATGTGGTGATGAAATACATCACCCAAGTCCTGAGAAAGATTCTCCTTCCTGATTGATGGACACCAACCCCTGTGTCTCCATGAATTGAGGTACTATAATAAAATCTAACTTAAATCTGGATGAGTCCCACGGGAGGGGTGTTGCCGGGGGCCTGATTTACCAGCCCATAATGGGTACTTTCCAGCCCATAATGGCAGGGTGGATATGGCTCTTATCTTAGGTGTGACCCCATCATGCAGTAGATAGCTCATCGAGGAGACTTGGGGATCTGGACATTAAACTAATGGTCAAAACAGCAAGCGAGAAGTCATCAATAAAATAAAAGTATCTGGGAAGGCCAGGACACACATATTGGCTTGAGTGAATCTGGCAGCAATAAACATTAGCAACTGTTTTAACTTTAAGATATATCACCAGCAAGGAGGAAAATAAAAGAAGCCTCAATGAAGTAGACCATACTATAGCTACTTTTGTTTATGACTGGACATTGAGGGTACTAGAAGTACAAACAATCTCCCGACTTGGACTTAGTGGAGCACAAACCTTGGTGAAACTTGAGGGTCTAAGCACACCAAGGGAGACCAGTCATAGCGGTGTGTCCCAGAACTACACTTTGGGGACCACTCCATATTTAGCCTTAATATCAATCAGCAGAGAAACACAAATTTAAAAATGTAACAACAACAAGTTTGATGGGGTAAGAAAGTTTTGGGGAATGTTATGGGGGTAAGGGTGCTGGGGTGAGATGGAAGTTATAAGCGGCTGCCGACAAGGCATTTTTTGGGGAGGGTCTTTAATACTAGTGTGATTAGACAAATGGAGGGCAATCTGAAACAAGCATACTGGATGAAGACCTGTCTTGTGGGTTCTTCACCGGGAGCCCATAGACAGCTGGAGACCTTTCGCCAAGAGGGTCCCTTTGGTCCAACTGGAGGTGGTGCTGAGGGATTATGCACAACTTTAGAGTATTCTCAGGTGCCCCCGTCCATCCCCATCAGTCAGTCATATGAATGACAATGGCTATTACATTAAAATAGTGTGAATTGGAATACTGGGTGGGTGTCCCTAGGTTCTTCCATGAGGAGTAGCAGGACATGTGTGGCACCCTAAGGCAGAACAAGGATGTGGGAGGGAGGGAATTGGGTTAGGGATGTGTGTTACAAGTAGAGTTTTCTGGTTAATATTCCTAATATTCCTTTACATGCAGTTGTTTAAGGTTTTTCAAAGGGGGACCATGAAGAAAGGGAGGGAATACTATGTTGGGGGGGACAAGAAAAGAAGGGGTTATTTGGGAACATGAGCATTAAGGTGGTAGCAGTTTCAAGGAACAGAAGTTCAAGTTCAAGTTGGGTTAACAAAAACCAAAAAGCAGCAGATTATATTGCAGATAAATGATGTCATGTTGCCAATGTGCACAAAAGATTTTATAGAGGTCATTGTCCCAAACTACAGTCCTGGGACCTTTGAAATGTGTGACGTGGAATGTTAGGGGCCTAAAAACAGTAGTGAAACGGAAAAGAGTGTGAAGCTATATTACAAAGGTAAAGGGGGAAATTGTATTTCTCCAGAAATTGCTTCTCACTAGGGAGGAAGCGGATGAACTGGCTGGAACATGGGGAGGTACACGGCTAATCTCTCCTACACATCCAGGGCCAGGAGGGTTGCAGTTTGGTTCCACCCTCACCTTACAGTGGAGGTCACTGAACCATAGCTGATCCTCAAGGTAGATACCTGGTGATGGATGCCATGGTGGGGGGTGAAATGTATGCTTTGGTCTCCATCTACAGTCCAAATGTAGATGACCCCAGGATCTTCCACCACTTGGTAATGATCTTGGCTCCATTCCCGAACAATATCATTATAGGTGGGAACCTCAATACATACTGGGACATGGGTGTGGACCACTCAGGCACCAGGTTATCTCCCCCAAAAAAAGCTCAGCAGCCTTGGGAAAGCTGGCCAAAGAGAGGGCTTAAGGAAGTTTGGAGGTTTTAAACCCAGACACCAAGCATTTCTTTCTATTCACATATGTATAAAATATACACTAGAATCAATTATTTTTTGGTGTTCTCTAACATCATCTATGGAGAAATAACAACTAATTATGGGCCCATATGTATCTCTGACCATGCACCTCTGGAATTCTCTTTCATCCCCAACAGGGATCCCACTCCTAGCAAACAGTGGTGTATGAACCCCACTCTCCTGATGGATAGGGACTTTAAGGAGCTCCTATCTAGATCAATAACTGAATTACTAGGAAACAATAAAGTGGAGGACACTTCAGCCTCAACAACCTGGGAGGCGCTGAAAGCATATATAAGGGGCATAACCGTATCATACATATCCCATTAGTGCAAAAAAAAAGCTCTGCAGGGGGAAAGAGTCTTGGAGGCCCAGATAACAAAGCTGGATGGTAAGGCGATGGAGGGAGGGGGAACGATGGATAGACAAGAACTGCAGAAATCAAAGGCAAATTAAATCAGACCTCTTCCCATAGAATAGAAAGAGATCTGCTGATGTTCAAAGTGGGCCTGCACTTTGAGGAAGACAAGGCAGGAAAGTGGCTTGCATGTCAACTTAAGAAAAAGCAGGCAGACAGAGCAATTATATCCCTAGAGAATGGGGAAGGAGTTGTCACCACAGACCTCAAGGAAATTAGCCTCAAGTTTAAACAGTTCTATGAAACACTACACAAAACAGAGGTGCCTCCCGGAGCAGACCCCCATGGGTTCTTGGATGGAGTTGCACTCCCCACCTTGGACTATAAAACCAAGGATAATTTGAATAGCCTGATCACTGCACTAGAAATACAAACAGCCATCTGGGCCACTTACACGGACAAGGCCCCAGGCCCTGGACCTCTAGAATTTTACAAGGTTTTCTGGCCAGAGCTAAAACATATCTTCACATTAGTGGTACAGGAGGTTGTGGAAGGGGGGAACCTTCCACCCATGCTGCAACTCGCTACCATAACAGTGCCCCCCAAGTCAGGGAAAGACCCCACTAAGTGTGGGTCCTGCCGCCCAATATCCCTGCTTAATGCAGACTATAAAATCATAGCCAAGACTCTAGCTGTAAGACTAGAAACCATGCTGCCCACCCTGATCAACCAAGATCAATGCAGTTTTGTGAAGGGAAGACAGGCAAAACATAACATCTGCGGAACTCTAAATGTTATCCACGGATGGACATCAAATAAGGGGAACAGTGGTCGGGGTCTTTTGGCAGTAGATGTGGAAAAGGCCTTCAACCATGTGGAATGGCCATTCATGTTTGCCACATTAGAGAAATTTAACTTTGGAGCCAGGTTTAGGTCATGGGTACAGACACTGTATAATCATCCTTAAGCACAAATATTGACAAAAGACAACCTGTCAACACCCTTTCTACTCACTGGAGTCACACACCTGGGTGCTCTTTGTCAACCCTGTTGTACGTCCTCACCATGGAGGTGTTGGCCACGGTAGTCCGCTGCCACCCAGATATTGAGGGGTACACAGGAGGGGGGAACAGCATGTGATATCACTCTTTGCAGATGATGTCCTACTATTTTTCAAAGAACCCAAGACATCAATCCCAGCCCTAACCAATTTATTTAATACTTATGGACCAATATCCGGACATAAGATCATCTGGTCTAAATGTGAATCGTTGCCACTAGGTAAGCACAAAGCCATGATAAATATCCAGAATATCATACTGAGCCCCACCCCATCCCTCAAATACCTGGGTATTCAAATCCCTAGAAAGCTCTCCAAGAATTGTGAAGTGAACTACAAGCCTCTCATAAAACTAAACCAGGAAGAGTGTGAGAGGTGGAGAAGCCTCCCCCTCACACTAATAGGGAAGACTAATGTGGTCAAGATGTGCATATTACCACAATGTCTCTACCTCTTTCAGACCTTTCTGGTACATGTTCCCAGAACTTACTTTAGGGCTCTGCGAGGAGTGATCACTACCCTTTTTTGGAAAGGAAAGAGGCCTAGAATTAGACAAGAGGTCCTAAGTAGACCAGTGAAGAGGAGAGGCTTGGGAGTCCCAGACATGTATCTATATTATTTAGCTGCCCAGATCACCCCCCCCCAACAGAATTAGCTCATAACAGTTCTATAGAACATACATGGGTAAAAATGGAGCAATCATCAATGGGGGAGCCCTCTGGAGATGCCTTTTTTCACAACAGTCCTAAAAAGAGGAGTTGTGTAAAAGATATTGAACCCTTTCACTAGGGCTACATTGATGGCCTGGCTAGCTGACCACCAAATACTAAAGCACCCAAAAACACTATCCCCAGACACATCCATAATGCATGCAATTTAGGAGGAAGGTCGGATACTGAGGCACACCAGACAAGTACTCCAAGTATGGAGAAAAAGGGCTTGACTTGCATTTTCTAACTTTATGATGAAGGAGCCCCGCTCACATACCAACAACTATCCAAAAAATATGATCTATGCCCGACACAGTTCTTTTCCTACCTGCAGCTCCACACCAGGATATTACCAGTAGGTGGCATAGAAAATCCCACAGAGAAGTTAAGGAGATCCCATCTAGAGGAGCGCTTAAAAAAACAGCCCCAAAATTGTCCAAATAGACTACTAGCTAATTGCTACTGGACTGTCCAGAATGATCTACCTGTCCTGTTGGAGTCCCTGAGATGTAAATGAGAGCAGGACCTGGGGGGGTCTGATGGGAGTGGACTGGGACTTGATATTAAAGAGGGGAATGGATTGCTCAGTTAATAACAAACTGAGAGCCATACACTTTAATATTCTTCACAGAATGTATTTCACCCGAGAGTTAGCCCATAAAATAGACCCCATGAGTTCAGACCTATGTCAAAAATGTAAGTCACAGAAAGGAACCTTCTTTCATACGATATGGGGATGCCCAAATTTTCAAAATTATTTGTTATGCCATCACTTCCATAATACAGAAGGTATTACAGGGCAATCATGAGGTGGGGGCTGGGGAGATTAAACTAGGCTTGGCTGGAAAGACAAGAGGGAAGGGAGGCCTGAACTACCCCCTATGGGCTCTAGCCATGGTGGTGGGTAAAAAGACCCCTGGCATTACACTGGGGAGAAGAGACCATCCCCACGGTTGCAAAATGGGTGAAGCTCCTACTGAAATGTATGAAACTAGAGCACACCCAATATAAAGCAATGTGAAGGGATGAGAAATTCCAGATAGTGTGGAGACCATTAGAACAATCCATGGCCTGTCCTTGGTTCCCTACTCTGTAGTAGGGACAGAGAGAGGAAATTTCATGGGACCTGACATTCCAGAGTTATAAAAGTTACAAAAGGATATTAAATCCTTCTTTTCAACATAGGTGGACCTCAACAACAAAGGAGATAAGTCAGAAGGAGGAATCAACTCTTTGTGTAATATCTGCAAAGCTACAACTGAAGACTGACTGAGTGAAGCTTAAAGGTAAATGTAAACACAGTAGCTATTCAAAATGGGTGCATGGTACTCTCCTGTGTGTCAATATAAAACCTTGTAATGCAACATGAAGTGAATTGTACTGCTGTAATTTTAAAATAAAGTTTACAAAAAAAGTTTACTTTTTATCAAAACTAGTAAGTATAAGACCTTTATAGCACACTTGTGACTTTAGTTCTGTGTAGTACCCTCACATGTAAGAATAAATATGATTAGCCCATGACAGCCACTATACTGTATGTTTGCATATCATACTATATATGTATACCATCATCATCAGCATAATACAGAGCCATGAACAGTTATATTTACTTTGGCAGAGAATGGCAGATTTCTCCTGTAGGGTCCTTGCAGGTTTTGAAACAAGGGTTTGTGCAAGCATCATATCGCCACTCACACGTGGAGCGTAATGGAGATTTAAAACCAGTTTCTGGAAAAAAAAATGCAATGTAAGGAATTTAAATATAAAATGCAGGTCTGTTTCTGTGAATATCTCTATAACGTTCCTGTGCATAAAAAAGTAGCATGACATAGGTGGTCTGCTCACAAAATGCACTGCATATGTGTCATAGAACTCTAGTCAACAACATGTTAGGAACATTTTATGTGTCAAGCCACAGCTTCAGTTACATTGTGTGTGCTCATAGCCATGCTTCAGTCAGTATAGTGGGCGGATTCACTTGGAGTGCAGTTTCTCTTCAAACAGCTGCCCTCTAACAGTAGCTTTTTATGTTGGCTTGCATGCTTGTGCAAGCAACATCTTGCGGTAGTGTGGGTTTGGGGGGTGCGGCCACTGTTGGACAAATGCAGGGCACGCATCAGTAGGTGCGACCCTCATTCCCCAATCAGCCTGCATGCCGGCGCCACACCATGCATACATAATGGGGTGAGCACATCTAAGCAAAGGTCCGCTGCAACCCAAGCAAACCTCGTCATATGCAGCAGTCCTTTGCTTGCCATGCTCGTCGTCATTATGAGCATGGTCGGTTAGCGGGCAGCCGCCTCACGTCTGCTGACATGGGGGTGCCCAATCCATCCTGTCGGTAACCCCTGTTGTGTTTAGGTGCCGACTGGGAGCCCACTCCCATCGGCATACCTCAATTGTTGAATGCAAGGGGGTGCCCAATCCCCGGCTCATGCCCCCACTTTCTTTGTTTGCCGACGGGTTCCTGTCGGCATTACTCCCCCCGTGTTGTGTGCCAACCAGGGTGCCCAATCCCATCAGCTACTGAAAGCCCGCAAAAAAACAGTTAGGTTGCATGCTGGAGCTCACCCCAGCGTACAAATGCCCTGCAAAACGAAAACTGTCCCGCAATGGTTTTCCTTTTTTTTTACCCAGTAAAATGAAAACTGTCCCTCATAGTCTTGATGCCCCTCCCCCACCCGCACCCACCCATTGTGCACCCTGCCTCCTCACCCTCCCACCCCATACTTACCTCCGGAGTACAGCGCAAAGATCCTCCGTGGACCAGGAACATGTCTGCACTCTTCAAAGCCAACCGCGAACTGAGGAAATACCGTAAGCTGTATAATGGAATGAATAGGATTTTTCAACTTTGCAGCATATCTCAGGCAGTTCTTGGAATTTTGGCACCAATATTCAACATGGGGTTTTGGGGCCCTCCTCAGGAATTCTATCACTGTCTGGCAGACATCGCCCTCGAAAGGTGATTTCGTGAGTCACTATGTGGAAATCACCTCGGGCCCATTAACGAAAATGACAGTGGCAGTGTTCATGAGGTGGCCTCTCAAAAGCCTACGTTCCAAATTTGGTGGAAAAAATCCAACAAATACCTGTTTTATGAGCGTGTGTTGAGCTGTTGCTACGCAGGCTCATAACTTTGTGCATTAGCAATATTTTAATGCCGGATTTTCAGCATTGCCATTTTTGTACACCTCCTTGTGAACAGTACAGCTGTCATTTTCCACATCCTGTCCAAAATGTGTTTCCGCACTTCCAGTGCACAATAGCGCAGTCGCTGTGGGAAATCAGTGTTTGGGCCAGATTATGAAAATGACAGTGAGACAGTTCATGTGCAGAGGTCCTAAAATGCCTATGTTGAAAATTTGGTGCCGATACTCCATAAAAATGACTGTGTTACGAGCGTGCATTGGTAGATTGCATGCATGCTTGTACCATCGTGCATTTGTGATATTTTCACTCTGAATTTTCATCATTGCCATTTTACCACACCTCTTGATGAACAGTATAGCCATCATTTCATATATCCTGCCCAAAATGTGTTTTTGCACTTCCGACGCAGAATAGCATGGTAGCTGTGTGAAATCACTTCTTCAGACACTTGGAGGAAATAACATTGACACTGTACATGAGCAGAGGTGCTAAAATGCCTATGTTGAAAATCTGGTTCCGAACGCCCATAAAATGGTAGTGTTGCAAGCGTGCGTTGCATATTTCCCATGCACCCTTGTAACTCTGCAAATTTCGTATATTTGTATGCCACATTTTCAGCACTGGCATTTTTTTACACCTCCTTATGAACTGTGTAGCTGTCATTTTTCACATCCTGCCCAGCATGTTTTCTGCACTGCACTACCAAATACCCAAAGGGACACCCTAATGCCTGTCATTCTCTGCAGGGTAGGGGTGAGTTGGCGTCAGTTCAGTACTTGACTGCCATTCCTATGCTGCATCTCTCTAACGCCTGCACTGCCAATGGCAGCAAGCCAACATTTAGCATTGACAAATGCTTGTTTATAATACAGACTACTGAATATGTCCTATGTATTTGAGCACCTCAGTAACAATAACACAAAGTTTAGCTCACAAATACCTCTTGGTCTCAATGTCATTGAGACTTCACAGTTAGGGGAGAGATAGAAATTGACAAGAGTGAAGTGTGGTCCTGGATAGAAAGAGAGAGAAAGATGAGAGTGGAACACAGTCAAGAAGAGAAGGAGCCAAAACTGTGCCCTATGGTGAGAAACAGGTCAGCAAAAAGACAGCATAAAGAATGCAAGCTGTTCTTGTGACTAGTGAGATTCTTGTAGGCAGAGGATGGAAGGTCAGTTAGTATTGAGTGCAAGAGGGAGAAAGCCACATGAATTCTTTCAATCTGTTTTGGGGCAGCAGAGAGTGAGTGCATAGAGAGAGAGCTAGTATGGAAGAAAGCAATGTTGGATAAATGAGGGGCAAATAACTTGCATATGGTGTATAATACATACTGTAGGCAGAAGGTCTTTAGCCCAGATGCCAAACCTTGTGGCAAGGAAAAGGTTACCCCAATACAAGCAATGGCTTCAGTTGAAGGGTGACTTCTATTACAAACATCAAAATGAAGCTGTGCCTTAAAGTTGATGGCAGCTTGTACTGGAGAGTGACTTTAATTAGAAGATATACAGTAGTTTATCACCTATCACTGGAGCTGCCCTCCTCATCTCAGTTGTCTCTGTGACCCATTCTACCCTTTTCTGGTATGTACTGCCACCTCCAGGTGGAACACAGAGTATCTCCTGCTCAATGATGAATTCCAGTGGGGGATGTACAGCTGTCTCCCTCTGCTACATCATTTATGAGAAGGGGTGTGGCCAATCAGGTTGGCAGGGATCAAGAGAACTTACTTCATGTTGCATGCTTCAGAGCTTTTCCTTCTTACTTACACCCCCTGTCCAGATGCCAATATTGGGGACCCAATGAAACAAGTATACACACAAGACACACTGCTGCTCTAGCCTCAATCAAGTGTCTGCCCACCTATGAAAAGCTTCAATTACAGTAGCAGCTGAGATCATCCAGGTGGTGGTACAGTAAAGCAGCAGACTCTGTTACCCTCCTTCCCCAAAGGAGGCGTGCATCCTATGTAGTGATGTGCAAAGCTGGAAAACATCATTCCACAGATTCATTCATGAATTTGCCTGATTTTGCAAAGAATCTGCTCTGCGAAATCCAAAGTCACAGAAAACTGAGAAATTACTTACTATAGATCAAAAATGATGAACAAGAAAGAGTGAGAAAACAAAAATATACCATAAATGGCCTTGTGCTGCTAGATTTGTGTTTTTTCGGGTATTTTTTTAAATTCATGGAAAACCGGTAACTCCATGAAATGCAAAGCTGCAACTTCTCTGATGGAGTTTGGCACAGATATGAAGTCTTTCATGAATGTGAAGTTGCAGCTTCACTAGCGAAGTTTGGGATGGAGGCAATGTTTGCAATGTACTGTGGGACTGGAGGTCACATGTTGCTGGAACAGCCTGTATGCCATGTGGAGGCTGCCTTCAGTGCAGAGTTCTGAAGAGAGAGTAGGAGAGAAGTCTGTATGTGCTTGTCTGAGGAAAAAACTTGTAAAATTCACCTCAAAACCATGCTTTGTGTATCCAAATTGCTCACAAATTGTTTTAGATGGCCTTGTGCTGCTAGATTTGTGGGGTTTATTTATTTTTCAGTGATTATTTACTTTAAAATAATGGTTTTTGTTTTGTCAATCTGTGAAACAGTGTTGTGGGAAGGGTAGGTGCACTGTGTAAAGCAAGTTAGGAAGGCAGCCAAAAAAGATCTGGAGCATTTTTGTCTAAGCAGGGACTTGTATTGTATTTTGGTTTTCTCACTCTTTCTTGTTTATCATTTTTGGTCTGTAGTAATTTCTCATTTTTTATTTATGTGATTTAGTTTGGTGTGTTTAAGTAAAGTATTTTGTCAATGTGTTTCTATTGCAGTTTTAGGGATTCTGTCACTTTTTGTTATACTTAATATTAAATTACCTAATTGCCCCTGTCATTTTAATCCCTGTTCTGTTAAAAAAACAAAAACTTTTTGGGTTGTTCTTAGCAGCAGTTTCAGGTCACACTGCTGATCCCTGATTCCCTAGGGGAAGGTGCTGCTTGTTGTGTTAGTTCGTTAATCCCTATATTGTACTAAAAAAAATCCTATTTTTTTTGGGTTTCACTACATACAATTAGCATAGTATTTTTTTCAGGTCACACTGCTGATCCTTGATTCTCAAGGGGGAGGTGTTGTCTGCTGCTAGTAGTTAATAATTTTTTTGAATGTTTTACACCTATTGTGTGTGTCTTGGTAATCCTTGTGGTGTTTTATTTTTTCAGATCATACTGTTGATCCCTGATTCCCTAGGTGCAGGTGCTGTCTGCTTCTGGTACTTATTTGTACTGCAGGCTTTATTTACATTTTGTAATTTTTTTTATAACAAATCAAGTTACAATTAGCATATAAGGATGACCCGGAATAGATGCTCTACTAAAGGGAGAGATGCCAGGGAGGCAGCTAAGAAGTGTTCAAAACATGTGGGGCAAAATAGTGCTACAGTTAAAAAAACTATGTCTGCAGCAAGTATGTTCTACGGGTTCAAGTGCTGGTAGCAGTGAAGGAGTAGTTGGCAGCAGTGGCATTTCTGTAGCCAAATTTATCTCTGCCACATTTGTGGTGGTCATCCTGGTGGGGGACGGGGAGGTGACAAGGGAAACAGCAGTAAACAAGTAACAGTGGTCGAGGAGGAGGTTGTTGGTGTCCCCGTGGCTTCTGGTGGGGGTGCTAGAGCCTGATAGTATGGAGCTTGAGTCTGTCGTTGAAGCACGAGATCTGGAAAGTGTGTGTCACACTCAGACTCCTAATAACGACAAGGTCAGAGAGCCTGGAGATGGCGATGATGAGGAGGACAAACCTGTGGAGGAGGAGGACAAGAGGATCTGTGCTAATGATGATTTGTTGGATCCCTATGGGAGCCTGAAGAGAAAAAGCATAAGGATAGTGATGCAGGGGATGTTGTTTACAGCTGTCCAACTACCAAAGTTCCCCTTCCCAATATTACTGAAGTTACAAAATCATCCCAAAAAAATATAAATTTCTACCACTTCCTCTCGGCTATCCTACTCCCACTGCCATGGTAAATCAAGGGTTATGAAATGCGTAGTTTGGGATTTTTATATACTTGACCCAGCTGATGAGACAGTTGCTATCTGTCAGTTATGTCAAGCATGAGTTAGTAGGGGGAAAGAGCAGCCACCTAGACACTGGTGAGCAACAAACACACTTGAAGAACAGGCACCTGTTATACTGGCATTAACACTAGAAGGAAGCCAGTGTAGGGGGTCCCTGTCCCTCATCATCATCATCAAGCAAGACAAACAGAAGTGACAGGGCAATAGACCATGTGGACAGACCAGGCAGATGGAGGGGTGAGTGAGGAGGACTATTGAGAGGAGGAGGAGAAGGAGGAGGATTCTGTGGGTCTGTCTTGTAGTGGGCATAGCAGCAGTGGTGGTGGATTGGGTTGTACCACCCAGAGTCAGAAAAGCACAGTGACACTATTGCAGAAAACCCCTCAGAGCACTGGTGTCACCCAAGCAGCAGCACATATGGATCCCCAGGAGTCAAACACCACTCCAACAATGCTGCCTCAACAAGTCCAGCTGTTTGGTGGCCCATCCCCAAGAAAGGTCCAGCCTAGCTGCATAGCATGTGTAAGCGTCACTCCAAATTCACTCCCAATCATGCTACTGCACACAAGCTAAATGCAGCAAGTGCTGAAATGCTGGCAATTGATCTAGTGTCATTCTCTTTGTTGAGAATGTTAGGTTTCAGAGATTGATGGCCCGTGCTTGTCCCAAACAGCAGATTCCATCAAGAACATACGTTTCTAAATGTGCAATTCCTGAAGTCTATGGGACAGTGTCACAGATAGTAAACTATGCCCTGAAGCATTCAGCATCACCATATATGCATTTGAGCACAGATACGTGGAGCAGTGGCCAAACAGCCAGTACCTCCTACTTGTGCATTACAGCACATTGGCCACAGGTACCTGGGGTAGTGTTTGACTTAAGGTGTGGGAAAATTGCACTGAGCCCAGTTGTGGTGGTAACAACATTTCAGGTATTTGCCAGAATGTTGCACTGAAAATGAAGAGCATACCTGAATCAATAACAGATGATAAAATGCTGGAAGTGCTCCTTACGAAGACTGATGATTGGCTTCACCCCATTCCCTGAAAGCAGGTTTCACTGCGAGTGACAATGGCTCAAATGTTGTGAAACGCAACAGTGATAGGGGATTTGTAAGGGTGCCATGCCTGGCACATGGTCCTAATCTCATTGTGCAGCAGTTTCTAACCTGTCCTGATATCAAGGCCATGTTGGCAGTGGCTCATCACATTTGTGTCCACTTTGACCATTCCAGAAAGGCCAGTGACCAGCTCCATCAGCTGCAAATACAAAACAACCTGCCTCAGCACTGTATGATGCTACATTTATCATCAGGTGGAACTCAACACTGTACATGATCAAGCGGTTGTATGAGCAGTATAAAGCTCTGCTACATACAAGCCATGGCAGTGCTGGAATATATAGCTCTGCTGTACACAAGCCATGACAGTGCTGGACTATCCATGTCTGTGACAACAGCATGCTAACACCAAATGGATGGCCTGATCATGATTCGCAGGCCATTCGAACATGTAACACCAGCAGTGAGTAGGGACATTACCTGTATCAATCAGGCCATTCCATTACTACGTGAGCTGAGGCAAAAGCTGGTGAATATGCAGCAAGTGCTGGAGAAGGTAGTGATAGTGGAAGTTGTACCTTAATTGAACACATGTTCCACATTGTAACTGCAATATACATATTTATGGTATTCTGCAGTCTGAAGATTTTGAGATTGCCACCATGCTGGACCCACAATATAAACATGGGCTGGCATCAGTAATTGAAGGTGGGTGAGAGTGGGTCCAAAAGTTGACCAATCTTTTGATAAGAAGGGTACATGGGGCACAGATGCTAAAGACACATTTATCTAAGGCACAACATGACTCAACAGAGACCAGGTGTTTCTACCACCACCTTACATGGGAAACAGGCTGAGAAGACATGTAAGTTAAAAGAGAAAATGCCGAATCCCATTTGGGATGTTTTATGTCAGGTGGGAGTTGAAGACATGGAAGAAAAAGGAGGAAGAGGAGACTGATGAGGCACAAGTACTGCAGGCAGTGCAACGCATGGTAGATGCATATTTGGCAGACACAAGGCACCTTACCAGTTCCAATGAGCCCTTTCTATACTGGAGCAGCAAGGTCACTGATTGGCCAACACTGAAGTCAGTTGCAATGAAATACCTCAGTTGCCCACCCTCAAGTGTCAGTGTGGATGTGTATTCAGTTAAGCTGGGGTCATTGTGCAGAACAGACACACTAATCTATTAAATGTTGGCTTGCTAATATTTATTAAAATAAATGAGCGGCACATTCTACACAAGACAATCATGTCCATATTCCTACTACATTAAGATGGTGGTGGTGGTGGAGGCGGTGGTGAAGGTGAAGAGTAAGGTGTTGTTGCCATTAGCAAATTGTTTTGTACCACTGAGGTGCATAAAGCAGTAATGGAGAGAGAATTCGCATCTGGTGAAAACTCCAGTCTGTAATACTGTAAAGGCTGCTTCCTTGATGAGGCTGAAGCATAAAAAAGAGATGAGTTGTTTCCCTCCTTTCCCCTCATAATTGTAATCCATTACTTTATGATCCACAATTCTGTTATTTTCAGTCATTTTACTGTTCCCCATCCTCCACTGTTGTGCTGTTGTTTCCTTGTGCCTAATTGATTACCTGCCTCCACCACCTTAATGTGATGTCTAGAGACAATGCCTGCTCCAGCCAGCAAGACACGGCACCACCTCCTCCTCCTCTGGCCTGCTTGGGCCTTACACAGCCACAAACAGCATGGGCCACCATCTCCATGCTAAGGCAGCATAAAAATGCCATTACCACCTAGGCAAAGTATGCCTACTCGAGCCAGCAAGACATGGCACCATCGTCTCCTCCTCCTCATCTGGCCTGCTTCAGGTCCTACATAGCCACAAACAGCATGGGCCACTGCCTCCACACTGATGCAGCATAAAAATTGCATCAGCCAGGTCTTCTACCAGCCAGCCCACTAGCCATCCCTCAAGCCGACCCTCCAGCCAGCCAGCTCATCAAGGCATCAAGACCTCAGTGCCACCATGGCCTATCTTTGTCTGCTATGATGGTAAATCACTTTCACTGTTGTTTGCAGTCCTAATCCCTGCATCACTGGTAGTGGTTGACTACCGTCCTTGGCCTCTCAGAGGACAAAAGGCATTCCACCTCACTAAAAAAGACATTAAAATGTGTTTCTTTCTTTCCTTTTATCTCCCTGCTGGTTTCACCATTCACAAAGATGGCTGGTAAAGCAGCTGCAAAGCCAGACAGCCTCAAGAAACAGACAGAAGTTATGTGACATCTTCCTACACCAACGATAAGAATCATTATGATTTTTTTTTTTACTGTCTTTTTTCACAGGTATTCAGTGTGCCATGGTAGCCAAAGAGAGGCCGAATAATTTCACATTTTTATTCTCAGGTGCCTGGTACAGAAAGAAAGGGAATGGACAATGGATATACAGTACCATGTGGCCACCACAGTGGGCAAAGGGATGCTAAAATGTTTCTCATTTTTATTCACAGGCAACTGGTGTAGTAAGAATGGGAGTAGACAATGGATATACTATTACCACAACAGTGGCAAGTTGAGTAAAGTCTAAAATAATTTATTTTTGTTCTTTACTGGTGTTGTCCAGTCCTGCTGCCTCATCCAGCAAGCAAGCCATCACCAACCATCTTCTCAACCACATCATGTGGGATTACATAGAAGAATTATAAGGTTAGGAAGAGCAGCCTGTGGTGGGGGAGGAGAGTGATACACACAGCGCAGCACCATGTAGCAGTAGCAGCATTCACATAATTCTGGGAGTACCAAAATTTAGCCTACTTTGTTTTTCTGGAACATTTGCACTAATGTTGTGCAATGAATTATGGGAAGAGTGGCCTATTTGTGGGGAGTGAGACACAGCACAGCAGCATGTAGCAGCAGCATAAATGTTCATGTTGTTCACATAATTCTAGGAATACTGAAATTCAGTCTACTCTGCTTTTCTGGAACATTTACACTACTGTTGTGCAGTGAATTACAGGAAGGGCAGCCTCTGGTGGGGGGGGGAGTAAGATACACAGTACAGAACCATGTAGTAGCAGTAGTTGAGAACAATTTTAATAATAGTGTAAGGACTGTGCAGTTGTACAAGAAAGACAACAATAGAGTTGAAATCAGATTTTGTTTCTTTTGAATGGATGAGAACAAAGGTATTTCAATAGATAGAACAAAGCAGTAGAAGAAATCAAGACATACAGACAGACAGAGTGAAATAAAGATGGATAAACAATTTTTTTTTGTTTTCAAGTTTTTAATTTTTCTTTTTTTCAATTTTAGGGTTTAACAGAGGGTAAAAGAGAAAGATAAAAGAAAATATCTTGGTTGGAGGGCTGTGGCCTGGGGACAGATGATGTAGCACCACTTTACAGTTCAGCCAAACCCTCCAGAATGGTTTGCTGATTTCACAGCACCACCTCCAACAGCTCCTTTATCCCAGCAACTTGCCAGGAGAACTTCCCTGCCTCACTGCAGAGCTGTTGTACTTCCACATGGGTGGATGTGGGAAGAGGATCTGAGGTCGGTCTCTCAGGTACCCCCTACAGCACCCAAGCCTGCCTGCAGGTCCCTCTCCCAGTCCTCTCCATCTCTCCCTTCTGCACCTGTGCATCATGTTTCTTTCTCTTGCAGAGAAGAACCAGTAGGGGTGGTACCACCACCTCCACCCCTCACCAACTTTATTTTACAGATGCTTCTCCCACTCCTTTCAGGCCTTGCTCTAAGGTTGGTGTGCTGCCCACCTGTCCCCCAATGGCTCCTCCATTTTCCACCCTGAACAACAGTGTGGCATATTTTACAGGTGACCACACTACTGTCGATGAGGTCAATAGCAAAAAAGTCCCAGACAAGGGTTTTCAGCTGCTTCCAACAAGGAGAGGAGCAATATGGTCTTGGCTGCATCTCCTCCTCATGGTGTGCAGGTGGTGGTGGTGGTAGTGCTGGTGATAGTCATGGTGGTGGTAGTGGTGGTACAACAGTGGGCTGAGCTGGAGGTTCCTTTGTTCTTTGGTGGTGGTGCCCTTGCCTCATCTTGCCACTGGGGTTGCTGCACTGTGGGGGGGGCACTGCTGCTGTTGTGTCCAACTGCCGGTTGCATGGACCTCTTTATACAAAAAGCACAGTGTCTCCCATCTGCTGCCTGCACCCCATCTCCTCCTGACCATTCCCACTCACTTTAAAGCCCCAAAAAAAGACAGAGTAAAAAAGCACACTAAAAGAGATGAAAAATAGCTCAAATAAAAGTGTTTAATATAAAGAAAATAGCAGCTAAAGAACAAGTAAACAAAGACTCCCAAATTGCAGAGTACAACTAAGATGAAGAACAAGCAAAAGAAAGCTGAAAACCTTTTTTTTGGCTATGTTATGTACCTCTGAAAAGAGCAGATCTGTCCCCTTTCACTGACTAGCTCAGACTGTCAGATAGGGCAACTTTTTCAGCATAGTAGCAGCGGCAGCAGTTTATTACCAGCATTACTGATTTCTTGGCAGTTGTGTATATTAAAGTGCTTGACAACACAGACTGTCCCAGAAGGTGACTTAAACAGCATAGTAGCAGGGGGAAGCAGCAGCAGTTCATTACCAGTCCAGAATTACTGATTTCCAGTTTTGGAAAGAATTTCCAGAATTAAGAAATGTATATATTATGCTTGGTAGATGTGTGTACTAAAGTGTTTGACAACACAAACTGTCTGAGAAGGTGACTTAAACAGCATAGTAGCAGCAGCAGCAGTTTATTACCAGCATTGTTGATTTCCGGTTTGGGAAAGAATTTCCAGAATTAAGAAATGTATGTATTGTGCTTGGTAGATGTGTGTACTAAAGTGTTTGACAACACAAACTGTCTGAGAAGGTGCCTCAAACAGCATAGTAGCAGCAGCAGCAGTTTATTACCAGCGTTGTTGATTTCTGGTTTGGGACAGAATTTTCAGAAGTGAAAAATATATATATTGTGCTTGGCAGTTGTGTGCTAAAGTGTTGGACAACACAAACTGTCTGACAGAGCAACTTAAACAGCACAGTAGCAGTCGTAGCAGCAGCAGTTTTTTTTACTAGCATTACTGATTTCTGGTTTGGGAGAGAATTCCCAGAAGTGAGAATTATATGTATTATGCTTGGTACTTGTGTGCAGTAAAGTGATTGTACCAAAATCAATCCTACTTTGTTTTTCTGGAATGTTTGCACTACTGCTGTGCAGTGAATTAAAGGAAGGGCAGCCTGTGATGGGGGAAGGATGAGACACACAGTGCAGCACCATGTAGCAGCAGTAGCTGAGAACAATTTTAGTGATAGGATAAGGACTGTACAGTTGCACAAGAAAAACAACAACATAGTTGAAATCAGAGTTTTTCTTTTGAATGGATAAGAACAGAAGAATTTCAGTAGATACAAAAAAGCAGTAACAGAAATCAAGGAATACAGACAGAGAAATAAAGATGGAGGAACAATTATTTTTTCAACTTTTAATTTTTATTATTTTTATTGTTAGGGTTTAACAACAGTGCAGCAGTAACAGAAAAAAGAAATACAGACAGACAGAGAAATATGAGTAGATGAACATATTGTTTTTCTTTTTAAGTTTTTAATTTTTTTAGTTATTTTTAGGGTTTAACAGAGGGTAAAAGAGAAAGACAAAAAGAAAATATCAGGATTAGAGGGCTATGACCTGGGGAAAGTGGGTGCACCAGCACTTCACAGTTTGGCCAGACTCTCCAGAATGGTTTGCTGATTTCACAGCACCACCTTCAACAGCTTCTTCATCCCCACAACTTGCTGGGAGAGCTCCACTACTTCCCTGTGGAGCTGTTATACTGTACTTCCACATGAGTGGATGTGGAAGGAGGATCTGAGGCCAGTCTCCCAGGTACTTCCTGCAGTACCCAAGTCCATGTGCAAATCTCTCTCCAAGTCCCCTCCATCTCCCCCTCTTGTACCTGTGCATCACATTTCTTAGACTTGCCCACTAGAGAAGAATCAGTAGGGGTGGCACCACCTCCACTCCTTTCACCAACTTTACTGATTTCTGGTTTGGGAGATAACTTCCAGAAATGAGAAATTTATATTTTGTATTTGTCAACTGCATGTACTAAAGTGCTTGTACTGGAATTCAGACTGCTTTGTTTTACTGAAACATTTGCACTACTGTCATGCAGTGATTTACAGGAAGGGCAGCCCGTAGTGCTGTGCAGAATTTTCAAATTCCAGTGGAACAAAATTTCATAGAATTTTCAAAATTTTGCTAAAATTCCACCAAAATTCACCACAAATTGAATGGTGAAATTCTGCAATAGAATACAGTTATGGAGTGATGTTCTGAAGAACAAAAAATGCTGTTCCATGGAATATTATTCTGAGGATCTCAATATTTTCCACGGAAATTGCTGTAGAATAATTTTCTGTGGGAAAATCACTTTTCTGAGGAATATTATTTTGTGGATCACAGTAGGCAGAATTCCACTGAAGAATTATTGAAATTCTGGCAGAAATTCTGGTGTTAGAATGGTCATTCCATGCTAATTCTGCCAGTGGAAATCTGCATTCTGCACAGCACTGGCAGACTGTGGCGTGGGGAGGTGATACGCACAGTGCAGAACCATGCAGCAGCAGTAGTTGAGACCAATTTTAGTGGCAGTGTAAGGACTGTGCAGTTGCACAAGAAAGACAACAATACAGTTCAAATCAGATGTTTTTCTTTTCAATGGATGACAACAGAAGAATTTCAATAAATAGAACAAAACAGTAGCAGAAATGAAGAAATACAGAGATAAATAAAAATAGATGAACATTTTTTTTTTCTTTTTAAGTTTTAATTTATATATTTCATTTTTAGGGTTTAACAGTGTAGCAGTATCTGAAATAAATACACAGTCAGACAAAGAGAGAAATAAGGATAGATTAACATTTTTTTTTCTTTTTAAGTTTTTTAATTTTGTTTTTCACTTTTAGGGTTTAACAGAGGGTAAAAGAGAAAGATAAAAGAATATATTTGGGTTGTAGAGCTATGGGATGAGGACAGAGGGTGCACCACCTCTTTGCAGTCTAGCCAAACCCTCCAGAATTGTTTGCTGAATTTGCAGCCCCACCTCCAACAGCTCCTTCATCCCCACAACATGCTGGGAGAGCTCCCCCTACCTCCCTGTCAATCTGTTGTACTTCCACACAGGTGGATGTGGGAGGAGAATCTGAGGCCAGTCTCTTAGGTGCCCCCCACAGCACCTAAGTCCACTTGCAGATCCCTCTACTACTCCCCTACATCTCCCCTCTTGTACCTGCACACCACATTTCTTTCTTTTGGCCTGTAGAGAACAATCAGTAGGGATGGCACCATCTCCACCCCTGTCAGCAACTTTATTTCTCAGATGATCCTCCCACTCCTTGTGGTGCCTCCCTTTATGGTGTGTGTGCTTCCCACCTGGCCCCAAATGGTTCCCCCATTTCCCAAAGTGAACAAAAGTATGGCATAGTTTGCAGGTGACCACATTGTTGTTGTTGGGGTCAATATCTAAAAAGGTCCTAGACAAGGGACTTTGACTGCTGCCAACAAGGGAAACAGTAAGATGGTGCTGGCTGCATCTGCTCCTCCTCCTTGTGGTGTACAGGTGGTGGTGGTGGTGATGATGGTAGTGGTACAAGAGCTGGCTGGATTGGAGCATCCTTTGCTGTTGGTGGCAGTGGTTCCCTTGCCTTATCTTGTTACTGGGGTGCTGCACTGTGGGGGGGGTGAGTGCTGCTGCTGTCTCCTCCTACTGCCAGTGCCATGGGCCAGGCCCTCTTGATGCAAAAAAACACTATGTCTCCCATCTGCTGCCTGCACCCCCTCTCCTCCTGATCACTTGCACTCATTTTAAATCCCCCAAGAAACACATAATAAAAAGACAGAGTAAAAAAATGCTAAAAGAAATGAAAAATAGAACAAATAAAAGTGTTCAATATAAAGAAAATAACTGCTAAAGAACAACTAAACAAAGACTAACAAATTGTACAGTAAATATAAGATGAAGAACAAGCAAAGGAAAGCTGAACAAAATTGTTTTTGGCTAGGTTTTACTATGAAAAGAGCAGATCTGTCCTCTTCCACTCACTAGCTCATACTGCAAAGTGAGACTAAGGATGAGTCAGTACATAGAACAGTAGCATGTGACCTGCAGGAGTTGTTTCTGTGTGACCTCAAGCACTTGTTTACCACCAGTAGCCTTATTTTGAACAAATACAAAGTCACACATGCCCCCACAATGCAAAGCATCGTGGGCTGCATATGCAAATCACCACAGAATATTATACTGGTTCAACTTTAAGCAGAAATGCATGGTGCCGAAAGGCCTCTCACACAGTTTGCAAATGGTGCCAACAGAAGACATAGACATGTATTTCATCCTGCCAGGACTCATCAGTATGCCTCGTATGTCTGACACCCCAATGGAATGAACCAGCTACCCTAAGATAGTCTAACTGGGTTATGTTGTGGTGAACCCAATTAAAACAAAAAAAAATTTAAAAGACAAAGAACCTCTGTGCGCAAGCACTGAGGCAAGGGTTACCCCAAAGGGCATTATTTTGAACAGACTTGTCTTAATGTCGATGTTACTGGCGAAGTCACCGCCAAAGTTAATAGGTCGATGGAAAATATTTGCGGATTGCTCCATGGAGGCAGAGTCCATAATTTCTCCTGAACTTCAATAGTGACTTAAAACTTTGCAACACCTCTAATCCTATGGCACACTTAGTCCTCCCTTAGCTGCTGATTGACACCCATGCTTGTTCCCAAAACTAGGGTTATCAGTATCACGAGTGATAGCTGCACTCACTTATAACTTATAACTGAGAAAATGACAAGAAAGGGGCACAAAAGAGCATTGTTGCATACAGCCCATAATACTATATATCCCTGCATTATCAAAGAAGATCAACAATGTACTGTGCATTAAGGGGAGGCAATGCAGGCAAGAGGTTAAAGCATGAGTTTGGGGGTTTGTAGACTCAAGTTTGAATACAGGCAGGGCCACTTACTGACTGTTTGACATTGAACATGTCACTTGTCCTTCTTGAGTTTCTGCACTCCATCCCCAGCTGCTGAATTTGTTAGAAACAAGACCCTACTTAAAATGAGATGATGCACTGTACTATCCTGGATAAAAAAAGCGATAAATGAAATATATATTTTTTTTAAATCATACATGATACCTTTCTAGAGCAAACATTTTTGGTAAAAGAATCCTATCTTTAGGAATCAGTGCCTATCCTTTATATGTCAGGGTCTTACTTCTGCACAGATACTGCTGAGCCAGGTGCTTTCCATAAATGGTCTTTAAATAAACTGGGAATAGAAAACAAGGAGAAATGGAATACGAAACTTGAACCAATGTGAGGCATAAGTCCTACAGAAACAAAAGTCAGATTGTATGACTTTGTGATTACTTCATATAAAACAGCAATATACATGATTTAAATTAAGTAATAAATTCATAGAGTTGAAATTACAAAAATTAAAATTGATTAAAAGTAATTCAGCTTTCTATAGCAAAAAGAAAATACACATTATGAAAGTGGCTAATTTGCTCCTTGCTATACTATGCTGCTAATTTCTGGCAGGAATGTTATTTGTTCTGCTGCAGGAAAATCAACATATAACTTTCTATGGGTTAGCCCCGAAATCTGCAGATCTCACAGGATACCATGTGAGATGGATAAACAAGCTTTATAAGCATTCACCCTTACCTAGTGCAGCTCTCAGAGTAAATATGGGGCATGTATCCCAACTGTTTTGGGCAAATTATCAGGTTATCTTTGAGCTATGGTTTTATTTAGAGCAACTAAACCCTTCCAGACTGTACAGTATATTGAAAAATAAATCTGAAAGTCACTTCAAGAGACTTTGGTCCCATGTATCAACTTTAACTAAAAGTTATGTTCAGTATAAGAAACACATGTACTGCCATCTGGTGTATGCACAGTAATACTGTAATACTGTACATGGTCTGTTAGTGCAGGGACTAACTGCAAAAAACTGATTGATAGTGTACATCAGGCTACATTACTTCCTCTGCAAAATATCATGTTTACCCCACCCCTCACCTTAAAATTCAGGCATGTTCTGGTTTGTTTTTGTGACAAAAACATGACTGGGTGATTCCAAATTCACATATTCTCTAGTTCCAGCACTATACTAAATTTACTAAGATTCTGCCCTGCCATAAATGGCAGAAAGTCAAACTCTTGGAGTAAAATAGTGCAAACTTACATTCCTTCTGTTGTACATAATGTATCTGTCTTGCTAAACATTTATTTATTTCAAAGGTTTTACCATGAATGACATACTGAATTGGCAACATCTTGTTTCCAAATGCATCATTGAGGGATGGGGTGAGGAGGCTCAATGAGGAAACAAAGTACAGTAATACACAAATAAAAATATTTGGCAAATAAGCATAATAGATAACAGTTGTGCAAATGCAAAGATTCTGTGCTAGTGGTATACATTACAATATACTGCAATAAAGTACAAAAGGATAACTACATCTGCAATATACAAAAGGCAATACAGTATTTAGGGTGGGGGTAATGGTTTAAGAAGGTGTAAAGGAGGACTGCATGAGTGTTAAGTACAGGGTGATGGGGGGGCAGTGGTAGAGGATAGAGTAGGGAGGGAGGCAACCCAGTGGCCTGTCTCAGAAACTGCTGCAGGAGTGAGTAACAAAGTAATTCAGAAGAGAGCTGAGTGAAGGGAAGGGGAAGAGCAAATGGTAAGAGAGAGATGACCCCAAGGTTTGGGGAGGAGGAGGAAGAAAAAGGCAGATGAGGATTTAATTGGGAGAATACAAGAGAGCAAGAACCAGAGTTGAAAAGGGAGTAAGAAATAGTGGGGGGAATGAGGAGGACAGAAGGTTGGGGGAGCTCAGTCAGAATTTAGAGATAAAGGAAGCACAGTTAGCAAGGCGTCAGACCTAAAGGGAAGGAAAGGAAAGTGAAGAGTACAGTGAGCGGTTTCATGTTTCCACATTTTTATAATAACCATGCTAAAATATAAGGAACACTTTTTTTTTGCAGCATTGAATATAATGCACTAACATATTTAACTCCCCTGGTGGAATATGAATTATACAACATTTGACTTTCCTGGAATCTGGAATCTGTTTTAATATGTTTTCCATATTTGACATAGTAAATATCAGTGCATTCATTGAACTGCATCATGACACAAGGTGTTGGTTGGGATGTCTTGTTATCACATTAGTATGGAAAGAAGGGCACACTTCAGCCATATATGGGGTCAAGTACTAATGACCTCATAGAGTTTGACCATTCCTCCATGCCTAGTTTAAATGGAAATAAAGGAATAAAACTGACACATAAATGAGTACCTTCTTTCACATACATTTTAAATAGTTCACAATGAAAACTGAAAAAATAACTCAAATTCTATCTGAAACTAATTATCAGTTTCTAAGTGCAGAAAGCATGGCCCAGATTTTCAAAGGCCCAAGACTGATACACAGACTTGCATCAAAAGAAATTGAAGCATGAAGCATACTGCTTCAGAAATTGTGGCAAACATTATTTTCAAAGGCTGATCGTGGCACATCCAAGGCCTCCTGTACCAGACTGGCTTGCACCAGGCTTGTGCCAGATGCAGGGCTACACCATGTTGGACCAGGGCTTGAGCATGAGAAGTGCTGCACCATCCCCTTATGAGGGATTTTCTAAGCCTGCAGAACCTGCCAAGTCTTAGACTAGCCAGGGTTGGTCTAACAGTCCCTAGATCATACTGGGTGCCCTCAGCTGTCAGGCAGACATGCCTATATGCCCAGGACTGGCCTTCCACCTCATGGGCACTGCACATAAGATATATGGTAAGGTGTTGCCATGTACCATACCATGTATAGATGTGATTCCAGTACCATGCCCATACAGTATTCATAGTACTATACATTTTGTGTGATAGGCAGTGTGTGTGTGTGCTTCAGTAGTGACAGTGGTATGGTGCCAATAGCCTCCATTAGGATTGGTGTACAGCATTGTGGGGGCAATTATTGTGAATTTCATAACTCTGTCTGCTGATTGTGGTTTGGAGCACCTTCTGTCACTGGTGCCCCATGTGTCAAATTCCCTGTTATAGCAGCCCACTTCTGTCAATTCCAGGGACACTGGTGCAGGGGACATGATTCTTTCAAAATATGGTGCACAGGCATTGCCACACCCAGTGCTGCTGCAAGCCAGTGTGTGCCACAGTTTTCATCAGTCTAGGTGCCATTTGAAAATTTAGCCCAATGAATCTACATGGATCTGGTAAATCTATGTTCATGATACCTACCTGGCTTTCTAAAGATATGGTTCTACTGTATATTCAAAAATAAAATGTGACCCAGATCAATACCAACATGTAATGTTCTGCCTTCCAAATTTAGCTAACAGTATAGTACAGTAGAATTCCCATTTGATAGTTAAAACCTGCCTCCTCTCTTTATTTTGACCATATGTGGTTACAGAGCTTGCATGCCTGTGACAATGTACTATTCATGTTGTGTACGTTTTGTGCGTAAAATTTTAAAACTGCCCACATACAGTATACCAATTTTTAATTTGGGTATGAATAGCTGTCTTTTGGCTATCATTCAAAAATGACTGTTTAGGAGTCATAGGATGATCTTAGCTAGTGGGCATTTATTCTGAGGCATTAAGACTTTCTTAGAGCTCTTTTCATGCTAATTGTGGGGATAATACATGCATACAATTCACAAATTCAAAAATGAACAATTCATTTAAAAGAAAAACAAGGTACGGGACAATAAAATTTACTTATGCAAGGACCTGCTTACTCTATTTTGCTGTTAAAAAATTGTTGTTTTAGCATCCTACCCTTCTCAACAACTATCATCCAGTTTCCATCTTCTCCCACCTAAGTAAGATCCTTTAAAAACTCATCTTCAACAAATCTCTGAACATGTATTGAAATATAACCTGATTTCTCCCCACCAGCATGGTTCAGGAAGGGCCACAGCAGCACTACTTTAGCATATTGCACTGAACATGTTATTAAGTATATGCAAGGGGGTAAATTATCCAATGCCAGTTTTGAGGATCTGACAAAAGCCTTTGATCAAGTGGACCACAGCATCCTGCTAAACAGACTTCATCTCTCTGGCTTCCTAGATGCAGCCACTTCCCGGTTCAACAAGTATCTCACCAGAAGAAGCCAGGTGGTCTATAATGGTGTGAGGGGGTGCACCTCCAGTGCAATGGATGTCAAAAGTGGGGCCCCTCAAGGATCATTACTTGGACCAGTTTTGTTCCCCCTACTTATAAGCAAACTCCCTAAGGAGTGCAAGATTTGCCTCATACTTCCCTATGCAGATGGCTTGATTTTCTTTCATACTGCCAAGACCCCAGTTAAAATATTCTCTGCCCTTATAAAGGACCCCCCAATTCAGAAATGGTTCCTCTCAAATAGGCTCCTAGTCAATACCAAGAAAACTAAGGCTATGCTATTTGGGTCCAAACTCAGGCTCGTCAAATGGCTGGGAGGCTCTAACCCCTTGAACATCTGGTCCGCAGGTGGGACCTCCCTGGAAGATGTAATGGTCTTCAAATACCTTGGGATCACACTTGACCTTTCCCTGGCCTTTTCAGATCACACTGGGCTCATAGTCAGATGAGTGAATCAGAAACTGGGTGTCTGCTTCTGACTAATGGATCTTATGATCCCTGAACCATAGTTGGCCATAGCTCAGGGTATGCTATTCCCCCTTCTGAACTACTGCACCCTTTTTTATACACAAACCTTGTCTACCAACCTGTTCAGGCTCAACATAACCTACAACAGCATCGGTAGGTTACTGGCCCCTTACTCCACTTATCATTGGTCCCTCAACCAGGACATTGGCTATCTCTCTCTCCATAAACCCACCATGTGTACTATCTGGGAAGCCTTGCTGACAAAGCCCTGCAGGAGAAAAAGAGTCTACTCCTCACCACTGTCTTTCCTCCCCTCCCACCTTGTTCCATTTTTCCCCAAACCCCCACCCTTCTGCACCACCAAAACCTCCCCTTCCTCAATTTATCACCCCCTTCCTTTGATTTTTCCTCTAGCTTCGGACTTTAAACCCCTATTTATTATTTGCTACTCTTCTCTGCTTTATCCTGGTCTCCCTTCCACCCCACACCCACCCTATGGCAAAACTCTAATGTGCTAAGAATTTGAGTCCCATTTAAGAATAATATGGTACAGTCCAGCATTGATCTATTTCTTCAGAACCAAGTACTGACTTATTCCCTCAATGTCACAGACCATTTAGCATACATAGTAAACTGAGCAGAGGGTGCCTTTACAGTTATCAAAGGCGCTCTCACTAGATTATTTTATTTTTATTTTTCTACCTTCAGAAATAACTAATATTTAGTGATCGTTTGAATGGTTATGACATGAGCATTATCTTTTTAAGCTTCAGAAACTGTTCTGTGCTATGGAGACATTTGTTCCCACTTTGTTTTGAACCTTGTAAGCTGAACATCGGTTGCAGTTCTCACTTGTAATACATGGTGCTGCTCTTTGTGTGTCAGACATGACCCCGAGTACATCTGTGCTCAAGTTTGCATCGCTCGACAAGTGACATCATTACAGACATCACTGTGTGGGTGCGCATAATGGTGCCCAATTTTAGTAGAGTGCCCAGCATAAAAGAGAAGCCAGCACTCACACTCACTGCCTCTGGAAGTAGAATATGCAGGGGGCCATGCAAAGGCACAACACAGCTGATGGCAAGTTATGAAATCTTTCCCCATGCAGGATCAACTAAAATCTTGTTGTTCAAGTGAAGCAAAAAGCAAATAATGGTATGTTTACCTAAGAGGTGAAGCACTGCTAAAAAAACAGAAAGGAAAGCATTGTTTATGGTTAAAAGTAAGAACAAAGAGCTTTAAATAATTATAGGTGCTCATTTATGGTTTGCACAGAAGGGAGGTGCAGAATTGTGTCACAGTGGCAACACTGAGCACATAAAGAAGGGAGCTCCGACAGCCCTGTTCCCAGACTCTTGCCTCTCTCCACCCTAGCCATTGTCCTTCCCATCACCACCTTGTGAATTGCTTCTTGTCACTTGCCTCAATCCCCAATCAGTGGAAGCAGACCAAAGTCATCCATCCCCCTTTCCAAAGGGGGTGACCCTGCCCTCCATGGCAACTACCAGCCTACCTCCCTCCTGCACTCCTTGGCTAACCTTCAAGAAATCCTGATCCTTTCCCAACTCTCCCCTTTCCCTGACAACTCCTCCTTCTTCACTCCCTACAGTCTGGCTTCAGAAAATACCACTCCACTGCTAACTCCCTCCATAAGCCCGTAGACTCCATTCTTTCTTGCACGGGCCAAGGGCTACTCACCACTGCCATCTTTGTCGATCTGGCCAAAGCCTTAGATGCACTTACCCACCCCATCTCTCTGGACATGCTAAAATCAGCTGGCCTCTCTTCCTCTGTTGAGTGACTAGAGGTGGGCAGAACCTCACAGGGCAAAATGGAGACCCAAACTTCAGCAGCTCAGCATCAGTGAAACCCAAGCCTAACTTAACTGGTTCTGCTCAGATTAGGGACATTCCTTTTTTTCATTTTGGAAAAGTTTAATCCCCCATCACACAATACCAGCTTGCTCCTCCCTGATCATTTCAGCTGTAGGAGCAGCATTGCGCTTGCAAAGTCTCGCTCTCTCAGAATCACAAATGTCACTCTCTTGTGCATTGTTTCCATGCAGTTCACACAACTCTGCAAGTGTCCATGCACAATCAGAAGATTCTATAAAGGTACATGTATGCTTACATAGGGCCAGTTCTTCCAGAGATAGATTTATAGCCATGACTATGATGGTTGTGACTTAGGATGGGACATCCTTTAGTGTTGCAGTGGGGGTGAGTTACTGCAAATTGGATGCCACAAACTGGAGAAGGCTAAGCATTTCAAATAAATAAGCAACATCAAATAATCCAGAGAAAGGAAAACAGAAAAAGTGGGAATTTAACAACCATTTTAATTTATTTTGACCAGTAAGTGTTGGGAATTGAGGCTGCTTCTGAGCTGTAGGATTCTGTTAATTAGAAGAGCATGTCTGCTCTTAACCCAAATAAAGGAAAAAAGTTAAAAAAAAAAAACTAAAAAGCTACTGTACATGTTGGCCACCAGCTGGCCATGGCACTTAATGTGCTTTTAGCATCAATAACATTTGAAAAAAAAGTGTAATCTGGGTATACTGTGGGCATAGCCCTAGGATGCAGCAAAATAACTCAATTAAACAGTGAACTGCCTCTCAGTCTAACTAAAAAAACTGAATAACATTTTGTTGGGGGGAACTTGCAGGAGGTTAGTTATTCATTTTTACAGGGCGGACCTCATACAGGGGGCTTTTCCCAATAAAGGTTGTTTGGCCTCATGGTTAGAGCACAACTGTGAACATGTAGCATCAGTTTTCAGTCCCACCTCTGCTGAGCAAGTCATTTATCCTCCCTGTGCTTTGACGCTATCTAATCTATTTCTGTCCTGATTAATTCCCCCATGCACCTAGTAGTAGCAACCTTCCTTCCCTCCACCCTTCTCCTGTATTGTAAAGTGCTTTAGAATACAATTATTTTTTATTGATGATTTGGATTACAACCTTTGAGCAAGCAGCTCATTTACAAAGGTTCCACATCATTTGAAAGGGTTACAGAGGTATACATTAATTACATTTCAAGGCTCAACATCATTACATAGGATTACAGAGGTACATATTATTTACATTACATTCACCTTATTTATATTTGCATGGGTTGCAACGTTCAGCAATGTTTAATAAGTAAAGCCAGTGGTTTAGGACAGATTATGTGCCAGCAGCAAATGGGTTCTGCCCAGATAGGCATTGTCAAAGAGCCCAGCATGCCAGGGTATATACATGAAAGAGAGGGATAGCAGCCAATCAGTCATTGTTCAAGGAGCACAGTGTTATCAAATTACATGCAGAGGAAAATGTTCTTGTCAGCACACTTGAAAGCCAACAATCAGACTATTGTTCAAGTGTGGGGGCTGTGATGTGTGCGAAGTTCTTCAATTATCTTTGGCAATTACAGTTGTCTGTATTGGTCAAGTGGAGTCATAGGTTCTTCTTAAGGTGCTCTTTTTGCCAACACTAGTCAGAGTGTTAGGGAGTTCAATAAGCCATTAGGGCCTCTGTAGGTAATGGACCTTTGTGCAAGTGAAGTGTGTCTGAATGGGACAGAGAGGATGTCCCTGTCTTTGGATCCTGTTCAATGCAGGGGGTTGGCTGGATTGAAAAGTCTTAGTAGCCCAGCTATAGTTAGGCTGAGCAGGGTATTTTTTCACAGGATACATGTTTGATATTTAACCCTGCTCTGTAAGGGTAGCCACTCCATATGAGAGTAGAGGTTACAGGTTTGGGTTGCTCTGTCAGCACCAAGAGCCATTCTGCAGGGCTTGTTTAGGATGGTTTGTATCCTTTTAGATGCTGTGTCAGTGGCGGCACTGTAGATAATGAGTCCTTAGTCAATTACCAACAGGACTGAGCTGCTGATGGACAGCTTCAGTGAGATGGTAGTCAAGGCTTTCCTACGATGGTACAGAATGCCAAGTTTAGCGTTGGCTGTTCTAATTACATGGTCAATATTATGGGTGAAGGAGAGGGTGTCATCAAGATGTAGGCCCAGGTACTTGAAAGTGCTGATTTGTTCCAGCTGCACTTCGCCCTTGCTAATAATGGCTAGGGGGGCCTACTCAGTGTTTAGCGTGTGCTGTAGTGAACAGCATGTTCTTAGTTTCCTTTTAATATAAAAGGAGTTGTTTTTCTGGAACCAGTGTTCCAACTTGTTGAAGCTAAACTGGAGCTCTTCTATGAGCTGATCCTTTTACTGACTGCTAACATAGACGACGGCATCATCCACATACAGCAACACTTTCGATGGGCACATGTATGGCAATGAGTTAATGAACAGACTGAAAAGGAGGGGGCTGAGAATGGAACCTTGGGGTACTCGGAGGGTGACTGATCTAGGGCTGGAGAAAGTCCCATTTATTTTTATGTTTTGTGTTTTTAGTGCCAGGTAGCTCTTGAACCACAACACGGCATCAGCAGATAAGCCCAAGGAGTGTAGCTTGACCAGTAGGATTTGGTGGCTTACTGTGTCAAATGCTTTAGCGAGGTCAATGAAAATTGACCCCACTAGCTTGCCTTTATCGTGCTCCCCAAAAATGTAGCTTGTGTACTCTGTGGGGCAGTTGTGGTAATATGAGCTCTGTGGAAGTCATGCTGTTCCTGGCATTGCTTTTCAAGTTTGTTTAGGTAGTCCATAAGTTGGGCAGCTACTATACATTCTAGGGCTTTTGACAGCAGGTGCAAGACAGAGATGGGATGGTAGTTAGAGTAATTACTGCAGTCACCAGTCTCGTGGACCAGGGTAACATGCAAGACTTTCCAGGTAGTGGGGAATGTTGATGTCCAGAGTGACAGACTGGAAATTTTGGATATGGCCCAGATATCTCGTTAAGTGTGAGGGCTATGATTTTCATATCTACTGAGTCACTGCCCACCCTTGTTTTACCCAGTGCCTGCTCTATATATTTTTTGGCATTAGCATCTGAGACCTGCTTGAAATAAAATAGCGGTACTTTAGGGTCAAGTTGGGATGGGTGGCCCTGATTGTCCTACGTTAGAGGTACAAAGGCACTATAACAGCCAATTCCTTTCCTTTTACTTTCCACAGAGAGGCATCTTTGTGAGGAGGGCTAGAGAGGGGTACTATTGCAAGTGGGAGGGGGGACTGGCTTAAATCCAAAACCAGAACCAAATCCAGGGGTGATGTAGCAAAACTAAAACCTGTAGGGTTTAGCCTACCTCTAAACTAAATTATTTATGTCAAATTTATTTAGTTACTTAAAGTTTTATGATTCTAAAAATGTTGCAGTGCCTTATCTGTGAAGTGCCCTGTACCCTTGGAATAAGGTGCTATAAAATAATAGGTACTGGGTTAAAATGCTGAACACAAAGCTGCACAGGTGAAAAACACAAAGTCAGAATAGCTTGAACAAAAACAGCTACAGGCACATAATAGCGCAAAGTTTAGCGCTATCCTTGTAGCTATTTGGGGACAGGGAGAAAGCTTCTGCTGTGGGGTGTGCTGCTGGCCAGCTGCCATGGTGTGGCAAGCCCTACCTGAAGTAACTTACTCAGATGAACATTCACTTTGATCTTGTTGCTCCAAAAATGGTGCAACTGCATAGGACAACATACAACGTCAAAAGAAACCCATCTCTCTTTTTATGTAACATCCTTTCTATGTAATCCTACATGCCTGTTGACAAGTATATATACTACTGTGGTGCTGTTACTACACAGTACCAAAACTCAAATAATGTGCATGGATATGTGCTCCCCTTGACACTGAATGAAAATCCATGTTCTAAAATGAGCCTGAATCATTGGGGGCCTGCCAAGGGGAGGAAGACTGAAAATTCCAGTTCACCCTCTCCTCTTCCAGGGAGGAAGGGATGCATGCTCTGCTGCTAGACTGTCACCTGGGTTACCATAAATGGTAGGATATTAGGAGCTATGCATGGAACAGAGGATGTTGGCTGGCACTGTGCGCTGGTCTGCTTAAGCATGTGCATGAGCACAAGGCACCTTTCTACCAGCACCATAAGGGCTGAGGAGAACAAAAAAGGAAAGCCCTGATGCACAGCATTATGGAGCCCACACTCTTGGGCCCCATTGCTCCCAACTGCCTACTGTCCCCTCCCAAATAACACATGCCTGAGGGAGGTCATGGCTAAGGACACTCCCAAGGGAGCCTACCAAAGATGAAATGCCCCTGAAGTGTAAATGCCTTATGCGGAATCCCTAGGGACCAGGTAAGTGACAGAGAAGAGAGCAGATGTTGCTAGGTGGTGGCCTGACAGTGGTGACCAGCACTGGAGAAGGGAGAAATACAATATATGAAAAAAAGAAAAGTACAATATTCTTTATTTGCCCAAATGTTTGCATTGAAAATGTTTTACCTAATAGTGAAATAGCAATCTCTATGTTTAGATTTTAGTTTGTAAAGTGAACTAAATACAGCAATGCATTTAAAAATGAATATCACCTACTAGAACAGTGCAGCTAAGTAAATAGTATAAGGCTAAATGCTGAGGAAAAGCACTCAGATCAGACTGTCATGGTCTGAACTAAGCAGTGACCAATAAACTCAAAATCTCTGGTAGAGTGCCAAGCGGTTCACTGTGGCCCACTGACAGATCTGAAACACTAAAGATGTCTCCCAGTCTCTGGACAGGTGGATGATGCATTACAGAGCATATATTATACCCTGCATCAAAGCTATGACAGTCTCACAGAATCATCATAAAAAGACATGTATGCTACATTAAGCACCAACATGAATGCATAACATCAATTGCAACACCACAACCCATTTCTACCCTACTGTAACTGCCATGGCTCTGCTAATTCCTTTAACCTTACCCTAACCACCAGTCCTCACACAAAATCTTCTTTTCCCTCCTTTGTGCCATAAAACTATTTTCTCACTAGGAACTGTTTCCTCACTCCCTCTGCCTCATTTTATGACACTGCTCCTGATGCATGGGTGTCTGGAGGGTACAAGAAAATAACTGTGAGTACTATATAGTCTGTAGCTGTAACAGTAATTAGCATTTTTATTTGTACATGTGGTCAACTAATTGGCATGACATTTATTGTAAGTAAATTAGTTAGTAACTTCTACCTCAAAATGTAATAACTCTGCTCCTGTTCAGTTTCTCCATGACCCCTTTGTAAATCAGATGATTCATGCAAATTGAGTCATCCAGGCAGGCAAACATTTAAACAAATAAACTGTGTTCCTATGCCTTTCTGTGCCATAATAGGTGTGTACATGAAGCATAAAGTGCAGCTAGGTAGGATCCTGTCTGATTCCCACCACTAAGGTTTCTTCAGTAAAGAAATTAGTTTGCTATGTATTAAATTACAAAATGTTCAGTTAAAAAGCTGTGACTATGCATCGACCAGGTGGCACTGAGGGCTGAGGCATCCTTGCCTTACCTCATGCTACACTGGTGACTCATGTTCCGGAATGATCTCAGGTCATTGGGGTGCCAGCATTGGGAGGAGGGTGTGAGTAGGATTGAGCAGTTGCTCTCCTCTCCTGAGAGGGTGGGTCACCTGTCCACAGTCCCACTGTCATCAGATGGCGGTCCGGTGGTGACACAAGTGGCTGTGGGAGATGGGTAGGGTAGGGTGGGGTGTCCCATAGTGCATGATGTGCGCATGCCTCCACTTGCGCACGCTCTGCCAAGGATGTGTGAGGGGGGAGTGGGAGAAAAATGGGAGAAAAACATAATAAATAAAACATTTAAAAAAATGTTGTGTCTGTTTTAGAATGCTACTTAGAAAACTTTACTAAATGAAGTTATGAATTCCACCAAATGCGGTAATTGCTGAGTATTGTAGAATTTTCAGATTTTGGCCTGGGAATCACAACATTAGACCTAGGGTATGAGGAGATAACAGGCAGAGCTGGTTAAATGTCAGAAAAAAAATCATCAAATGAGCCACACATATAGCAAGCAGAAAATTGTATTAATTGTACAAACTAGTTAGTTGTTACTATTTTTTCTGAAGTATTTTTGTTCCATTTGCTCCATGAAATTTTTTTTTACCTGATAGTACTGGTGGTGTGATATAAAGAGCAGTAGCTCAATTGAATGCTAACATATCTCATGTTATTTCTCCTCATACCACATCAGCATTGTGCCCTCACTGTGACATCTCCAGTGACCAATCTGATGGCATATGATTGGCTCTTCTTAGTCAGTTGTTGTGATGTTACAGACAGTGACATCAAAGAGCTGATGATCTATGAGGAGGAACAGAACTAGCTATGACAGCCCCATGGTAGATTACTGTTTCACTCATCACGACAAGAGTTGCTAGATAGAAAATCTGCTAATTAGCAGTGAGGAAAGGAAAAAAAGACTTCAGAGATAAAAAGTAATAGTTCACTACTTTTAAAAGATAATATTAATTTCAGGCAGCACACTTGCTTTTTTAAGTCACCTCCAAACTTCCATCTTAAAGATTTTGGAAATGGCAACAAATGATATCCAATATTTATGTGAATAAGACTTGTTAATAAATGTTGGCAAATATTTTTAGGCCAAAGGATCCCCAAAAGTGAGGAATACTTGCAATCTGTCACAGACCAGCTCTTCCAATTCACTTGGCAAACAAGTCTCTGCCACTGTAACTATCAAGTCATCTTTAAATTCTTTCTTTTAGCATGCGTCACAGGAGAACAACATTTCTCATGACTGCAATGAAGAGTGTTCTGGCCTGATCTTTTGAAGAGTTACTATTCTATTCTCAATACTCATCTCTTGGTTCCTCTAGGATATCTGTTCCCCAGTTGGACTGTTTCTGATCTAATATGTCAGGCATTTACAACCGTCAGCAGGAAACCCAATCTGTCTTTGCCTTTGCACTCTGGAGCTGGTATAACTTTTCCATTAACTTAAACAAATGCTGCAGTATTTTTAGACCATGTAATTACTCTGCATCAGCAGACTGGCCCTGTGAATGTGTGCTGGGGAAAGATTTGGGTTCAATGTTACTCTGCATATAAAAGTCTGAAATCTAACCCTTCGGATGTGGTGATTAATGAAATGCCTCACGATCATTTGATCTGATCCCACTTGCTGAGGTAAATTGTTTTAGTTTTCCATTGGCATAGATAGAATTTTTGGCATAAATGGCCGAAGGGCAAGGACTTTACACTTAAAATGGCATACCAGCTTGTGTTAATGCATCACTACAGAGGATTTTGACATATTTAAGCCATGTTTTTTCACCTCACCCAGATAAAAGAGAAGGCTAAATTCTTCCTGGTGCCTCTCACTCTCTGCTTTAAATGTTTTCTGAACATCCACATGATAGCTGAAGCCCATGCATGCTGTCTCTCAAAATCTCAACAAGTCCTTGATTAAAGGCATTTCATGGTGGACAACAGGCATTTGGCAATGACAAAATCTGTCATTTTTGTGGACTTGGAGTGTGCCAGTCAACAGCTGCATCAGCATGCCTTTATTATGCAGTTCAAAATTGATTCATGCTCACAATGCTACCATTAACCCTTTCAATGAGTGTTTTGGTAACACAGATCTAGTCAAGAGACAAACACACTCTGTTACAAGTAAAAACTTACATTGTTCTGTTTTTTGTGACATTATCAAGTTATTCATAGTGGCAAAGCAAAAGTCATGATGATGTTACAACTGCAGGATCATGTATTCCTGTTCTTCCATTTCCATCAAATAGGTCTCTGTAGTTAACTTTTTAAGCAGATCAGAAGACGCATGCTGTACTGAATTTAAACTGCAATATACTGAAAGAACCTGCATCTAATAAATTACTGTATTTTGTAGTGCTACAGCCCATGTATGTTTTCAGACAATATTTGTGAGAGGGGCAGTACTAGAAACAGAAGTCCTTTGTTTATCAACAAGCCAGGTACTGTACTACTGTATTCTCCAAATGTATCTCAGCACTTACATGAAGCACAGTAGCCACTTCCGTAAGTGATGGTAATGCAGTTTCAGTGCTCATTCAGGAATAGTCATAGCATGTGATATAATTGAGCTGTGGCCATGAACATCATTTTACTAGTTAACTGAGTCAGTTTTAACCCATGGTCTCCAGTGTGTACAAACTGAAGGCTTAAGTTATTCATGTTTTACCAAAGACAACTGTGACCCCCCCCCCCATACTGGCTGTCTCTTCCTATGCCTAGGAGGGGAGATGGCTATAGCCCATGAGTCACTCCTGTGTCTAGCAGTATATGGGTGGTAACATTTCACCGGAAGCCACCACTACCTGCAGTTCCAAGTCTGGCTCCTTCATGCCCTGTAGGCATGCCCACTGACATGCCATCTACTCAAGTACCTGCATCAGCCTGGTGCAATTGTTCTGCACTCATTAACTGAGTCCCTTACAAGAAGAAGCACTAGTGTTTTCTGCCATTTTCTTTTCACATGTTTTTAACTCCTCCTCTCCCATGAGGGTTTTTCCCAGATTACTATTCCTTTCTTGGTGCCAGGGACAATCGGCATCACCCATAACTGGTGAAAAAGTAGATTTTATTTGCACCACATTATACACAGAGTCTGACAAGGCAACCTGGGGTAGTGCTGACAATATAATTAAACTTCTAAGAGAAATTTCATTTGGAAACAAGCTTCAGTTCAGTTTTAAACTCTGCCCCACTTTATCCTATTCACAGAAAATAACACAGGACACAGGGTACCACACCTGAGGCATAGCTTGCTTGCAGAACATCAACATTTATCTACAGGGTACAGTGCATGACACCAGTTAGTGACAGGGGATTACACAGTTGGAGCCCCAATTAAAACCACGTCAATGGCCCAGTCATATCTATATTTATGGATCCTAAGCCAGTAAGTCACAGGTACACAGTTAGCAAAATTTGACCTATTTACATTTTATACTGATCCCCTCACAGCTATATGGAAATGGGGCCATGGGATGTACGCATGCCCTTGAGAGAATGACAATTTACACAGAATCCTGTACAGAGGTAAAATGGGGAGGGGTGTACCCTCCAATATGCCTGCCATGTTACCCAAGTATGGGCATGCATTTGAGGGAGAAATGGCTGCTGCACCTTACCCCTCATTTGGGACTCAGTGTCTTATCGCCAAGTGGTAACAGGTTTGAGGCTTACTAGGCTCACTGAATCTTACCCCTTGCTCTCAGGTTCTGATGTCATGTTGCTACCACCTCTGCATTTTTGAAACTTATGTCTTCAAATGTTCAAAGTACAATCCTCTACATAAGAATCAAATGACAGGTAAGCTGCAGGTTATCTTTGATTTTGAAGTGGTACATTAGTGTGAAAATCAGTAAGCAGCCCACCTAAAGGGTAGGCTACCAACAGGTCCTTGCTTTCTCTGACCCCTAGCCCTGGGTGGGATCTGAGCCTCTACACACATAACCAGAATGTAGCCAGCACCACTCCGGACCCAAGATCTTGCCACCATTTGGAGTCCACAAGTTCCCTCCAGCCTGTTTCTTCTGGAGAGTTTACCCCTGGTGCTTGTGCCCTACAGCTCTGAAGTATAGTCCTTACAGAAACTAGAGCTTCAAAAGAACTCCTGTTGGAACATGGGGCCCATTTTATATTCCCCAGTGACAAGGGCAGAGATCCCTGGGAAAGTGCTGAACCAGCATCTACTGGAAACACTCACTGCAGGGTCAACAATCTGTTGCTAAGGCAGAAAATAATAACAATATAGAACATTTATAATTCAGAATCAGGCTAGAATGTTAACCCTTGTAGTTCAAAAAATTATTTCAAGACTCAAAAGCCACCTAGTAATCTCCTTTTGCAAAAGGTAGGTTACAGTCTTCAGGGCCTGAAAAACTAGCTGTCCTTAGTGATGATATATTGCATATTGAAAAATGATGCTCTCAATCCCCACCAAAACTCATAAAAGCAAGGGAACTTTTCTAGTTTGATGTGACCTCTTTCCTCTATAGCCTAAAGGAAATTAACTTGAGACCAATAAAAAATCTCTCTGATGTGGACCATGCCCTGGATTATTTTATTAACTGCTTCATTAGCGTGGTCAACAAGTATGCCCCCATAAAGCAAAGAAGGGACAAAGGTCTCTGTACCAAATGGTTGAGCAGTGACCCTCACAAAGCCATGAGTCCACTGGACAAGGCCAGGGGCCAGTTTTAGTAATCTGGTCTATTATCTGATTGCAATATCTATAGGAACCTAAGAAACTCCTGCAGTCTCAAATGTACAAAAGTAACTTATTTAAAATTTCTCCAGACTAAAAACCTGTCTGACCCAAAACATTTCTAGATCCAAGTAAATTGACTCCTAAAAGGCCTGTCAAACATATTGTCACATGAAATTATGGTCAACAGACACACCATATGTGATTCAAAATGCACTGCTATGGAACATAATAAGATCTTTACAGATTTGGATCAGTTCAAGACCCACTTAGGGGGCTACTCCCATAGTTTCCAGCTACCTTGCCAGTCACCTACACCTGGATCTCAACCCCAGCTCCATTTTAGATTGGTGACCAGGAGAGATGTTCTCATGCAACTCAGATGAATAAGAAGTGAAGGCTCACCAGGCATGATAATTTGTAACCCAAATTCCTCAAAATTGTGGCTGCTATCATCACTTCTCTTTTTAACAAATCTCTTCTCCTAGGTATAGTCCCTGACAAATGGAAGATTGCACTAGTTGTCCCTGTCCATAAAGGAGGGTAAAAAGAACTGATTGAAAACTACAGGCCAATCTCTCTACTCAGTTGCAGGAGAGGCTGCTGTATGACTAATTACAGCTCTACCTGGAGTACAATCACTCTCTCACAAGTGTGCAGCATATTTTTCACAAAAATCGTGGTATTGACACTGCTCTGGTGCATGTGACTTCAGACATCTTTAATGCTTTGGAGAACAGCTTGGCTGTGGATCAATTTTTGTTGACTTTATCAAGGCATTTGACTTAGTCAGCTATGACCTCCTGCTGGTGAAATTAACAATAGTAGGGTTGGATGACATTTACTGTCACAGCTTTCATAGCTACCTGACCAATAAAAAACAAAGTGTAAAATGACAAGGTGGTGTAGCAGATCTTCAGTTTAAAACGGATGGAGTTCCCAAGGTTCAATTCTGGGCCCCCTCTATTTTCCCTGTTTATTAATTGACCAGTAATTGTGGTGGAGTTAAGTTACAACTATATGCAAATGATACTATCCTACATAGTTCCTCTGCTGATATTGCCTGGATTAACAGCAACCTGGAGATAGACTTTTAACAACTACAAACCTGGTGCTTGTCAAACAAACTTGTCCGCAATGTGAAAAAGGACAAATCTATGCTCGTTGGACATAGAAGACTAGGCACTGAGAGGCAACACCTACTCAGGTTGTCCATCACTGGTGGCACTCACCTTGAAGCTGTGAGGCCACTGAAATATCTTGGTGCCTTACTTGCCCAGGACATGACATTTGGCCCCCATGTGGATGCCATAACAAAAACTCTTCAGGCATTTCCCTTTCCTCTAAAAGGAGGCTTGCCATGCCATTGCAGGCAGCACCTTAAAGGAGTAGTCCACCCAGAATGTGCAAAAAACATATGTTATGTAGAGTGTTTTGATATGTATGTTAAGGCCTAGTGTGTCCTTCCCTCTGTCTGCTATTTGAAGTTTTTCCTACATTGCCTGCTAGCTGTATAGTAGTTTTACGACCCCGGGGATCTCCATAACAAATAGTTTTATTGGCTTTCTTTCTCCTATGATGCCCCCTGTTTCATGTGTAGTGATGTGCCCTTAGATTTAGCTTGTGTACTGCTTTAAAATTAGCTTAGCAACATCAGAGCCTTGTAACTGTTCTTATCCAGGGAGCACAAATGTCAACAGTTAGTTTTCGGGTATTTGCTGAACTATCTAACTGGGGTTTCTGTAAGAAAACAGCTGCTAAGTAGCTCTAATTCATTATTTGTGCTTTTGGTGTTAAAATATTCCTGCTAGGTAGACCTGATGCACAGAGAAAACAAAAATCGTGAATTAGAGCTATTTAGTAGCTGTTGTCTTACAGAAACCCCAATTAGCTTGCTCTTAGGTATCTGCTAAACTAACTGTTGACATTTGTGCTCCCTGGATAAGAACAGTTACAAGGCTCTGCTGTTGCTAAACTAATTTTAAAGCAGTACACATGCTAAATCTAAGGGCATGGCTACATCACTGTCACATGAGACAGGGGGCATCGTAGGAGAAAGAAAGCCAATAAAACTATTTGTTATGGAGATCCCCAGGGGTTGTAAAACTACCACACAGCTAGCAAGCTAATTTAGGAAAAACTCCTAATAGCAGACAAAGGGAAGGGCACACTAGGATTTTACATGCATATCAAAACACTCTACATAACATATGTTTTCTGCACATTCTGGGTGGACTACTCCTTTAATGTCTGTATTCTTCTATGTTGCCCCATCCTACAGATCATTCACATGACTCAGAATGAAACAGGCTCAAAAGTTTGTATGATAAAATTGGTCACTTTGCAGCTGGTGCTCCCCACAGGGACCACCACAGTGGAGTGCTTTCAGATCTTGGATGTCCCTCTTTTGAAGCAAGACTGCAATATCCAATGCACTTCCTAACCTTCAAACTTGCTAGGCTTTCTACATTCTCTAGCCTCATGGGAATACTTAAGGATAAGCAACATGTGAGGCTCCTGTGCTCTGCTGCTAACCCATGACTGGAAATCCCTAGGGTGCGGACTGGATCCAGAATACTATCCTTTTCATTTGTGGCCCCTACCCAGTAGAACTCACTAGCCTGTGAAATTCTAAACTGCTCTACTACACTTTATTTAAAAAGAAGTTATAAGCCTACTCACTTGAGATGCGGAGTTCCCCCAGGAGTACATTCTGGGGCCCCTTCTATTTCCACTTTTTGTAAATTCACTTCCAGAAATCTGTAGAAGCACTGAATTAATATTAAATGTGGATGACACTGTCCTGTACTGCTCAGGTAGTGATGTTCAACAGTTACAAAAGCATCTTCAGGGGGGCTTTGATGCACTACACTCTTGATTTGGCTCACATAACTTAATGCTAAATTTACTCAAAACAAAATTAATGTGTTTTTCTAGCCCTAGGAAAAGTTGCACATTTGATTTTCCATTATTTGATAATACTGGTAATCCAATTGAAAAGATAACCACATTTAAATATCTTGGTTTAATTTTGGACCATCATTTAACATTTGAACAACATATTGTTAAGTTAATTGACAAATGACATCAACATTCGGGGATGCTTTACCACCATAAAAAATATTTGATATTAGACACCAGGATAATTTTTACCCAGTGTTTTCTATTTTCACTTCTAGATTATTTATTTTGAAATCTTGGGATTGTACCAGTGAGCGGATGCTTGTTAATTGGTTCCACATCAGTTAACAAGTACAGTGTGATACATAAACATTCAACTACAGAGTGGTTCAGTAGCTAATATACAAACACATGTTACAGTACAACAATACAGATAAAGTTCATGGTCACAGTATACTGAGGCATTGCACAATGAAAGCCCGTATCAAGGAGAGACAAAAATCAGTAGAGTAGACAGAGGAAGGAGAAGGGGAAGAAGATGGAGAGGCAATGGTGAGAGGAAGGGGTGGGTGGGGGTAGGAGGAGAAGGGGTAGGGGGTAGGGAAGACAGGTTGGAGCATGGCAGTGCCATGGAGAGGATGGATGGTGGGTCAGTAAAGCGCAAGGTTGGGGCTACCCAGTGAAACAGTGACAGGGTTAAGAAGAGCAAGAGGGTAAGTTCAGACTGCAGCAATGAGATTACTGACTTCAGGTGGGATTTAGTGGGGGCAGGCACAGGTACCCATGGTGAGAAGGTGTTGGCACAGTTTGTGTTTAAAAGAGCCAATCGTTGCTGCATCACAGATGTCCTGAGGTAGCAATATGAGAAACCCCACTGAGCCAAGGTAGTGCAGCACCTTGGCACATGGAATACCTGAGAGACAGTGTTTCTGGTTTGCTTCATGTTCAGAAAAGGGGTCAGTAGGTTCCATACTCCTGGTAGTAGAAGGTTTAAGGAGGCTTTTTTGGCAAGGAGACAGGTTTGGTACCTGATTCTTCCACTGAGCTATAGCCAGCCAGCCGTGATATAGAGATTACAGGTGTGTGTGAGTCTAGCAGCACCTGTGAGGAGACAGCAGGCTTCATACACTGCGGTTGAGATGTGGTGGAGAGCTGTGTCTGTTGCAGATCCGTAAATTACCAGCCCAAAATTGATGAGTGAGACAACTGAGCTATTGATAGTAATGCTCAGGGCTTCATGTGTGAGACAGTGCCTGTGCCGATATAGGATCCCGATTCTGGTATTGATGGCCCTTGCAGTAATGTCAATGTGCTCAGCCTACAATAGGGTGGAATCGATAGTGATGCCTAGGTATTTGAAGTGTTGAACAAGATTGTGGATCAATATTGTATTCTTTTTCCTCTGAGAAAATGTTAAATAAACTTAAGACTACCTATTACAATATTTTACATTTTGCAGCTGGGCTTCCTAGAGTAACTCACCATTGTACCCTTTATAGGTCATTAGTTTGTTTATCTTTGGCAGATTTATTTGACTTTAGATCCTTGATCTTCTTGCATAAAATTTGCCTGAGACTACTATCCACTAGTATTACTAGCTTGTTTCCTAATAATATTAATTCTACTTGTGCTAGGTCACAGAGCAGAAATTTGTTTCAGATACCACTCTTTTGTGTAGTTTTTGCACAAAATTCCTTACAGTTTAAGGGTATCAGATTGTACAAAAAAATTACCAAACAATATTGTAAATTGTTCTAAAATTTCTACTTTTAAAGGATACCTCAAAAATCCTTTACTGTCTGACTCCACCTGCAAATATTTTAATTAAATTGTTTTATTTATTTATTTAGCCATGTATATATTATTATGTCTAAAATGTTGTATTTTTCCGTGAACTGCTCTGGCTGCCAGTCAGGTGGAGGGTTCTCCTCAAACTGAGCTTGCTCATCTTTAAGGCCCTACACGGTCTTGTCCCTGGCTATTTGTTGGACCTTCTTACACCCACCACACCAGTCTGCTCCCTTCGCTCCTCCTCTAGGGGCCTCCTAGCGATTCCCAGGATGAGGTTAAAAACTGCAGATGATAGAGCTTTTAGTATCACCGGCCCCATCCTGTGGAATTCGCTTCTTCCAATTATTAGGGAGGCCTCTTCAGTTGAGGCATTCAAAGCCCGCTTCAAGACCCACCTGTTCTGTCAGCACTTCCCAGACTTACTCCTCTAGGCATTAATGTTAGTCTTTATTAGCTGCTGTTCAGCCTTTTGCTGTATTTCAACAATTATTATTAGCCTTCTGTTTTATATTTATGTTGGGTTTTATTTTTGTTTTATCTTTGCTATTGTTATGTGTATTTTGTATTTGTACAGTGCCCAGAGCCTCCGGGATTGGGCATCTAAAAAATAAAATTTGCCTTGCCTTATTTTTTGTAACTGGACATCTGTTAAAATGGACAAATTTTGCTCACAAGCCTTTCAGTGTAAAAAAAATGAAATGAAATGAAACTTGGGGTGAACTAATGCAAGTGCAAATGGTGGCATGTCACACATCTTACTAATACTTGGCTAAATTTAATATTCCAGAGTCTGGCCCCAGTTTTACTTCCATCCTACTGGGGGAGCTTGCACTCTGTACTATTGTTTTTGATTGTAAGTTGCTCTGCTGAATCTGTGGAATGTGTTTCTGTAACTTAGCACTAAAAGTTTATACCATTGTGCTTGAATTGTGACTAATATTTGTACTTTGTATGTAGTATTTTCTCTGCTGAAACTTTTTTTTACTCCTTTTTATTTTTTTCTTACTGTTTTTACTGTCTTGTCCTACTCTGTAATTTTTTGTAGGTTTATGGAATTGTTTGCAACTAAACCTGGGTTGCCTTTAAAAAAGACTTTCATGTATCGGTGGTCCTACCAAGTTATCAAAATTCACATACATAAATCAAGTCTAATATTATCATTACGAATACAGCAAATGAATGTATAGGAAATACAGCAAAAGGCTGAACAGCAGCTAATAGTGGAAGCACTACTGAAGGAGAGATTGGTGGAACATCTGGTTGTCAATGGACTACAGGACCCAAGGCAGCATGGTTTCACCAGGGGGAGGTCATGTCAGACCAACCTCGTTTAATTTTTTGACTGGGTGACTAGGGAGGTGGATCAGGGGAGGGCAGTGTACATGGCCTATCTGGACTTCAGCAAGGCCTTTGACACTGTGCCACATAGAAGACTATTATACAAACTGGGGAATATGGGTGGGCAGGACATTAGTGTGGTGGGTAGGTAACTGGCTGGGTGGCAGGACACAGAGGGTGGTGGAAATGGCTGTCACCCACAGAGGGAAGAGTGACCAGTGGGGTACCACAGGAATCAGTGCTAGGACCGATCCTATTCAACATCTTCATCAGTGACATTGCGCAGGACCTAGAAGGCAGAATTTCACTGTTCGCTGATGACACAAAGCTCTGTAACAGAGTAGACACACCAGAGGGTGTAGACAGAATGAGAAGGGATCTGCAGAAACTTGAAGAATGGTCAGGGGTTTGGCAGTTGAAATTCAATGCAAAGAAGTGCAAGATAATGCATATGAGGGCACAAAACCCAGGCACAATATATCAGTTGGGGGTGAGGATATAGCATGCACCAAGCAGGAAAGGGATCTTGGGGTTATCATCTCTGATGACCTCAAGGTAGGGAAACAGTGTGATAAGGCAGCAGGTAAAGCAAATAGGATGCTGGGATGTATAGGCAGGGCATCACCAGCAGGAAAAGGAGGTCATAATTCCACTATACAAGACACTAGTGAGGCCCCACCTGGAGTACAGTGTACAGTTCTGGAGACCATACCTACGTAAGGACATAGACAGGGTAGAGAAGGTTCAGAGGAGGGCAACAAAGATGGTGCATGGATTGCATCACAAGTCCTATGAAGACAGGTTGAAGGAACTAAAAATGTACTCCCTGGAGGAGAGGAGGGAGAGAGGGGATATGATAGAGACATGCAAGTATCTTACAGGGAGGAATGGGGTGCAGGAATACACTATTTTTAAGTGAAAAAGATGTTCCAGGACTAGAGGGCATGGGATGAAGTTGGAGGGAGGATGATTCAGAGGAAACGTGAGGAAGCATTTCTTCACAGAACGGGTGGTGGACAAGTGGAACACCCTGCCAGAGGAAGTGGTGGGGGCTGAAACAATCACGGGATTTAAGAATGCATGGGATAGACATAAAGGAATTCTGGAGATCAGGGGTAAGGGGCAACAGACTTCTAGGAAAACATGAACTGAACTTACAAGCTCAAATGGGCAGACTGGGTGAGCCATAGGCCCTTATCTGCCAACACTGTCTATGTAGCTATGTATTACTGTAAAGAATATAATCAGCTATGATTAGACTAAGCAGGTAATGCAATACATTCAACAAGTAATCACTTGATCCAAGACATACTGTAATGTCTGTTATTAGTCCCTTCACTCTCCAAAGAGCAACATGTCTACTGAATGCTGGACCCAAGATCACATTGATACAGCTAGTCCCAGATCCTAACCAGGCTAAGTGCTTTCAAATGACAATGCAGCTGCTGGATATTATTCTGTTTAAAACAGTACTGCCCCCTATGGTCATTTGGAAACAATCCCATTAATAAACAGGCATTTCATGCCTGACTCAACCTTTAAAAGAAAGCATCATGTGACATCAGTTATAAAATGGACAAGTCTGTTATTATTTCTCTCTCTGATGCAAAGTTGCTCCCCTTCTGAGAGGCAGAAAATCTGGATGGCTCTCCTTCTGAGATGCAGCTAACTTTATATCACTCTCCTTCTGATCTACTAATAACTGAGATCATACTACCTATAATGATGACTGTGGAGTGGAGGGTGAGTGGGCATGGCAAAACCATCTTAGACTGAACCACTGTACCTCTACTGATGTCCAGGCTCTTCATCAAGTTCAGTCACCACTTCTATCTCAACTGCAGGCACTCTGATTATTACCTGGGGGTTGTTTACAAAAAGGCAGCAAACTGTCCAAGTGTCAGGTCTAGCATAACTCATTGAGCTGGTGGTTCTCCAGTGAAGCTATCTACCAAATTCCTGAGGAACTGAGGAAGATCCCTGCACTGAAACATCGTCCATGGTGCCCAGATACACAGTAAGTCCATTGGCATCTGGGCATCTGGATAACAAAGGTTTACCCCCAACAGCAGGGCAGAATCATTCTTGGAAGACCAACACCAATGGAGTAATTAATACTTTCAGAGAGATCATCACAGTTTGGACCCTTGACCCACAAAGTTGTAGAAATGTGGTGACAGTAGGAGCCCCAGATGAATAAACAAGTTGTTGTTTGTCTTGAGAGTCTATTTCAGCTTTATTTACCTTTTCAAGGGTCCAAACAAAACTGGCAGGATCTAGTCCTCAGACAGAGCGGTCTAGAAGGATCAGAACTATCCCATGAAGAAGCAAATCATTTGGGTTAAAACTTGATGGAATCAAGACATGTGCCATCTCTTCAATGGAAGTCCCTAACATGGGATCTGGTGCCCCGTTTCAGGAATGTCACAGCCTCATGAATATACAATGTGACCAAATTGTCCCAAAGTCCTTCAAGGTCCCAAAAAGAACTGGTGCCACTATCTCCAAAATGCAGTACTTCATTGTACCCACAAATCACATTCATTTCACATGGCCACCATGTTGCAGATCTTCCAATTGCCAGTTATAGCATCTAATCTGATACGAACCCACACATTGTGACATCCCTCCTCACTGGCCAGCTCTTCCAACCAAGGTGGGGGGTTGGGAGATAGTCCAAAGGTGACTTCCTAGTCTAGGGGTATTCAGATGATAACCGCATACCAGTGGTCATCCCTTCTTGCAGTTCTGAGTCTGCATTTATTTATTTAGTTAAGTTATTGTTGACCGAGAAAGGAGGGCTAAGCAAGTCTACCTACTTTTAGTCTAGTCCTGAGGCAGAAGAGATACAGATGAAACCAACTGAAATTGAACTGGATTAAGCTGTTGTTGCTTCACATCCAGTAGGTATATTCACTAGAGCACCATGTGTTTAAGTTCCTGTGCCACCCTGGTAGAGTTACTCTGCACTAAAGGACTGTGTACCTTGTTGGGAGGTCCCACTGGCATATTTAGCCATTTCCTCATCACCAAATTTTTAACTCCACCTCACTCATGAGGGCCCATGCCCATTCAATTTTCTTCTCTCGGTACCAGGAACAAATGGCACCACCGTGTTTGGTCAAAAAGTAGATTACATTTGCACCACACTATACACATATCCTGACAAGGCACCTTAAGCTAGTAACAACAATTGAATTACATTTTAAACAGAAACTTCATTTACATACATGCTTCAGTTAAGTTTTAAACTCTGTCCCTTTTTACTATTCACAGAAAATAACATGGGACATAAGATGTCACATTTACTTGTTTGCAGAACACTAACATTTATTTACATGGCACAGTTCTGAACTAGAGCTGGGCAGAGCATTCTGGGAAGAATCAGACCCTTCCCCTCCAATCTGCTGCATAACCATAGATTTGGCTAAATATGGACTCAGCCAATTGAGTCCAGATTAGAGATGCAACAAATTTAAATTTTGCTGGCGAAGTGCCCACATAGTGGGCACTTCACATTGTCACTCCACTACATGAAGTGGCCAATGCAAAAGGCTCACTTAACCATGTAATTATTACTTTGGGTTGTCATTCCACCTTAACGCGAAGTAAGGTGAAGTGGCAACAATACTGGCAGCCCCTCATACACACAGTCACTAGAATTAATGTGCATCTCTAAAATACTCATGTCTTGTGTCCAGAAAACTCCCCAGTGCTGATGAAGTGAAATGAGAGCACAAGAAATGCAAAGTCTCCCAGAATTAATGCTGCACTCCGTCATGCACGCAGTGGTCACACACACTCACCAGAATTAATGGGTTCCAGATGGTAACATCATGGAACAAAAGAAAGTGGTCAAAAATAAACTGGCAAAAACAGTGTCACCATCAATATTGGCAGCACAAAATGTAGCATCCCAGAACAATGCAGGCCACATGACAAGCAGATAGCAAACAACATCCACCGCATGGAGACACTGCACTGGAACACACAGCAGCAGGCACCCATGCACAGGAACAGCACAGAGGTGCAGGGAGATGGAACAGGGCAGGGTGCAACCATCACTGTGGGATGCAGGCCACTGGACACCTACCATGACAATCTAATGGTACAGGTATCCACATGGTGGGGTACCCCCACCCAGAATGCCGAATGATGGAGACAGTGCACCGGGGTAACCACTGGAGGACAGGTGGATCATGGCCACCATGTGGATGGCCGTGCATAAGGCAAGTGGCCAGGTGCACAAGCCAGCATGCCATCTCCCCCGCCCTGTGTGTTGTGTGTGTTGCTGTTCCATCTCCCTGCACCCCTGTGCTGTTCCTGTACACTGGTGCCTGCTGCTGTGTGTTCCAGTGCAGTGTCTCCATGTGGTGGATGTTGTTTGCTACCTGCATGTTGAGTGGCCTGCATTGTTCTGGCACACTACATTTTTTGCTGCCAATATTGATGGTGACACTGTTTTTGCCGCTTTATTTTTGCCCACTTTATTTTGTTCCGTGCTGTTACTGACTGGATCCAAATTAATGTGCATCCCCAAAATGTTACTGTCTTGTGTCCAGAAAATTCCCCAGTGCTGACTAAGTGAAATGAGAGCGTAAGAAGAAATGCAAAGTCTCCCTGAATTAATGGTGTACTGCAAATGCACAGACAGATTAAGATTGCACTGTGCACTGAAGAGATGCAGATGCAAAGGCACAACAACACCTAACCAGTGCCCACAAGTCATAAATCCAAATCTGGAAAAGAATACCTTTTGCCAGATGGGAGGGGGTAACAGTCCACTACCAGTAAAGATACCACAAAGCAATATAAAAAAATTCATGCAGGTGTGGTGGATAGCAGGTTCACACTGCTGCAATTATTCTGTGGCACAATAAAAGGTGTCTGATTTAATGGCATGCACACACACACACACACACACACACACTCACACACACACTACAAGTAATGTGTAGCAAATTGAAAACCTTTAGTAATAGATTCAAATGTTTTAAACAAACTGAAGTTATACACTGCTGCACCTCAACAATCAACAAAAAAAGTCAAGAATTACTGAAAATATTACTTTGTGTACATTAACACAGTTATACAAGAAAAATATAACCAAAACAGAAAGACTGCCTTTTTCTCCCAATCTACCTACACCACAAATATGCCCCCCCAAAGCACTCTTCACAGTACACAGACTGACTGTTCTAAATTAACATTAAAAATCCACATGCAAACAATAAACACTTGATGATCTGAGTACAGGAGGGTTTCCTACAATCGATCTACTAAATTCTGAGCAAAAAATAGCTCAAAAAGGCTTTTTTTAACAGCTTTTAGAGGATTTGAATCGCAGACCTCTCAGAGGAAACTGTCTCCATCTTCCACTACACACACACTACACAGAACTGAGGCTGTACAGAACAATCTAGAGTCCATGTGACCTGCAATCCCAGGAAGCACTGCAAAATTCATTTTTGGCACTCAAAAACAAGGCGAAGTACATTGATTAACATAGACACATACATAGACAGTGTCGGCAGATAAGAGCCTATGGCCCATCCAGTCTGCCCATTTGAGCTTGTAAGTTCAGTTTATGTTTTCCTAGAAGTTTGTTGCCCCTTGCCCCTGACCTCCAGAATTCCTTTATGTCTATCCCATGCATTCTTAAATCCCTTGATTGTTTCAGCCCCCACCACTTCCTCTGGCAGGGTGTTCCACTTGTCCACCACCCGCTCTGTGAAGAAATTCTTCCTCACGCTTTCCTGTGAATCGCCTCCTCCTCCAACTTCATCCCATTCTCTAGTCCTGGAACATCTTTTTCACTTAAAATAGTGTATTCCTGCACCCTGTTCCTCCCTGTAAGATACTTGTATGTCTCTATCATATCCCCTCTCTCCCTCCTCTCCTCCAGGGAGTACATATTCAATTCCTTCAACCTGTCCTCATAGGACTTGTGATGCAATCCATGTACCATCTTTGTTGCCATCCTCTGAACCTTCTCGACCCTGTCTATGTCCTTACATAGGTAAGATCTCCAGAACTGTACAATGTACTCCAGGTGGGGCCTCACTAGTGTCTTGTATAGTGGAATTATGACCTCCCTTTTCCTGCTGGTGATGCCCCTGCCTATGCATCCCAGCATCCTATTTGCTTTACCTGCTGCCTTGTCACACTGTTTCCCTACGTTGTGGTCATCAGAGATGATAACCCCAAGATCCCTTTCCTGCTTGGTGCATGCTATATCCTCACCCCCAAACTGATATATTGTGCCCGGGTTTTTGTGCCCCATATGCATTAACTTGCATTTCTTTGCATTGAATTTCAACTGCCAAATGCCTGACCATTCTTCAGGTTTCTGCAGGTCCCTTCTCATTCTGTCTACACCCTCTGGTGTGTCTACTCTGTTACAGAGCTCTGTGTCATCAGTGAACAGTGAAATTCTGCCTTCTAGGTCCTGTGCAATGTCACTGATGAAGATGTTAAATAAGACCGGTCCCAGCACTGATCCCTGTGGTACCCCACTGGTCACTCTTCCGTCTGTGGAGTGACAGCCATTTACCACCACCCTCTGTTTCCTGCCACCCAGACAGTTACCTACCCACCGCACTACTGTTCTGCCCACACCCATATTCCCCAGTTTGTGTAATAGTCTTCTATGTGGCACAGTGTCAAAGGCCTTGCTGAAGTCCAGATAGGCCATGTCCACTGCCCTCCCCAATCCACCTCCCTAGTCACCCAGTCAAAAAATTCAACGAGATTGGTCTGACATGACCTCCCCCTGCTGAAACCATGCTGCCTTGGGTCCTGTAGTCCACTGACAACCAGATGTTCCACCAATCTCTCCTGTAGTAGTGCTTCCATGATCTTCCCCACTACCGAGGTGGAGGCTGGTCTTTAGTTCACCGCTTTCTCTTTGTTCCCACTTTTGTATAAGGGGACTACATCTGCTGTCCTCTAGTCTTTGGGTACCTCCCCTGTTTCTAGTGATCGGCTAAACAGGATAGCCAGAGGTTCAGCCACCACCTTTCTTAGTTCTTTAAGGATCCTGGGGTGCTCCCCATCTGGCCCCATTGTTTTATCAACTCTTATTACTTCCAGTTCATTCAGGACCCTTTCTCGTGTAAAGGGACTTGTGTCCATTTCTGCACCATTCCCACCCCTTGTACTCCCTTCAGACCCATTACCTCCTCTTCCTTAGTAAAGACTGAGCAGAAATACCTGTTCAATATGTCAGCTTTACTGCTGTCATTCTTCACGTGGCTCCATCCTCCCCTTCAGTCTCACTATCCCTCCTTGCCGTTCTTTTTCACTTATGTACCTGTAAAAGGTTTTGTCCTCTACCCACTGATTTTGCAATGTGTTCTTCTGTCTGAGCTTGCTTTCTTACTGACATCCCTGCATCCCTTTGCTTCTCCTGGTACTTCTCCTATCCCCTTCTGCCTGTGTCTTTTGTATTGCCTGAATGCAATCTCTTTGGCTTTCACTTTCTTTGCTAGCTCTTTGAAAACCATAATGGTCTCCTCTTCCTTTTCCTTTTGCTAACCTGCTTAATGCATAATTCTGTTGCTTTTGTAATCCCCATTTTAAATACTGCCCACTGTTCCTCAACCCCTGATTCCTGTCCCATTCCCCGTAATGCCTCTTTCAAGTATCTCCCCATTTTCCCAAAGTCTGCACCCCTAAAATCTAGGATACATGTTTTTATGTGGTTTGGTTCTGCTCTTTCTGTGATTTCAAACCACAATGACTGGTGGTCACTGTTCCCCAGGTGCTCCCCCACTGTTACCCCCATCACACTGTCCCTGTTTGTGAGCACAAGGTCCAGTATTGCCTTCTGCCGAGTTAGTTCCATGACCAGTTGCTTGAGGAAGACACTCTGAAGGGAGTCCAGGATAAATCTGCTCCTAGTTGATGCTGCTGGGATGCTCCAGTCCACGTCTGGAATATTGAAGTCTCCAACCAGTACTACCTCACTCTTGTCTGCCATCCTTTGGATGGCTAGCATCAGCTCCCTATCTATTTCTTCCTCCTGGGCTGGTGGTCTATAGACCACACTTGTGCAGATGGCTGGCCCCATTTTCCTTTCCAGCTTAACCCACAATTTCAATGTACTTCACCTTAAAATTGGTGGAAAAGTGGGTTGGGGAAGGCAGAATAATGTGAAGTCATTGTTTTCAATGAACTTCGCATTCCCCATTATGAGGTGAAGTACTCTGCTTCACATTGCGGAGTACTTTGCAGATTCCACGTTACACCATGGATCACTTTGCGGAGTGAATTTTGGCCACTTCACCCACCACTTGTCCAGATCTGAGTCCATGGTTAAGCATAAAATTTTGCTTTTGTCACTCTCTCTCACCTCTCACTACTACCCTCCTCCTGTGGCTGTGACTGGGGTGTTGTGTGTGCTGCTGTCAGCTGGTGCACCATAGTGTGGTTGAGCAAGTGTCGTATGGTTAGTGCTGGGTCAGTGGATAGGTGGCACAGTCACACTGGGGGAAGTGCCAACACGCCACACTCTGTGTAGAGTGTCTGCATGGGCAGCCGGCAGCATACTGCAAATTGAAAGGTTCTGTGGTGAAGGTGTCATGTGACACACTGTCTGAGAGTACTGTATTTCCTTGAATAGTAGCCTCCCACTAAAAGAAGCCACTCTCTAACAGAAGCTACATCAACATGATGCATTTTCTAACAGGAGCTACCCTCCATTAGAAATCATGGCTACTAAAAGAATCGTGTTTAGGTTTTCTCCCCAGGCAAATGTAAAGTGCTTACCCTTGCTATTGTACTCTACACTCTGTTGTCAAGCAGTCTCCATTCCCTTTTGTGTCAAACACTCACACACAGGGCTGCTGCTCAAAGCCTTTTTTTTATGGCAGTTGAGATATGACACCTGAAGGTGTTTCAAACTAGCAGTCTTTGCTCAAAACAGATGCTGCCCCACGCTCTGTCCAACCATTTGAGCATCAGCTGCTCATTCATCCACTCATTTTCTGAAATTCCAGTTATCACTCAACGGATAGTACTTAGCTCCTTAGGAATCATTTTCTCCTTTAGGACAACAAATGGGGGCAACTTTCTTCTATCTGCCAGGGCAGCTAAACATACTGTCACCCTTTGTTTTTCATGTACGGTTGTCATAAAGGGCACAGACTTGATACCATTGTGGTCAGTGGTGTGGTTCCAGGCATGTTAGCCCAAATCGCTGTCCCATCCATATTGCCTATAATGTCAACTTTATTTTTCTAGCTTTCATTTGCCTTGCAGAAAATCAGATGAAATCTACCACATTTGGGTAACTTCTGTCCCACTGCAGTATGCTGCCTTATGGTAAATCCCCATCTCCATAAAAATGTTCATGGCTGGCTTTAAATGCTGGGTCTTGTATCAGAGATACAGCCTTTATTATCACAGTTTTGCTTGTAACTCACAGATGTTGATCCCATTGCAAAGAGATAAAGGTTTTGAGTGTGTGCCCAAATTCGACGATATTGACATTTATGGCCACCACCTTCCAGCATCGTCTCTTACTTGTGCCAGCAGACCCAGCAATTGAAAGATTCTCCTCCTCCTGGGCCTGTTTTTGCACCATTCCTTAAATTGTTTCTTGGCAATTCTTAAAGAAAGAGCAGCAGGACGGTTCCTTTCAAGCCCAGCATGTTTAACATTCATTATTTTATAATCTAAATTGTAGGATTTAGGTTTTGAAATCTTCACGGTCTGTCAGTTTTGGTCTTTGACAACAGTGATGTGACAGTCAGACAGCTGTTAACTGGTGTTTAAATAGAGGCCACCCTTCAGTGGGAGCTACACTCTTATTAAAGCTGTGGTTCAAAACACCTGATCATAAATAGAAGCCATGGCATCAATTCGAGGAGACACGGTATACTGTATATAGCCCTGTTTTGTTACACAATGTACAGAGAGAGAGAGAGAGAGAGAGACAGTGAGTAGGGGGGCAGAGAGACAGAGCATGAACAGATCAGTCTGAGCAGGTGTGACAGACAGGGGGCTGAAAAGAAAATACTGGCTGACAAGAAAAAGAAGAAAACATTACAAAACAATACTGCCTAAACAATTCCTCTAAACCCCCCAAAACAGAAGGGGTTGTTGCTGAGTGCAAGCTTTACTGCTAGATGTAGAGCAGGCCCAGAAAGCATTGCCTGCATGTCAGTACAACTGTTGTGGCTACTATTCTGCAGTAAAAAGGATTACACGAAAGAAGCAAGAGACTAGAGAGACAGACACACTGGAGAAGAAAAAAAGACAGATTAGAAACAGAGAGACAGTGTGTTTGGTGGCTGGATGGCTGCCTGACTCTGGTGTTTCAACACAAAATATATAGTACAGACAAATTAAATACAGATTAAAGAAAAAGAAGCAAAGAGATTGAGTGTGAGAGGGTAAAATAAGATAGTGTGCCGACTGCTCAGTGCCTGCCTAAAACAGACTTGGCAGCGTAGAGACCCTTACAGAAATAGGTGTGCTTAATTGTGCAATGTTTTCATGTGGTTTGCATACACAAGGTGAACCTAAGCAAACCAAGTCTGAAAAGCAAATCAGGTTTGCATGCTGCAAGCTTGACATGTGTGCAGCAGGAAAGCTAGTGTGAACATCTTCCAAAAATCCCACCAGGTTTGCATGTTGCACGCTTGACATGAGTGCAACAGTTAAGCTGTTGTGATCATTTAAAAATCACATCAGGTACACATGTTGCACACTTGTCATGTGTGCAGCAACTACGCTGGTGCAAATCTCATCTAAAAAACACATCAGTTTCTATTGATCATACTACTGCTGGCAATTAGAATCATTAAAATAAATTTTTCATTGATTTCCCATTAAAATTAGGTAAACTTATTAATTGTGATCCTTTTGCAAGTTGTTTAATGGTTTTTGATTTTTGTAAAATTGCCATTAATTTGTAAAATATTGTTTGCTTACTGTGTTAAATGCCTAGGGTATAGTCAGCCAACACCCCCCATTCCAGATGTGCAAAGAGGGGCCTCTGTGTTGTGAAGCCTGACTTATTTGTTTTGGGCCATGCAACTCCCCTTATGCATATTTATTACTACAAACATATTTTTCCATGACTGTTTTGGCTCACTTACTTTCCCTTTGTCATTCTGTATGGAGCATATACACTATGGCCATGCTCAACACACTGTTTGTGCTAAGTAGGGTCTTGGAAGCATGCACAATACCTAACATTTTGTCACTGAAATGAGGGACATGGACACTCAAAATGAGGGACAATGACACAAATCCTCATGATGATCAGGACACATCCTGAAACATGGAAATACAGTACCTCAGAACACAGTGGAAACCATTGTATTTACTTGTACTGATACTAGCACTTGAGAATGAATATCTACAATAAAGCAAAGGTGCCATTTAGTTAGGGCAGAGGGGGCAGTTGCCCCCCCCCCGCATTTGTGCCTAGGTTGTTCTTGTGGTGTGGCAATAATGGCATTAAATTTGGATTTAATCTTCTGCACAATAAGTGCCCTCCTGGCCTGTGTGCTCTCACACTTCAGGTGCTCTCCTGACTCAATCGTGTCTGTGTTGTGTTTTCCACTTTCTCCACCTATTAGGAGTGATGCCATCACATGTGACATGGAGGAGCTCCAGCCAAGTAAGTGCACATAAGTCATGCGAGTGTGGCACTGTCTTTCCCTCCACAGAGTAGACAGGCTGCACACTACAGATTGGAGGAGTCAGTGAGCACTGAACTCTCAAAAGCAGTGTTGGAGTGGCATATTTTTGTTGGTCTACTCTTAGTTAGTCTCCATCTGCCCTGGTGGTCGAAGGGGCAGAGGGTGAGCTAGAAGCTAACTTGAGACTAGGCTACCTATTTATTCTACTAGGCTTGCCTCACAAAAAGAACAGTACAGGCCCCCCATGGACACAAGCTAGGCCTAGCAGCAGCAGTGACAGTGGTGTGGTGTGGGTGGCCTTCATAGGCCTTGATCAGTGCAATGTGTCAGCAGCCAAGCAAGACGCAAGCAACACAGTTTGGGTGGGTTCGGTTGGTGAGGTGACTTGGTCATGGGCAACACTGGGGACTTGGGATGGTCGGTTCTAGCATCCAGCTTCTGGCAGAAGGACAAAGAAGGAGCAGACTGAAAACTGGGCTTGTGGCACACAGGTCCAGGCTGCAGGTTCAGGTCAGATGGCTGCGTAAGTAAAAGTAAATAATTGTTTTTACAGGGGGATTGGGGAAGGAGGAAAGACTGAAATATTGATGTGTTTTTCACATTTCTGCACCTTTGGGTGGCTTCACGACCCGTGTGGGATGGGTATTGAATGGAATGGAGTTGGGGAGAGAAATTGGGACAAAGTTGTTTTTTTTTGGGGCGGGGGTCAGAACTTCAGCCAGAAAAAAAATTGGTTAGTAACTGTGTGAGTTTAAGCCCAAATCTTATGCACTGCTCCGGGGTATAGACAGATGAATCTTATACATTTGAATTTTTCCTGATTTGCATATCACTTTTCAGTCACTGCAAATAAATTTGACCTTTTAGAGATGTTCTAGACATTCTAGAGCTTGCCACCTAGAGGCTAGCTAGCACTTGGCCTCCACTGGTTGTTAGCTCCCCCTGCTGAAATCGGAAATGGTGCCCCTGCCATAAAGTCTAAATTTATAGGACATCCTCTGTATGAGCAGCATATTTTCCACGACGGATGGATGAGAAGCAGAGAAGTTTTCAGGGGTAAAATGAGGGCTGTCCCTTGCATTCAGAGACAGTTGAGGGGTATGCACAGACTATTGGAGCCCTGCTACAGTCAGACTTACGGTCCCCCCCAGTGAAGATGACCTCCACATCCCCATGCTCAGGCACATTATGGCATAGAGAAAGGGAGACTGCAGAGGTGTGCACCATTAAAATGAATGGGGGTATTTTTTATTACTATTTTATACATTAATGATTGAGGGTTAAAGATTAATGAAGGCCAGTGCTCGACTAACAAGGACATTGTTAGTAAAACAGTGGCCTTCATAATTTTCCAACTCACCATCATACTGTATAAAATTGTAATGAAAAATAACTCCATTCATTTCAAGGGGTACGCCCCTGCATTCTGACCCATAGACATCATCTCTTAAAGACTCCTGCCTCTGTAGTACTCAGGTAAGAGACTCTTGACTTATATCTATACATGGTGGGTTGTCTGAAGCAGCATGGCCTCACCCGCTACAGTGTGTGTGCATGAGGGGTGGGACTGGCCATGTGGGGGGGGGGTGTCAAGTTATTGTTGCTACTTTTGTGTTTGCCCCTTAGAGTCTGTTTGCATGGAAGCATTCAAAACTATGGAGAGAAAATAGTAGGAATACAGGCCAGACAGAAGTAATTAAGTAGTTTTATGGGTAAGTGTGTGTATTGGGGTGGGAAGAACCACATGTTTCCCTTGGTTTGAGTGCTACAGTTCAGCTGTGCAACTGAGATAAGGGGGGGACAAGAAAATGAAAAAGTATAACTGTGGCTATAAGCATGCTGCATGTGTGCAGATGTATGCAGATTTGTATTGAAGAACAAATAAGCCATATGGGTGCAGGAAGTATAGCTTAGTGGTTAAAGGCATGGAAGTGCAAACCAGGAGACTTGGAGACCTGGGTTTGAATCTTATCAACCCCACTTGTATATTGTGTGAGCCTGAGCAAGTCATTTAACTTTTATGTGTGCAGTATCAAAGACCACTTGCTTTTTGCATGCATGCCACATGCATGCAGTCTGTTCAAATATAGCATGAAAATCATGCCTTCCACACTTGCTTGCTGCATGCTTGCCACATGCATGCAGTCGGTTCCAATTTAACATTTAAATCATGCTTGCAGCATGCATATCACACAGGTATTTTTATGTGCGCAGCAGGAAAACATTTCATATAATTGTTTCTGTAAGGGGAAAGGCTGAGTGAGAGAGAGAAAAAGAGATTGTCAGGGTGGAGTGGTGGGCCAGATACATGGGCACTGCAGGCTGTCAAAAAGAACTATCTACATTCAAAGCATCAGGGTGTTTGTTGCTGTTTTGTTCTCCAGGTTGTTCACCTGAATAAATTACCACTTACTGTACACATCTGACAGTAGTTCTCTATTTACTTTTATGTGGTTTTCTTCAGTTGTTCTGCCAAACAAAAAGACAGAGAGATCAGTGATACCCATGCCTTGTGCCTGTCTGTAGCCTGCTGTAAAAAAAACACTGAAACTTGACAGCAAAAGTGATAAGAGAGAGACTAAGTGAGGGAAAAAAGAGACCAGACAGTGAGTGTAGGATTCTGGTACAGATGGCTATGGGCTGCTAGTTGCCAATAAAATAAACCAAGCACAGTGGTGCCATGCCCTGAGCCTGCCTACAGGCTACGGTAAAACAAATACTAAGATTTGGCAGCAAAAGTGATGAGAGAGACTGAGTGAGAGAGAAAAAGAGACAAGACAGTGAGGTTGAGGTGCTGGGCTGGATGTCTGGAGGATGCAGATTGCCAAGAAAAATAATATACAATCTGCACAGTAGTGCCCATGCCCTGTGGCTGCCTACAGGCTGCAGTAAAAAAATGAATATTACTGGGACTTTGCAGCAAAAGTGATAAGAGGGAGAGAGCCTGTGTAAGAAAAAACAAGACTAAAAGCATTCTTCATTGTTGTCATCCTTTAATGAGACAGTACTCAACTGTACTAGACAACACTAGTGCCTCTTGCATTACCTATAATAGAAGTGTCATCATTAATCATTATCCCTACACTACCTAATCATTTATCATCACCACCTTAGCAGTGTGCTCAGGATAAATAAACATCTGCATCACCAATTTAAATTTCAGGCTTTATAGTTATTATAGAAGCATGACATTGTTAAGTTGCTGAACAGACACTGAACAGTAGCACTAGGAGTTGCTCCTGTCTTCTCCTCTGAACTTGGAAGGAAGTGGTGGTGGCCATCACTGTGTGCTGTCACTGTGTACAACTGGGAGCTAGCCTGTAGGGGATTGGAATCAGGGCACTGGAGAGTGGGACTATGGAGGGCTTTTTATGTTGTATACAGTAGAAAAAAATGGATGAAAGTGTTCAGACTAATATTAGTTCTTTTGAGTCACAGTTAGGCACTGCAGCTTTAGATTACTAAAAGGGAGTGTCTACTGGGGCCAGGTTAAGCAACTGTCCTTGTGCACACAGACAAAAACTGATTCGGGTAATGCCATATTTTCAATTTCCAAGTAAGTGCCTGAATCCAGGATAGGTCCTACATCTGTTGGTTCAGTCCCAATAAAAAGTCTGTTTAGTTAAAACTAAAGGGTTGGTGGGTACAGTGGCTAACACCCACAGAAGCACTCCTAGGTATGGAACAATTGCATACTATGCTACTGCTAGTCTGTCATAAGCAACATCTGATTCCTCTGAGACCGAGCCCAGTGAAGGTAAAAATAAAGATGATTAAGACAGTGTCTGGGCACAAGGTATACTGGAGGAGGACAAGGAGATGGAAATTGCAAATGATGAAAAAGTGGAAGCAATTGTTTCTATGGTTCAGTAGGAAGAAAGTGGGTTACATGAATGGAATAAAGCACAATAGGAACAGGCCCTGAAATAGTCTAGTAAATAAAACTGAAAAGTTTACTGAGCTGCAGTGCCTACTTGGCAAAAAAAAAACTAATAAGATATAATCTTTTGCTTGGTCATAATTTTCCATTAGTGCTTTAAATAAGTTGGTAGGAAAATGTTCTATATGTTAACAGACAGTCAGCAGAGATAAAAAGAAAGGAGCGTTGATAACTTTAGCACTGAAAAGGTACTTAGATTTGATAACATGAATGAGAAATCCATTTTTGAGAATAGAAGAGATAGTGACAGTGATGATAACTCACTGCACTCAGGGCTAACATTGATAGATGATAGCAATGGCAGCCCCAACAGCAATACAGAAACATCTCCAGCACTTCTTCCATTCAAATGACTACCAGAGTTGCTGATAATGGCCATGTGTTCAAAAGCCTCCCCTTCAAGGAAACACATTAACATCTCAGAAACATATGAACGTAAAGCCAAATATCCCCCAACCCACCCTGCTGATTTTATAATGAAGTAAATTTTAGAGATGATAACCATTTACTTGTTACCATACAATGTGCTTGAATTTGAAAGATTTAGTTGGCTCCTTGAGTAACTTGAACCTTGATATAATATACCATCAAGTAAATATTTCTCCCCAGCAGGGATTCCAGATCTGCACAATTTTGTCTGCAAAAAAACTCAGATGGGTTTTTGCCAGTGCTATATGGAGGGTGGTACATCTCACAACAGATATCAGAACAAGCTGTCAGCCTGAACCCCCAATGTTTAACACAACACATTGGGCATGTTTTGCTGATAAATCTTGTGGGGGCAGTGAAATGCAGTTTACTGTTCTAAGAATGTTTTATTTACCATCTGAGCACAACTCACGCAACATCAATGAGGAGCTCAACCAACCAATATAGCAATAGCTCACATCACAGGGACTGCCAGTTGGCTTTACAGTTGCAGATAATGTGTCAAACATTAGGAAGGCCTTGGAAGGGGGGGACTTTGCTTATATGTGCTGCTTTGTACATTGCTTAAATTTAATAGTTCAGTTTTCTTGATGAAGATAGGAATGTTAAGGCTCTTGTTAGCACTGGGAAAAGAATATGCACTCATTTCAATCACTCAAGCAAAGACCATCACTTATTTGGAAACATTAGAGAAGGAGCACAAATTACCTTTGCACAAACTTATCCAAGAAATTTCTACTAGGTAAAGGTTGACCTTTCTTATGTTTCAAAGACTGCTAGAACAAAAGAATGTAGTACACCTTGGAAAATAAAATTGGTGATGCAGACATTTATATTACTGTACTGCAATGGGCCATGTTGAAGACTACAATTTTAATTCTCCAGCCTAAAGGTTAAGGGCACTGAGCTGTAAACCTGAAGACCTGGCTTTGAATCCTATCAGCCCCACTTGCTAACTGTGTGACCCTGAGCAAGTCACTTAACTTCCTTGTGCACCCAGGTCACACCTGGAAACAGACTGCAGCTTAGTGTGCCTTTATTGGTTAAACAATTTCAAATTTTACCTTCTCCCTTTCCCTTTCCAAAAATTACCAGAGAGGTGAGTACAAACGCAGCAATTCTGAGCCAGGCGATACCCTTAATAAAAATGTTAAAATACTACTTGAATCTGATATGGGACAACTTGGAGAATGCAGACAGTTCTATCCCACATATTGCCACTGCTGACACAAACAAGTTGCCCGCCACAACAGATCTGACCAAGTGTATGATCAAAAAATTGAAGAAGATGAAAATTATGCAAAATGTTTCAGTAACAGTAGATCTTCAAGAGTATCTATTGCTGCAGGTCATTACTCATGGATAACAGCCACATGTGTCATTTCCCCTGGATGAATTCTCAGCAGTTGACCCTGGATCTCCCTATGCACTACCATATGATGTGTACCTGGCAGGTATAAAGGGAGGGTCCCAGCTACTCCTCAGTTCTTTCCCATCCTGGCGATTGAATGTAAAAACATATCCTAGGCCTCCAATGGGAACCAAGGAGGGAAATCAAGGCAGCAGCTTGTGGAGTCATAAAAGACAGGAGCATGGAATCCTTCTAAAGTAACAGCAAGGGGGAAGGAGGGCGGGGTTGCATGACCTGCTGCAAGAGATACTCTCAGCTCTATTGTTACGGTAAGTTCTTACACAACCATGCTATCTTCTTTGAGGCAATCTCTTGCAGCAGGTCATTACTCATGGGAAGATACCCAAGCAGTTATACTCAGTGGGAGGAGGAAATGAATTATCCGGACTTAGGACAGGAGGCTTTATAGGAAGGCCCATCCAAAAATGGTCCACTTCTTAGAAGCAATGTCTATACTGTAATGCTTGTTGAAGGTATGTACAGTAGACCACATGGTGGCTTCGCAAATATCCAAGGCAGAAATGCCCCGGAAACATGCCATAGAGGCAGCTATGCCTCTGGCAGAAAGGGATCTTACAACCCCTGTGAGAGGTTTTTCGTATTTTACATAGGTAAACATAATGCAGTTGGCCAACCATGTGGACAGGCACTGCTTTGAAACACTAATGCCCTGGTCTCCAGGGGTGAAAGAAACAAAACATTGCTCAGTTTTTTGCAACTGTGAAGTGTGGAGAAGGTAAATGCTCAATGTTCTATGTACATTGAGAGCATGAAGCAGGGCTTTCCCTGAATTCATAGGCTCTGCAAAGTACACTGGTAATTGAATGGTCTGATTTAAAATAAACTCAGAAACAGCCTTTGGCAAAAATAACGGGTTTGTACATAAAGAAACCCAGTCACTATGAAATTGCAGGTATTGAGGTTTGCACATTAGTGCATGTAACTCTGAGACATGTCTGCCTGACGTAATGGCAACTAAAAACATAGTTTTTCAAGAAAGATAATGCAGATTGCTGGATTCAGTGGGCTCAAATGGACTCGTAGTCAATTTTTCAAGAACAAAATTCAAATTCCACACTGGGACTGGATCCCAGATAGGGGGATGCAGGTGCAGAATACCTTTTGGTTCAGATCAAAAGTAACTGGGACAAGTGGATGTTGCCCACAGGTAAATAGAATGCGGCAATGACCAAAAGGTGGACTTTCACTTAGGAATATTTCAGTCCACCCTCCGACAAGGAGAGCAAATAATCTAAGATGCACTGAAGGGAACACTCATAAGGATCTAAGTCCAGTGTAGATGCTCAAATAGAGAAGTGTTTCCACTTTATGGAATAGAAAGACTGAGTACATGGCTTCCTAGGAGCCCTGAGAACTTCCACCACCTTTGGGGACACCCAGAAGCATGAGATAAGTATGTCCTCAGGAGCCAGGTGTGCAGATGGAGGGAGCGAAGGTCCTGGTTTAGCAGGGAGCCTTGTGCTTGGGACAGTAAAGCCTGGCAAATTGGAAGAGGTATGGGATCTAATTCTGAGAGCTGTAGAAGTAGAGGGAACCAAATCTGTCTTGGCCAGAATGGCGCTATGAAAATCTTAGACTCCACATTCTGAACCAATTTGAGCAGTACTCTCTGAATGAGCGGAAAGGGCGAGAAGACATAAAGAAATCTTCCTGTGCAGGAAAGAGATAATGCGTCCCACCACACAGTTCCAGGACCTTGCATGAGAGAGCAGTAAAGCGGCAGTTTTGCTTTTTGCAGAGAGGCAAATAGGTCCAACTCCGGTCAGCCCCACAGGTGGAAGATGTCATTGAGAATGTCAGATAAGATTTCCCACTTGTGGGCCTGGGCAGTGGATCTGCTCAGGACATTTGCCAGGGTGTTGGACACCCCGAGAATGTGTACTGCCAGAAGATGGATATTTCTCTGGAGCGCCCAATACCACACCCTCATCAATTCTCTGCAGAGAGGGTAGCTGCCCCCTGTTGTCTGAAGTCACAATAATTGGGTTATATTAGCTATTTGTTGCACTGTAATTGAGTTATTGAAGTCACCTGTTTTCTTCACTATTAAAGAACACTAACATTTCTTAGTAGTCATGTCTCCTGATGAAGGGGTAGAATACCCCAAAGCGCTGAGACTAGGTTCATCCTTGAGGGAGCTGAAATTTAATAGTGTATTTTGTGCACAGTATACTTTATGTAAGTACTGAAGTGTTTTTATTCAGTAAAAAATCATTATTATGCTCACTGAATTTTGTGTCTGAAGTTCTGATTACTCAGCATTACATTAGGGTACGACTGGGTGCCTCCTTTCCTTTTTAGGTAGTGAACCACCGTAGAACTTTCTGATTGCACTTGAATGCAGCCAGGGGGAGGTGAGTCTTGAATGCCTGTAAGGTGTAGAAAACTGCCCTCAGCTCCAAGATATTGATGTGGAAGTGGGCCTCCACTGGCATCCAAAATCCTTTGGACCTGATGCACAGGAGATGAGCACCCCACCCTGTGAAGGAGGCATCTGTAGTCAGAATGAGCCTCATGACAGGAGATTGGAATGGCATGCCTCATATTAAGTTGTCTCTGGACTGCCACCATTGTATAGCTCAAACAGGTGGGAAAGACATCAGGACTGGGGCATCAAAATCATCCACCTTCTGGTCCCATTGGACTCTTAGAGACCACTGAAGGACCCTCATATTTAACCTGGCATTGGGACCGTTGGTATTGTGGCCACCAAATGTCCTAGGAGGCAGAGGTAGTCTTTTGCCGAGACTAATCTGCTGGACTCTAATCTGCATGCCAAAGCAGTCAGGGCATCCGCTCAAGCTATGGGCAGATATGCCATCCCCACAGAGGCATTGTGTAGGGTCCATTTTGGACTTCAGATAGTTTACCACTATCCCCACCTGGGCTAAGAAGTTTAGGGTTTGAGAACACATGAGTAATGGCTGTTGGCTGGAGGACGCTTTCAGGAGCCAGTCATTCAGGTAGGGAAAGACATAGAAGCCATTCCTGCAGATGGTAACTGCACGACAGCCACTAGGCATTTGTAAATACCCTTGGGGCTGAGGAAAGGCCATAAGGGAGGTCTCTGAACTGGTAATGATGACCCTGAAACAGAGAAACTGTCTGTGGGCTTGGTGCATTATGATGTGGAGGTATGCATCCTTCATATCCAGAGAGCAGAGCCACCATTCGGAACTTTTGGTAGGTGATGTAGAGGTTGAGGCATCTTAGATGCAAAATGGGGCATACATCCCCCATTGATTTGGGAACCAGGAAAAAGTGGGATTAAAATCCTGCATCCTTTTGAGGAAGTGGAACTGGTTCAATTGCCTTTTTTGAGAGCAAAGCATCTATCTCGGTCCATAAGACCAATGCTTGATCTGAGGGATAGTGAGAGACCCTGGGTGGGAAAGGAAGAGGTATCTCTATGAACTCCAGTGTGTGCCCTGTCATGATCAATTGCAGAAGCCACTGGTCAGAGGAGATAGCTTGCCACCCTTGCAGGTGCAGGGAAAACCTGCCCCCGATGACCGTGGATAGGTTCTCTAGTCTCATGACCAGAGGAAGACCTTCAGGCTGAAGGCTGGCCCTGCTGGGGGCTGCAGGATGTAACAGGGTTTCTGAGCATTTCTAGGACCTGGCAATTGTAACTGAGGTTTTCTCTTATTGGCAGGTTGCCTTTGAGCCATGGGACAGCCTCTGTAGGGGCAGCCCCTTGAGAAGCCCCATAAGGCCGTTTTGGCTTTTAGATGGTACAGGGTCCATACTGATTGAAGGGTATGACCTAAGTCTTGTACATCTTTCAGTATGTCTTGGATCTGTGGAGTGAACAGCTGAACCCCTTTAAAAGGAGCATTCAGGATGGATTGCTGTACGTCCTGTGAAAATCCTGACACCCTGAGTCCGGCGTGTCATCTGAGACACACTCTTGCAGAGGATGTACGAGCCGTAGTGTCAACGGCATCATAAGTGGCCCTTAGCAGGTGGCTGTATACAGCTGCGACAATAGACATTTTGACGGTCAGCTCCTCCAGGACAGTAGTAGTAGTAGTAGTAGTAAAAGCTTTTATTCATTTCATTATGAATTGGATAGCTTGTGTGAGTAAAACTCATTTCCACCATGGTTCATTATACAATGTTTCCATTTATAGTAACAATGCTCATACTTATAATACACCTATTTGTATATATAAAACATCACATAATACAACAACAAAACAAGACGTGCAATATATGGACATACAGAAAATAGACACAGTAAGTAATTACATAATACTGTCTCCTATAACATAACCCCTTGCTTCCATTAATAATTTATCCCATGCTTCTTTTATTAATTCAGTTATGTTAAATCTGTTATTGTTCTTAATTTGGTTTCCTTAATGAACCAGTTCTTAATGGTACTTGTACAAATATTTTTATTTTCAGGCCGGAATGCTTGGGGTAAGGTGTTCCAAGACATAGGACCAGTATAAAAGAAGTGTTTTCATCCCAGGGTTGTTCTGCAGTTTGGGGGTTTATACTTTAGTCCCTGTGCCAACTGTAACCCTTGTTTAATGTATCTAAATATCTAATTATCTAGGATGTAATCTGGAACTAGTGTCTTTCTGCCAGACAGATCCATTGAAGTTTTTTATAAAGGTCTATCCTGTGAGTTCTCCTTGGTGCGTCTAGTATAAACCTGGCCAGCTTATGATAAATATCATTAAGTCTATTGAGACTCCTCTGGGAAGCACCCTGGTACACAAGATCTCCAAAATCAATTATGGGCATAATTAAGGTCAGTACTACATGGTTCCTAGTTTTTTCTGTCAGGCAATACTTATTTCTATATAAAAATCCTAGACATTTACCCAATTTTTTCCTCAACAGCTTCAATATGTAAGTTCCACTTTAAACCTGGGTCCAAGAACATTCCCAAGTATTTATAGCTTTGTACCTGTTCTAGATTAATGTTATTTAATGTCTTGATCTAAAGTGGAACTTGGGAGTACAGGTTTCTCCTTCTAGAAAACAGAACAACCTGGGATTTTTTGAGCATTTAACACGAGTTTAGATTTTAAGAGAAAGTGTTGCAGCTCATCAAACACCATATCCAAAGAGCAGAGCCACCATTCGGAACTTTTGGTAAGTGATGTAGCGGTTGAGGCATCTCAAATGCAAAATGGGGCATAAATCCCCCATTGATTTGGGAACCAGGAAAAAGTGGGATTAAAATCCTGCATCCTTTTGAGGAAGGGGAACTGGTTCAAAGGCCTTTTTCTAGATTCATGTTACTTAATATCTTGATCTAAAGTGAAACTTGGGAGTACAGTTTTCTCCTTCTAGAAAACAGAACAACCTGGGATTTTTTGGCATTTAACACTAGTTTAGATTGTAAGAGAAAGTGTTGCAATTCATCAAACGCCATCTTAAGCGGGTTTTGAATTATGTCTATGGAGGAACCCTCCATGTATATGATGGTATCATCTGCGTATAGATCGTATTTTACCCTATAATCTGAGATTTGGATTTTGTTCACATATATATTATATAAAACTGGCCCCAATATTGAACCCTGTAGGACACCCACTATTGTGGTCTCCACGTCCGATGTCCAATCACTGTGGGTTACCATTTGTTAACTCCCTACAGGATATTGCATTACCCACATAATTACGGATTCAGACATCCCAATATCTTTGAGGCTGGATAGGAGGATGTCGTGGGCCAAGGTATCAAAAGGTTTGGATAAATCAACAAAGAAGGTACCCACAGACATCCCCCTCTCCAAAGCCTCATTGATGTCCCCTATTACTTTTAACAAAGTGATTAATGTACTATGTAATGGCCTAGAGCCTGATTGATATTTATTTGTGATCCTTTTTCCTTCCAGATAGCACTATAACTGGGTAGCAAGAAATCTCTCAAATACTTTGGCTATAATTGGTAATAAGGATATGGGTCTATAATTCTCTATAATGGTTTTTAACCCTGATTTATATACTGGAACAACTCTGGCCATTTTCCATTGTGTAGGAAATTCTAATTGTGTAATCAACCTATTAAACAATTTAGTTAATGGACAGGCAATTATCGGTGCCATATATTTTAGTAACACTGTTGGAGTTCTGTCAGGACCACAGGCTTTTTTTGTATGTAATTTCAGTAAAGCTTTCTGAAGTTCATTAACCCTTATTTCTTTAAAGAAACATTTCTCATTATGATATGACAAAATTGGATTTTCTGTCATTATATCCAATACCTTTGGCATTTTCAACACCTGTTTATTCATAAGTTGGCTATATTCTAGATCAGGGGTTCTCAAATGGTGAGGCCAGCCTCCCTGGGGAGGCCCCAACCTGTTCCAGGGGAGGCTCAAGCAAGTCTGAGAAAGTACTGTATTTAAATTTTGAGTTTTATATATTTTGTGTGAAGAGATGAAGCAAACTGAAAGAGGATAACAGTAGGTGAATTATATGTATTTATTTACTAATAGGTGACAAGGGAAGGTGAATGAGCCATGGCTCATTTCAGGTGTACCCGGGGAAGGGCTGGGAGTGAATACATTTCAAAAAGTAACTGCAAAACAATCAAGAAATACACAGTGAACAACAGTGCAAACAAATATGAACAGTAAACTAATAATGAGTGGTGGTAATTGATCAATTTGTAGACTGATGGTAGAACAGCCAAATACAAGGGTTGTGCATAGAAGTACTATGAACAATAGCAGGAAGGAGCAAAGTAATCCCAGATAAGTTGCTTAGGAGCAGGAAAGGAGGGGGAGAGGCAAAGTATATAGGAAGGTTATTTCATATAGAGAGGAAACGGTGAAAGTAGTCTGATCCATGAAGGTACTGCAACAAGCGGTAACAATGGTTCAAGAATGAAAATAGTAGAGCAAGTAGGCTGGCCTGTGGGGGGGGGGGTTACAATAAGCTGAATAATAATATTTGTTTATTTTATTTATTTGTTATTCAGATAACACCTTTGAGCACAGGAGCTCTTTTTCAAAGGTTCCACGTTAGTGTAAGACAAAGAACTGAATATGAGCCAAGTACTCAAAGGGGTTTCAGTTTATTCATGGTATATTTCACAAAGTACAGTATGTTATTTTTCTTTGGGGAGGCCCAAGATTATTCCAGTTTTGGGGGGAGGCTCAAAATCTTTTCCATGGATTTGGGGAGGCTCAATGTGACAAAGTCTAAGAACTATTGTTCTAGATGAGTAGGAACTGAAATGGAGTCTGAATGTGATGCTGAGTTTGCATTTTGAGTAGAAAAAGTGTCCATGGAAATAAAATATCTGTTTATTTAATTTACACCTGTGTGGCCTAATGATACTGTTTGTTTTATAATAAACTTATCTGGAACAGTTGTCTATTTTACATTTTGAAGACTCCTCATATGTTTCTAGAAATCCCTTTGATTACTGGAGACAGAAGTAGATAGTCCCCTATTATAATATGCTTGTCTTGCTTCCCTTACATCTCTAGTGTACTGATTTCTGTATTTTTTATATCTTTCCCAGTCACATGCTGTTTTTTATATTTTTGCCAGCTTCCATGCCTTATCCTGCTGTTTCTTTACTTTGTGGAGGGCATAGTTGAATCAGGGGGCGTTGTATTATTTAATTCTTCTGGATTTCACATGAGCATGCTTATTGCATATATCCATGAAATCTCCATGAAACAACCCCCATGCATCCTCCACTGTGGGTATTAATTCTATCCTCTCCCAATCATGATTTTCTAAGTCTAACATAAACTTGATGTAGTCAAATTCTTTAAAGGACCTGTATCTTAAAGTTTTTACTGGTTGTTTGGGTCTGTGCCACTCTCTGATACAATAAGTCATTTGATGATCAGACAGAGAGTCTGGTAATACCCCACTTGTGACTGTTTTATGTGGACAAGTAGTGAATATTAAATCCAATACAGTATACGTAGATGGAGACTTGGAATTTAGTTTCGTAACATCTTGTATTAATTTTGATAGTGCCAGTGAGTTACTCAATTCAATGATATCATGATTTGTGTCCACGCTCTTCCAGTCAATATTTAAATCTCCCAATAAACAGATTTCATGACTAACCTGGTACTCTTTTAATAGATATTTTAAATTATCAAATATATGTTTTTATAGGGAGATGATATGCTCCCACTAGTAGCAATGGCTTAGTATATGGGATTTTTAACTTTAATAATAACACCTCCACATCTTCCCAGTGGGGAGAAATGTCCAGTCTGGATATTTCCATGTGTTCCAGGGCATATATAATAACACCTCCACCTTATGTAGATCTATCCTGCATCTATTGGTTATAGCCTTCCAGGGCTATATCTTGGTCTAATGTTTTATGGCCAAGCCATGACTCTGTGATAACAAGAATGGCTGGTTTATATTTGATAACCCATTCTTGGAGATGTGAATTTTTTTTTGTTAAACTACAAATATTAAGATGCACCATACACAGTCCTTGCTTCCCCAACATATCTGATGTGTAGTCCCGTTTTGTTTGGGCCAGGGTTTGGGTGAATGTCTCCATAGACAGACAAGTTAAATACTATAAACATTTTAAACATTTTCAACAGGTATTTCAACCAATAAAAATATTGATTTTTTGTTTTATAAACAGAGTTTACTTGAATTTGACCAACCATAGCTCTGGTAAACTTTTCAAACATTATCCACTTAATTAATTGTGTTTCCACCTCGGTTTTTATTAACTGTGGGGAGATTTTCTCTTCCCAGGCAGACAAACGACCCTGCCCATGACTCAGAGTACACATCGCACAGTTTTCAAAATACATCTTAATTAAATCTGGCTGAGGCTCTTCATATTGCAAATGTATCTGTACTTCCGGGACAACCCCAAGGCAGATCACTGCTAATAAGACATACAACATTGTGTATATATAATTCCTGAAATACTCAAATCTATGAGCTGTCCTATTCAGTTAATATCTAATAAAACCTTTAAAACTAGCTAATTAGCTTTTCATTAATTAACATTTATGTTAACACTTACTAAAATAATCATATATAGCTGTGGGAGGGAGAAAGACCGTGTATAGCAGTCAGATGGTTCAAAACAACAAGCAAAACCACCACTTACCTCCTTTGTTCTGATCACTGTCCAGGCCCTCTCCCGACCACACTATAAAGCTGAACTCAAATCTTAGTAAACTTCGTTCCCATGTGGCACAGCCACACAGTCATGTGTCTGAGGGCTCGCACCCTTCAGGCCGGCATGGGATTTTAAGCTGCATAGCCCCTCCTCCTCTATGCCTTGATTGGCTGTCATGGCTCACCTCTGAGCCCCCTCTTCCATCTACAGCACAAACTCAAGCAAATGTCCCACAAGATGATAACTGGAACTGGACAGAACCCACCAGGAGGGACTGGACTGTCACCTGGGAGGCCTTTAGGATTGCCTCCTGATATTTCAGGAGGTGTTGCATGTAATTAAGTATACATAGAGACAAGGTGGCCAAGGCAAAACTCTTTTTTCCCATAACATCCAGTTTCTTGGATTCCTTATCTGGGGGCTGAGCACTCATGTGCTGAGGCCTAGAGGACCTATCATGTGCGGCATTGATCACCACTGAGTCCGCCTGAGGCGAAGACATGAAATAGTATTTAACAGGATCAGTGAATCAGCCTTACAAAGGATTGAGGGAATCTTGAACAGTTCTTCCATGCAGCCATGATAGCCTCTTCAAAGGCATCCACCAAAGGGGGCTGCGACTAGAGTGGGGCATTTTAGCACACCCAAGTATTGAGTCAGTTTCTTTCTAGAAGCATCCTGCTCAGTGCCCTGGAATACAAACATTTTCTGGAGGTGGATAATAATGTCTGAAAATGTTGGGTCATCTAGTGGAGAACGAGGGAGCTCAGGGGTAGGTTCTCTCTGAATAGAGGTGGCGGTAGAGGAGGACTGAGGGGAATCCTTATGGTCCATGCCGTCCTTGTCCTCCAGGTCAGCCGGGATCTCAGTCCTGCAGGAAAGGGTCCTCCATGTTTATATCCTTAGTGTACACACCTGGGGAGACAGGGGAATAGCTGGCCCATCTGCTGGGCCTAAGGAGGCTGAGAGGGAGCAGAGACTGGAACTGACCTTGCTTTAGAGGGGCACGTGGCAGTGTCTGAGTCAGGCCCAGGATAGTATTCACTAGAGTCTGGACATCAATCATGGCCTACTGCCCAGTGAAAGTAGCCAGGGCAGACTGGCCAGAGTGAATTGGGACCAGGAGCAGGCAGTGGACCCAAACATGGAGCTGTCGATGAGGGGTGTGTGTATTACCCTAGGATCATCGATGAGGGTGCCAGCATTAAGCCCTGTTTAGCAAGGCCAGTCGTTGATGATGGGATCATTAACGGGCCTGAAGCCCCTGCTGTTGATGATAGAAACGTCGATAGAGTGCAAGGAATCATTGACGAGCTGTAAGGCAATGTGGACGATGATTGTATCATCGATGAGCCTGAAGCCATAGTTGATGGTTGATGGCCAGACAGCACTGAAGGGGAGGCAGCCTTAGAAGGTGCAGTATAATGCAGGGACCCACTGTAATTGAGGAGCCATTGATGAGGGAAGAGAGGAGCCCACAATCATCAACGGTGTAGAGGACGATGTAATAGGGGCAGCCTTTACTTAATTTATGAGTAGAAGCCTTCATCGACAATGAGGGTGCAGCAGAAACATGCTTTGTTTTGGATGCATGTTTCTTACGGGGACCCTGTGCTGTCGACATGGAGAGGTCACCTGTAGAGCGGTGAGACCCCGAGGAGGATGCCGAGGATTCCCTGGTTGTGGAGCATTGCTGCTGCTCCAGGAGGGTGACTGTTTGCTCCCTGAGGCACTCATGGAGCTGCTGAAGCCTTCGATGTTTTGTGGCCTTGTTGAACCTGTTGCAGAAGACACACTCTTTGGATTCATGTTCAGACCAAGGCAATGAACACAGACTTTGCGGAGGTATTCTTTAGTGATTCTGTGGCTACAGGAACACCTTCAGAATAAGGGATCTGAAGACATTAGTATACAAACTTGTAAATTTTGGTCGGTAGAACTCCTCGTTGACGACAGGCAAGCAGAGCTCTGAGGAAGAACTTGTTGCATGCAGGTTGTGGTTGAAAAGAACTAAGGAGTAGCTGGGACCTCCCCTTTTATACCTGCCAGGTACACACCATGTGGTAGTGCTGGGCGGAGGTCCCAGGGTTGACTGCTGAGAAGTCATCAGGAGGAAGTGATGCCTGCAGCTGTTATCCCATGAGTAATGACCTGCTGCAAGAAACTGCCTCAAAGAAGATCTGAGTTTTAACCCTTGTTCCTATGGGCATTTATTGCGATCTAAGACCCTTTTCTTCTGTTGTTTTGTTTATTTTTTTTATTCAACCTTTGTATATTTACTATCCTGTACTAGTGAAAGGTGGGGGCTTACAACACTTGTTTATCCACAGAATTGGGTTCACTGCTGGCTTTCCACTCTGATGTATTTAATGCTCATAAAAGGTACAGCTCAGCACTAGACAGTAAACTAAAGCTCTTTGTTTATCCACAGGAACAGGTACAGTGCAGTCTTCCCCCCACCCACCCACTGTGATGAATTTAGTGCTTGTAAAAACTGAGGGATAAAGCACTCTGTTTACCCACAGGTACCATGTGGGGCAGGCTCCGTGCAAACTTACCCACACTGTGGTGGATTTGGTGCTGGTAAAGGTGAAGGTGAGAGACTGACACCACTTGAGCTTTAAACCCTCTGGTAATTCACAGAGACAGCTACAGTGTGGGGGCAGGGACAGTGCTTGGTTTCCATACTGTCTACATTTAGTCTTGGTGAATGGTGAGGGACTGCCAGCACTAGGGACTAAAGCCTTTTATCTACAGTGACAGGTACAGTGTATGACTGGTGAACAGTAAGGGACTGGCACCACTGGAGACTGAGGGCCTCTATAAATCCACAGGGGCAGAAGCAGTGTAGAACAGACAGTCCAGGGTTCTGCCCTGTGATATATTTAGTGCTGATGAAAGGTGGCAGACTGACAGCACTAGAGGCTGAAGCCCTCTGTTTATCCACATGGACAGGGACAGTGCAGTGTTCTCACACTGATGGATTCAGTGCTGGTAAAAGATAAGAGATGGGCAACACTGAGTGCTGCTCTGCTGTTTCCCTGTCTACAGTCTCTATTGGCAGGTCATTTTAGAAGGCTACCATCCTCTGGGACAAAATATGCTTCCTAATGTTACTCCTAAACTTGCCATCTGTGACCTTCAGAGCATGTCCCTGTGACCTGCTGGAGAACATATCCATATGTTCAATCCCGTCAGTACCCCCGGAGTATGGGAAGAGTGAGATCATGTCCCATCTCAGCCTGCTGTTCTACAGGGAGAAGACAATATCCACATTTTTGTTTTCTAGGAGTTGTTACTATGTGTTAGACCCTTCTAGGTGTTCCTGTTTTGAAATTGCAGCTTCTCCTTAACAGTGACATCTGAACAGAAAGCCCACCAGCAAATTTGTTTTTATTTTTAGTACTGAACACATTCTCTTTACTGCTACAGTAAATGTAAACACTGGAGGAAATATGAAGAAACTGATAGAGGGAAGCTAACAAAGGATGTCAGTAGGCACTTTATGTGACTGCATACATATGCAGAATTGAAAAATGCTACATAAATTCTCTGCCACTAAGCAGGTGGTAGACTGGGGAAGAAATTTGTTAACACAAAAAGGAGCCTGGTCTTCACTCAGAGGGGGAGTGAGAAGGTCAGTTTTCCTATGTGGCACAGTGACCACCAGGGTGTAAAAAGTTGGGGTTTATTGAAAATATGATGGATCATAAGTAAGCAATAAGACATGAGGGGGTGTGCATTAGACATTTCTAATGCACGGCCTGCCTTCAGAACCCTGGTCATGCATTAGACATGTCTAATGCACACCCCCAGAGTGTCTTATTGCACTTTTAAAATGGGTCTGTGTATTTAATTAATTTACATTTAAACATTTGAAGGCTTAAATACAAAAATAAGTAACATTCTTGCAGTACTGTACATAAAAGAGTTCCTCTGCCTTTAAGGGCTTATTGCATTTTCTTTTTACCTGAAGACTTGTGTCCTAAGTAGGGTTTCATAACTGTAGCTTTGACACTGTGTCCTGTAGTCAACAACCCTCTTTCATCCTGTGCCATCCTCAGTAAAAGGTAATATACATATACCTATGTACTTTTTTTAATTGTGGCTTTTCATTTAATTAGTTTAGTTTTTTAAATGAAAGCATGTTGACAGAGCAAGTGAACGGGTGGCCAGACCTGCTAAGTACCTTGTTAGTTTGAGCCGTGAGCGAGCGAGTAGACAGGCAGGCAAGCTTGCTGGGTATGGGGAAAGCATGGCGCTAGAGCTGATATTTGAATAGAAGAAATTTTTAATTGAAGTTTTACTGATGTGTGCCATAAGCAGGTAAGTGGCTGGCTGTGTAGGACTAGGTGGACAGTTCAAGCCATGAGCAGGCAGGCAGTCAGCTGCCAGGCATGTAGAAAGTGCAGCACTACAGCTGAGCGGAGCAGTCACTATGTGGTAAGTGACTTCAAAAAAAACAGCAAAGCTGCATACCATTTTTTTATTTACAGGATTGTGTGCCTAAGAGGGCAGTTACTTTTAGTTGTCCAGTGCAGTGGTGAGGACTGCTGGTGAGACACAGAAAAGGATTTATGAGGGCATGATGGTGCCATGGCTGCCTCCCGTCTTACGTGCACTGTCTTTCTCTCTTGCTTGCTCCATTTCACCTTTCATACTGAAGCATCTCAGAGGCCACCTGGTAACTGTGCTAGAAAAGTAAGTAATGTGTAAAGCAGCATCTCAGGATGGCTGGCATGTTAGGTACAGGAGGACTGAGAGCAGTTGAGCGAGTAGCTGTCTGGGCATGAGGAGGATGGCGCGGGACCGATTAAGTGAGCATCATGGGGAGAGGGAGTCAGGAGGTTGTGCGCAAAGAGATCGCAACTGTAAGAAAATAACAGCATCAGGTAACTGGAGACTGTCGGAGAAACTGAGTGAAAACAGTACTACTACTATTACATTCTTTCACTTTATACTGTTTGTTTGTTGATGGGGGGGTGCAAAGATTTCAGTGAGTTAGAGAGCTGAAACATCATATGTCAGTTCATGTATTGGTAAGGAAAAACAATCACAAGCTGCAGCATCTCCTTCGCTGTTTAGTAGCCAGGTGTGGTGCTTCATTTACTGAGTGGCTGTACCTCCAGCTCCCTCCTGCCTACAAGGTATGTGTTTCAGAACGCAGCCATACTCCCCTGCCCCCCTGCCAGCATATGCGAGCTCTGTGTGAATAAAAAAAACATGTCAGTAATTACAGTAATGTCTTTTATGCCAGTGAAAGCAGCTCAAAACTCTGATGTTGAGCAACAGCACGATTGGTTGGACAGATTACGGGAGCGGCCAGGGACATGGGCTAAATTTGTGATTAGCGGGGAACCAAAAAATGGTGGTGATTGAAAAAATGAACATTTGATTTTGCTGCTTAATACCTACTTTTAAAATGGGGCTGTGGTTACTTGAACTTGTTACTGGCCGTGCATTAGACACTTCTAATGCACTGTTAGCAACCAATCAAAATACACGATTTTTCCTACCGATTTTATAATGGTAAAAATCCTTCACCAGTGTTGATGGGCAAACTCCTGATAGTGGGGTGCGATGTTTTAACAAGCAGTTGCGATTTTTAAAGACTACGCTTATCAAGAAATACAGAGGCTGATTATTAGTGGTGGTTGGTGGTTCTGAGAGCAGAGCAGTGCACTAGGAACTGTTATCAACGTGAGGAGCTCAAAGGTGAGATCATAGAAAAACAGAAGCACAGTACATTTCATGGACCGACATGTTTCAGTCGGGAGCTTGTGTATGTGTATTTAGTAGAAAAAAAAACAGGACACAGTTTGTGCTGGTATTTTCACAGTACAAAGCTGGAATGTGACATTTTTGTGGTTCTGTAACTGCCATTGATCTTTTTAAAGAGACAGTTATTCTATGAAGCTAGTATTTCTGACAGATACAAAGATCCACATTTAAGGGATCCCAGAGTGTCAATTTAACCTCTTCATAGCTTCACAAATCGAAGAGGAAATTGGAGACCCACTGAAGAAAACAAATTAGTCACCATGACAACACTGTCATGACGGTGGACTGATGTTTGTCCCAAAGGCATATGTGAAAGAGATGTTAATTGGGGAGTAGTTAAATTCTTGCTTCCCCTAAATCTTTCACACACATTGTTTGAACAAACAAATTTATTCAGTTGGGAGGGTGGATTGCTGTGTCCCTAATCCTTTCAGTAATTGTTGGGAAGAATCCATAGCTGTTGTGTTTGAGGAATACTGCAAGTCCCATGATATAAGGAAACCATCAAGTCAGTGGTGGGGGGTGGGTGATGGAGGAGGTTGTCTGTAGTATCTAATCACCTCAGACTTATATTAATGTTTGTGGAGGAAAGGAATCTTACTGGTTGCCTAGTATTCCATATAACAACCCCCACACACACACACAGAAGCAGGAATGTTACTTTAAAAATCAATGGCAAATATAATAAATTCCTTTATGGGACTCTGACAGGAAGTCATTTGCAAAATAAGTATTTTTATTTGCAGAAGATGTTCTGTCTTAATCTACTGTATGACAGTGTTTGGATGTATGAATATTGGGCCAATTAATTTTCCTAGTGCACATTAAGAAAAAACAAAAACAACTTTCATACTGCATAAGCAGCATTACAAAAAATGGCTTATGACGTAAGCAACTTAGTGAAAGAATTTAACGTCATTGGAAGGGATATTACCAGCAGATTACAGCAGTTGAAAGAGACATGGAACTGGAGTCTGTGGCAATGATCATTATGTCATAGTGATGCCCCCTTTCTTTCCAGCTGTCCGTGTCTACCTATTTTCTAACATGCACACACACAGGAAAAAAAAAACCAAAACACAGAAAAGCAAAGTTATCCCGATTCATTTGGCAGGTGGGGAAAAATGCAGTTTCAGTAATCTTGCATTTCAGCTGGTACCCTACTCTGACCTAAGGAAGAGAGATTTTACCTTATTAAAATATGCAGTATTTCATTTGTAGCTAGTAAACAGAAACCCTCCCCAAGCAGTTGTGAGTTCGAGCATTGAAAATGTGCAGACAGCTGTTAATTTTTGGTAGAAAAGTGTGATTAATACTCATAATTTGCAATCAGTGAGTGAGTTTATGGCTACAGTAGCTTCCTAAACTGACTTGAGATTTGAAATGAAATTTCTTGATCTGGAGGACATCAGGGGTGGGATATTCAAAGGGGTTATGCATGGCGCAACAGTGTTGTGCCGTGTGCAACCCACTGATGCGCCCTGGTACAGTATTCAAAAGGGGAATGTGCTCCACGCAAATCCCAATGCGCCGGGGCACACCAGTACTGTATGCGGCGCAAGTGCAGGGGGCGTGCCCGTGCATATGCGGCACATCCCGATATTCAGCCCGGGATGTGCGCCACATATGCAGGCACACACCCGCCTTGCACTGCACAGGGGGGGCACAAAGATGTTCCTGAGAAATACAGGAGTAAGGACTGGCCACCCACAGGCTGGCTGCCGTATTGCTGGGCGCAACACAGCAGCTGCCAGCTGTGGGTGGCCATCCGAGCCCTGGCGGCACCGCCCAGTGGCATAGCGCCCCCAATGCCCGATCGCGGGATGTAAAAGAAATCAAACTCCCTGGTGGTCCAGTGGACCTAACTCCATGCCCAATCGCAGGCTGTATAAGAAAGCAAACTCCCTGGTGGTCCAGTGGTCCCCGTACCCCCCTCCCAACCCACCCACTCATACCCGCCACCCTACTCCCCCATTCAGCAGCGGGTGGCAGCACCCCACCTGCAAGCCAATCCGTTCGCCTTCGCCGACTGACAGCGACAGTACGGCTGTACGCCCATTGGCCCACAGCAGACCGTTCTGTACTGCACAGTCCTGATATGTGACTGGAACTCCATTTGTGATTAACAGAGGATTTTTTTAAGAAAGGTACAGTAGACTGTTCTTTACATACAGTAGTACTCTGCCTGCCCTCTTACATGTTTACCATCACCATTCCCTGCAGCTGCCCACTCCTGCACCTTGGTAATTCTGCCATTTCATAGACCCTGCTCTGCTCACTGTCAGCACTGGCTCCCACAGTCTCCAAAGTGGCAATTTAGGCATTACTGACATATAATTCTTTTTCTTGTTAATAAAAAATCAGTTATTTAAATTATTAGTTTTATGCATGCCATTTTATGAAGCCAACCCACTCAAAGAACTCTGCACTTTAGAATATCCAGACTGCAAAATAAAAGTTGCTAAAATTTGAAGCATACATGTTGTTGTCAGTAGCATGGTGACATATTGTTGCAATAGTTCTGTTTGTTCTTTGAGACAGTGAGATATGTTTAGATAAATACAGTGTTGCAAAGTGAACTATTTGTACAATGCATCAAATTTCAGTCTTTGATACAAAATACATTATAAGCCAAACTTATAGCAACTCTGTTAGACATCGAATTTATCTTATGAAGACATACAGTACCACTAAATAAACCTAAGCTTTTCCTTTTTTGCACTGCCTTATATTCTGAAGGATGGATGAAATAAAGCCTTGAAGTCACTTTAAGTGTGAGACTACTTTGTGTACAGCTCTCTAAGCAGGGGTCAGTACTTTCCATTAACTGTTCTCTGGTAAGGCATCTTGCTGGATAAAGCACCACCACCCCAAATGCAGAGTGGAAAAGATTAGGTTAAGTATCTGGTAATGGTCTTCCTAGCCATATTGTACACCTCCCAGGTTGGCTACTTTTACATAGAATGGGCTAAACCACTGGAGCTGAAGTTTCTACATCCACCCCTCCCCCCATACTCTGCGTGTCCTGCCATCTCTATTAAAATTTCACTTGTACTGTAGGTGAAGTGTTAACTGAATGTTATGTGAGATTTTTAAAACACATAAAATAATTTTCTTTTTGTTTCTGGCTGACGCATTGAAAGGTCCCTTGGGCTCACAGTCAGTAACGTACAATAGCTCCGCTAAGCTAGTAGCAGAGGATGCCAGCTGCAATGTTGTCATGTATGTGAAGCAGCACTGATAGTGCAAAGCTGCAGTGAATTTTTCGATCTAAAAACAAGTGGAATCTTTACCCAAAAACTCTCTGTAGTTAAATAATATGCAGAATCAGTGTATTGCACGAATAATCAAACAGAAACCCTGCAATTTTATCTTCAGACTTTAGTGGTGTTTTTTTTTTTTGGTTAACTGTAATAGTGTATGTGTAGCAAAATTTACATTTAAAGTAGTAGTGATCACTTAATTTATGTATTGTGATTGTTCGGAGTCTTCCCAATCACATGCGCAAGCACACATACAGTATACAGAATGTTGAACAGACATCAGATTTGTACTCAAAACACAGGCTGAGGGCCCGGCCCGGTGGTGCTGAGGGTTGAGGCACTGGACCCATACCTCGTGCCACACTGGCGCCTGGGTTGGGCATGGACTCGGACTCCGAGGCTGAGTAGGGAGAGGAGGATTGAGCATCCCATGACTGCCTCTCCTCCCTCTGGGGTGGGTGGGGTGAACTGCATCACCCTGCAGCAGCAAGTGGTGGAGGCTAGATGTACTAAAGGTTGCATGCACAATCAAGGGGTGGAGTGCAGCGGGCATCCACACAGCTGTGCGCTGACGCCATTATATGTCCCGCTCCACAGGGGATAAAATGGCAGAAAATTGCTGGCCGATCATGGCAGCTCATAGCTGTGCCCTGAGCCCCCGGACATGAGAGGTGTGCCTTCTGGGTGTCTGAGCTCCAGGTCCTCATGGGAGGGGATCCTGTGTACTGGCCGGCCTGTGGGGGAGAGTGAGTTGCAGGCCAGATGTGGTCTGGGGGTATGGGTACCGGTGGCTGGATGATCACCAGAACCGCTCCGCAGAGGAAGGAGGAAAAACAGAGTTGTGATAAAAAAAACACAAGTTGAGGGTAAGTCTCAATCATGTTCCCAAAATACAGTACTGTATGTCACATACCTAGGCTGTCCCATGCTAGATACCCCTACTCCCACCACTTGATCCCCTGTGAAGGTTCTGTGGATTTGATATACTGTACTCTAGGACTAAATCTATTGCTGCAACTACCAGCAAACTATAACGGCACATGCACAAATCAAAGAACCCAATTGTCAGTGTCTACTATTAAGTATGAGTGAAATCCAAATATCACCTGGTAGTAGAAAGATAAGGATGCTGTATGTCAAAATCTAGTCATAAATCAGTTACCCAAATGTCAGAGCAATACACAAAATAAGCTAAATCAGAGGCATCATATGCTATGATCAGGGTTTTTTGTTTCATCAAATCATCGAGGCAGTTATGGGAAAAAGAGGGGACTGAGCCTGTGACCATGAACTATCTCAATCCCATGGAAAAGATGCTTTATAGAAAAAAAAATAACATGCTCATTATATGAGGCAAACATGATATATTTTGTTCTGTTGTGCTGCTGTCAAATGGCTACTGTATGTACAGTAAATGAAAAAAAAAAGTCACTACTACTACAGTGCTTCGTCTTTTCTGATAACTCCTACTTTTTGTCCCCACAGTGTTTGGCTTTTTGGTTCAATAAATACTTTCATTCCCTCCTAAAATAAATTCAGTCCTTTTATATCTTTATAAAGGGCAGTCATGAAATAAGTGGTATTGAATGAACATCATACTGTCAGACCAAAAAACGTTCATTACAGCATCCAACTGCACAGTGATACAGTACATGCTTGCTGTGCATGTTTGAGGCCAATCACACTGTATGTATTTTAAATTCTGTGATTTATGGATGCTGAGCATTGATGAGTGCAATAGTTTTACCCTTAGAAGAACATGTTTCTCCATTATTGATGTGGTGTATAGTTTGGTGTCACCCTGTTGTCTAATGGCCCATATTACAGCTACAGTAGGTGCCTCTTTTATCTATAAATGTACTTCAGAATGTCATGTGCCTTTCAGACACTATTTCCACCAGGTAATGGACATACTGTATATTTTTTCATTACATGCATTTGATAAACCCACCCTCCACTCTGCCCACCCGCAAACTAGCTCACCTACAGTACTTCACTAAAAACAATGCTTCTATTTCATTGTTTATTCCACTTTTACTCCCATGTTGATCAGAGTTCATTTAATTACCAATAAAACCTGAAATTTAAAAAATTATAAAAATTATTATGATGTTTGCTCTGGATTATTTGCAGATTGAAGAGCCAATAAATTAATTGAATGCAGAAAACAAGATGATATATTCACTATCTTAGAAGCCCACTATGTCATGTACAGTGCAACTGCAAATATACCTTTTCTTGCTAATGGTTTGCCAAAGTTAGGGTGAACAAGTGACTATTTGGTATGCAAAATATTTGATAGATGAAGGGCAAGCCATGCAGGGTCAGCTGATGGCAATGACATCTATAGTAGGTGAGTTGGTGAGAGGGGGAGTGAAAGGGAAGGAATGAGATTTATTAATAATGCTCCAATCTACACAGTTGTGCTGTGTACAGCCAGCACCAGGTTGTAGGGGAACTACTTATTTAATTAATTCAGTGTATTTTATTTGGGTGAGGAGGGGGATCAGTACCGGTGTTCTAAAATGTTAATTTCAGAAGCAGTGGAGGAGCAAACAATGACGCTGAGCACCGGGGTGAAAGTGGGAAGGATCTCTGGCTATGGATCAGGACATTATGATTATAGGACTGCAGTGCAGGTGGGTCCATGCACACTTAGAAAATACTTTTGCATATGGCGTGGGCTATCCTTAACAGTATTACATCCAACACCAAACTTGTTATTTAACCTTCTGTAAGTCTGTGTAGAAACTGATTGTGGTAGATGGTGATAGACCTCTCCACCACACCAAAGAGAGACTGCCCCAATAGAGAGGGTAAAGTGGCATCTTTTCATGCTTGGGACAGCAGGCAGGACACAGTTATTCAAACTGTGTCATGTTACAATAAATAAAAAATGAAAAAAATATTTGGAGTGGATCTTGATGCAAACAGCCAGTTACTGTAGATGGGATGCAGTGTAAAAAGCACAACTCCCATGCCCTCCAACCAACACCCTCCCACCCAATACAACAACATACTGTACCATCAGATTTTTACAAATAACTGTGGCAGAAATACAAGATAATAAAAGGGAAAGAAAACAAAATATGAGAATGTGCAAAAAAAAAGGTGTCTGAATTCATCAGCTTTTTCAGTCACATATCATACCTGTGTGCCATCTCTGATACTCTGATTTTATTACCATCCAAAAAGCACATTTACTAAAACTGCATTAAGCCATCTGCATCTCAGCAAGAGACATTATTTAGGAATATACAGTATACTTCTATAATGTAGGGATTGATGTCATTCAATGAGTCCACCTATGGCATTCTGAGTCTGAACTGAGTAACACTGAGAATGCTGTTATTTTACAACTTTTTTTTGAGGGGGTGTAATATGTTCTTTGATGCTAAAGGAAAGCACATGTAGCATATACTGTACTGTATGTAAGTCTCCTTAATTTACTATACAGTATGTCTGGAATTTTAAGGGGTGGGGAGGGATTTCTTCTGGAGCACGGCATAGGAACTTTTACTTCTCAGATTTGCGCACACATAGGGGACCCATCACTGTCTCCTGTACCTTAAAATTACTGTCTGAAATGTCCTGATATCAGGTTCCATAAGAGGATGCTGGAGTGTGTAAACTGGCGACTGCTTTTTTTTATTTAGGCTACTTTGACATGCTTGTGCCCTTTATACCGTAGGCAGCTCAGGTCCCTATAAATTGAAATACAGTATCGCCATAAAACAGCAATAGAGAAAGCAACTTTTTCCCCAATGCATTTTTTTTCTGAAAATATTTCCTATCAACTTCCAGAAAGCGTGTGTAGGGAGAGGGAAGGGTGTTGAATGCCGGCTGCAGGGCAAGTATACATTATTAATGTCTGGCTCCCCACCCCCCACCATGTTAATTTTTGCAATAATGCCAAATATGACAACATTTGGAGAGACTGGAGATCACATTCTACACCAACAGAATCTGACAGATGCCCTGCTGAAACTTAATAAATGTACTGGACTTTTTTTGGTGGGGGGGGATTAAATTTGCACTGTGGCACAGCATACTGTAATTATTTAGTCTGTTTGCAGTATATCATGTTAACCAAATGAGGCTCTGATAAAATGAATGCTCGCACGTGAAACATTTATATTGTACCACTGCTGCTGTACAGTATGTGTTATTGTAATTCTCCAAAAATATCAAGATGCAGATTTTTCTTTTAGTTTTCTTTTATACCCGATCCAAGATACAGTTTGTGGTTTTGAAGTTTCTGCAAGTTGCTGCTCCCCTGCAATGCTCACCATAAAAAATGTATATCTTTGTACAGTGATGTGTGATCAGAAAACGTGTATCATAAAGTAATACAGTATTCTGTAGATCCACATTATGAATGTAGCATGTACAATACATTTAAAATGAGACCGCAGCGGAAGAGATTTTTAAACATCGTGAATGGATGGCATCTTTAATAACCTGAGTCATTAATTACATATTTAGCTATAAAAGCTATTTTAACAGTATATGACATAAGTAAAAAAAAAACACTGAGAATTAATCTAAAGCTGTTAGAAATGTGTCTTGCTAAACAAAAACAAACAAAAAACGACAGTATGTGATGATATTTTAGCCGACTAGCACATACTGCTGCTTTAATACAGACATTTCCTGAGGGAGGTCCAGGCTATATACTGTTGGTTATTATGCATACATTTAAATATACTGTATGTAAAGTTTATATATTTACATATCACTGTGTAGAGTACTGTTATACATTTCAAATGTAAACCGGATTATAAACTTCCCAATTTAGGATGCTGCATTGGGCATCAAAGCTTTCACTACTTGAAAGCAATTTTTTTTAAAACTTGATACTAAATTACATGTGCCCATGTTATTTGTTAATAAATTACCTCTACAATACATGTGTTTTGCTTTACAAATATTGAATGAGTATGTCTCTGTCAGCTTTGATTTCTAATCCCCCACCTTATCTGAATGTTTTATTTCTCTTGATGGCTTTAACTTTTTTCTCTTCTTGTACAAAACAAGCAATATGATTTTATGATACAGGATTGTAATACGTTCCCATATTTTCTGTTATGACAAAATATGAACAACACACGTATTGACTGAGTGCATGTTTTAAAGTAATGCTTCCCATTTAGTCCACCATTTCCTAAAAATTAAGTAAAGTACAGTCTTTCATTCAGTCCCTCAGGGATGCTAGTGTCCATGACAAATACACATCTGAACTCAAGAACATGGAAACGAAACTGAAGATGAATTATCTTTTACTCCTGTAACTATAAGGCCCCATCCATACTGCACTGCTCAGACCCCGTAGCGGATAGAAACCATTACAACCCGGGGGTGGTGCAGTGTGTCCACACTACAGCGGTGTCCGTTACGGGACCGGCACCACTGGTCCACACTTCAGGAGCTGGTGACTATTATCAGGTACCCGATCCCACAGTGAGGTGCCTGCGGCTGTGCTAAGTGGGACTGGTACCACGCATCCACACTATGCACGGTAACGCAATGGTGTAACTGGTTTCACAATCGCTGTTGAAACCACCTCATATGTAGTTTCAACAATGGTTGCGAAACGCCTTCTGTAACGCTTACAGGTGTAAACACAAATCGTTGCAGTAATGGTTTGGGCACTCTGTAATGTTACAGAGGCATAGTGTGGACAGGGCCTAAGATGCAGAGCTGGAGGACTATAGACTTTATGGTCTACTTCTTCCAATTTCCTTTCCCCAACTAACTGGTTGCCTTTGTAAAGTCAAACATCTGTTGTCATGGTGACTAATCTCAAAATAATTTAAATTTCAATGGAATCAAACGAGGTCCAGCTGAAACCTACAGTAGTTCATTAGTATGCACCCATTTCCCAGTTCTTTCACCATGCCCCCTTATGTTCACAGCTGAAGAGTTTAACCTGTTGAATCTTTAATGTCCAAGGTCAGCAGGAATCTGAAAAGGGGTGTGGAATACCACAAAAGAAAAAATCAGCACCAGGCATAACAAAACCACATAATGCAGGCCTCCCAGTCTACAGGTGGTACAGTACTACATTTTACCATGATGTGTAGCCATCTGCAGAGAAACTAAACACCATGATTGTGACTTTAGAATGTACATTCAACAGGTGACCTCAGTGGAAGAGCTATTTAAAAACTGGAATATGATGGTCATGATGTGCTTCAATAATTACATGAGTAAGGGCAAAGCTGCTCTGCCCATATCTGAGAAAACTAAACATAAATGAAGCATCACAATTGGATGGTTACTACAAACAATCCCTGTCCCCCCAACCCACTCTGCATGAAAAACAACAGATCAAGATCCAGTCAAATGCCACCTTTTTTTCTATATTCAGACTATTTGTTTCCAATGATAAACAGAAGGGCTAAGTTTAGCATCTGACAGTCCAGGGACACACTGTTCATGCATTGCTTGCAAGTCTTCCTTACAGTGTCACAGGAGTCAGAACAGAACTGTGTCAAAGGAGTGACCATGATCGCACCCCTATACTCAATACACACTGAAGTAAAATAATAAAAGTATGTGTGTCAGATGTGTCCTAGTTACTCTTTCAACACAGTCACTTTGTCATTCTGTCTCCTGTGACATCAGAAAGATATGTAAGCATTACACTAGTGATGCCCAGTCAAATGCTAGCCTTAACCTTTTTTATATTTCATTACTGTAATAGAAAATAAATATTAGTAATCACAAAAAGTTTTTTATGACTTTATCTTGAGAATTTTTTTTTTTGGGGTGGGGATTGTCGGCAGTGCCCATCCTGTGAATTAATAAAAAGTTCATCCTGCACTTCAGAGCAATACATTTATTCAACTATGAATAATGTAAACTAGCACTTACTGGCAGCAGTAAAGTGATATGTGCAAATATGAAAAGGTAACCGGTACTGATTCAAATAGGAAAATAGATAAAATACTAGACAATACAGGGGGTGAAGCCTGCAGCCAGCACTTGCTGATGTACCGTTACAGTTCTTTACCATATCGCAATACCATGACCTTTTGGAAAATAAAAAAAATTGAAAAATGACTTTCCAGTTAATATTTACTGCCCTTATAAGAATTCAGCATATTTTTAAATTATTAATATAGATGCTGCAATTTATAGGCTTCATAACTAGGGAAAATATTAACTTTTCTTCATAAATGGAGCATGCTACAAAGCCAAAGTGAGAGTGTGCAGTTATTGAGAGTGCTAAATCAAGTACATTTTGAGGTCATTTGGTATTTTGCAGAATATTGTACAGTACATCTGCTTCTCATACACTGTAGGCACATCTCGTGGAGGGACTTCTGTTCTTTGCTGTGGTGATGTTATCACTCCCAAATAAAGGTTCAAACCCCTGTTCTGCCAGGAGGGTGGGGTTTTCAAAGGCTACTGGGTGAGTTACAGCACATTGCAGCATAATTGGTGATGGTTCTGCCATTTCACAGTGCCATTTAAACTTTCTTTACAGATTTCTGTAAATTAAATCTATTCACAAGAGGATTCAATGATCCGCTAAATGTATTAAGAGTGATGTTTGCAGCTCATGTTGAAGTTCACTGTACACTGAAACTGTGCTTATATATAGAAATAAAAATAATTTGAAGTGCTCTGGCTTCTGTAACCAAATCAAATACAAGACGTTTTAAATTGCTTGTTTTCGGTCTGGGTAACTTTTCTTTAAAACTTTGCATTTTCTACCATCGGGGCCATTTTAGGGTCAGTAAATGTTTTAAAACTTGGAAAAAAACGTACAGTTAGTGTTCACAGAAAATGGATAAGTGCAGCAGCACTTTCTTAATGCTCTACAGTGTTTTTAACTTAAAAGACGAAAGAATTCAAAGGCAAAAATCAGGTGCCCAAAATAAAAACAAAGACCCACACACCAGAGGGAAAGTGCTTTTTTATTATTATTCTCATGGTTCTGGCCACATCGAGGATTGTGAAAGACGAGACGGAAATGGCTTTTTTTAATTAAAATGTATTTGATGGTCAAGAACTACATTAATTAAAAAAAGTAATTAATATACGCCACCTGCTGGTGCATCTGTACTAACAGTGGCAAAAGGTAAATTCTGACATGTGTAAGGGCTGCAGACGAGTTGTTGCCACCACCTCCTGGATTAAAGCTGAATTACACAACAAGGCAAACTATACCGCACCTCAGAATTACCTCATGTGCTGCACTGAGCAGTATACTGAGTGGGACAGTGCTGCACCAGGCAGTATAATGAGTGGTACAGTACTGCACCGGTCGGTATACTGCAGTACCGATCAACTTAACTGTAACAGGCACTGTACGATAGCCCAACTGAGATATAATACAGAGGATTGTGTATAATCGCTCATACACAACAAGGGTATTTTTCACTCGAGAGGTTTCCATGGTAACTGGAGACCTCAAGAGTGCAGCACGAGAGGTCTCGTTACCATGAAAACTTCGAGAGTTGAAAAATACCCTTGTTGTGTATGAGAGATCATACACAGTCTTTTATAGTGTATAGTCGCTCATAACGAGACTACCCTTACTTTCCTTCACATTCTTGTGTGGTTTTCGGTTCCTCCAGCCTGTCTCACCACCGTGGCCATTCTTAGCGCATTGCCAGTGTGCTGATCGCGCATGTGCACCCAGCTTCCACACATGCACACACACCTTCTAGGTGATATGCTGCATTAGCTATGTAGCTAGTGCAGCACAACAGCTACGATGACATAGCTAGTGCACCAAAACAACGCTGTTGGGAGCATGGATTTCCATGCTCAACAACGTTCTACCATACACTATATCTGTTTTTTGTGGGGTCCTGGTTTTACCCATTTTTATAATGTGTTTATCCAGGATACCCCAGATGAGATGCAGTATCTCATTTCCAGTATAAGGCATAAAGTAAGCAGGTTCACATCATAATTTGCAATCCAAGAATCAGGAAATGTGAGTCAGTTGCCAGCATGATTAGCAGTGACTGCTAATCATTAGAAGCTGTCTGTCCCCTATTTTTCCCTGGTGCCTAGTGGCATCTCTCACCCTCCGATTGCCATCCCCCTTATTTTTTCCCTCTGATGTCTAGTGACATCCCCACCACCATCCGATCACCATCCCTGTTATTGTTTTCTATTTTCATGGTGTCTTGTGGCACCCCCCTCACACCATCTGATCATTGTCCTTGCCTAGAATAAAGAAAACGATCCCTCAAGGTTTTTTTTGTTAACCTGCAAAAAAGAAAATGGTCCTTCACTGATCTGACCCCGCCACCTTCCACTCAGCACCTACCACCCCACACCCCCCAGTACATCCCTACACACCCTCACCCACCTAAACAGGTCGCAGGGTGAAGATCCACTCTCTGATCGAAGACATGTCTTGCTGCTGGAACCGTTGACTGCAATATGAGAAACTAAGGGAAATGCGGTTCAGTGTATTTCAATGGGGTTTTCAACTTTGATGTATAACTTGGCCATTTTTGCATATTTTGACACCAAATTATTAACATGGTTTGGGAACCCCACTTCATGAACAATGTCAGTGACGTTTCTCAAATCTGGCCATAAAGGTGAGTTTGCGGTCGCTTGGCAAAATCACTTTTGGGTGGGATTTGAACGTTTTCACTGACCTTGTTCATGAGGTGGGGACATAAGAAGACTATGTTGAAAATTTTGGGCCAGAATATGTAAATATGGCCAAATTATGTGCATACATTTAAATTTTTTTTGCTTGCTCGTAACTTTGGTAATTTTAAATATTTTGACCTCAAATTTTCAACATAGCCATTTTTTACACCATCTCAGAAACATGACAGCTGTCATTTTTCAAATCCTGGTCAAACTGTCTTTTCACACCTGTGTCGTGGAATGACGTTGTTGTGGTATAAAATCACATTTTGGTGGGGATTTGAAAATTTTCAGTACCAGGTACATGAGGTTGGGTAATAGGCAGGCTATGCTGCTAATCAAAACCGTCTGATTGCTATTCATTTCTCATTTTGATTAGCAAAGGCCACTAATCATCTCTCCGCCACTAATTTATGCCTTGCAGTAGGGTCCTGCTTTTACACATTTTTGCTAGATATTTACCCAGGATAACCAAGCTGAGATGCAGTATCTCATTTTCAGTGGGGTCCTGCTTTTATCCATTCTTACAATATTATTTACCCAGGACAGGCCAGCTGGCAGGCAATATTTCATTGGGGTACTTCTGTTACACATTTTACATGGTAGTTATCCAGGATAGCTCAGCGGAGATGCTGCATGTAATTTTCAGTGGGGTCCTGCTTTTACACCTTTTTATATAGTAGAGTATTTACCCAGGATAGGCCAGCTGAGATGTAATATCTTGTTTTCAACAGGGTACTATTTTTGAGCATTTTTACAGTGTATTTGCACAGGATAGGCCAGGTGAAATGAAATACCTTATTTTTAGTAGGGTACAGGAGATGTGCAATATCTCTTTTTCATTGGGCTCCTGCTTTTACTCATTTTTACAGTGTATTTACCCAGGATAGCCCAACTGAGATGCAGTATCTAATTTACACTGTGGTCTTGCTTTTACTCATTTGTAGACTGTATTTACCCATTATAGCATGGTAGAGAGGCAGTACCTTGTTTTCAGTGGGGGTCCTGCCTTTACACATTTTTATAATGTATTTATCCAGAATAGTTGGGGGAGACTAACAGAGGGTGGGGGCAGGAGAGAATGCAGTGGGAGGGATTTTTGTTCTCATTTAAAGGTGCAAAAATAAGAAAAGTATGAGTAAACATTGGAAAAATTCAAAGTTTCTTCATAGATTCATAGTTTTTTGACATTTTGACTTTTACATTTTCAACATGGACAATCTTATTGAACAATTTAGCATGATGTTTATCGGATTAACACCAGGGGTGGGATATTCAGAACTGCGCCAGGCAGGGGTGCAAGCCGGGTGCAGCACAACTGGGATGCACCAGGGTGTGGTCTGGGTGATATTCAACGGTGCTGCGCCATGGCTCTGCACCGTTGAATATGGCACCGTGTCCACCTGCATTGCACATGGCGCAGTGGCACTGCACCAGCACAAGTGGCCAGAGAGGAGCAGGGGGATGCGCTAGCGCAAGTGCCGTTACGCTAGGCGCAGCAACCACGATATTCAGCGGTGGACATGCAAATGGGACCATAATGTATGCAAGGTGCAAATGGATCTATTTGCATGTCATTATGGCCCCATTTGCATGCAGGTGTGCCAATCCCCTGCGACTGCACCTGGCACCCTGCCAGGCTGCAGTTGTCGAGGGACGGCGCCCCTGCCTCGCGCAGTGCTCCCCATTGCCCAATCGCACGCTGTATTAATTTTGTTACTCCTGGTGGTCCAGTGGACCTAACACCTTGCCCGATCGCGGGCTGTAACATATGTAACTCCTGGTGGTCCAGTGGACCAAACTCCTTGCCGATCATGGGCTGTAACATATATTTAATAATCATTTAACTTCCTGGTGGTCCAGTGGAATCCGTGCCCCACTCCCCAACCCCACTCATACCACCACCCGCTCCCCGGCCAGCGGCGGGCGGCAGCACCCACCACAAGCCACCTGGCGCCCGCCGACTGACAGCGTGCGATGCGGCTGCTCGCCATTGGTCCACAGCGATATCGGGACTGTGTGGTACAGTACGGTCTGCATGCCCATTGGCCCATGCTGTGGACCATGGGGCGATAGCCTATTGTATGCTGTCAGTCGGCAGGTGGCCGGCGCTTGTGGGTGGTGCCGCCCACCGCTGACCGGAGGGGAGGTGGCGGCATGAGGGCGGGGTTGGGAGAGGGGTACGGGTACCACTGGACTACCAGGGAGTTAAATGATTATTGCAGCCCACGATCGGGCAAGGAGTTCAGTCCACTGGACCACCAGGGAGTTGAATACTTTTTACAGCCCGCAATCGGGCAAGGAGTTTGGTCCACTGGACCACCAGGGAGTTAAATAAATATTGCAGCCTGCAATCAGGCATTAGGGGGCACGACGCCACTGGATGATGCCGCCAGGGCTCGGGTAGCCACCCACAGCTGGCAGCTGCCATGTTGCACCAAGCAATATGGCAGCCAGCCTGTGGGTGGTCAGTCACTGCTCCTGTTTTTTGAACGTGTTGCACCTCGGGTGGCGCATGGTGGGTGTGTGCCTGCATATGACCGACATCCCGGGCTGAATATCGGGATGTGCCGAATATGCATTGGCATCGACCCCCGCACTTGCACTGCATACATTACTAGTGCGCCTCGGCGAATCAGGGTTTGCACAGAGCACATTCCCCTTTTGAATATTACGCCGTGGTGCATCAGTGGGTTGCGCATGGCACATCACTGTTGCGCCATGTGCAACACCTTTGAATATCCCACCCCATATGTTCAGTCTGATGCAATGATAGTGACGCATATTAGTCACTGTGCACTGCTACAGCCCCATATTCATACAGGTAGCTCAATGTGGTTGGAGCACACTGTTGTAATATTGGTTAGAGTTAACAGTGCACCCTGACGGCTATGAATATGAGGGTTATAGTCTTTTTATGACCTCACCTTTTGATCAAGACAGGTGGAATTTTTCAAATCCCTTCTGAAAGGTAATTTTGCACAGTGACCACAAAAACATGTTTTGGAGGGGATTTGAAAAATTACACCTGTCATATCCATGAAGTGGGCTAACAAGTGGGCTTAAACATGATGCTAAAAGTAACCACCAACATCCAAGAAGCCTTAGACAAAAGGTTACTTGTGGGTGCAGTCTTTAAAGACCTGAGCAAAGCATTTGATACCCTAAGTCCCAGCATCATAATTGACAAACTTAAAGAAATCGGGCTCGATGCTAGGGCACTAACATGGTTCAAGAGTTATCTTAGTGATAGATTCCAGCAGGTCACCTTGAACAATAACAGCTCAAACCTGTTGCTGTCAGTACTTAGAGTCCCCCAGGACTCTATATTAGGCCCACTGCTTTTCAACATATACATGAGCTCCCTGAAATTTCCTGTCCCTCAGACTTCCACCTCTACACAGGCAATTCCATTATATACACATCTGGTAACTCCCCAGGACAAATCCAGGTGGCCCTGCAAGAGACTTTTTTTTTGTATTATCTTTTTATCCTCTGCTACCCAGCTGCCCACTCCTTCAGGTGACCAAGCCTATTCCCTCACCCACTCTTCCATTCCTCCATTTGCCATTCCCTTTTCATGCCATCCCGAATGACCCAGTGTATCCCTTCACCTGAGGGGGCCCATACCTGTGGGGGCATCAGGCAAGGGAGATCGAAGTGCTTCGTAGGCTTGTGTGTTGGTCGCTGAGGCACAGCTCTGGGGCTTCACAGTGAGGGGAGGTGGGCCACTGGCATGGGTGGCCATTTTCTTACATTTCTTCCCCCCATCCACTAGGAAGCATGCCATTGTGTCCTTGCTGCTCACGCATGTGGTCACCCACGCCGCAAAGCACAATGCTGAGTCTGGACGCAAGGAGCAGCCAAAGGGTGGTACTTCCACGCCCTCCCTCCTGGGAGGAGAGTGTCCAGAGGATGCTCTGAAACTCTCCCTGCTGGCCTCCGCTCCTGACGTTCCAGGCTCGGGTGCGAACCCGGGTCGCCAGCATGCCAGGCGATCCCCTGTTGCCCAGTGCTATTGAGCCAGCTGGCCAAGAGGCTTTTAACCTACTGCAAAACTTCCTGTACAGCCAGAATCTAGTACTTAATGCAAAAAAATCAAAAGTTGTGCTCCTTAGGCCCTATCACAAACCCATAGACCCGCTGAAGGAGCTGGACATAGTAACATAAGCAGGCAACAAACTAGAAATGATCAGCACTTACAAGTACCTGGGCCTATGAATGGAATCAAAGTAGAAACAGTGTGTCCATATAGACAAAATGACCAAAAGCCTGTACAAAAAACTAGGGGCATTTTACCAGCTTTAAAACAAGATGCCAAGGGAAGCCAGAATTAGAATTGTAGAGACAATGGTCCTACCTATAATGGACTACAGTGATGTCCTGTATGGAGGTGCATCCAGTTCTGAACTAAATAAAACTGACGTACTTTATAATAAATTCACAAGATGCATGCTGGGTGCTCCATGCACAAGACATCACTGTTTACTACACAGACAGCTAACATGGACAAGCCTGGAGGTCAGGAGGCAGATATGTACATTAAACCTCATGTTCAAAATATACAAAAAACATCTCCCAGGTACATCCTGGACAAAATGGAACCCAAACCTACTAACAGATTCGCTCTGAGATCTGCCAGTGACCTAGAATACAGGATCTGGCATGCATTAACAAACACAGGAAGGTTGTCTTTCCTGATTAGGGGTCTCTCCACCTGGAACTCCCTGCCCATGCACCTCTGGCTGAAGAACAGTCCAGTAATACTAGGCACCATTAAAAAGTGGTCCACTAAAGAAGCCACAAAACCCCTAATTTGTTGCCCCGACTGCGACAAGGGATAATGTCACCCAGAAACATGGCTTGCTTGGCCATCCCATTGGGCCTTGCATATATATAAATAGAGCCTACCCCAAGTTGTCCATCCCTAACATGACACTATACTATATGTATCCTAATCTGTAGCCTCTGCAATGTGAGTACTTATCTGTAACTTTCAGAGCTAATCCTAATATATCCAAAATGCTTTTGTACTGTACTGCCATATACTGTCTGACAATGTAAAATGGAAACTATTGTTTTACTGATGCCTTTGTATTATATTGTCATGTATTGTTTGGTAGTGTGATGGAATCCGCTGATGCTGATCCCATTGACACCACTGTAACCCTGATATTGTAATATTGTACTATAATTACTGGGGAGCGTTTTCTCCCATAGTGAACCCCGGTTATAATTCGCAGTTATAACCCACGGGTTACAACGGCAAACACGTGCTGGAGTTCCTCGCTCTATGCATGCACCTCCCTTCGCTCTCCCCTCACCTAGCACTGCGGTGCCACTATCAATCGGCGTCGGCGTTCAGCGGTAAATGAAAAAAAAATGAAAACCTTGCCTCATAGTACTTTCCTTTTCCTCAGCAGATAATCCTATGTTTAAACGGCTGGGTGGGGCGACAGAGAAACACTGAAAAAGAAAAGCTTTCTGCAGCTGCTTTGTTACCGACCAGACAGGCTTCATCCTGACCGGAACTGCTGGCTGTTTTATTTTATATAATTGCTGTGGTGAGGAAATGCTCCTCAGCAATTATATAAAATAAAACTTGGGGTTGTGTCTTAATTTGAGTTTTTACACCCCTCGGGTTTATGTAGCATCTAACACCTCAGGGTGTGTGTAAAACTCATTAAACAGACAATCCATGCATTATTCTATATGTTATGTCCTAGTAACCTAGACTTCTGCATATGGTACCCATTGAAAATGAGCTTTGGCTCAGGTGGGTCTGATCATGTTCATATCATGTGACAATGACTGTGAATAAAATGTTACTACTTTACTAGTGGGATAAAGAAGAAGCCTTCAGCAGCTCCCCGACTTCAGGCCAGCAGATAAGCAGAGAGGCAAGATGGCGGTCAGGCTGGGCTGCTGTCTCTTTTACAAGTAAAGCACAGAAAAAGGCTCCTCACTGTTTATTTTCACCCATCTTTTAAAAAAGGTTTAATGTAAAGATTCGGAGAATCGAATATTTAAGTTAAACAGTTAAAATCAGTTGCCAACCAAATGCTAGTTTTGGCATGGCTCCTGTAACATAGCAATTGCGGTGTAGGGAATAGTGTTAGACAGGTATTTTGAGTGAGTGTAGATTAGGAGTTTAGTTTTCTTATTTTTGATTTAGAAAGAATCCTACCAGTAACCAGGAAAGGATCTTTGTTTTTCATTTACATATTCTGTAGTGATAAACGCACCATCTGTCATAGGTAGCCATCTCGACATTCAGAGATATCTATGACCCTCTCCAGTTAGGCTTTCGGAAGAGGCATAGTACTGAGATGGCCCTGGTTTGGGTGCTCAATGGTCTCCTGATAGCGAGAGATTGGAGGACTCATTCCATCTTGGTTCTCCTTGGTTTCTCTGCGGCATTTGATACGGGGAATATGGTGTGTTACTAGAACACCTGCAGTTCATTTCTGGACTGTCAGGTACAGTCCTCAGATGGTTCCAGTCCTTCCTCACGGGCAGGTCACAGAGAGTGGTGTCTGGGATTTTTTCCTCAGACCCGGTCTCCTTGCCATGTGGGGTTCTGCAGGGCTTGGTATTGTTGCCCATGTTGTTTGCGGTATATATGCTGCTGTTGGGAAACATTGTGAGGTGGTATGGGCTGAGTTTTCAGTGCTATGCAGATGATATTTGGCTCTACATGTCCTTTGTGCCCAAGCAGGATGATACTGTCTTGGTATTCAACAACTGCCTTGCCGAGATTCAGGACTGGATGAGTGCCAACTGGCTGAGGTTAAACCCTGACAAGACTGAGGTGTTGGTTGTGGACCCTGGTTGTTGGGCTGAGGGGTCGTTGGCTGGGCAGCCTTTGGGGCTTTGGCTCAGTGGCAGTCAGCTATTGACCTCTGACTGGGTGTGCAATCTGGGCATTATTTTTGATGACGGTCTGACCTTTAAATCTCAAGTGTCAGCCATAGTCAAATCCTCATTTTACCATCTGAGGAATATCACTCGGATTAAACACCTGGTCCCACCTGATGTCCTTCGAACACTGGTCCATGCCTTTGTGACCGCCTGCCTTGACGATTGCAACTCTCTGTACCTAGGGCTCCTGGAGGTTGATATCTGCCACTTGCAGCTGGTGCAGAATGCAACAGTCAGGCTGTTGACTGGCTTATTTTGATCTTTCCATGTCACGCCTGTGCTCAGCGGACTGCACTGGGTGCCAGTTCAGTGACGGATCACCTTCAGGGTTGGCCTGCTGACCTATAAAGCTCTACCACGGATAGGAACTGCACTACCTGGAAGAACTACTGTGCCATACCACCCTCCGCTCTGCTGATGAGGGATTGCTAGAGGTTCCCAGGGTTCATTTAAAGACCTCTGGTGCTAGGGCATTTGTGGTCCCAACCCTGTGGGACTCTCTGCCTCATCAGATAAGGGAGTGCCTGACTGTGGAGAGATTTAAATCTGCCTTAAAAATTCATCTGTTTAAGCTCGCCTTCTTGGAGGGCGAATGAGCTGGAGATGATTGAATACTATGATATTGATGTTTTAATTGTTATTTATGGTTTTAACTGCTGAATTTTTTCATTGTTCTGTACAAGAACTTAGATATTGATTTGATTTGTGCTTTTTAGAAATAAAATATGAGTTGAGTGAAATTCTTGTTGGACCCCGGTAGTCCCTCCCTATTGAGATGGTCCATTACTGACCTTTAAGAGGTTTGACCCCAGAGGGACTGTTGGAGTGGCGGACTTATCTGTGTGAGTGCTGCATGTGCAGTGGGGTTGAATGAGGTGGTGGCAGTGTATAATATCGCTGTTGCCAAGGCATTCTACACCATTGCACTGATCTGTATATGATCCAGTTCTTCTCAGTTGAGACCCTTGGTTTGATGGGGCTCTCAAGGAGATGAAGACTAGGGGTCGGAAGTTGGAGCATTGCTGGAGGAAGACCATGGCTGTGGATGACAAACTGGCTTTTAGAGTTCACTACGGTGATTATCAAAGGGCAATCAAATGTAAGAAAGCAGAGTTCCTGTCCAGGGAGATTGCTGCAGGAAGGAACAGACCAGTTTTGCGCTTTCGGACTGTAGACAGGCTTCTCTATTCAGCTTGCCCACAGCCGAAAAGAGCACCTTCCACTGCATAGTGCAAAGAGTTTGCTCTGTTCTTTTCTGACAGGGTGTCCTCTGTTATGTCCGGGATCTTGCCAGTGGAGCAAGATCTGTTCTGCAGTGTTGAGTCTGGTGGTGACAGAAGCACGCCATCTGTCTGGGAAGAGTTTCGGCTAGTGGGGGTGTCTGAGGTCATCGAGGTGATTTCCAAGCTGCGGACCACTTTTTGTGAACTGGACCCAGGCCCAACGCATTTCCTAGTGTGATGTGTGGAGTCTGTTGGTCCAGTGTTTGCCAAGATTGTCAGGTGCTCGTTCTCAGGGAGGGCTTTTCCCTGACGCCTTGACAGAGGCATTGGTGAGGTCCCTTCTGAAGAAACCATCACTCCACCCTGACATCTTGGCAAATTACAGACCTATCTCCAATCTTCCATTCTTGGGGAAGGTACTGGAGAAAGTGGTGGCACTGCATCTCAAGGCAAACCTGATGGCCTTTGACATCTATGAGCCACTCTTGTCTGGCTTTAGGAAAAAGAGTAGCACTGAAATAGCATTAGTTAGGGTGCAGAATGATCTCCTAAGGGCTAGAGATAGAGGAGAGTAGTCAATTGTCAGTGTCCTTAGTCTCTCTCCTCAACGTTTGATACTGTAGACCACGTGGTGCTGTTGAGAGAGTGCTACAGACTCGCCGGCATGGTCATCAGCTGGTTTGAGTCCTTTTTGACAGGCAGGATGCATTTTGGCAGTTATGGGAAATTTCTCCTCCTGCCCAAAGCTCGTGACCTGTGGAGTGCCTCAGGGGTTGATCCTGTCAACCATGTTGTTTGCAGTATACATGCTACCCTAGGGAATATCATTATTCATTATGGTCTGGATCTTCACTGCTATGCAGATGATACCCAGCTGTATATGTCCTTCGCCCCCGGAACATTGGATGCTGTGGAGGTGCTAAACAACTGCTTATTCGATGATCCAAACTTTGATGGACTCTAACTGGCTGAGGCTTAACCCGTACAAGACTGAGGTACTAATGACTGAACCGGGTCATCGGCAGGATGTGACTGCCTCCAGTGCAGGAATAGGGTTGTTCCTGGGTACCACCACTTCTTTGGAGGCAGCCACTAAGGTGCGCAATCTGGGGTCATTCTTGATGATGGCTTGACACTAGAACATCAGGTGTTGGCTGTTGTTTAGTGTGGTTTTTACCACTTAAGAAATGTCACCCGGATTAAACCATTAATCCCACCAGATAACCTACCATCATTGGTGCATGCTTTCATTACATCCAGGCTCGATACTGTAACTCTCTTTACTTCGGGGTCAGTGGGGGTAGCCTCCATTGACTACAGCTAGTGCAGAATGCTGCAGCCTCCTGAGATCCACTCATATAACTCTGGTTTTGTGCAAACTGCCCTTGCTGCCAGTCAGGTGGAGGATTGCCTTTAAGGTGGGCTTGCCCACCTATAAGGTCCTAAATGGCTTGGGTCCTGGCTACCTGACTGACCTCCTAACATCTGCCTGCCTGAGGTGCTTACTCCGGTCATCCATGGAGGGCCTCCTGGTGGTCTCAAGGGTGTGGCTAAAAATATCTGGGGACTGTGCATTTGGAGTGGCTGGACCGGTTTTATGGAACTCCTCACCAAGAGTTCTTAGAGATGTATCCTCCATGGATACGTTCAAGTGGGGCCTGAAAGCCCATCTTTTTATGCTGGCATTTGATGTCCACTGATTTTAATGATTTATTATAGTTTTAAATATTTATGGGTGGAATTCTGTATTATTTATTGCTGGATTAATCTTGATTTTAAATTCTGTATTATATGTTCCCGTTATCCCCTCTGTGTAAAGCACCTAGAGCTCCAGGGATTAGGCACTGTATAAATAAAGTTTGACTTGACTACTACTACTACTTTGTTTAAAATTTGGCCCCAAATCTGCAGAAGTCACAGTCTTATGAGTAAATGTTTAAAAAATTCAAATTTTTTGACATTCTAACCCTAGATTTTCAACATCACCTTTCTGTGATTCTAATTCATGAACCAGGTAGGTGACATTTTTGAAATTCCTTACGAAACATAATTTTTACACAGTGACAGCAAAATAATGTTTCAAGGAAATTTGAGAAATGTCACCTACCTCTAGGTAATGAGGTGTGGTTAAAAAAGGCCCCATTGAAAATGTGGGACACAAATATTAAAAAATGACAATGTCATGAGTAAAAATTGAAAATTCATTAATAACCAAACTTATCTTGTTGTCAGTCAGTTCTCAGTCGGCGTTGGAAGCAGCTGGACCCTTCCAGTCATTAGAGGGTTCCTTGGATAAGTAACTGAGGAATGTGGGGGTGATGTAGGGTGGTGGGTGCTAAGCGGAAGGTCGGGTGGGAGTTGGGGGGCCTAAGAGTGTGGGGACAGAAAACTATGAGGATTTTTGTTTGTTTACAGGTTTTGTGGGGAGGCAGGCTTAGAGGGTGGGCCTCTTATATACAGGATCCTGTGAATGTTGATTCACAGCCTGAAACGCAGTTCACTGAAAAATGTACAAAACCCCAAATTGCTCCACAATACACAAACAAGTGAAAGGAAGTGCAGTGTTGACATCGTTCTGCCGCAATAGAGCACATCTCAACATTTCTTCCCCTATCCCCCTTTTCTACAGTACTGCTAAACAGAAAACCCATGTATGGTCATTGTATCAAGTACGTACCTGAACTAAAACTTCTTGAAATCCTACCTACATCCACGCACACAAAATAACAACACATCGGTCTGTGCTTTCCATCATCTGAACATGACCTACAGTAAGAGCTTCTAAAACAGGCAGACTGAGGATGTGAAAGCAATTAGGGTTGTCACCTGTCTTCATCTGACCAGGAAAGTCCTGGCCTGGGTTACCTTGCCCTTCCTGACTGAAAGAGGAAAATGGGGGAGGTGTCTCAATCTGAGACTAGATATAGAGAATAATGGATGGGTAGGTGCTTATAATGAGGATTTTACACCCCCTCGAGGGGTAAGATGCCACATAAACCCCTAGAGTGAAGCTTGAGGGGTTTATTATGACATCCTACCTCAAGGGTGTGTATAAAATCTGAGTTTTACACATCTACCCATCCTTTATTTTGTATAATTGCTGGGGATCATTTTTTTCACCACAGCAGTTATACAAAATAAAATGGATTTGTCTATGGTGTTGAGCCATGAACCATTGGGGTTTCATTGCGGTCTGACCATAGTGGCTCCTAAACTCGAGCAGTGTTTATTTTTTTTTTCTTCTTCACTTCAATAATGAAGATTTGCTGTGCCCAGTGATATTTTAGTTTAAAAAAAAAAAAAAAAAGAACTTACTGCAAACGACTTCTGCCGGGGAAGTTTGCAGCACTGAGAAGCGGGAACAGCGTTGCATGGCACAGAGAAAAGGAAGTTCACGGTTAGCTCATGTGCCGAACTAGGAATACCAGGTGCATGTTCATTGTTATAACCAGCTGTTTATAATGACTGAATTATATCCCGGTTTTCCTGTTGGAGAAAACACTCCCCAGTTGTTACAAATATATAATTTATTACTTTCATTGACAGGAGGCAAAAGCATATATAATTCGAATGAAATATAGCAAAGTAACATCACTTAATGAAAAATTATTTAAACAATCTGAAATCTAAAATCAGGATCTCTGCATTTGATAGGCTAAATGCGGGTGGACAGGGTCCCTGCATTAGATAGTCCAAAGGCTGGTAGACAGGATAAACTTAATAATTGTCCATACGAGAGTATCACTTTGCTCTGAAGTATTGGGCTTCTTGAATGGAGCTAAACGTCAATGCAGTAGTCACTTTGTGATGTCCTTGGCTTAAGTGAGAAGTTATCGTTCGTTCATTCATTCATTCATTCATTCATTCACTCACTAACCGTGAATGAAAGCTGCAGTGCAAGGTGTCCTGTCTAAGCAAATGCAGAGTGAACAACAAAAAAATGTTAAAAAGATTGTCGTCAACATTGGACTGAAGAAATAAAGTGAAGTTGAAAGACAGAAAAATAATTTTATATTATGATGCTTTTTGTTAAAAGTGGCATGCCTGTAAAGTGCCTCCTTTAGATGTATGACTGAGACTGTGACTAACAGACCTGCCAGGCACTGCTCCTGGACATTTTTCCATAGTTAGTCCCTGACTCTGAAGGTGGAGTCCTTGAACTGCTCACTTAAGGATTGCCAAAGCTGGAGCTTCACTGCTTTCTGCATACTGCTCATCTTTTAGAAGTAGAGCCAAAGCCCATAGCTTCAGAAGCAGCACCATGCTGAATGTATTGTCCTATGCCCTTTATCAATAATACAAAGTCTCCCTAATCCTCTTTGCATGGTTATCCCAGCCCAACAGCAGCCAGGACCACCTTGACCGGAGTGTGTTGTGTCTGCGCCATGGGGTTGGTGCTGCACCCTCTCCTCTCCCACTTTGCTCCCCAGTGGTTCAAAACAGTCTCTCCAGGTGCAGGAGAGTTCTGATAGTGCGGGGTTAGAGAGACAGACAGAGCAAGTGCAGGGATATCATGGTTGCTTGGTGAGGGGAAGGGGGACAGAGTAGGTAGAGGGAGAGAGAGAGATTGAGGAAAGTGGACTGATTCATGTGTATGTGCTTCAACTCCACCGAGTGGAAGTGTGGAACTAACATTATGTGTTGCATTCGGTATCTGGTACCAGACACACTATTTTCTCTCCTACTCCACCGTTTGCCTTACATAAGCATAACTCTCACTATGCAGCCATAAAAAATATCTTGCGGTGCTTACTGACTGATTGCAGTCAATCCGCATATGAGAAGAGCCCCACAGTACAGTTTTTAAATGAGTGTCTCAAAATTCCTGAAGATTCTCTTGTATCTCTCCCACTACAACTGCAATTTGACTAAAAAGTAAAAACATTTACAATTATTTTTCTTTTATGCTGCCATTTTTGGGCAGTGATATATTTGACTAAAAGCTGGTCAAAACAAATGAGCCCACCAGCTTGCATCATCTGACACTTATTGAGCAGCCGGAGTTATTAACTTTCTAAAGTGCTTTGTGACAGATTCAAAAACTGCACCACTTGTGGTTCCAAGAGGCTACTGGCCAAAAACAGTTTTATAAAATAAAAAAATTTTTAAAGTTATTTTAGCTGGTTTGCAGTTGTAGTGTGAGGCTAACAAGTGAACTTTCATGACCATGTGACACTGATTTAAAAAATGTATTGTGGGCTCCACTCATCTGTATCTTGAGTGTAAACAGTCAGTGGGCACAGTAAGATCCTTTTTCTTTAATTTACCAGCAAGAATGTAATTCATGACAGTCAGTAACTCAAAGGCTATAGAAAAAATGACATTTCGTGGGGGCAAGAGCATGATACTTTAAAATTGATGGGCAAAGACTTCATGAGTGGCTGTAATTGTCACTCAATGAATGGCATCAAAGACAGTCCATTTACAGCCATGATCATGGAAACACTGAGGCTGTGATTTAGTGAATACAACTACTGAACAAAGTGTCCTACTGGAGATTTTAGACAAACTAAATGGAAGACAAATAACAGGTTGTTTAAAACAAACATTTTTTTAGTAAGGACATATCAAACACACTAACTGAAGCATAAATAAGTTCTACAGCAAGCAATATGAGATTATGATATGGGCTGAAATTAGTAATGAGCCTGGTTATAGTAATCTTGTCGCCTGGAGTGTATGGTGTGTGGGCTGTATGGTTGATGCAGTGTCCTCCTCTTCCTCTCCTCTCCTCTCCTCTCCCTGGTAGTTCCAAATGGTCACCCCAGGTGCAGGACGTCTCTAACACTGCAGGGATAGAGAGACATACTGAGGAAGTACAGGGATATCATGGTTGCTGGGGGAAAGGGAGTGAGACAGGGTGCTGCCAAGTGGCTCTGTTGCTGGGGGAAGGGAAGTAGGAAGGAGCACTGCTGAGTGGCTCTGCTGCTGGGGTATAAAGAACAAAGTGTACATGGATGAGTAGAGGAGAAAAGAGAGCATGAGGAAGTGTACTGATTCATGCATTTGTCCTTCAACTCCACTGGGTGGAAGCACTGAGCAAATGCTGTGTGATGCATTCGGTATCCAGTGCAAGACCTGCTATTTTTTCTCCTCCTTCATCATTTGCCACATGTCAGCATAGCTATCACTGTACAGCCTTAAGAAAAGGAAATCAGCCAGCCTGGTAGCGTAGACTGATAAGGTGCCACATGCCCTATGCCCCACCACACTGGGGACCAGTGTTCAGAAATGAGTATGGTTTGCTGGGGGTTGGTGGATTGGAAGAGGATTGAGTGTCCCAGGAGCAGCTCCCATCTCCCAGGGAGGGGTGGTCAGTCATCTTGGTCTTTGACTGCCGCTGGGTGGAGATCCAGTAGCAGGGGAGGCTGTGAGCGGCTTGATGGGTGGGGCTGTGGATCTGCAGGGCATGTGTGCCTCCACACGCATGTCCTGGTATGATGCCACTGCTGGGATCAGAGAGAAACTGGAAAAGGGATCTAAGGGCAGGATGAAGTCCTACACACCTCTCCAGACCTACATCACCACCTTGAGCAATCTGGATTGTGTACAGAGAGAAGGGCAACCATCCTCCCTCCAGCCCTGCCACTAAGGCAGTCTGTGGGGACTCATTTCTAAGGTAGGTCTGTGGGAGGTGGGTGCCAGATATGGGGGCAGAGGCTGAATGAGCCTGCCCGAGGAGAAAGAGCTGTGTGTAACAAAAAAAAGGAAATTAACTTCAGCTACACATACTGTATAAACTTGACTGCTTTCTTTATCTTGGTCTGCTTGTCCAGTAGTGTATGTTTCAGTTGCCAGATGATGTGGTATGTGCAGTACAGAATGATGCAGAGGGGTAAGGAAAACTCTACAATAAACAGTACATACTTCCAGACTGCAGAAGACTTCTTGGGGCAAATAGTAAAGGTGTCACAGTGGAATGAGTTGCTGTCATGTTGATACAGGTGGTGTCAGGAGCTGTATAGTCACTGCCTCGGCAAGAAGCCACATGGAAGTAGCCAGCAGAATAGCACTCTTGTTGAATAACAAATTTATTCTATGATGTGGGTGGACAGCTCTGAAGTAACTGTCCAGTACCATGGCTGTGAGAAGGGTGATACTTCCCTCTCGACTCATGGACAACGTGAACAGGATTAACTGGCAAAGTGTGTCACTGTGGAGCCAGCTCTTTTCCTTCAACTAGTACTTAGTGCAGAACAGGTGGCTGATGATCAGCAGAAAGTTCACCACAGCCAAGTTGGCCAGCAAGATGGTGCGCTGTTTCTAGGAGTTGATATGTAAGCAGAAAACCCAGAGCACTATGCCATTCCTGAGCAATCCAAACACAAACTCCACTGCAAGAACTGGAGGCAAGATGTACTACAGCGAGCTAGCCAAGAAGATACAGCATTTGCTGCTGATGTTCCCATTCTTCACTGCAGCTCTGAGCAGCTGAACTCAAGCGACCATGATGTAGCACAGTTCAGCGAGATACATAATCCTCACACTGTTTTCTTAATTTCTGCAAACACATCACCTATTAGGAAGCTAAGACACAGCAGAAATAGAAAGTTATTTCAGACCCATTTTACAGTATCCATTTTCAAGAGCCATTATCTGTATAGATACATAAATACACAGATGTTTATGGTAGGGTGACCTGACCACTGATGTTTTTTTATTAAAGACATCTCAAAAAGCAGTTTGGCTAAAAAGTAAAAACATTCACAGCAATTATGTTTCTTTTATTTTGCCATTTTTGGGCAGTGGTCTGTTTGACTGAAAGTTGGTCAAAACAAATGAGGAATTCAGCCACAGCAGCGTGGCACAGACCAGACATGGTGCCAGCTTTGCCTCATTGGGCAGATGAACTTTAGCATGCTCCCCAAGGACTTCCCTGCTATGCTGCCCAGCCCATGACAGACTTAGTGGTCATCAAGGCATCTTGTGACAGGTCTAAGACACATAAGCACCTTAGTTCCCTTCCCCCAGATAAAGAATCTTGCAGAATTGACCTCTGGGGCAAGAGGGTGTATGCTTCCTCCACCCTAGGTTTGAGGATTGTAAATTACCTGTCTCATATGGTAAAATACCAACTGGAAAAAGGGCATGGCCATGGCACACAGAAGAAGGTGTTGGTCCAGTGCCTCCAAGCAGCTGATGATGTTAGCAAGCACCTCCTCAGAACACTCTGTGACATGGCTGACACCATTGCCAGGGCAGCCACCATAGGCATATGCCTACATAGCCACTCCTGGCTCAGAGTATCTGGGTTTGCTGCTGATGTACAGCAAAAAGTGCTTAATGCCCCCTTTAATGGCACTAAACTGTTGGCCCTGATGTCCAGGATATTATTAATGATCTGCAAGCCTTGGAAGGGCCTTCAAGTCTGTTCACTCCCGCTACCATACCCGGTCAAAAGGTAGAGGGTGCCCTCTCTTTTGCAAAGTGCCCAATAGGTCTGGTGTGCCCCAAGGGAAATGCAGAGCTGTGGCTGCCTTGCCCACCCCTCCACTGCTGGAGCCGTAGACAAGCACCCCAGAAATGAGAGAATAGCCCAAGTGACTGACTCTGCCTCAGTGTCACTCCATGCCGGAGCCCCTTCTTCTGGTCCCGGACCATGAGGTGGTAGTCGGAGGTCAGTTCTCCCTCCATCTGAATAAATGGAGAACCATAACTTCAGATGCATGGATTCTGCAGATTGTAGAGAAGGGGCATACCTTGGAACTCATTGTGCAACCTCCAGAAACCCCACCTCCACCCTCCAGTTACCCCCCCAGGTCACCTGTCTGTTCTCTGGGAGGAGGTGTGGTCCCTTCTACACAAGCAGTCCATCGAGCCAGTTCCTAGGTGTCAGAGAAGCAAGGGATTCTATTCCATGTTTTTTCTGGTACCCAAAAAGACTGCCAATCTGAGGCCCATTCTGCACCTAAAGTACCTGAAGCTGTACATCCAGTACAAAAAGTTACGGATGCTAATCTTACTGGGCCTAATGCCCCTTCTCAAAACAGGGGATTGGCTCTGTTCACTGGACATGCAGGACACCTACGTGCACATTTCAGTCTTTTCTCCCCACAGGAAGTTTTACCGCTTTTCATTTCAGGGTGAGCATTATCAGTTCAAGGTGCTGCCCTTTGACTTGTCCTCTGTGTCACGAGTCTTTAGCAAATGCTTAGCAGTGGTAGCAGCAACTCTCAGATGGGAGGAACTGTATGTTTTCCCTTATCTGGATGATTGGCTTCTAAAGGCCCTGTCCAGGGAACAGCTTTTGGTAACTCTAGACTGAACACTCCAGCTTTTCCACTTCCAGGGCATCACCGTCCGTATGCCCAAATCAGTTCTGGTACCATCCCAAAGGTTACAGTATATAGGTGCATTCTGGACATAGCCCAAGGGAAGGCCTTCCTGCCCCAAAACAGGGCAGAGTGCCTTATCGCCCAAGATCAAGAAGTTGCTCAGAGTCACCACATTCCTGCCAGGGTGTACCTGAGACTGTTGGGCCTGATGGTGGCTGACATACCCACTGTTCCACTGGCCAGACTTCACATGTGTGTTCTCCAGTGGACCCTCCAAGTGCAGTGGGACCAGAACACAAACGAGTTGGACCGTCCAGTTCCGGTTTCTTCCCCAGTCCACAAGGTACTGCAGTGGTGGATGGACCCCTCAAATTTGCGTCAGGGCATTCCATTCCAGATCTCCTCTCTGCAAGAGATCCTCACTATGGATGCCTCAAGTCTGGGCTGGGGAGCACACCTGGGCCCCTTTCAGACCCTGGGCTACTAGTCTCAATTGGAGACCTCCATGCATATAAGTGTCCTGGAGATGAGAGCGGAGCTTTAAGCCAGGTAGGCTTTTCTGGAACACCTTGCTTCAGTGCGGCTGCTGGTGCAGTCAGAACACCTGAGTGTAATATACTACATCAGCAAGCAGGGGGGACTCATTTGTACCCCCTATGCATGGAGGCCATGAGAGTGTGGTAATGGGTGCTGAATCACAGTGTAACACTCTCAGTGGTTCATGTACCAGGCGTGTTAAACACTCTAGTGGACTACCTCAGCCAGACACAGTCCTGCATGCATGACTGGGAGCTCCTCTCATACGTCGCAGAATACTTGTTTGACAGATAGGGTCTCCCAGCGCTAGACCTTTTTGCATCCCCACTCAATGAAAAGCTACCCAGTTTCTGCTTGCTAGATCCAGGGCCTGGAGTTTTCTGGTGAGACGCGTTGTCCCTCTCCTGGAGCAGGAGATTTCATTGAGCTTTCCCTCCATTTCCTCTAATTCAGAGGGTGCTCATCAAACTGCAGATGGAGGTGGCCAGCATGATCCTGGTAGCTCCATTCTGGCTTCGGCAGATATGGTTCCCCCTGCTTCAGCAGCTGGTGGAGGAGCCTCCAGCCCCCCAGGAATCTGCTGACCCAGGCTCAGGGGTCCCTGTTTCATCCCAACCTCAGGTCCCTCCATCTGCATTCTTGGCTCCTGAGGACATAGCCATCGCTAGGTTCGGGGTCTTAGACAGAGTGGTGGACATCCTTGGGGCTGCCTGGAAACCTTCTGCTTGAGCCACATATGCCATGAATTAGAAGTGGTTTGCCATTTGGACTGCAAAACATAGTCTGGACCCTTTCACCTGCCTGGTGAACCACATCTTGGACTATCTGATCTGTCTCAGGTCTCAAGTACTCTTCCCTCAAGGTGCACCATTCAGACATTTCTGCTTTTTCGCAGCCTGTGGGTGACTGCACGATTCCTCAGCTGGATGTCTCCTGTACCTTTCTCATGGGCATCCTGCATCTGAAACCCCCCATCCGTTCTCCTGTCCCGGCTTGGGATTTGAATTTTACTTTGGAGAAGTTGACCCTGTCTTCTTTTGAACCTATCGCAACTTGCGATCTGTGCTTTCTCTCTTGGAAAGTGTTATTTTTAGTTGCCATTACTTCTGCTTGAAGAATTTCAGAGCTTCAGGCCCTCTGGTGCGAGAAGCCTTATTTGATTTTTCACAAAGACAGGGTGTCTTTGTGCACAAATCCTAAGTTTCTCCCTAAAGTGGTCTGAGAGTTTACGCTCAGCCACTCTATCCATCTTCCTGTTTACTTCCCTGAGCATACCAATCTGGTGGAAGCACTGCTTCATACATTAGATATGCGTGCACAGAGCCTTGAAATACTACTTGCTTTAGACCAACAAGAGTCAAAAGTTGAAGCAGTTGTTTGTTTCTTTCACCCTAGGTAGAGAGGGTGCTGCTGTTTCTAAGCAGTGCTTATCCAAATGGTTGGCAAATTGCATTGTTTTTTTGCTATAACAAGTATGGCTGAAATTTGCCTGGTGCTGTCAAAGCTCATTCCACCAGAGGCATGGCTACTTCTGTGGCTTGTTTCAGAGGAATCTCAGCCACTGGCATTTGTGTGGCTGCCACCTGGCGTACCGTCCATACATTTACCAAGCACTACAGTCTGGACATTGCCTCTAGAGCCCATGTAGATTTTGACAGGACTGTGCTGCAGGGCCTCCTATCTTAGGTTTATAGAGAGGCATCCTCCCAGGCTGTCTGTTTGTATGTGTCACTGCTTGGGACTCATTCCTATGCTATAACCAGATGACTGAGATAACCCCAATGAAGATAGAACAATTACATAAGAAATTACATAACAGTAGATCTTCGAGGGGATCTCAGTCATCAGGTGTGCTTTCCCCCCCAGCATCCCCCTTCTTTGGGCTCCTGTCTAGAAACTGGTTGACTGGTGTATCCAGCCTTTCACGTGGTTTGGGCACCTCTCTGTCTCTCTCTCTCTCTCTCCTCGGTCCCCCATGGCTAGGCCGATGCTCCCTTTGTCTCGGGGGGGGGGGGGAGCTGATGAGGGAGTGGGGCCACTCACACCTTTATAGGGTTGGTGACATCAATGGACATCAATGGCGTGGCTGCTCCAGTTGTACTGCTGAACATTTCCCGTGTGGATCCCCCTTTATCATAGATACATAGACAGTGTCGGCAGATAAGGGCCTATGACCCACCCAGACTGCCCATTTGAGCTTGTAAGTTCAGTTTATGTTTTCCTAGAAGTCTGTTGCCCCTTACCCCTGACCTCCAGAATTCCTTTATGTCTATCCCATGCATTCTTAAATCCCGTGATTGTTTCAGCCCCCACCACTTCCTCTGGCAGGGTGTTCCACTTGTCCACCACCCGTTCTGTGAAGAAATTCTTCCTCATGTTTCCTCTGAATCGTCCTCCCTCCAACTTCATCCCATGCCCTCTAGTCCTGGTACATCTTTTTTGCTTAAAAATAGTGTATTCCTCCTCCCTGTGAGATACTTGTATGTCTCTATCATATCCCCTCTCTCCCTCCTCGCCTCCAGGGAGTACATGTTCAGTTCCTTCAACCTGTCTTCATAGGACTTGTGATGCAATCCATGCACCATCTTTGTTGCCCTCCTCTGAACCTTCTCTACCCTGTCTATGTCCTTACGTAGGTATGGTCTCCAGAACTGTACACTATACTCCAGGTGGGGCCTCACTAGTGTCTTGTATAGCGAATTATGACCTCCTTTTCCTGCTGGTGATGCCTCTGCCTCATACATCCCAGCATCCTATTTGCTTTACCTGCTGCCTTGTCACACTGTTTCCCTACCTTGAGGTCATCAGAGATGATAACCCCAAGATCACTTTCCTGTTTGGTGCATGCTATATCCTCACCTCCCAACTGATATATTGTGCCAGGGTTTTTGTGCCCCATATGCATTATCTTGCACTTCTTTGCATTGAATTTCAACTGCCAAACCCCTGACCATTCTTCAGGTTTCTGCAGGTCCCTTCTCATTCTGTCTACACCCTCTGGTGTGTCCACTCTGTTACAGAGCTTTGCGTCATCAGTGAACAGTGAAATTCTGCCTTCTAGGTCCTGCGCAATGTCACTGATGAAGGTGTTGAATAGGACCGGTCCCGGCACTGATCCCTGTGGTACCCCACTGGTCAATCTTCCCTCTGTGGAATGACAGCCATTTACCACCACCCTCTGTGTCCTGCCACCCAGCCAGTTACCTACCCACCACACTACTGTCCTGCCCACACCCATATTCTCCAGTTTGTGTAGTAGTCTTCTATGTGGCACAGTGTCAAAGACCTTGCTGAAGTCCAGATAGGCCATGTCCACTGCCCTCCCCTAATCCACCTCCCTAGTCACCCAGTCAAAAAATTCAACGAGATTGGTCTGACATGACCTCCCCTGGTGAAACCATGCTGCCTTGGGTCCTGTAGTCCATTGACAACCAGATGTTCCACCAATCTCTCCTTCAGTAGTGCTTCCATGATCTTCCCCACTACCGAGGTGAGGCTGACTGGTCTGTAGTTCCCTGCTTCCTCTTTGTTCCCGCTTTGTATAAGGGGACTACATCTGCTGTCCTCCAGTCTTTGGGTACCTCCCTGTTTCCAGTGATTGGCTAAACAGGATAGCCAGAGGTTCAGCCACCACCTCTCTTAGTTCTTTAAGGACCCTAAGTGCACCCCATCTGGCCCCATTGCTTTATCAACTCTTATTACTTCCAGTTCCTTCAGGACCCTTTCTTGTGTAAAGGGACTTGTGTCCATTTCTGCACCATTCTCACCTCTTGTACTCCTTCAGACCCATTACCCTCCTCTTCCTCAGTAAAGACTGAGCAGAAATACCTGTTCAGTATGTCAGCTTTACTGTTGTCATCCTCCACCAGCCCCCATCCTCCCTTCAGTCTCACTATCCTCCCTTTGTCTTTCTTTTTCACTTACGTATCTGTAAAGGTTTTGTCCCCTCTACCCACTGATTTTGCAATGTGTTCTTCTGTCTGAGCTTTGGCTTCCCTTACTGACCTCCCTGCCTCCCTTTGCTTCTCCTGGTACTTCTTTCTATCCCCTTCTGCCTGTGTCTTTTTGTATTGCCTGAATGCAATCTTTTTGGCTTTCACTTTCTTTGCTACCTCTTTGGAAAACCATAATGGTCTCCTCTTCCTTTTCCTCTTGCTAACCTACTTAATGCATAATTCTGTTGTTCTTGTAAACCCCATTTTAAATACTGCCCACTGTTCCTCAACCCCTGATTTCTGTTCCATTCCCCTTAATGCCTCTTTCAGGTATCTCCCCATTTTCCCAAAGTCTGACCCCCTAAAATCCAGGATATGTGTTTTTGTGTGGTTTGGTTCTGCTCTTTCTGTGATTTCAAACCACAGTGACTGGTGGTCACTGTTTCCCAGTGCTCCCCACTGTTACCCCCATCACACTGTCCCTGTTTGAGCACAAGGTCCAGTATTGCCTTCTGCCGAGGTTGGTTCCATGACCAGTTGCTTGAGGAAGGCACCCTGAAGGAGTCCAGGATAAATCTGCTCTAGTTGATGCTGCTGCTGGGATGCTCCAGTCCACGTCTGGAATATTGAAGTTTCCAACCAGTACTACCTCACCCTTGTCTGCCATCCTTTGGATGGCTAGCATCAACTCCTATCTGTTTCTTCCTCCTGGGCTGGTGGTCTATAGACCACACCTGTGCGGATGGCTGTCCCATTTTCCTTCCAGCTTAACCCACAGTATCTCTCCCCCATTTTGTTCCTCCTGGATCTGTGTGGCCCTTATGTCATTTTTCACATACAGTGCCACTGCTCCTCCCTTCCTGCCTGCTCTGTCTCTTCTGAATATGTTGTAGCCAGGTATGGCCATCTCCCAGTCGTGGTTATCATTATACCAGGTTTCAGTGATGGCCACAATGTCCAGGTCTGACTGCACCATGACAGCCTCCAGATCTTCCATCTTGTTGCTAAGGCTTCTGGCATTTGCACACATGGCTTTCCATGATTTGACCTCCCTAGACTGTTTCGCTGTTCTACTCCAGCCCCTTCCTTGGTTGTCCTTTATCCCTGGTTCTCCTTGCTGTCTGCTCTTCTGCTGAATTTTGCCCTTTTCTGCCCTATCCACCTCTTGGGCACTAATCTCCATCTTTTGCACACTGCTTTGAAGAGATAGCCACTCCTCTGGTTCACTGGTTCCACGGCTAGCTGTGGGGGGTGAGCAAGTAGGTACCCTCCTTGCTGGCCTGCCACCCCCTTTGCTAGTTTAAATGATTGTCAATGTAGCATTTAAACTTATCATTGAGTGCTTGGATTCCCCTTCAGGATGGATGCAGGCCATCAGGCTTGAACAAACCTCCATCCCTCCAGGTGGGTCCCCAGTCACCAATGAATCCAAACCCTTCCTCACAGCACCAGTTCTTCAACCATGAGTTAAAGTTCCTGGTGCATGCACTCCTATGCTCTCCCTTGCCTCTTGCAGGTAGTACCTCTGAGAAAGTGACAGAATTAGCTACTTGCTTGAGACCCCTCCCCGATTTCCTAAACTCTTTCTGAACTTTCTTTGGCTCCCCATTTGCCAGGTCATTAGTACCTAGGTGGATAATGACATCCAGCTCACCCTCCCGTCTTGCCTTCCCAGTGATCCCCAGGATCTTCCTTCCATCCCTTCATGCCGTGGCACCTGGTAGGCATCTCACCTCCCTGTCCTCCCCCTCCTGTGTTCCTAGCTGGATCCCTCTTATGATGGAGTCCCCCACCAGGATTCGCTTCCTCCTTCTCCTCTGGGGTCCACTGCTTTCCCCACTGAGGTCACCTCCTTGGCTGACCTCCACATCCTTTCCTTCCACTTCTCTGGGTACCTCTATTTGGTTGTCCTCGTTTGCCAGTGTGGCATATGAGTTCTTGAGTGGAATAGGATCTGGGATGTGCCTCTACCTGACCGCTGTAACCCTCCCTGAGCCCACTGTCATCCAAGTGCTCCTCGTTCTCGGCATCCTTTGAGGCAGTTGCATTGGACTGGGTGGTCTCTGGATAGGGGTGATGGTACTCCTGACCCAGTTTACTTCCGCTCTGAGTCTGGCTACCTCATCCCGCAGTCCAGAGAGATGCATGCAGATAGGGCAGCACCTCAGTGTCCAGAAGGTCTGTCTGAATATGGCTGCCCCACAGCCACTGCATTGCACCACTCCCCACATTATACTACAATTATACTGCTATTCCACTACTTGTCTGCTACTGAAGCTCTCCTAGTTCCCTTTTTATTAATTTACTGTCCTAAAAATCCTGCTACTGATCCTCAGATAATTTTCTTTAAAAAAAAAAAAAAAAAAAAAAAACAATAAATAAATAAATGAGTCAAAACACTTGTCGTGCTGAGGGTGGGCTTCTTCCCCCTTATGCCCCTCCTACTTCACACTCCTTACTATACCCTGTGTTTAGCTCCTGTCAATCAGATTTAACAGGGCATATAATTAAGAGTTGGGGGAAGGGAAAATTTGCAGCAATTAAAGACAGCACAGAATTACACCACCACTATGTTTTAAATTTTCAACAGCCCAAAAACAATTCTAATTAAAGACAACAAAGAAAGTACAGTGTCACTAAAAGCCCATAATCTAAGTTTAAAAGAAAAATAGCAATTACCAGTTACTCTAAAGGACTGAATTAAATATGTTTCCTTCCTTCCCCTTCTGGCTTCTTCTGAGAAAATAAAACTCTACTTGCTGCCTCAACTCTTACTAAGCCCCACCTCCAGTTATCACGTAGCTGAGGTCAGAGGCCAGACAATTAACACCCTTCACCCAACTACAGGGCAGTCAGACAAGCCAAGATAAAATTTGCAGCAATTAAAGACTGCACAGAATTACACCACCACTACGTTTTAAATTTTCGACAGCCCAAAAACAATTCTAAGTAAAGACAACAAAGAAAGTACAGTGTCACTAAAAGCCCACAATCTAAGTTTAAAAGAAAAATAGCAATTACCAGTTACTCTAAAGCACTGAATTGAATATGTTTCCTTCCTTCCCCTTCTGACTTCTTCAATGGTGAAGGTTCCTATGGTGTAACCTGATGACTGAGATCCCATTGAAAATCTACTGTTATGGCAAGTTCTTACATAACTGTTCTTTATGCACCTCAGCCCTCCTTGCCACAGAGAGTAGGGTGGAGAGTACAGATGATTAGCGCATCTTTAGCTGTTTACAAAAATGGGGCATTGATGCTTAGGGAACACGGCAGTCCATATGAACTGCTGTATCCCATGATCCCCTTATCACAAAGAGCAGGGGGTACAATAAAGTATCTGGCCCTCCCGGGGAGCACCTTCTCCTGTTCTGAGCTATATGCCTGCACACTAGATCTGCTGGGTATGTAAATCCTAACCCTGTGTGTTTGGGGCTGAGTCCATGGCACGTATCATAACACATAGCTGTACAACCCAGAATGCCCATTTTGTGGTGCTTACTAGGCCTGCTAGTACCTAGAGCTGATTACTTGTACTGCCACAAGGAGTCAAAGAAAAGGAGTTACAGGAGGGAAGACTGAAAATGGCCATATGTTCTTCCCTACACCAGTCAGGAGCACAAGAATCTGGCACAGACAAATGTGCACAAGGCTCCATAACAGTAGCAGAGCAAGCCTGCAGGCTGTGAGAAGAAGGTGTGTTTAGGGCAGCACAAGGCTGCCCCACAACTGCAGAAGGGGTCTGCAGGTGGTGAGGAAGAAGTGCAGTCAGAGCAGTACTAAAACAATCCACAGCTGTGGAGCTTGCAAGCTATGGGGAGGAGGTAAGGTCAGATGACAAGGAGGATCTCCACAGTGAGAGAAAGAGAGAGAGACAAACTGGCACACAGACAGACAGCTGTAAGGATGCCCTCCAGCTGCAGTGAGAGAAACCTGCAAACTGTGATCAAAGAGCAAGTAGGTGTGATGTACAGGAAAATGGCAGGGATGGATCGAGAATTTTTTTAGAGGGTAGCACTTATGTCAGGGGCATAAAACTTTTGCCACAGAATGCTGAATGTTCCTTTTTAAAGATCTGGTTAGGCTAAAATGCTACAGTTTGCTTCCCTAAGTGGGTAGCAGGTCCTGCTTTTGTACATAGCTTGATTCTCTAGTGGAAAAAGGTTCTGAAGGTTCCCTACAGCTAGAAAACTGAAGGGGTAGCCAGTTTGTTAGGAACACAAGGAAACACCTGAAGGTTTCTTTCAAATGCAAGCAGGAAGCATAGCATGTATTTCAGAAGAATGGTCAACAACTCAGAAAGCTTTTTTACAGCAGCCAGCTGGGAGTGCTGACAGCAGAGCAGAAAGGGAGTCAAAAGTGCCTACAATTTTCACACCTCAGCAGGGGTTGATACTGTTGCATTTTGGTGTTGGTCTGCCACTAGGACTCTTACCTTCTGTTCTACAGGTCTGCTGTGCCCATCTCTCACTGCTCTGATGGGTGTTTCACTGGACTATGCGAATAACAGTCGGACACATAAAATAAGTGTGGAAAAATGGAGTTTGTTCTTAGACTACAAAAACATCAGTACACTAAAAGAGTCTAACTCGAACAGCAGACCCACCGAGACTGACTGCCCACTGAGATTTCCAGGGATTCCAAAGAAGCCTCTCCTAACACAGTAAAACAGTGATAACACAGCAATAAAACACCACATCTGTTCAGAGCTCTTAAAGGGTGGCAGCTGGCCTTAAGCCCTATGCTTAAGTGTACTTCACACCACGCCCGGGGCAGTGAATGTGAGCACCACTTGAACAAGCAAACATTATACAGTATGAGAAAAAGTAGAAAAAAATTGTAAGCAGGGCATGACAGCAGTTTACCAAACAGTGAACCGCTGTGATGGGAGGGGGAGGGGGGAAGGATCTGGACCACAATGGTGACCAGTCAGAGACGTACTACGGGAAGGGAAACTACTATAGCAACTTGAAGCTCGTTTAGGGCACCAAGTTCCACAGTGCAAGGGAGGGGAGAAGGAAGGGGTATCAGCTGGAGAATACCCAGCACACAAGATATGAATATTGCCATAAACAATTGCAGAGTAATAAAATATACATGGAACTGTGCATTTGAAGAGACATTCCTGCAAGGAAAAGATTAATGCCGTGCATGCAGTATGATAAGCAACAGGTGCACTGAAGTGAGGTACCAAAAAGCATTTACTGCAGGAACTATTAACAGAGAGAATACCACTAGAAGAATTACTGAATCTGGTTGCACAAACGTTCGAAACCTTCATTGGCTTTTCTGGTCAGTGGGAATAGTGACAGACTGGGTTTAGGTTGTCAAGAGCAACCCAAGAGTTCTGTGAGCTGTCAAAGTCACACCACTTGACTGTGTAAGTCCAGGATTCGTTTACATATTTCTTTCTTAAAATCTTCTCGATCTGGTACACAGGGGTGTGCACAAGAGAGTCCTGAGAAGAAGAAGAAGGCTGAGACGTCCCAGGAAGTTCATCTGGCTGATGATCTTGCAAAACAGAATCTGGCTAGAGAGTGTCAGGAGTGTGAGGGGCGGAAGCAACTGGTTACAGGTTAATGGGAGGAATTTCTGATTCTGACAGGATAGCAGGCTCAAGTGCAGCTTCATTACTGGGTGGACTTGGATCATCTGGCATGGTGTTACTCAAGTACCCATGTTTTAGATGATTGACGTGGATGCTGTTATGTACCAGCTTTCCATTGGACTTGCATTGCAAATGGATGTGGACTGGAGGAAGCTTTTCCATGATGTAGAAGAGACCAGTACAAGGACGGAGCAGTTTCCTTCTGGTGCCTGGGACTAGGAAAGGTCGATACAGGTAGACAGTGTCCCCCACAGAAAATGAAGGCTCTTCTTGCATCTGGTAGTAAGTTTACTTTAGTTAATCTTTACGCTTCTAATGAGGACGATCCTCATTTTTAAATGTCACTTTTTCTTCACCATACATAATTGGCAGGGACTTTAATATGGTGCTTGATAGGATACTGGATAGCAGTCATTATAGCTCCAAACCTGATACTCGCTCTCTTAAAGTATTAAGAGACTGAATTATTGATTTAGCTATTGTGGATATATGGAGATATCTTAATCCAATTGCACATAAATTTGCTTTTTTTCTGCGGCCCATCAAAGCCAGTCAAGAATCAACTTTTTCTTAGTATCACAAACAATTATTTATTGTATTAAAACGGTTGATTATTTTCCAATTTTGATTTTCCGATCATGCTTCTTATATCTTAACTCTCAGTCTCACCTCCTCAAAAAATTCAAAATTTTGGCATCTTCCCCCCGCATTGGTGAATGATAGTAAATGAATACAAAAACGTAATCATGAGATTTCTTTTTATTTTAATATTAACTCTTCTCAATCTATTTTGCATTCTGTAGTATGGGACTGTTAAAGGCATATATTAGAGGAATATGTATTGCTTATGCTGCAACTAAATATAAGTTTTTAAATTTAAAACAGTCAGCTAAAGACGGATATTCAGATTATCGAATCTCGTCTTCAGTTAAACCCCACCCAAATAAATAAATCTGTATTTAATGAAAATAAGTTGGAATATAGTAATTTAATAACCAATAAAATTGAGAATTTATTGATTAAATTAGATCTACATATTACTCCTTTAGTAATAAATCCCGCCAACTTTTGGCTTATCAATTAAAACACCAGTCTGCCCTTAATAATATACTTGCAATGAAACATCCTGATGGTACTATATTGAATGATCCTTGTCAGATTAATATGAGATTCCATCAGTACTATCAGGATCTCTGTACATCTGAAATAATTAAATACTCTAATGCATTATTTGAAATTTTCCAAGGCTTTATTCCACCATAGATACTTAATCGAATATTGAGCTAGACAAGCCTATTACACTTGATGAGGTGAAATGTGCTATTCGTCGACTTTCTAAGAGCAAAGACCCTGGGTCTGATAGCCTTCCTTTAGATTTCTATCTAAAATATGAAGCTTTACTAGCCCCATATTTACTGGATATTTTTCGTGCTGCATTTTCTTCATCCTCTCTTCCTCCGACCTTTGCCAAAGCCAATATTCTTCTTTTACTTAAAAAAGATAAAGATCCTCAGCTGTATACTTCCTACAGGCCCATATCACTCCTTAACAAAGATTATAAAATCTTGGCTAAAATGTCTAACTGCTTAGAACTTATTCTCCTTGTAATCATACATTTGGATCAGTCTAGCTTCATCAAAGGCCAGTTGCTAGCTCACAATATTCACAGAGCAATTAACCACATAGATTCAGATCAATTTTCCAATTCTATTATGATAACACTTGACACGGAAAAAGCTTTTGACCGCGTCGAGTGGGACTATATACTTACACTTTTAGATAAATTACATTTTGGCCATAATTTCAGGTAGTGGATTAAATTACTATATCAATCCCCTACAGTATTCATAAAAAACGATTCAGATATGTCACCTAAATTATCACTCCAATGAGGCACCAGACAGTGATGCCCTTTGTCCCCCTCTTATTTTCATTTTAGTTATCGAACTTCTTGCCCACCTCTTAAGACAAGTGCCAGATGTTCAGATCAGTCTTTATGCTGATGATATTTTATTATTTATTTCTAACTCACAACAAACTCTGTCCCAGATACATAACATTATTGAAAAATTTGGCCAGGCTTCTAGCTACAAAATGAATTGGCAAAAACAAAAACAATATGTAGCTGTAGGGTGTAACCCTGTGACTGATTCTGTATTACTTAGAACCTCACAACAAGTTAATTAAATTAAATAGCTGGGTGTTCTTATCCCCAAAGATACTCAGAACTTATTTCAGTTTAATTTTATTCCTATTCTCAATAAACTTAGACAGGATCTCCTTAAATTTCAGTCACTTCCATTAACATTAATTGGCTGGGCTAATGCCATTAAAATGATAGTCTTACCCAAACTACTTTTTCTGTTTCAGACTATTCCAATACAGATACCCAAAGATTTTTTTACTGCTTTGGATAAAAATATTAATTATTTCTTATGGAAAGGAAAAAAAACAAATTGCACTACATAAGTTAAAACGTACCAAATCTAGGGGGTTAGATCGCCTGGACTTTCAACTTTATTATTACTCTGGCCAACTTAGTCAACTTCAGTGTTGGTTTAAGAATTATGCTTTAGCCTGCTGTCAAAATGAGAAAAATTGTATTACATTTAAAGAACTCTATCATATGTTATTTGTGCCTTTCCCATCAACTAACTTAGTAAACTTACTCCCTTTTCCCTTGTCATCTTTGGCGCTTTGGAAGCAAGTCCACAACATAATAAAATGTGAAAAAAAAACTTTCCTTGTGCTCTCCTTTATTAGGGAATCAATATCTATCCCCAATTTTTTATGTTCGAGAATCAGTACTATGGCATTCTTGGGGTATCATCCAATAAGCTGATTGTTTTCAACAAGGATATTTCATATCATTTAAAACTTTTAAACATAAATACAAGATTCCTAAGCAACATTTTTTTCTATATCTTCAACTAGGAGCCAGGGTTCATAAATTAAATTCTACATTGACCATTCCAGAAAATTTCACCAGTTCTAAACATATTGTTACCTGGTGCCCCAAGTAAAAAACTTATTTCTCAACTCTGTCATACACTGTATTCATTTATAGGAAAAACCTTAAATGTTTTGAAGGAGAAGTGATCCCAAGATCTAAATAAAACAATCTATTTGGATAGACGGATGGAAATTCTTTCATCCCCCTATAATGATCTTATTTCAACCAAACTCCAGCAGATACAATGCAACATTATTCATTGTATTTATTATACCCCTGCAAAATTAAATAAAATGAATCCATCAATATTAGACACATGCCCTTGATAACAACACTCCCCAGCTAATTTTTCCCATATGTTTGTGGACTGTTTAAATCTTTGTAGTTATTGGCAGGAAATCTTTTCAGTTATATTCGATATAACAGGTATTACACCTCGGATAGAATCAGAATTTATATTTTTGGGCAAATACATTATAGCCTTCTTCTGGCACCACAAAAAAGTTTTGTACATTTAGCTATTATTATAGCTAATAAACTTATTTTAATAAACTGGAAAAATATTAACTCTCTAACATATTCCCAGTGGCTTAATATAATGTTGGATCTGGCCAAAATTTAACAAGCTCACTATAATATACAGGCTAAAAGACAATTATGGGAAAAGATCTGGCTTCCCTTTGAAACCAAGTATGTACAAACAGGCTAAAATCATAGCAAACTAATTTTCTTTCTTTTTTTCCCTTACATATATATTTTTTTTCTCATCATGTTTTTCTCTTGCTGATGCTAGCTACAATATGTAATACCATAAACACTTTAATGTTTCTTTCCTTTATCTCTTTTTGTATATCTGCTTGTCTGTTTGAATATATAATATTAGTTTGAAAGTTATATGACTGTAAATTGTGCTCCTTGTAACTGTTTTCTTTTTTCTTGCTTCTCTGTGTTATTTTATCAGCCTTTCAATAAAAACAAAAAAAATCTTCTCTATCCCAAAGTTGTGATTGCCGTACATCTAGCCATTTCAAGCTATTCCAGTACAGAAATCATGAATGAAGAAGCTGACTTTGGAACCTCTAGCAATGAGAGATCCCTGTCTAGTGGAGTTCTGGGGTGGCGTCCATGGACCAAGAAGAAGGGGGTGTACTCTGTACTTTTGATACAAGGGCTGGTATTGTAGGTGAATTGCACAAATGGAACGAAGCAGTCCCAAGTGTCTTGAGTTCCATCCAGTTACTTGGAGAGTGTGTTTAGAATGGTAGACATCATTCTTTCGCTCTGTCCATTGCATTGCGGATGATAACTCGTTGTGTGTGTCTTCTTAATGTCGAGAAGTTTGCAGGTTTCTCAAACAATTGTTGAAAGGTAGTTAGTGCCTTTGTCTGAATGCAGGTATGAGGGGTACCGTGATGACAAACAGTGTTGAAGAAGGCATTTGCTACTATAGTAACTTTTATGTCTTTTAGGGGAATTAGTTCCAAGTACTTTGTAAGGTAGTTCACAAAAACAAGAACGTATTTTTTGTCAGAGTCAGAGCATGTTGGTAACAGTCCCAGAATGTCTGTGCTGACTCTTTGGAAGGGTTCGGTAGCTACAGGCATTGGAATGATGTGTGCCTTTGTCGGTTTGGCAGGAGGATTTCATTGAGAGCAGGGCTGGCAGGATTTGACAAATCTGACAATGTCATTGTTCATGTGAGGCCAGAAGAAGTGAAGCCTTGTCTTTTCGAGAGTTCTGTGGATTCCCATATGACCTCCAGAAAGTGGAGAGGCATGAATGGAGAGAAGAACTTCATTGACTAGAGAGGCTGGCACAACTAACTGTGCATGAATTCTATTCATGCGATGGCTCTTGCCTTCCTTGGTCCAAATGTGAAAAAGCACATTGTCATTGAGGAAGTATTGTGATGCAAGAAGTGCATCTTGGCGATGTTGCTTCTGTTGCAGTAAAGTTCCATACTCTGTTGAAGATCTGCCCTTTGTTGCATTTGAACAGATGCCAGGGAGAGATCAGAAGTAGAGGAGGTGAGAAGCTCTTGGGCTGCTTGCCACAGGTGAGGATTTGTGCTCTTTTCTGAAGAAGCAGGTGGTAGTAGCAGCAAGGCAACTTGAGGTGCTGTAGGAGTGTCCACAGGGAGCACATCTGTGCATGGAAGGGAAGAGCTTGTAAGTAGAAATCTTCATCTGTTGAGGATGATGTGGAGGGATACCTTCTCCGGTGTATACTATCAGCATTGGAGTGAACTCGGCCTGGTCTGTACTGAATTTCAGAGTTGTAGCATTGCAACATAGCAATCCATCTGGCAAACTTGCCTACTGGCTCCTTCATTTCAAACAACCATCTGAGGGCTGAGTGATCAACAATAGCTTTAAAGGAGGAGTGGTGAAAGTAACAGTCAAATTTCTTCATGGCAAATCCTATGGCTAGACATTCTTTTTCTGTGATGCCATAGTTTTGCTCAGCTGAGGAGAGGGAGCACCCGGCACAGGAGATGCCTCATTCTGTTCTGTCTTGTACTTTACATAGCACTGCACCCACTGCAAAGGAACCAGCATCTTAGTAGAGTTTGAAGGGTTGGTCCAACCTTGGCTAGGCTAGTAATGGAGAGGAGATCAGTTTGCCTTTTAAGGTTTCAAAGGTCTCTTGGCACTCAGAAGTCCAGGAATAGTCACACCACTTTTTGGTGAGAGCGTAAAGTGGAGTAGCAATCTGTGCATAGTTACCAATGAACTTTCTGTAGTATCCAGACAAGCCTAGGAAGGCTCTAAGGTCCTTGAGATTGTTAGGTTCTTGATAGTTTCTGACTGCTGAGAGCTTGTCTGGGTCTGAAAGATGCCTTAAGAACTAACAACATGTCCCAGCCAATGAATTTGCTGCTGTGCAAAGCAACACTTCTCTGGGTGAAGATTCAGGTTGGCTTGTCAGAGATATTCAAACACTTCCTTGAGGTGCTGTTGGTGTTTTGGAAAAGTTGTGCTGAAAACAATAACATCGTCTTGGTAAACTAAGCAAGATTTCCAAGACAACCCACGTAGTATGGCTTCCATAACATGTTGAAATGTTGCTGGACTGTTCCGTAGTCTCATAGGCAGTCATTTAAATTGGAAGAGCCCCAAGTGACAGCACCAGGCTGTGTATGGACAAGAAGCTGGATCAATGGAGACTTGGCAGAACCCACTCTGTAGGTCTAGAGTGGTGAAGTAAGCTGGGCTGTCCACACCAAGACTCTCTAAAGCATCCTCTGTTGTGGGTAATGGATGAGCATCTTGCACCAAGTAAGCATTGAACTTTCTGTAGTCTACCCCAGAATGATACCCTTTGTCCTTCTTTACCACTTGCAGGCATAGTGCACCCCAGGGATTTGTAGACTCCTCAATGATGTCCTGTTCAAGCATTTCAAGTGTCAGTGGCTCAGTAGGTAGCACACTCACCTCTGAGGCTGGGAGATCAGAGGGCTGTGGGTTCAGTTCCCACATCTGGCACTGGGGTTAATATCCCAGTACTGACACTGTAGTGCAGCATGAGAGGGGTGTTGTACTTCTGAGGTGCCATCTTTCAGATGTGACGTTAAACCAAGGTCCCATCTGCCTGGATTGGTGGTAGTTCAGGTGGGTGTTAAAGATCCCATGGCACTTATCGAAAAGAGTAGAGGAATTTCTCTGGTGTCCTGGCCAAGTTTCCCTCATTCACTAAAAATGCCACCAACAGCTTCATCTGGTTCAAGGTCAGCTGGCATTCATCTGTATCCCCCTCCCCCGGGTCATGCCTGAAAATAGGCAGAATTTGTCTAGTGCACTTACCCGGTCAACAAAAACTAACTAAATAAATAAATGTCTTTGATCATGTTTTCTAGGACTTGTTTCTGTCTGTGTCCCACCTTGTAGGCTTGCTGATGGATGGATTCCTGACTGGGTGGCAGCTCGATGGTGTGTTGCAGGATATCACAACATTTAAGCTTGTTACTGGATCAACAAAGCCATCTGGGTAGCCCTTTCAGGAATTTTTAAAGTTGTTCTCTCTCTTTTGGGGATGCCGGGAGTTTTGAAGAGGGTAGTCGCATATTGAGGGGCAACTCTGGTGATGCCAGGGTGGTTGTGATAGCACTGACTGGACTACAGTTGGTGGAACCAAGCCGAGGTTCTTGCATAAGATGGAGCTGGTCCCCTGTAGAAAAGCAAACAAACTTTCCGATAATGGCACCCTTGGAAATGACTACTGGCCAATCTGTGAAATTGCAGCAGTTCTGGAAGCCTGTTCTGCCATGCACAGCAGACAATGTGTTCTCTGGGAGAAGACCTGATGAATGCAGAGCAGGAGAGCCCATGATGACACCAACAACACCTTGTGGAAGAGGTTCACCATGGATCTTGGCAATCAGAACCATCTCAGTCTTAGGAGGCACAGTGACTGAATCTGTAGCTGCGAGTTGTCTCCGAGGGTCTAGTGACAGTTTGTTTGATGCAAAGTCTAGGATGTCTTTGTGAGATATAAGGAAATCCATACCAAGAATCACTGCTGGTTGTAGCTCAGTACTAGGTAGAATTTGAAGTACCTTGCTGTGGGCCAAAGTGTAGCTTGAGATAGACCACACCTGTGATAGGTACCTGAATGGTATTTGCTGTGATAATGTACTTTAGGGCAGCTGGGGAGACATTAGGTAAGTGACGAACTGCATTGCTGTGCAAAATACTAGTGTTGATAACTGAGATTGCTGCTCCAGTGTCGATCATGTGTGGACCATTCTCCGATGATCACAGGGACATAGTTGGCTAAGAGTGGTGATCTAATGATGGGTACCTTGGCCCCTGGAGGTGGGAGGGTACCAGAGTTGGTAGCTGGAGGATGTTTTCTGCTTGAGTTATGAGAGTCAGAGGGGTGGACAGTTGAAGTGTTCCCCTGCCCAACAGATTCTCCTAGAGTGTTGGGTGGGTCTCATTTCCCTGATCCTGGGAGTGGTTGTGATCATCATGCTAATTGTACTGCGATGGGTGTCTTTGTTTCCTGTTATCGTGGCTGTTATTTTAGTACTTGAGCTTTCGGCAAACTGCAGCAGTGTGTCCTCTGTATCCACACCACTGGCAGGTCACAGGCTTTGGTGAAGGCGGAAGAGGTGCGAAAGGTTGTCGAGGTGGTTGCAGAGCATTGACAGAAGTAGTAGTAGTCGGAGAAGAAGTGGAGCTCAGGTGTAAACTATTGACAGTCATGATGAGCTTGTCTATCTTTGCTTGTTGCTGTTGGACACATGTGAATGCAGTCAATTGTGATGAATGAGGTATTGGTGCATGAGTGGCCTGGAGCATTGAAATGGACTCCTGTGCAAGTTGTGTTACTTGGATTGTGTCCATCCATGTGGTCGGCTTCTGCTGAATGATATAAGGGCAGAGTTGAGGAAGCAGGCCTTGGACAAAAGCCTTGATTTGATCTTTTTCTGTTTTCTGTAGACATTTGCAGCATGACTAAGTGTCGACTATGAAGGTTTCTGAGGACTAAGAGGGTTGCATTGTGCACTCCCACAGCTGTTGTTCCAGTAACCAAGGGGGATGTGCATGGACAAAATGGTCTCTGAAAGTTGTATACAGAGCAGCAGTATTTCCTTTTTGTTCTGGAAGTGCATTAAACCAGGAAATGACAGTTTCTCTCAGAAGCAAGCACAAGGTGTTGGAAATACCCAAGGGATCAGTCCAACCGTTGAAAGCAATTCATTCGTGGAAATGCTCGAGCCATTCAACAGCGTCTTCATGAGGCAAGGCTGAGAAGGGTACTGGCTATAGGCTGGTATGGACCGTAGACTGAGAGGACATATTTCTAATGTAGGCAAGGTCTGCTTGAATGGCTTGCATAGCTGGTGCCCCCCTTGAGATGAGAGGGAAGTCCGGTTGTCCTGCAGGAGAGTTTCTGTGTTGTTGCTCCACTCTGGCGAGGTGCATGAGGGTGGCACTGTGGATGCTGCAGCTTGTTTATTTGTGTCGCTGTCAGACATTGTTATTGGAGGTAAGCTATGTGTACCCAAGTGAAGGTTGTAATTATGAGAAGGGGTTACCTTCATGCAGGAGACGGGACATTGTAGAGCAGATGGAGTGCCATGGAGAAAAGTGCTTTTGTAGACAAAAGTACAATTATTTGTAAGCAAAGTCCATCAAATGACATCTTAATAAACAATTCCAACTCAACTCTGTGTCGTTTGTTATTTCAGTAAAGTTTTCTTTGCAAGATGCAGCTGTTTGTTTCAGTGTCCATTCATTTCAATGCGTTACCTCTCAAAAACATGGCCTCCATTACTTTCTGTGGAGCGAGGCCATTTTGAACAAGCTGATGCCCCTCACAAAGATGGCCACTGGACCTGTAGCATAGACTTCTTGTCTAGTTTGACATACCTAATATGACTGCCAACAGGGGGCAAAGGTTACTTCTTGTTTTGCAGTTGTAAGCAGGTGACTTATCTCAGGGCAGCAGAAGAATGCAAGATGGCGATTCTGCAGTCTGTTCAAAAGATAAATGGCAGGCTTTGGCTTGGCTGAGCGACTCCCAGGCTATCTAAGCATTTGTGGGGAGAGAGATTTATTGCTCTCTTCAATGTTAGAAGCCTGGAATGCTTTCTTCAAAGAGAGTTGACAAAACAAATGTCTGTGGCCATTCTTCAGACAGAGCCGTGAGTCTGTGTATTGGAAGGCACAGCAAGTTAAAATAACAGAAAGCCATATGTCTCTGGTTTAAGAGTTAAAGAACATGCAGTAGCTCTTGCCTGTTAAGATGGAGCAGTTAAAATGAGTACTGTCACTAGAAGACAGCTGTTGGGGGGAGGGGAGTGCAGTCTGCAGCTCCGTGGTGCTCAGTCTTGGATGATTTTAATTTGACAGTTCATTCAGTTAGCTGGCTCATAATATGCCACACACATTTTTTTTACTTTCACAGCCTACAATGTTAGAGGAGGGCTGCAGACTGCAGTACAAAGCAGGAGACAGGTCATTTTTTTCAGTGCAGCCAGGGCTGTGGTGCAGGAGATATTTAGAGCTGTTCAGGCATACTGGGGTAAGTGACTTGAGATACCCAGCGATACAGACAAGTGAGATAGGGTCTGGGCAGAAGAAGGGCTGCATTCTCGACCATGTGTGGCGTTTTGGTGTTGGTCTGCCATGAGGACCCTTACCTTCTGTTCTTCAGGTCTGCTGTGCCCAACTCTCACTGCTCTGATGGATGCCTCACTGCTTTGCATACTGTACTACTCATCCATAAATATGTGAATGAAGCCATTCATTCACATATTTGTGAATGAGTATTACAGTATGTCCACTGTGTGGACCAATGGGCTTGCAGCTGCTACAGTAAGCTGTTATTCGGTGGGCAGCTGTGGTGGTATGCGGGTGGGTGTGCAGCTGCCCGCCAATGATGGGGGGGAGCTGGGTGGGCAGGGGGTCCTGTGTGGGTGGGGGGTACCTCTGGACCACCTGGGCAATATGTATGGCGATTTTATTGGCGATCGGGGGTATGAGCAGAGAGGGTGGTATCACATGACTACCAGGAAAATCGGAAAATGTTTTATTACATGGATCGGAGCATCGGGAGGGGTGGGGGACCACTAGACTGCCAGGGAAATAGGAAAATGTTTTATTACGGGGATCGGTGCATCAGGAGGGATTGGGGGACCACTAGACTACCAGAGAAATATGACAATTCCATTTTACGGGGATCATGGCTACGGGGCAGGCGGGGGGTGCTATGAGACCCCCTCTGGCAGCACTGCATGCTGTTCAGGGTGCCATGTGGATTTCACTGGCCTGCCCTGCACAACGCATGCAAATGTGGCCATAATGATATGCAACTGACCCCATTTGCACCTTGCATACATTATGGCCCTATTTGCATATTGCTAGCTGAATATCAGGAATTTGTGCACAGTGTAATTCTGTTGCGCTTTTGCAGTTCCCATTCTTGGTATTCAGCCCTGTCTGGGGGGGATGCGCTAGCGCATCCTATTTGCGCAGTGCGCACTACCTGATATATTCAGAGGAGATGCGCCATGGCTCATCTCTTTTGAACACATCCCTGTGTTGCACCAGCGCAACTCAGTTGCACTTGAGCCATCGCCAGGTGCAATGCTGAATATTGGGGCCTTGGTATTCTTTATTTGAATCACATACTGTAGAATATATTTGGGATTTCACTTCTATTAGATACAAGTGCAAAATGGTTGGCTGAAAAACTTTCATGTGTACTTCAAATCTAGAAAGCGTTAATGGTGCTTTTTTTGTATCCCAAATGCTTTTCAATTCTGAAATGCTGTTACAGTGTATTTAGAATAAAACTTGTCTCATATCTAAATTCTTTCAATCTTTTTTTTGTAAACTTTATTTACCAGTTTTTGTGGTAGCAATCAGACAATGTGACAATTTTGGGCACATGATTTTGGCCTGCTCTATGATCCTCCCCTTCTGTTGTGAAGTTCACACAATAACGGAGCACATTTTGAAACAACCACTGTTTTTGTTGGAATGTAAAGCTATTTAAATCCTTCCTCTGAGTGTTACAACACTGGGATCCTGGTATTAAGTGAGTGCTATGTAAAGGATTCAAAATCTCTCTCTCTCTCTCTCTCTCTGTCAGATGTGTTGTATGCTTCTCAAATACAGTTATCATAAAAGTGCAGATTCAGGGTTGAAATAATACTCTGAAAATCTGAAAACGTAAATCATATATTCCATCTCAGGTAACTCCCTAAAACAATCTAGCCATTGTAGCAAGGCCTACAGCAAGGTATCCAGGATGTTGTGGTGTTCAGGGAAGTGGTCTGACAACAGGAGGGAGGAGGTGATACTGCCTCTCTCTCTAGATGGTTGGTGAGGCCACATCTGGAATACTATGCCCAGTTGTAGAGCACCCACCTATGAAAGAGACAAAGACTGTTTAGATATGGTATAGTGTAGGGTAAACAGTATTGTTCAGGGCTAGCAGGACAAATCTTATGAGGATCTGCTTAAGGCCCTGAACATGTACTCACTGGAGACCATAAGGGAGAGTGATGATTTGATAGAGAACTTCAAGTTCCTGAAAGGAATGAACAAGATAGACAGCAAGGAAATATTTAGCAGGAATGACGAATCAAGAACACAGAGACATGAGTGGAAGCTGGCAGGGAGAGGATTCAGGAGGGATGTGAGAAAGTTTTATTTTGCAGTGGGAGTGAGAGTGGTTGAGCCATGGAACAGGCTGCCAGGAGAGGTAGTGGGTGAAGGAAATGCTAATGGTTTCCAGCATGGCTGGAACTGAGTAAAGTGCTTAATAGTTACACAGGGGAAAGTAGTAGGGCAGGGTGCAAGGGGAGGAGGTGAGGGTAGTAACCCTGACTAGACATTGGGGGTAGGATAGGATGAAAGTGGGGTGAAAAGATGGACCGATAACACTTTTTTTTGTTGATATTTTCTGTGTTCATATGCCAGTTGTAGAGACTGTAATGAGATATACCTTGGGGTCAAGGGACATGCGTTGCGGCACCTGCAGCTGCTGCAGAACACTGCAGCCTGGCTATTGATGGGTCCTCCCAGATCCTGTTATATTTCGCCAGTACTGCATGAGCTGCATGGGCTGCCAGTGAAGTGGTGTATATCCTTTAAAGTGGGCCTATTAACCTATAACACCTTACACGGACTGGGCAGGGGCTTTCTGCACCCTTACATCCTGGAATGTCCGCTCTGCTCTGCAGAGGAAGGCCCCCTGACAGTCCCTAGAGTGAGGTTAGAATCATATGGGGACCGGGCATTTGAGGTGGCTGCTCTGGTAGTTTGGAATTTGCTGTCCGGGACTTTGAGAGAGGCCCCCTATGCAGAGGCTTTTAAATGTGGTCTGAAGACTTTTTTTTTTTATTTAGGCAAGCATTTGGGGATTAATTAATGTTGATGAGTTATTTATGTGTTATTTTAAGATTTTTGTACTTGTTATATGGTATGAGTAAAGTATGTATAATTAGGTATTTATCTTTATAAAGACTACTACTACTTCTACCACTACAGAAGCTCAAAATACAGTATACATTAGTGCTTTTATGTTTACAGTTTCATATGATTTGTTGCTTTAAAATCTTAGTGTAGAGCATGGAACAGCATTCTTATCTCGATGTGGGACGGAAGGTGTTTGAGTGGTAAAATGAGTGGCTGTGCCTTGCAGGGAGGTGCACCTGAGTGGTATGCCAGGAAAAATAGCTGAATAGCGTTTAGATTTATCCTTGCAGGTCTCGGGCAAGGGCCTTCACTCTGTGCTTGTGCCTTCCAGTTATCACGGCTTGAAGCAAGCTAGTGCACAGAGATACAGTACACTGACAGTTTTGTTTCTATGCCTTTTGAAATACCTTACCTATTGCCACACAGCAGTTTTTTTGTCCTTGAGCAGCATACATTATTGTGTGCCTTATATCTGTTTTAAAAGAAAGGGTACCTAATACCATATTTTTAGAATGGCCAGGTAAATTCTATGCTTTGAATTGAAAAAGGTCATTCACAGTAGTATTCTATGTGTTATCTAATTGAGGCAGCATTTTTTCCTGTATAAAGTTCATTTGTCTAAATTTCTGATAGCCTGAGTTTGCTAACTGCTGCCAGCAGATAATCTGTATGAAACCTGCACTTTGCTCAATTATCTGACTCCAATCTCTGTCTTCAAGCTGCACTGTACATCGTCTGACACAGAATGTATTTAGAATATGCATTTGCTTCAAAAAATTATGAAAGACTGCATCCAAAACCCCTACTGCGTGTGGCTCCAATACCACCACAGCTATCCTGAGCCATGGCCGACATCTAAAACAAACTCTAGCCAGAGCTGATACGGCTGTGACGAGCTGCCAGATGACCAAAGTTACACCTGTGCGTAAAGAATTTTGAATGCCCAGGTGTAACTTGGCCATTTTTTGGAGTTGTTGCACCAGATTTTCAACATGGCCTTTTTGGGACCCCACCTCATGAAGAGCACCACTGTCATTTTGTTCATTTGTTCTGAAAGGTGATTTTGCTGAGTAACCATGCCATTCTGTGCCACAAGTGTGAAAACACGTTTTGGGCAGGATGTGAAAAATGAAAGGTGTACTGTTAATAAGAAGGTATGCAAAAATGGCAATGTTAAAACTGTAGAGTGAAAATGTAAAAAATTGGTGAAGTTAGGAGTGTGCGTAGAAACTGCGCAGCACACTATAATGCAGTAATTTTTTGGAATTTTTTCACCAGATTTGCAACATGGGATTTGATCACCTTTTGGGACCAAGTAATGAATTGACAGTGACACTGTTCTCAAGGTGGGATCCCAAGAACTCCATGTTGAAAATGTGGGGCCAAAATTCCAAACAATTGCTGATTTATCAACATAAGTTGAAAACCCCATTGACTGCCATTATAGCATGCTTACCTTTGATTCTTTAGTTTGCAGTTCGGCTTTGAAGAGTGCAGACATGTCCCTATCCAGAGAAAATGACAGCGCCACCTCCAGAGGTAAGTATGGGTAGGGGGGTGCAGGGAGGTGGGTGCTCAGTGGGAGGGTGGGGATGGGAGATGGGGACTGGGTTGACAACGAAGGACCGTTTCCTTTTTTACAGGAAAAAAAGCATAAATTTGGGCACACTGGGGTGGGCTTCCAGTGTGCCACATGAGTTGGAAGGGGTACATGATGCCGACACGGGGATTGGGCACTCCGATGTCGGTGTGGAAAGAAAAAGAAAAAAACATATTTGGGCACACTGGGGTGGGCTCCCAGTGTGCCACATGAGTGGGGGGTACATGATGCCAACATGGGGATCGGGCACCCCCGATGTCTGCATGGGGAACATAAAAACATAAATTTGAGGAAAGACATTCTTGGGATTGGGAGAGATCTCGGTCCCAGGAACTAGCGATCTCGACTTGATCAGTAGCTTCTTCGGCTGCTGGCTTCTCGGCCTTGCCGTCTGGCCAATCGACTGAACTGTTGATTGGCGGTCAAAATTGTCATTGACCTGATTGACCCATTGTTGCCGACTCCGGTCGACGACTCTCTTGATCGGACTTCGGATCTTTCTTTCCCCAACGAGGAGACCCAGCCCACTGGGAATCCCATTGAGGATGTTGTCCCTGACCCTGGGAAATCACTGGCCTGTTGGTGTCTCCTGAGCGACTGAATTGGCCCGTCCGATCTCGGTTGAGGTCGAGAACCCCCTCGACTGAGAGCTGAGGAACAGCCACGAGCGCTCGTAAAAGAGGCGATGCCATTGGTCATCCTTGACTTCCTCGGATGAGGAGAGGCTCCAGCGGAAACTCCGGCAGCGCTATGAGGACCTCATGTGGCAACAACTAATTTTGTCCAGGCACAAGCCGACCCTGGCTTCCACCCTGGCCATTACCTGGCTTTCACCTCCCAGGCCGAAGCCGACTTCTTCAGAGCTGATTAAGTCAGTTCTTCCACCTGAGGAGCTGGTGAAACCTCCTGTTCAGCCTATACCAGTCTCTCCACTGATTGTGATGGAGCCACCTCCCAAGCAACCTGTGGGAGGGGCTCCTTCCAAGCGAGATAGACAAGACACCAGGCTTCCCCGGCATCTTTTGGTCACCGTCACCCTGGACCACCCTTGGCAGGTCGAAGGTGACCCTAGGCGGTCGACCGCTGTATCCAGATTCCTCGGATCGGATGAGACCGGCCTACATTCTTATCCTGGGGATGACAAATCAGCTGGTGGGCTAGAGACGGAGGGAGGTCTTTGGTTTTTTCAGGGCATTCTTCACCTCATCTCTGAGTCTACAGGGATGCCCCTGGAACCTATCCAGAAAAAGGCAGAGTACCCTCTCATGGACATCCTCCAGAGAGGGGATACCCCGACAGAGGCCTTTCCAGTGGCCGAGGCCGTAGTTGGCCCGGCTCTAGAACTTTGGCAGCGCTCTGCCTCTTCTCCAACTCTATCTGCCCGCATGGCCCGCAAGTATGCGGTGCTCATGGGATCCCTTGCAGGGTTCACAAAGCACTCTTCGGCCGAGAGCCTGGTGACCACCTCTGTGTTCAGGAGTACTGGCAGTTCTTCCAACACTGACCAACCTCCCGAAAAGGAATCCAAAAATTTGGATCATTCGGCTCGAAAGGTCCGTGCGGCCTTATCTTTAGGCCTCCATCAGGCAAGTTCGACTGTCATCATGGCACACTTCTCCCATGCCCTTTTGAGGTCTTTGAATGAAGTCCTCCCACAGCTCACCACAGATATGCAGACCACGGTCAAGCAGGTCCAGGATCAGGACCGGACTGTTGCCAAACAGCAGCTTCAGACAGCCCTGGACATTGGGGATTCTTGTGCCCGCTGGATGGCAGACGCAGTTGCCTCTCACCACAGGGCTTGCCTGAGACTCTCCTCTTTCCCAGCAGATACTCAGCTGATGTGCTTTTCCTGGGCACCGACCTTTTCAGCCCTGGTGTGGCTGGTCACCTTCAGCGTATTGAGCGTCCAGTGCCACCCTGGATGCTACTTCTGCTAAAGGTTCTTTGATCAGAAGCAGCAGAAAGAAAAACCTTTTGGCACTCTTCTCCTGCAGCCCAGCAACCCTCCTTTCAAGGAGGGCAGCAGCAACAGCAGCAGGAGGCTCAAGTTTGGCACCCCTGGCCCAAGCCCAAGCCCAAGTCCTCCCAGGTCCGTAAAGGAGGCTGAAGCTCAGGTCCTGGATTCTCCTCCTCCAGTCCTGCTCAGTGATGGGGTGGGGGCTGCCACCCCCACTCCCATCACGCCAGCTCTGGGTCCTCCTGTGGAGTGCCAGTTCCATCACTTCCTCTCTGCTTGGTCCACTATCACCACGGACAGGTGGGTTTTGGAGGTAGTTGGTCAGGGACTGCCTCTGAAATTGGAGCAGTACCCTCCAAGCCGAGCCCACACCCCTTGGGAGGAAAGAGCATCCGTCCATACTCAGTTGGCTCTCCAAGACAACATCGCTCAGCTCCTCCTCAAGGAGGCATTAGATCCAGTGGCAGATTCTCCGGCAGACCAAGGTTTGTCTCCAGGTACTTCCTGGTGCCCAAGTGGATTTGGGGGGCTGGCGCGTATTCTACACCTGCACTGCCTGAATCAGTATCTCAGGTCATGCACCTTTTGGATAGTCACTCTGTCCCAGATTATATCATCCTTGAGTGAAACATGTGGTTCTGTTCACTGGATCTGCAGGATCGTTGTTTCATGTCCCAATCTGTTTATCTCATTGGTGGTTCCTCTGCATCAGAGCCGAAGGGACCCTATCCGAGTTCAAGCCATGCCATTCAGCCTTTCATCGGCCCTAGGATCTTCACCAAATGCATCACAGTGGTGGCAGCCCATCTCAAGCATCAGGGTGTCAGAGTTTACCCCTACCTTGATGATTGGCTCTTGCAGTCCCACCGGCAGGAGGTGGAGAGGTCAGGGACCTGGCCCTCCAGACCTGCTCCCAACTCAACCTCCTGATCAATGAGGCCAAGTCAGAACGCGTGCCTTCCCAGGTGATGTGCTTCATTGGGTCAGAGCTCGACTCTCGTCAAGCCAGAGCTTGGCTCCCGGCAGACAAGGTGGAGGTTCTCTCCTCCTTTGCCCAATCATTTGTGGTTGGGCAATTGCACCCTGCCCGGGACTTTCTGCACCTTCTGGGTTACATGGCATCGTGCACCTCCATGGTTCACTGGGCCTGGTAGCACATGTGCTCCTTCCAGTGGGAGCTGGCCACGCAGTGGACTCCGCACCACAGTCATTTTGACCAGCTGATCACTGTAACCCAGAAGATGTGGGATGCTTTCCAATGGTGGACCACCCCAGACTGGTTGCAGGAAGGGATTCCATTTGTCCACCCCGAGCCGATGGCCGTCCTCACAACTGATGCCTCTGTCATGGGCTGGGGAGTCCACATGTGGGACAAAAGGGACCCTGAGTTCTGGACCACCAAGGAGTCCCGATACCATATCAACCTGTTGGAGCTCAGAGCAGTCAGACTGGCACTGTCAACTTTCGCTCCTCAGCTCTGGGGTCAAGTGGTTCAAGTCCAGATGGACAATACCATGACCATGTACTACCTCAACAAACAGGGCGGCACGCACTCCTGTCTGCTTTGCAGGGAGGTGCTCCGCATCTGGACCCTTGTCAGCCGGTTGGAGGTGGATCTTCTAGCCATTCATATGGCAGGAGCCTTGAACCATCTGGTGGATGCTCTCAGCCACTTAGGCGAGATATCCCTTGAGTGGTCCCTTCTCCAGAGGTAGCTTACAGCCTGTTCTCCCACTGGGGCAAACCGATGGTGGACCTATTTGCCTCCAGGGAAAACAGCAAGCTGAGGCTGTTTCACGCCCTCCCCCCTCAGCAGGGCTCACTGCAGGGGGATGCCTTCTTGAGGCCATGGATGCCAGGCCTCTTCTACGCCTTCCCTCCATTCCCCTTGATCTACAAGGTGCTCCTCAAGGTGAGGAAGGACAAGGTGAAGGTAATTCTGGTAACCCCAGACTGGCTGCACCAGTTCTGGTATTCAGATCTCCTCAGCCTTGGCTGCAGGCCCCTGGAGTGGCTTTCAGCACACCCAGACCTGATCTCTCTCTACCAGGGGAAGGTATACCTTCCGGACCTTGACTCCCTGCACCTCACAGCCTGGTTTCTGAGCGGCTAGAGTTCCTGGCTTTGGGTCTTTCCGAGGATGTCCTCACCATGGTGGAGGCATCCAGAAAGGAATCGACCAGGACATGTTATGCTTTCAAATGGAAAAGATTTTCCATTTGGTGTCAGGGCAAGGGCCTGGACCCTCTGTCCTGTCTGGTGGCTAACATTCTCTACTATCTTTGGTCTTTGTCCATAGGGGGGTTTCAGTCATCGACCCTTAGGGTGCACCTGGCAGCCATCTCTGCTTACTCGGTGTGGGCCGGTCAGCTGACATTGGTGCAGGAGATAGTGGTCAGGCACTTTTTCAAAGACCTGGGTCACATATCCCCTTTAGTGTGTGAACCTCCACCTCCGTGGAATCTAATACTGGTACTGGCAAAGCTCATTGGCAAGCCATTTGAACCAATGCACACGTGTTTGTTATCACACTTGTCATGGAAGACAGCCTTCCTGGTGGCTATCATGTCTGCCTGAAGGACAGGGGATCTCTAGCTGCTTTTGGTGGACTCCCTTATTTGATCTTCCACAGGGACAAGGTTGTCCTATGCCCCACAATTCCTTCCGAAGGTGGTGTCAGAGTTTCACCTTAACCAGGTGCTAACTCTGCCAGTATACTACCCTAATTACACCTCAGAGGCCGAATACAAGCTCCATACTTTGGACCCGAGATGAGCTCTGTCCTGTTATAAGAAGAGGATGGCGGAAATTCGGGGAGAGGTTCACCAGCTGTGTGTCAGCTATGCTGAAGCCACTTCTGGCAGACCTGCAGCAAAATGGACTATTGCAAGCTGGATTACATCTTGCATAAGTCTGTGCTATGAGTTGGCGGGGATGGAGCCTCCCAGAGGGATAAGAGCTCATTCTACCCACCATACCACTGCATCGGTGGCTGCTTCCAGGAACATCCCTATCCAGGAAATCTGTCGGGCTGCTACCTGGAAGTCAGCAAACACCTTCACTACCCATTACCACATCGACTTTGAGACATGCTGGGATGCTGATATTGGAGCCTCAGTTCTCCAGTCTCTTTTTCCCAAGTGAGTATTTTGTGGAGGTGTGCGCCTTGCATTCCTCTTCCTGGAGAACTGCTAGGAGTCTTCCAGTAAGTGTGGATGAACACAATATCCATGATCCTAGAAAAACAGGCTACTCACCTGTAACAGTAGTTCTAGGGTGGTATTGTTCATCCACACAGGACTCCTAAATCCTCGGCTGTGGATGCACAAACCTGGCTTCCAGCGGGCTAATATTTGGCGTCATGGGGCGTAGCCAAGGGTTATACCACCTGGGTGGGTGGAAGGAGCCAGCTTGAAGACTTCCGGAGATCCTTAAAGGGAAAGGGTACATGCCAATAATTGTGGGTGAACAACATATACCACTCCTAGAACTACTGTTACAGGTGAGTAACCTGTTTTTATGGTGGTCAGTCCATTTTTCCAGGGTCACTATATCCCTTTTAAAGTTTTCTATTTTTATGTCAGTGTCGACTACCTGGCTGAGTTTGGTATCATCGGCAAATTTGCCGATGTTACCGATAACTCTTATGCAGGTCTAAAACATATAATCTAAATAAAATGGGGCCCAACACTGAACCTAGGGACCCCACTGGTAATCTTGACTGGTGCAGAGGTGGTATTATTTAACCTAACAGTTTGTGTTCTGTTGAGCAACCATGCATCAATCCATTTAATATATTGAGGTTCAACTTGTAAGTCATGCATTTTATCACTCAGAACTCCATGTGCTACCTTATCAAATGCTCTTTTGAAATCAATAAATAGCACATCCACTGGTTTTCTTTTTCGGGGTGGAAGCTCACCTTTTCATAAAATTAGTAAGGCTAGTGGTACAGGACCTGCCTGCCTTAAAGCCATGTTGTTTCGTCTTTTAAGTTATTTTCTTTCAAGTAAGCTCTAACCTGTTTTTGAGAATTCTCTCCATCAGTTTGCAACTAACCGAGGTCAAGCTTATGGGGCAATAGTTGTTGGTGTCCATTTTACTACCTGTTTTGTGAATTGGCTCCACTATGACTTCCCTTCATTCTTCTGGCTGGGATGGTACCCATGTGGAGTGAGATGTTGTAAATTAATTTTAGGGGAATGCTACTGATACAAGTTTTGTTTTTTAAGAACATGAGACTGATGACTGTGCAATGGCTGCCAGATAAGATGCCTTTCCAGATGGCTCCCCTACACTGCCCTCTGATTTTTATAAACAGAGCCCACTGACCTTACATTCTGTCGGTACAGTAATTGCTACGGTCCACTGCTTGCTCTGATTAGAAAATCTCCTCGCTAACTCACAGATTGTCCAAGAGATGGATGTGGGCATGAGGACACCAACACTCAGACATACACACGCTGATGACTCAGCTAAGAAAACTCCAAGAGATCCAAGCGAGTGGCGCTAAAACCTCTCCTGCAGCCAAGCGCAAATAGCGCTTACGAAAAAGGTTTCTAGAGTTGGCACCGATGAAAGAAACTTTACTGGCCTCGGCGTCTGAATTCAGGAGCATGAAAGCATCGTTGGACCTGCTCACTATTCGCACAAAGGACAATGAGGCCCATATATCCTCTCTTGATAACTGGAGAGGAAGGCTGGATCGGAGCTGGTTGCCTTGTGAAAACATCTCAAAAAATCTTAGATTAGAAGATCACGAGGGATGTTCGAGACGCAATAACTTAGTTGTACTAGGTTTCCCTGAAGGAGAAGAAGGGACCTCGGCCTTGATTTTTGCCCAGAAGCTGTGTGAGAAATTAGTGGGGCCTTCACACAATGGTCCCACATACATAATTGAGCACGCCCACAGGTCCCTTTGCCCCATGCCTTCCACTGACTTGCCTCCCCGACCTTTCATTTTCAGGATGCTAAATTATATAGATAAACAGCATGTTTTAATGTGTCTGAAAGAGGTTGAAGTAATACAATGGGCAGGCAAGAAATTGCGAATTGTACAGGACTTACCATTTTCTGTACGTCAGAAGCGATCAGCCCTTCACCCCCTGGTGACTAAACTCATCTCTGCTGGCATCAAATTCTGGGTTCGCTATCCTGTGACCTTACAGATACAGAGAGATGGGCATTGGAATTCTTTTGAAATACTGGAAGCTGTCAGAGAAGCCTGCAAGTCATGGTATCCAGACTTAATTAAGTGAAGGGTCTCCACTTAAACCCTGAGAGGAAAGTAACACTCAGTGGTTGAATGTTGAATTACAAGTTTATCACTACTACTGTTTGATCCATCATGAGAAGGACTTCCTTGTGTTTTTGCCATGTACTTTACTTTTTGAGTAGACTTATCAGTTCAGGTGAACTTTGAAGCCTTCGTTGACTTGTGTTGTTAACTTCTGAACTTTTAAGCTCACATGGCAAAAGTAATACGTTATTAGATGCTGGTTCTATGTTTTATATGAAGGGAAGGGGGGGACTCTCCTTCCCCCTGAATTTAATAAGCGCGCCTTCTTTTATTCCTTCATTGAACCCGGTTTGGGGAATTATCTCTTAGGCTTGGAATTGTTTAGGTCCTTTACTGATTTGGTACCCTGTATTGGATGCACACATGATTCTCCAAGTGTTTCAGTAATTAATGAAGTTTCTTTTGCTCTATTTTGCAACTCTCAATACAGCCCTAGTTTATGTGGCTCTTTATCCGGGGCTGAGGTATATAGAGATTAGGCATATTAATCTGGTTATAACTGTGTTTACTTACATGTTAGTGTTATTCTACTATGGTAGAAGTGGGTGGGGAGATAGGGAGAGGACTTGGTGGGTAGCATGACCGTCATCACACAGTGTGAGAAGAGGAGTTTCAGTCGCTAGGACTGAGGGTGTTACTTATCCTGAACATTTTCTGGGGCATTTATGTACAAATTTTGATTATGCTTGTTGTGGGGTTGGGGGGAGGGAGTGATTTTTCATTCTGGTTGTTAATTGGGAACTTCGAACTTAGTTGGGGATGGGGTGGGGGGTGGAAAGGAGCCAGTCATTGACAGCTTTAGGTTATAAGCTGTCCTGTGGGATACAAATGGATAAAGATAAGATTCTCCCTTTCGTAGGCCTAATTTATCTGTCCTGCCATGAAAATTGTCTTGTGGAATGTTAAAGGTGCATGCTCCAGGGTGAAACGGCACCAAATTCTTAAACATCTAGCCCTGACACGTGCACGGGTTGCGTTGCTGCAGGAGACACACTTGATGACTGCTGAGAACAACTTATTCTGTAGAGAACAGATTGGGTGTGTCTGTGCAGCCAGCAAATCCACTGTGCAAAGAAGGGTTGTGATTTTATTCACTAGAGGGGTCCATTTCCGAGAATTGTAAACTATTGCTGACCCACAAGGAAGTTCCTACTCCTAAGCAACCTTTTAGACCACAGGGAATTAATTCTAGGTACTGTATATGGTCCTAATCAGTCTACCCCCAAATTTTTCTTGAAGTTAGCCCTTGTATTAGCCCCCTTCAAACAACTGCCTATTATTTTAGCTGGGGATTGGAACCTCACTTATGATAATGGTCTAGATAGAACTACCACAGAGGTCAAAATCTCTCCCCTGCTCAGAGGTCACTACATGAGATGATGGAAATATTAGGGCTATGTGATCCCTGGCATCTTCTTTATCCTGCTGTGAAGGATTATACCTATTATTCACCCTACCATAAGTCCCACTCACGCTATTATTCACCCTACCGTAAGTCCCACTCATGCATTGATTTTTTTAAATGAACCAAATAATGTTAGCAGGCCCTATGGGATGTGGTATTTCCCCCAGAGTGCTATCCGATCATTCCCTGATCTGGTTTGAAGGTGCCATGCCCCAAGGGATACCCAAAGACACTCTGTGGAAACTAAATGTTCATCTGCTGTCTCAAGATGTGATAGTTGAGAAGGTCAAAGCATTGATTGTCCAATTCATGGATCAGATATTGGTACCATCCCAGCATGTGACCAGGTTTGGAGCTCTCTCAAATGAAATGCCAGTGGGAGGAGGCTGCTCAATCCTTATTAGTGTCCATCAAACAACTTGAGCTGTCTATCTCTGCCCTCCCCTCTGAAGAGGACCAAGAGCGTTTCGCAATCCTTAAGGTCCAGTATGCGGAGATCCTCAGAGACAAAGCTGAATATGCCCTCTTTAAGACACATGCCATGTATATTGATCGTGGAAAAAAAGCCGGCCACCTTTTAGCTCTCTGGCTGCGGAAGCAAGAATAATCTAGGCTGGTTACCTCTGTCTATCTCCTTGATGGCGGCGGGCCCGTAACAACTCCTAGGGATATTGTGAAGGAGTTTGAATTATTCTACCGGAAGCTTTATAGTCTCCCTGATCAAAGTCTCACGTTGACTGAAATACAAGAATACTTATCTGATATTCCCCTTCCAACTCTTAGCCCAGACCAGCAGGCCCTGTTAACTACCCCTATTTCAATGCTTGAAATTGAGATAGCCATTCGGTCTCTTACACTGAACAAAGCTCCAGGGCAGACGGTTTTCTGTAACATTTTATAAAACATTTGAAATAAAGCTACTCTTATACTCCACCAGCTACTCAATTATATCTGTGCAAAGGGATTGTAGATTTACTCTCTTGGAGGCTATTATTGTTGTCCTCCGAAGCCTGGTAAGCACAGGGACAAAGTGTCAAACTATCAGCCAATCTCATTAGCAATTAAGACATCAAGCTACTGGCTAAAATTTTGGCCTCCCGGATCACTAAAGTGTGGGAGAATTTAATCAGCCCTGAACAAATTGGGTTTGTTGGTGGCAGGAACCTCTCTGACAATTTCCAAAAACTGACTCACATCTTCGTATCTAGGGAGGCGAATCTTCCAGTGGCATCTGTTTCCTTGGATGCGGAGAAGGCTTTTGATAGGGTCAACTGGCCCTTTCTCTTTGCAACGCTGGCTAAATTAGGCTTTCCCTTTAAGTTTATTTCCTGGATCAAATCTCTGTACTCCAAGCCAAGTGCCAAAATTTACTGTAATGGGATTTTCTCTAACACCTTCCCACTACACTCTGGAATAAGGAAGGACTGCCCAATGTCACCTTTACTATTCAATCTGTATTTAGAACCACTGCTTCGGCAGTTGCAGTTATCCCCAAGCGTACCTGGTAGCCTGGTTGGCTCAATCGAACTAAAGTTGTCCATTTATACGGATGACATTTTACTGCATATCACTGATCCAATTAAAACTATCCCACAGGCTCTGGAGATAATAAATGAGTTTAGCCATTTCTCTAACTGTAAGTTAAATTTAAGCAAAACTGAGGCCATGACCCTAAATTCCCATGTGCATAAGACAGAAATAGAGGCCCTTACCATGACATGGTCCACTAAACTCAAATATCTAGGAATCATCCTTGCATCTTCAAGTTTTTGGTTGCGAAAGCTCAATTTGGAGAACCTCCTTACAATTATCCAGCAAGATCTAGTTAGATGGTCCCCCCTTTACCTTTCTTTACAGGGAAGAATCAATGCTGTTAAAATGAATTTCCTGCCCTGATTATTCTACCCACTTAGCATGCTGAACATTCATCTCCCTTTGTCCATGGGATTATCTCCCAATTTATATGGCATAATAAGCCTCCACGGAGAGCATATAATTGTCTCTGTGCTCCGAAGACCAAAGGGGTCTCAAACTCCCTAATTTTTACCACTATTATTTGGCCAGTCAAATGGCCAAGTATCTGAGATGGGACGCACCCCCTACTGCCCTTGATGATCTCCTGTATATCCCTTTGTGGCTGCAAATTGAATGCCACATCATTAGAGACTTGGGCCTGTCAGTTACCAGCCTCTGGTATATACACCCCGAGAAGTTGCCGGCTCCTCTTCAAAAAATGGTCCTATATACTTCAGTTAAGATCCATAATCAGCTGTGTAAGTCTCTCAAATATGAAAGTATCAGAGATATTTCACAGCCGCTGTATGGTAGCCCCAATCTCAAGGTGGGTGGTAACCCCTTGTCCCTGCATAACCTGAATATAGTTATGCAGACTGCGGTTTGCGACTTAGTATTCCAGGGTAGGGTGGAGTTAGTTTCAGAGATTCTGGATCGGTTCCACTTACCATTGAAAAGCTCATTTTTTATCTATCAAATCAGGCATATGTTAATTAAATGGTTTGGAACAGGCCTGTGGGACATTAATCGTGGAGATACCCTTTGTGAAATCCAAGTGCTAGCATGGCAACCTCATGCTGTCTCCTGCCTAGCTGGAGCCCTGCATTCTAAATTTAACCCTGATTTGGTGGACCGCTCCCACTATTGACTGGAGACCTTTCCCAATGCCTGTTTCAACTGGAAGAAATTATGGCAAAGAATTTACCAGTATACCAATGATAAACTTTGGTTAATACAGTTCCACATATTGCATAATATGTACTTTTCACCTGTGAAACTGCACCGAACAGGTAGGCTTCAGGGGTAGAGTGCTTCAGATGTGGACAGGGGCAAGGATCCCTGCTACATATATTTTGGGAGTGCCCCAAGGTGGCCCCTTTGTGGTCTTCAATAATCTCCAAGGCGGACCCCTTACTAGGGCTGCAAAATCTTTTCACCCCACAGGTCTGCATTGTTGGTGATTACTTTGCAGTGGAGGTGAAGGAAAGACATTATTATAAATAGAATAATAGATAGGTTACAGTGAATTACAAGGCTGTAATTCCATCGAGAGGTTCTGGGGACATAGATAACCTCGAGAGCGAAGCTCGAGAGGTTTCTATGTCCCCAGAAACCCCGAGATGGAATTCGCAGCCGAGTAATTACTGTAACTCATTTTTATTTTTTTGTAATATATGGATCCCATTCCAAAAATGTGCTTTTTAAAATTCTGTGAACTGGGCTGGCTGCCTGTTGCACTGAAGAAGTGCTCACTCGGCTGACCCACCCACAGACAGTATTGAAGTTGTGCCCGGTTGTGCGAAAGCTTTTACTTTAATTTGGTAATCCTACCGTTTATTTTCTTTGTTAATCCGGCGGTAATCCACTTTTCTAGAAATAAATATAAAAAAAACAAACTGGGCATAACTTCGAGTTGCTCTCGCTAAGCGCGATGGAAGCGTCCGCCATGTTTTCGCATTTGGTTTGCCCGCCTACTCCAGAAAGTGTACCAATGGCATTCTGCGTTTACATTGGGTGCACAGACTGGAGCATGGCACCATGGCGCGTTTGTGTGGCAGGCAAACTGGCGCATGCGCTGTGGGATTTCAGTGATAATACTATCGTTCAGAGCTGAAGCGATAGTATTATCAGCAGTGAACGATAGTATTATCAACAACAACCAATAGTATTATAAGCGAGGAAGGGTAGAATTATCAGAAAGGGAGTAGTGTATTATAGGGCTTTTTACGTATGACTTTTGATAGTATTATTTTAACAATCCATATATTACATTAACCTTATATCACTTATAGTGAAAACCTAGTTTTAAGGCACTGGCAGGTTCAACATGTTATTACCTACCAGGAGTGGGTTAATGATTTACTCTGTAACTTGAGGATAGAAAACTATTGCTAGTCTTACGACATATGAAATTTGCCAGCAGATAAAGGCCTGGAGGTCTGTCAAGTCTGCTTGAATGTGCAGCTGGCACCCTTATTCTGCAGCTGCCCTCCCTTCCACCCTTCCCTTCATTGACCCTCCCTTGTCCTGTCCCATCCCCTTTTAAAGCAGTCCACTGTTCTCCTGGATACCACTTCTGCAGGTAGCATTCAACCCAGCCACCACCCTCCCTGTAAAAAGTGTCTCCTCATCTCCTCCTGAACCTTCCTCCTCCAGTCTCATATCATGGCCCCTGAGTCCCTCTCCCTCCCTTACTTTGAACAGCCCCTCTGTACCTGTCTTGTTTTCCTTTCTTGTACTTAAAGGTTTCGATCATGTCCTCCTGTCCGTCCTCTCCTCCAGAGTACATGTTCAACTCCCTCTGCCTCCTCTCATATGATAAGTCCCCAGCCCCTTGATCATCTTTATCACCTTGGCTGTACCCCTCCAGTAACTTAATGTCCCTCTTCAGATAATGGCCAGTACTGCCGCAGTACTGCAGGTGTGATCTAACTAATGACCTGTACAGTGGCAGAATCACCTCCTCCTCCTCGGGTATACCCTTGCAACACAACCCAGCATTTTGTTGGCCTTTGCAACTGTCTTCCTACATTGTGCTGAGTTGTTCATTGACCCTGTAATGGGCATCCCCAGATCCTTCTCCTCCTCTCTCTGGGCTAGCTGCACTCCCCCAGCTGGTAACTCCTCCTTGGGTTCTTCATCCCAAAATGCAGCACCTTGTACTTTTGGCATTAAACCCCAGTTTCCAGGTGTCTGACCAGGTTTCAAGCTTTGCCAGATCATCCTGCAACCCCTGCCATCCCCTAGGTCATCCACCACCGCTCCTACCTTGGTATCATCAGCAAACAGACTGATCTTGCTTTTGTGTCTTAGAGAAACAATGTTTTGATATAGGACAAGATGGGAGAAATTTCATACTTTATGGTCAATTGTTTCTATGCCCAAAAGCGAACTCTGATAGCCCTTTATTTTAATTTTATCAAAGGTAGGAGTTTATCTCCATCGTTAAGGTTGTTGGCCTTCTGTAGCTAATATCCAGTAGGCCCCATCTGCGAAGGACTAACGTGCTCACTGAAACTAACATCCAAGAAGCATTTGGCCTTCTAACTGGTGCAACCTATGGCTCTGGCTCCTGGGAGGGGGGAGGTCTGGTGGGGGCTCAGTGGGGGGGTTAGGAGATTTCATGGGGTTGGTTGGGAGGAATGGGGTTGAAATAGTTGTTTTATCCCTTGTAATGTGTATTACCATTGACTAATGTTACCTTTGTAGCTCGTACTGCATTGTCTGGAAAAGTAAAACTTGAATAAAATATACTAAATTAAAAAAAAAAAAAAAAAAAATGGGACTGATGCTATTGGGCCCTGGGGGACTGTGTTCCTTAAGTAATTTAATAGCAGCAATGCTTTTGCTAAGATTAATTTCTGAGGATTTTTGTTAATTATTTATCATATTCAAGCGTTTCTTTTTTTGAGAAGACTGATGCAAAATAGTGATTAAATGCATTCGATATGGCCAAATTGGCCCAGAAATTCAAAGCTTTGTGCTGGGCACAAACCATTTGCGCAGGTATACGCGGGATTAGCATGGGTCTGCAATATGCAAAAGGCTGAATAGCGTGCACAAATTACATTAGCACCAGGCAAAACCATAATATATGCAAGGGACAAACTGAACATAAATACTGACGCAATGCTATTTCAGTGACTAGCGCCACACAAAGTTGTTTTGCGTGACTTAGTGTGACCCTTTGCATGGTACAAATTACGTCTGGGGAAAAGCTGGTCTTAACCCTGGGCAATCCTGCTTTGCATTGACATTGTGGCTTTACTGCGGTTTTTCGTGGCTTTTGCATAGCTTCTGCAAACCCTAACATATAGAATATGACACATAGAAAAAGCCAGACATTGAGGACACATGCTGCTCACTGATGGCACCACACAGATGCCAACAGCTGCCACCAGTCCTAGCCATGCCAGGCAGTAAGGGGTGACCTGGCCCAAGGGGACACCATGGTAGTGTGGCCATACAGCACACACCTGCAGACCATACGTCTGTGGTGACCAACAGATACCAGCACACACATGCAGCACTGTGGGTATGGTGGCTGTCAAGGGGAGGGTGTACAGGTGGCCAGGCCTCACCACAGACCAGGTGTGGCCACAAGGCTGGGACACATCACACAGTGCACATGGGCCAGTATTGGGAACACCCCAACACCAGTGTGCCTGTCGGATCATACGTGCCCCCCCCAGCCACATACCACACAGCTGTGCAAATGCCACAGCACACATAGCCAGCCATGTATATGTCACTATGAGCATCCCATGCCAGAGGTGCAGCATCTATGGATCGCACAACAGCGTAACAGTACTGTCCACTGTCAGTAATCACCTGCACATTGGGCCTGTCACTGTGTACAGTGCAGTGGTCATCACTGCGCTACATACCATAGGCATTGATGTGTCCCTCTCGCTACTGGCCCCTTGCTACTGTAGTGTCTGCTGTGCACTGTAGCATGACCTACAGTATGACAGTTGCATGCAGCACTACCTGTGCCTATGCTGTGTTGTTGTCCCTGGGGTGCAATATGCTGCTGCTGCTATACATGTAGCCTGCAGCTATCATCATGCACTGCCAGACTGACATACAGGTGGCACTGTGGGCAGACCCAGCCAGCCCTGTACTACCAGACTGACCTACAGGTGGTGCGGTGGGATCCTGCAGTAACACTGGGCAAACTGCATGCAAATCAGGGCATAATGAGATGCTAATGCAGATGTTTGCCCAGAGACTACTAAATGAGCTCATTTGCATGTCACTTTTGAATATGGCAAAGTTTAGCACCAGAAATGTTTTGCACCAGGCAAATGGCGTAGCTCTGTGCCTAACCTGCACAAATACATTAGCACTGCGCAAACAGTTCGGGGAATATTATGCAGTTTTTCACACTGTACTTTCACATACGTTGCTCCCTGCAGCTGTACTGGGTCCACTCATTTGCTGGCACACACATTGATCACATAGGTCATCTTCACATACTGTATCTTCATGTCGCTGTTCTCTGTGTTGTTATTGTGGTCTGCACTTCCTGGTTGCTATATTCAGAGCTGTCTTATTACAGGGCTAAGTTTGCCCTGCATTCCCAGCCCAGTTTGCCCTGCCTCATTCCCATGATGTATTCAGAAGCTGTTTGCCCTGAGCTATTCCTTTTGAATATAGCTTGCTTTTTGCTCTGCACTACATTTGCCCACTGGGCAGTGCTAATTTAGTCCCAGACAAAGTTTTGAATATCTGGCCATTATAATTTATTTCTGCACCATTAATAACCAGTTTATTGATTGAGTTATTCTTAGTTTTGTTATTGTTAATGTGTGCATAAAATGCTTTAGGCTGATCGAAGTTCAATTTTCTTTCTTTCTGTTTTAATCATAGTCTTAGTTTTCTTCAATTGTTCCCTATACGTCTCTTGATTTACAGCACTCAGAAACATTCTCGTCATTTTGAATGATTGTTCTTTGATAGATCTCTGATGCTTAATTGAGTTAGTCAACCATGAAGGGACCTTACCTTTGTTGTTATGTATTTTTTTTAATGGGGATATATAGTTTTTCTAATTCCATTACGATGGATTTAAATAGTGACCAGCAATCATTAATACTTGAATTCTGAAACATAGTGATCCAGTCATACCCATTTAGAGCTTTATTGATTTGATCATATTTGCCTTTATTGTAATTGTATCTATAGTAAGTATACTTATTGACCAATTTATTTTTACTAAATTCAATTAGGACTATATTATGATCACTGCTTCCCAAGTTCCCAATAATATCAGTCATAAATGACTCCTGGGAGAAGTTAACTAGAGCCAAGTTGAGCATATTGGTTAATCATGCTGGGTCCTTAACTAGCTGATCTAATCCTGACATTATGATTGAATCAATGAGTAATCCCTCTTGATTAGTTTTAGCTGTGAGATTTTCCCAGTCGATACCTGGCATGTTGAAATCACTTACTATCATGCTATCGGAGCATTGAATGAGTTGCTTAATTTCATCCATCAAATGTTTATCCTACTTTACATTTGATGCTGAGGTCTGTAGTAGTTAGTAAAAAGAAACGTTTTCCATTTTGTTCTTATGTATCAGTGCATATACCCTCTAGCAATCCTTTCCTGAGTATGGGAGTATGTGTTCAGTTGCCTTAATTGTATTTTTAGTATAAATACAAACACCTCCTTCCTTTTATTGATTCTTATTTTGTGAAATAATGTATATCCTGGGATAGAATTATACCAATCAGATGAATTGTCCCACTAGGTCTCCGTGATTGCGACTGTATCAATAAGGTGCTGTGACATTAATCCAGCCAGTTCCATTATTTTAACTGTATTTAAGCTCCTTGCATTTGTTAAAATGATTTAATATTTGTTTATGCACTTAATGTATTGATGTTTGTTTTCCCTTTTTGCCCCATACAATTTAGTTTTAACATATTGCAAATTGTTTTTGAAATTGTTTTACCCAGAACTGCAGATCCCTTTTTATTGAGGTAGAGACTATCCCATCTATACAACTCCAAATTAGTGGAGAACCTTTCCCAATGTGTGATGCATTTTATTTTATTTTGTATTGTCCATTTTCGGAGCCATTCATTCACCTTTTTTATTTTTGCTTGTTTGTGATAATTTGCCTTGGGTACTGGTAAGATCTTTCTCTGAGAAACAATATTCACAGCCCAGTTTTTTTAGATGAGCTGCAATCTCAATAAAGTCTGATTTAATTGTCTCAATGGGGAATCTATTAATGTCATTAGTGCCCATGCAGTATAACTAATGGGTTTTGACCTTTATTTTCAACTATCGTAGGGAGCATTCTATCTAGGTCCCTAATCCAGGCGCCTCTGTAACTTGAGCATGTATTGTTTCTTTGTCTTCCCACAAATGTATCTATCAGAGTACTTGAGAATTGAGTCTCCTAATACAAAATCTGTCTATGATTAGTTGTAGCTGCTGCAATCTGCATCCATACTCTCATTTGTATGTGCTAATTCTTGAGATTGAGGTGCTGTAGTAATATTACTGGTGTCACATAGCCTAGAGGGCAAGTGATAGGGTTTATCTCCAATTTGCATTATAGCAATGTTTTCTCTAGCCTTTCCTCAGTAATATTTTCCAATAGTGGATGAATTTGTTTGTTCAGTAATTTCTAATTCAAGTGTCTTCCTACATGTATTATCTGAAGCCTAGATATCATTACAAGGAACCTGAGAATCCTTGCTATGATCAAGAATATCATATCTATTTTGAAGTGGTAGATTAAATCCATACATCTCGTCTTTTTTATGTTTCTTTTGGTCCTAACTGGGCTGCAGTCATCTTCCTCCTCACTACTTACATCCCGACATGTTTTGTGACTCTCCTGACCTTTATTTGTTTGTATAGTACTTGATTTAAGGTTGGTGCTTTTCCTACTACTAAGGGGTTAAGCTCCATTGCACTTGCCTGAAGTTCGCTCAAGGCTGTTTCCAGCTCAGTTATCTTTGTTTTAAGAAGTGAGATTTCAATACATTGTCACATTTCAGTCCCTCAAAGCCAGTTGGCTTTCCAAGCAAAATTTATTGCATAAGATATAGATCATTGCAACTTCCCCAGAACTAAGGGTAACAAAGGCCTCATGGATATTCATATCCTCAGTATCCTACCAGATATTGCCAATATACATAATAAGAAGCCCTCTTACCGGTGGTCTCAGCGGTCCTCAGCGGATACGCGCAGAGATGCATGTGTCTTCACACACATGGGCGTGTGCTCTGCTCAAAGGAGCACTTTTTTATATCGCTAGTACAGGAAGCAGCTGGGAGTTGCTTCCTGTTTAGCGAGACAGCGCTTCAGTTTAAAAATAGAATTTGTGCCTCAATACTGTACCGCCTCTTCATGCAGAGGACTTCTAAATGTGCAAGGAGCACTGCCCTACACCTGGCAAGTGCTATTTCAGTAAATGTTAATGGCCAGAATAAGCCGTAGTGCTAAGGTTCCTATTGCTAAGCAACGGAAGCCACCGGGACCAGACGTCTCTCACCAGAGGCATACAATTAAAACATTCAGAACTCCATGAGAACAATTAGCTATGTGCTTTTGGCAGATATACATAATTGCCAATATACATAATAAGAAGCCCTCTTACCGGTGGTCTCAGTGGTCCTCAACGGATACGCGCAGAGATGCATGTGTCTTCACACACATGGGCGTGCACTCTGCTCAAAGGAGCACTTCTTTATATCGCTAGTACAGGAAGCAGTTGGGAGTTGCTTCCTGTTTAGCGAGACAGCGCTTCAGTTTAAAAATAGAATTTGTGCCTCAATACCTTACCACCTCTTCATGCAGAGGATTTCTAAATGTGCAAGGAGCACTGCCCTACACCTGGCAAGTGCTATTTCAGTAAAAGTTATCGGCCAGAAAGAGCCGTAGTGCTAGAGTCCCTGTTGCTAGGCAACAGAAGCCACCAGGACTACATGCCTCTCACCTGAGGTGCGAATTAAAACCTTCAGAACTCCATGAGAACAATACATAGATATATAGACAGTGTCGGGAGATAAGGCCTATGGCCCACCCAGTCTGCCCATTTAAGTTTGTAAGTTCAGTTTGTTTTCCAGGAAGTCTGTTGCCCTTACCCTGACCTCCAGAATTCCTTTATGTCTATCCCATGCATTCTTAAATCCTGATTATTTCAGCCTCACCACTTCCTCTTGCAGGGTGTTCCACTTGTCCACCACCCGCTCTGTGTCGCCCTCCCTCCAACTTCATCCCATGCCCTCTAGTCCTGGAACATCTTTTCGCTTAAAAATAGTGCATTCCTGCACCCTGTTCCTCCCTGTAAGATACTTGTATGTCTCTGTCATATCCCTCTCCTCCTCTCTCTCCAGGGAGTACATGTTCAGTGCCTTCAACCTGTCCTCATAGGACTTGTGATGCAATCCATGCACCATCTTTGTTGCCCTCCTCTGAACCTTCTCTACCCTGTCTATGTCCTTCAGTAGGTAAGGTCTCCAGAACTGCACAGTGTACTCCAGGTGCGGCCTCACTAGTGTCTTGTATGGTGGAATTATGACCTCCCTTTTCCTGCTGGTGATGCCCTGCCTATGCATCCCAGCATCCTATTTGCTTTACCTGCTGCCTTGTCACACTGTTTCCTGCCTTGAGGTCATCAGAGATGATAACTCCAAGATCCCTTTCCTGCTTGGTGCATGCTATATCCTCACCCCAACTGATATATTGTGCAGGGTTTTTGTGCCCCATATGCATTATCTTGCACTTCCTTGCATTGAATTTCAACTGCCAAACCCCTGACCATTCTTCAAGTTTCTGCAGGTCCCTTCTCATTCTGTCTACACCCTCTGGTGTGTCTACTCTGTTACAGAGCTTTGTGTCATCAGCGAACGTGAAATTCTGCCTTCTAGGTCCTGCGCAATGTCACTGATGAAGATATTGAATAGTACCGGTCCCAGCACTGATCCCTGTGGTACCCCACTGGTCACTCTTCCCTCTGTGGAGTGACAGCCATTTACCACCACCCTCTGTGTCCTGCTGCCCAGCCAATTACCTACCCACCAGCTACTGTCCTGCCCACACCCATATTCCCCAGTTTGTGCAATAGTGTTCTATGTGGCACAGTGTCAAAGGCTGTGTGTTGTCGATAGGGCAAGCAGTTGCCTGCCTCAATTTAGAACTCTGCAGATATTTCATAGATGCAGTGATTTGCACTGCATTTGAGATTTGGATTAGGGATTATGTGATATTGTTTTCCTTGCAGTCAAACTATTACTCTTCTATAATGGAATGAGAGGTGGCAAATTTTGTGTGTTCCCTTTGGTCCATATTATGATTGTTTTATTTTTTTTTGCATATTTTTATTGCATATTTATTCTCCTGCCTTGACTTCTCCTTTGTCTCCTCCTCTGGGTACCTGCATCATGACTCCCATCACTGCAGCACTTCCCCAGCATAGGTGCCCTGTATATAGGGCATATGGGATGGAAATGAACTGTGTAAGTGATCTGTGTGTCTGGGCTCTCACGAGAGTGGGCTGTTGATAGCGGGCACAAGGAACTGCCATTTGGACTGTGAGGCTCGAGTTCCTCATTATCTCACACCCATGATGTGTGTTGTGATGTGATGTGATGATATGATGTCACAGTGCTGACGAGTGCCATGCACATCACCAGTACATTGTCTCCTCTTCCAGTGCAGTTTTACTCACATCCTGCCAAACACCAGGAGGCAGCCTTGTGATGAAGATTGGAAACCCTCACCTGAGGAGGAGAGTATCTGAGTCAGCACTAAACTCTCCCTTGCCAGCCTTCACTCCTAGCATTCCTGGCCTGAGGTGTGAGTCTGAGTTGCAGGCATGCCTGAGCGATCCTCTTGACTCAAAGCCAGAGAGCAGCCCTATAGTTTTTAATTATACTGATTATTGTGAGATTATTTAAACCAAGTTGTACAGCATATGCCAATTATTCAAGTAAGAACAACTGAAATTAGCTTACAACACAGTAAGATAGATTACTACTGTGGTTTTCCCCATTCCTTTAATATGTTTCCTCTCTCTTCCCTTCTATCTTCCTCTGTTTCTTGCCCTTCACAGCTGCCTCCCAATAAAAGCCCATATAACTGTGTGCAGTCCATACAAAGTTGGATGTAAATAGAGATGCTTGAATTTTCTGTTGGCACTTCTGTATACACACAGATTTCACTATTTCAATCCAGAGCAGCTGAGACAGATATTGTGGGTTCCACACCAAGGTAAGCCAGATTTCTATTTCCAGATTCTGAACCCATGTATACATATAATTATAAGTATCTAGGAGAACCGGTACTAGTTGTGCTTTAAAAAGTTAAAAGAATTGTACAGTGTAACTGTCTGGTCCTGGGGATTTATCTAAAGGAAGAGAATCAATGGCCATGTTTATTTTGTCATGGGAAATAGGTGCCTTAAGCAAATTTATTTGACTATTATTAAGTTGCGGAAGTTGAATCGATTGTAAAAATTGGTCTATCATTTCTGGGCAGAAAAGAGAAGAAGACTGGGAATATAAGGTTCTATAATATTCCTGGAAACAGTTTACTATATCTCTAGGGTAAGTAACAATTTGTCCTCCGGGTTTTTGAATACTTGGGACTATTCTGTCAGAGGCCTGTGTCTTGAGTCATAGAGCCAAGAGTTTTGCTGCCTTGTCCTCCTGATCGAAGTAGTGAATTTTAGAATGTATAAGGAGGTATTCTGCATGTTCAGTTAAGATTGAATTATATCAGTCTCTTAGAATTTCTAAGGCATTAAGCTCATCTATGGTCGAGTCAGTAGAGAGTGCTAGTTCTGAACTCCCATGTCTTGTAACAGGGCAGAGGTTACCTTTGAGTTGATCCTTTTAACTGTAGCCATATGGATTATTTCTCCCTCGCTGAACATTTAAAAGCTGCCCATAAAATATCTAACTTGGACATAGTGGGGGTATTAAGATTTAGGAAATTAGTGATGAAGTCTGCGAGCTGTGATTTCAGATATTCTGATCGAAAAAGTTGGCTGTTAAATCTCCAGATCTTGTCTTTAGAGAGGAGCGGTCCAGGACTCCAACATAATAAGGTGGGATTGTGATCTGAGATCACTTTGGAAAGGTAGTTGCAGGATACAACAGATGAAAGATGCCCCACATCCACAAGAAAGTAATCTAGACGAGAGAATGAATTATGGGGAATAGAGTGAAATGAGTATTCCATCTGACATGGGAAAAGAGCCCTCCAGGGATCTATTAGACCAACCGAGACCATAATTTCTCTGATGGCAATTTGTGCAGGGGAGAGAGACGAAAGGTGCCTGGTAGAACGGTCCAAGATATTGCAGTAGACTAGATTCCGCCAATGGCTAGCTCTATGTATACTCAGTTGTTTCTTTTCAGAAGTTCTACAGCATAGAGTTACTTGCAGCTTGTCTTGTACTGGGATTTGTGAAACTAGTCAGCTAGCCACATGTTTCTTGTGATCTTTATTATTTAGATGGCTTCAGGCTCCACTAAACCAAGCAAGAACACAGATTCCTAAAGCTGCAAGTTCTTGGGGATTTGTTGCTCTGTTCCACATTTCAGATACCTTGAGGAATTAATTGTCCATTTCGAGAACTTTGCAATTGTGCTGGTGACTTTCTGATTCATACAGCTGAATTGGCCCTTCCATTACTTTATTGTTAAAGTGATTTTCTGATATGAGGAGTTATATGAGTGGTAGCTGCCATCCGGTATGTCAAAATTTCCTTTAACCTTGTACTGGCAGAATGTCTGGTGTCAGTAACTGGAGGGACATTCAGCTTTTGATCAATCTGAAGAGTTACTTATCCCTACTGTAGGACCATGGACCTGTGTGCTTAAAGACTTTGAGGTGACACTCTTTGTAAGTCAAATCTTTTATTAGGAACTGTACAATAGGTGGCTTTGAAGGCAGTTAAACAGCAGTCACCATTTTTATGTCTCACTATACAGGTGAGACTTGAGATTTGCAAGGATGTCATTGTCACTGACTGCTAGGGCACAGCTTGAGGGCAAGTGCTTAGTCAGACTTGGATGTTCAGAGGTGCTGGCGAAGAAACAGTAGATAAATGCCTGCCACAGTCACCACTTCTTGTGGTACTGTATTTATGCTGCACTTTAATCTTCTCAGCATTACATCACAAAGGCCAAATACATCGCGTGTGTATTCTTCTGTATCCTGAATCCTATTATCCTTCAAGCTACTGTAATTACAGTAAGTTTTTTAGGGCTGGTCTGAATAGCAGACCAGTTCCTACTACAGTCAAAGTTAAGAAGTGTTTCTCTAACATCTTTCACCCTACAGTAGTGTTTTTTTTGCATAGCTGTAAAACATTTTTTGACTTTGAACACAGTAGGAACATTAATGAGATCTGTTGTGACTGTGAAGACAAGTGCGCATAAGGATCACATAAGTGAGTTGTGTACAGTACCTCTTGCGAGCATGGTGACTAAGGTCTCAAGAATGTGCCCCTCATGCACACTCCACATCACAGTCACAACAAACTGCACAAATTGTCCAACTGTGATTGATGTCAAGAACTGTTTTGCAGCTATGCCAGGGTGGTTTGCTATTGGTTGTTCATGCTGTCTGTCAAAGAATGTAGGGATACTATTGATTTTATTGTGGAATGTGCATGAGGGTTGCACGAGCAAGTATCAAACCTCTTAAGAAAGCAGCGGTTAAGGTTTTGAGAACACACCACTCATACACATGCTGCATTACAGTCACAGCAGATGGCACAAACAACTCTACAATCTTTCCTGCTTCCCTGCTATGAGAGGCTGCTGATTGCTGACAGCTATATGTCATCATTAAAAGTTCAGCCATTAAACAAGCTCCATTACTTGCAGCAGTAGACCCTGAAAGAAAATAAACCACATACAACCAGCATAGTCTGTTCTCACAATTTTCAAACAGTGTTTTGAAAGGGTAGTGTGACTGACATTGAAGATACACAAGCTTACCAGTGGTATCAGTAGCTCCCAAGTGACCCTACACCAGCTTAGTACTGATACCCCACTTTCTTCCGCCAGGCCATTAAATTATGGCATCTCCCATATCCCGGTTATTGAAGAACACCACAACCCTTTTCCCCAGCAGTTCAAGTGAAGTTCTTTCAGAATTAGTAGTACTATGAAAGTGTAGAATATGTTATCCTCATCCCCTACCCACAGTCACTGTTCATTAAAAAAAACAAAAACAAAACTAAAAGCTACCTTCCCCCTCCTTCCCCTACCAGACCCTGTAAAAGCATCCTTCCCCACAGCCCTCTGGAAGCGTCACCTCCTGCTATCCCAACCTCCACAGTAAAGGATACAGGTGTGCTTGGTATCAAGCCCTCCTGAGAACAGAGTTGGGGGTGAGCATGTGTGCATGCGTGCATATGTGTGTGTGTGTGTGTGTGTGTGTATGTGCGTGGGGTAGCTCAGGCAGAACAGAAGGGAAAATAGTAGCAGCAAGTAAAGGACAGACCTCACAGATAGGGAAGGGAGGGCTGGCTCTGTGCAGATCAGGACACCCCAAAATGGTCCGCTTCTGCTTGACTCTGGAAATCAGTCAATTGTGATGACTCTGATTTGACCTAGTGTAGAATATTGACCAGGTCCTTATCTTCCAGCAAACTGGTTCTGACCTATCGGGATAATGTATTAGATTTTGGAGCTTAATTCTTTTTAAAATTGAGAAACAAGTGAGAAAAGACATAACATAACTCAGGAGAGTTGGTGGATGGTGCACTCTGGAAATGGTGGTGCATGAGCACAAAGCAGCCAGCTTACATGAAGTTTCAAACAAAAAAGAAAGGCTTAGCACTCAGTTGTCCATGTTTGAAGGTGCACAAGTGCAGAATTTATTCTGGCAAGTTGCCTGACAAGAACCTAGCCCAGCGCTTCAAACCTACAGTGGGCCTTCCTCAGTGGCGGGTCTAAGGAAGTGACAAATGTGATTTAATTTATACAAAATTTCTTAAAGTGGTAGTGCACCATAGTGAAAAAAAAAGCAGTGAAAAGGCACAGTTTCTTTTTACAGAATTGTTACAAAACTTTTCCAAAAAAAAGTAATGCATCAGCTGTTTTATGGGTGTATGCATTTCATTATTTGATTCTGATGCTTAGGTCATAATTTTAGTATACATTTTATGCTAGAGCCCCAGAGCGTTTGGGTTCTAGATGATTTGTGGTGAGTTTTGGGCTTTTATTGAAGAGTAAACACACTTATTTTTGTTGTTATATCCTTCCTACCCCTGACTCCTAGAGTGAGAAAAAAAAATATTTTCCCCCATGAGTGTGAGACTGTGGCAGTCAGTGTCCCATACCACTGATTCAGGGGCAAAAAACTTATGTTATCACAGGAATCGGGATAGGAAAATGTAACAAAAGTGTGTTTAATTTTCAATAAAAACCCCAATTCCTCATACAGCATGTAAACCCCACGTGCCTCTGTGGGCCTGGCAGCCCACACACTAGACCACCCAGCCTTTACATAAAAATGTTTTACGCAAGACATTGTAATAATGCTGCTCATCGTGGGGTGGGTGGCTGGGTGTGAGGCTGATGGCATCAGTCACCCCACCCACCCCCAATTGCAACTGCAGGATCCATGTCCAGCCAGTGTATTCCACAACCCTAACTGCAAGGAAAAAGTGTTTTGTTTTTCCCAAGAAGTCAGGGGTAGGAAACAGTGTACTGTGTTTACAGTTTAATCTTCTGTAAAAAGCCCCTGAGATCACCAACAGCATCTAGACAGCTAAAGCTTGGTGGGGACTAGCAGCCCTCAGGGCCCACACAGACTATATAAAAATCTTTTCTTTCACAGGACATTGCAATAATTCTGTTCAGAATAAGATCTCATTGAGTGGGTGGTTGGTGAACGGCATCCACCAACCACCCACCCAATGAGATGGCATTGTTGGTCAGCCACGTGTATTCCCTTCCCCCATTTGCAGCTGCAGGCTTTAAGACCAGTCAGATGATCGTTATTGAGTTTTGGGGCATTTGTCATTATGAGTCTCATCATTATTTTCATTGTTGTTTTATTTTTTATATAAATTTTTAATTTTATTCTTACCTCCACCAACCTATTCTCTTATGGATTGGGTCAACTGCAATGACCTTGTTTATTGACAGAAATTAATAATGCCGAGTTATTGTACATGGTTGTTTACTGTAGTGGCTTTGCTAGTACTCGTGTAGTGTGTCAGTCCCAGGACAACTCTGTACTTGAATGGATGGACCAATTGCAATGAAAAAAAAAGGAAAGAAGTAAGACAGATTTTACTTCTGTTCTTCTATTAATCATCGGCGGTGCTCTGAGTCTTCTACAAACTCGTTGGCAATATCCACAAGGTTCAAACTGTCTGTTATGGTCTTGTGGATGTGAAGAAGCATTAGGTGATTTAGGCGGGCCTGTGTCATGGTTGTACCAAGATAATGTTTAATTATTCTCAATGCACTGAAAGACCGTTCACTGACTGCATTTGTTGCAGGTATCACAAGTATCAGCTTAGCAAAACCACAGCATTTGAGAAAAAAATACTGTTCTGCATGAGGCAGACTATTCATGAAGCCAATTACATCCTTGAGATGAAAGCTTCCTTTTTTCAGACCAAAGTTTGCAGCAAGGTATTGTAATTGTGCATGCGGGGATGAAGCATCAATGTCATCACTGTACAGTGTCATGATGTGCTGAAATTCCTCCTCCCAGTCTTCACCATTGATGGTACAGTATTTAGGATTAGTTTTTCCAGCTTAGCATACGTCTGCTATCCAGGCTGCTCAAAATGGTCTTTAATGCAAGTGGTAACAACACTGAATGTCATCATGTAGACTTGGTGATAGTGGCCTTCAACAGAACTGGGAAATGCTGCTGGTGCTGGACAAGTAGTTATATAGTCATTAAGTCTGCGTGGTGGTTTCCTCTTTCTGGAAAGCTGTGGTTCACCCATGTCCAGATTACTGGCCGTCTCTGTTACTTGTTCCCAAAACTTCTTAAACCCATCCTTGCTGCTGAGTGCTTTTAAGGTTTCTACAGTCATTCTTACTAGATTCTGACCTTCCGATGCACATATTTCTGGAGATTGTAGAGATGTGCTGAGGTTATTGCAGTGATGAAATAAAACCTTACCAAGGGTAACACTAAACAGGAAATCAAAGGACTTAATCTGTGTAGAGATACCCAGTATTCTGCTCTTAGTCTCTGAGTTTGGAGCACCGTCTTTATAGGCAAGCCATGTGTTCTCGAGCACCTCATAGTTATGCAAAACTCTCTTCAGTGACTTCCCTCTCACAGTCCACCTTGTTTGTCATAGACTACGACGACGGGACATTAGGTGCAAGATGCTTTTTAAGCTGCTCAAAGCAGGCTCCTTTGGTTGGAGAGTTTTTGATCAATTTTGTTACTTCATGAGTTATCTTAAGAGCTGTTTGACTTCTTTCTTGCTAAAGGCATCACAGCTTAAGATTACGAAATGACCATAACAGTGGACAAGCAGTGCCCTAGGCTCTGCCTCAGATATCTGATGTGCCACACCTGACTTCCTTCCAGCCATAGCAGCAGCAGCATCATAACACTGACCCCTAACTTTTGTAATGCTAAAGTTAGCACGCAGCAGAACATCTTTGATGACCTGCACTAATGTTTTTGAATCAGTTCCCCTAACTTCATAAAGTCCAAGGAATTCTTCATGAGCTTCATAATGATCATCTACTCATCTTACACAAATTACAACTTGTTCCTTGTTGACAGAATCCCTAGTTTCATCAGTCATTATCGAGAAGAATGCAACTGATCGAACCTTTTCAGTAACTTGACACAGGACTCTTAAGTCTAGAGTTTTCAGCATCTCATTTTGCATCTCTGGGATGTGTATTTGTCTGTTTTTGCTCAGACCAGGTAGTAAGCCTCATCATTGGCTCTTAATTTGTCTGCATAAATTTGGAATCAGTTTATCCCTGTCTCCACGTAAGCTAATCCCTGCCTAGCTAGAGAATGTTACATTTTGAAAATGTTTAGGAAACAAGATCACCAATCCCACTTCTGTTGTTCAGTGGAGTGATGACAGACATTCATCAACATCAGGGAATGACTTGAAACTGTCGCTACCTTGAAAACGGCATGTTCATGACACTTCAAGGCTTTTGACACTGTCTCCACCCCTCCTTCTGAATAAACTATCTACTTCGAAACACCTGACTCTGCCGTAAAGTGGTTCAGTGCTTACCTGGCTGGCTGTTTCCAGTCAGTTAAGATTGCAGATTCTATTCCCCGCTCCCAATAAATACTGGTGTGCCTCAATGATCAGTATTAGGCGCTATACTTTTCTACATCTTCTTAAATGACCTCCCCGAGGTATGCAACTCTTCCTTTATCCATATGTATGCTGACAACACTGTCCTGTTTACTTCAGGTCAGTCTCCCATCGATGTAGCTACCAGATTTCAAGCTGACTTCGACATAGTTCAACACTGGTTTAGTTTGCATCAGCTCTTTCTCAATTCCAAGAAAACTGTCTCTATGACCTTTGGCACTAGGCAGAGACTCTCAAGGCTCCCCTCCCTACCCCATTTTCACACCCTTGATGGGGACTACACTAGAGGATGTTACCTCTTTTTACTACCTTGGGGTGTGGCTTGACCAGCACCTTAACTTTTCTGTTCATGTGGACACTATCCTGAAAAAACTGTGCCCAAAGTTAGGTGCCTTGTACAGGAACCATAGCTGTCTATAACTACTGGTAAGGCGTGCAGAAAGTGATTCTCCCCATCTTTGACTACTGTGACGTAGTCTACAGTGCTGTTCCCAAGTCCATCCTAACCAGATTGGACACCCTCTTTAACTCCTTCTGTCATTTTGTCCTGGATTCTCCTCTTCACACTCATCATTGTTGCTTTTACCATGCTCTAGCCTTTCTGTCTCTTGGCAATCAATGCCTCTCCCACTGTACTAAATTAATTTCCAAATACTGGTTCAGCTTGTTACCACCCTATCTTGTATCCTCTATTAGCACGCCTCCCCCCCCAACCCACTCCTTAAGATCGCAGGACTCTCACACCCTGGTTGTTCCACGCCATTCAACTTCAACAAGCCAATCAGCATTTAATGCCATTTCCTAAAACTCTGGAACCAAATGGCTGCACAAATTAGACACTCCTCCAGCCTTTGTTTTCTTTCCTCCTTCACAACTTCCTCTCTCCAAGCTGTTACTGCTTCTAGCGCTGCTACCACCCTCCCTTTCCTTTACTGGATGTTGTTCTGTGCCTCTTAACTGTTCTAGCACTTTATTTTTACCAGCACTTTATAATAGTTATACGACTCGTAATTTTAGCCAAACTCTGTCATTTAATTCTTCTAGCATTTACTGTTATATGATTGACAAAATGTACCTGTTTGTATTGCTGTACTATCGTTGTATGTTGTTCCATCTCCTGTACCCCTTCCCTAGGATGCACAGGAGATGAGCAATTGTATTTGCTCAGCGTGCTTTTCTGGTGAAACTTTTCAATAAATAAAACTTTGTGAGCTTGTGTTTTCAAAAATTAACACAGGCATCTTTCCAGTTGCTTTACCCTCTAGATATGAAACTGGGATCAAAGCAATTAGAAGAATTAATAAGTTTATCCAATATGCCTTTACATGTGAAGTAAAACATACAGTCCTTGCTTTGTCATTTATGAAGCCACTTTCATCTCTCAAACCAAGAGGCATTGAATGATCTGTTTACCACCTGTTTTTTTTTTTTTCAAATTGACATTTTGGAAAATTGTAAGCCAGTGACTGATGAGGGCTGTTGGAAATGCATGGTATTTCTAGGCTTGCACTGAATTTGATGAAGCACTTTGATAGCACCCTAATTGTCAGGTATTTGATTATCCACCTCAGGAGACTGCTACGGCTGATCCCAACTTCATCAATAAGAGACTAACAGCACTGAAGGTTTTGCCATGCTGTGTGAAGCTCCATCAAATAGCACTTAACAGTGCCAGCAATTGAAGAAAAGTAATACACAGCAGCTGAGAGCCCCAGTGGTGAATCTGCAGAACAGACAGATAGGTCCCAGTGCAGTACTTTATTTTGGGTCACCTCTCTACAAAGTTTTCCTTTTTTTTTTATTTAGCTGTACAGCAATACAAAACCAGGGATAAGCTGCCTTTTGGGGCTTTAGCCACTTTGCTCCTTCCATTCGCTCCAAGCACCACCTCTGACCCAAACAGTTGCCCTTTTAGGGCGACAGTGGGTGGAGCCCTGCAGTCCTATTGCTTTCAGAAAAGGGACTCTGCATTTTTTCCTTCCTAGCAACAGTTGCATTGCAGTTCTCTATGCAGTCATATGGCCATTAGCTTCTGAAGAAGGACTGGTTGGTCCGAAGCTAGAGCACTTTGTTCTTGTTACATCTATTTTGGTCCATTAAAAGGTATCAAATCATTTGCTTCTGGATCTATGCAGTCTGTGAAACCCTCCACTGTGTCAATGCAGTCTTCTTATATGTACTATTTTTGTTATGTGGGTGGGGGCAGTGTAGTTTGATATTACACTGACTCACATTACTAAGATTCCTGGCTTTCTTTCATGTTAGATGTCTGCATCAGTGAGGGTGGGGGGCCTGGGCTGTTTAGTGTGAAATTACTCATCTTACAGACATTCCCGGCTTTCTTACATCTTTGATGTCAAGTGTGTGTGTGTGTGTGTGTGTGTGTGTGTGTGAGGGAGGAATAATAACGATCTGATTTCAGTTTGGAAGGCTGGAGAAGTTTGGTGCTATTGTCATTTGTACTTGTAATATGATCTATGGTTGTACTGTCTCAATATTATGCATGTATATAGGAGTAAAAATGTATACATAAAAGGTTTACCAAAGAAGAGAGCCATTCCAAACACTGACTTGGTGCTAGAGTCTATCACTATTAAAGACTATCATACTATAGAGACGCAGAAGTATGCATTTTCTATATCCATTTTATCCTGGAGCATAAAGTGTTTTTTAAATATTTCCAACGTCTGGAAGAATGGCAATAGTCCTGGTTACCTTTAGCTTACAGACATCCAACACGGATCCATGGACCTGAATCATGTTAAAATTCCTGCATCATTTATAAAGACAAAAGTAAAACATGTTTGGCAAAATCAAGTAGTTATTTTTAAGTTTTATTGCCATTGTTGTTACTTATTTTCATACATTCAGTAGGAGTCAGGATTATTTTTAATGTTAATTACATTCGGAAAACTTTAAAGACACTGTAGAACATAGCAGGTGGTATTTTCAGAAGTAAAAAAATGATACAGTTGTGTCAAGACATATAAATTTGCTTCATGCAGATGCAACATATAATTGCACCACATTTTCATAGCTGCATCAAAGCAACACCTATACTTGCTTCATAATTGTAGCATATTTGCAATATATTTGTGGGATGCATCACTACTGCATCACGTCTGTGTCACTTTTTGCATCACTAATCTGCAATAGATGCAAGTACAGGTGCAGAAGATTATGGTGCATCCATTTTCTGATGGTAGTGCACCCTTCTGATGCAGACATAGCTGTGATCTGTGATATAAAAAGTGATGCAACTTGCTCCTGCACCTGCAGCAAATCTTTGAAAATACAGGCCTGTATATTTACCCCCCATCTCTCATAAACTCCAAACAGTCAACTATAGATAATGGGTCCAGAATGAAGTACATGCCTGGTAATACAAATTTGCAACTAATAGAGGAAAATAAGATGAGGGCACATGCCTTGCAGCATCTTCTTTTTAATCCTCAAATTCAAGATCAGGAGAATTACAACACAGAAGATGCTCCACTCCTAGCCAGTTCCAACTGTTAACTGAAAACCAGCGACTGCTGCTAATATATACACATGTGTGTGCTATTAACCTCACCTTTTCTGAAAAATTATATCTTTACCAGCTGCCTTACAATGAGAGGGAAAGGAAGGAAGCAAGGAAAGTCATGCTGCTGACTCCACCATTTTTGAAACATTACACCTGTACTATCTGCCTTAAGATATTTAAACTAATGTCCTAATAATTTTAAAGATGAAGCACCCTAGTATCTAAACTGGAGAATGAGGTGTTCCTTCACAGATGCCCCTTCTATGAAAAAAGTTCCCATCATTACGACAAGAATAACAGTTTAAAATTTCCCCTCCTGATAAAAGATGCATCTAGCCAGGGCTATGAAGATGACTGTGGGGCAGCAGGGTAAATTATACAAGGAGAGACTGAGAGGTCCTAAATATCTACTCCTTGGAGGACAGAAGGGAGAAGTGAGAAATGCTTGAGACCTTTAAGTACTTAAAAGAGATTAATAAAGTGAACAGGGAGGGTATCTTCAGGCTAAGCTGCAGCAAAACCCCGAAGGGGCACAGTCTAAAGTTGCAGGGTGGGTGTTTAAGAGAGAGCTTAGACGACATTTCTTCACAGAAAGGGTGGTGAGCAAATGGAATGCGTAGTCAGAAGAGGTGATCTCATTGAGGACAGTGGGTAGCTTTGAGAGAGGCTGGGGTAGATATAGGTGGAAGATAAAGGTAATGGAAAGAGGGAGGAAGGTAGTGGAAAGTTAAGGGAGGGGAGCAGGGACACCAGCCTGAGCTAAGAACCATGGGCAACGAGCAGACTAGACAGACCAAAATGCCTAATTCTGTTGGCTTCCTCATATGTTCATATGAGATTGCACCTTTATGTAAAATGTTAATTCTTTCAGAAAAAAAGCCTACTATTCCTTGTAATAATCTATTCTTTTAACTATATAATATGAATAAATAAGAGATTACCTTATAGCTGCTGTTTCATATATTTTCTTGGTTGCTAATCAATACAAACCACAATTCTGTATGATCCTACAAGGGCACAATAAATGCTTTTGTTTACTGCACTGTCATATTTATTCTGATTCTTTTGAACTAGTTAAATTCTAAAAGTAAACAATATATACCTAATCCTAGATTTCAATAAATAAATAAATATACTCTCAGAACTCACTTCCATTCTCATGTGTCCTTATGTTTGTTTAATAGAGACTTTCTTTCTGGCTTACCATTGACGCAGCTGCAAGGTGTCTGCCTATGGTGCTGATATCCTGGGTTTGGTGACAGACTTGAGTCATAGGGACAGCTGGGGGTAAAAATTCCATGTCCCAGGGACTACTGTCCTTCTCCGGGGGGGGGGGTGTTGTTCAATGTTTTACAGACCCCTGGCAGAGGCTGGGGATACCACTGCAGCCAGCGCCATCACCTTAGTGGGCGGAGTGGATGCTGCACGTCATTGCATGTCCCCACCCCAGGGATTCAACATTCAGAAAGACAGCCAGCCCACAGGCATGACACCCTGCTCTGCCACTATCTCCATTGCCACCAGTGTTTGCCGGGGTTGGGGGTCCTGCTGCTGCAGCCCCACCCAGGGGGGGTAGCCTGGGAATGGGGGAACAGTAGGGAAGGTAGGATTAAGCTCTGATAAGGATCAGGGCCATCCCCAAAAGAGTTGAGGGTTTCTTCCCTTTCACTTCTTAATACATGTCTATAGATGTTCTGTTCCTTCTCACTCCATAAGCTGTGCCTGTTATGTTTGTTAAAAACAGTAAAATAATGGTCCCAAATTAGTCATGTTCTAATGTAACTATTCATAATAATATAAATGATACATAGTAACTAGCACACTATTATTATTTTGGGATCTACTATGGCATCCGAATTCAGTTCCCTAACTCTACTAGACCGGTTTGAGGAAACTGAATTTGCCATCCCGAAGGACTTACGATCAATGTGGGGGCTGCCCCCTTACCATGACTAAAATAATCAACTCTGAGGTGGGTGGACCTTGAGTTGGTAAATAAATGTTACGGGGGCGGGGTGTGGAACGGCAGGATGCAAAAATTATAGCCGCATCTGGAACAGAACCCAGGTCCACGCGGCCATGCTGGCCAAGCTGCTCCTAACCCAGCCCCATGCCACGAAAGCAGCTCAGCCAGCACCTCCTTCCTCTTGCTACTCAAGTAGGGAAACTGTGTTTCACCCATGTGAAATCTTTTGAACATAATTTTGCACGGTGAAATACAATTTCACTGTGTAAAATTTCTTCGGGCATAGGTATTTTGGGGTTACTGAAGCTGGTCCCATGAGTGTCGGGATTCCGTGCTTTAGTATTCTGTAGGGATACTTCTTTTGTCACTGTATGACATCTTTAATATTGGTGGTTCAGTGTTGCTAGTACACTTCCCCTCAAGGTAAAAATCAAATAACTTCATTAGCCTGTATCAGCATCACATCTGTATGACTGCTGCACTCAAAGCACTAAAGTTTCTAAAAGACACCTTTGTACTATACCAAGACTATTCAGTTACACAGGATCACCATCAGCTGTGGGTGATACTACATGTGTTCCATGCCATAATCACTGCCTTCTTTTTAATGGAGGTACCCACCCCTACCAAGCCAAGTGAACAAATGATGCACCAGGCATCACCAGATCACTTGGTGTGCCATGCTGTTACACAGAACGTGATGACATCATGCACTACTGACGACATAGTTGGCCACCCGGTTGCTTGCAAAAGCCTGCAAAACCCTCCCAGGCCATACACAGTCAGCCCTGCAACCAAAAAACAAAAAAACAGGGTGGGGGCCCTGGTATGATGAGAGGCTGATTTCATTAAGGTCATCAGCTTGGACCTAAAAATGAATAGCAGCACCGGCTGGAAAGCAATACAGTAACAGCGTGGTATATCATAAAATGCTGTAGTACGCTGCAGGAAGCAGTGTAGTTCAATGGCAATTAAAGCCCTTTCTACTGCAGCATGTATAAATGTTCTTATAAGCTCATCATGCTGATTACTATGCAAATAAAAAAAAAACAAGTATCAAACTTGAGAACTAAATAAGATACTGATAAGCTGAGCATTTTAAAAGGTGCAGAAGTGGGAGGGGGAAATAGGGTGGGGTCCATAACACTATCCAGTCATGGCCTTTACCCAGTATATTGAACAGGCCATGACTAGCCATGGCTTCTATAACTCTGAATATCATCACGGATGTTAGTGACTTCCACAGCAGCACTGATTTGTGTCATAATTCAAGGCACAAGTATTTCCAAGGCAGCTGCTTGTAATCCTCCTATTTTCAGAAGTGATATTTCTACTGACAGGAGACATGAGAGAAACATGGCAAAGAAGAAATATTTGAAACTCAGTGCTTCAGAAAAACACTGCTACAAATGCTGTCCTGAGAGCAGATAGTACACATTCGATGCCTTTGAAAGAGTATATCCCTTATAATCAATTTTTAAGGTTAAAAAGAAAATAGTGGCCGGCCCGGTGGCGTGGAGGGCTGAGGCATCATGCCTTACCTCCTGCCACACCGGCGACCGTGATCGCCATGCAAGTGGATTGCAGGGGTTGGCAGGCGGGGAGGATTGAGCATCCAAGGACTGCTCTCCTCCTCTGGGGGGACCAGTGACTTGTGCTTGCCTGGCCCTAGTGGAGGTTGGGGATGGCACCGATGCTCTACAAGGTGGATGGAGGTGGGGCAGATGCTCTGCATGCCATGCACAGGGCGGCTGCATGACACTGCAATTGGTGTCATTGCATGCCCTTTCCTCCAAGAGCAAAAAAAAAAAAGAAACATGTCTCCGTGGTTGGGTGATGGAGGGGTTCGCAGGTCCCACTCCCCAACCAGCCGGGCGCTGACCAGAACCAGATCTGATCTTTGGTGGGGTCTGGGGATCCCCTCATGACCCCACTGGTGGTGCAAGCCCTGGGGAAGATGGTCAATGCTGGCCGGTGGATGCTGGGAGCAGGGCTGGGGCTCCCTCTTGAACATAGCCCACCAGAGACAGGGTGAGAAAAAGTAATCAAATAAAAAAGATGAAAAGAAACTGTAGTTCATCTGAACCATATGACTGACAGACTAATGAACTAGAGAGATTTCTCAATAGGGGTTATAACAAAACATTACTTAGAAAGGCTAGAGATAAAGATGATTTACTGAAAAAAGAACAGTGAAAGGCCAGTAGAAAAATAAAATTCATGAACATGGTCCAATTACATTTGTCAGTAAATTCAATCATTTGTCAGGTAAAATTGACAATATAGTTTGTTATAACTGCCCTGTCCTGCTCGGTGACAATGATAAGACTTCAGCAGTGGTTGATATCCCATGCATTAATTTAAGTAGAGCAAACAGTCAGAGAGACAAGTTAGTCCATAGCCGATTTGAGACAAATCAGTCAGATATCATTAATAACCAAAGGTTACCATACAAACCAAAAGATTTCTTCAAATGCCACAATTGTAATGTGTGCACATATGCACAGCCTGGTAAAGAGTTTGTACACCCCCTTCATGAAGATTTAAAGTTAGAGATGTTTGAATTTATTAATTGCAGTACTGACTTTGTCACATATGTTCTATGGTGTAACTGCAATAAGATATATGTGCGGAGAACAGTGCCCAGCTTGAAAACTAGCACACAAGACCATTGAGCAGTATTATTAACAGGAGACTTGACACCGCACTTGGTAGTCCTTTGTTTGAGTGCCATAATTCAAATCATAGAGAATTAAAGTTTATAGGCATTGAGAGAGTGGGTCCTTTGGTGGTGGTGGTGGGGGGGAACGAGTAAATAAACTACTGTAGAAAAAAATCAACTTGGATTTATGAATTACAAATCATCACACCTGCTGGTTTAAACAAGCAAGGGGATTTTAAATATTTTTTTAAAAGATTAACTAGCCACGCTCCTGAGAAAGATTTGTCGAGAGTCGAAGTGCTTGGGCTTTCTACATAAAGACTTTTTCACCATGCAGCCATACCTTTACATCTAGCATTTACTGCATTTGTCAACTGTCTTGCTTATATAGGATTATATCTGTACTTAATGCGGTTCATGATATTAATGCCATTAAAGAATTTTTAGCATCATGCTGTGCTTGGCTGCTAGTTTCCCTTTGTGAGTGCTCAGGATTTTTGGATTCTTTGCTTCTGCATTTGAGAGCTGGCTGCCCTACTTCCCTGAGCACCGGCCCTGCACTGTGTATTGTGCCCCCTTTGGAACCAGAAACAGAGAAACAAAGAGATTGCTTGCAGATAAGGACCATTTTCCCTCTCCCCAAGTCTGACCATTTTCCCTTCCTACAGTAACACACGAGATCCTACATTTCTAGTTCTCTCCCTTTTCACCGAGATTTTCTTGTGCCTATCCCATGTATTCTGGAACCCACCACTGTTTTTGCTCTTACCATCTCCAGTGTAATGTTGCTCCAGGAATCCACCACTCCTTTCTGAAGAAGTATCACATCTGTCCTGAAATGCCCCCCAAAAGATGCCCTCTAAAAGCTTCATGTCAGGTCCCTTGTTCCTGAATGCCTTTTTTTTTTTTTACATACTTCCCTCCTGTACCATACTTTGCATCTTTTTTTAACAAGGCTATGTTGAAAATTTGGTGTAAAAATATTACAAAATAACACATTTATGAGTCTATGTTCCATTTACAAATGCAGGCTCCTAACTTTAATACATTTCAATATTGTTACCCCAAATTCTTCACCTGCAGCCCTATCGGCTCTGGACAGAGTTTGTTTTGTTAATAGGGACTGTTGACAAAAAGGGTGAGGGTTTGCAACAGCACAACACTAGGGATAAGATGCCTTTAAGGGGGCTTCACCCACTTTGCTCCTTCATTTTACTTCCAAGCACCACCTCTGACCCAAACATTTGCCCTTAGTTGTTTTAAAAGGGACTGTGCACAAAAAAATGTTGGGGTGTGCAGCAGTACAACACCAGGGATAAGCTGCCTTTTCAGGGGCTTTACCCACTTTGGTCTTTCTGTTTGCTTCCAAGTACCACCTCTGAGCCAAACAGTTGGCCTTTGTTTTGTGTTTTTTAATAGAGACTGTTGTCAAAGGGTGGGTGTGTGCAGCAATACAAAACCAAAGCAAGGCTGCCTTTAAGGGGGCTTTACCCACTTTGCTCCTTCCATTTGCTTCCAAGCACCACTTCTGACCCAAACAGTTGCCCTTTTTTTAATAGGGACTGTTGACAAAAAGAGTGGGGGTGTGCAGCAGTACAACACTAGGATAAGCTGCCTGTTAGGGGTTTCACCCACTTTGCTCCTTACATTCGCTTCCAAGCACCATGCACCTCTGACCCAAACAGATGCATTTTTTATGGGACTGTTGACCAAGGGTGGGTGTGCAGCAATACACTGGTGAAAAGCTGCCTTTAGGGGCTTCTCCCACTTTGCTTCCAAGCACTACTTCTGACCCAAGCAGATTCCCTTTTTTATGATTTAATATTGATCGTTGAAAATGGGTTCGGCAGTCAGCAAGCCTCAGTACTCAATTGCCTTCTAATGGGTTTCACACACTTGATCCCTCTATTTTCTATAAGCACCACCTCTCACAAAAACAGATCTTTTTTGGGGTTAAAACTTAGAAATTGGAGGGCCGGGTGGTGCTCAGCATACCACACACAGTCACATAGTACACTAGCTCAGCTGTCTGACTCTAATCTTTGCTGTTCTACTTAGAATCTGGCTCCTCTTCTACTCATTAGTCCACTCCTAAAAGTAGATTCTTTTTTTTTTTTATGGCGTTGTTTGAGGCTGTACTGTGTTCCCCACTCACAGTGGGATCAGTTTTTTTTTTCAGTTTTATTATTGCTGACTGACTGTTGTTTGCTGCCTTGTTTTTAATCTAGTCTTTAAGTAAGTCAGTATTCTCTTGTTTTTGGTTTTTTTTGTCTTGCCCCCAGGCAGGACCCAGCAACTTCTGCCAGGCACAGCCCTTTCGTCCGTCTTGACAGAAAATGAGCATGAGTTACTCTTAGTCACTGTCAAGGTTTAAACTTTTATTAGTTTTTACTTTTTTTATATTTTTCAGCCTGCCCCGACACACCACAGATGATCGTCTCAGTCTTGAGCTAGGCGGTCACGATCTCTGAACAAAATAAAATTGGTTGCCTCACTGATTACAAATGACCGAACAAGTCCACCTCACACTCAATATGACTAGTCTCATTCAACATGCACTGATCATGAAGCACAGCCACTACAGTGACACCACCTTATTATTTGACAGGTGTGTCGTATGTTGGGATCATGAAGAGGCCCCAGGCTTACCTCAAATGCTGCCTGATTACAAGAGCAGTTACAGGACTTGGGACAAGAGTAACACGTCTCAGACCAAATAACAGCATAAAAGTCCACTCAACAGCTGCAACATTACGTGTAGCTATTGCTTATCTTTGCTGCTCCACTCCTCCATCTGTGAATTTGTGCTGACAACAATTTCTGGGACCGCAGCCAGCAAACCGAGGAACACTTTTTTTTGGGGTTCAAAAGTGGCACAACCATGGCCATAGCAGCTGTACTGGTTCCAATGGGTCTGATATAACTATTTTAAACATGAAGTGATATATAGAAAAGGCTTATAATGAGGCAGAGGCAGCCAAATTCTGTATTTTATGAACATACCAGCAGATAAAGGCCTAATGGTCTATCTAGTCTGCTAGAGGTGCAGTTCCACTGTATTTACTGAGGAACTGCACCCTCACCATTTCTCACCTGACCTCCCTCATCTTCCCCTCTCCTTCCCACTCCCAACTTTCCTTTCACCCTGTCTCACCTCTTTTTGAAGCTGTCCACCATTTTTAGGATACCACCTCCTCTGGCAGTCTCGCTCCACTTGGCCAACACCTTCTCTGTGAAAGAATGCCTCCTCATCTTTCTCTGAACCTTCCCCACCAGCTTTAGTTTGTGCCTCTAGTGGTATTGTCCCCACTAAGATGGAAGAGGCCTTCAGTGCTCACCCTGTTAATACTCTTAAGGTACTTGAGGGTCTCAGTCATGTCTCCCTCTCCTTTCCTCAAGAGAGTACCGTTAAGCCTGCTGAGCCTCTCCTCATAGGTGTTGCCCTGCTGCCCTAGGTCATCTTGGTTGCACTTCTCTGGGCTGTCTCCAGCAAGTTGATATCCTTCTTAGATATGGGTACCAAAACTGCACACAGTACTCCAGGTGTGATCATACCAGGGACCTGTGCAGTGGCAGAATGATCACAGACTTTATGGTGGTAATTTCCATGGCTACGCAGCCCAGCATCCGATTTGCTTTGTCTGCTGCTCTCCTGCAATGTACAGAGTGTTTCAAGTCACTTGTGATTCTTAATCTCAGGTCCTTTTTCTTTCTCTGACCTGGTTACCTGCACACCACCCAACCAGTATTTGGTGCCTGGATTTTCACCCCCAGGTGCATAACTTTACACTTTCTGTCATTGCATCTCAGCTGCCAAATGCTAGATCACTTTTCTAGCCTTGCCAGGTCCTCCCTGAGTTCCTGTCTTCCCTCCTCCATGTCAGTACCCTTATGTTCTGCTGAGTCTCACTATCCTGATACTGACCTGCCCAGGCAGTATTGCCCGATAGGTTCAGTATCCAGATAGTGAGAATCCCGGCAGTAGGAAACCTGATGGACCTTCACATGGGTAAGGTAGCAGATGTGATGGCTTGCTACCTTAGCCCTGTTGATGGGCTTCAAATCCTGGCTGGATCTGGAGGCTGGCTGAGCTGCCATAGTGGTGTTGAGGGCTAAACCTCTGGTAGCTCGGCCAGCGTGCCCTGGGAGGCCAGGGTTCTGTTCCGTGGTGCATCCGTTTACTTGTTTTACCCCCGTACTAATTGTTTTAAACTCTGAGGTCCGCTCCCCCTCGGAGTTAGTTATTTTAGGTATGAGTGTGTGTGGGGGGGTCGGAGCCCCCCCCACATGGGAGGTTTGGGAGGTGAAGCCCTCAATTGTATTTTGTATTTTTTCAGTCAGATGCCTGGCATTGTATTGTTCGGCGTCTGATTGATTTGTGATTTGGGAGCATGTATTTTGGGCCAGTGAGGTCGGTATCCCAAGACTCAGATATTGAATTTAGGGATTCCATAGTATATCCTCTGTGTTCACCCTCCCACAGAGCTTGGTGGTGTCTGCCAATAGGCAGAATTTACTCTTGATCCCATCCGAAATGTCAGTTATGAAGAAGTTAAACACTGGGCTGAGCACTGAGCCCTGAGGGACTCCACAGGTCACAGGCCTCATAGAAACATAGACTTTGATGGCAGATAAGGACTGCTTGGCCCACCTAGTTGCTCCATTTCCTACCTACAGGATAAGCTGCAGAACCTAGTTAACCAACGGCCTATTTCTTCCTATCCCCCACAAGAATTGCCTTATGTCTGTCCCATGCATTCTTGAATTCTCCCACAGTTTTAGACCCTACAACCTCTTCAGAAATGCTGTTCCATGCGTCCACCACCCTCTCTGTGAAAAAATACTTCCTCATATTGCCCCTGAGCCATCCCCCCTCTATCTTCAGATTGTGTCTCCTTGTTCTTGCACATCTCTTTTTTTGAAAGATGCTACCATCTTGGACTGTGTTGATTCCACTGAGGTACTTAAAAGTTTCTATCATGTCCCCCCTCTCCCTCCTTTCCTCAATTCAATACATATTAAGCTCCTTTAGTCTCTCCCTGTATGGCTTCTTTTGCAGACCCTGCACCATTTTAGTTGACCTCCTCTGGACTGCCTCCATCCTGTCTATGTCCTTGCGGACATGGGGTCTCCAGAACTGGGTGCAGTACTCCAGATGGGGTCTCACCAACTGTCTGTACAGAGGCATAACAACTTTCTGTTTTCTGCTGGTGATGCCTCTCCTATACATCCCAGTATCTCCCCAGCCCTCCCTACTGCCTTCTCACATTGCTTGCCAACCTTAAGGTCATCTGTATGATTATCCCCAGGTCCCTTTCCATTTTATTGTTACTACCTCCCCACCGTTGTGTAATCTTCCCTGAGTTTTTGTTTTCCAGGTGCATTATTTTTCACTTCTTTACATTCTGAGAATTCTCCCTAACTACCACTGTTTGGCTTCTGTCCTGTTATGAACTTCTGACCCATCCCATGAGCTTGTCCCCCACCTCAAGTCCTCCAGCTTCCCAACTAGTCTTCTATGAGGCACTGAGTCAGAGGCCTTGCTAACTTGCCAAAGTCCAGGTACAAGGACATCAGCTTCCTGGCCTTTGTCCACTGCCATAGTGACCCAATCGAAGAAAACTTGATAGACCATGTGGCCTGATTCTGCTGGCAAGTAGTAAGTAAGTAAGAAGTCAATTAAGTTAGTTTGGCATGACCTCCCTGGCACAAACCCATGCTGCCTCAGGTTCTGGAGCCCATTTTCCTCTAGAAAGCTGATCGATCTGTCTTCCAGGATGGTCTCCATCGTTTTACCCACTAGTGAGGTCAGGCTGACTGGTCTGTAGTTTCCTGGTTCATTCCTTGCCCATTTTTATGGAGAGACATCACATGTGCCATTCTCCTGTCCAGAGAGGTGTTAAACATGTCTGCCAATGGATCTGTGAGAACCTCTTCTAGTTCTGTTAGGACCCTTGGGTGCATGCCATCTGACCCAGGTTATTTGTCCACATTTAGGGTCTTTAGACCCTTGAGTACTCTGTCAGCTTGAATTATACCATGTGATTTCCCCCATCCTAGTCAACATGTCACTTCTCCCTTGTGGTACTGGTTCATCCTTTTCCCTAGTGAAAACTGAACAGAAGTACTGGTTAAGCACCTCTACTTTTTCTTCACTAACCTCTGCCCAACCTCCCCTCCTTTTTTAACCTGCCAATCCAATCCTTTTTGTTTCTTTTCTCTCTTATGTACCAGAAAAAGGCTTCCACTTGCTTTCACCACCCTGTGCTAGCTGTATTTTTCTCGTCCTCTTTACCTCTCTTACTTCTTGCTTGCTTCCCTTGATTTAGCAGTATAGTCTACCTTATCCTCCTCCTCCTTCCGAGTATGCTTGTGTTTTATGAAGGCCTCCCTCATGTCCCCAACCACTTTTGCCAACTACTTGCCAAACCAGCTGATTTTTAGTATTGGATATTTAAATATTTAATAGTGTTTATTTGTTTTTATTTATTTGTGTTTATTTTGGAACTTGTTGATTGTATAACGCTTTGATATTTTGATACTGCGCTTGATAAATACATTTTATTATCATTATTATCTTGGCCTTAGAGTTCTTACTTTTGATTTTGGCACACTCATTAGTGGCAGTCACACTCATTATTGGCCTTCATCACTCCCTTTTTTATTATAGCCCATTTCTGTTCCATCTCCATTTCCACTATAATCCCTGCAAAATGTCCTTTCAGAACTTCTCCCATCTTACCACAGTCTAAACAAGACTGGCAGTGTAGTAAATGCGTGTAGATTAACACAGCAGCCATTATGCACTCAATGTCACCAACACACTGTCAGTGTCATTGCAAACTGTGTTATGAGAGGGAATTTTGATCAGTACACTATACACAGAACTAGAAGGAAAGACTAGAGTAGCAGTGCCTATCAGGGCTACCCAGCATGAGTATGTGAAGTGCACCGGCAATGTTGTGGATGTCAAGACCAGGAGGTGCCCCATTGATATCCACCTGGTTTTATGTGGCACACAAAGTTAAAACTTGGAAATATTAAATGTTTTTCCTCAGTCTCCACAGTATTTAAGTTAGACAAAAACAATTGCCGTGTGGCTGCTAATGAAGCAACACTTGTCCTGAATTCTGGTGAGTCGGGGTTGGAGTCTTGTCTGTGGGGTGCAGGTTCTGTCTGTCCAATCAGGAGGTTGTGGGCAACACCAGTTCTCTGCTAATGTATATCTTCTGCTATCTGGCCTTCTCCCAACTGTGCAGCAGGTAAGCTGCAGGAGATTGCTGGTCTATAGGAAGGTGGGGGATTCCAGCTGTGGGGTGGTGGCTGGTCTGTGAAAAGAGGGGTTCTGGCTGGATGTGGGGGATCTCACTGCCTGTTCTGATGGGGTCAGCTGAAAAGGGAAGTGTTGGATGGGGGTCCTGCTGAGCGGGAGGGGCACACAGCTAGTGTGTTCGGGGGTCATGGTCTGCTGCAGGTGGTTGGTTGGTTTGTGATTGGGGGGGGTTCCAGCTGGCAAATGCACATGTCCAGTTGGGGTGGTATATGGGAAGGTGTGGTTCTAGCTGCGAGGGAGGTGTGGCTGGTCCATTACCCCCTTACCCTTGATATCTACCTCCTTTACTGCCCTCCAACCCCCTCTGTGGAAAGACAAGTTCCAGGTCTGGTGGGGCACGCAGCCAGTATATTCTTTGGGGGACATCCAGCTGCATGACTTGATATTAACTCCCCCTCTCAACTTTTTTTCTCTATGCCCCCCACCCTCAGTTATTTCCAACCCCTGGCTTTCTCCACAGTCCCTTCCAGCACCCTTGTCTCCACAGTCCTCCACCACCCCACTCGCCCCACCCATGGGCCTTTGGACTCCTCCTTCCCTGAGCTCCCTCATTTCTTGACCTGCCCCGGACAACTCTCATCCTCAGCCCAGCAGGTGCCTCCCTCCTCAGTCCACTGGATGCCTCTCCATCACTAGACACACCTTCCTCCTGGACTTGCTTGACACCACCCACTCTGGCCTAGCAGACACCTTCCTCCTTCCCTCCCTCCTCCCCAGCCCCCTGGATGCCGCTTCCTCCCCAGAAACCCATCCCTCTTGGGCCCCCCAGACATCTCACTTCACTAGCCTCTAGACACCCCCCTCTCTCCTGGCCCCTCCAACACCACCTCCCTCCTTGCCCCCTGGAAACCACCTCCTTACTGGGTCCCTGAACAGCACCATACAACACTGTATGCCCCCACTCACTGAGATGCTGCAGCTTCACCTCAGGAGTCCACCAACCGTCACTGACCTGTAGCTACCAAGCTCCACCCAAGCCCCTGGACTCAGGCTCCTGACGTCTACACAGCCTTGGCTGCATGCTTTCTAACCTCCTCCCCCACCTTTGTGGCAGACTGCATAGCATCCCATTCCCCCAACACTTGCTGCTGCATGCCAATCCCTCTCAGCCATGGTTGTTATGACCTGGAATCCCCTCACCCAGCCCTAGTATCTTGCTTGCCCCGCCCCATACCCAAGCCTATGCCTAATGCTGGGACTCAGAGCAATGCCCGTTGCATGTGGATGTCAGTGTGGTCACTTCTGACTTTCACAGTAACAAGAGGTGGGCTCCACATTCTTCTAACATAAAAGGACACCACTGCTGTGTTTCAGGAGAGTAATCCAATTTATTGAATCCATGGTATAGCAGCACACACTCCCAACAGCTGACATTTTGTGCATGCTCTATGTACTTTCTCAAGGTGTGATGTCATGAACTTAAAACTCTATTTATAGTGCCTAATGTTAAGACCTACAAAGTGACAGTGCAACTTTAATTTCTATCTAGGTGCTTATAGAAAGGTTAGATAAGGGAACAGTGCATCTCATGTTTGTGCTTCTCATTTCCACTCTCCTTCAAACCCTTTCACATTCCATTAATCTATAAGAAAGATTCTAGTAAGGAAAGAAAGGGCAAAGGGGAAATTGTTTAACCAGGAAAAGAACACTAAGCTGGAGCTTGTTTCCAGGTGCTATCTGGGAGCACAAGGAAGTTAAGTGGCTTGCTCAATGTGACACACTATGCAAGTGGGGCTGATGGGATTCAAACCTGGGTCTCAGGTTTTGCAGCACAGTGTACTTAACCACTATGCTATACTGCCTCCAGTACAGTATGCCTCCAATAGTATATTTACAGCAAAGCCACAGCATGCATTCATTGCACTGTCCAGATCTATTGAACCTTTTTATCAGTAGGTGGGGTGCTGTATACTCCTCCCGGGGCTGAAAACATGCAGCATACTGCCCCACAGCTGAAGGTTGTTCAGTATTTACCTGTAGTCATTTCACTGTAGACTTGACGATTTCTCATTATATAGCAGAGGCATGCAAGGCAATGACAAACTGGTAGGAGGAACAGTTAATAAATGGTAAACATTTAATATTACCCAGTTTAACTTAGCGCACCACCTAAAGCCATGTGGTTGTCTGTGGCCACTTCCGGGTCTTGACGTGCACAATATGGCGGCATGCTTTATGTGCTCTGCAATGATGTGTTGCCATTCTAGTTTTTCTTATTCAAGCTCTGTGACACCAGGCATAACTCCTTCTCTTTTTGAAAAGTTCTATGGGCCATGGAGAGGCACATTAAGCTGTAGCTTGTTTCCAGGTGCGACCTGGGAGCACAAAGACGTTAAGCGACTTGCTCAGGGTCACACAGTATGCAGCTGGGGGCTGTGGAATTCACACCCAGGTTTCCAGGTTTGCCGCTCAGAGCCTTAAACCATTGCGCTATACTGCCTCCCTAATTTAATTTTACATTAACAACCACCAGATGCTAGAAGGGACCTTACTTTAATGTCTCATTTGAAGGAAGCCACCTCTGTCAATGTAACACCTCCTCTGTACTATACTAACATTTCAGTGCTCTGTGTAAGCCCATGCAAAGTCATGATTTAAATATTACTGCATGTTTTCTGCAGGAAGAAAATCAAGTGTGCTGTCAGAAGCAGTGTGAGCAGTTTTTGAGATTATGGTGAGATGTGTGGCTCTGTAGGAGAGCAGGGGTGCAGCAGGGGAGGAGTAGCTGGGTTAGGGATTAGGTGTCCAACAGGATGCCCACATTTCCGCTCTAGTAGATCACCTTGTCCATACTAGGCATTCAGACCAGATGACTGTGGACTAATATTTGTAGTTGTATTTGTATTTGTCAAGTTCATGTGGACGAGATTATATCACAGAGAGCCACCAGAGAGTCCACCACGAGTTTGCAGTGCAGCACTGCTCTTCTGCCAGATGACCCCCTCTATCTGCAATACTGTTTGATTTAGACCTGGTTGTTTTTCTTTTGTCTATTATTTTCCAAGCTGAAAGCAAAACAGAATTTCTCAAAACGGCGTGTTTAATCGTCCTTCACAGTCCGACAGCACGATGCTGCGTGAAGTTCACTGATCAAGAGAGACGGTCCCTGAATGAGCACCGCAACATGCTCTCCTGCCAGAATCCTCCTGGGCCACATGCTCAACTCACTGCCATGGCCAATCAGTTGGCGGTTCTGCAAGTACTTCCCTCTGGTGTTGGCCAAGTTATTCTGCCTGTCATTGCTGCACCTTCAGCCCCACCACCACTCCATCCCATCTGCACTCAGTGACTGCCACCTCCTACATGCATGCACACCCTATGACAAGAAGAAGTAACAAGCATTTGTTAATGCTGAATGTTGCCGTGCTGGCATTGGCTTTGGTGGTGCAGTGTGGAAAAACATTTTGGGCAGGATGTGAAAATGACAGCTGCACAGTTCATAAGGAGGTGTAAAAAAATGCCAGTGTTGAAAATGTGGCATGTAAAGATAGCAAATCTGCGAAGTTACAAGGGTGCATGGGAAATGGCAATGCATGCTTGTAACACAGTCATTTTTCGGGTGTTCGATACTAAATTTTCAACATAGGTATTTTAGCACCTCTGCTCATGTACAGTGTCACTGTTATTTCCTCAAACTGTCCCAAAAAGTGATTTTGCACAGCGACCGCGCTATTCTGCGCTGGAAGTGCGAAAACACATTTTGGGCAGGATATGTGAAATGACAGCTGAACTGTTCATCAAGAGGTGTGGAAAAATGCCAATGGTGAAAATCCAGAGTGAAAATATTACAAATGCACGATGTTACTAGTGTGCATGCAATCTGCCAACGCACGCTCATAACACAGTCATTTTATGGAGTATCGTCACCAAATTTTCATCATAGGCATTTAGGACCTCTGCTCATGAACTGTGTCAATGGCATTTTCATATTCTGGCCCAAACACTGATTTCTCACAGCAACCATGCTATTGTGCGCGGAAGTGTGGAAATGCATTTCAGGTGAGGATGTGGAAAATGCCAGGGATGAAAATCTGGCGTGAAAATATTGTGAATTCATGAAGTTACTAGCCTGTGTAGCAACTGCACAACGCACACTCATAAAAACAGTCATTTTGGATTTTTTCCCACCAAATTTGCAGCATAGGCTTTTTGAGAGGCCACCTCATGAACACTGGCACTGTTGTTTCGCTAATCAGTCCAGAAAGGTGATTCTGTACAATGACTGCGAAATCACCTTTTGAGGCCGATGCAAAATCACCTTTGAGGCCGATTAACACCATGACAGTGATAGAATTCATGAGGAGGGGTCCCAAAAAACCCATGTTGAAAATGTGGTGTCAAAATTCAAAAAGCCGAAAATGCAGTAAAATTGGAAAAACCTATTCATTCCATTATACAGCTTACCGGCATTTCCTCAGTTCACGGTTGGCTTTGAAGAGTGCAGACATGTTCCTGGTCCACCGAAGATTGTCGTGCTGGACTTTGGAGGTAAGTATGGGTTGAGGGGAAGGTGTGGGGAGGCAGGGTGCGCAGTGGATGAGTGCGGGTTGTGGGATGGGGCCAGGGAGACTGCCAAGGGACCGTTTCCTTCTTTACAGGGAAAAAAACAAATATAACACATTGGGGGACTGTTTTAGTTGTTAATAGGTGCTTTGGGATGCTGGGGTGGGCTCCCAGCGTGCCACCTGAGTGTGTGTGGGTGGGTGGGTGCTTTAGCCTATGTGGGATTTTGGCACCCCCATCGGCAACAAGGAAAGCGGGGGGAGCTGCAGGTGCTGAGGGGAATTTGGCACCCCTTCAGCAAGCAAAAAATGGAAGGGGGACCACATTATGCTGACAGGGATTGGGCACCTCCATTGGCAAAGAGAAACTGTTGGGGGGGCAATGATGCTGAGGGGGTTGGGCATCCCCTTGGCAATCAAAAAAGGAGGGGGGTTACATGATGCCGACAGGGATTGGGCACCCCCTTCGGCACATAATAAATGGGATGTTGACAGGCAACAGCGGCAGTCACTGCCACCATTTTGCCTGCACGTAGGGGGAGGTGTGTTGTGGTCACGCTGCATGAGAGCTTCGCTCTCATTGCAGTAGACCTTTTTTCAGATGTTGTCAACTCATTAACTAGGCAGGGTGTCAGCCCCTGCAGCTGGCTGATTGGGGAATGCGGGACGCACCTACTGGTGCATGCCCTGCATTCGCCCAACAGCGACTGCGCCTCTAAATCTCCACTGCCGCAAGATCTTGGCTGCGCAAGCACGCCAACATAAAAAGAGGGAACCAGGTGGAAAAAAAATTAAAAAAAAAATGCCTGATGTTTTCATTAATGCTTTTCTTTATGGTTCTCAGACAGCAGTCCCCATACGCAAATACAAGCTAAAAATAGCAGGTATTCGGTTTTTGGCTCAGCAACCCAAATACAGTCATATTTGGCTACATTTTGGGAGGGCTAAAGCCTGAGGTTCAGTGTGGGGGAATAGCTCCACCTGCATTCCCTATAAAGGCCAGCCTCCCTCAGCAGTTTTGAACTTGAAGTTGCCCCCTTTTTCTTTTAATTTACACTGCCTGTAATGCTGGAGTCAGGATACACCTTTGAAGATGCTTAGCCTTCCTTTGTTTACTCCTCGCCCGCTTACAACAAATAACCAAAAAAAAAATTATGCCTGTTCCCAATTTTTGAGGGTCATCCCTGTTTTGCCTCAGTATTCAGTTCCAGGCTTGCTCTTTATTACAGAATTTATCTTTCTCTAATCCCTTCCTTCTGTCAGCTTTCTGTGTGTGTAGTGTCAATTTACGCTGTGCCCTGATTTTGGGTCTTTGTCACTGTTTTTTTTATCCACCTTGTCCCTGATTTATGCAGCATGTGGGTTGCAAGGTTTGCCCTCCCCCGCCCTGTTCCTCCTCTCCCGCTGTGTCAGTAATACTTTTTCTGGCTCTCACGTTCTGCCTGCCCCTGTTCTGCCATTCCTTCATTCCCTTTGCCTGGCATGCGACCTTCCCCTCTCATAACATTCCCTGCTCCTGGATTTCCCTGCCTGATTCATGTGTTTTGACTTCCTCTGCACCCTTTGGAGGGTGCGTGCCTGTTTCCTTCCCATCCCTCCCTGTAGTGGGGCCACTGTGTGAGCTCCATGGGTGTTTCCCTTAGCCCCTGTTTTGGCCTGCTTTGTGGCGGTTCCCATATCACAATACAAAAACCAAAAATGTAAAGCAACAAAAAAAATTTCTCCTCTTGTTTTTTGGCATTTTTACCATTTCGGTTCTCTGCTCCAGTACTTCTGGGTTGCAGCATCACACTCTGGTGCTCAGCCCTCAGCTGCCTATTCCAGTTCCTTCCCATACTCCTGTTGAACCCTTCCTCATGCCCATTTCCTTTATTTGATTCCTTCGTCCTGCCCTTTTTCCAATTTGCATACCATTTCTTCAGTTATTCCCTCTTCCCCATTCCACAGATTTTTTTTCCCCATACATTTCTACCCTTCTGTACCACATGATACCTTGTGCAGCTTGTTCAGCTACTTATTACTCTTCGTTTGTCTGTTTATTGCTCCTGAGTACCATGCTTGTTTGTTCCCGCAAGTTTTGTCTGACAGTGTATGTTATCTCTTGACTGTTTCTACCCTCCTTCCTTGCTCTCCTCACCCTTCTACTCCTTCTTTATACATTGCCTTCCCTTCTAGCGGCCTCAGCTGCTCTTGCCTCGCTCAGGCCATACCAGCAGTTCACCAGTATCCATCCCTAACTCTGTGTACTCTGCATAGCAGAGCAGGTAGGCTTCCCCTGTCTACTGGGGATGTGATCATGTTTCAACTCACTACAGTCTCAAGGGGAGAACTAGTGAAACCACCGACTACCCTTTTAACAAATCATGGGAGGATGGTGTGGTACCCGAGGACTGGAGGAGGCGGATGATTCCCTTTACAATAGTGGGACCAAGACAGAGGCAGAAAACTATAGACCTGTCAGTTTGACCTCTGTGGTAGGGAAAGTGATGGAATCACTACTGAAGGAAAGAATTGTTGAGTACCTAGAGGCCAGTGGGGCACAGGACACAAGGCTGCATGGGTTCACAGCGGAAAGATCATGTTAGACAAATCTGATTGATTTATTTTACTGGGTGACCAATGTAGTAGACCAGGGAGGGGCTGTGGACATGGCCTACCTAGACTTTAGCAAGGCATTTGACACAGTCCCACACAAAAGATTAATAGTCAAATTAACCAGCCTGGGTAAAACATTGGCTGGACAACAGGACACAGAAGGTAATTTTAAATGGAGTCCACTCTGAAGAAAGAGGGGTTACTAGTGGGGTACTGCAGGTTCAGTACTGGGTCCAGTCCTTTTCAGTGTCTTTGTAAGTGACATTGCAGAGGGACTGGAAGGAAAAGTGTGCCTCCTTGCAGATTACACAAAGATCTGCAACAGGGTTGATACACAAGGTGGCGTGGAAAGAATGAGAAGGGACTTGGCAAGGTTGAAGGAATGGTCTGAAGTATGGCAGCTTGGATTCAATGCAAAGAAGTGCAAAATAATGCACCTGGGAAACAAAACCGGAGAAGATTACACAGTGGGGGGAGGTAGTAAAACAACAAAATGGAAAGGGACCTGGGGTAATCATATCAGATGACCTTAAGGTTAATAAACAATGTGAAGAGGAAGTAGGGAGGGCTGGGGGATACTGGGATGTGTAGGAGAGGCATCAGCAGCAGAAAACAAGAGTTGTTATCCTCTGTCTCGGACAGTTGGTGAGACCCCATCTGGAGTACTGCGTCCAGTTCTGGAGACCCCATTTCTGCAAGGACATAGACAGGATAAAGGCAGTCCAGAGGAGGGCAGCTAAAATTGTGCAGGGTCTGCAAAAGAAGCCACACGAGGAGAGACTAAAGGAGCTTAATATGTATACCCTTGAGGAAAGGAGGGACATGATAGAAACTTTTAAATACTTCAGTGGAATCAACAAAGTCCAAGAGGGTAGCACCTTTCAGAAAAAGAGATGTGCAAGAACAAGGGGACACAATTTGAAGATGGGGGGGTGGTTCAGGGGCAATGTAAGGAAGTATTTTTTCACAGAGAGGGGACATGTGGAACAGCCTTCCTGAGGAGGTTGTGGGTCTAAAACTGTGGGAGAATTCAAGAATGCATGGGACAGACATAAGGCAATTTTGTGGGGATAGGAAGAAATAGGCTGCTGGTTAACTAGGATCTGTAGCTTATCCGTAGATAGGGAAATGGGCAGACTAGGTGGGCCAAGCGGTCCTTATCTGCCATCAAAGTCTATGTTCTATGTTTCTGTGTAGTTGTAGTCACTACTGTCTACCACCAGTCTCCATCCTTAACTCTGCCTGGTGTGGCATTGAGTGAAGGTTAGCTTGCCCCAACTACCAGGGATGGAAGCCTGCAGCCTCCATCTACTGTCTCATATGACTATACTCAATACCTACTATCTGGTTGCTGCACTCCATTCGGGAATGGGACCGCTGTGCCCTACTAAACCCCCAGTCTTATGTCCTCCGTCTACTGTTTCATGCAACTGCATTCATTACCTGCTGTCTGGTTACTGCAATCTGAGTTCGCCACTTCCCTTCAGGAATGAGATTTCTGTTCTTCATTTCAGCTACCTGTCTCCTGAACCAGCAATCTGCATTCACCACTTTCCTTCGGACTGGGCCCTCTGTTCTCCATCTTCACAGCATGCTTCTTCATATCACCTACCTACATCCTGTACTGTCAATATGGGTTTGCACTTCCCTTGGAATGGGACCACTTGCCCTGCAGTTTCCAGTCTCCTGCCTCACCCTCCTAAATTTTCAACTGGTAACCTGAGCCTGCTCCTTCCTTTGGACTGGATCTCCATACCTAGTCAGCCTTTGAGCTCCTCTACCTGTGCCCTGGGATTTGTCTGTGTGTCCTTGCCTGGCTTCCTTACGTTGTGGATTGGGACCCGCCTGCATGTTCTCGATCTCTGCCCTGCCATTGGACTTCCAGATTTCTTTTCTGAGCATTGTTGCCTGTGGCTTGCCTTCCAGCTCTGACTTCCTTGGTCTCTGGACTTTCAGCTTCCTGCTGTCATCTGTTCCACCATTGCTACCTCAGATGTTCCTGTATTCCTGAGGCCTCCTCCTGGACTTGTCTTTTCACACATTTGTTCTTGCTTTCTGTTCATGTATGAAGATTCCTCCACCTTTCAGGGACTGGACCATGGCTTCCTCCAGTATTCCCTACTGCAGCCGTGGTTCTTCTGTCAACGATTCTAGTTCACCATCTCCTTCCAAGGTAGGAACCTCACCCTTTTCACCACTGCACCTTCTTCTGCCAGCAATTCCATTCATCATGCCAGATACAGATTGGTCAATACCAGCAGGGACATCTGCCAGAAGTAGACACATGGTGGATTCACTGCAGGGGGAGGTTCTCAAACAGCTAGTACAACAACCCACAAGAGACAGGCCTATCCTAGATCTAGTACTGACTAACAGGGAAAGGATCACAGATCTCCCGGTAGAAGGTCCGCTGGGGGCCAGTGACCATCACTTGGTATAGTTCAATTTGGCCACTAGAACAAAATCTTCCCATTCAAAGGCAAAAATATGGGATTTCAGAGGAGCTGACTTTGATATGATGGCCAACAGAGTTAAGCTAGCTCTGGCAAAAAGAAATACAGGTGAGGGGGTACAGGCAAAGTGGGCAAGCATTAAAGATGCAATACTTGAAGCAACATCCCATTGCGTTAATGAGAAAAGGAAGTGCAAAAGAAGAAAGAAACCACATTGGTTCTCAAACACAGTAGCAGAAAAGGTCAAAGCCAAAAGGCTGGCCTTCAGGAAATATAAGGGAACGCAGCAGGATGAAGATAGGGAGGCATACCAAACTTCCCTAAGGGAAGGCAGTAAGGCAGCCAATGGCCCAAACTGAGGAAACACTAGCATGAAAAGTAAAAGAAGGTGACAAGATACAATAGTGAAAGGAAAAAGTCCAGAGGGAGTATTGCTAAGATCAAAGGGGATAGGGGGGCGTGTGAGGAGGAGGACCATGTAAAAACATCTATCTTAAATAGATACTTTTGCTCAGTATTTACTGAACAGAAGATAGGGCAGGGCCCACAGCTCTGCACCATGGACACAGGGGGGAGGGAGGTATGCACTAGTCCCTTCACAAAAGAAAGGGTCCTACAAGAGCTCGATAAGCTCAGGGTGGACAAGGCAATGAGAACTGATGGCATACATCCCAGGGTACTAAAGGAGCTAAGGGTGGAACTAGCAGAGCCATTATCAGAACTGTTTAGTGAGTCTCTGAGCACAGGAGAGGTCCCAAAAGACTGAGGAAGGGCTCATGTGATCCTGCTCCACAGGAGTGGTAGCAGGGAGGAGGCAGGGAACTACAGACCATTCATTCTTACCACAGTAGTGGGCAAGATTGTGGAGGCATTCCTTAAGGAAAGGGTAGTGCAACACCTGGAATTCATAGGAGCACAGGATCCAAGACAGCATGGGTTTACTAAAGGAAGGGCCTGTCAAACTAATCTCATAGATTTCTTTGACTGGGTAACCAGCGTGGTGGACCAAGGGGGAGCAGTTGATATTGCCTACCTTGACTTCAGCAAAGCTTTCAATACTGTTCCACATAGAAGATTGATTAATAGCTGGGTAGGCTCAGGGTGGGTCAGATGTGGGTCAGCTGTGTGGGAAACTGGTTGACGGGCAGAAAACAGAGAGTGGTGGTAAACAGTATACAGTCAGAAGAGATGCAAGTCACAAGTGGGGTACCTCAGGGATCAGTTCTGGGGGCCAGTCCTCTTCAATGTCTTCATCAGTGACATTGCAGATGGACTGGAGGGTAAGGTTTGTCTGTTTGCAGATGACACCAAGATCTGCAACAGGGTAGATGATCCAGATGGTGTGGGCAGAATGAGAAGAGATCTGGATAAACTAGCAAAATGGTCGGAAGAGTGGCAACTGGGGTTTAACACAAAGAAGTGCAAGATCATGCACATAGGGAAGAGAAACCCTGAAGCCAGCTATAGGCTGGGAGGAGAGAAAGAGACTTGGGTGTCATCTTCACCGATGACCTGAAATCATCCAAGCAGACCTCTAAAGCAGTAGGTAAGGTTAGAGGGATGTTGAGGTGTATTAGTAGGGGTATCACAAGTAGGAAGAGGGAGGTAATAATCCCTCTTTACAAGACACTGGTTAGCCCCATCTGGAGTACTGCTTGCAGTACTGGAGGCCACACCTTCACAAGGTCATTAACCAAATTGAGGCAGTCCAGAGAAGGGCAACCAAAATGGTACAGGGACGCAGCAGAAAACATATGAGGGCAGATTAACTGAACTCAATATGTATGCCCTAGAGCAAAGGAGGGAGAGAGGTGATATGATTGAAACATTCAAACACGTTAAGGGCATTAACAAGGTGAAAGAGTCTAACATGTTTCAATATAAGAAAAATATCAGGACAAGAGGACACAGAACGAGATTAGAAGGAGGCTGATTAAGTGGTAATGTGAGGAAGTTCTTTTTTTTACAAAAAGGGTGGTGGATGCATGGAACGGCCTACCTCAGGAAGTGGTGAATATGAATACAGTGCAGGGCTTCAAACAGGCATGGGATAGGCACGAGGGAGCAATACAGATGAGTATGAATAGATAGGCCATTGACAGAGCAAAAGCCTATGACACATTCATAAGGTAGAAAAAGAAATGGGCAGACTGGATGGGCCTTGCGGTCCTTATCTGCTGTCAACTTCTATGTTTCTATGTTTCACCATCTCCTTCGGTAGGAACCTCATACCCCATCACTGCAGCGCATCTTGGGCCATCAGCACTTCCTGTTCGCCATCTCCTTAGGAGGTGGGAACCTCATGCCCTATCAATGCAGTGCTTTTCTATCAGCTGTTTATGTTTGCCATCTCCTTCAGAGGTTGGAACCTTTTTTCTCTACTTAACAGCACTTTGTACCTGGTTTTGCCTCTCAACTTCCTGGATCTACCGCCTGAGGCTCATTTTGGCTTTTCTGCAATCTATTTCATCATGCTGTGGCATCTAACTGTAGTTGTGTTGGCTGCAACTTTCAGTGTTGGTACTGTTCTGGCCACCCTAGTGGCTCGGGCTCCTGCACATTTACCGCTGTGTCTCTTCTGGACGTTCTTCATATCTACCAGCGTCCGGCATCCACGCTTGTTCACTTACTGCTACCCATTAATCAGACATATACTTCTACATCAGTTGACACTATCGCTCCCATCCAATGCTCTAGACAGTTCCTATTCAAACATTCATCCAGTGACATCCCCCAAAACAGCATGATATGTAGAGTCTACGTCACTGTACAAAATATCGGTACATCCTGATAATCTCCCCAGGATCAATTTCTGGATTCCAGTCATCTGGACTGTAGAAGATCTTACCTCTTAATCAACTTTGCAGGATCCTTCTTTCCATATTCCAATTAATACAAACAGCATAGATGTCACTACTCCTGATATCACCATAGGATCCAAGCTTAGTGGAGTCTTCTTCATGTCCTTCATGTTACCTGGACTCATGACCCTAATTCCCTCCTGAGACATAACAACTCCATAATAACCATACACCTCAAGGATAACGAGGTCTGCAGGATACTACATAGCAGTACTGGCATTGTCCGTCAGACCTTTCATGTATACTCGACTCCCTAAAGTGCTGACTCACTTCAACCAGGTATCCAATTCGTATTTCCCCCAATTAGCAATTGGATGCTCCCAAGACCCTTCTTCTATCCATTACCCCAGAATATGTATCATTGGATGTGCAATGCATAGCTGCCTTGCTAAATGTGCAGTACCCCATGTCTCTGCTCCCTGGCCTCTGGACATTACTATGCTTCATGAAGTTATCTACCTCTCTTCATCACAGTACTCTAATTATGCCAGCTGCCCATCTAGTGGTCCTTTCTAACCCATCTTACGGGATCTGTCCCTCCATACTCCTCCAGCAAATTCCATCACCAGGAGCAGGTCTCCATTTCATTATTATCCTGTGCATCCCCTAGTGACCTGGCTGGCATCCTCTCACAAGTACACTCGACAATTGTTTTGCATCTGAGTAAGTAGTCAATGCACCCATTGCATTCTTGCTATCTACCCCTTTTTCCTCATCAGTCAGTAGACTCAGTCCAAGAGCCTTCTATGCTACTCTCTTGGACTTTGTTGATTCCCTTGAGGTACTTGAAAGTTTCTATCATGTCCCCCCTCCTCCTTTCCTTGAGGCTATACATATTAAGCTCCTTAAGTCTCTCTTTCATATGTCTTCGCTGCAGACCCTGACCATTTTAGTTGCCCTCCTCTGGACAGCTTCATCCTGTCTATGTCTTTGCGGAGATTGGGTCTCCAGAACTGCACACAATACTCCAGATGGGGTCTCACCAGCTGTCTGTACAGAGGGATAATAACTTCCTGTTTCTACTGGTGATGCTCTCCCTATGCATCCCAGTAACCCCAACCCTCCTTGCTGCCCTCTCACATTGCTTGCCCACCTTTAGGTCACCTGATATGACTACCCCAGGTCCCTTTCCATTTTTGTTGTTGTTAGTATCTCACCCCCATTGTGTACTCTTCCCTGGGTTTTGTTCCCAGGTGCATTACCTACACTTCTTAGCATTGAATCTAAGCTGCCATACATTTGACCATTCCTCTAACCTTGCCAAGTCCTTCTCATCCTTTTCCACCCCACCCTGTGCATCAACTCTGTTGCAGATCTTAGTGTCATCTGCAAAGAGATACTTTTTCCTTCAGTCCTTCTGCAATGTCGCTTATAAAGACATTGAAGAGGACCGTCTCATACTGAACCCTGCGGTACCCCACTAGTAACCTCCTTTCTTCTGAGTGGACTCCATTTACTATTACTCTCTGTGTCCTATTCTCCAGCCAATTCTTTACCCAGGCTGTCATCTTGGGACCCACTCCCAGGCTGGCTAACTTGTATATTAATCTTTTTGTGGGACTGTGTCAAATGCCTTGCTAAAGTCTAGGTGAGCCATGTCCACAGCCCCTCCTGATCTACTACTTTGGTCACCCAGTCAAAGAAATCTATCAGATTTGTCTGGCATGACCTTCCCACTGTGAATCCATGCTGCCTAGGGTCCTGTGCCCTTCTGGCCTCTAGATACTCGACAATTCTTTCCTTCAGAAGTGATTCCATCATTTTCCCTATCACTGAGGTTAAACTAACAGGTCTGTAGTTTCCTGCTTCTGCCTTGCTCCCACTTTTGTGAAGGGGAATCACATCTGCCCTCCTCCAGTCCTCGGGTACCACCCCATCCTCCCATGATTTGTTAAAAAGGGTAGTCAATGGTGTCACTAGTTCTACCTTAGTTCTTGTAGAATTCGGGGATGAATCCTATCAGACCCCATTGCTTTGTCCACCTTCAGTTTTAAGAGTTCTTTCAGAACCCTTTCTTCTGTAAATGGGCTGGTACCAACTTCTGTATCCAGAGTGTTACTACTGTTTGTTTTATGTACCTCCCTCTTCATTTGTAAATACTGAGCAAAATATTTGTTTAGTATCTCTGCCCTTTTCACAGTCTCCTCTGCCCACCCTCCTCCCTTTATTAAGCCTCACTATCCCTCCCTTGGTCTTCTTTGCCCTGATGTACCTATAAAGGTTTTATCCCCTTCTTAACTGAGTTAGCTATCTTTTCCTCAGTTTGGGCCTTTGCTGTTCTAACTGCCTTCCAGCCTCCTTTGCTTTAACTGATACAGTTCTCTGTCCTGCTCCTTCTACGATTCCTTGTACTTCCTGAATGCTTTCTTTTTCTTGAACCTTCACTGCCACTTCCTTTGAGAACCATAGTGGTTCTTCACATCGCCTTGTTTTGTTTATTTGCTTCACAGAAAGGCTCGTTACCTCTGTGATGGCAGTTTTATTTCCCATTGTTCTTCACCTCTCCTTCTGCCCATTTGCTAGTGCATTCCTTAGGCACTCACCCATTTTGGCAAAGTCAGCCCTCCTAAAGTCCAGTACTTTTGTCTTTGTGTGGCTTGACTCTATTGCTGTGTTGTTAGCGAACCACACTGTTCGGTGGTCGCTAGTTCCCAGATGGCTTACCCACTTCTACATCTGTAATCCTCTCTCCATCTCCATTTGAGAGAATCAAGTCTAATATTGCTCCCTCTTGAGTGGGCTCAGTACTAGTTGTCTAAGGCATGCCCCTATAGGGCATCTAGAATAACTGCACTCTTCGAGTGGCAGCTGCAACTGCACTCCAGTTAACATCTGGCATATTCAGATCACCCATCAGCAATATCTCCCCTTTTTCTGCCATTCTAAGTATACTTTCTATCATTTCCTGTCCATTTCCTCCCCTGAGAAGAGGTCTGTATCTAACCCTGTGCATATTGTGGTGCCATTGCCTGTCTCACAATTTACCCACAGTGCTTCTTCTCCTCCCTGTTTACCCTTTTGTTCTGTTGCTTTTTATTCCTTCCTTATGTAAAGAACTACTCCTCCTCCTCTTTACCCTCCTGTCCCTCCTGTAGACAGTGTATCCTGGTATGTTTACATCCCAGTCATGGTTTTATGTGTACCATGTTTCTGTGACTGCCACGATATCCAGATGTTCCTCCTCCATCAGGCCACTAATTCAGGAAGCTTGTTACCCAGACTACGGGCATTAGTACTCATTGCTCTCCATTTTTTGATGGCTTTACCTTCTGTTGCAGCATCCCCACTGAACCGTTCTACCTCAGTCTTTTCTCATTTAGTACCCTGTTTTGTAGGGGAGGCTGGGATTTTCCTGCTGCTTGTCAGTGCCTCCCCATTGACTAGTTTAAAAGCTTGCCAATGAAGCAGTTAAACCGATTGCTCAAAGACTTGTTCCCTTCCTGGACAGATGCAGACCATCCCGCCAGTATAGGCTGGTGTTCCTCCAGGTGGAACCCCAGTCCCCAATGAAGCTAAACCCCTGTGCTCCTGACATTTTTTCAACCATTCATTAAACTGCATGGTGCCAATTACCCTCGCCTCCCCCATGCTTTGACAGGCAGCACCTCTGAGAAGGATACTGTGTGTGCTACTCATCTTAGGTCCCCTCCCAACTCTGCAATGTCCTCCTGCACTGCTCTAATCTCATGATGAGCCAAGTCATTTGTCCCTGGTGGACAATTACATCCAGCTCGGAATCCCTTGCAGCTGTTCTCGTGATCCTGAGGATGTGCTTCCTGTCCCTCAAGCCATGGCACCAGGCAGGCACCTTACTTCATTTTCCCAGCTCCCCCAGTTCTATACCCCTAATAATTGAGTCCCCACCAGGAGCTGCTTCCTTTCCTTTGGTGTCCTCTGCCTCCTTTCTGTGGGCCTCCTTGTGACAGTTATCATCAGTCTTCTCTGGGTGCATCCATAGGGAGCTATGCCCCAGAATAGTGTATGGATTGTGGAGTGGAACAATTGACTGGGTGTGCCTCTGTTCCACCCTCCTCACCCTCCCTGAGCCCACTGTGGTCCAACTGCTGTGCTTTCTTCGCAACCTCTGAGGTAGTGGTGGTGGCGCTAGTGCTCCCTGGATGGGGGAGGTTCCCTTTCTACTGTCCAGTGTGGCCTGGGGGAAGGTTTCCTTACTACTGTCCAGTGCGGCCTGAAGACGGGCAACTTCCTCCTTCAGGGCAGATAGTTGTCTGCAAATAGGGCAGCATCTCTGCCTCCAGAAAGACTCCTGGAAGACTGCTGCCCCACAGCCATTACATTGCACTACTCCCCACATGTTTATCTAGTTTTTTTGTATTGTATTTGTGTGTGTGCGCGCGTTCGTGTGTGATTTGTTATATAGAAATATATATATATTATACAACGTGTATGCTTATATTATCAGTGCAGTGTGCTAGAGAGGATATGACAGTGAAACACCTTGCATCGAGAAATGATGTCAGAACCTCGGGTATAAGGAACTATTTCCAGGGTGGTGGGGTGAGGGTGGAAGGGTTGGGCCTAAACTGTGTCCTCACAAAACAATCGACTAAAAGCTCTCACCCACCGCTGCGATAAGTGCCTTCCTGTCAGCAAGATACCCTACACAACAATTTGACAGAGAAAATACCCTGCTAATCAAACAGCGAAAAATCCAGACATCCAAGTCAGACACAGGTAAACCCTCTCCAGCCCCAAAACAGCCTGGTGGTTTGTTAGCCACAAAGGAAAATCAAATATGCAGTTATTTGAGCCCTTCTGAGGATGCTGACAAGATAAGCAGTTTTAAAAAAAACCCTTTCTGAATTAAAAACTAAAACAAATACCAAGCAATGCCACTTTAAAAGTGAGGAAAACGTCTCTCAGATGTAAGCAAGAGAGAGAGAGAGAGAGTTTAGTTACAGATAATTCGCCCAAAATAGTATATCCCATGCAGCTTCTCAGTTGTTTCCCAAGCACTCCTGTACACAACTTGGAAGAAGATGGACTTCTGCCTCACACAGGATCACACCACTAGTTTATTGTAATTGAATAATGCTGAAATGGTCTAGCTAGACAAATGGCTATGATGCTGAGCTCTGACTTGTGAAGACAATTACCCCCACCTCAGGCTATGTTTGGCATCCAGTTACAACCTGCAGCTTTTGCTATTTTGAATCACACAACCCCACCAAAAGTTGCAAAATATATTGATGCAGATTCTCACAGAATTCTAGTAATCAGTCCAGTTAGCCACAAAGGAAAATCAAATATGCAGAAAATAAGCAGTTTTAAAAAAACCCCTTCTGAATTAAAAACTAAAACAAATACCAAGCAATGCCACTTTAAAAGTGAGGAAAACTTCTCTCAGATGTAAGCAAGAGAGAGAGAGTTTAGTTACAGATAACTGGTCCAAAATAGTATATCCCACGCAGCTTCTCAGTTGTTTCCAAGCACTCCTGTACACAACTTGGAAGAAGATGGACCCATGCGCAAGAGGCACGATATTCAGAAACTGAGACGGCCAGCCTGCACCTACAGCCGATGACTGAATATCGCACCACCTGCACCATAGTGCAACTAGGGAGGAAGTTGAGCAGATCTGATGCGCCATAATGCAACAAGGGATGTTCAGCTGAGCAGTTCAGCACCATAGTGCAACCAGGATGCCCACCAGCAGGGCAGCAATGCAACTGCACAACCAGGGAGGTAGGGGCCCACCACCCATGCCATAGATGGGCAAAGGAACACACAGCAGAACAGACATCATCCCCCCACACCCCATGCACTGCACAACTGGGGGAGGGCTGGAATAACCCCTGGCCCATGGAGACAAGCAACCAACCCACAGCCGGGCCATGGTGCCCCATCACAACCCTGGCAAGCTGTGACTGGCACACAAGGAGGGCTGACCACCCCATGCCACACCATCCCCCCAATGCAGAGCACACCCTGCTCCGTGACCCTCAGACACCCTGCCCAGGAGCAGTGTCCACCACTGCAGGAAACCCCATGCATGCCACCACCCCCACTGTGACAATGCAACCCTGTGCAGCACAGAACCATGCAAGGCAGCCCCATCATGAGCACCCATCAGCGGGTGGCAGCACAGTGATGCAACAATGGCATACACAGTGCCACCATGCACAGTCCTCCTGAGATACAGCTGAGAGACCGACCATGTGTCGGCACACGAGTACCCCATGGGACAGGGCATGCCCAGACACTACCACCACAAGTGGTACAGCACCCTGCACACCTCCCAAGGACACACCCTGACCCAGCACTGGACACAACAGCCAGCGCAGACACCCACAGTGGTGCATGGAAGCATACACCACACCGGATGCCACACAGTGCATGGACAAACACACACCCATATCCAAGGGCACAACAACACAGGGATGCAGTAGCGGGGCAACCAAGCCCCCAGCATGGGCCCCATGGAAACCGTGTACACACAGCCTGCAGTCCTCCATGGCACAGGAGTGCCAGCCACCCTGCGCAGGCACTGTGAACATGTACGCCACCATCATTTGCCTGGAGCACAAGTCACAGACAGTGGTGCACATCCCCTGCAACACACACAAGCCACAGCATGGAGGTGGGACAACAACTGCGGAGGCCACAGTGTTACCCGAGGCAGACATGCACCACACCAGTGACAGGCGGCAACCCAACATAGTTCATGGTACAGTGGCTGCCCTGCATGGACAGCCACCACTGACATGCCAGCAGACCGTGCAGGTGACAGACATGCAAGGGTGTCAGCTGCACAGGCCATGGACGGGCTGACAGGGGTGCCATGGACACAAAGCATGCACCATGGACCACTGAACACAGTCATCTAGTGCACAGGGCACAACACACACACCACAGACACTGACTGATAGCTACCCCTACACCATAGTCACCTCCCCACAGACACACACACATACCCATGACTGCACCACCCCTGACGCCATGCACTCCACTGCAGCTGAGCACCTATAGCCTGCTGCAAATCAGAGACCACCACAGTATTCATATCAAAATATTTGTATTCAAAAAGCATATCAAAAGGAACTATTTACAAAACTATGTACAAAATTGGGGGGGAGGGCCACAAACAAGGTGGGGTGGGTAAGGGGCAGGAGTGAACAAATGGGACAGGAAAGGAAGGGTGTGAGGGTGGGTCCAGGGGGGTAGAAGATATCAGGGGCAGAGGGATGATCAATGGGAGGCCCGCTCCCCGCTCTGGCTGCTCCGCCTCCGGTGCCTTCTTCAGACCCCAAGCTGGTCAATCCATTGCAGGATCTCCAAAGAAGCCCTGGCCACATTGAGGATCTCCCTCAATGCCTCCCTAATCTCCTGCAGCTGGCAGACATGTAGGACAAGGGAGCACAGTCAATAGGTGTGAATGCACAGCCCCATACAGTCCACCCACTGTGCATGGCATACGGCCATGGGACATGCCTCTGTGATGGTGTGTGACCACCCACAGTGATCATGTCCACAAGACTTGCCCACCCAGGTGCATACAGCCATGTGGACTGCTGCACACACTCACTGGCCAAGTCATGCACAGCACCACCATGGCAGTTTAGTGACATGGCTATGTGGTGCGAAGGCAGTGGCACAGCCATGTTCCCGGTGCACACATGGACCACCATCGATGCACTCCCAGACATGCAGTGCCACTGGACAGTGCTGACTGTAACAAGTTGAGTGCATGGCAGTGGTGTCAATGGATGGTGGCCATGCCCTGCTGCCCACCCTGTTACACAGCATGCAATAGTAATCATGGAGGTATGGCACTCACCATCATCGGGCCGGTCCCTCTGGCACTGTTGTCCGTCGCTCCTCCTAGCGGCCCTGTCTTCCTGCTGGCACCATATCTCCTGGGCTAGATGCCTCTCCTCTGGCTCTGTGGTGCAAACATGGAGAGAGGAACATCAGTACAATCCTGTAGCAAAGTCCCCCTGCCCCCATGTGTGTGCACTCCCACCCAGCCAGACCCACCCACCCCACACCTTGATAACACCACCACAGCCAACACCGGATGGTCCCTCCCCATGTTCCAGACACATACAACTGTGATACCCATATGGAAGATAAAAGTGTGGGACGTAACACCTACCAGGCTGTGGCACCATGCCCCTCCTGGCACGTGACCGGAGGTGGGTAAGCAGGTCTGGTTCCCTCCTCCGCAGGTCACCACACCTGTTGCGGCACTGCTCCGCTGTCTGCCCCCTTCCTGTGGCCGCCTCCACTGCATTGGCCACCTCCTCCCACACCTGGCTCCTGGACCTGTCCAGGGGTGCCTCCCCAAACAGTGGACCATAAAGTGGTTCTACTATGGCCACTAGGTTGGCCAGTTCTACTTGGGTCCACTGTGAAGCCCTCCTCCACGCATTCTACTTGCTCAGTCTGCTCAAAATGGCACTCTGCAGCATGGCTCCACCATGTGCAGATGCTGTGCGGTAGAGTGCTGCCATTCCCTATTGTGCTGTCACTGAACAGCGCAATAGTGGTGCACCCATGCCTGATGCATGGCGCCTAGGGGGCAAAGGTCAGGCACAGGGTCAAGGGGCTCTGGCGCACAGACAGGCACAGCGCCATTGGAACCCAATGCATGTAGTGCGATTGGATGCCTGTGTGCTACCTCCAGTAGCGGCCTTCCGAGTTGTTGCCCCAGTGCACCTATGATGGCCCAGTGCCACAGTGCCATATAGGTGAACATCGCTGTAGCACCACTGGCACAATGGTGGCTGTGCCCTGCATTGCTTCCCATGCACAGCACATCAGCAGCACGGCAGACACCTGCATCAGCAACCTGGGCATTTGCAGTGAGCATGTACTGCGCATGTCACAGAACTGCGCCCTTGGCTCAGCACGTTCAACACAATTGCGCAAAGCACAACAGCGCGATACTCAGTCGTCATATGCAAATCATCTAATCAGCCATTCAATGGCGCAGCACTGCAATTTGCATCCACTTCAAGTTGCGCCTCACCTCATTTGCATGGGTTGCGCTATAAAAAGTGTGACATTGGGCTGCACTGGCCATAGTCGGTTACTGCAGTCTATTGGTGAGTTGCATGCTGTTTGGGAGTGTGGACTGTGGATTTTGGGACATGCATGGGACTGCACAGTCACAGGTAACAACTTTCATTCTTACAGGCTAAATAATGACCAAGCGAGTTGTGGGAAAGGAGGAACACAGTGGTGGGAGGAGGAGGAGACCTAATTTCACCAAGGCCAAGACCAATGGCAAGTTTGATGCCTACCTGGATCAGCAGCCACTTCTCAGCGGATGGCAGGGAACACCACAGGCCCATGCTGCTGCATGGGAGGAGGTGGCGCGTGCAGTGAACCTGCATGGCAGCCACCAGCACTCTGTGCAGGAGTGCAAGAAGAAGATGGACACAGACAGGAGGAGGATAAAGGAGAAGGTGGCTGCCATCAGGGCAGCACGAGCTGCGACAGGTGGGGGACAGCCGGAGGTGGTACACCTGACCCCACAGGAGAAGAGGATTGCTGGAAGCATGCAGCATAGTGCCATTGAGGGTGTTCCGGGTGGTGGCTTCCAGACGGGTGGTAGCCTGTCACTGCATGGTATGTCATGGTCTGTCTATTGGGGGGGCAGGGTAGGTAACATGCAGTAACGCACCTTTGTTATCCCTTACAGATCCTGAGCATCTGCATGGGTCAGCAGTGGTGGGCCTGTCCACTGAGGACAGTCAGATGGAGATGGAGATGGAGGAGGCCCTTCCACCTCCACAGGTATCGTGGCTCAGTGCGACAGTGGGCCCACCTGGATGTCCAGACTGATGTTGTTGGAACAGGTGCGGACGAAGCCCTGCTGTGTCCCACCGTGCCAGCATCCACAGATGCCAGCATGCTGTGCCGGGTCTGTCACCGATGATGATGTCGCTAACGGCATGGGCAGTGACACTTGTGTGCCACGGGATGGCCACACAGCAGGTAACATTGTGCCCATGGCTGTGGGTGGTGCTGCCATGGAGGCCTGCGTGTCATCACAGTCCCAGCCTATGCCTGTCACCACCAGTGGGGCAGCACTGGTGTGTGTACAGGACAGTGGGACTGTTGCGGTCACTGTAGCAGCACCAGTGAGCCCTGGTGAGTGGCAGCCGGAGGGGCAGCATCAGCAGTCGGCCAATGGGCTTGGGGGTACAGGGTCAAGGGGCCGCTTTAGTGCACCACCTGTGGACATGCCCAGATCTGGTCCTGGTGTGCAGCGCCCACCCTCAAGGGTGCTGGGCATCAGGCCGAAGCACACCCTGAGGGACAGGATGCCGAGGAGGCAGATAACCTCTTGGACGAGCACACCCGCATACCGCAGGCTTGCAACGTCAGTGGATGCACGCGCGTGCGCTCTGGAGCGGGCAGAGGAGCATCACAGCAGAGACACTGCTCTGATCCTGGCAGGGATGGACCAGTTGTGGGAGGATGTGACCGCTGCCATTGATAGGCAGACACAGGCATTCACTGCTGTCATGGCCACAATGGGCACTGATCATGTGCCCATATGTTGCAGACACGCAGTGCACTGTCTGCCCCCGTTCCCCAGCGTCATGCGACACCCTCCTTGTCAACACCGGGTTCAGCTGTGGACATCCCGAGCATGCCTGGTGCAGGCATGTTTGGTGTGCTGCAGACCCCTGAGCGAGCACGGTCGTGTTCACACAGTGGAACCCCTGGGGGACTATCGGTGCCACCCCATGAGGCCAGTGGTCAGCCTATCAGTGCTGGTGGGTCTCGGCCGGGCCACCCATGCATCCATGGTCGCCGGGGCACTGTGGCGTGTGACTGACCTGTCTCCCAACATGGCTACTGTCTGGTGCTGCCCTGTGTGCATTGTGTCTTTCAGCGGGCATTGCATGGGTGGGTACCCAGTCCTGCACGTGGACACACAGTCCATCTGCACACCCTCCCAGCTGCTGTCCGCAGTTGCGTGTGCATGATTATGCCTACATTGCGCTGTATACCAATGTGCAATGGTGCTCAGCATCTGACACACACACAAGGACAGGCAGTGGGCATGGTGGTCTGTGGACATGTGTGTGGCTAGGGGTGGTGTTCTGGGTCAGTGTGCCTCCTACCCTTTGTGCATGGCTGGTGCGTGTGTGTGTGTGTGTGTGTGTGTGTGTCCATCCACGTGGCATGTTAGATCTCACCCATCCCTGGTTGTGTGTGTGGTTCATGCCCGCCACTTCCCTTTGATGGAATGCACCCTGGTGTGTCTATGCATGTTTGTGGGTTGTGCCAGCCACTGTTGGTTGCACATGGCCCCATGACTTACCTGGGCTGGCTGAAGTGCTCCTCCGTGATGGTGTCCCGTGCAGCTGTGCCAGCCGGAGCAGTCGGGGGTCCTGTCGCCAAGGGGCTGCCCATCACCATTGTCACAAGCGCCCTCATCGTCCCCATTGCTCCCCTCTTTGACCTGTATGGCTATCCACAAATAGTTGGCCATGTTGTGCAGGATGCAACAGGCCAGGAATAGCCCTCAGGCCTTTGAGGGGCTGTACTATAGGGCACCGCGGAGGTGTCCAGGCAATGGAAACATGCCTTCAGCATCCTGAACACGTGCTCGATGACATTACGTGGTGGCATGGCCTCATTGTAGAGTTGCTGCAATGGGGTCCGGGTCACTGGTAGGGTGTGTGAGCAGCCAGGGACAGCGTTAGTTCCTCTTTGTATATTAAGTACTGCTCATTTTAAAATAAATGGTTTAAAAATATAACACCATTGATTCTGTTTGTTTTTGGTGGTGCTATGAATGGAATTATTTTTATTGCAAGTTTAATTAGCACCATCAGATTATCCTGGTGCTCTGCTTACATTGTTTAATAAAACCACAGTCAACAGAGGTGGAGTGACCTTTGAGAAGGGCATTCATTTGTGTTCAAAACATCTTAGGATTAGACAGGTTTTTAGCTTGCAGGTTATGAAAGTTCTTTTGTTCAGCAGTTTTTAGATCCTTTTTATATGCATTTCAGAGCACCCTGTAAGTGTTCTTGTCAGATGTGAGGTGAGAGTTTTTGTAAATCCTCAAGCCTTGTCCCTTGTCTTCATGGACTTCCTGAGGGTGTGGTTAAGCCACTTTAAATGTTGCATTAACTCTCGGATATTTAAGAGGGGCACGGGTGTTGACAGCAGAAATGAAATTACTAGTAGAGAAATGTAAAGCTGAGTCCACAGCTAGAAGGGCTCTAATTATGTCCCAATTGACACCAGATAGGGTGGTCAGAAAGGCATCTACATTAAATTTCAAGTAGTCCTGGGCCAGGAAGACCCTGGGTGGAGTTCTGGGATAGGCATTGCTCCTCACACAGAAAACAGGAGAGTAATCACTCAGAGAGTCAGCAAATACACTGACTGCTTTGATGTGATCAGGCTTAGATCCAGTCAAGTAAGGTGTGTTACCTATTTTGTTGTTAAGGCACAACATTTTGGTGATGACTTGGTTAAGCTGGGCTTCTAGAAGGATATCCTTTGGATCCTTTGGCCCATACCCTGAGTCATTGATCCAGTTGGTATTGAAGTCACCAAGAAGTTTCATTTCTCCTAAGGACAAATCTGATACAGATTTAGTGAAGAAGGCAAGGGAAGATGTAGCCATGCATGGGGGTTGTTACCATAACATATATGAAGTGACTTGGTGGCCCAAGAAGTAGCTTGATTATTAAAACCACACTATTAGAATTAGCTAGGCCAGGGGCAGCTACCATGGTGGTTTGGAGGGAGGCTATGACATAGACAAGTACACTTTCACCTTTTGGGGGATCCTGTCCTGCCTAAATGTAGAGTAACCTGGTAACTCTACCTCATGGGGTAGAATGTGAGGTATATGTCAGTTCTCAGAGATGGCAAGCACATTGGGGGAGTATAGGTTCACCGAACCTTCTAAATCTTGAATCTTGGGCCTGAGGCTACTAATACTGTACTCATGTGAGCTAGATTCAGGCTCCTAGCTTTGCTCCAGCATATGTCAGACAGAGAGCAGATTTTATAGTTGGGGAACAGGCCCAGGGTTTATCTCATTATCTCCTTAGAAGAGTATCAACAGAGAGAATAAGGCCCATGAGGGGAGATAGGAAGTTATATACCAGCATTAGCTTGTTTTCCTTGCAGGTGGAAAAATAATTTGTAGCAGTTGCCTCTTTGGTAGAGCCCAAGAAGTATTAACAGGATGGGTTATCAACATTTGTCATGTACATGTTGGGGAAAGGTTGGGATGTGTGTCCATATTGAAATGACCATGGGGGAGACACTGGAGGCTAAATTAACCTGGTCATAAACAAGGGCAGCAATCACACAGAGGCTACAGCACCTATCTCTTTCTTTTAAGGCCATTGAAGTTGTGGCAGGGGCCACCTGAGGTGGAGACAGGGAGGTGTATACACACTAGGCTGATACTCTAATTATGGTTTAAGATTCAGTGCCCTGCAGATGTTCCACCTATAGTGAAATTCAGAAGGTCAACTAGGAAGGGTGAGCTTAGATGTTCAAAACCAAAAGTTACAGACAGCTTGCTACATGAACATAAAGGACAAATAATCACCAGTGGGTTATAACAGCAAAAGGCTAATCATGCAAATAATTACAGAACATTTGCAATATGAACAATGAGGCCAGTAAGCACCAGTTGTTTATTGCAGTGGAGACTAAATAGGGTTAACCTAATAACTATGGAAAGAGTATAGCTACATTCATTGCTAATGAACATAGGGACCATGTTGATAAGCAACTGTGACAAGACAAGAAATCTAACACAAGTTACCGAAGTCAGAGGTGGGATTGGGTTACAATGAAGGGCTACTCAGATTTAAGTAACAGTAGGTTCTAAGTTGCATAAAGACAAGCAGTTGAAAATGCCTAAGGTATTGGCTGCAGCAATAAGTGAGCAAGCAGTACTGTATTGTTCTGTTCACCCGGTAACCAGAATTATGGGTTCAGTACTTCCAATGGTAGAGAGGGCACACTTGCAGGCAGCTCATAGATTTATGAAGTAGTATTTGCCACAATTGTGCAAATCAGAAACAGATTGGATTTGCTGAAAGGCAGGTAAAGATGGAACAGTAGTAGCCTTCGAAAGAATATTTGAAAAAGCAGCTTCTATGGGGAAACTGACCTATAGATTCAATGCAGTTCTCCTCTAAATTGCTTGATGTGCCATGGACGTCTATGCACATCCTGAATTCCAATACATTCTAAAAACGCTGGCAGTGAAATAAAATGATATTTTAATAGACTATCCCATCAGTGTCTCAATGATGAAGTGAGAAGACAAAGTGAGAGGAGTTATCCAGAAAGTGACAATTTCCTGGTGTGACCTTACCAGTGCCCTCACTATACTATTCTGTCCCCTGCCTCCCGGAAAGTTTGAGAGACCCGTGCTGATTCCCAAGTTTTAGTGAATGTGTCATACCATTAATATATCTGCCTTCCATTTCAGTGCCTTCAGTATACCTACTTATATACATGGAGAAGAGAGGACAATCTGAACTGTATAACTACTGTATCTGAGACGGTAAACTGCTCTACTGTATGAGAGTGACACCACTGATTGTTTGCACCAAACTCTGTGACCTCTTCATGAGAACTACTATTTTCACTGTGCATGCGAGTAATTTCCTATTCTGTTGTTGCAGTTTGGAGCCCAGCTGAGAATATTCCATTGTGCAGCCCCCAACTCCATTCCCTGATTGGTACACACACTGGTAGCAACATGTTCTGGGAGGAGGTTGGCGAATATAAATCCCACCCCAGGAAGGAATACAGTGGCATCTCAGCAGTGACAAAGTGAGAAGGCAAAGTGGGAGGAGTCATCCAGAGCTACAGAGCTGGGGCATGAAATGCTCTTTGAATTGGGATCTGTAAGGAAGATAACTGTTAACACTGGAAAATGATGTTGCTGAGTATTAGCATTATGTGAAAATATCTGGATATAACTACATAACTGTCATAGTATTGCTACTATGTTTTTGGTTGCAGCAAATTTAACTATACGAGATACTATCTCAACAACTAGAGTTGCATTAAACGTTGCCTCTATATTTTTTGGAAAGGAAAACTCCTTACAAAATTCAAATGGTTAGAAATGGATTTGTTACTAAATAGCATTTTTACATGTACTGTTTTTCTCTTACAGTGGTTAGAAAACATTGTTTGGCACATCCCCAAAATAATTAAGTAATGTTGCTAATTATTTTATCACCTTGTGGTGGCATTGAACTAAATCTAGAACCTTAGTTTTCAAAATTGTAAACTATTAAAATCATTCATGACAATGTAAAAAACACAGTAAAAAATGTTCACTCTTTAAAATAACAGACTAAAAATCAAAAGTTGTATGTGACTATCAGCTATCAGAGGCCTGGTTATCAAAATATTTAGGAGATGGAGTCTGGCCCAGTGGCACTGGAGTGTTGAGGCACTGGACACCAGACCCACACTGGCGACTCGGGTTTGGGGACGGACTTGGGTCGCTTGGGGTTTCGACAGGAGTGAGAAGGATTGAGCATCCATAGACAGTTCTCCTTCCTCTGGGAGGGTATAGTGTGGCATACTGTAGACTGACACCCAGTGGTGGCTGGTGTCAGCATAGGCGGACATCACTCCAGAGGGAGGCCTCATGCCAGGCATGGTTGCTTCCAGAGGCAGGGGCCAGGCGCCCTACCCATTGCATGGTGCATGGGTCCAGGGAGAAAGTGGAAATGCCAGGAGCTGACAGGGTCCATGATGACCCAACACATTCCCTGCAGGTTGCCACCCCAACATCTGGATTAGTGCTCTGGGTGGGAGTAAGCAATCACTCCCTCCTTGGCTCTGCTGCCGAGGGGGCAAATCCATGGGGAATTAGATGGCCCAGCTGTGTGGGGATGATCAGGCTGGAGAATAAGCCCCTCTGAGAAAGGCCTGGAGCCACCATTGGCTCCATGGAAGAGTGAAAACTTATTGATAAAAAAAAAACATTTAGGAGATGAGTAAATTTCTAGGGGTGAATATCATGTGTTCATAGAAGACAGGCAGCAAAAAAGAGTGGAGTGTAATGTTTTGCAGTATGTCAAAAATAGTATAGGTCATACTAAAAACTTACTGTTGAAGGATGTAGAGGGGATGGGGTATTTAATTATATCCCAATCCCAACTTAAAGCAGCCATTGGAGTGATACTTGACCCTCAAGATGAGAAAGGATAAATTATGGATCTTAGGTAGGGCTGGGAGACATTTATCTTCCACCAGAAAAATTCTGGTGAAATTACGATATCAATTTTGTGAAATATCACCAACATTGTTTCAGCTATTTCCATGTAATGTAAAATTTGTTGTCTAAGTAGCACCAAGTTTGAATAATTACTTTCCCAGAGTCCATTCAGAATTGTGCCACATTTTGGATCTCTGTCTTTAAAAATAATGGGGTTTTAAGCCTCCAAACATTCAGAAATGTTTTAATTACATTTCACAGTTATGTAAACTGAGGAATGTTATGCCCCTATCAACATTAAAACTGGAGAATGCAATATCACCAATTATCAAATGGGTTGCTTAAAACGTGCAACCCCATTAGTGGCTTGGCTCTGCATAGCCATTCATTAATCCTCAGCATACGCATAGTTCCTGTAAAAGGGTTAAAACTGGTATCATAGCAGACTTACCGGCGCTCCTTACCTTGGCCATCAGCGAGCGAGTTGGCTGAATATCGGCATCGTTTTTCATCTTAGCATACTTAGAAACAGAGCAAATAAACACTTTTGAAAACGCAAAGTTAACAAATGTTTTAAAATACTTAAAATAACTAAGAGGATTCCTCATAGTAAACACTCTCATTTAGCAAGAAATAGGGCCGACATGTTTTATCATTTTCAAAACCCCGCCCACATGTAACTGGCAACCAATGAAAGCCAGCAGTCAACAGGAAGGTACGTCTGCTCCTAACTAATTACTTTTCTTGGTGGACAGACACAGTTAAAAAGATGATTTTAAATGATATTACGATGATTCTGATTTTGTTTGACTCAAAAAACATTCCATTTTATAAATGCAATAACCCACTCCAGTTCCATGGGTGTATTGGGACATTAATGTACTTCCTGACTGGTTGAAGTCACTTGGGCGGGCCCTCATGCCTCACAATGCACCTAGGGCATGCATTAATGCCCAATACACCCATGGTCTGTTGTGGGTTATAGACATACTTTGCTAGGTCATTGATCCAAAATATTAGGCTTTGAAGCCACACCCATGGGCCGGCAGCAGAGCATCACATTACCATTCTGATGACCCATTCAGTAGCGAGCCTGGGAAGTCATATTGGCAGGCAGGCCATGGCTGAGACAGATGCCTCTCTGCAGTTCATCTTGGCCCAGGGAGGGTTGGTGGTGGGTTCCAACCCAGGGATGGGAGCAGAAGCAAGAAAATATCCCCAACTGTGTAATGCTGCCTGCCCGTTACAAGCCACACACTTGTGACTGGTCTTGACCTCCAAAAACTAACTCCAAGGGGTTCATACTTGGGGGCACACTTGAATAAGGCAAGTCCCGGAGATGGCAGGTGATGGGGCTGTTCAGAGTGGCTAGCTGATGAGGATGCTGGTCAGGTGTGTAGGGGGATAAAGTGTACTAAATTGAACATAATGTTGTATTTCATGAGCTTTTGTGAAATTGTGGAATGTTGTGGTATTTTTGTTGAGGCCATGTCCATACGTTTTGCTCAGTCATACAGTTCAGTTGACATTATAGAGGAAGGTAAAGGATGGGTAGAGTGACAATAAGGTAGCATTCATAGGAGGCTGCATAGTAAAAATATAGTGGTACCAAGTATCGGGTCACTATCTGAGTGATGAACCATGAAGAACAGTCATGGACATCCCAGTGCACTAGCCTGAATTCTTGCAGTATGTCGAATAACCACTAAAGCTTACTTACTTAATTACTTGTGGAAGCATGTGCATGTGCAGCATTGTCTCTGTACAATGCCACCTGCTGACTCTTTAACAGCTCTCTAGATAACAATGTTTATTTTTACTATTTGAAAACAGTGGCACCAAGTGAGACCAAGCCTTACAATGAGCTGTCACTCAGGCCATTGTGACAGAAGTATCTGGATATCTTTAGTCATGATGGAGCATGATACTGGGCATCACTGTCACAGGAGTGTTGGAGGGTATTGCAGGCCCAGGATGCTAGTGCAGGTAAGCTAATTCAGTGATGATAAGTACTTTGTGGATGTGAAATTCACATGTGAAATTCAATGGTATTAATCATTGTGCGTCAATGAATTTTTCAACCAAGTTTGCCAATGAGTAATTTCTCAAGTATCCACAATACATTTTAACCTACTAAACCACATTTATCCAGCTTAATTGTGGGTGGTCCCCTGTCATCTCAGATCTGAATTTTTGCACCAAGTGCATGATACCCCCACTGGTGGACACCAGGGAGTGGAAAACATGCTCCAAATGCTCAAGACCACCACATGGTAGCCTGGTGTCACCAAGGATGTCAAACAGTACATAGACAACTGCCTTGTCTGCGCAAAACAACCCATACCTACCAAACAAATGCCGTTACTACCACAATGGCATTCTGGGTCTTGTCATGCAAAATACAGATTGATTTTATTGGTCCCCAAGCAACACCAGCAGAAACACCAACACGCCTTGTGGTAACTGATCACTTCTCAACATGGGCTGAAGCTTTCCCACTAAGACATGCACTGTGAAAACCACTGCCAAAATCCTGGTGGAACAGATTTTCTCCAGGTGGGGCCTACCTCTCAAGGTAGACTCTGAAAAAGGAACCAGTTTTACAGCCCTTGAACTCTTTGGAGTTCATCAGAAGTTCCACATACCATACCACCCAGAGTTGTCAGACCAAGTAGAGAGGGCCAACAGATGGATTAAGCAAATGCTTTCCAAATTCATTGAGGACAATCCCAAGGATTGGGATTCCCTACTGCTATTACTCCTTATGGCAATTAGGAGCATGCCCTCAGCCACCACCCAGCAGGATTTGTCTAGTGCACTTACCCGGTCAACAAAAACTAAATAAATAAATAAAAATTTTGTTCCACTTTGTTCTCATCTTAGGAGTTATTCCCTGCATCCAAGGCATGGTAAAGCACCTCCTTCCTCACCCTGATCCACCTGCAACTATCCCAGAGTGAGTCTCCATCAATATTCCTGACAATTTGATTACTGTCCAGGAAGGTTTAGATGCCTACCTCACTCCCTTGGTTGTTGCTCCTGATAATCGACCTTACAAATTGAGTGGCAAATCAAGTCTCAAGGACAAATAGACCCCATGGCCAAACTCTCCAAGGGGACTTTCCATGGATGGCCCAATTCAAAATTATTACCAAATGGTACTTTGTCCTTGCACCAAACCTCTCTTAGACATTCTGGTTTATACAATATCACTACCTTAATTAACCCCTCATATTATGATTCATTGTCTAAAGATTCTCCCAGGAAATTTTGTGCTGTACACAACTTGGCATCAGCTGACATGTACTTATCTGTGTTACCCCCTACTGAGAAACAGCTTTTGGAATATCCAAAACAAACCCCTGGTCTTCATAGTGGTCTCACAGCCACTGCTTATCTGGCTCACTAATTAGCAACTTACAATATATGCATATACCTGTTTTGTTTAACTTGACTTACTGGACTATGAAAGAATTTGGTATGTATCATACTACTAATACATCACTGTTTTATAGTACTTTAACCAAGATGCTATTGCCAGGTTACATACCACCTAGCATATAAGCAATTTTAGAAGAAAACCTAAAGTAGATGACCAAAGTCATAAAAGAAATGCATGTGACACATCTCATGTCACTGGTGCCACAGGTATCCTCGCTGGTGTCTTTCGTTCTGCAATGTCTATCTGGAATAAAGTGGACATTGCTACTATCAAAGCACATTCACAGAAGTTTGAAACTGGTATGATCAATGACATCATACCCCCATTATTGCATGGTGTAGATGGCTTTAGTCAGGAAAAAAGATATACTGTTTACAGTATACATGACATTGTTAAGACATTTACAGATTCTAAAGATAAGATTAAGGCCCTTATTGCATAAAAAAATTGAGAAGCGGGCAAGCAATACATTGCCCGTGAAATATTAAGCTCTGCCTATTGATCATATATTATCACTACCATCAATATCCTCTTCTGGAAGAATTCCTGACATCATACATGAGAGACATATCTCCAAATGTTACTGTCCTCACTGCAATCCCCTAACTGTGTTGCCATGTATGTTACAGTCTCTGACTATTCCTATTTCTACTGCTAGAAATTTAGGATTCATGACCAGGCACCCTAATACTGGTCCTTGTTTTACTTCTAAGAAATGTTCAATTAAGGATACTATGTTTGTTTCCTTTATTGTTTCTTTATCACTTTTGATCCTACTACAGCTATATTTGATAAACTAGCATATGTACACTCCATTCATCACCTTGATGACGACATCTACAGAGAATGCTTTGACTTGCCTCCTCTACTGGTTTTTCATCCTCTGCTGGACGCATGGGTTGCTCCGTACATGGACTGTTTTGCAAAGAAAGGGTATATTTATTTGTGTTGATGTGACATATTTGATGTTAATAAACCTGTATGTGGATATTCCCCAGACTTTCTCAACTGGTCCTTTTCCATGGACGATGACATCTCCACCAATGGCACAGAATGCCAGGACTCAAAATCTTCTCCAGACACCTTGTACCAGTCTTATCAGAAGGAGGTTCACTGCCTGTCAACATGGATTTCCAAACAGACTTAAACTTGCCCAGTACAACTACAAAATGGAGACTGCCTACTGTTAAAATGCAATATAATTCAGATGGTGAATTTTGTGTGGTAACTAAACATAGAAACATAGAATTTGATGGCAGATAAGGACGCTTGGCCCACCTAGTCTGCCCATTTCCTACCTAACGGATAAGCTGCAGATCCTAGTTAACCAACAGCCTACTTCCTCCACTCCTCCAATAGAATTGCATTATGTCTGTCCCATGCATTCTTGAATTCCTCCATTCTTTTGACTCTCGACCTCCTTAGGAAGGCTGTTCCATGTATCCACAACCCTCTCTGTGAAGAATACTTCCTCACATTACCTCTGAGCCGTCCCCTCTATCTTCAAATTGTGCCCTTGTTTTTGCACATCTCTTTTTCTGAAAGATGCTATCCTCTTGGACTTTGTTGATTCCCTTGAGGTATTTGAAAGTTTCTATCATGTCCCCCCTCTCCCTCCTCTCCTCGAGGCTATACATCTTTAGTTCCTTTAGTCTTTCTTCATATGTTTTCTGATGCAGACCCTGCATCATTTTTGTTGCTCTCCTCTGGACAGCCTCCACCCTGTATATGTCTTTGCGGAGATGGGGTCTCCAGAACTGTACACAGTACTCCAGATGTGATCTTACCAACTGTCTGTACAGAGGGCCAACAACTTCCTGTTTTCTACTGGTGATGCCTCTCCCTATGCATCCAAGTATCCCCCCAGCCCTCCTTACTGCCTTCTCACATTGCTGGCCCACCTTTAGGTCATCTGATATGACTACCCCCAGGTCCCTTTCCATTTTTGTTGTTGTCAGTATCTCACCCCCCATTGTGTACTCTTCCCCTGGGTTTTTGTTTCACAGGTGCACTACTTTGCACTTCTTTGCATTGAATCTAAGCTGCCATACATTTGACCATTCCTCCAACCTTGTCAAGTCCCTTTTCATCCTTTCCACCCCACCTTGTGTATCAACCCTGTTGCAGATCTTTGTGTCATCTGCAAAGAGACATACTTTCCTTCCAGTCCCTCTGCAATGTCACTTATAAAGACATAAAAAGGACTGGCCCCAGTACTGAACCCTGTGGTACCCCACTAATAACCTCCTTTCTTCACTGTGGACTCTATTTACTATCACCCACTGTGTCCTGTTGTCCAACCAGTGTTTACCCAGGCTACCACCCTAGGACACACTCCCAGGTTGGCTAATTTGTTTATTAATCTTTTGTGCAGGACTGTGTCAAATGCCTTGCTAAAGTCTAGGTAGGCCATGTCCGAAGCCCCTCCCTGGTCTACTGCTTTGGTCACCCAGTCAAAGAAATCAATTAGATTTGTCTGACATGACCTTTCCGCTGTGAATCCATGCTGCCTTGGGTCCTGTGCCCCACTGTCCTCTAGGTAGTCAACAATTCTTTCCTTCAGAAGTGATTCCATCATTTTCCCTACCACTGAGGTCAAACTGACAGGTCTGTAGTTTCCTACCTCTGTCTTGCTCCCACTTTGTGAGGGGGAATCACATCCACCCTCCTTCAGTCCTCAACTGCCACCCCATCCACCCATGATTTATTAAAAAGGGTAGTCAGTGGTGTTACTATTTCTTCCCTTAGTTCTTTTAAAATCATGGGGTGAATCCCATCAGGTCCCATTACTTTATCCGCCTTCAGTTTTAAGAGTTCTTTCAGAACCCTTTCTTCTCTGAAAGGACTAATATCAACCCCTATCCAGAGTGCTTCTATTGACTGGATTAGGTATTTTCCTCTGCTTTTCCATTGTGAATACTGAGCAGAAGTATTCATTCAGTATCTCTGCTTTTTCACTGTCGCTCTCTGCCCAACCACCTTCCTCTTTGTTCAACCTCAGTATCCCTGCCTTAGTCTTTCTTTGCTCCCTAATGTACCTATAAAAGGTTTTATCCCCCTTCTTAACCGAGTTGGCTATCTTTTCCTCAGTTTGGGCTATTCTGACTGCCTTAACCGCTTCCTTCTGCTTTAACTGGTACAGTTCTCTGTCCTGCTCCTTCTGTGTTTCCTTATACTTCCTGAATGCTATCTTTTTTTCCCGTACCTGCCCCGCCACTTCTTTTGAGAACCATAGTGTTTTTTTCTTTAGTTTTGATTTGTTTATTTGCTTCACACAAAGACTTGTTGCCTCTGTGATGGCGGTTTTGATGTTTCCCCATTGTTACTCCACCCCACCTTCTTGCCTGTTTGCTAGTGCTTTTCTGAGGAACTCTCCCATTTTGACAAAATCAGCCCTCCTGTACCTTCACTTTTGTGTGGCTTGACTCTACAACTAAGTTTATCGTGAACCACACTGTTTGGTTGTCATTTGTTCCCAGATGGCTACCCACTTCAAGATCAGAGATCCTCTCTCCATCCTCATTTGAGAGTACCAGGTCTAAAATTGCTCTCTCCCGAGTGGGTTCCAAACTAGCTGTCTGAGGCATGCCCCCTGTAGGGCATTGAGAATGGCCCTGCTCTTGGATGTGGCTGCAGCAAATGTGCTCCAGTTAACATCTGGCATATTCAGGTCCCCCATCAGCAATATCTCCACTTTCTTTGCCATCCCAAGGATGCCTTCTATCATATCCTTGTCCATTCCCTCCCCCGAGACAGGGGTCTGTATACAACCCCTGTGCGGATTGTGGAGCCATTTCCAGCCTCCAGGGTGACCCACAGTGCCTCCTCTCCTCCCTGTTTGCCCTTTAGTTCTGTTGCTTTGATCCCTTCCATTACATAGAGAGCTACTCCTCCTACTCCTACTCTTCCTCTTCTTCCCTCCCTGTCCCTCCTATAGATTGTATACCCTGGTATGTTGACATCCCAGTCATGGTTCTCTGTGTACCATGTTTCTGTGACTGCCACAATATCCAGGCATCCCACTTCCAGCAAGGCCACCATTTCAGGGAGCTTTTTACCTAGACTATTGCATTGGTACTCATTACCCTCCATTTTTTTTATGGCTTTATTTCTTTTTGCCCCATCCCTGTCCCTACTGCCTTTGTCTTTTTCTCTATTTACCCCTGCCCTTCTCCCTATCGACTGCTCTATTTTGGTGTTTGCCTCACTATTTACCCTGATTTTTAGAGGGGGCTAGGATTTCCCTTCCCTCTTCAGTGCCCCCCCTTGGCTAGTTTAAATGCTTGCCACTGAAGCATTTAAACTGATCACCTAGGATCCTGGTTCCCCTCCAGGATAGATGCAGACCATCATGCCTGTATAGGCCTGCATCCCTTCTGGTGGAGCCCCAGTCCCCAATAAAGCCAAATCCCTGAACTGTGCACCAGCTTTTCAACCAGTCATTGAATCCCATGGTGTGGAGTGCACTAGCCTCATCCATGCCATAGGCAGGTAGCACTTCTGAGAAAGTTACCATGTGTGCTACTTGTCTAAGGCCCCTCCCCAACTCCACAAACTCCTGTTGCACTGCTCTGATCCCACTTTAAACTAACTTTAAACAGTTCAATATGGAGAAAGACATGTTCTAGTAATGATTCTAACTTTTGCTTTATACCTCACCACAGACTTCTATTATTGGGCACACAGTTACTACCCTGTCTCCATTATGGACCCTGACATCATTGATGGTAACCCCAACTATCTGCTTACTCTTTCAGAGTACTTACCCTATTTTGATGTACACATTGATCATTTAACTTTGACATTAAAATCACTTTTAGACAGGAAGGATACTCATCTTATTTACATTAGCAATAATATCTCCAAAGCTGATGAAGCCATATATACCCTTATTAATGATAGTGACTTAAATAGTGAACTTACTAGCACTTGGTTGGAGATTACCTTTAAAGGTTTTGTTATTATACAAGCATTTTTAATATTTTTTCTTATTATTATACTTTGCTGCCAACAGTGCACATTACACCAACACTGTGAGTGACTGGAGTTCCTTTACAAGGCTTATTTGTTTTATTTTTTATTTAGTTTTTGTTTACCGGGTAAGTACCATTGCCAAGACATGACTATTTTTAGGCACAACCCGGGTCTGTGTATCAGGTCTGTAAATGACCCATGCTCTCTCTCCACTTCCTTATGCTTGCTTGTGTGTCTCTTTGAGACAACAAGGAGGGATGTTACATGAGTCTCCTGCACCTAATTGGTACTCCCAGAGGTACACCACAGACAGCTAGCATTTAGGTATATGTTATACTAACACATAGGGCTAAGGGCATCTACCATATAAGAGCAGATGTCAGGATATAAAAACATAATTGTTGCACATATTACTTCCAATATGCACATGTATTTCTTTTGTTTACAAGATGTTAGGACACCTGTGTCCTTGTAATAATTATGATATATGAGTCGGCACTGCCATCTTCTGATGATTTGTATTACTTCATGGCTATGTACAAACTGTACCTCTTTGTTTCCACAAAGCAATGACTATAACAAAATTGTATAATGTTATCTTGGCCTGAAGAGCCACCTCTAATTTAGCCAATAGGGCTCATCTCTGTAATGAGAAATGTTTATATCTTACAGTAACCATGGTAATTATCTTAGGTATATAATGTAAGACATTACACATTCTACCTCGTTAGACCCCAGGAGACATGGAGATTCCTCGAGGTATAGAGAACACTTAGCATTGGCTCCCAGTTCCTTATGGTAAGAACTGCTTAGGCAACTGTGATTTTCCTTTGGTAGTAATAAACAAGCTTTATGACTCTTATGCAATGTGTCTGTGATTCCTTGCATGCCCATTATTGCCAAGAACCTGAGAGTGAGGTTTAGACCTCCTGACAGTACCAATAGGATCTATAGTGCACCCCTGGACATAGAAAATGGAGGCACCAAAACAGAGTTCATAGTCAAACGAGACCAACCTACATCCACCCCATGTAAGAAGTTGCAGCGAGGGCAGTTCCTTGTCCTGGCTCTCCAGATGCATTTGTTATACACAATTCAAAAAGCTGATATGCACCTTGAGCCAGCACTCTCCTTCAGAGCTCCCAATCAATGCCACCCAGACCCATGCAGATACCTGGCTGACCCTGCACACCCTGCTAAGTCTTGGGTAGAGGTAGCAGCTTGTTCCCTAATGGCTGTACTGAACTGTTTCACCTTGCTCTGCAAAACCTCTTGAACATTTGAGAAGGCACTTTCCTGCTCAAACTACTGCCCAAAGAGGGAACAACTGGTCTGTTAGTTGCATATGATCTGGTTTGTACAAATTCCATTTTTGATTACCTCAGACATACAGTATCACCTCCTGACCAGGATCCAGAATCTATAAGTAGTCCGCTAAAAGCTGTCTTGGGAAACTCCTGTAAAATGATGTTTGTTTTAGTAGCCTGATGTCAGAGTATAGGATATTATAAATGTGATTTACTTTAAATGCCCACAATTTAATGAAGCCTAGTTCTGCCCTTGATTTTAAATGAATTAAAGGGTATGTTTTCTTGCATGTAGACTGTATTTAATTTAAATTAGCACATCCAGTTCAAACAGCATATCCTGTCACCTGCTCACTACATGATACTGCTCTACCCCTTTGGAGTCAGTTTTACAACTGATGACCAGGGATCTGAGTGGTGGAGGTCTGTCTTATGTCAGCACAGGATATATCCCTAGCTGCATTGTATACCTGATCACATACTAAAAGCACATGGGTTTGAGATATTGTCATGGACAAAATGAGGGTACTACAGAGCAGACCTGTGCCCCTTTTCACTGAACTGAGCATGGGTTGAGTAGGAACCAATGCACAGAGTCCTGGTATCCCATAGCATAGATGGATCTGCAGTGTGATCCTGCCCCCCCTCACATCTTTGTTCTTCCCAGTAGCATCCTCAACAACCAGAAGCCTAAAACTAAAATTAAGGAGTGGAGGGTTATGGTGAGGGAGTGACTGCGTGTGGAACACCATGTTATCTGAAGGACTATACATCCTGGCTGGTTCATCCCCTTTCTCAGTCCTTCCCCTGCCCCTCTCCCAAATCAATGTAGATGCAGCGTGGCTCTAGGAATACTGAGGGTGCCAGGGATGGGCAGCCAATCCAAGTACAATGGTAAATGCATAAATCCTGCACTGTAAGGATCACAATGGGAAACAGCGTTCATGGCAAAATAAGGTATTTTATTAATCCAAGCAGCCAAATTTAACCTGGAGGATTAGGAGGGCCCCATTGCTTCGGCCAAACTGAACAGCCTTTGTCAGGGTTCCCCTGACAATGGCTGTTTGGCTTGGCTAAAGCACTGGGGTCCAGCATGAACAAAATGCAATACAGACCTAATGATTGCAAAAGCTAAGCTTCAAAATCCCAGACAAACCAAGCAACTGATCCTAAAACAAAATGGACCTTGCTTTAAAATTTGACTTGTCAAACCTATCAGAGTTCTGCAATTCACTTAAACAGGAGGAGAGATGATTAAGGATAACTTTAAGATATTCAATTTTCTGAATAATTATAATGTAAAACTGCCAGCTGTAACCACTGATTTTACAATTTTCCAGACAAGCAGGACAATGGTTCTAAGGAACATAATGTACTTACCTGCTCAGATTTAAACTGATTAAAGTGTAGGAGTACAGTAATGAAAGCTTTCAAAACATTGCATATAAATAAATCTTGAGGTTTAGATAATCTGGAACCTAGATTTTTAAGAGCCTGGCAGAAGTGATTGTACCTGTGATCACTCATCTGTTAAACTGGAGTCTAGTGGAGTTTTTTTCCTCAAGTTAATAAATCCGTAAGATCATGCCAACACCTAAAGTGAGACTCTCCATTGACCATTTCAGGTTTTGATCCACAATCTAATTGTCCATCTTTCAAAATTTTGAGAAGACAGAAAAGTAGAATTTGGCAGCAGATAAGGACCACTTGACCCACCTAGGCTGCCTATTGTTCCCTGCTTACGGTATCACTGTTAATACTACTTGATCTCTGGTCCATTATCCCTTCCCCCTTCCTTTACCTGAAGATTTCCTTGTGCCTAACCCATGAATTAGTGAACCCAGCCACTGTTTTCACCTCCATCACCTTCAATGGAAGGCTGTTTCAGGAATTCACCCTCTTTCTGTGAAGGTGCACTTAACCGGTCAACAAAAACTAAATAAACAAAATAAATAAATAGGTGTATTTCCTCACATTTCCTCTGAATTTACCCCCTCCAGCTTCATGTCATGTCCTCTTGTTCTTGAGCACATTCTTTTTGAAAAAACTTCCTCCTGTACCTGATTTACCCTTTAGGTATTTAAAGGTCTCTGTCATATCCTCCTCCTCCTCTCTTCCAGTGTATACATATTTGGTCCTTAAGTCTCTACTCATACAGCATCTGATGCAGACCTTGTACAATTTTCATAGCCCCTACCCAGGACCATTTCCACTCTGTCTATATCCTTCCAGAGATGTGGTCTCCAGAACTGGACACTGTACTCTAGGTGGGGTCTTACTAGCAATCTATACAGAGGCAACACCACCTCCCTCTTTCTGCTGGTGATATCCCTCCCTATGCACCCCAGCATCCCACTAGCCCTCCCAACTACCTTGTCTCACTGCTTGGTCACCTTTAGGTCATCAATATGCTTACCCCAGGTCTCTTTCCTGTTTGGTGGTTGTCAGTACCACCCCATTCATTCTGTACTCTGCCCCAGGTTTCTGTGCCCTAACTGTATTGGTTTGCACTTTCTTACCTTGAAAGTCAAATGCCATAGCCTTAACCAGTCCTTAAGTTATCTCAGTTTTGCTCACCCTTTCCACCCTCCCTCAAGTGTCCACCCTATTGCAGATTTGGCGTTATCTGCAAAGGGGCAGACTTTCTTTCAATTCTTCTGCAACACCACTTATGAAGTCATTAAAGAGGATTGTTCCAGCACTGATCCTCAGATACCCTGCTGGTTACCCTCCATCCTCAAGAGTAAATTCCATTTACCACAACCCTCTGCCATGTGTCCCTTAACCAGTTTCTTACCCAGTTAACCACCTTTGGACCCACCCCTAAGCTACCCAGCTTTCTTACAAGTCTCTAGTGTGGAACAATGTTGAAAGCCTTGCTGATATCTAGGTAGGCTACATCCATGGATCCACCCTATCCAGTTTCTTGGTCACTTAGACCGAGAATCTATCAAGTTATTTGAAATGATCTATCCCCTTGAATCCATGCTGCCTTGGGTCCTGTAACCCACAGGATTCAAGATATTCTGATCCTTTCCTTCAATAGTGATTCCGTTAACTTTCCACCACCTGATGTCTGGCTGAATGACCTGTAGTTGCCAGCCTCTTCCCTGCTACCACTTTTGTGTAGTGGAACTACATCTGCCCTCCTCCAGTTCTGTGGAACCACTCCTTTTCCAGTCAGCTGTTAATTAGGACTGGCAGAGATGAAGCCAGTACCTCCCTGTGCTCCCTCAATAATAATAAAGTTAAAGTTTATTTGATCAACTCAAGGTCATTACAAAACAGTACAGTACAATAAGACATTTTACAATCTTGGTACACATAAAACATGCAAAAATACAAAGTATGTATACTGATTTCATACAGTCCCTATAACCTACAGGTGTTCAAGGCTTATGAAAGATTATAAAAACCCCTGTTTTAAAATGTACTATGACATTCTGTTTGTTCTTCATTAATATCTTGACATCCTCAAAACAGCACTGGCCACATCAGGAAAGCAATAAACAATAGGCATTCCCATTTAAACATCTTTAGTAGATGGCAATATTTTTCTGATTCTATTCAAGGGAGTCTTCAAGCACAACAACCCCAACCACACACTACCTGAAGACTCCATCAGTCCAGGCAGTCATCCTTTAGTTCAGCCAGAACAGTTCCATGTCAAAATAGCGAATACAAAATAGCAAACGTCAAAATAGCGAATGTCAAAACACATAACAGCTGCTACTACCAGTTCTCTCAACAGCTGTTCTTGACATGATCACTTGTGACATATGCCGGGGGAGCTGTGTCCCCCGCACCCCCCCATTTTAAATATTCTAACACCATGCCACTCATTGATGGTGGAGAGAATGACATATTTGGAGCAATGTAAATATGAGTCAGTACTTTAAGTCATTCACTATTTTGATTTACGCTATTTTGTATTAGCTATTTTGACTGGGTACCAGACAGAACTACAAAAGTGTGTCCACCATACCTTTACAAATCGCAAAAGAGGACCCATTTACTAGTTCCCTCAATGGGGAAAGCCTTCCTTTTAGGCTACAAAGGCCATTTAGGTTCAATTACACCCAAGGGTTATTTAGAGACTTTGGGCTGGATATTCAAAAGGGTTGCGCCATGTGCAATAGGGTTGCACCTGAGCAAGTCCAAACTTACTCCATTCTGCCATATTCAGCAGGAGGCAGTTGCAGCACAGAAAACATGCTGAGCAACAGCGCAATGCAAATGAATGCATGCTGAACTGGAGGGGGAGGAACCATGCATAAACTGCACAGCCCGATATTCAGCAGGGCTGTGCAGAGTTCTGCAGGCACAACCCCCAACCTGCACCTGCACAACTTTGAGCCAAAAAAAAAGGCTTACGCTGAGGGCCATCCACAGGTGAGCTGCTGCATTGCAGGGCGCAACACAGCAGCTGCCACCTGTGGCTGGCCCCCAACCCAGTCCCTGTGCCCCTCCTGCAGCCCAATCATGGGCAGCTGGCTGTAAATCCCCACCACCACCCACCACTGGCCCGATCGTGGGCATAGTTTAATCCCCCCTCCACCAGCCCGATCGTGGGCAGCAATGTGGCTCCCCCCCCGAATGTATCCCTGGTGTTCCAGTGGACCAAAAAGCCCGATCGCAGGCAGTAGTATAGAATCCCCCTCCGAATTCATCCCTGGTGGTCCAGTGGACGAAAAGCCCGATCGCGGGCGGTAGTTTGTAAACCCCCTCCCAAATTCAGCCCTGGTGGTCTAGTGGCACATTCCGATGCGGGATGTAAATGCTGCACAAATCCCCCAACATTGCCCTGGTGGCTGGTGTCCCCCTCCCCACCCCACCCACGAAGCCCCACCACCCCGCTCCCCCACGGCGTGGCGGCACATCCCTCCGCCTGCCACCCTGCCACCCCTGACTGACAGCCGGTAGAGCTGCACTCCCATTGGTGCAGAGAAGAGCCAATGGGCATGCGGCCCATACCATACATGACAGTCCAGATTTGTGGATGATTTTCATTCACCAAATCTGAACTGTCATGTATTATGGGCATGCCATGTCTTCTCTGCCACCAATGGCATGCAGCCCTACTGGACTGTCAGTCGGTGGTGGCAGGAGCGGAGGGATGCTGCTGCCCTGCCGGCTGTGGGGGGAGCGGGTGGTGGGGCTTCGGGTGGGTGGGGAGGGGGACACTAGCCACCAGGGCAATGTTGGGGGATTTGTGCAGCATTTACATCCCGTGATTGGGATGTGCCACTAGACCACCAGGGGCTGAATTCAGGAGGGGTTTACAACTACTGCCCGCGATCAGGCTTTTCAGTCCACTGGACCACCAGGGATACATTGGGGTGGGGAGCTACAATGCTGCCCGCGATTGGGCTGTTGGGGGAAATTAAACCATGCCCGCAATCAGGCCAGTGAGGGGGTGGGAGATTCTACACTGTTTGCCCACGATCGGGCTGCAGGGGGCATCGGTCCCCGACGGCTGCTGCCTGGCAGGGCACCAGGCACAAGTCCTCGGGGATCGGAGCACCTGCATGCTAATGGCATGCAAATGGGGCCATAATCAGATGCAAATGGCCTCCCCTGTGCCTTGCATGAATTATAGCCCCATTTGCATGTCTGCTGAATGTCGGGATTTTGCGCATGGTGCAATGGTACTTGCGCCACCCGCAGGTTGAATGCTCCACTCTGTCAACTGCGGTGGTGCAAGTTCCTGCGCCATGCACACGGTGGCGCTGTGGCTCGGGGTGATATTCAAAGGTTGCTCAATAGCACACAACTCCTTTGAATATCACCGGATACCCTCGCAACTATTTTGCCAGTGCAGGACTTGCGCCTATGAATGGCGCAGTTTGAATATCCAGGCCTTTATCTTGTTGTTCAACTGCTGAACAAATGCCACCTGGCTCATGATCCTGTCCTGGTTTGTGCTGGCAAGTGCTGATTTTATTCTACTCCTCCTGATTTCTACCATACTTAGTATTGCTCACCTAGCATTATGAATATCAGACGAGGTCCCGCTGTTCAATTAGCTAATCACCTGTGAGCTTCCTGCTATATTCCTTTAATCCTGTTAAGAACATCAATTTAATTTCAAAAAAACCTCAATTCATACAAGGAGAAAATCTCATAGTTTTCCTATCTCATATTCAGCCTCCAGTAAACCCATAAAGACTAATTTACTTTCAATTATGACATTTATCTTTCAGAAAATGTTCTAGAAAGCTACATTTATTTATTTAGTTTAGCTGACCAGGTAAGTGCACTAGACAAATTCTTGCCTATTTTCAGGCATGACCCAGGGGAGGGGATACAGATGAATGCCAATTGACCTTGAGACAGATTAAGCTGTTGGTAGCATTTTTAGTGAATGGGAAATTTGGCCAGGCCACCATGGAAATTCCCTACTCTGTCTGCAGGGGTGCTGTCACTTCCTGTGGACAGGATGGAGGGGCCAGTTTTCAGCTAGACACAGGAGGAGGGAAGTCCTGATGTGGCAGAGGACAAGTTGTTCTGCAAGGAGGAGGCCCAATTTCAAGGCCTACAAACTTGCAAATGGGAGAGGAAGGTCAGAAACCTATAATTTTGGAGGCTGCAGTTTCAGCAAGTGAGAAAGATTTAAGTGCATCAATGGAGGAGCCGGTATGTTTCTTTGAAGATAACATTGATTGGTCTCAGATCATGGAGGATGCTGAAGGAAAAACCCAGGTGCTGTCCACTTTGCCTGATAATGTTAAGACTGTGTCAGAGAAAGAGAAATTAGTTTTAGTGCTGCTAAGAAAAGAAGAGCAATTTAAATCACAACATGAAGCACTGCAAAAAAACCTGTCAAATTTGCCTGAAAGTTCTCAGACTGTTCTGCACGGTGACTCACAGGAGAATCAGTTGTGTGATAACGTGACAAAGAATGATCTCCCTGCAGGTTCTGTAACTTTTTCCCCTGAAATTGTGACCTCTTCGGCTGGCAGCAGTAAGCAGCAGAAAGCTGTGTGCCAAGATCCAGTAAAGCCTCCTCTCCCAGCAAGACGCAGACTGGGTCTTTTAAATATTTATGGAGCCCAGCGATCAAAGGCTGCTCCAATGAAGGAAGTCCCGATTTAAACTCCTGCTGTAAATCCTTCACTTACACCACATTCCCCATTGAGACATACAGAGACAACTGCTGAACTGATAGCTTTACAACAGAACTGGTCCCCTGCCCATGTGCTGGACAGTGCGGGTTGGTTGCAGAATGCTTCTGGTACTTGGGAACTGGATTCAGAGAACAAAACTGTTATTAAATACTTGACTGAAACTTTATTAGGAGACATTTTTGATGCTAAAAAGCTGGATAATGTGTACAAACCCTTCCTTCTGACTACTAGTCATTATTCACCTGAAATGGGCTAGCAGGACAAGTAACAAAAGTAACATGGCCATGGTTACAGAGCATGAATCTCAAGCACCAGTCAACAAGAGGAACTTCCTCCTAGAATGGGCCTGCAGAACATATTTTGAGGATCCAAATAAAAAAGCTTTGTTGGACCCCATGTTTAAACTGGCAGATTTATATCAGAATAAGGGGGAACAGCCCCGAGGAAAAATGCTGTGAGACTTATTTTTAAGGGTGGTTTGGAGGATCCTCCAGATAGGCTTTTTATTGCTAAACAGCTGTTAAAGGGTACAATGCATATTTTTTTTCTGAAATATTTGCTTTAATCCATTTAGGTCATGGAAACTATGATGTTAGTTTCAAGTCTATCTTGAGTTTAGATAGGTTCTGGTCTCAATTTTAGACTCTGAAAAATAGCCCTTTATGGATTCCCTACATTGTCATCCCTCTTACTAAACCGGCAGTTAAATACATCACTGTCATGTTTCGTAATGAGGGTGTCCATGTAGAGGACATCCTATTCTGGTTGAGGCAAAGATGCAAAATTCTAGATAAACCTGTTCTTATTTTAGATAGCGAACAAATATGGAATGGTGGCTGGAAAATAAAGGTGAAGTTATTTTCCACAAATAATGGGCCTTGCATCTGCCTAGTACATTTTATCTGGGAGGGACAGGGATTTTTATTCTACATGAGGCAACTAAATCATGTTTTAAATGTGGTTCATGTACTCATTTGACAATGCCTACGACACCCCAGATGTAACCATTGTTTAGATTACAGACACAATTCATCAGCATGTGTAAATCTTTCTAAGTGCAATTTATGTGAGAACACAGGACATTTAGCAGCTTATCCAGTAGGTAGGGAAATGGGCAGACTGGGTGGGCCAAGCGGTCCTTATCTGCTGTCAAATTCTGTGTTTCTGTGTTTCTGTGTATGGTTATGGGAAGTGCCCTTGGGCCTCGAATAATAGTGAAGATTGCCCCCCAGGATGGCTTTATAAACAGAGCACAACAGTTACAGGCCCAAAAGTTGCTGCTGCAGCAACTCAGGGACCAGTATTTGAACCCTAACCCCTGGTGTTGCTGTCATAACAGACATAAGTAAAAGGTCCCTCTGAGGAATTCTCATAAGCTTCTCCTAGCATTAGCAAAATCTCTGACAAACAGCAGACTAGAGTAGCTGATGTTGCAGTGAAGAAAACATGCCCCACCCCACCACCCAGCCAAGAGACAAAACAAAGGAAAGCAGCTACTAAAAGGAATAGGTCAGGCAAAACTCTTACATGTAAAAACAAGGAAGAGAAACCAGGCACAACCTCTGGCACAAAATCTTGGAAGAAAGGAAATAGATATGAGGCTCTTGCCCTAGATAAATCAGATGAAGATTCAGAGGAAGAGTTATCAGCTACTTCTTCTGCAAATACTGGCACTACAGTGGTTATTTCTGATGTGAATGATGGGGGGGTGGACACACACATATTGCAAAAAGGACAAGGAGATGGAGACATAGCAAAACTTCTTGATGTGGTTATCATTCTTTTTTTTATTACCCTTTAACATATGGACTCCCTTACTTTAACATCTATGAATGTAAATAGCATTAAAGGGACTGCTAAGATGACTGTAGTTTTAAACACTTTAGCTCAAGAGAACAATGATATTGTTTGCTTGTAGGACACCAGGCTTAAGACAAACATAGAGTTACAAGTGGCTACAAAACTTGGGATAAAAGGGCTTTCTTTCTGGTCAGTAGGCCAAGAAAGATGTGATGGGGGTAGGGATTTTAATTAATAATCCTGGTATCAAAGTAACTAAACTAGTAGAAATTGACCCAGGGAGAGCATTAATGCTAGACATCTCTTTATATTCTGAAAGATTCAGGATAATCAATACTTATGCACCACAAACAAAAGCTGTTGTCTATTTCAAAAAGTTCAGCCATACCTACATACCTCTAGATTATTAGTTTGGGCTGGTGATTTTAATTGTGGCCTTAAGATGACAGATAGAGGATGGCAAACTGACAAATATTTTTGTGATTCTACAGCCCTTGAAATTAATAGATTCCTATTGGGTAAAGTTTCAAAATGGTGGAAACACTTTTTTTAAAGGACATTTATCCACCAGAGTTGATTTTTTTTTCTGAAATCTTAGTGATTTTGAATGTTAATCTTTTGGGGAGAGAATTTTCAGATCATAAATCTTTAACGATAAAGGTTACTTGGAAAAATGTTCCTAGAACTAAAAAGAACTTGTGGAGGTTGAACAATTCAATTTTAACAGATGAACAAGTGCAGAAAGCCTGAAGACAGGAATGGTAAGATAAGGCATCTGTGTTTGCAATGTATGATAGTGCTGCCCTCTGGTGGGAAGATACAAACGCATCCTGGAAACAGTTTTCCAGACACTTACAAGAGAAAGTACAAACAATAGATATTTGACATACTTACATTTTAAAGCGAAACTGCAAGCACTAATTTCAAAATTGGAAACTTTGAAACAAAATCTAGATAACCAAATACTAGACATTAAAAACAAATGTGCTCATGGCAGTATGATAGAGCCAACATTTTGGAGCAGGAATTAAGATTTCGCACTAACATTAAAAAGGAGCATTAGATCCCTTTAAGACTCAAAAACAGAGTGGAACATAGGTTCCTAAATAAACTAAGGTTACATTCTGGACAATCTACTTCTTCTCCTAAATAAATATTGAATTGGGTCCATGCACATTTTTTAGAGACATTTGGTTCTGAACTTCACATATCTGATAATAAGAACTTATTTTAGAATTTACCTTCACTTGTGGAGAATAACAGTCATTTAATTGTCCCAATACAGGGAGAAGAGATAAGGAATGTTATAAAAAGTCTGAAGAGCAACTCGACCCCTGGGCCAGATGGAATAGGGATTGAATTTTATAAAATGTTTTGTGAAGGTTTGATACTGCTATGACAGTAATATATAATAGCATGCTACATGAAGGTTTTCTAGCTAGTTCCATGTGCCAGGCACTACTAATTCTGCATTTTAAAAGGGGATAGAGAAGAGTTGAAAGACTGGAGACCTCTTAGTCTTCTGAATGTAGATTTCAAATTAGTAATACACTTTTAATGAACAGACTAGTATCTGTTATGGATGAACTGAATAGTCTTGCCCAGGCATGTGCAATTCATAATAGAAAACAAACAGATAATTTAATTGCACTAAGAGAGATTTTTTTTTTAGAGCTGAAAAATATAAATTGAAAGGCTACATATTAGAAATTGACCAGGAGAAGGCTTTTGATAAGATATCACATCAATATATGTTTAATGTCCTAAGAGCTTATGGGATTCCTGAAAAATTTATTGGATGGGTGAAAGTTCTATATAAACAAGCCATGTTGACCCCCAATATAAACAGGTGGATTGGGAAAAGTTTATTGTTAAAAGAGGTGTAAGACAAGGGTGCCCCTTAAGCCTCTTGCTCTACATCTTTTGTATTGATGCTTTTCTTGGGAATATAGAACAAGATGTTAGAATACAAGAGATAGAATTAAGTCCTACTTTACCCAGGATAAAAACACTAGCCTGTGCCGATGATTTAGTTTTATGAACATTATCAGTCTTTTTCAGATATTTCTGGTTCTAAGGTAAGCCTCCATAAAAGTTTAGGGATAATATTGGGTGATACCCCAGTTCAGAAACAGATCATTTTCTGGGTTTAAAATTGAGAAAGGAACTATCTATATATTAGGGGTAGTAATTGGGGGCACAAATATGGCCAGACAGAACTGGGACACAAACATACAGATTGCACAATACTTGGTGAATAATTGGAAGGGCCAGGCAATAGGAAAGAAAAAGAGAATTATCCTGATAAAAACCTTGTTAATTCCGATTTTTTTGTATGTTAGCTATGCTTTTCCTCCTCATCTTCAGTCTAGATGGGTTACTGTATATGGCATTTTTTTTCAAGCTTTATGGGGGAGCAGGCTTAATCCTGTAAAAAGAGCAATAACCTATAGAAAGGTAGCAGAAGGAGGTCTGGGCATGATTCATTCTATTGCCTATTTTATAGTATATTGTGTCATACAATCTAGGATGGGCCTTTAAACCTGGATATAAGATTTGGAAAGAGCACGTGTTGTACACTATTGAACTTGGTGCCTTAGCATGGTCTCAAAAGAAAACTATTTCTTTACACAGAATTTCATATCTCCCAAAATATGGAATAGAATTGTTAAAAATAGTAATAAAATGGGCTATCACTAAAGATATGATTCTGGTAAAAAATAGAAAAGACCTATATTCCCATATCCTAAATGTGGAAGACAAGTACTGTCTATCCTTGGAGGACTGTCCTGATTCTTTTTTGCAATTTAATTTGACTATGCTCACTTCTACACGCATGCCAGATTTTGCATGGGATGCAGTATGGCTCAGCCTTCATGGCAAATTAGGGGTGCATAATAATAACAAACATAAACAGGTCCAGGATAGATACCACCTAAGGCAGTCTTGTGTTCAGCAATTGGAATTGCAAAAGCATGTGTTTCTAGAGTGTGAATATGCCTCACATTTTTGGGAATATCTAGCCAAAGAATGGCATAAACCACTATTTTCCCAGTTATCATATTTTGCACTGATTTGTGGACAGGTGGCAGGGGGCATGGGGAAGTATCATCCTGAAACATTGTGTGTAATATTGTCAATTATAAGGTATGTTGGCCCCAAATATAAACAGGTGGATTGGGAAAAGCATTAGTGCTAAAAGGGGTGTAAGACAAGGGCAACTCAGCAGAAAATGGTATCCTATGCAGAAAAAGGAAGAAATATTGGTATCTCTCTGCAGAAACTGAAGGCTTTGGACACAAAGATATATGCTGAGGAAAATCGTAAGCTATTATGGATTAATTGCGAACATTGGGCTAATCCACCTTGAAGGTTTGGATGCTATGACTGTTGAATTTTGGCCTCTGTATGTGTACCTTTTAATGTTTAAATCATGATAATGCCTTTCATGTATCTACATGTACTAATATTGTAAATATGTAAATAGCTGTATGTTTTCTTTGTGTGTATGTCTTTTCAATAAAAATTCCCCTACTCTTTTCAAGAAGTGCCATGGGAGATTTAACATCCACATGAACTACCACCAGAACAGGCAGATGGGACCTCGGTTTAACATCTCATTCAAAAGATGGTAATCTCATAAACCAAGGAGAAATACTCCAGAATCTACATGCTTTAAATCAAATATCTTAGAACATGTAAGCAAATATAAATGATAAAAAGTTTATAAAACTTGCTAATAATAGAAAAGAGGCACATGGTGATCATTCAATAAATCCTTATTTATGAACAAAAACATTTTAAAAACATGTTAGTCCATACTTTCAATGTTTGGCATGAAATATTAGTAAGCAGTTTCTGCTGAGGAAAATTATGGCTTCCTTGCACTCTGGAGTCCAATCCTTTTTAAATCAAATGTTTAAGGCTCCATTAACTCAGAAGTCCATAGTTTGATGCAGTATATGGAACTAGGAGTTTTAATTAATCAAACTTTGTGGAAGAGGATCATGCTCTCGACAAGTAATTGTGCCCATTCATGTGTGGCAAAAAAGTAAAAGCACCAAGTTATAATCTAGACAGGTATTTTCACTTCAGACACCCGAAAAAGGTCTTTGTGTTTGGGTTCAGGAGTCTCAGGCTTCTGGGACTCTGTTTGGGCTAAGTTTGTGGAAGCTTGTAGCAGCTTATAATTGGGTGTGGCTGGCTCCTTAGCTGCTGTAAGTATTTAAGGGGAGTTTTCAGTTAATTTCACTGTCTTTGTGCTTGGGTTCAGGGGTTTCAGGCTTCTGGGACTCTGGGCTAAATTTGTGGAAGCTTGCAGCAGCTTGTAAGTGGGTGTAGCTGGCTCTTAAGTTGCTGTAAGCATTTAAGGGGAGTTTTCAGTTAATTTCACTGTCTTTGTGTTTAGGAGTTTCTGGATTCTGAGACTCAGTTTGTTTGGGCTGAATTTATGGAAACTTCTAGCAGCTTGTATTTTAGCCACTGCCTGGGAATTCCTTGGCTGATTGTTTACCCACCCACCTGCCCCACAGCTTGACCTTGATTTACAGAGCAGGTCCCACAGTGCTTTGCAACATCCTGCAATCTATATTTTTTAGTTTGAGTATACAGTGAGCTGGTGTTAAGTAAAACAGGTCTCTATAAGGGATATTGAACTGGGGCAGTTTAACTCTACCAGGCAGAAGTTTGGAAATTAACAAAACCACAAGGCATTGTGAGACTGGTAAAAAGGGACTGTGGCTCTATTTCAGACTGGTTAAGTAACTGTAGCTCTGATTTGAACAAGCTGTGCTGCACCATGGAGGGGGAGACTTGTACAGTACAAGTCACATTAAACTGTTCCCCAATGAGTTGCTTTAACATTTCTTACTGAGTTGCATAAGTGTTGTTGGATCCAGCACAAAGCCTTGTACAAACTGTTTCTTAAGTGTTAAAATGCAACCTTGCATTGTACTATGACTGGACTGCAGATGCATTTCAACTGAGTTGCTAAAACATTTGACAAACATTGCTCTTCCACTGGTTAAGCACTGAAAAATAATGCAATATGAGTTGCCAATGCATTGCCAACTGCAAAAAAAAATGCTAAACCCGCTCATTGATGGAACAATTTAATATGACTTGTACTGTAACTTCTCTTGAGCTTTATAAGAAGTACCATGGGATTATTTGTTTGGTGCTGTTTAACTTTAGATTCAGCTTTAGGTTTAGGCTTGGAAAGAGAAAAGGCTCCCAAGAATTAACTGTGTGATGGTGGGATGGGGTTGTAGTGGAAGTTTTAGTTAGGGGTAACATTGTGCCATACTTGGGAACATGAAACCTTGGGGACACAACAATGGGAGGAGGGAATGGATCGGGAAAGGATTGTAGAAGTTGATGGAGAGGGCAGAGTGGGGGGCACACCAGGGGAGGTCAGAGGCAGTATAAGGGGTGGGGATCGGTGGAGGGAGGGTGGGGATATGAAGGGGGAGGATAGCGGGGTGTAACAACTGTGGAGTGGTCATATTCATGAGCACCCTGTGGAGGCTGGGAGAATGCCCGATTTGCCAAAGGCTAAGGAGACTGGAGGAGGAGTTATCATGACTAAAGAGAGAAATGTCTTGGCTAAGGGAGGATATGTCTTAGCCAGGAAGAAGAATGAAAAGAAGAAGAACAGAAGACACCTTGGTAGTGCACAAGAGTCAGGATGAAGGAAGGGGCAGAGGTGGAGAGTGCAGACCACATGGGGTCCAGGGGGTGGTACTAGTACAGGAGACCGGGGCACAACAGATTCCAGCAGGAATGATCTTGGATACACAACAGGCTCAAATAGGTATTGGCCATTGAGTGAGATGACAGGTGAGGGAGAAGCGGAGGAGGAGCATCTAGCATTATTGGAGGGAAAAAGGACAGAGGGATGGGGGAGTATGGAGGAGAAAATGGGGGGGTGTCAGGAAAAAATGGACAGAGGAGAAAGTACTGATGAGGGAGAAAGAATAGGGGCAGACAGAGGGAACAAAGTGCAGGAGGTAGGAGCAAGGAGTGGGAGCGGTGGGAGGCAATGAAAGAAGCAGAAGGATAATGTGGTGGAATCTTAGTGTTAGGGGACTCAGGTCCAAGAGCTGCTGGACATGGAAGGGTTGATGATCATGACAGGGATGGAATGGAAGGAGGGTGCAACCAGAGAGAGAGAGAGAGAGAGAGAGGCATGGAGCAGGAGGGGTTATAGTGATAGGCGATTCTATCCTGAAGGGGATCAGGTTGGGAAAAGGGGAAATGACACAGTCAGATATGGGTGGAACCTGTACCAGGCTTGACAGTGGACAGGGCAGGGCAGACTCTGATTAAGTGTGTTGGGGGGAAGGCAGAAGCTACAAGAGGTGGTACATGTAGGCACAAGTGACCTGGGGGGCTGCATGGTGGAGGAGGTAAAGGTGATATTTGAGAAACTGGGGAAGTTATGCTCAGAAATGGGGAGCTCTGTGGCCTTCTCAGAGGTGCTACCCATTCCAAGGGCTAGCAGTGCAAGTAAGGATAGTGCAGTTCAGCTCCTGGCTGAGGGAGTGGTGTAACTTACAAGGGTATGAGCTGGTAGGAGGATGGCAGGAGACATGGAATAACAGATACTGTACACAAAGAACAGTTTACACCTGAGTGGAGCAGGTAAGGGGGTGTTAATGAGTAAGTTAGAGGAATATATAGTCTCAAGGGGGTATTTAAATTAGATGGGGAGCCAAATGAGCTGTCTCCCAAAGAATAGAGTGAATGCAAGGGGAGGGGGGAACAGAAGAGAGGCGGGCAGTCCAAGGGGCCATGGGGGGAATGGATGGGAATGGGCGGAGGGCAGTCTCCCTAAATGCAAGGAGCCTGGGTAATAAAATAGCTGAGCTGCAGGCACTCTTGGCTGAGGGGAGGGTGGACATTGCAGCTATCAGTGAAACTTGGGCCACCCAACACCAGGATTAGGATCTGCCAATCCCAGGGTATAGAATTTACAGGAAGGACTGAGGGGTCGGGAGGAGGGGAGGAAGGGAGGGGTGGCACTCTATGTGAGGGATGGAATCAGATGCACAAGAGACAAGGGGGGGAGGAAGGTAGAGTTAAGGCACTGTGGATGCAGCTCCTTGATGACAAGGGTAGAAAGCTGAGGCTGGGGGTGGTGTACAGACCTCCTGCCCAGTCTGAGGAGCTGGACATGGAGTTAGCAGAGCAAATTGGAAGGTACGTAGAAAGGGGAATGTGGTGATTATGGGGGATTTCAATCTTCTGGGGGTGGATTGGAGCACCTCTGCCACCTTCAGTGCCAGGGAGCAGGTACTCCTGGATGCATTCCATGATGGTCTCCTGACACAGCTTGTCAGTGGACCAACTGAGTTAGGTAACATGTTGGAACTGGTACTGTCGAATGGGGAGGCTGTGAGGGAAATAAGGGTAGAGGACCCATTAGCTGGAAGCAACCACCAATCAGTATGGTTCGCACTCAGTTTGAGTAAGGAGATTGGGGGCTCAGTAACAAGGGTGGTGGACTTCAGGAGGGTGGACATCAGGAAGATGCAAGAAACACTGCAGGGGAGGATTAGCAAGGATTAGGCCACAGATGAATGCACAGCAAAAGTAGGATATTATTAAAATTGGGGTAGCAGAGGCTACAGAAGCTTGTACCAGGACCCTAAGCAAGAAGAGCAGAGCCAAGATGCCAAGCTGGCTGAACAGCAAAGAGATGGAGGGGGTGAGGGCAAAGAGGTCTGCATTCCAGAGATTCAGGAGGATGGGGAGGGGAGAGGACAGGGAGACATATGAGAGTTGGTCCAAGGAGGTTACCAAGGGGGTGAGGGAAGTCAAAGCCTCCGGAGAGATAAGGTTAGCTCAGGGCATTAAGGGAGTGAAAAAATACATTTTTAGGTATGTGAGGGAAAACATTAAGTGCAGAAGCAACATAGTGAGGATAGCAAGGGGTGGAGAGTGGGTGGAAAAGTGAGCAGAACAAGCAGAAGCAATGAATGAATACTTTCATTCTCTGTTCACACAGGAGAACAGTGGTCCACTACCTCCTTGGACAGGGAAGGTGGGGTGAGGGGGAGGGGATGATGGATGGATGGATTGAGGAGAATAGAGTGTTAGAGGGGTTGAGAGCACTAAAGGTGGACGAGGCACGAGGTCCTGATGGTATTCACCCCAGGGTGCTGAGGGAGATGGTGGAGATGTTTGCTGGTGGATCTGTTCAGCACCTCCCTGGACATGGATTATGTGCTCCAGGACTGGAGGGTGGCCCATATGGTGCCTATTCACAAGAGTGACCCACAAGATGAATCAGCAAACTACTGACATGTCAGTCTCATGTCCATAGTGGGTAAACTTATGGAGGTGATACTGAAAAACAGACTAGTGGCATTTCTGGAGGGAAATGAACTCCAGGATGGATGGCAGCATGGGTTCATCTTGAGGAGGTCTTGTCAGACCAATCTAATACAATATTATGACTGGGTTACAAGAGAGCTGGATAAAAGTCATGCTGTGGACGTCCCATACATGGACTTCAGCAAGACCATCGATTCAGTGACTCACGGGTGGCTAAGGGGGGGAACTGACTTCTGTAGGGGTGGGGAAGAAACTGGCAAGCTAGAAAAGGACCTGGCTGAGGATGAGGCAGCAATGGGTGGTGGTGGTGGGGGGACTCTTAGCACCTAGGCCAGTGATGAGTGGAGTAGCTAAGGGCTCTGTGCTGGGTCCAGTGCTTTTTGGGCTATTCATTTCAGATATCTCACATGGAGTTGGGAGCAGACTTAGTCTGTTTGCACATAATACTAAAATAGGGGGGTAGCTGATGAAGTGGATGGGTGGAAACAACTGCAAGGGGACCTAACCAAACTGTAAGAGTGGTCAGAGAGGTGGCAGCTCTGCTTCAATGCAAAGAAATGCAAGGTTATGCACTTTGGGGCAAAGAACCCAAATAGGGACAATTGGTTGAGGGGGTAAGGCTGGGAGACACTGAGGAAGAGAAGGACCTTGGGGTGTTGATAACGGGGAGCATGAACAACTCTGCTCAATGCAGAAAAGCCACTGCTAAGTCTAACAAGATGCTGGGGTGTGGTCACGTGATGCGCCAAGAGGAGTAGTCGCTGATTTTCGGGTCTCCCCTCTCCGAAAGTAAACCTGCAATTGAACAAAAATCTTTAAGTTTTAACCATCCAGCGCCCTTCCGAAAGGACCGAGACTGCAGCCACCTGTTTATTTCGGTTCTTAGCTCCCGACGAACGATGGAGGGCTCGGATCAAGAATTGGAAGCTAAACGGCCTCGCCGGAGCTCATCACCGACAACGACTCAGGAAGACTTATCGCCGCCAAAATCTATAGCGATCTCAACCATCAAAGAGGCGTTGTTTAAATTGGTAGATGAGGTGGCAGAATTCAAACCAGCGCTGACACAACTTCGCTCAAGGGTAACGGATGCCGAAGCCAGGATTTCTTCCTGAAAGAAAACAGGAGAAAACAGGCCTTGCCATAGTCGATAGCAAAAGGGCTATAGCAAAATTTGAAGACCGCCTGGATGATCTTGAGGGGAGAAGAAGAACAATTTGGTTTTACTGGGGCTCCTTGAAGGCTAAGAAGGCCCCAATACTGTCCTCTCTTACAGGTTCTTAAAGAAATCAGTGGGTCCCTCGCCCAACGAGCCTGAATATGTGATAGAGAGGGGCCATCGAGCCCTCAGAGCTAAACCTCCTCCATCGCAACCTCCTAGGCCCGTGATCTTCAAATTGCTAAATTATCTTGACCGGGAGTTCATTTTGAAAGAGGCATGGAAGCTTTCTGTCATTCAGTGGGAAGGCAAGAGGCTCCGGCTTGTCCCTGATTTGACATGGAAGGTGCGGCAGGCCCGAGCAAGTTTTCGACCCATTACTTCCAAACTGTGGGCTGCAGGCATTCGCCATCGTATGCTTTACCCAGCAAAATTAGAGATCTCCCTGAAAGAAGGGACTAAGCGTTTTGATTCTGCGGAAGAGACACTACAAGTTCTTTTGATTTCTCTGCCAGATCTGTTCAAGAAAGGATGAGGACTCATGATTTCATTGTCTACTCGAGATTTGGGAATTTCAATGGACATACTTGTGTAGTCAATTATGCTAGAGTGCCACTGTTTCAGTGTTTGGGGTTCAGAATGTGCATTCTCCCCCAGGAACTGGTCTTTTTCTTCTTGTTTGGACCTTTTGAATTAATAATTAGCAGCTTGGGGGATGCAGGGAAATGATTTTCAATTTATTACATCTTTTCCACAGTCTTTAAAGTTCTTAGCTATGTTATGCGCTAAAAAGAGCCACAAGAGGGAGCTCTTAGTCTGCTTAATTTCATTATCTCCTTTGTTTGCTGCTCCCAAAGCCTTTAACTGTGTTTAGTTTTATGAGCTAAGCGCTCTTAGACAGGCAAAGGTTCCATAGTGAAGGATTACTAGGATAATACGGCCTTCATGGCATTTATGGTTTAGTGTATGTTTTAGGTTAGGTGCAGGAAGACAATTAGTCTGCTTAGAGACTTAATGGGCTGTGAGAACCATGTGGTAGTTACAAGGTATAGTTGCCCTCTTAGTTAGCCTCTGTTTGATAACTCGGGAGTGCTAACAAAGAATTCTCCTTTGGGGACTAACCGTAATTTGATGTTACTTTCCACATGGTTTGGCCCTCGATGTTATTAGGGATATAGAGGTTGTATTTATGTATGATTATACTTAAAGTTGGCTACTGATTTGCTTTCCAGTTCCCTTTATTTAGTGGTTTTGTCACCTTGTGGGGCAATGTATAACTACGGAGTTAGTTCTACATTCGTTATCTGATATTCAAGCACTACATTAACAGTTAGAGTTCTTCCTTCTAGCTAAAGATTGTTAGTTATGGTCTTAGTTTCAAATATGTTTAGGGTTTCCCCTAGTGGGGATGAAAAGGTTTGCAGGTTAATATCTACGGTTTAGTGGCATATTGCTTTCGGAGGTGCCCACCTCTATGCGTACCATGGACCATAGCACTAGGAGTTGGCTTGGGCCAGGGGACAGCCTTTAAGGCGGTCCCAAGGGGGGTTTGGGGGATTGGGATGCTGGGTTATTAATTTTTGTTGTCTAATGTTGGGAGAGAGGGCAGCTATCTATACCTTTCTGATGAACAAGTTGAGGTTTCTGTCTGGCTAGTAAATTGAATATTATTTCTTGGAACATAAAAGGGGGAAGAGATAATCGGAAAAAACATATTATATTACACCATTTGGCTCAATTCGACCCATCCATAGTATTTCTCCAAGAAACCCATGTACTCCCTGACTGACTCCACTGCTTCAGGAAAAAATGGGTGAGCCAGGTTTTTGGCACCGGTTTCCTCAAGTAGTCGAGGGTAGCCATCTTGGTAGCGTAGGGGTTCCTTTACTTCATCTGAGATAATCTCCAACCCGAAAGGTAGATACATTATAGTTTTGGGTAAATTAGAGGGCTAGTTTAGTTTTGGGATCAATATGGCCCTAACTTAGATTCTCCTCATTTTTTATGCAATTGGCTATAACTTTAGCCCCTTTAAAGATGTTCCCTGCCATTCTAGGGGAGATTGGAATTTAGTCCAGTCAAATAGCTTGGATCGCTTCTTGGCATAGAGCGTTATACTCCTCCCGGCTCAGCGTAGCCTTGTCAGAGTTTATATCATCATCCGGCTTAATAGATCCTTGGAGGTTGTATAACCCTACCACTAGAGATTTTACATTTTTTTCCTGTCCATAAGTCTTACTCTAGAATCGATTATTTTGGTTAGCCAGCATTGCCTGTCTTTAGTTGAGAGTTTCAATTTTAACTCAGTACTCTCAGACCATTCCCTATTAAACTTGATGCTCCTCCTTGTCCACCCACCCAGATCTTATTCATGGTCTTTAAATAATAGCTATTAAAGGACTCCCAGATACTAGTTCGATTCCAAGAGTTTATGACTAATTCAATTATGGACAACTGGGGTCCCTGAATGCAGTAGACCAAGTTTGGGCTGCCTTAAAAGTCACCTGAGGGAGAACTGCTTAGAATTGCAACAGTGCATAAGCGAAAAATAAACAGCTATTAACTAACTGTAAAGAAAATCTCTACCTTAGAAGCGATTAAAGAGACTTCTAGGTCGAAGGAACAGGAACAAGAACTGACTAGTTTAAGGGTATGGTATGTGAATACTCTAAATGAAAGGTGGAAAATTCAGCTTCTAAATTAAAGCAGCATATAGGACAGGGTAGCAAAGCTGGAAACCTTTTGGCATGGCAGTTAAAGCAAAGAGCGGTGGCTAAACGGGTGGCGGCCCTGAAACACCCGGACACAGACAAATTGATTACTGATTCTGAGGGTATTTTGGATATTTTTTTCAACTATTACAAAAATTTATATTCGAGTCAACCACTTTCTTTACAGAGTGAACCTAAAATGCGAGAATTCTTAACTAAAATCCCCTTCCCTCAGATGCCCGAGGAATTTAAGCAGTTGCTGATAGCCCCTATCTCGAATGAGGAAATAGCAAATGCTATTGACTCATTAAAAGTGGATAAAGCACCCGGCCCAGATGGATTCACACCCCTTTTCTTTAAGACGTTTAAGGAGAAGTTGATACCACTTTTGTATCAACTTTATGCCTTCTGGCATAACCATGGGGTAAGTGATAAATCCCTTTTCGAAGCTAGGATAATTTTGCTACCTAAACCTGATAAACCTCCAGATTTGGTGGGCAACTACAGACCAATTTCCTTATTAAATATAGATGTAAAGATTTATGCTAAAATCCTAGCTAATAGGCTAAAATCATCGTGGATCGGGTTGCTGAGTCCTGAACAGGCTGGTTTTGTGGCAGGCCGTTCTTCAGCAGACCACTTCAGGAAATTGTTTTATTTAATTTCTGCGTCTGCGAACAACCGGATATGGAGGCTTCCTTAGTATCGTTAGATGCAGAAAAGGCATTTGATAGGTAGAATGGGGTTTTATGTTCAACACTGGCTAAATTTGGTATTCGGAAGAATTTATTCATTATATTCGGATTTTGTATATGTGTCCCATCCAAGAGTCCAATGTAATAACTTAATTTGACGGCCTTTCCTCTTCTACGGGCACACTGGCTCGGGTTCCCTGTCACTCATATTTATTCAATTTTACTTGAGAACCCTTGATAAGAGCTATTAAAATGAATCACTTAATACAAGGGATCCGTATAGGTGACATGGAGTTCAAGGTATCAGCATTTGCTGACGACCTGTTGCTGCATGTTAAGAATACCACTACTTGCTTCCCCACTTACTTAATTTAATCTCATGTTTTAGTGAATTCTCCGGATACAAACTAAATAGGAACAAAACAATGGTCTATTCACTATCCCCTTACCTTCAGAAAAGTTGGTGTTTTTCTTTAGGTTTACAATGGCAGACAAAATCTTTAACTTATCTAGGTATTCAGGTCTCGAGAGATCTTGAGAGAATGGCTAACCTAAACCTAAAGCCTTTATTTAAGTCTATCAGGAAGACTTGGAGAGGTGGTCAAGCTTCCTTTGACCTTTTCAGGTAGGGTTAATACAATCAAAATGATGGTTTTACCCAAGATTTTCTATCTCTCTTCAATTTAACGTCTACCTCCCCAGGTCTTTCTTTTAGCTTCGCTTTTATAAATATTGCTCAGATTTTTGTGGAAGGGCAAACCCCCCCCGCAGGGCTTATGCTAAATTAATCTTCCACCGAAAAATAGGGGGCCTCCAGATCCCGGACTTCTACACTTACTATCTAGCCATTCATGCAGCCAGATCAGTTCTATGGCTCCGAGAAGTAGATGCCTTCTCTTATGGACTTGCCATAGATCATGTGATTTCCCAACGAGCTAATCTTGATTTGGAATCTCTCTTATACTTACCATGGTCTAAGATCCCTACTCAAATTAGAAATACCCCTCTGGGTTGGGATATAAGGGCATTACACCAACTATATTTAAGATTGCACATTCCTTATTTAAACGACTTATCTCAACCCTTTGAAATCCCAATCTCTTAGTGGGTAACAAAGCCTATCAAAAGGTTTGTGTTCGACTCCCTTAAACCATGTGTTTGGACTTTCTTTGGATAACACAATCTCTTCTTTCCCGCTTTGATTGAAAAGTTTGGGGTGGAACCTCAGGACTTTTTACGACTTTTTCAGATACGAAGAAGCATTCTTTCTTTTTTACGAAAAGGTAAAGTCTCTGAAGAAGCTGGAAAACTATTGAGGAAACTGTGTGAGATTGCATTATCTGGAAAATCAGTTTCTAAAATATACAAGTATATTTTATCAAGATTAGAACTTAAAAATCTCCGTTCCCCTACTGGGAGACTAACCTGTCTATGGGGTGGTCAGAAGAGATTTGGGAGAGGGTCTGGTAAACATTTATTCATGTATTAAGCAGGACAGATTGAGAGATATTCAGTTTAACCTATTGCACAATCTGTATTTCTACCTGCAAACTGTCCGGCTGAATAAATTGTCTTCTCCGGCCTGTAGTGAATGTGGAGACCCTATAGCTACCACTTTCCATAAAAATTTGGTCCTGCCCTAAAATTGCAAAGTTTGGCAATCAGTTAAAGGTTGGTTGGACCTGCACTGTGATTTATCAGCTTTTTTATATGGATGTTTGTGTTTTTGGGATGTACGACCAAATCACATTGAGAATTCAAAAATGCCAAATGGCTCTGGTAGCTTCGGTTACCAAACTATTGATTCTTCGTCATTGGCAAGATATTTGGATCCCATCTTTTAAAGAATGGTGGGACAAATTTTTGAATGCATTAAATGCAGAGAGGTCAGTGTTAAATTTTCTTAAGGCTTCGTGTAAATTTCAAAAGTGCTGGGGTAGTTTTTTCCAATCTCTGAAAGACAGATATGGTTATTAGACAGGAGATTCTTCTTCTGCCTTTTTCCTCTTAATTTCAGTATTATTACCCATATCTTTTATACATCTTTTCACCCCTTTATCTTTCTTGTCTTTTACCTTCTCATCTGTAAACCTTGAGTATTATACTTGTGTCCCCTTCTCTTTCAATTTTACTCAGAGACAGGTAGAATATTGAATTCTCTTCTCCCATATATCCCAAGTTGCTAGCTAATGTTTTAATCCTATTTGAGACCTTGTACTTTTAGTTTTGCTGTATTAAATACCTTGGATAGCTGCCGGGGGGGTTGCGGGTAAGGATTTTTGGGAGTATTTATTTTGGATTTATTCTACTGTTATGTTTTTGTCTATGTTGTATGCACTCATTTTAATAAAATAAAGTTATTTGCAAAAAAAAAAAGATGCTGGGGTGTATTACAAGGGGATTCTCATCCAGGCAAAGGGAAGTGATCCTGCCCCTCTACAGGTCATTGGTCAGGCCACACTTAGAGTACTGTGTGCAGTACTGGCATCCTTATCTGAAGAAGGAAATTAAACTGCTGGAGGGGTTTCAGCAAAAGGTGACAAAAATATCATGGGGGATGGAGAGCAAAGCCTATGAGGACAGGCTATGTGAGCTGAATATATACACCCTGGAAGACAGGAGGGATATGATTGAAACATTCAAGTATTTGAAGGGGATAAACAAAGCCGGTGCTAATGGGTTGTTTAAGCTGAGAAAAAGTATGTGTACAAGGGAATATGGGCTAAGATTAGAGGGTGGAAGATTTAGGAGAGAGATGAGGAGACATTACTTCATGGAGAGGCTGGTATCAAAGTGGAATGCCCTACCAGAAGGAGTGATATCATGTAACATGGTGGAAAGTCTTAAGATGGCATGGGACAGGGAACAAGGGAGGTTCTGGATGAATAGTGCTGAGAACTGGGGGAATATTGATGAGAATGTCCTGAAGATGGGGAGGGGGTTTGGGGCAGCTGCAATCTAGGGGTGGTAGCTGCACACTCGAGCAGACTTTGACAGACCATGAGGTCTGTTTCTGCTGGCAGTTTTGTATGTTCGTATAACAATCGGCTCCATCAGAATCAGAATACTTTATCTGACAAATGTGTATTTCAAAAGCATCACACATAAAATATGAATACATCATATATAACACTACAAGTTAAAAAAAATCAAATTTTTAAATACTTATATACTGCAATACAAAATTTAGCAATACAATATAATAAAGTTACATCATTTGTATTAAGAAGGAAGTTAAGCTTTTCAGTATTTGAAAATTCATACACATTTCATACATATCTACCAAGCTATAATTCCCTCAATTCATTCAATGATTTACATTCAGAGGATGTGAATTGTATTCCAAGTCCCAGGACAACCACTCCTACAACTTAACTCAGATCTGAACATCTGCCATTTTGTAAAACCCATCAACAAACCAAAGTTAACATCAAATCTTAAGTTTGATATGGCTTTCTAATGCATTTTATTCTCACAGACCTTTAGATACAATTATTTAGTGTGTACACTCTTTAAACCTTTATAGGTTATAACATTTCTAGTTAAAGATAAACTTTCTAAGTCTTTCTGTTTTGCTATATCGCTAATTCTTTCAATAACTTTCTCATTCAGTAACTCTAAACTTTTACAATAACCAATATTCATAATTGTTTGAAATCCTATCCTTCTAATTACTGTATCTAATTCCTTCATCTATGTCCGTGATTTAATGCAGATTTTACTGTTCACCCCTGGTTCAAGGCAATCATACCAGCATTGGCTGAAGAAAAAATTACTAGCACTTAACTTATAAATTCTTTTAAAATATCTAAATTATCTAATCAATGATTTAGTGGACAATAGAAGTTCCCCTGTCTCTGCCCTCAAAAATCCTGCTGGGATAAATTATGGTAGATTTAGGGAAAGTCTAAAATAAAGATTTGTTATTGGTTCTAGTGAATCTATATTCCCTTTATTTTTCCATATTTCAGCACCATACAATAAAGTAGAATCCACTTTCATTGTATATATTTTTAATAATGCTGTAAAAGAGTTATTGATATATTGTTTAGAAAATGTATTTATTGCTAGGCCCAATTGTCTTCTTCTTTTTTTTTTTTTACTTTCCTCTAAATGTAAATTCCAAATCCTTTTCCTGTGCAAAATTGTACCCAAATAAGTATATTGGTCCACTTCCTCAACCTGATTCCCCAATATCTTCCACTTATAATTTAATGTTGGAGGCTTATTAATAACCATGATCTTTGTTTTTTGTATATTAATGGTTGACTGTAGTTTATCAAGTGAACATACTACAGAATCAATAGCCCACTGCAGACCAGTATAGTTATATTAGACTGTATGATAATATAATCCACATACAGGATGACATTTAGTTTGGTTGTACCTAATTTGGGGGAATCTATATCAATTTTATCAAGTTCCAGAATTAACTCATTAATTTAAATATTAAATAATAGTGGATATATTACATATCCTTGTTTAACACAACAATTTGTTGTTATAGGTTCTGTTAACCTACCATCCTTAGAATACCAGACATGAACAGATGTATTTGTATACATATCCTGAAAAAGGCAAAGCAATTTCCCATCAATACCCTTAGCAGCAAGCAATTTCCCCAAAATTCTCCTATTTACCCTATCAAAAGCTGAATGCAGGTCAAAAAAGGGTAAACAAAAGTGGCATCTTGTTGAGTTGTGCTTTTCTAATCTGACAATCTAAGAGGTAAATGCCTTCTAAAGTTGAATGGTTAGATTTAAAACCAAACTGTTTATCAGAAATAATTTGTTTTTCTGAAACCCAGGTTCAAGTTCCTGTAGTAAGAGACGGATAAATATTTTAGTTGATATATTCTGCAGAGCAATTGGTCTATAATTCTGAGGTAACGCCTTATTACCTTTTTTTAAAAATAGGAACCACTTCTGTAATTTTCCAAGAGCTAGGAATCTCTTCTGTATTAATTATATGAAGAAATAACTTATGCAGGATGTCACACCACCAACCAATTTTATGTTGGTATGTTTCTGATAGGATTTCATCTATTCCAGGAGCCTTATTTTTTCTTTGGACTAAAATTGCCTGCTATATTTGATTTTTTTTGTAAACTGATATGTTTTATCTCTTGCTACTAATGTCTCATTGTGACTAAAACTGATCTCCAATAATTCTGTTTTATCTGTATATAACTTTTTAAAATGAGAAACCCATTCTTCTGCAAAGATAGCTCCTTTGATATTTAGTTTAAACTTATTATTGGCTATCAGTATTATTTTCCAAAATCTCTGATTATTTTTACCCTTAATCGCGCCCTGCAGTTTAGACCATAATATACGATCATATGCCATTTTTTCTTTCTTATTAACAATCTTTAATCCTTTCTTACAAAAATCAGAGCTTTAGTAAGATTCAGATCTACACATTGCCCTGATAACTGAGCAATCTTATTCAGAAGTTTTTTGCATGTCTGACATTGGGCATCAAACCATGGCACTGCCCCCTAAAAGTTTTTACATGTTTTCCTATTATTGTTACTACCTTGTAGTTCTTTAACATATTGCATACAATCTTCATAATAGCTTAAACCACCTTCCTTTCCAGCATTCATGGACTGTAGTCTTCTATACAGCACCTCAGTTTTAAATAATAAAACTCCCATCCTTTTGCTAGTAAAGGGTCCCATTTGAATACATAGATACATAGACGGTGTCGGCAGTTAAGGGCCTATGGCCCACCCAGTCTGCCCATTTGAGCTTGTAAGTTCAGTTTATGTTTTCCTAGAAGTCTGTTTCCCCTTACCCCTGACCTCCAGAATTCCTTTATGTCTATCCCATGCATTCTTAAATCCTATGATTGTTTCAGCCCCCACCACTTCCTCTGGCAGGGTGTTCCACTTGTCCACCACCCATTCTGTGAAGGAATTTTTCCTCATGTTTCCTCTGAATTGTCCTCCCTCCAATTTCATCCCATGCCGTCTAGTCCTGGAACATCTTTTTTGCTTAAAAATAGTGTATTCCTGCACCCTGTTCCTCCCTGTAAGATACTTGTATGTCTCTATCATATCCCCTGTCTCCCTCCTCTCCTCCAGGGAGTACATATTCAGTTTCTTCAACCCATCCTCATAGGACTTGTGATGCAATCCATGTACCATCTTTGTTGCCCTCCTCTGAACCTTCTCTACCCTGTCTATGTCCTTACATAGGTAAGGTCTCCAGAACAGTACACTGTACTCCAGGTGGGGCCTCACTAGTGTCATGTATAGTGGAATTATGACCTCCCTTTTCCTGCTGGTGATGCCCCTGCCTATACATCCCAGCATCCTATTTGCTTTACCGCTGCCTTGTCACACTGTTTCCTACCTTAAGGTCATCAGAGATGATAACCCCAAGATCCCTTTCCTGCTTGGTGCATGCTATATCCTCACCCCCCCAACTGATATATTATGCCAGGGTTTTTGTGCCCCATATGCATTATCTTGCACTTCTTTGCATTGAATTTCAACTGCCAAACCCCTGACCATTCTTCAAGTTTCTGCAGGTCCCTTCTCATTCTGCCTACACCCTCTGGTGTATCTACTCTGTTACAGAGCTTTGTGTCATCAGCAAACAGTGAAATTCCTCCTTCTAGGTCCTGCACAATGTCACTGATGAAGATGTTGAATAGGACCGGTCCCAGCACTGATCCCTGTGGTACTCCACTGGTCACTCTTCCCTCTGTGAAGTGACAGCCATTTACCACCACCCTCTGTGTCCTGCCACCCAGCCAGTTACCTACCCACCACACTACTGTCCTGCCCACACCCATATTCCCTAGTTTGTGTAATAGTCTTCTATGTGGCACAGTGTCAAAGGCCTTGCTGAAGTCCAGATAGGCCATGTCCACTGCCCTCCCTGATCCACCTCCCTAGTCACCCAGTCAAAAATTCAATGAGGTTGGTCTGACATGACCTCCCCTGGTGAAACTATGCTGTTTTGGGTCCTGTGGTCCATTGACAACCAGATGTTCCACCAATCTCTCCTTCAGTAGTGCTTCCATGATCTTCCCACTACCGAGGTGAGGCTGACTGGTCTGTAGTTCCCGCTCCTCTTTGTTCCCACTTTTGTATAAGGGGATTATATCTGCTGTCCTCCAGTCTTTGGGTACCTTCCCTGTTTCCAGTGATTGGTTAAACAGGATAGCCAGAGGTTCAGCCACCACCTCTCTTAGTTCTTTAAGGACCCTGGGGTGCACCCCATCTGGCTCCATTGCTTTATCAACTCTTATTACTTCCAGTTCCTTCAGGACCCTTTCTCGTGTAAAGGGACTTGTGTCCATTTCCGCACCATTCTCATCCCTTGTACTCCCTTCAGACCCATTACCCTCCTCTTCCTCTGTAAAGACTGAGCAGAAATACCTGTTCAATATGTCAGCTTTACTATTGTCATCCTCCACGCAGCCCCATCCTCCCTCTTCAGTCTCACTATCCCTCCCTCCCTTTGCCTTTCTTTTTTCACTTATGTACCTGTAAAAGGTTTTGTCCCCTCTACCCACTGATTTTGCAATGTATTCTTCTGTCTGAGCTTTGGCTTCTCTTACTGACCTCCCTGCCTCCCTTTGCTACTCCTGGTACTTCTTCCTATCCCCTTCTGCCTGTGTCTTTTTGTATTGCCTGAATGCAATCTTTTTGGCTTTCACTTTCTTTGCTACCTCTTTGGAAAGCCATAATGGTCTCCTCTTCCTTTTCCTTTTGATAACCTGCTTAATGCATAATTCTGTTGCTCTTGTAATCCCCATTTTAAATACTGCCCACTGTTCCTCAACCCCTGATTCCTGCCCCATTCCCCTTAATGCCTCTTTCAAGTATCTCCCCATTTTCCCAAAGTCTGCCCCCCTAAAGTCCAGGATACATGCTTTCGTGTGGTTTGGTTCTGCTCTTTCTGTGATTTCAAACCACAATGACTGGTGGTCACTGTTCCCCAGGTGCTCCCCCACTGTTACCCCATCACACTGTCCCTGTTTGTGAGCACAAGGTCCAGTATTGCCTTCTGCTGAGTTGGTTACATGACCAGTTGCTTGAGGAAGGCACCCTGAAGGGAGTGCAAGATAAATCTGCTCCTAGTTGATGCTGCTGCTGGGATGCTTCAGTCCACATCTGGAATATTGAAGTCTCCAACCAATACTACCTCACCCTTGTCTGCCATCCTTTGGATGGCTAGCATCAGCTTCCTATCTGTTTCTTCATCCTTGGCTGGTGGTCTATAGACCACACCTGTGTGGATGGCTGGCCCCATTTTCCTTTGCAGCTTAACCCACAGTATCTCTCTCCCATTTTGTTCCTCCTGGATCTCTGTGGCCCTTATGTCATTTTTCACATACAGTGCCACTCCTCCTCCCTTCCTACCTGCCCTGTCTCTTCTGAATATGTTGTAGCCAGGAAAGGCCATCTCCCAGTCATGGTTATCATTACACCAGGTTTCAGTGATGGCCACAATGTCCAGGTCTGACTGCACCATGACAGCCTCCAGAATTTCCATCTTGTTGTTAAGGCTCCTGGCATTGGCACACATGGCTTTCCATGATTTGGCCTCCCTAGACTGTTTCACTGTTCTACTCCACCCCCTTCCTTGGTTGTCCTTTATCCCTGGTTCTCCTTGCTGTCTGACCTTCTGCTGAATTTTGCCCCTTTTCTGCCTATCCACCTCTTGGGCGCTAATCTCCACCTTTTGCACACTGCTTTGTAGAGATAGCCACTCCTCCAGTTCACTGGTTCCACTGCTGGCTGGTGGGGGGTGAGCAAGTAGGTACCCTCCTTGCTGGCCTGCCACCCCCCTTTGCTAGTTTAAATGCTTGTCAATGTAGCATTTAAACTTATCATAGAGTGCTTGGATTCCCCTCTAGGATGGATGCAGGCTGTCAGGCTTGAACAAACCTCCATCCCTCCAGGTGGGTTCCCAGTCACCAATGAATACAAACCCTTCCTCACAGCACCAGTTCCTCAACCATGAGTTAAAGTTCCTGGTGCATGCACCCTATGCACTCCTTGCTTGCTTTATGAGTAGTACTTCCGAGAAAGTGACAGAAAGCTACTTGCTTGAGACCCTCCCAATTCCTAAACTCTTCCTGAACTTCCTTTGGCTCCCCATTTGCCAGGTCATTAGTACCAAGGTGGATAATGACATCCAGCTCACCGTTCCCTCTTGCCTTTCCAGTGATCCCCAGGATCTTCCTTCCATCCCTCCATGCTGTGGCACCTGGTAGGCACCTCACCTCCCTGTCCTCCCCCTCCAGTGTTCATAGCTGGATCCCTCTTATGATGGAGTCCCCCACCAGGATTCACTTCCTCCTCCTCTGGGATCCACTGCTTTCCCCCGCTGAGGTCACCTCCTTGGCTAACCTCCATATTCTTTCCTTCCACTTCTCTGGGTACCTCTATTTGGTTGTCCCCATTTGCCAGTGTGGCATATGCGTTCTTGAGTGGAATAGGATCTGGGATGTGCCTCTGCCTGACCACTCTAACCCTCCCTGAGACCACTGTCATCCAAGTGCTCCTTGTTCTTGGCATATGGTAGGCCTCTTCCCCCTTATGCCCCTCCTACTCCACACCCCTTACTATCCCCTGTGTTTAGCTCCTGTCAATCAAATTTAACAGGGCATATTTTCAGCAATTAAAGACAGCAAAGAAATACACCACCACTACATTTTAAATTTTCAACAGCCCAAAAACAATTCTAAGTAAAGACAGCAAAGAAATTACAGTGTCACTAAAAGCTCACAATCTAAGTTTAAAAGAAAAATAGCAATTACCAGTTACTGTAAAGCATTGAATTGAGTATGTTCCTTCCCCTTCTGGCTTCTTCTGAGAAAACAAAACTCACTTGCTATCTCAACTCTAACTAAGCCCCACCTCTAGTTATTACGTAGCTGAGGTCAGAGGCCAGACAATTAACACCCCTCACCCAAACTACAGGGCAAGTCAGACTAGCCAAGACTAAATTTGCAGCAATTAAAGACAGCAAAGAAATACACCACCACTACATTTTAAATTTTCAACAGCCCCAAAACAATTCTAAGTAAAGACAGCAAAGAAATTACAGTGTCACTAAAAGCCCACAATCTAAGTTTAAAAGAAAAATAGCAATTGCCAGTTACTGTAAAGCACTGAATTGAATATGTTTCCTTCCCCTTCTGGCTTCTTCTGAGAAAATGGCTTGGTCCAGATTTCCATATGTTCATCCAGAACTTTTTCTCTCAGATTATTTCTCTGAACGTTCACATCTGATGCCAGGGTAATCCTTACTGAGATAGGAAAGTGATCAGAGGTACTATCTGGAAGAACTCTAACATTCATGACATGATGGAAAAGACTTACATCCACCAAAGCTGTATCTAGGACAGAGACACCTGTTTTTGTTGGAAATGTAAAATCCCCTTCAATATCCCCATTTACTCTTCCATTTAAAATACACAAAATCTGTTCAATAATAAAGTCATAAAAATTAACCCTTTTTTGTCCCATTTCTTTTCTCTAGAATTTCTAGGTAGGACATCCTGATATATCACTTGATCAGACTCATTAAATAACTGATCTTTCTCATTAAGATTCCCAATATGCACGTTCCAGTCACCTATTAATGTAACATGTCTTATGATGTCATTACAGAGCAGATCATTAAGAAATAGAGACAAATCACTTCATTTAGATGAAAATTCCTCTATTTTTAGGCTAGAAGGGAAATAAACATTTATTAACAATAATGATTCCCTAGGGGACTTAAATAGTTCCAAAACAGTCCAAAAATAATCTATTTTGTGAGTATTTATTTGAGTTCATTTATTTCTTGAATCAACTAAATTCATTAAGCCACGCTTATTTCATCCTTTAACACTACTACTTTCTCCAGGGCAAGAATATTGACAAGAACCTTGTATCCCAATATTTACATTGGTATCTAACCAAGTTTCTTGCAATAAGATGAGGTCATATGATTTAAGAGTATTTAACCTTAACTTATCATCTGATTTATTTACTATACCCGAAATGTTCCATGAAAGAATATTAATATGAAACTCTTCTTTACAGGGTGGGTTGATGATTTTTTCTACATCGCAATCAGACTACTCTAAAATTGACTTATTTATATAATTTTTTGGGACTTTGTGACAGAATCTCATAACAATTATTTGTTGAAACATTACACAAAAAGGAACAATATGAAGTAACAGAGTCTTCATTTTAACTTATAGAAGAACTTACATAGATATCTAAGATAGCACTTCTATTAATTATTTTTCCAAGTTGTTTTCTCCTTCTAATGTGGAGTTCCTTCCAATTCATATTCAGTAACTGTAGGTTTTTGTAAATATTTAGTAATAATTTGCTGATTTTTTGGCTTTGTAATAATAAGGGTACCATTGTTTTTTACATAAATGTGTGTCCCTTCTACAAATTTCCCTGTTGATTCATCTAGCCGTATGCCCACTTTACCAAACTCACATCTTGCATTCAATATCTCTTGTCTTATAAAGCTATTCCTTACAATCAGGCATACATACCTTCTGTTTGGGATTGCTCTATATCTATATGCTGAGATTAAATCTTCCCATAACATCTTAGTTTTCAATTGGCTTTTCAAGCTGTTGTATACCAACATTTTCAGTAAAAAAGGTGTTTCCCTTCTAGATTTGGGAATACTCTTAACATAAACAGTATGTAGCTTGTCACCAGCATCTCTAAAGAATTTTTGATATACTTCATTAATTTGTTCATTTTCATCCTGATCATAATTATTTCTACCAGTAGTTTGTGTAATCTTATTCTTATGTGTAACTTTTTTTTTCCTTTTTGGATTCTGTTTCTGATATTTTTTTTCTCTCCCAGCTTTTTCTGTTTTTTAATTCTTTCTCAGCTATCTGCTGTATAATGAACTTAATATTTGTATCTTTTATCACTTCCTCCTCCCTATCAATAGTCAGAACCCTTTGTTTAATATCATCCATCTGTTCTCTTAGTAACTCCAATTCTTTCATAATTGACCCTAATGAGAGATTAATACATACCAGCAGTTTTTATTTCCCCTAATTGTTTGCGCAATTGTTCATTTGAGCAATTATCCCCCACATCCCTCAGTATCCCTCTTTCTGAAGCACTAGTGACAGCATTCTCCTTTGTCTGTAATAAAAGGGACCACTCAGCATGTACTTCTAATTCACATGTATTCTTAATAATGTGTTCTCCATTTAAGGTCTTGACTCTATCAAAAAAAGGTGTGATAAATTTATATTTATCAAAATGATTAAGATAATCCTTCTGTGACTGTAGGGCCTCTCCATGTAATTCCTTTTGCATTGTTACCTCCTGTGCCTTATAATTGTCCACTTTAATCTTCATTTGTAAGTCATTTACATTTTCAATTTGTGTCTCTAGAACCTTAATTCTCATCAGTAAGTAATATTCACATGAGCTGTCATTATTACCACTTCCTTTTTCCTTTACAGCATTTGGTGAAGATGTTTGTGGCAAGGAAATATCTATTTCTTTTGGACTTAAAAAAAATCTGTGATTTTTTTTTTCTACCACCCCTTTTGGATTTATACTCAGGGCATATCAGTTTTCATTTCTTAATTTCATTGCTTCTCCCATTGTATTAAATGATTTATGCACTTAGAAGTTATTCCAACAGTACAATTGGAGGGATTAAACTCAACAATTCAATATCAAAAAACCAAAACCTTATACTAAATAAAATTACAAATTTGCTATAGGACTGTAGTCAGTATAACTTTAATTGTGGCCTTGCCTTCTTCTTCTAATTATCCCAGACTCAGTTCTTTTCTTGGTCAAAATAGGTCCATCGGGAAACTTCCAATAATCCCAACTAGTAGACCTGATAGGCTTAATTGGTCCAATAGTCCAAGCAATCAACATATTTTAAGTAATTCTGGATGTAAGGAAACAATAAGTTTCAAATCTGTTCCAGCTTTTAAACTTCTCCTCCACCACTTAAAAGAAAACCATAAAATATCAGAAAAAATGTTCCAAAACTTAAGATAAAAATCAAAAAGCCCCAAATTTAAAATATCAACGAATATATAAAATCCAAAAAAAGCAGAAAATTAAAATGTAAAAAGATAAGTTACTCATATTGGCACAAGTAAAAGTACTCATTCATCATGTTCACACCGGATAACTGTAAATATCCTCAGGTACTCCTATTATATAGACTCACACGCCACTATAAATTAATAAAAAGTCTATGGCATGAGTTTTGTTTTCTGAAGCTTGTATCAAATGCAGGTTGCAAAATGGAAAACACAATAACGTACTTTGCCAAATCAAAAGAGCCACAAGTAGCATCTTGCGATATAAAATTCAGTTAATCAGTTACCAGTAAAAGTAAAGGCAACTTATCCCAATTGCAGGTCACAAAATGCAAACAAAGACACAATAGCGTACTCTGACCGAATCAGAACAAGCCTTGAGTTGTGCTATGCTGTAGAGAATTCAATTTGTGAATTACCAATACAAAGTAAAATGTAAGTAGAATGAGAAGATCTAATATGAGGCCCATGCTTCAGCAGGATGTTCAAATGTCTGGAGCCAGAGGAATACTACCCTCATCTCCCAAACTGCCAGCTTTATATCAGACCACATGTGACCCTTATGATGTCACACTGGCAAGTAAATTTAAATGGAAAAAAATGTAAGAAGATTTTGCAATTTATAGTAAAATTATACAACCAAAAATTCACCCTTTTAAGTGTTGCAATGTGTAACGTGTATAACCGCAGCACCTTTTACATATAAGCAAAATTACTTTCTTTTCAATGCAGTTAGGTGCAGTTATGTACAGTTAGAAGTGGCTATTATCCACATATTATTGCACATATTCATCTATCTACCATACATTGACTATTTATAAAACTTCAGTACGTAAAAAAAAAATTATATCTTTATTCTTTAATCATGACACAGTTTTTTCCACACATCTTTTCCACTCAGCTCCTTATCTCTGCTCAACTCCACTTGACTCTGACTCCATTCTCAACTCTGTTCACCACTCCAATCACCTCCCTCCACAATATTGACAGGTCAGCTCTCTATTCAACTCAGTTTTATTCCAATTTCAATCTGGCTTGATTAGAGTTCAGTTTCAGTTCAAAATATGCCCATTCTCTGCCCAAAGTCGCACAAATGGCCTTCTCTCACTGCTCTGATCCAATCTCAGTGGTCCACCTCCCCACAGTGTTCTTCCCAAAGCTGCAAGAGAAAGGACAGAGAAAAAACAGAACTGAACCACAGGATGATGCAAACATTAAGATGGTCTGGTAAGGCCGCACTTCTCAGGCAATAGGTGGCATACCTTTTAAAAATATAGAACTTGTGGGGGGATCATGTGATGCAGGGTACCGAGTAGAAGCTCCTCTGCATAGCTCCAACCTCCTAACTGCAAATAATCACTATTTTGGTCATTATTTCTCCCTAAAAACCAGAAAGATTATGGATTATTGCCTTCTAAATATCCCGGGCTCCTGCTTGCTTGTTTCATCGATTACAGAGGTCTACATGAAGAAGCCTCCGAAGAAGCACACACCGCAGGTCACTTCCGAAAAGGCTCCGAAAAAATCAAGGGCCTTCAGTGCAGTGGATAAGCCTGAGCCTAAAGCCTGATCACTGAGCAAGAACCCTAACTTTGAGCAGATTTTGGAAGAGTTTAAACCCTTCCGGGAGGAAATCAAAGAAATCTCAGCTGAAATTAAATCCCTCTCTGAAAAACTCGAGGAGGTCACAATGAAAACTTCAGATAATGCAGCTCGAATCTCCTCTCTTGAGAAGCAAGTGGAAAAAATCGATCCCGGTCTCATAGTTATGCGGCAAAGGATTTCTGGTCTGGAAGCTAAGTTGGAAGATTTGGAAGGCCGCAGGCAAAGAAACAATATTGTTATCTTGGGCCTTCCAGAAGGGGAGGAAGGCCAGAACATGCTCGCATTTCTGCAGAAGCTGATGGAAAAGGTCACTGGTCCCTCTCCCTTCGGGGCTAAGTACATCATTGAAAGGGTGCATAGGTCCTTGCGACCCAAACCATCTCCAGGAACAACGCCACGTCCCATTATTTGTCCCTTTTTAAATTACCTGGAGTGACAACATTTTCTGGCAAAAATGAGAGAGCTGCAAGAAGTGAAATGGGAAAATGCCAGGCTCAGAATTGCCCAAGATTTACCAGGATCGGTCAAGGCAAAGCGCACTGCTTTTCACCCTGTTGTATCGAAAGTTATAGCAGCAGGCCTTCACTTTAGAATGGGGTATCCAGCTAGATTGCAGGTACTAGTGGATGGTACCTGGTCAACATACGAGAATCCTGAAGCTGCTCTTGTGGGACTTAAGGCTGCTTTGCCTGATCTGTTTCAGGACACTTGATCTGGTTGGTTGGTCTCATCCTGCCCTGCGATGGAAGGGAGAAGAATTTTCTCGTGCTACTGTGCAAAAAGAGGAATGAATAACTGTCTGGTCTCGAAGGTTCCTGAACATCACAATGGAGGGGACTATCCTCATCGGAATTCTGATCTCTTATACTTTACATCTCAGTGCTCAGTGTTTTGGAGCGGCTTCATATCTCAAGATTTTGTCTCTAGGGGGTTGTGTCCTGTCTGGGAGGAAGTTCCCTTTTTTCTCACATGGATCACATTCTCCGGTTTCTCTTTTACAAGGACACCAAATTACTTCTCCTGATCTAGTTATCTAGTTAATATAATGAAAGCCCTCAGGCTTGGTGTTGTTGATTGCTAGGGAACTAGTTAAAAGAACGACCTCTTGGTGTCAGCGCTTTCGAGATAATATCACTAGAGGGCGCTCTTGCAGTATTTTTGATGGTTCAACCCCTTTATTTGTCTTGGGTATTTATTTTTCCGGGGTACAGATAACAGTGGGGGCTTGGGAACAAATGGAGAGACACTACTTGAGAGCATTCAGTTCTTTGGCTAATATATGTCACTAGGAACATTTTCAATATTGCTAGTGGCAGCAGTTATGATAGCAGAATCTGCTATTATGCTTTACATTGCTTGTTTCCTTCTCAGGTATTCAGGTTTTCTGGACTGTTCCCAAGTGGGGGTTGCTCTCTCTTCCCCCTTTCGCTCTCGCTCTCTGTTTTTCTGGATGTCAGGAGTCCAGTACTTATCTATTACCACTTACATTATCTTTACCTTCGATTAGATATTACTGACCATTGTTTGTATAAGAAGGTTCACATATTAGGGCAGGGTTTTTGGGTACATGTTTGGGAGGTTGGAGGGGAAGGAAGGAAAACGGTATTGTGCTGAACGTTGCTCGTGACAGTTAGGGTGGGGGGAAGGGTGTGATGTTATGTTTATGATTTTCATTTTACTTGTTCGTTGGGTGGGTTTGGAATATTTTGGGGGGCGGGGAGATGTGGGTGGGACGGAAGTTGATGTTGGGTTTGGAAGGGCATACAGCAGCAAACACGGGCTCTGGTCACTTAATTCTGATTGTTGTAATTCCTAGATCTCACATAAGAGTTTCCTTTTTCTTTTCTTTTTTTTTTTATTTAGATGGCCAGTAGTATAAATTTTGCTACATGGAATGTGAAGGGGATAAGGAAAAGAGTTAAACAATACCAAGTGTTAAAACATTTAAGCTTATTATCTTCTCAGATCACATTCCTGCAAGAATCTCATTTACTGGAAAGTGAATCTCTGCAACATAGGAGGCAACAAATTGGGCAGGTGTTTACTGCCTTGGGGTTCAGTAATAGCTGTGGAGTTATGATTCTGGTCAACAGAGGCATTCCCTTTATCTCTAAACAAGTTCTCAGGGACCCAGACGGTAGATATGTCCTGGTCCAGGGGAGTCTCTGGTCGATGCCAATTTTGCTTGGCAGCATTTATGGGCCTAACGCAGATGATCCGGGCTTCTTTATGAAGCTTATCTCCATACTTCTTCCCATCCTTCCCATTGGTATAATTATGGGTGGGGACTTCAACTTGGTTCTTGATCCTGAAGTGGATAGGTCTGGTAGCGGGTCGAGGGGTTTGTTGCCCGGGCAGAGGGCCCTTAGGGACTTTCTGGATCGGTGCAGACTGTGTGATGTGTGGCATGTACTACACCCTAAGGACAGGGAGTATACCTTCAATTCACCTGTGCACAGAACCCAGTCTCGCATTGCCTATCTTTTTCTCTCTCAGGTCCTTCTGCCCCAGGTCTTATCTGCCTCGATTCGGCCAGGCCCAGTGTCAGATCACTCTCTGATGACTTCCAGTTTGGCTTTTCTTAATATTCCCCATAAAGAAACTCGATGGAAATTAAATGGCAACTGCTCAAAGATATCAAATAACGTGACCTAATAAAGGAGCAGATCAATTTCTTTTTCTCCACTAATTCCTCTGAGGACATGGCACCTGATATGTTGTGGGGTGCTTCCAAAGCGTACATTAGAGGGATTATTATTAGCATAGCCGCAAAAAGAAAAAAGACTTGAGAGGCGGAACTACTAGCTTCATTATCTCTAATTAGGTCTCTGGAAACCAAGCTATCCTCTAATGCCTCGGAAGAGGATATGAGGCTTTCGGTAGCTAAAGATAAATACTTAGATCTGTTGAGGGAGAAAGCAGAGTTATCTATTATTTGCATCAAAGCAAGCTATACTGATCAAGGGGAAAAAGCAGGTTGCCTGCTGGCTTTGAGGTTAAAGCAGCAGGAATCTGCTATTTTTATACCTCCAATTAGGGCCCAGGTGGATGGATCCCTGAAGGTGTCCCCTTCTGAGGTTGTGCAAGAGTTTGCCTCATACTATGAGCACTTATATAGGGACATGGACGACCCCCCCTTCCTTAGAAGAGCTTGAGGCCTACCTGAAGGATTCTTCTCTTCCTTCTTTATCTGAGCCACAGAGGAAATTCCTATCCTCCCCAGTATCTCTGGAGGAAATATCAGAGGTCATCGGGGCCTTTCCCTCAGACAAGGTCCCAGGACCAGATGTTTTTTCCGCTTTATTCTATAAAACTTTTCGATCACAAATATTACCGGTTCTTCACTGGTTGTACTGTCACATTCTTTCTGATGCAAGAATAGATACACATCTGTTTGAAGCCCTGATTGTTCTCCTTCCTAAGCCCGATAAAGATCCAGAACTAGTGCAAAGCTACATACCAATTTCTTTATTGAACCAAGATGTTAAAATTCTCTCGAAGATATTGGCTGATAGAATAACACGGTTTCTTCCAGACCTGATCAATATGTCTCAGGTGGGGTTTATGAAGGGGCGTTCATCAGCTGACCATCTACGTACCCTGTCACATATTGTCTCGGTGTCCAGGGTTGCTGCCTTTCCCGCGGGATTGGTCTCCTTGGACGCCGAGAAGGTGTTTGATCGTGTCAACTAGAATTTCTTGTTTCAGGCCCTTAAAGTATTTGGTTTCCCGGCCAGGTTTATAGACTGGATTCGGGCCTTATATCAGACTCCCTCTGCCAGAGTCTCCGCCAATGGAGCATTCTCCAAACCCTTTCTTTTGTCCTCTGGTACCAGGCAGGGATGCCCCCTTTCCCCTCTCTTATTTAATTTATACTTAGAGTCCCTTATCCGAAACATTCTCAATAACCCAGAGATAAGTGGTATCCCGATAGATAATCAAGTGGTGAAGATCACGGCTTATGCTGATGATCTCCTCCTTCATTTATCTCATCCAAAAACATCTATTCCCATCATGTTAGGGGAAATCGCCAAGTTCAGTACTCTCTCAGACTATAAACTGAATATAAATAAATCCTCCATTTTCCCTCTTAATCATAAGGTTTTCAAAAATGATTTGTCTCCTTTTGGTCTCGGCTGGTCTCCTCGTGTTCTCAGATACCTTGGTATTGATTTGACGCGTAACCTCTCCTCCTGACTTTAAGAAAATTTGGAGCTTCTTTCCCAAGTGATAGTTCAGGACCTCAATAGATGGTATAAACTCTCCCTCTCCTCTCTCTCTCTCTCTCTCTCTCTCTGGGGTTGCATTAATATAATTAAAATGAACATTTTTCCTTGCTTGTTTTATCCCCTCTCGCTCCTTAACTTTTTTACTCCGTTATCGTGGTTTCAGAAAATGCACGGAATTTTCACAAATTTTATCTGGTCTAATAAACAAGCCAGGTTAGCATATTTTAAGCTAGCTGTTCAGAAAACCGATGGAGGACTGCGGATCCCCCATCTGGTAATTTACTACTGGGCTAGTCACATTGCAAAGTATATGCGTTGGGTGAATCCGGGTCCGGAACACTTAAGACCGGTCCTGCTCAAAATTGAATTAGACTTTATTCAGTCTGAGAACACTGACCCCCAGACAATGTTCTATCTTAAAATAGCGTCCCTTCCTGACACCATTAGCTGCCCCACTATTCAAACGTCCCTTAGAGTTCATACGTAGCTTTGTTCATTTCTGCAGTATTCCCCATACTTGGACTTGTCTCAGCCTATTTGGAATTCCCCATCTTTCACAATAAACAAAACAATGATATCTCGTAAATGGTTACCCCAAATTGGGGATGGGATATTCTCTACTTTTCTGGATGACGCATGGGAATGGCTCTCAGTTTCTAATATAATTCGTAAATTTGACATTCCATTAGCTTTTCACTTCAGGGTGGTCCAATTAAAGCATCTCCTTTCTACAGTATTTGGTAACACCCCTCCTCGCCCACCTGTCTTTCTGTTTGTATCTGATCTCTCCTCCTTGTTGGGGTCACCAGGCACTATTTCCAAAATATATTGTGTCCTATTTTATTGGAAATGTGGGAGACCTGAAGGCCCCACTAGGCTCTGGGTCTCCTTTTTCCCGCAATATACTCCCAATTGGTCAGCCTTATGGAAGTTCTGCTATAAATACGTTTTTCAGGATAGACTCCACCTTATGCAATACCACATTATGCATAACATGTATTATACCCCTGTGAAGCTGAGGAAGTAGGGTCTTATAAGTTCAGGGGCTTGTACCAGAGGATGTCAAGAGGATGGCATGCTTCTTCACGTCTTTTGGTCGTGCCCCAAGATAAAGTCTTTGTGGGTAGCCATACAGACTAACCTAGATCCCATATTGGGTTTACAGGATTACTTCACCCCAGACGTATGTTTGTTAGGAGATCTATCCTCTATCAAGGTGAGAATCAGGAGATTTCATATCTCCATGATTGCATTATCCATTAAAAAAATCGTGCTTCAGCATTGGAGGGATACAGTAAGCCCAACATATCAGGAATGGGTTAATGAAATTTTGGCTAATCTACGTACAGAGAAAGTGATAGTGAGCCTCCATAATACGTTGCAGTGTACAAGAATACTTGGGATCCTCTTCACACACTAATCATGGCCAGATTGGGTAAATGAGTCACTATAACCAAGGATCCTTGATTTGTGATACTACATAGTATTTTCTATTACTGTACGGATTCTGCTGCTGTATGGGGTGGGGGAAGGGGGTGGGGACAGCTCATGTAACATTCGGAGTATATGCACAATATGTTGTAAATCTCTGTCCCCTGTAATAGAAAATTTGCTAATAAAATATGAATTCTAAAAATATATATATATATAGAACTTGCTGTGCAGCCCTTCATCTTTGCGTCTCCTCCACAAACACAAGTGCATGTAGACTGCAGCATCAGCTTCCCCACCATAGAATGCAGTTATGGATCCCTCTCTTGCCTAAGCTGAATAGCATGTTGTACAGTTTCAATTCAAGTGTGCCTTGTCCATATCTAGGAGTCCTCATTCAGTGACTCATGTCTTGTATTAAAGAGTCCCACTTAAAAAGTAAAACACTTTAGTGCTTAGAGGTTAAAAGGTATATATTATAACAAGGAGGTAAGGTGCACACATCAGGAAATTCAAACTCCAAAGAGAGGATAAAGTACCACTTTGGGAAAGTTTATCCCTAGGTCAGTCTCTGCTGGTTGCTAAAGTAGCGTACTTATAAATCTGACAAAGAGTCCAACAAGGAAATCCTCTGCTCAACTATTTCCCACAGAGCAATTTTGGAGCAGCCCCTCCACCAGTCTCCTTCCCAAATCCTAGAAGCAGGTATGCCTGTAAAAACAAACAAAAAAATGCTCCACTGAGCATAGTAACTCCAGGGTCACCCAGATAATAATCACTAACAACCTGAGTCCTGAGGCAATGTTATCATACCTTTGATTTAACGGAGTGAGTTTATCAGCACCGAAGTGCCATCAGGATCCCAGCCATCCACCTCTCGCTCCCTCAATACTCTTGAAAGCACTCCATCTGGCTTCATTGCTTTGTCCATTTTCAGATTAGTGAGTCCCTCCAGGGCCCTCTCCTCTGAGAATGGACTATTGTCCCCTCCACCCCTGCCCCACAATGCTCCTGTTACTTTTTTTGTGGTCCCTCTCCTTCTCCTTCCTCTGTGAACACTGTACAAAAGTATTTGTTCAGGATGTTTGCCTTTTCCTGGTTCCCTCTGCACAGCCTCCCCTTCCCTTCCCTTTTAGCTTTATAATCCAACCCCTTATTTTCCTCTTTTCACTTACATACCTAAAAAAATATCTTGTCCCCTTTCATTACCACCTGGGCTATTCTCTCTTCCATTTGCACCTTTGCAATCCTTACTGCTCTCTGTGCTTCTTACTATTTATCCTGATATACTTCTCTATCCTCCTCCCTCTGTTTCTCCTTATACCATCTGAATGTTACCCTCTTAGCGTTTACCTTTTTTGCCACCTCTTTTGAGAACAATAGCAGTCTTTTTTTCTTCTTTCTTTTGTTCTTTAGCTTGACATAGAGGTTTGTTGCCTTCAATATTGCCCTTTTCATTTTCACCCTCTGTTCTTCCACCCCATCCAGCTCATCCTCCCCACTAGATCATCCATGAGGTATTCAAGGATCTTTATGAATTCTGCCCTCCTAAAATACAGAACCCTCACCTTTGTGTGGTTTGATTCTGCAACTGTTCATATATTATATAGAAACATAAAATCTGTCAGCAGATAAGGACTATACGGCCCACCTAGTCTGCCCATTTATCTACTCACTGCTGCAGCCCCAGATCCTATTTGATTTGTGGCTCTCCTGCTCTGCACATCTCCAGGTTACCCTTATGTCTATCCCATGCACTCTTAACCCCCCATATTGTTTTCACCTCCACCACTTCTGCTGGAAGGCTGCTCCATGGCTCCACCACTCTTTCAGTGAAAAAGTACTTCCTAACATTACTCCTGAGCCTTCCACCCTTCAGCCTCATATCATGCCCCCTTGTTCTTGTGCAGACTTTTCTCTGAAATATGCTTTCCACCTGTACCCTGTTTATTCCCCTAAGGTACTTGAAAGTCTCTATCATATCTCCCCTCTCACTTCTTTCCTCCAGTGATTAGATATTAACCCTTAGGCTGCTGACAAAATTAGAATGTATAGGAATTTTGGACTGATATATCAGTTTGCGGCCCTGTAAGGGTTAAGGACCTTAAATATTTCTTTATAGAGTTTCTGGTGCAGTCCATGTACCATTTTCATTGCTCTTTTCTGGACTGCCTCTGTTTTGTTAATGTCCTTCCAGAGATGTGGTCTCCAGAACTGGACACAGTACTCCAGTGGGGGCCTCACCGGTGAACTATACAGCAGCATCACCACCTCTTTTCTTCTGCTTGTTATACCCCTCCCTATGCACTCCAACATTCTGTTTGCTCTTCCCTTTGCTTTTTCACACTGTTTGGTCACCTTCAGGTCATCAGATATGATATCCCCTAGGTCTGTGTCCTAATTTGCGGTGGCCAGAATTTCCCCACTCATCCTGTACTACTCCTTTGGATTTCTGTGACCCAGGTGCATGATCTTGCACTTTTTAGCATTGAAACTCAACTGCCAGACACCCGACTACTCCCTAATCGGCTTAGGTCCTTTCTCATTTTTTCCACCTGCTCTGGCGTGTCCAATCTGTTGCAGATCTTGGTGTCATCTGTGAAGAGGCACACCTTTCTCTCCAGATGCTCTGCAATGTCACTAATGAAGACATTGAATAGGACTGGACCTAGCACTGACCCCTGTGACATCCCACTGGTCACCTCCCTCTCTTCAGATTTCATGCCATTTACCACCACCCTCTGAGTCCTGTCCCTTAGCCAATTCCCAACCCAGTTTACCATCATAGGACCCACTCCCAGGCTCTCCAATTTATTTAGCAATCTCCTGTGAGGGATGGTGTCAAAGGCCTTACTGAAATTCAGGTAGGCCACATCCACCACCCCTCACTGCTCTACCACCCACGTTACCCAATGAAAGAAATGCTTCCTTGGATCCTGTGCCCTACTATCCTCCAGAAACTTTACTATCTTCTCCATAGAAAAGGACTCCATTAGTTTCCCCACTACTGAGGTCAGGCTTACAGGCCTGTAATTGCCTGCCTCCTCTCTGCTTACACTCTTGTGGAGAGGCACCACATCTGCCCTCCTCCAGTCCTCAGGTACCTCCCCCATCTGACCCCATTGCCTTATCTGCTTTTATTTTCCCGAGTTATTCTAGGACTCTTTCCACTGTGAGTGGGCTGGTGTCTACCTCCCTCCCATGAATATCCCTCTTAATGAGTCTCAGTCCCTCACCCTCCCCTTCCCTGGTGAATACTGAGCAAAAGTACTTGCTCAGTATCTCAGCCTTTTCTAGGTCATCCTCCACTCTTTCTCCTCCTTCCTTCTTCAGCCTAATAATCCCATTTCTGGTCTTTTTCCTCTCACTAATGTATCTGAAGCAGGTATTTTCTCCTTTCTTAATAGCCTGGGCTACACCTTCCTCTGTGCTTTAGCCCTTCAAATTATTTTCCAAGATTCCCTCTGCTTTTCCAGATATTGTTCTAAGTCCTCATACTTTTGTGTTTCTTTGTATCTTCGGAAGGCTCTTTTCTTTTCCCTTACTTTCCCAGCCACTACATTTGAGAACCTTAATGGCCTTTTCTTTCTTTTAATCTTGCTATGTATTTTGACACAGTGACCTGTTACTTCTGATATGAGTCTTTGGAGTCTAGACCACTGTTTTTCCACATCTCCCCCATACCTTCCGTTACTATGAGATTTCTACCTATCTTTATAAAGTTAGATTTCCCTTAAATCTAGGACCTTTATCCTTGGATGGCTTGCCTCATCCACTGTGGTTACTTTAAACCATACTGTCCTGTAGTTTCTGGTTCCAAGGGGACTGCCCACCTCCACATCTGTGATTCTGTCCCTTTTGGTCAGGCCCAAATCCAGTATAGTCTCCTCACGGGTTGGTGCTGCTACAAGCTGTCTTACATTTGCCCCACCCAAGACAGTCATGAAGTCCCTGCCCCTTGCTGTACTCACAGTCTGAGTGCTCCAATCTACCTCAGGCAGGCTGAAGTCACCCATTAGTAGCAGTTCCCCTTTGGCTGCCATTTTGTGGATGGTTTCCACAGGAGCTTCATCTAATTCCTCCCTCTGTGCTGGAGGCCTGTAAATCACTCTAGAATGAATCTGTCCTTTTTCCTAACTCCAGGGTGAATCACAGAGCCCCTACTCCTTCTTGCAACTCTTGAGCCTCTGCTGCTTTAATCCCCTCCTTCACATACATAGCTATCCTCCTCCTCCCCTTATCCCATCCCTATCCTTCCTAAAAAGTGTGTATCCTGGTATGGCTATATCCCATTCATGGTTCCCAATGTACCATGTTTCCATAATAGTTACTATGTCCAGGTTTGTGTCTAGCAGTAATGCCATTAGGTTTGGGATTTTGTTCCCCAGACTGCGGGCATTTGTGCACATTGCTTTCCAGCTTGTACACCCACCCTCCTTTTCCCATTTTTGGCCCTGTGACATTTTTGGGTATCTAATTTATTTATTGGGTTTGACAGTGCCCTTGAACTAACTGGAGTCTCCCTTATTTCAGATATGTTATGTGTGGTGGGGGCTACGTTTATCCCCCGACTGCTTTTGCCTTGTCCCTTGACTAGTTTAAATGCTCATGGAGGAAGCATTTCTTTTCAGTGAGGATACCTTTGCCCCCACTGGATAGATGTAGGCCATCTGGCGAATACAGTCTTTCATTATTCCAGGTGAGATCCCAGTCCCCAATGAAGCCATACCCTTCCTCTCCACACCACTTCTTCAGCCATGTGTTGAAGTCCATGGTGCGGATGTCCAGACCCTCTCCCTTGCTTTGGCAGGTAGAACCTCTGAGAAGGTAACAGAGTGTGCTACTTGCCCAAGACATTGCTCCAGTTTCCTAAATTCCTCCTGCACTTTTCCTACATCTATCCTCTCACCTACCAGGTCATTTGTCCTCATGAATCCACCTGTCTTCCCTCCAAACTGTGCCACCAGGCAGGAATGCCACCTTCCTGTCCCCATTGCTGCCCACTTCCCACTCTATCCCCATAATGGTGAAGTCTAGGAACAGGATGTTCTTCCTCCTCCTGTGTATTCTACTTCCCTTTTCCCTCAGGGCTCTATCAAGGATGACCTGCTCATCCCCCTTAGTGTCCATTTTTTGGAGATGCAATGTGATTGTCCTGCTCTGTCAAGATGACACATGATTTTGGAAATGGCACTGTGGCACTGGCTGAGGGATGTGTCTCTATTCCAACTCCCTTACCCTCCCTGAGCCCACCGTAGTTCATCCATCCTTCCTTACTGGCATCCTCTGAGGTAGTGGTGGCAGGCATGGTGGTCCCTGTGTGTGTGAGGAGGGCACCAGAAATAATCAGCTACACCTGCAAACTGCCTCCCAGAAACAATCAGCTGCATCAGCAAATTCCCCAAGCAGGTTCCTTTCCAAAAGAAGCCAAAAAGCAACCTGCTACCAAGTGAAATTTACAATAAGCAGCAAAAGAAGCTCAAGAAAGTTTTTTGATCTGAATGCAGACCTTGGGGCAGTGCTGGCCTCAAGGCAGCTCCCTGTAGCTCCTTCTACCACTAATGCCTATAGGGGCATTTCAACCACTGCCCCAAGGGCAGCACACTGTAGCTCCACTTACCTGCAAATTCTATTGGTGCAAGTCCATGCAATGCTATTGGCTAGCAAGATACTGCACCGGGGCAGTGCCAGTAACCAACCATCATGGCACAGTCCCAGGGCAGACAACTGGAACCAACTACCCAAGCACTGCCCCAGGGGCAGCCCACAGGAACCAACTACCCTGGCACTGCCTCAGGGCAGCCTATGGGAACAAACCATCCAGGCACTACCCCAGGGGCAGCCCAAGGAACTAACTACCCAGGCACTGCCCTGGGGCAGACAACAGGAACAGATACCCAAGCTCTGCCCCAGGGGCAGCCCACAGGAATCAACTACCCTGGCACTGTCCCAGAGGCAGCCCATGGGAGCAAACCATCCATGCACTACCCCAGGAGCAGCCCACAGGAATCAACTACCCTGGCACTGTCCCAGAGGCAGCCCATGGGAGCAAACCATCCATGCACTACCCCAGGAGCAGCCCCATGAACCAATTACATAGGCACTGCCCCAGGGCAGCACCACAAACCAAGAATCAAGGCACTGCCCCAGGGGTAGTCCACAGGAACCAACTACCCAAGCACTGCCCCAGGAGTAGCCCATGGGAATAAATCTAGATAAGACACTCTATGGCTAAAACCATAGATTCTCTTATTTTGTGGTGGCACTGTTGTATCCTTTGATTTCCCAACTTCTTATATGGCTATTGGTATCAAACCTAGTTTTATGACATGGATGGGATTCACAAACATGGTGAAATCAACAACAAATATTGTTGAAATGCATTTTGACATTCATAAGCAATTTGGGTAGACGGAGGAGTTAGACAGGGAACTAGCGGGACAGATCAGGAGGACCTGCGAGAAGGGTAGTGTGGTGATTGTGGGGGACTTTAACATGCCAGGAGTGGACTGGAGCACCCCAACAACCAGGAACAGAAGGGAGCAGGTACTGCTGGATGCCTTCCAGGACAGCTTCCTGCTGCAAATGGTCAGTGAACCAACCAGGTTAGGAAATACCCTTGACTTTGTGCTGGCAAATGGGGACTTTGTGAAACTTACAGTGGAGGAACTGCTGTCAGGAGTGACCACTGCTCAGTATGGCTCACATTGGATATGGGCAAGGAAGGAGTGGAATCTGGCACAATAGTGCTGGACTTCAGGAGGGCCAACTTTGGGAGGATGGGGGAAGTGGTAAAAGGGTATCTGGCCAAAATTCAATCTAGTATGGACACTAAACAGAGGTGGGAGCTCATAAAGCTGGGGATAGTGGAGGCAACCAAAACCTGCTGCAAAGCCCAGAGCAAGAAGGCTAGGGCTAAGAAACTGATCTGGTTGAGCAAGGAGGTCATGGAAAAGGTAAGGAGGAAAAGAGCTGCCTTTAGGAAGTACAAGAAAACAGGGAGGGGGGAGGACAGGGAGGAGTACTTGACAGAATCAAGGCGTGACAAGGGCAGTAAGAGGAACCAAAGCATCTATGGAACTCAGGCTGGCACAAGGCATTAAGAAGGGGAAGGACTTTTAAGTACATCATGGAGAAAGGAGCTGTAAGGACCACATAGTAAGAATTAGGAAGGAGGGGTTGGGTGGAAGCAGGTGCGATAAGGCGGAAGCACTAAATGAGTACTTCTGCTCAGTATTTACTAAAGAGAAGAGGGGGTGACACCCAAGCTGGGAGAAATGGCAGAAGCAGGGGGGAAGTGGTGACAGATGGGGAAATCATGGACAGCAGAGTTCGAGAGGGTTTGAAGGCACTGAGGGTGGACAAGGAGCTAGGCCCAGATGGCATCCACCCCAGGGTACTGAAGGAGCTGGCAGAGGTCCTTGCAGGACCTTTGGCAGACCTATTTAATGCCTCACTACATTCGGGGTGTGTACCTGAGGACTGGAGGATTGCTCATGTGGTGCCCCTCCACAAGAGTGGCCCCAAGGATGAACCAGACCAGTGAGCCTCACATCCATCGTGGGTAAGCTAATGGCGACTAACCTGAAGGAGAGGCTGGTGGCCCTCCTAGAGGCCAAAGGACTACAGGACAGCAGACAGCATGGCTTCAGACGTGGCAGATCCTGCCAAACCAACCTGGTCGAGTTCTATGACTGGGTAACTAGGCAACTGGACAGGGGCCATGCAGTGGATGTCCTGTATCTGGACTTCAGTAAGGCATTCGACTCAGTGCCACATGGAAGGCTGGGAAGGAAGTTAGTAGGCACAGGGGTGGGTGCAAAGCTGGTGAGATGGGTGGAAACTGGCTGCAGGGAAGGCAACAGAGGGTGGTGGTGGGTGGGAGCTCTCACACCCAGGGCAGTGGCATGAGCGTTCCACAGGACTCAGTGTTGGGACCAGTGTTGTTTGGGATATTCATTGCAGACATATCATGGGACATCAAGAGCAAGATCAGTCTGTTTGCTGATGATACCAAGGTTGGCACGGTGGTGGATGACCTAGGGGGATGGCAGGGGTTGCAGGATGATCTGGCAAAGCTTGAAACCTGGACAGACACCTGGCAAATGGGCTTTAATGCCAAAAAGTGCAAGGTGCTGCATTTTGGGATGAAGAACCCAAGGAGGAGTTACCGGCTCGGGGGAGTGCAGCTAGCCCAGACAGAGGAGGAGAAGGATCTGGTTGTGCTCATTACAGGGTCAATGAACAACTTGGCACAATGTAGGAAGGCAGCTGCAAAGGCCAACAAAATGCTGGGTTGTATTGCAAGGGTATATCCTCGAGGAGGAGGAGGTGATTCTGCCACTGTATGGGTCATTAGTTAGACCACACCTGGAGTACTGCGTGCAGTACTGGTGCCCGTATCTGAGAGGACATTAAGTTACTGGAGGGTGCGGCGCAGAGCGACAAAAGATGATCAAGGGGCTGGGGACTTATCATACGAGGGAGGTTGAAGGAATTGAACATGTACTCACTGGAGGAGAGGAGAGACGAGGGTGACATGACTGAAACCTTTAAATACATGAAAGGAATAAACAAGATGGGTACAGAGGGCTGTTCAAAAGTAAGGGAGGGAGGCCACCAGGGGCCATGATATGAGACTGGAGGCGAGGTTCAGGAGGAGATGAGGAGACACTTTTTACAGAGAGGGTGGTGGCTGGGTGGAATCCGTTACCTGCTGAAGTGGTATGCAGTAGAACAGTGGACTGCTTCAAACGAGGATGGGACAGGACAAGGGGGAAGGTTAATGAAGGGGAAGGGTGGAAGGGAGGGGCAGCTGCAGAATAAGGGGTGCTAGCTGCACATTCGAGCAGACTTGATAGACCTCTAGGCCTTTATCTGCTTGCAAATTTCGTATGTTCGTATGAAAGTAAATCCAATATAAAGCCACGTTAAAGACATCATTTTATTTAAAATACTGATAACAGTTAAGAGCATGATTTTGTTGTGCCTCTTATTGGCAGGTCATGTCCAATTAAACCCAGGCCCCTGCTCAGCAGTGGGTGTTACCACTAGCATTTAAAAAAAAAATTGGGGACAGTTTTATACACTTTAGTGCTTGCAGTTTAGCACCTAAAATAAGTGTTGTGAATGAATGGATATTGGAAACTAATCCTAGAGTGGTTGTTATTTCAGAAATGTGTCTTAATAACAAAACAGAAGACTCAGAGTTAGCAGTACCAGAGTACCAAATTTGGAGGAAGGCCACAAATAAGAGGGGTGGAGGAGCAGCAATATACGGGCAGACATCCTTTAACGTGTTACATATTGACTGTAGTAGTGTACAAACACCTGGGATGGAAAAGATTGTCTTCAATGTGAGGCTCCCAAGCAACAAACCCATATTAATAATGTGCTATTACCTACCACCAAGAGGCAATGAGGATAATTTTGTAAGAATACAGGATTTTTTGCATCAGTATAGGAATAGCCATGAAGCACTGCTGTTTGGTGATTTCAGTGTTGACTGGTGTTCCATCCCATTAAGTAGTAAGCTAGTAAACTACTTGATTTAACATTGGGGACGGGGCTTACTCATTTGATTGAGTCACCCACCAGAACACATCCCACAGCTGCAAGACCTTCTACCATTTTGGATCTAATTTTGACTTTGGATCCAGAAACTTTCTTCAGGAGGGGTGTCACCACTGCCTCCTTCAGAGAGCTAGGAAACTCACCTTTCCTAAGGGAACACCAGACTATCCATGATAGGACTGGGCCAAATGGTATCACAACTACCCATAATCAGGGTAGTTGGGCCTGGATCCAAACTACAGTATTTAGGGTGCATACCCTGAACAATCCACATGACATCACTGAACTCCGGCTGGAAAATTGAGGGACGGTGACCGGGTGCCGATCAATAACATCTCCCATAGAGTGTGCTGGTTGGAGCGCCACCCTGATGTCAGCCATCTTAGCTGCAAAGAAATGAGCGGGCTCATCACAATCCACTTGTGAAAAGGCTCTTCAAATGTGCAGGCAGGCTAGGTTGCACAGTCTCACTACAGTTTGAAAGAGCTGAGCCAGTCTGTTCTGAGCAGCCACAATGTCTCCAGACAGGAACTCTGCCTTCTTGCAGGTGATTGCAGAATGATAGACTTGATAATGTTCCATCTATCTAAGGTGATCAGCCTCCAGGGCAGATTTCCACTAGCAATGCTCTAATCTTCATCCGTGTCACCGCATCTCCCTCAAGGTCCCATCAAACCAGGGGAACCAAGGGCAAAGGAAGAGAGGATGAACATGGACAGGAGCAATAGCATCCAAAGCTGTAGTAATGGCCTTGTTATAAGCCAAAACCAAAGCATCTGGGTCATTGCTTGTGCCAGGAAGCACCGATAGGCCAAGTACCACTGCTAGGCCTTCAGAGCTTAGATCTCGTACAGGGCAGTACCTGACCATCTCCACAGGGGTAGGCCTACAAAGGGGGGCACAAAAACTGAACTCCATGGTGTAGTGATCAGACCACCCAACAGCTTCCACCCCCAAATCAAAGGCTTCGATCCCCAGGAGGAAAACTAGGTCAAGAGAGTGACCATGTTTGTGAGTGGCAGAAGTAACAACATGTGTAATGTCCAGAGATGTCATCAGCTGGAGGAAGAGTTGCCCAAATTATGAGAGTTCCTCATTGACCCAGGCACTGAAGTTGCCCAGGACCATCAGCCTGGCTCGAATGCCATGTCAATCACGAAATCTGCTACTTCCTGAAGGAAACACTTCTCATCCCATGGTGGACGGTAGATGAGGGAGATCCTACAACCTACACCTGCTACTACAGTGCACTCAAATGACCCATCCTCCTCAACTGGTACATTTGTGAGGCCCAGTTTAAAACAGACTATAACCCCCCGCGATCCAATATCGAGTGGTGAAACTCAGAGTACCCGGCTGGAATAGAGGCCTTTAATGTGGGGCCAGCATTCTCATCCAGCCAGATCTCAGTGATGCATGTCAGATCCACCAACCCAACAAGATCTGCAATAATTGCAGTCTTGTTTTTAATTGATCTGGCATTGCATAACATCGCTTGAGTTGGATGGGCTTCCAGGGTCACCCGAGCTACCTGCCCACCAATATTGGTGGTGCCCTTGGACATGGAAACCAGGAATGAAGGGCCATGGTCCAGGTTCCATTTTGCCCCAGGGCATCTTCTGGGTTTTACAGTCCCAATGCGATGACTCTGCTTATTCATCCTCCACCATTTGCTGCCCCTTAACTCCCCCCCCCCGTGAACAATACCCAGTGCTCTGCAGCACTGGTAAGTTGAAAACTGCAATGGGGGGATAAAAGGAGTAGAGGGCATGAAAGGTGGAGGATGAATAGCACACGACCATGGGGGCAGGCCTCCTACACATATTAATAAGCCCAATCAAAACAAAACTACACCAAGCCCACATGAGGAAACAAAAGAACTCCAGCTAATTAGCTAACTAAACTCAAAATAATAAGATAAAATAAAATGCTCCTGCAACTCTCACTTGGGGAGAAAAACAGACAACCCATGACCAATCAGACACCCCTAAACTAAAAACTTAGAAAAAAAAAAAATATATATATATATGTTAAATGCTATAGGCGCACATTTTGCTGAGGCCTGTAACAGCAAGCCAGATTGTCTAAGATATACCGGCCTGGAACATGTTAAAAGGAACCCAAGGGGGCCATAGAACTTAAGATCTAGCACAGAAAGAAACAAGGTGGATTTTAACCTTAAAAACTGCTGTACCTATGGGATTAAATGGTGAAGCTGGTACTACACCCTACCTATAAGATTTGGAATAATGCTAGCTTCCTGTTCTTTTCTTTCTTTTTTTTTGTAGCCATCTAGAAATCTTTTTTGGAAATACAGCCTGGTTCCCTCCAGTTCAGATTTAAACTTGACATTAATACACCCTTGCAAACCTTCAGTTCTGGATTGTGGCCTTACCAAAGGATGGGACATTCCAGATAAGCCGATTATTTCAAAGTATTTGTAAAATGGTTTAAAAAGACTTGTTCTTTTCCCAAAGAGACCCTTAACAACCTTACTACTATAACTAATTGTTATTCATTATTACACTAATTTGATTTATTGGAAATCAATCTTTTTCTTTTACAGAATACCAACTCCCCCACCACCACTATTTACCTGTCTCTTTTGTTTTCGTCCACTACATATTTACAAGCCATTTTCTTCCCTACTTTTTATATGCATGCATCTTTCAGAATCTGGTTTCTCTAAACCAACTTTAAAAATACAAAGGGAACTTTCCCTTAACTTAAGTACATATTAAAATTATTAAACCCTTTCCCTTCTATTTTACTTTCTTTTCCCCACTAATTTTCTTTCCAACTTTCTCTGTCCTCCTTTTTCTCTTCCCTGTTGCCTCATCGTACTTCCCTCTGCCTCCCCCCCTTTTCTCATGTTCCTTTATTAGGCTCTCCTAAGAAAAAATATAAAATGGAACTTAAGTTTTGTACCTGATTTGGCTAAAACTTAACAATAGTCATTGTTTATAAGATGAAATATAAATAGTAATCAATTGCATTACAGTTAAAATAATAGGAACTGACTAAAAAGAATGTGTGTTAGCAATAACATTATGCTGTTAGCCAACAGTTCCAAGAAAATTATTGTGTTTTTTTGTACACAATTTAATATATCCATTTGTCTTTTTGTAAGTCACATAAGGTGAAAGCTCACTAAATGGTGTGCTTCTTTAAATGCATTACTTAAAACATGGGCTTTCAATATAGGTAACCTCAGACCCACCCCCTGAAGAAGGCCTAGTGTTTGGCCAAAGCGTTGGGAAGAAGGGCACTTTCCAGTGCACCATGCCACATTTCATTTTTGATTACTTATCTGAATTATCTCCTTTGTTTTTTGTTGGAGTACAGAAATCTCTTGTCTCATGTTATTGCAGGGCTGGCAGCCCAAGTTCCTGCACTGAGGGTGCTCCTGAGCACACTTGAAGCCACCTAAAAAATTCTCAGATATAGAGCTGTGGAAAACATCTTGGATATATCTGTGATGCTTGTATCTTGCACTTTGTCTGCTGATTTTTTTGTTTCTTAATTTTGATTTATTTTTGTACTCCTGATTATTTTATCTTGTGAAATGTTTCATATTTGTAAGGTGCCCAGAGCCTCTGGGATTGGGCGCCTAAAAAATAAAAGTTGCCTTGCCTTGCTCTTGCCCCACAGATGTGCCATTTGCTAGACTGGTGAAGAAATGGACACCAGTTCCATAGTTACAGCACTCCAAAGCTGTGAATTTTCCTATAGGATAACATAAGGTCACTTCTATGTTAAACCTGAATTTGTGAACGTTAATGACCTTGAAACCGTTCAACAGATTTGCATGCAGTTTGACATGCTTAATGTCTAGAGGTAGGTCTGTTAACCTGCCAGACTTCATGGGAATCTGTTTTATGGTTTTTGAGATATAGAGTGTTGAAAAAACAAATAAATCTTTGTTTTTTTACATTTCTTTGTCCACCTGGATCTCAGAAATGGCTTTAGGTTGTGGTCTGGAATTTTCAGGGTAGAGAGCCTTTGCCTCACAGATGCGCCTTTTGAAGGTTTGGTGAAAAAAATATTAATCCATTCAAAAGTTATTAAACTTAAATTTTCCCATTATAAACTATGGGAAAAAATATGTATGATCTGAAAGTGAAAGCAGTTAAACAGCCCTAAACACCAGTTTCTTTGCCACTTCATAGCAAAAAAATGGTTAGGACCTTTGGGCTGAAATTTGCAGGGTGGCAAGCCCTTGCCCCACAGAGGTGCTCTTTGCTGGTTTGGTGAAGAAATTGACACTGGTTCCATAGTTACAGCACTCTGAAGTTGCACATTTTCAAACAGGATAACATTATGGAGGTCCTGACGCCTTTTGGCAGCTATATCTCAAAAATGGTTCAAGATATGGATTTTTTGCTAAGTGCAGCTAAGCACACGTGGAGGTGGCCAGACTGTGAATACAACTGTGAAGGATTTTTTTTCCAAATTTCCTATGGTTCCTGAGATATTACAACTTCTGCAGCACAAGGATTACCTAGAATGGCTCTAGGCATGCGCTATATCTCTGTACATATGGATACATGGGCCCTGAGCTCCCACATTTGGCTCCCATTATGCATTAATTGGAGCACAGGGCCCTACATTATGCAGTAGTGGCCCTGCACTCCCATACAGAGATGTGATATCATTAAAATGTCAGTACACTTATGCATAGATGGGAGTGTAGGGATCCTCTGGGCCCTGTGCTCCCACATGAAAATCAGAGACCAAAATGTATGCATGATTGTATTGCAGGGCCCATAGGGCCCTGTGGTCCCACAACCACATATGAGTAACATTACACATTCTCAAAAAGAAGGGAAATTTATTGCAAAAACTTCATTACTTCATCAGTTATGGTTGTCATAACAGCACCAAAAGTTTGGAAATTCAGTGTTAGGGTTACCAACCCTACCCCCACCCCCACCCCCACTCTCCACACTCCAACAGGCATCAGGGTATGCCGTGGGTTCATCGAGCCTAACTTTCACTCCATTGTCCTATACTGTGCCACTCAGCTTCCTTACACATGAAACAGCATGAGAATTAGGGCCAACAACCCCAGGGGTTCTCCTCAACACCTGTTGGTGTGTGGAGAGTGATGGTGGGGTGCGGGGGGTAGGGTTGGTAACCCTTACATTGAATTTCCAAACTTTTGTTTGCTGTAATGACAATCCAAACTGATGCATTAATAAAGTTCTTTGCAAAGAAGTGATAGATAGATAGATAGATAGATAGATATAGAAATTATAGGGGTGCGGTCACATCACTATAGCTAGGGTTAAATGGTTACTTCTATGTTAAACCCCAAATTGTGTTGTTCAATAACTTTGCAGCTGTTCAAGTAATTTGCATGAACTTTTGTATGCACCATCAATTTCCCAAGATCTCTTGATGTGGCAAGTTTTGTTCTAGTTGGACGTGTGGGTGCAGAGATACAGAATGTCAAAGAATGTGAAAATTACTGTTTTTGTGTAACTTCTTTGTCACCATGTTTCTCAAAAATTGTGTGGAGTTGTTATCTGCAATGTTCAGAGTGTACAGGTCTTGGGTCACAGATATGCCTTTGGAAGGTTTGGTGAAAGTATTAATCATTCAAAAGTTATAAAATGTAAAAGTTTCCCATTATTTCCTATGGGAAAATTTAGATGTCTCACTTGAAAAAAGATTCTTTTTCGCAAATGCGGACTCTTTTGCTGAAAAATGCAGAATCTTTTTTCATGCTGTCACCATCTTGCTTTCAGATTGCAAACCTTAGCACCCCACTCCACACCCACCCTCTATGCACCAACAGGCATCAGGGGTGTGCCTTGGGATCGTCAGCCCTAATGCTCACCCCATTATCCTATACTGTACCATCCCAGCTTCCTTACACATGGAATGGGGTGAACAATTGGGCTGACAACCCAAAGTCACCCCCCCGATGCCTTTTGGTGCTTAGAGTGTGAGGGCAGGGTGGGGTGTTTGGGTGGGAAACTCTAACACCATATTTCCAAACTTTTGCTGGTGGAACCCTAACTGATGCATTAATGAAGTTTTTTGCAAAGAATATATATATATATATATATATATATTGTAAAAAAACAAAGACAAGGAGCTGCATCAGCATGTGGTCTAAAAGCAAAACAAAATGGTTATATTAAATGCACGCTGAAAATAGAAAATAGAGTTAAAAATCTACGTTTCGACCTTAGGTCTTCTTCAGGAAATATCTAAAGAAAAAAACAACATTTTTCTCTTTAGATATTTCCTGAAGAAGACCTAAGGCTCAACGATTTTAACTCTATTTTCTATTTTCAGCGAGCATTTAATATAATCATTTTGTTTTGCTATATATATATATATATATATATATATAAAATGAGTAGGTGAAATTACCTCTGCTGGTTGGTTGAAACACATCACATGACCATGCGTATATCAGAGCGAGACCGCATACCTGCACTTTCATGTCCCTCTAAAACAATTTTGCCATTTTATAAGATAGATGACCCACTCTAGGATGTGTGGTCACTTCTGAAATACGCACGCCTTGGGTGGTTGATGCACTTGGCCTGTGGCCTCATGCACAACAATGCACACCAAGGTATGTGTATATCAGATTGCGACTGCATACCTTACAGTGGGTTATCTCTCATATGTATATATATATATATATATATGGCAAAAAACTGCATTTAATGCATCAGTTAGGGTTAAAGAGACAAAAGTGAGGAAATGAAACATTAGGGCTGAGCCCCTACCCCCACATAACCCACACCCATCCTCCACAGACTGACAGATGTCAGGGTGTGCCATGAGGTCATGATACCTAACAATCACCCCATTCTCCTTTACTGTAGCATGTCAACCTGCTTACATGTGGAATGGAGTGAGAATTGGGCCTAATGACCCCATGACACATGCTGGCATCTGTCAGTCTGTGAAGGATGGGTGTGTGGGTTAAGTGGTTGGGGTATGGAGCTCAACTCTAATATTTCATTTCCTCACTTTTGTCGCTTTAACCCTAACTGATGCGTTTTATCCCATAGACAAACATGGAGGTGTCCACTGTGCCTTTCGGGGCTCGTATCTCAGAAACGATGCGAGATACAGAATTTTCATCACAACAATGCATAGTCTATGGCAATGCATTCAGCGAAAATGTAGCCAGGAAAATCATGATTCATGTGATTTTTTTTTTCCTATGTCATACGATTCCCAAGATATAAGCAATTTAGTCTCCCAACAGCTCATTTTCTGCTCAGAGGACCATTATTATGCATACATTCTTTGTATACACTGTGTTTCTCTGTGCAGCTGTTGGGCAAAAACAGGTTGTGCGCTTATGTTACTTTTACACTTAGCGTTACCGCTTGTGTTTCCATACCTGTTAGCATTACTCTTCCCGTGTACGCCACCGTGTGCGTTACCCTCCGCGTTTTAGTTTGCGCTTGCATTACTGTTACCATTTGTGTTTACAATTGTGGTACTGTGCCCGTGCGCATTACGGTTTGCATTTCCATACGTGCTTCTATTCCTGTTTCTGTTTCCTTTGGCATTATCCTTCATGTTAACTTTACTATTTGCGTTTACAATTGCAGTACCATGCCCATGCACGTTACGGTTTGCGTTTCCATACACGCTTGCATTCATGTTTCTGTTTCTGTTCTCTTTGGCATTCTTTTTGCTGTAACACTTAACATTTGCATTTAAAATACCACTGCCATCACTGTGCGCATTACCAGTTGTGTTTTCGTAAGCACTTGCGTGTCCGATTGCATCTCTGTTTGCTTCGACATCACTTTGTGCTTGCATTCCTATTAACGTTTACTTTACTAATTACATTTGCATTACCATGTGCGTAACTGGTGGTGCTTGCGTTTATGTTGCTGTTCCTGTTACTATGTGACAAGACATGACATGGTGGGAGCGCTCCCACCACTGCATTACATTCACTATTTATTGTCCTCAATCTCAAAAAGAAGGGAAATTAGAGGCAAAAAACTATGTTTAATGTATCATTTAGGGTTGTTCCACAGCAACAAAAGCGATGAAATTTGGTGTTAGGATTGAAAGCCCCCCCTACACCCCCAGCCCACCACCCCCAACCGTCATGTGGGTGCATGTTGGGGTCATCTGTCCTAACTCTCACCCCATTCTCCTACACCTCAGCTTCTTTACACATGTGATGGGGTGAGAGTTAGGGCCAATGTCTCCAGTGCGCACTCTGATGCCAGTTGGGGGGTCCAAGGGGGGGCTTTCAACCCTAACACTGAATTTCCTCGCTTTTGTTGCTGTGGAACAACCCTAACTGATGCATTAAATGGAGTTTTTTGCCTCTAATATATATATGATTTTAGGAATTTGTTTTAATTTTATGTATTGATACATTGTAAAAGCTTCTTAAAAATAAAGTATTCATTCATTCATTCATTCATTCATATATATATATATATTATGGTAGCACGGTAGTGCTACCATAGTTAGGGTTGAGGAGCCATTTCTATGTTAAACCCAAAATTTTGCACCTTAATAACTTTGCAACCATTTAACGGATTTGCCTGAAATTTGGCATACATGATCAAGAACCATAGGCCTTGGGATCTGCCAAGTTTTGTACTGCTCAGATATACGGCTGTGGGAGTTATTAAGCGTGATCTGTGCACGTGTTTACGGTTTTCTGGAATTCTACGGTCGCGCCTACAGGTCGTACGGTTTGCGCGACCAGTTTGAAATCTTCAGGGAGCATGCAGCTGGGGTCCCCGATGTACCTTTCGAAGATTTCATGAAAAAATATTAAACGGTGCAAAAGTTATTCAAAAACAGTTTCCCATTATAAGTCAATGGGAAAAGTTAACAAAAGTTCGACAGTGTCACAAATGCACTTTTTAGTGTCGCAAATGGCCCTGTTAGTGTCGCAAATCCGCCATCTTGTTTTCAGTTAGTGATCAGAAAAATGGTTGGCATTTAAAATTGAGACCCTCTAGCAACCTAATTCTTTTTGCATTCACCTAGTTGGGCCCTGAGGATGCTAGCCATGTCTTTATTTTGGGGTAAAACACCCCAGAAATATGTTTTTCAAATTTCTGGAAAAAGTAGTGTCACAAAGTATTGTCGAACCAGCGAAAGTGCTCGCATTTTTGGAAGCTTTAGCAAATCACTGCTACTACTTTGCAATACTATAAAATAAGAAGTAATTCTTTGGCACTCACTGCAAAAGAGCGGTTGGGAGTTTTAGGCTGAAATTTGGAGGAATGCAGAAGACATCTCACAGATGTGCCTTTCAGTGTTGTTTTGAAAAATATTACATGGCGGCAAAGTTGAAGCACTCCAAAGTTGACAGTTTTCCCATAGGATAACATTCGGCTAACGCATTGCAGAAATCCTTTGGCACCCTGCTGCAAAATAACGGTTTGGTCTTTTTTCCTGAAATTTGGAAGGAAGACAGCTAACAGCCCACAGATGTGCCTTTCAGTGGTTTGGTGAAAAAACATTACAGGGAGGCAAAGTTATGGCACTCCAAACTTTTCTTTTTTTCCCATAGGATAACATTACGGCATTCGCCGCGCCTTTCAGGGCTCGTATCTTGAAAATGGTGTGAGATACGGACTTTTCGTCGGAAAATTTCTTAGCCCCCTAATGGGGGCTAAGACCCAAATTAGCCAGGACAGTTGTAAATAATATGACTTTTACATTTTTTTCTACGTCATACGGTTCCTGAGATATAATGTATTTAGTATTCCAAGATCTCATTTTCTGCACTGATAGTCATTATTATGCATACATTATTTGTACTCACTGTCTTTCTCTATGCAGGTTTTGGGGAAAACCAGCCTATGCGCTTACATTACTGTTACTGTTGCCCTTTCCGCTTGTGGTTCCGTACCCATTTCACTTACCGTTGACGTCTGCGCCACCATGTGCGTTATCCTTTGCGTTTTCATTTGCGCTTGCGTTTCTGTTATTTTTTGCCATTTCTGTCTACAGTACTGTTTGTCTTTCTGTTTCACTTTGCGTCACCATGGCCATTGACATTTCTGTTTGCAGGCACCATGTTACTATGTGACAACACATCACGTGGCAGACCATTCCCGTCTACGCCACCATGTGCGTTACCCTTTCTGTTCTCATTCACGCTTGTGTTACCATGTGCGCCACTGTTAGCATTTCTGTTTGCATTGCTGTCCCTGTTAGTATGCCACAACACATCATGTGGGGGGAGCGCGGGGCCCGTCACCGCATTATGTGGTGGGCCCCGTGCTCCTGCCGCTGCATTACATTCACTATTTCTCGTTATCATTCTCAAAAATAAGGGAAATTAGAGGCAAAAAACTCCATTTAATGCATTAGTTCGTGTTGTTCCACAGTGACAAAAGTGAGAATATTTGCTGATAGGGTTGAAAACCCCCCTTGCACCCCCCCACTCACCCCCCCAACTGGCATTGGGGTGTGCATTGGGATTGTGGGTCCTAACTCTCACCCATTCTATTATACTTCTGCTGCTTTACACATGTCATGGGGTGAGAGTTAGGCTGATGATCTAATGCACATCTCAATCACCACGCATGCCATCCTTTCCGTTTTCATTTTCACTTTGCTTCTGTTACTTTTTGCAATTTCCGTGTACAGTACTGTTTATCTTTGTGTTTCACTTAACATCAGCATGCCCATTGACATTTGTGTTTGCAGGCACCATGTTACTATGTGACAACACATCACATGGCAGACCATTCCCGTCTACGCCACCATGTGCGTTACCCTTTCTGTTCTCATTTGTGATTGTGTTACCATGTGCGCTACTGTTAGCATTTCTGTTTTAGTTGCTGTCCGTGTTAGTATGCCACAAGACATCATGTGGCGGGGGCGTGGGGCACAAAGGGCCCCGTGCTCCCGCCGCTGCATCGCATTCACTATTTCTTGTTATCATTCTCAAAAAGAAGGGAAATCAGAGCTAAAAAACTCAGTTTAATGCATTAGTTAGGGTAGTTCCATAGCGACAAAAGTGAGGACATTGCTGTTAGGGTTGAAAACCCCCTTGCACCCCACCCCAACGGCATTGGGTGTGCGTTGGGATCATGGGTCTAACTCTTACCCCATTGTATTATACTTCTCCTGCTTTACACATGTCATGGGGTGAGAGTTAGGGCTGATCATCGCAATGCACCCCAAGCCACCCTCATCCGTCATCGTTTGCGTTTTCATTTTCGCTTGCGTTTCTGTTACTTTTTTGCCATTTGTGTGTACTGTACTGTTTCTCTTTCTGTTTCACTTTGTGTCACCATGCACATTGACATTTCCATTTACAGGTACCATGTTACTATGTGACAAGAAATCGCGTGGCACACCATTACCGTCTACGCCACCGAGTGTGTTACCCTTTCTGTTCTCATTCGCGCTTGTGTTACCATGTGTGCCACTGTTAGTATTTCTGTTTACGTTGCTGCTCCTGTTACTATGCCACAAGACATCATGTGGCGGGAGCGAATTACATTCATTATTTATCAATATCATTCTCAAAAAGAAGGGAAATTAGAGGCAAAAAACTCCTTTTAATGCATTTGTTAGGGTTGTTTCACAGTGACAAAGTGAGGAAATTCACTGTTAGGGTTGAAAACCATAACTCCGAGTTCACCTCCCCCAGCACCACACACACACACACAGACACACACAGGGGTGTGCTGTGGCATGAGTGTGGCTGAGTGGCACATGTCTCTATAGGGTGATTGACTGACCATTAACACAATTCTTGGGAGGACTTATTGCTATAATAATGAAACATGTTTTAAACAGTTTTAAACCTTGTTCAGTATATCATCAACCTGTTCATGTATGGTAATAAAACATTAACATAAGGTTGTAAGATGTTTGCAGCCAATGAGAAGCGTCATTTTGTCAGACTGTGAAGTACAGATAGTAGTGACTGAATGGTACATGTATAGTCACAGCTGTGACCTGTTGGGTGCTGATGTGGGCACCTTGGTATAGTAATAATGACTGCATAGGCACAGGAAAAGTAAAGTACATTGCTGAGTTTTTACACTGTTAGAGAATTCTGTCAAATGTGACATGCAATGTCCCACATCGTTGCATATGCTGTGATACTGACTGTATGTCATAGGTACCAAACAAATTGATGGAGGTATAGTTGTTGCAGTATTAGTAACCATTGATTTGTATGCTTAAGTCATAGACACTTAGTTTTATGTCATTATGGTATTTAAAGTAAGGAGTCAACACAGGTGGTTATGGTTTTCAAAAATTTATTGCCAATTTGTCAAATGGAGAAAAGGTCCAATCAAGAGTGAAATTTAGTTAACAGAAGCAGTCTCACAATACAATCTTTGTATGTGTGCAATCATTGCTTGTCAAATATGTAAATGTGTAAGAATAATAATAACTGTATAATATGGATTGGAGTAAGTATGTGATATAATAGGAAACTAATCAGGTGTTGTGTGTTTCTAGTTATGTTTCAGTACTCACTACTCTTTATGTGAGGAAGTAGTTTCTGACATTCGACCTGGAATTCTAATAGTCAGGCTGAAGCTGTGGCGCTTCATTATATATTTACTATTGAATGTGAATGGATTTTGTAAAAATAAACTTTTTAAAATGGTTGTATGTTGTAATTATGTGTAGTGCAGTACTTGTGTGTTATGTTAATAAGGCAATGTAGTAGGTTGTGAATGTGATTACACACATGATAGACAAGTGTTTTTGTTGTAATTGTGTGACTGCTAATGTGGATGTTCCTGGGGTGGGCAAAAACCATATGCTGTCTAAGTTGTACAATTTACACAAATGTAAGTTTGTGACATTTGATTGATATTATTTAATTATATGTCACTGACTAGGCTGAAATGGAAAATTCCCACCGACCCCTCAATTGAGGCAATCATAAATATTGTCAGGAACAGGTATGCAGTTTGTTGTGATCAGCAACAGTGCCTGATTTACAATTGTCAATATTTTTACATACAGGTAGAATTACTTATGTGACAAGTAAAAAAATATATAATATTTTTACATGAACAAATGACATATTATCAATTCTTACATTGGCTTCTATGTAAATTCTTAACTTGTAAATACTAAAACTGTCATGGAATGCATTTTTTAACAAACTTATGGTTAATTAAATGTAGTTACTACAGTGCTGAATAATATCTAAAACATTCACTTGTGCTTTAGTGCTACACTAGTATTTTTAGTACAGGTATCAAACTAGTTATTAACAATCTACACTTGAATACAAATGTTTATATTATGTACAAGTAATTGCAAACACATGTAAAGTCAGTAAATGAGATTCTGCAATTGCTTCTTATTTGATTGTGTAATTCAGCCTTGCATTATCAATAAAGGTAGTTATTTTACATATGTACAATACTAGTATTACATGAAAGCGTGATAGTTCTACACTGTTGCATGGTGACGGATGATGTTCTCTATATGTCAAGAGTCAATAGACAAATTGAAGTGTTGATAGACAACTTGTGACAGAGTGGAATGTTTGCTGAATGTTATAAGGGTAGCTCAGTTATCTACGATAATAACCGAGAAGTTCTCTTTGTTTGCAAAGAGTAAGAGCTTATAAGTCATATCAATTTGTTGTTACATATGAGTTGACACATGGATTTTTAAAGAGATGTACAGAGGAGGAGAGTAGTAAGTCCTCAGTTTTCAGATGTACAATCTTTGATAGACATGTAATCATGGTTTCTCTAGTGACTGTGATCGAGACATTTAAACACCTTAAGGGCATAAACAAGGTGAAAGAGTCTAACATGTTTAAATATAAGAAAAATAGCAGGACAAGAGGACACAGCATGAGATTAGAGGGAGGCCGATTAAGGGGGAATGTGAGGAAATTCTTTTTCACAGAAAGGGTGGTAGATGCATGGAATGGCTTACCACAAAGTAGTGGCTATGAATACAGTGCAGGGCTTCAAACAGGCATGGGATAGGCATAAGGGAGCAATACAAATGACTATGAATAGATAGGTCACTGACATAGCAAGGCCGATGGCACATTTATAAGGTAGAAGAAGAAATGGGCAGACTGGATGGGCCTTGCGGTCCTTATCTGCTGTCAACTTCTATGTTTCTATGTTTCTATGTTTCTATGTTTCTATTGTTGGCGCCGATTGAAGTCACTACAACAATTTTCATGTAGTCACTGATCCACACAAGATCTAACATGTTACAGTGTATGTAATGTCTGTATTAGAATACCATCTTGTTGAAACTGTATTGTTTATTTAGAGTCGTACATTATACAACATTGTAATGAGGCATGAATATTTTTTGGGACAAAGTAGTCATTTAAAATGCAACATGTTTTGTCTATTCTTCTGAAATGTGAAGGTTGTCATAATTCTTCAATATTAGAAGATATGCATTTTCAAGTGCCGTGGCGATCTCTGTTTAAAAGTCGTTGTAGAATCATCACACTCTAACCATCCAGTTCTGCACCTTAGCGACGAGGTGTAATGGCCAGAATGCATGGATTGACCATGGTGATAGATTATACTGTGAGTGTCAAACATTGATTAGTTGAAGACTATTCTACTAGCTGTGTAATCTGTGATAGAGTATCAACTCTGAGCCGTTGTGGTCAAATCTGTGCAACATAAGCAACAGATATTGAGATGAACTCCTTAGACGTATGGACTAGGTGCATCTGCCTCCGCACCTTCCACAGGCATGACTACATTCAGCATTAGTGAATAGCTGTCGAAATTTGACACTTTGGTTTCAGGGACAAAGGAGTTATCCACAGCATGTCTTGTATGGTTTCACGCTGTGAACTGCCATGAAACACATACATTTTAGTAACATATGTTACTGTGAAGTACTGCCGCATTGTGGTATCATCTTCATCCAGGTTGTTTATGACAGCCGTCATAAACTCAGTAATGTCTTGCTGTATGTCTGCAGCAAATGTACTACATCCAGCATATGTAGCTAACACCTGTAGTAGTGGTGTTGGTGACTGTACATTAGAGTGGTCAGAAGTCATGTTGATAATCTGCTTCAAGCGTTTGATAGGGGATTGTCTTGTGAAGCAGATATTGCCTGCACAAAGTGCGGCATGTGTGAAAAAACTTGCATAGCTGAGTTAGCAGCAGTTTACTCTACTGCTGTTGTCAAAGACTGGTACAGCAGCTACACCAACTGATTTCTGATGAATTGCTGGTTGTGAATGTTTGCCTGAAGTTGTGGCCTTTGCTGAACTCTTTTTGTTGAATCACTTTTGGAAGCTTGCTGCTGTTTGTTGCTACCTCTAGCTGTGACTGAATTGTGTGAGACAGACAGATATGTAGGCAGTGGTATTAAAGACATCTGTGGCTGATGTAGAGTACGTAACCTGTTGTACTCAAGAATACATCACTTGTCAGCTCGGATTTTCTGAGGTGCTATACTAATGATGTGCAATCCAGAAAGGCTGCGTACACGTGAAAGTGCAACGTAGCTCATGCCATCCTTGAAAATGTCTGTACCTATGTCTACCATTGCTGAATCCAAACTCAATCCCTGAGATTTGTGAATGGAGACAGCATATGCAACACATAATGGGAACTGTTTCCTGTTTACGTAGATATCCTTAATAACCTGGAATTTTACGAAGGTTTGATCTATGTGTACAGAGTGTTCCATGTTGTCAAAGTGCACTACAAGTGTCTCAATATATGTCTTCTGGACATTATAGACAAAGTCAGTGATGTTTCCCATGGCACCGTTTACCATACCTTGTTCTACATCTAGATTATGTCGCAGCATGATACGTGCATTCTTACAAACTGTGAGAACAGCTTCTAGGCCAGCTGTTCGTGAAACATCTGACTTCAGTTCACTTAGTCGTTCAGTCATCTTTGCTACTAGCTTTCAACTAAGAATTACGCCATCAACTGTATCAACTGCATGCAGAGTTACAATCTCTTGGTTTTCTCTTTGTAGCATTAGATTGTTGAATTCAGCGCATTTCTTTAGTCATGGCATAAGACACACTATGTGTCTGCCAGTAGAGTATATATCACTGAAGACATTACATGCTGTTTCTATGCATGTACTATGTACTGTGATTTTTCGATCATTTAGCATACAAACATGTTCTGGTGATAGAGAGCCTGTACGAGCTTCATCTAAAAGTGATTTGTAAGCTAGATCACCACTTTGGCGCATGTTGTCAGACAACTCAACATAGGTAAATAATTCCCATATGTTATAGCCTGCAATGCAACCGAGGATATTCTTAGCTTGCTTGGCAGTCAGAGTTGTAAATACATGCTCTGCATTGACTGATACAAGTTGTAAAGGTCTCCCAACACAAGAATACTTTTGCCACCAAATGGCACTCCATTGTCAGTACCTAAGATCTGCTGTAGCGTAGATGAATACAGGCAAGCATGACGTGAGACCATGCTGGATCTCAACAATGAGTAACTGCATCTTTGTGAACATGGAACAGAGCTGAGATGCAACCTCAAATGACAGTTACGATACTCTCCAGTTCTCCATGTTCGACTGGCAACATAAAGAGAGCGGTGTAATGTTACTCCACCAATGCTGTATGCTGCTAGTCCTGTAGGAGCAGTCACAACAACAGACATTGAAAACCTGTCACACTCCGTACTTCTGCAGTGATGGCTTCAATCAGGAAACTCTTTCCTGTGCCAGCTGAACCGCTAACAAACATTAGTGAGTGGCTTGTACTGAGTGCAGTCACATTGTTTTGTTTCATGTAGTATACCATGTTGGACAGCTTCAACCACTTGGGAGTGAACTGTATGCTGCAGCTGATTTAGTCTTTCTCTTAAGTCAGCTGGGTTGACCATAGAGTGTGTGCCATGCTGCATGGCTGTCTCAATTTCTGACATTAACACTTCTGGGGCATTTAAGGGCAGAGGGTCACCTAGAACACCTTGTCCTTCTGGGTCAAGGTTGTCTTGTGAACTAACTGGAGTGTCTTCCTGAAGTTGCTTCTCTGCCTTCTCAAGCTGTTCTTTCTCAGCTTTTAGTCTTTGTATATATGTCTGTGAGTACTCAGTTTGGAAATTCTCGTAAGTGAGATTGAACTGGTCTTGAATGTGTCAAGTCACCTTTTAATTCAGACTCCTCCTCCAGGGTCTAAATAGGAATAGGAGAGCAAAGTAGTAATGTTCTGTGCTCTCTGATGTGCCTAGATGCAGTTTGCAGTGATCTATAAGCCATGACTTGTGCCTCTTCACGAGACAGCCATCTAGTCCATTGACCTTGTAAATGTGTCGTGTTGAGTCAGGTGCTGCACCTGTCTTGTAGTCATACCACTTAGCCACCTCAAACAGACACATATCATTCATGTCATTATGTCTACGTGGGTAGTATGTGTCTATCAGGTTATTCTTCAAGATATGTTTTGAAGAAGGTGCATTGACAGCGATCTCCTCAATTTCGGCATGAGGAATCAGTACACGCTTCCGTTTCTCTTTGTAGTTTACACTGAGGAAACGTATAGCATCAGACTTCCCGTACAGATGTGTACCCATTAAGCGGTCACTGACTCATAAGCTCCACATTCTCTGTGAAAGAGTCTTCAAACCAGTGACCACAGCTAAAATGTCAGGCTTTTTGCTTGAAGTGGCAATATCTTCCCAAAGATCTTGCAAGCTAGTCTGTTCATGTTTGGTTATAGTGCTGTAACGTAACGAACAGGGCCAGTGAGTTGTCAGCCACAAACTGAACATCTATGTTTGCTTGCCACATTAGGAGAAGAGTTGGGTTGTAGTCATTGATGTACCCTCTTTTCATCCCTGGGTAACTCGTATACCCTCTTGGTTGATTTTGCCTTCAAGTGGTGTCTCATTGCTGAGAAAAGGTCATTCATGGCACCATTCTGACAAACTCGTCTAGGAAATCCAAAGTGACATCGTATGTACCAATTAGATTTGTTCTTTACTACTCGCCGGCAATATTTTGCACAAATATGTCGCTGGAACTTTTGTACCAACTTCCATAGTGTAGAACTGTCATACTTGTCTGGAATGTGACAAGTGATATATTTTTTGATGAATGATAGCACTTCTGCTGCTTCATGTTCACCAATGCGTGGCGCATCCTTGATCCACAATAACATATGGATATGAGGGGCACCTCGTGCTTGATATTCTGTCCTCCAAAAGTAATGTTCTACAATACCTAGAGGAGGATTGTCCTTTGACAAGATGAAAGTGAGAATGTCATGGAACCACTTGTGAAAATGTCTTGTGACAGACACAGGATCAAGTGAACACATTTCTCCGACAGTCATCGATGAGATGCCTTCGACATGAATTTGCCCACTTCAACAGTTCAATGAGTTCATCCAGGCATATTCAGCACAACTAAGTGTGACAAACCATGCGGCTGCACCATACTCTCGTAGCATTGTCATCACTTCCGAGTGTCTGCGATACCAATATTCTTTGGTGCCACGTAGACTTGAAAGTATGGAAGACAGGTTCGCTTGCACATTTTCATCTTTCTGCTTTAATTTATCTAGAAATTGAGCAGCTGTTATTCCATCTAGTGGACTTGTTAGACGAATGGTATGTGCTATAGATGCAGACAGAATGCTAAGTTCACTCTCCCAGAGCAGATGGAACAGGTACTGTGTGTTACGTCTGAATTTGCCATCTTTGCTCAATACACGGCTAGTGCGGTACTCAGCACCCTGTACCCATACTTCTCTTTCATCTAGGCATCCACCTGACCCTTTTGGAAATAGGTCTGGGAAACAGCATGCTTCTAGTGTTGCCTCCCAAATGCTGACAGGCTCACCTTCCACCTGCTTCATTTGATAGAGATCAATGTTGTCTCTAATGGATCTCTTCCATGTAGTGGGTGGTGTGTACTGTCCATACACATTATCCCTTGTCTGTGTACTGACCTTCTGAATGATTGGCTTACTTTTTCTAATAGATCATGTTGGACAGAGACTAGCCATCTGATCTATGTCAAGAATCTATAAAAGGATTGTTACTCTTTAAATAAGCCAAACAAGCTTTACCTTTTGTACATTGACAACATCCCAGATGACCTTGGCCTTTGTAGGCACACCATTTTACAAGAATGACCAAGCTATTTTCTGTTAAGATTGCTTGAACATTTTTCTGTAGAGGAAGTGGTAGATACATAACAGAACCCTTTAGAGATCTAACAAGCTCTTTCTGTGGAATGTTCCGTGTCTTTGTGTTCAGACATAGAATCGTTTGGAATGGTTTCATTGTCTGAATTAGAATACATTCAAACATATTCAATGTTGAAATCTCACTTGGTGTGACATCTGTTTCCATGTTGTTTAGCATTGACCTTGCTGGCAAACTGTTATACTTCAGTTTTGAAAAACAGTGTTTGCATAGCACAATGGTGTCTTGTAAGTGAAAGTCAGATTTCAGCAGCAAGAATGCTGCCAGGCGGAACCACATGTCATTGTATGGTGACAAGGTTTCTAGGTTGACTGTGACTGTTTGTTTTCTATAGCTACAAACAGTTTGCATAGCACACATACAGGATCAAACTTCTGAGACTTTGCAACCTCAAACTTAGCAATTTCCTTCCCGTACTGTTTCAGAATGTCATTTTCTAACACTGAAACAGATTTTTCTACAGAAGTGTTACACTGAAAATTAGTTGTTTCTGGTACAGAAGTAATGTGTTGCAGTTTTTTTAGGAAAGTGATGGCACCCTGCATGTCACCTGACTGCAATAAGTCATTTAAACAAGTGTACTGATGTACAGCTCGCTGTACTTCATATACTCTGTAGACAAAGTTTTGCATGCCTGTTTGATGCACTGCAAGCATCTGCATGTTGTGAAAAATACTATCACAAACACCACTATCGAGACATGCAATTGAGTGACCCATGAGTCCAGTATGTGGCCGGATTTCACAATGGTCAATTTCTGTAAATAGTTTATGTCTCTCTTTGCGATCTGTTATTACGAATAGGTTAACAAAGTGTTCCACTTTTTTAAATGATAATTGCCTATGGTTGCATGTATCATCACATGACCATGTCAGGCAGTGCCGTTTATTGAAGAGTGTGGTTGGACCACAGTCATCATCACTATCCAATTGATTCTCATCAGAGATACTGAGGACATTTTTCAGTTTGCCGGACTCATCAATAGTGAATGTGTGTTGTTTTGTAAAGTAATGATAAGACTTCCCAGAAATATGGTTCTGAGTGCTGTGTGTGCAGCCACTGTCCTGTGAAAACATGACAGAAGTTGTCAACAGTCAAACAAGGATACTGTTGAAGCCTTTTTTTTATGGCATATACAAGTTTCCTGAATTGTTCAATCACATGGCACATCTTACGCCACAATCGTTGTAGTACAAACAGTGCTCTGTTGACAAAAGTTCATACTTTTAGACGTAAATTCATCAGAGAAAGGTGACTCTCGCTCTTTTTCTTGGGTGTGCCGTTACCACAGCAGCGATAAGTCTTTCGATCTTAGCTTTACTTGCTAGTGATCGGAAATACTTTCTCTTTCTGAGTTGTAAGTCACTATTTTGATTTTCAGTGTTGTTTTGAGCGTCTCTTGATGGTTGCACTCAAAATAGTTGTGTTTCGTCTGAGATCGACACAACATTTGTAATAGTATACATTTTGCTTTTCTGTTAAGGATTTTTGTTTGGTTCTGCAGTGACTTGATGTAGGGGTCAGTGTTGCAGTAAAGGTCTGTTGATGTTCATTTTTGGGTGTGCCTTTACTGTTTTGTTTGTTGCCGTTATACAACAGTGTAGTACTATTATACCACTCTCATTTTGAGACACATCTACGTCTGTATTTAGTTGGCATTTTTTGGTATAATGGTTGACAGTGACAGTAAGCAGTCTTACAGAAGTATCAGGCACCTGTATGAGAGAGAAATGAAAAAGTTTTAGAATAGGTTTCAATAAATTTCTTATAACAGTGTGTATTGATAGAATAGTACGTTAAGTATGTTAACAATTTGGTAAAAACATAACTAAACGATATTTTTTATGAATGTGCATTGCGCAGCTGCTACGTAATATCAGAAGTTTGTTCATTCTCAATATTTTAGTACACTTGTAAAACTGTTTTTTTTCACATGTGTTCTTATGATTAGGATAGGTGTGATTTTTACCTGTGGGCGAACATGTGTTTTCTACCATGTGGTGTGTGATGGTATAGTCAGTATGATAGTTTAGTATGGTAGAGCAAAAACTTAAGAGTGATAGTGTGCATTACCAAATCTGTTACAATTACTATGTTTACAGTTAGAGGGAGGACGTGGCAGTATTACTGTTGTATGAGTGTGAGTACCACAGTTGGTAAATATGCTTGTATGTTCACGAAATTTTAATATTGTTGCTGCATATTATCAACATTGTGTTTTTTTGTACTGCTGTGTATCACTATTGTAACTGTTATATTTTACAACATGGGAAAAATGTTTTTCTGCACATGTACTGTGCAATGCTGCAGTTAATTGATGAAATAACTGTGTGGGGCACAGTCACAAAATTACTGTGGCTGTGTTTGTGAACAGACAACTGAAACTGAATATGCTGAAAAATTTTTGTGAGAATTCTAAAATATTTCTGATTTACAAGCTTGCACAGTGCAGTTCACATGTACACTTGTAAGTTTGTGTTTTGTCATACTTTTCAGTTGAGAATTTACTATTTTGCTTTCAACCCACAACGTTGTGAATAGTACAGATTTCATTAGTCACATCTTAACAATAGTGTGCTTTTGCTTATGTGCTGCATTTTCGCTCAGTTGGTGTGAGAAATGAGTATATAGTAGAAATGTTTAAACATAAGAGTGACACTGTTATGAGCAGAGGTCTTAAAATGCATATATGAGGACATTTCAGTGTGAAAATTACAACAAATTAGTGTTTTGCAAGTCTGCATTGCACAGTTGTTATGCACGCTTGGAACATTGTAAATCTAAGATATCTGCACTGCACTGAGTTTGAAGCAGCTATGCAGCAGATTATGTGTTTAAAATTGAAAATTGAGCTATTTTCCATAGAATCTGAAATTGTGTCAATATATAGACAGTCTTGGAAAATTACTATTGCTTGAGAAAGTGTAAAACTCTTTACGTGCATTCAAAAAGTGTCGTAAATTGTGCTTCCATGCATTACGACAGTACGGCTAAAGTCCTGTCGACTTCCAACACTTTCGCATACTTTAGCACCGTGCTATCGAAAGTGTATAAATATTACTTTCATGCATTAGACAGCGACCAAAGTAATGTCGAGCTTCGACACTATCATAAACTTTACTTTCTTGCTATCAAAGTATAGCAAATGTCCGTGCATTCGACAGTAGAGTTAATCTAACACTTGGGGTAAAGCCCAAACATTCATTATCGAATCATTAAACAGTGTGTTTGGTGACAGCTAGCGCTCTACCAATGAAATTTAAGATTTGTCAGGCCACTTCTAGAGCGAATCAGAGCGGACAACACTGAAGAAGAAGTAAACAGGATCCATTTGAATATTGCTGAGAAAAGCAGTTTGAAACTGTAAGTACAGTCTATCTTCACATGATATTTTCTAGTATTAAAAACTTATTAGAACATGTACATATTATCAATCAAAACTTTTCTGTTTAATCTCATAATTAATTGTTATTGTGTAGCATGCTATATTCTTAAGAAAAAATAGTTTAAAGTGAAAGCATTTTTAGTACTAACTTGTACAGATACAGCTGCAAATGGAGGAGATAGGAAGGTGCGTGGGTTGTATGACAAAATGGAACCAATCAGACTTGTTTCTGATGTTGTAATTATTTAAAACTGCCTATGAAAAGGATGCATTTTTGCAGTTCTCAGTGGTTTCAGATTTTGGGAACATAGTCTAGTAATACTGAATGCATGAGTTACATTGGTTGATGTAGCCAGAGCAGGAGAATGTTTTTTATTTGTGTGTTTTGTCTGAATGCACTGAAGCTAGCTTGAAATAAGGAGGAAAATATCAGTTTGATTTTCAGTGCTGTCTGGTCACTGCAGGCTAGAACAGTTCATTTCTTAGTAGCTCTCTGTACAGTTCTGAGTTTAAAAACTTAGAATGGCGAAAAAGCAAAAGGATTTTTCGGGATAGTTGGAAAGCAGTTACATTAGGCGAGCAGCTGAGTTTGCAGTTCATAGTGATTTTGGGAGGACCTGCAGCTCCGGTGCTATGAAGATGGTTTAGCCGTGGTGGCATGAGATGGGAACATCTTATGCCAACCATACATGAACTTTGAGAACTCCTCTCCTCCTGACATACTGCTAATACATCTTGGAGGCAATGATTTGGGCTCAAACGCTGGGTAGATTTAGTTACAGAGGCAAAATTGGACCTTGCTTCTAATATGTCTATATTTGCCTGCCTGTATTATCATCTTTCAGATATTACAGAGTGTAGAGTCTGGCAAACAGACTATCATATGTATCTGATTGACAGAACTCTAAAAAGTAAATGTACAGATTACTGCTTTTCTCGCATGCATGGAATACACCTATCGTCTTACCCGTAATAAAATACTGTAATGATTGGCTATTCCTACCAGATGGTGTACATTTTCTCACATGCTGGCAATTGGCATTTCTGGGAGACCTTCGAAATGCAATCCTCAAAGAATCCTCTAAGAATGTCAGACTGTTTAATCAAATATCAAAGTGCTATCAAAGGTTCTTTTCAGAACCAAAACTATCTTAGTCAAAAATAGATAGCACTGCATAGATCAGTCAGACACATGTAACACATGACTGTGCATACTGTGGACCAACTCTGGCCAAACTACTATTGTAATGTGACACTTTGTTGTTAGTACAATATTTAACAGTACTGTAGGATGCACATGGATCGATAATGCATACAAGGTGTCAACAGACCTATTTTCATATTATCATGGCGTCATTAGTATGCACTTGTAATGTTTAAATTAGTAACTTGTTGCTGTATTGTGTGATTGAGCACCAGTTGTGTAGTGCTCCCCCCCAAGGTATCTTTGTGATAATGAATTTTAAAACTAGCTGTTTTAGATAACAAAATACTGCTGTTAGTACAGTGCAGTCTTCCCTTTCATTTTATAATGGTTTAACTTTTTAAAATTTATCACTTGTGAGTGTGCTCACTATACTTGGTTGCCTGATTGGCTGCGGTTACAGTTGAAGTACATCACAAGTCTTTTTTAATACATCAAACTTAGAATTATATAAAGCAGTTGTGGTGCCATGGTGTACCATGGCTATATTTAAAAGATAAATCATGGTTGGTGAGAGAGGGTGATGACGAGATACAGTACTGGTGTGCTTTTGGTGGAGAACCACACTTGGTTGGTACCATGTTGATCTGTATAATAATACTGCTCCACTGTGTTTGTTTTTTTTTTTTTTTTTTTGCTGGTGGGCCTCAATAGTGTGTGCTGCAATAATGGGTTTTGTTTGTAGATATTTGTGGTATGATGTCATAAATATTAGGATGTGTAAAGTGTGCATTGAAGTGTTACTATGCAAAAAATATAATCTCTGTTTTAAAAAAAATGTCATCCAATTTAAAGTGGTACAACATGAGTTACTGATGATTGCATATGTGATATACTGACAGTGTATTTATGTATGCCTGTAAATATTTATAATACACAAATTTATAAGATACAGTGTTCTGTATTTTGCGTGTGAAATTAATAGAAGAAAAATTTTACATGTCTTGCAACATGGCAGAATTTAGTATTTTTTTTTGCAGAGAAATGAGACTGTGGAATTTGAGAGAGGTGGTGGCGCTGCTCGAGGCAGTTCAGGAGGCGTGGAAGTGCACGCATACTAATGCGCGTAGCACTAACAGAAAGTTGGACAGTATGTGGAGGCGCATCACATACCTATCTATGTCTCATACTCAAAGTTAAGGAATAAAGTGCACTGCAGGTACAAACGAAAGTGGAAGCTGTTGTGGCAGCGGTTTTATCAGCTGAAGCAGAGGCGGAGATACAGAGCTCACAGGAACACGTCGTTGGTACTACCTCGGCTATGAGCTTTGGGAGGCGGCGAGAAGCCAAAGCAGCTGGGGATGCGTCTTCCACGCCGGTAAGTAAAGTGATGATATTTCCATAACAATAATATTTAGATATTTAGTACTGTGCATGCAAATTGAGACATCATGCATTCATGGTACTAATGGGTGATCACTATACATTTATGGTAGCATGTCAATTTTGTTCTGACAATTGCAAATGAAGTGCAGCTGGTGGTGTGTAAACTGTCACGAGGTACAGATTCATGTATACTGTTGTTTTGTGAAGAGGCATCCTTACATCACATTAGGCTGATCTAACATAGAATGTTGCCATGGAACACCTACCTTATGTGTCCTGCACTGCTGTTGAATGGCAGATTTCTTCAACATAGTCACATAATTAAGTAATTTTCCGGTGTTTTGGTGATCTGGAATCCCCCAAGCATTATCTCAAGCTTGTCGAGTAGTTGTGTAATGACAGTAATATGGCGAGAATGGTGTACTATCTCACCCTGCTAGAAATGTGGAACTATGTTCCTGTTCACATACTAGGTACATTGCTGGTAACAAGGTCAGCCGTCTTCTCCCAACCACAGATGCTTATTAGTCAAATTAACCAGCCTGGGAGTGGGTCCCAGGGTAGTAGCCTAGGTAAAACATTGGCTGGACAACAGGACACAGAAGGTAATTGTAAATGGAGTCCACTCTGAAGAAAGAGGCGGGTTACTAGTGGGGTACTGCAGGGTTCAGTATTGAGCCCAGTCCTTTTAATGTCTTCATCAGTGGCATTGCAGAGGACTGGAAGGAAAGGTATGCCTTTTGCAGATGACACAAAGATCTGCAACAGGGGTTGATTCACAAGGAGATGTGGAAAGGATGAAAGGGACTTGGCAAGGAGTTGGAGGAATGGTCAGACGATATGGCAGCTAGGATTCAATGCAAAGTGCAAAATAATGCAGCTGGGAAAGAAGAACCGAGGGGAAGAATACACAATGGGTGGGGAGGTAGTAACAACAACAGAACAGGAAAGGGACTTAGGGGTAATCATATCAGATGACCTTAAGGTTAGCAAGCAATGTGAGAAGGCAGTAGGGAGGGCCGGGGGTATACTGGGATGTATAGGGAGAGGCATCAGTAGCAGAAAACAAGAAGTTGTTATCCCTCTGTACAGACAGTTGGTGAGACCCCATCTGGAATACTGTGTCCAGTTCTGGAAACCCCATCTGCACAAGGACATAGACAGGATGAGGCAGTCAGAGGAGGGCAACTAAAATGGTGCAGGGTCTGCAAGAGAAGCCGTATGAGGAGAGACTAAATGAGCTTAATATGTATAGCCTTGAGGAAAGAAGGAGGGGACATGATAGAAACTTTCAAGTATCTCAAAGGGAATCAACAAAGTCAAGAGGGTAGCATCTTTCAGAAAAAGAGACTTGCAAGAACAAGGATACACAATTTAAACATAGAAGGAGGGCGGTTCAGGGACAATGTGAGGAAGTATTATTTCACAGAGAGGGTAGTGGATGCATGGAACTTGCCTTACTGAGGAAGTTGTGGAGTCTAAAACTGTGGTAGAATTCAAGAATGCATGGGACAGACATAAAGGCAATTCTTGTGGGGGCAGGAAGATATAGGCTGTTGGTTAAATAGGATCTACTGACCTGTATCCTGTGGTAGGGAAATGGGCAGACTAGATGGGCCTAGTGGTCCTTATCTGCCGTCAAAGATCTACTGTTTCTATATGTAGGTGGAAGGAACAGAATGATTTTAGTTTTTCTTTACTTCACTAATATTTTTTAAGGTTACAAATATTAAACAAAACAAAGAACCATTTTATAAGTGCACTGAGACACTCAGGATGTTTATGTTGAAGAGCTATTACTGCACTTACAGGGCATGAAGCCACTCGGGAGGGTGTCATACTTTACTATGCCCGGGCGTGCAGTAATATCTGTTCAACACACACCCTGTCATGTATTATTGATTACTTGTCCTCATAGTTTTAAGTGTTGTTACCTATGTTGTTGTTCATGTTACATTACAGTTCTGTTACTTTTACTGATCTAGAGTCTATCAATCTCCATGTCTAATTCAGATTTTAGTCTGGTTCTATTTTGGAATGATGTCATTTTAGTCTGTGTATCGCAACTGCACAATGCTTGATCAAGGGGCATGTTAGTAGCAGATATATATCAATAATTAATAAAAAACTTGATTAAACAACTGATTATTTGAATGAGAGAATAAGTAATTCTCCTTTTTATATTAATTACACAGGTCATCAAGGCGCCCCAGTAGTTGCCGAGGTAGTCCCAGCACAGACAGAAGCTGTGGAGGCTGTGGACTCAGACTCAGACAATGTTATCTTTGTGGAGTCAGGCAGTGAAAGACACTTGTATTGAAAATGTTCAATACTTCATATGAGTATTTGTTGTGTATGATATTAGTAAAACTCTTTTTAACTATGGAAACAGAGAGTGAACAGTTTTCTCTTGGTCTATAAAGACCACTGTTGATCTGAGAAAGTGCTACTGTTGTACTGTTGTGTATGGTACACTACAGAACAGGCAGTAGAAGTAACCAAGTAGTAGTGCTGTGTTAGAACAGCAGTGAGTATGGTCAAGGAGACTTGTAATGACAGTAGAAAACACAGTGCAAACTTAGTTATGCAGCTGTTCACAACAGTGCAGACCTCTGTAATGTTGTTTTGTGTCAGACATCTGGTGTAGCTGTGTAATGGTATGGTCACAGTGACATATGACAACTTTCTCTGTGCAACATGTGTAACACACTGATGCATTACGGTGTGATATTCAAAAATTGCTATGCAGTACACAACATCTGTTAAGCTGCAGATGACTTTTGGATGATGACCTTGATGACTACATGGGAGATGAGCATTTTTTGCATGTCCTATTAAGACAAAACATTTTCCCCAGTAATAAATATATTCTTTACAATTATTTTTTACTTTATATATAACAACGAGCCATTGTATGATAGCAATAATGCCACTTCAGAGTGTGTGTCGTTTACATAACGATCACCAATCAGTTATTGGACACAGTCGGCCCTGTGGCGCGTCCCAACCACCTGAGGCGTGGCGTTATTCCAGCATGACTTACACACCCTGTAATCAACACTGTTTAATTGTTACATATAGTTGGATGTTAGTATAACTGAATATGACTTATATGTAATACAATAAAAATTTTGTTAGATATTGAAATATTTTATGATATCTAAATGAGTTTGTGATATTTTCTAGTGACTACAGCAGTTGTAAGTAGAACAGTGGTGCAGGTGAAGCAGGAGGAGACTGGTGGTGAAGAACGTGAGGTATTACATCACTAGTAGACAGATACAATGTTATGATAAGTATATTTTAGAACAAGTTAATTCAATGTAGAGATAGAATAGAAATGTAGTATAAATACTGTAATCTCATTTGCTACGTGGTACACCTGTCCTCTAAAGCTGAATCACAGCATAGGAAGCAGAAACAGACAGCTGTTTGTGTTAAGATTTATCCGTGCACTGACTTTGCAAAGCGTCAATTACATAATGAACCCTGCTAAGGTGCTGTGTAGTGCAGTTAAATACAAAATAGAAACAAATTCAGTTACAAAGTCTTAACACTTCACAAAGTAAGATGCCAGACAGCGTTTGAGCTAGCAATTTCTGAAATCACTATCAAACCCCATCTTAGTCAATATGTCTTTATATGTTTGTTAGTTGCATATATACCGCACAAAAATAAGTATATTAGTCTAAACAAAAAATAGAATAACACATTTGCGGTGACAGATAAAAAAAAAAACATTACAAACACACTCGAACAAATGCAGCACAACAGAACACAATTATGGTTGGAATGTACTCTCATCACCTTTTCGGCATGTGAAGTGGCTGTTCACTCACAACCAGGAATGCAAAAAAATGCACTGTCATTGACAATTATAAGTTAGAATAGTGATCCTCAGTAGCAGGGTGGTCTATTAATTTGGGAAGTATTTTATTCAGTGGAACAGTAACCACTAATATTTAATAAAATAAGTGTAAGAAATGTATGTTTATTACTTAGCATGTGTGCAAAAAGAGGTCATTGTAGAATTGCTATATGTCACTTCAGCATGTTGCTGATGACAGCATTCAACTACATCTAGTGTATTTAGTATATTGACCTCTGCCTCATGGGCAAGAACATCTGGTATGTGGATAAATGTTGGCATCAGCAATACCCTTTCATGGTATATGGTGTGAGTATACAGTAGTGAATGAAGAATGATTATAAGTTTCAGTATGTTCTTTATGATTAGTATTATGTCAGGGTTAGAATCAGTAGCCAGTCTGATGTATACCACAAAGTGGTAAATACATATTACATTTGCACTGTTTGATAGTGACTGATTGATTTGTTATAATAAAAACAAGGTAAGATTTTAGAGATAGCCTATGGCCAGATATTCAAACATGGTATTCTCTTGCAGAAGCCACTGTCCCCCAGAATAGTTGTGCAGGGGGTGTTGCCAGGGCAATATTCAACAGAATACGGTATCTCACAGTTTCTTAAAAATCAGACCTAGTCACACCCACAGTGCATGGTGCAGTGGAACTGCACCAGTGTAAGTGTTCAGACTGGAGAATTGAGATGCGGTGCTGCAACTTCCATTCTGCCATGTGGAGCACCTACAATGAAAGTTTGACAGGCATATGAGCATAATTAACACAATGTACATGAGGAGCTATCTGAATCTAATTGTGGTGTCATATGGATCCGATAAGCATGGGCTGTGCTGATTACTGACAGCTTGCATGTGGTGCCATGCAAGGCACCAGGCATTGGACACCGATCTGCCCTGCAGACTGATTGTGCCATTATAGTATTATCCTCCCGAGCCTGATCGTGGCCAGCACAAATTTTCCCTGCTCAGCCAGACCAATTCTGGACATAATGTAAAGTTACCACCAGCTGCCCCCACCAGTAGGATGATCCGCGGCCAGAGTAAAGGTACCCCCACCACATGAGTAAGTCGATCGGGCATATTGTAAAGTCTCCCCACAAAATGGTCCAATCATGGGGTATAATATAACGTTCTCCCAGCCCCCAAGTGGCGTGATTGTGAGAACCATCCTCCCCTCACCCTATCTTAGAAATCCTGTTGATCTAGTGCCCCCCCACCGCTGTGTTGACTATGGAACTGTACAGCCGTGCTCTCCTCCATTAGCTGGTGTAGCAGCAGCACGTAATGGCACCCTGCTGCCCGCGACTGAAGCTCAGTAAGCACATGCCCATTATTTCAGACCCTCAGCTAATGGGCATACAGCTCATACTGTATAAAGTAATGCAGATATGTGAATGAATGAATCTATATATTTATTCACATATCTGTACTATACAGTAGGAACCATGCCATGGGCTCATGCTGTGAATGAATGGACATGAAGCCTACTGAAGTTTCAGTCACTGAGTGGCATAGCAAGCTAGAGAGTCTGGTCCTGCTGCCTGGTGTCTGATGGGTGGGGACAGGTGATGGTGCTGCATGGGTGGTAGGTGGTAGCCCACTATGTGACCAGGTATTGTGCACATGGGGGAGCATACTGCCCACAGTTGGACTACTCGAGAGGTGGAGGATGTTTGCAATATGCCTGGAAAATAACCTACCCAGGTGGGTGAAACATGTTATGACTACTAGGGTTATTTGGAGGGTGAGGTGCTTTACTCATATGTACGTTATGGGCACTAGGAGGACACTAAAGCCTGTGATTGGGGAATGGGGGTGTCACCAGGTGTAGCAGGAACAAAGTGGAGGGCCACCCACAGGTGGAAGCTGCTGTATTGCACCTTGAAAGTATGATACCTGTGTGGGTCGCCTTGACATGTCCTTTATTTTTGTGTTACTTTCTGCAGGTAAGGTGGGGTTGCACGTCGTTACTTTGTACAGGTTCACTGAATGTCAGGCTGTACAGTTTATGCATACATGAGCGCCCTTGTGGTGGTCACTTACTGATGCTTCCAGTGCATAGTGATTTGTGCAGTGCACTTTCCCATTTTAATATTGAGCTCGGTGCATCAGCTCTGTTCGCCATACACAACTATTTTCAATAGCTGAGCCTCAGTATATAATTCTAAGTAGTAGTTAGAACATTTAGTGTTGCTTTATGTGTAATCATGTAATCTTAGAAAAAACAAACATGTTTAATTGTATTGATTGTTTGCATATTGTGTTAATTAATATGTATACAGATCATGTCTTATTGAAAGACTTGGCCAACAGAAGGAAGAAGTCTGATTTTTTTATCGTAAATAACATTAGTAAGAATATCATGTTTACGATCAGTAGAAGAACATTTTTTTATGTTTGTTTGTAGATAGATACAACACGAAAGTTATTGTAACTTGTTGCTATGACAGAAATTATTGTACAGAACATTTACTAATAGGTGCTGACTGACATTACAGTGGCAGTGTACAACACACATCTAATATTAAGAACTTGTGTGTTATAAACAGTGGGACAGCCATTCAAAGGGTTGTATGCGCGCAGCTGAAGTTTTAACGCAAGCGTAAGTCCATGCTTGCGCCATTCTGTGATATTCAGCAGGAGGCAGTTGTGCCACAGAAAACCGGCTGAGCAACAGCGCAATGCAAATGAATGCATGCGCAACCGGAGGGAGGAACCATGCACTAAACTGCACAGCATGATATTCAGCCGGGCTGTGCAGGATTGTCTGGCGCAACCCCAACCTGTGCCTGCAACTTTGAGCCAAAAAAATTGCCCCGCTAAGTCGGGAACACCCACGGTGGGCTGCATTGCAGGGTGCAACAGCAGGTGCCACCTGTGGTGGACTAGCTCAGTCCCTCGGATGGGGATACTTACCGCCCGCGATCGGGTAACATGGATTGGGGACACTATGCCCGAACGGGCTGCGGAGGGACACTATGCCCATGATCGGGCTGGGGGACACTATCCCCATGATCGGGCTGCAAATGCGTCCGTCCCGAGGCTGCTGCCTGGCAGGCGCTGGCGCAAGTCCTCGGGGATCGGCGCACCCTACATGCCTAATGGCATGCAAATGGGGCTATAATGACATCAAATGGCCCCCTGCGTCATGCATGTATTATGGCCCCCATTTACGCTCAGCCTTTGAATATCGTGATTTGCGCATGGCACAATGGTACTTGCTCCACCATAAGCTGACTGCTCACACTTCACCTTGCGCTTGCATAGGTTCACTGCACCATGAACAGTGGTTATGGCTGGGAGTGATATTCAAAGGGTTGTAAATAAGCGCAGCTCCTTTGAATATTACTGAGACACAGCCCTGCACATCTATTTTGCACAGTGCAGGAGTTGCGCCTTTGAATGGCGCAGTTTGAATATCCAGCCCAGTATGTCTACTTAAAAAATATGCAGGCAAAGAACATATCATTATTACATGAAACTCTAGAGAGAAAGCTAAATATTTTCAACTGCATATTAATGGATTTTCTTTTGTGTCTTTACAGAACAAGAGCATCAAGATACATGCACTGTGCACTGCTGCTGTGTCTGCAGGCTTGAAAACAAAATAGACAGCATCAAAGCAGAAACTGCTGCGCTGCAGGAGGGACAAGAAAAATTGTTGTCCCTCTTCGCGGCGCAGCGAACTGATTAAGTTACTGTTGGAGCCTGTGGACACAGCAGCAGGTAGCAGTGTAACAACTACCACACCTTCACCTGCACCACCCACACCAACTGTTACTGAGACAGAGTGATAGCCTCCACAGCTTCAGAGGTGTCTCCCCCTCGCTGATGCCGCAACAGCTTCCACTTTCGTTGCACCTCCACATACTGTCCAACTTTCACCCTGGACTGCCTCGAGCAGCACTACACCTCTCTCCAGATTGGACACTGTGTTTTGTAAATAGTTTTACAGAGTATAAATAATTATTAAGTTTTATTTTATTTATTCAGAATAATGAATATTTTTTTTTCGTTTGTTGTTACAACACTTTGAAGACTCCTACATTTTTTGTATTTTTATTTTTCTGGTACAACTATTTATTTTTCTATGAAAGACAGATTTATATTTTTTTTTAAATGTTTAATATTTGACATGATTTGTTTAATTTGAAAAAATACAATATTTTCTTAAAAAATTAGCTCAGTTTCATTTTTGCTTTATGGGTAGTATCTATGGAACAGGTATGACAAACTATTGTTTTAAGAATGTTAAAGAAAGGTGTTGAAGCTCAGATTGTATAGTTCAGTGAAAACTTACAGCTTTATACCAATCTTTAAGTTCACATAGCTGTACAATTAAGCAATATGCTGGTCAATATTTATCATGTTTTTTAAACATGTTAAGATAATATAAAAACACATGACCACAACACATTATGTTAATGGTGAATTGGTAAATGACGTAAGTAGATTAACACTTGGGCAAACATTGTGGCATAATAGAATGCTAGAAGGCCATAATGTCAGTGTCAACAAATTGTTGACCAATCATTGTCACATTTAAAATAGTTACATTTCTTGTGCAGTGCAAGCTGAGGCACACATCAGAGTTGAACAAGTCTTTATTGTGAAATATAGACTATTTATTATCCTTGTTTTCAGAAGGTTTCGTGACATGTAGATAGTTGTTTGAGCAGTATCTTAAAACTTAAGCAAGTGAAGTTCAAGATGAAAAAATATGGAGATCTTGAACTGTGTATCAGGAAAACATGGCAACAGATTCTATGTGTTGTTACAGTAGTAACAGTTACTGCTAAATGGCAGAATGTTAAAGAGGAGGCGAACATAGTTTTCATGTGTCATTGCAACCTAAACACATGTAATCACAAAATAATAGTAATGCATAAGTAGATAGATACCCAACACAAAAAATATTATGTGGTCATTGACAATCACAGTATTGATTTGTGTTACATTTCATTACTGTGGGTGTAAATGTGAGTTCTGTTTTTTTGTAAGACTTACCATTGATGTGTTATACATGAAATCAAATGGTGTATTGACAGCATAGCAAGCCTGTGCAGTACCACTACTGTACACATAATGGTAATTATTTCCTGCTGGTGTGGTGCGTACAGTATGTGCTCTGTGAACAGTGCAATGATACACTAATGATGTGATGTAAGTGGAAGGCCAGGAAGGGTATGCAGTAGTAGCAGTGCATCCATGCAGGTAATGATCTGTTGATAGTGTAGATCTTGAAGATCCTGTGCCCGCAGCACTACATCTATATGACAAATTACATGATGGTACTGTATGGACTAATGTACATATACTGCCAGCATAGTATACATGCACCAAATTACATGATGAGATACGTGGCAGGCAAGGGTGAGTAGTACCACCATTGTATTGATACAGTAAATGATGTGATGGGATTGCCCGGTTGTAGTGATTAGTTTCTATTTAGTAGTTTGACTTCTCATTCTCAAAAAGAAGGGAAATTCATAGCAAAAAACTACTTTTAATGCATCAGTTAGGGTTGTTCCACAGCGACAAAAGTGAGGAAATTCGCTGTTAGGGTTGAAAACCCTAACTCCGAATTCACCCCCCCTGCACCACACACACACAGACACACACACACATTCAAGTATGGGGGAGGACCAAGTCAACACAACCAATGGCAGACATCCAGCAGCAGGTGACAGAAATAACAAACAATTGTCTAAATGTACTCACGAGACATCCCCACCCACCCTGACCAGGTACTGCATGCTCAGTGGAGATCAACAGCAAAACTGAGGCCATGTGCACCAAACGTACACATCCCTGATTGCAGCTGCACGCAACATACCACACTTAGTAGTTGCATGGCCTTACCTACGATGCCCACGCAGACCACACCACATGGTGGGCCACCTGAAGCAATAGAGTTCAGCAAAACCAAGGAGTTGTACAGGAATAATATCTCTGATTATAACAAGGGTTTGAGAAATGCAGCTACTAATTGACTGTAAACATTGTAACAGCCTTATGTTTAGTTTTTATTAACATACGCGTAGAGGCTAACCATATGATGAACATGGTTTAATGTTGTTTAAAAAACAGTTTTATTATGATAACAATAAGCCACTCCCAGGTATTATGTTAATGGTCAGTTTATCACTGTCTAGCGACATGTGGCACTTCGGCTATGCCTCATTCAACATTAAACCACTACAGGGTGATTAACAGACCATTTAACATGACTGTTGGTCATGCCTTATTGTAATTGTCTTTATGAGTGAGATACTCTCCTCTGCTAGGCACTGCAGCAGCTTTGCAACACAGTGTCCCACCCAGTTACACCATACACTGTCTAGTTACTGGAGAATGGCTGTGAATATGAACTCCATGAAGATGAACAGTGTAACTTGATCATTACAGTCATCAAACCCTAGTGTGCTTATAACTGACAGAGTCAGTGAAGAGAGATACCCTACTGTCCTAGTACACTTACCCCATTGTGGTGAAATCAATACTAAAGACATTCTGATTATATCTACCATACCTACTTGATTCCTGTTGTACCACAATTAACATAGTTATCACTTTGATAGCATCAGTGACAGAGTGTAGCAAACCAAACAGTAGTCATACAGCCTGAGTATGAAACAACTGTTAAAAAAAATTACACTGTGTCCATAAGTGGCATAGATCACTCATTGCAACAATAGTAAATGTATTACTATTTGAATAAGTTAGTCATCACAGATGCAATGAGATTGTCTTAATCAGGTACAACATACTCAGAAAGTGCCTACAGGAAAATCTATTCTATATACATCTCCGATACAGGTACATCATTGTTGGCTCAGTAGTGCTATGATATTTAGAAGTTGCTTGGCCTGATCAATGCAATTATAATGTTTCTTACAAAGAATACTTACTGCATCTTTAGTATTGAAACACACTGAAGGTCTATGTATGTACATCAGCAGTACACCTTCATCAGTAAGAATGCATGTGATACTGGCAGTATGAATTTCACAGCGTTGAACAGGCAATGCTTTTCCACGTTACATCAGCCTCCTTATGTTGAGTAAACCATTGCAGTAAATGTACTACTATGTAAATCACCTACTAAATGTATCACTACTTTTATCTTGAGCATGCTAGTGTCTTGTAGTTAATTTATGTGCTTCTCTTAATTAATGTATACTCACTAGTGTTAAAACCTTTCTACAACTGTCTTCATGCACCTTCAAGCATTTATGTTGAATAACGGCACAGTACCAGTTGTGGTGTGGTGTAGGGCATCGGTAGGTAAGGCCATGCAACTACTAAGTGTGGTGCGTTGTGTGCAGCTGCAATCAGGGATGTCGTTTGGTGTACATGGCCTCAGTTTTGCTGTTGATCTCCACTGAGCATGCAGTACCTGGTCAGGTGGGTGGGGATGTCTCGTGTACATTTAGACAATTGTTTGTTATTTCTGTCACCTGCTGCTGGATGTCTGTCATTGGTTGTGTTGACTTGGTCCTCCCCATACTTGAATGTGTGTGTGTGTCTGTGTGTGTGTGGTGCTGGGGGGGGTGATTCGAGTTAGGTTTTCAACCCTAACAGCTCAATTCCACCTTGTCACTGTGGAACAACCTAACTGATGCATTAAGCGTAGGTTTTGCATGAATATATATATATATATATATATATATATATATATATATATATTATAGTGTGCAGTAGTGCCACTAGAATTAGGGTTGAGGAGCCATTTCTATGTTAAACCCCAAAACTTTTCACCTTAATAACTTTGCAACTGTTTGACAGATTTGCTGAAATTTGAATACACAATCAAGAACCATAGGCCTTGGGATCTGCAAGTTTCATGTACTGGTCAGATATACAGCTGTGGAGTTATTAAGCATGATCTGTGCACATGTTACGCTTTTTCTGGAATTCTACGGTCGCGCCTACAGGTCATACAGTTTGCGACCGGACCGAAATCTTCAGGGATCGTGTGGCCAGGGTCCCCGATGTGCCTTTTGAAGATTTCGTGAAAAAATATTAAACGGTTCAAAAGTTATTCAAAAAACAGTTTCCCATTATAAGTCAATGGGAAAAGTTAACAAAAAGTTCGACAGTGTCGCAAATGCATTTTTACTTTCGCAAATCGGCCATTTTGTTTTCAGTTGGTGATCAGAGAAATGGTTGGCATTTAAATTTGGGACCCTCTAGCAACCTAATTCTTTTTGTATTCACTTAGTCAGACCCTAAGGATGCTTGCCATGTCTTTTATTTTGTGGTAAATACCCCAAAATATGTTTTTAAAATTTCTGGAAAAGTACTGCTAAATTACTTTCGTGCTCACGAAAGTGTTGAACTTTGGCGAAGTTTTCATAAATTGCGACAGTAGTTTTCCATCTGTGGGAAAGTGACAGCGATTCTTTGGCACTGCGCTGCAAAAGAACCGTTGGGAGTTTTGGGCTGAAATTTGGAGGGAACTGAGCCGACATCTCACAGATGGTTTTTCCCATAGGATAACATTACGGCGCCCGATGCATTACAGGAATCCTTTGGCACCCTGCTGCAAAATAATGGTTTGGTGCCTTTCAGTAGTTTGGTGAAAAAATATTACACGGCGGCAAAGTTACGGCACTCCAAAGTTGACAGTTTTTCCCATACGATAACATTACGGTGCCCGACGCATTACAGAAATCCTTTGGATCCCTGCTGCAAAATAACGGTTTGGTCTTTTTTCCTGACATTTGGAGGGAAGACAGCCAATAGCCCACAGATGTGCCTTTCAGTGGTTTGGTGAAAAAACATTACAGGGAGGCAAAGTTATGGCACTCCAAACTTTTCTTTTTTTCCCATAGGATAACATTACGGCGTTTGCCACGCCTTTCAGGGCCCGTATCTCGGAAACGGTGCAAGATACGGACTTTTCATCGAAAAAATTCTTAGCCCCCTATTGGGGCTAAGATTCAAATTAGCCAGGACAGTTGTAAATAATATGACTTTTAAATTTTTTTTCTACGTCGTACGGTTCCTGAGATATAACGTATTTAGTATTCCAAGTTCTCATTTTCTGCGCCGATACTCATTATTATGCATACATTATTTGTACTCACTGTCTTTATGCAGGTTTTGGGGAAAACCAGCCTGTGTGCTTACATTACTGTTACTGTTGCCCTTTCCGCTTGCAGTTCCGTACCCGTTTCACTTACCATTGAAGTCTGCACCACCATGTGTGTTATCCTTTGCGTTTTCATTTGCACTTGCGTTTCTGTTATTTTTTGCCATTCCTGTCTACAGTACTGTTTATCTTTCTGTTTCACTTTACGTCTCCACGCCCATTGACATTTCTGTTTGCAGGCACCATGTTACTATGTGACAACACATCACGTGGCAGACCATTCCTGTCTACGCCACCATGTGCGTTACCCTTTCTGTTCTCATTCGCGTTTGTGTTACCATGTGCACCACTGTTAGCATTTCTGTTTGCGTTGCTGTCCCAGTTAGTATGCCACCCGCGCTCCCGGCGCCGCTGCAGTACATTCACTATTTCTCGTTATCATTCTCAAAGAAAGGAAATTCGAGACAAAATCTATTTAATGCATTAGTTAGGGTTGTTCCACAGCGACAAAGTGAGGAAATTCGCTGTTAGGGTTGAAAACCCCTTGGACCCCGCCCACCCCAACTGGCATTGGGGTGTGCATTGGGATCGTGGTCCTAACTCTCACCCCATTCTCCTATACTTCTGCCTGCTTTACACATGTCATGGGGTGAGAGTTAGGGCTGATGATCTCAATCGCGCCGATGCTGGTTGGGGGAGGGTCCAAGGGGGTTTCAACCTCAACAGCGAATTCTCACTTTTGTCGCTGTGAACAACCCTAACTAATGCATTAAATGGAGTTTTTCCTCTAATATATATATATATATATATATATATATATATATGGTAGCACGATAGTGCTACCATACTAGGTTGAGTAGCACTTTAAGGTTAAACGGTGAAATTTTGCACCTTAATAACTTTGCTGCTGTTCAACGGATTTGCATGAAATTTGGTATGCACAATTGGGCATGGTAGACCTTGGTACTGGTCAGATATACGGCTGTGGAGTTATTAAGCGACAACCAAATGTGCAATTAAGTTTTTTGCAAATTCTTTGCTCTTGCCTACAGGTCGCACAGTTTGTGCGACCATCCAAAAACTTCAGGGAATGTGCGGCTGGGGTCCCCGATGTGCCTTTTGAAGATTTCATGAAAAAATATTAAATGGTTCAAAAGTTATTCAAAAAACAATTTTCCATTATAAGTCAATGGGAAAAGTTAACAGAAAGTTTGAAAGTGTCGCAAATGCACTTCTTTGTGTTGCAAATGGCCTTAGTAGTGTCGCAAATCCGCCATTTTGTTTTCAGTTAGTGATCAGAAAAATGCTTGGCATTTGAGATTGGGACCCTCTAGGACACAATTCTTTCTGTGTTCACCTAGTCAGACCCTGAGGATGCTATCCATGTCTTTATTTTGGGGTTAAACACCCCAGAAATATGCTTTTCAAATTACTGGAAACAGTAGTGTTGCAAAGTAGTGTCACACCTGCGACACTTTCACAAATTTTTACAAAAAGTGTCGCAAATTGCAGCACTACTTTTCTAGACTATGGCCAAAATGACAGGAGTTCTTTGCCACCCTGCTGCAAAAGAACCGTTTGGTCTTTGAACTGAAATTTGGAGGGAATGCAGCTAACATCTCACAGATGTGCCTTTTGGCGGTTTGGTGAAAAAATATTGCATGACTGCCAATTTACTGTACTCTGAAGTTGACATTTTTTCCCATAGACTAACATGGTGGCATATGCCACGCCTTTCGAACGGTGAGAGATACGGAATTTTCGTTGTTTTTCAGCGAAAACGTAGCCAGGAAAATCTTGAATCATGTGATTTTTTTTTCTACGTCGTACAGTTACTGAGATATAAGTCATTTAGTATTCCAACAGCTCATTTTCTGCTCTGAGGCCCATTATTATGCATACATTCTTTGCACACACTGTGTTTCTCTATGCAGCTGTTGGGCAAAACCAGGGTGTGCGCTTCCATTACTGTTACAGTTACCATTACCACTTGTGATTCTGTACTCGTTTGCGTTACCGTGTTTGCCACTGTGAGCGTTACCCTTTGCGTTCCTGTTTGCTTATGCACTTGCACTCGCTTTTCCATTTCTCTTTACTTTGCCATTTTTTCTGCTGTTAACGTTACCATTTGCGCTTCCAATTGCCGTACCATGACCGTGCACATCATGGTCTGCGTTTCCATATGCGCTTGCATTTCCTTTTGTGTTTCTGTTTCCTTTGGCATTATTGTTGCTGTTACCATTTACATTTACAATTGCAGTAATGTGACTGTGCGTGTTACGGTTTGCGTTTCCCCTATGTGCTTGCCTTCCCGTTTCCGTTTCTGTTTCCTTTGGCATTGTTCTTCATGTTAACTTTACCAGTTGCATTTACAGTTGTGGTACTGTACCCATGTGCATTAAAGTTTGTGTTTCCATTTGTGCTTGTGTTTGTCTTTCCATTTCTGTTTCCTTTGGCATTATTGTTGCTGTTACCATTAACATTTCTATTTACAATTACAGTAACATGACTGTGCATGTTAAGGTTTGCATTTCCGTACATGCTACCGTTCCCATTTCAGTTTCTGTTTCCTTTGGCATTATTCTTCATGTTAACTTAAGGAGCTTAATATGTATAGCCTCGAGGAAAGGAGGGAGAGGGGGGACATGATAGAAACTTTCAAGTACCTCAAGGGAATCAACAAAGTCCAAGAGGGTAGCATCTTTCAAAAAGAGGTGTCTGCGAGAACAAGGGGCACAATTTGAAGATAGGGGGTGGCTCAGAGGTAATTTAAGGAAGTATTTTTTCACAGAGGGTTGTGGATGCATGGAGCGGCCTTCCGGAGGAGGTTGTAGAGTCAAAAACAGTGGTGGAATTCAAGCATGCATGGGACAGTCATAAGGCAGTTCTAGGGGGTTGGGGTAGGAAGAAGTAGCCTGCTGGTTAACTAGGATCTGCAGCTTATCCGTTAGGTAGGGAAATGGGCAGACTGGGTGGGCCCAGCAGTCCTTATCTGCCATCAAATTCAAATTCAACTTTACCATTTGTGTTTACAATTACGGTACCGTGCCCATGCGTGTTATGGTTTGCATTTCTGTATGCTCTTCTGTTCCCATTTCCATTTCTGTTTCCTTTGGTGTTATTCTTCATGTTAACTTTACCATTTGCATTTACAATTGCAGTACCGTGCACGTTCGTGTAGGTTTGCATTTATGTGCGAGCTTCTGTTCACGTTTCCATTTCTGTTCCCTTTGGCTTTCTTTTTACTGTAACACTTGACATTTGTGTTTAAAATACTGGTGCCATCACTGTGCGTGTTAACAGTTGCATTTTTGTACGCACTTGTGTGTCCTTTTCTGTCACTGTTCACTTCTGTGTCACTTTGTGCTTGCGTTCCTTTTAACGTTTGTGTTACCATTTATGTTTGCATTACCATGTGCGTAACTGTTGGCACTTGCGTTTACGTTGCTGTTCCTGTTGCTATGTGACAAGACATCATGTGGTGAGAGGGCCCTGCAGTCCGCCACTGCATTCCATTCAATATTTATCATCCTCATTCTCAAAAAGAAGGAAAATTAGAGGCAAAAAACTCTGTTTAATGCATCAGTTAGGGTTGTTCCACAGTGACAAAAGCGAGGAAATTGATGTTGGGTTGAAAGCCTTGGACCCCAGTTCACACCAACCGGCATCAGGGTGTGGTGGGGTCATCAGTCTAACACTCACTCCATTCTTTACCTCAACTTCTTTACACATGTGATGGGATGAGAGTTGGGGCATATATATGTCCTTTTAATACCAGTTGAGGGTGGGCTGGGGGGTTCAAGGTGGCTTTCAACCCTAACACTGAATTTTTTCACTTTTGTCACTGTGGAACAACCCTAACTGATGCATTAAATGGAGTTTTTTGTCTCTAATATATGTTATAGTGGCACAGTAGTGCCACTATAGTTAGGGCTGAGTACCCCATTTAAGGTTAAAGTGTGAAATTGTGCACCTTAATAACTTTGCCACCATACATCAGATTTGCCTGATCTCAGGATCTGTCAAGTTGCATACCAGTCGAATATACGGTTGTGGAGTTATTAAGTGACATTCTGGAGATGCATTTACGCTTTTATGTGCATTCTTTGATCACACCTACAGGTCGCACACTTTGCACGACCTGTCCAAAAACTTTAGCGAACATGCGGCCAGTGTCCCCGATGTGCTTTTTGAAGATTTTGTGAAAAAATATTAAACGGTTCAAAAGTTATTCAAAAAACAAGTTTACCATTATAGTCAATGGGAAAAGTTTACAAAAAGTTCGACAGTGTCGCAAATGCCATTTTTAGTGTCACAAATGACCTCTGTAGTGTTGTGAGTCAGCCATTTTTTTCAGTTACTGGTCACAGAAATGCTTGCCATTTAAATTTGGGACCCTCTAGGGACACAATTCTTTTTGTGTTTACCTAGTCGAGCCCTGAGGATGATAGTCATGTCTTTATTTTGGGGTGAAACACCCCAGAAATATGTTTTTCAAATTTTTGAAAAAAGTAGTTTTGCAAAGTAGTGTCGCACTCATAACACTTTCATGAGTTCATTTGTGAAAGTGTCGTGATTTGCAACACTACTGTTCGACACTATTGGGAAAATAACAGGACTTCTTTGCCAACCTGCTGCAAAATAACGGTTTCGTCTTTTGGGCTGAAATTTGGAGGGAAGAAAGCCAATATCAAACGGATGTGCCTTTTGGTGGTTTGGTGAAGAAATATTACAGGGCAGCAAAGTTACAGCACTCTGATATTCACATTTTTCCCCATAGGATAACATTATGGCATCCGCCGTGCCTTTCGGGGCTCGTAGCTCAGAAAAGGTGCAAGATACAGACTTTTCATTGGAAAAATGCTTAGCCCCCCATAAGGGGGCTAAATACAAAACTAGCCGGAAAAGTAATAATTCATATGAAATTTAATTTTTTTTCTACATCTTACATTTCCTGAGATATAAGCAATATAGTTTTCCAAGTGCACATTTTCTGCTCCGAGGCCCATTATTATGCATACATTCTTTGTACTCACTGTGTTTCTCTATGCAGCTGTTGAGGAAAACCAGGGTGTGCACTTCCATTACTTTTAACCTTAGCATTTCCACTTGCATTTCCGTACCCATTTGTGTTAGAGTTCCCGTGTACTCCACTGTGTGTGTTACACTTTGCATTTTAGTTTGCGCTTGCGTTACTGTTACCATTTGTGTTTCCACTACTGTTTCTGTTTGCATTTACATTTGCACCACCATGTACATTTTCATTTGCAATTGTGGCCACCCTTCCATTCTCACTTGCGTTTGTGTTTCTCTTTTGTTTGGCGTTATCGTTGCTGTTACTGTTACATTTGCTTTTCCAATTGTGTTACCGTGACTGTGCTCGTTACGGTTTGCATTTCCATACACATTTGCATTTCTGTTTTTCTTTCCTTTGGCATCATTGTTGCTCTTATCATTACCATTTGCATTTCCAATTGCGTTACCATGACCATGCATGTTACAGTTTGCGTTTTCATATGCGCTTGCATTTGCATTTGTGTTTCTGTTTCCTTTGGCATTATTGTTGCTGTTACCGTTACCATTTGTGTTTCCAATTGCATTACTGTGTCCGTGCGTGTTACAGTTTGTGTTTCCATTCACACTTGCATTTGCGTTTCTGTTTCCTTTGGCATTATTCTTGCTGTTACCATTACCATTTGCATTTCCAATTGTGGTACAGTGACCGTGTGCATTATGGTTTGTGTTTCTGCATGTGCTTGCATTTGCATTTCTGTTCCTGTTTACTTTGCCATTATTGTTGCTGTTACCATTACCATTTGCATTTGCAATTGCGGTACCATGACCGTGCGCATTACCAGTTGCATTTCCACAGGTGCTTGCATTTGCTTCTCTGTTTGCATTACTTTTCACTTTGGCATCAGTTTGCACTTGCTTTTCTATTACTGTTTGCATTACCATTTACATTTGCATCACCATGTACATTATCATTGATAAAAAAAATCACATGGTGGCAGTGCAGGGCTAAGAGACCTCATCTCTACCACATTCCACTCACTATTTAAACTCCTCATCTCAAAAGAAGGAAACTCATGGCAAAAAAATCCATTTAATGCATCAGTTAGGATTGTTCCACAGCAACAAAAGTAAGGAAATTCAATGTTAGGGTTGAAAACCCCCCTTGCCCCCCACCCCAACCCCCAACTGGCATTGGGGTGTGTGTTAGGGCCATCGGTTCTAGGGGAAGGACCAAGGCAACACAACCAATCACACACAACCAGTAGGAGGTGTATACCTGTGTTACCGTAGCAAGTAGGTGAGAAATCTAACTTCAGGTATCATACAGTATTTCCAAACTTGTTTCATGAGGTTAGTTCACCTAAAGGTGAAACAAGGTGACAGCAGTGAAAACTGTGTACCTTGCTATGTTTTCTATATATGGGTGCTGCAGTGTTAGTCTTTGGGAAAATTGCTCAATTTTGGAACAGTGTAACTTTGTCATGCTTAAGTATTTTAGCAGCAAAGCAGGAAAAGGCACATCTGTGGGACCAGGACTTGCCACGCTGCCAATTTCAGCCCAAAGGACCCAACCATTTGCTTGCAGGATGATGGCAAAGATGTGCAGTCATCAGGAGCATATGTTTCACAAAATACTGTTGCAAACACAAAAGTGTCACAAATGGAACACACAACAGTGTTGCATTTGTGAAAGCATGCAAAATAGTGTTGCAAAATACTGTTACAAACACAGAAGTGTCACAAATGCATAGTGCATCACTGTCGCATTTGCGAAAGTGATTTTCAAAAGTATTTCAGGTAATGTGGAAAATCCAGTTTTGGGTCTTGTACACCCCAAAATACCATATGTGTAGTCTGTGTTATGTGTTGGTGGCAGCGTGTGGCCCAAGATGCCCAGTTGTCCATAGTGATATGTGTTTTGTGGTGCATGGAATGTCCAGGATCAGAGTTAGCAGTGACAACCCCATGCTACAGCCCGATGGGAGCATGGGTGTGTGTGGTTTCATGGTTTAGATAGTTGTATGTTATTTCTGTTACCTGCTGCTGGTTGTGTGTGATTGGTTCTGTTGCCTTGGTCCTTTCCCTGCTTGCATGTATGTGTGTGTGTGTGTGCGTGTGTGTGTGTGTGTGTGTGTGGTGGGGTGAATGCACAGTTAGGGTTTTCAACCCTAACACCAAATTTCCTCACTTTGTCACTGTGGAACAACCCTAACTGATGCATTAAATGGATTTTTTTGCCATGAATTTCCCTTCTTTTTAAGAATGTGCACTATAGATAGTGAATGGAATGTGATGGTGGGAGCGTGGGAGCGTGGGAGCGTGGGGCCCACCATGTGATTGTTGTCACTTCACTGTGCAAAACTGTATGACTGACTGAAATGAAACTTGGTAAATGAAGAAATGTGCCATATCACAACATGTATAACAAATGTTATCTGACTCTGTTCAACAGTTGCACAGCGTCACACAGGGAAAACTGTGCGGGAGTGCCAAAATGAACATTTTTACCACTTTGCTACACAAGAACCATATATTCGACAGAACCAAAAATTGGTAAAAGAAGACATGTACCATGGCACACCATGTGACCAGAATTGTGTGAACATCTGTTCAACGGTCACACAGCGCCATGAGCAAACAACTTTACAAGCACAATTCAGCAACCATAAGTGCCAGTGACCCGGAAGTTGTCACAGTTAAAGATGTATTATAAATCATTCTACATTCCAAATGCCAGGCAAATCAGACACATGTTTCAAAAGTTATTGAAGCAGCATGAACCATATTTTCATTTGTCATAATTCCACTCCTGTTTATGTTTTTCACACCAAACCACTGCAAGGCAACTCTGTATCACTAGGACTAGCTACACTATAATTTTCAAGCCAGTAGCACCATGCAGAATGCTATACACAAAATGTAAACTGTGTCACACAGTATCTCTGCAGTGAATTATTTTTCCAACATGTAAACAGCACCATTCCATCTCCAGGCCAACCACTCAACACCCTCCAAATTTCATGTGAATAGACTAAACCATCCCAGAGATATTCAATTTTAATGTTTCTGCACCTTTAAGAAGTCTTCCACCACAAAATGGCTGAAATCGCAGCTGAAAATGTGCTAAAATGGTGGACCTGGCAGCCAGAAAATCTTTACTCATGGGGGGCCAACTTCAAATGGCAATAACTCTGGAAGGGAACAACATTTGTTCACCAAACAAAAATTGGCATGGCCCTTGAATAAAGGTCTTTATATGTGGTAAGTTTCAGGCCAATAAACCACACACTGGCAGTGCTATGTGTCATGAACGCTAGTGCAAAAAAAAGGTAAAACTATATTTTTTGCACTTCACTGTGCAAAAACCATATGTACCAGTGAAATAGGAATTTGTAAATCAATAGATGTACCATTCCAATCCATGTATACCAAATCTTATCCAAATCTCTTCAATGGTTGCGGAGCAGCACAAGTGTAAAACAGTGAATGAGTGCCGAAAAATACATTATTGGTGCTTGAATGTGCAAAAAACATATGCAGATGTCAAATGAAAATTGGTAAATGTACAGAAGTACCATAGTAGACCAAGCATTGCAAATGTCACACAAATCCATTCAACAGGTGTAAAGTTATTATCACATAAAAAATGTGACGTTTAAGCGCAAACGCGAACGGGAACGCTAAAGGTGATGCAAACAGAAACAATAACGCAAATGGTAACATAAACGCAAGCAGTAACATAAATGCAAATGGTAATGAAAAAGCAAATGTTGATAATGGAATGCAAAGCGCGGTAGCGCAAGCGGAAACTCAAACGCTAACAGTGATGGAGACACAAGTGTAAACAGTAAGACAAACGTTAATGGTAATGTAAACGTAAGTGCAAAAGCAAACGCAAATGGTAATGTTATCGTAAATGCAAACACTAATGGTAACGCTAACAGTGATGCAAACGAAAACGCAAAAAACAAACAGTTATGTAAACGCAAGCACAAACACAAATGTAAATGGTAATGGTAACATAAACAGAAACACTAATGATAACAGTTATGGTGACAAAAATGAAACACAAATGGAAATGGCAACGGAAACAGAACTACAAATGCAAACAATGGTAATGCTAATGGTAACGGTGATGCAAAAGGAAACGGTAACGCAAACAGAAAAACAAACACTAATGGTAACAGTGGCGAAACGCAAATGGTACTGGTAATGTAAACACAAACGCTAATGGTAACGGTAACAGTGATGCAAATGGAAATGCAAACACAAACAGTTACATTAACGCAAGCGTAAATGGAAATGGTAATGGTAACATAAACAGAAATGCTAATTATAATGGTAGCTATGACGCAAATGTAAACGCAAATGCAAATGGCAACATAAACGCAAGTACAAATGCAAACTGTAACGGTAACTCTAATGGTAATGGTGACACAAAAGGAAATGTTAACGCAAACAGAAATGGAAACACAAATGCAAATGCAAACATTAATGGTAACAGTAACATAAATGCAAACACAAATGGTAATGCAAATGCAAATGGTTACAGTCACGAAAACTCAAGTGCAAATGCAAATGGTGACATTAACGGAAACGCAAACAGTAACAAAAAGGGTGATGCAAAAGAAAACAGTAATGCAAATGGTAACACAAACACAAGCGCAAATGCAAATGCAAATGATAACACACACATTGCCGCAAATGTTAATGGTAACACAAATGGTAATGGAAGTGCAAGCACAAATGTAAATCAATCAATCAATCAAACCTTATTTAACCAGGAGTAGACACCATTGAGCAAGCTCATTTTCAAGGTGGTCCTGGATGCAAACGTTAACAGTAATAGTAACGGAAATGCACATGTTTTTTGTCCCAAAAAGGTGCATTCAGAAACACAGTGAATAGAAAGAATGTGGACATAACAATGGCCCTGGTACCAGAAAATAAGCACTTGGAATACTAAATTCCTTATATCTCAGGAACCGTACAATGTAGAAAAAAATGTAAAATCTCATATTATTTATGACTTTTCATGCTAGTTTTGTACTTAGCCCCCTAATGGGGGACTAAGCATTTTCCTGATGAAAAGTCTGTATCTTGAACCATTTTTGAGATACGGGCCCCGAAAGGCGTGTCGGAGGCCGTAATGTTAACCCATGGGAAAAATTGTCATCTTTGGATTGCCATAACTTTGCAGCCCTCTAATATTTTGTCACCAAACCATGAAAAGGTACATCTGTTGGATCTTGGCTTTTTTCCCTGCAAATGTCAGCCCAAAAGACCAAACCATTACTTTGCAGCAGGGTGGCAAAGATTCCCTATTGTTTTGGCCATAGTGTCTCACAGTACTTTCGCAAATCATGACACTTTCACAAATAAAATCACAAAAGTATCACATATTAGAAAGTACTTTGTGACACTACTGTTTACAAAAATGTCAAAAACATATTTCTGGTTTGTTTTACCCCCCAAAAAAGACACGGCTAGCATCCTCAGAGCTCGACTAGGTGAACACAACAAGACTTGTGTCTCTAGAGGGTCCCAGATTTAAATGCCAAGCATTCCTCTGACCACCAACTGAAAAAAAAATGGCTGAATCATGAAAGTATAAGGGTAGTTTGCAACAGTAAAATCTGCATTTGCGAAACTTTAGAATATTTTAACTTTTCTCATAAACAATCATGGGGAACAGTTTTATTTGAATAACTTGAAATGTTTAATATTTTTTCACAGAATCTTTGAAAGGCACATTGGAGACCCCAGCTGCATGTTCCCTGAAGGTTTCAGACCGGTCACACAAACCGTGCGACCTGTAGGCCCAAGCAAAGAAATGCGCAAAACCCCATAATTTATGCATTTTTTGGCACTCTGTAGCTCTATAACTGTATATTCAACCATTACAAAACTTGGCAGGTCCAGAGACCTATGGTACCAGAACATGTATGCCAAATTTCAGGCAAATCTGTCACATAGTGGCAAAGTTATTATGCTACCAAATTTCAGATTTAACCTTAAATGGGGTACTCAACCCTAACTATAGTGGCACTACTGTGCCACTATAAAATAAATATGTGTATATATATATAATATCACCCTATCCCACAGAATCAGGGTACTTTACAAAGAAACAAATATAATGAGAAAAATGGGTGATAACAGTCATAATATATATAACATAAATTTACTCTATAAAAAGTATATGGAATATGCTGCATCCTGATTGGCCAAGAGGGTTTAGAACCCAGTACCTTATGGAGAGACAACAACTGGGTCAGAAATCCTTCCAACAACCAGTATCCAGTGGACTTAGATATCCATGCCTCCCAGACATTTTTTGAAAAAAGATTTCTGGAAGCCCTGATTTTAAGGTAAAGTAGCTCAAAACACCTGCTCTGGCATGTCAAACAACTATACAGTATGTAACCACGTTAAAACCACGTTAAAAAAAAACAAACTACTCACCCATCAACAAACTAATGCAACCAAAACATATAACAATAAAACATTTATACCCGTCTAATTTCCTTTTTGTGTCTCTTCTGTGTCTTTTCGTTTCATTTCACAGGCCTCTGATCCTTGCTTTACTGTAGATATGCCTTTATTTGAAGCAGTACCAAAAGGTCAGACAGTCTCTTCAGCTCCTGTCCCCTGTTGATCTACCAATCTGTGTTTGCCATGCTCTTTGCTCACTGTCTCTCCACTCACTTGGTGACCTGCCTTTCTCATTGTTTTAAATTTTGTTCCTTAAAACTGTTTCTTCAGCTTGACTTCAGGTGGGCTATCAGCACTAGACTGATGACCACCTGCTGGAGACCTGCTGTTCCCCTAAAATTACCCTCAAATTACCCCCATGCCAGGACTTCAGGAGTTGTCTCCCCTGAAAAATGCATCTGCACCTGAAGGACTTTCAGTCTGGTCATGGCGTGGGTCGGGGAAGGCAAGAGGGACTTCATACAGCCTGAGTCACTTTTCTCTTTTCTCCCCATCAACTCCCTGCTATGACACAGATGCCAGGACATGCTATGCGGAAGTGCAGCCATCCTGTGTTAGACTGGCAGAAGCACGTGAGGAAATATTACTTCACTGAAAGAGTGGTGGATGCCTTGAACAGCCCGCCAGCAGAGGTGGTGGGAACAAAAACAGTGGGGGCTTCAAACATGCATGGGACAGGCATAAAGGAGATATTGATATATAGGAAGGGAGCGGGGAGAGTCACCAAAAACCTGGTAGTGTCTACAGAGATGGAATAGGTAGTGAAAGTCTGCCCAGACTGGGTGGCACAAAAGCGGTCCTTTTCTGCTCTGCTGAGGATTTCTGTGTTTCTCAAGCCAAAATAACTTTTTAGTGACAGATGATATTAACTTCCCTTAAGGTTTAGGTTAAACTAAGGGTGCAGCATGACCTATTCCTAGACTAGCTCACAATCACAGTAGTGCCACATAGTGGCAGAAACCTACAAGGACTTTTTTCATTTTTACTGCAAAATGATTATTTTATGGCTGCATAGCAGAGCTATGTGATGTATTGCTATTACATAGTAGAGAGAGGGAACTCTGAAAGCACATGACTGGATACCTCGACTGTGCCCTTCCACAGTGGAATTGAAGCACATGTGGTCTTCTCTATTTACTACAGTACTGTTCCTCCCAACCCCCACACACTATTTTCCTGCTCTGCGTTCACTTCTGGTTCACTTCTACGGTTCAGAGCTACATGGCACACACACCCTGCAATGTTTCCCTGGTGCCTAGTGGCACCCTCCACCCTCCGATCACTGGCACAATATTTCCTTAATATTTACATGGTGTCTAGTGGCCCCCCAGGCCTCCAATCACTATCCCCTTACCTATGTAATATTTCCATGGTATCTAATGGCACCTCCCACCGTCTGAATGTTGTATCACTCTTCAGTAATGTTTTCCTGGCATCAAGTGGCACTCCCAACCCTCCAATCACCTCACTCTTATTTTCATAATGTTTCCCTGTTGTCTAGTGGCACCGCCACCCTCCGATCCCAGTCCCCATATCGCCATCCCCATATTAGTTCATAAAATGTAACCTGTAATAAAGAAAACCATCCCTCAACATTTTTTTTTCTGTAAACCAGTAAAACAGAAAAATGGTTCTGCGCTGATCTGACCCCTGCCACCCCGACCTTCCACTCAGCAGTCACCACCCCATACTCCCACACAACCTCACTCTCCTGAACACATCCCAGGGGAATTATCAACTCTCTGATCAAAGAACGTCTTGCTGCCGGAACCGCCAACTACAACACGAGAAACTAAGGTAAGTGTGGTTATATGTATTTTATTTCAATTGAGTTTTAAACTTTGAGGCATAACCTTGTCATTTTTATATGTTTTCACCTCAAACTTTAAACATGGCCTTTTTGGGACCCTACCTCATTAACAATTGTAGTGGAATTATGCAAATCAGGCCTGAAAGGTGATTTTGTGATCACTTGGTGAAATCTTCTTTTGTGTGGGATTTGAACATTTTCACCACCTTTGCTCATGAGGTGGGGTCATAAAAAGATTATGTTGAAAATTTGGGGTTAAAATATGTACAAATGACAAAGGTACACATGTATGTTGAAAATGTTCTATGCTCTCTAATAACTTCTATAATTTCTAATATTGTGACCCACAATTTTCAGCATAGCCATTTTTTTACACCACCTCATGAACATGATAGCTGTATTTTTCAAATCCTTTCCAAAATGTGTTTTCACACCTGTGGAGCAGAATGACTTTTCGGTGGAGCACAATCACATTTTTGACAGGGATTTGAGCACTTTCACCAACGTGGTTCATGAAGTAAGGTAATAAGAATGATATGCTGCAAATTAATTCTTTTATAGCCATATTAGCTCTTACCAGACTTTGTTTTATATGTTTTTGTACTGTTGTACTTTTTTGTATGGGCACCCATTTTAAAAGTGCAAAAAGACATTCTAGGGTATGCTTTAATGAACTTAAGGGGCCTCAATACACACCTGAGCATACATTAGCATACAGCAACCACCACCTTGTCAGTCTTTCTGCTTACAAATGAGATTGTAGGCCTACTCAAACTGATAGAATTTTAATTCTGCCTTGAATGTCTCCAACAATCATGTTTAAATCAAGTCCACTTCCACCCCAAAGGTTCTGTCCCCAGATAATTGTATCCTAAAGTGGGGGATAACCAACACATCAGCCTTAGAGGAGGGAAGATGGTAGACTGGAGTATACAGAGACAAAGGATCTTTCAGGTAACCAAAACCCAAACTGTACAGGACCTTGTATAATAACAAGCTAATCCTGATGCTGATCTGCAACCAAATGGGCAATCAATGCAGGTTCCACAGCACCTGCGAGAAGGATGTATATAAGTGTAGCCAGCACAGCAAGCCTCCAGATGAACCTAGGCAAAGAACATTACAATTATCCAGTCTACATATGACGAAGGCAAGCACATTCATAATCAGGTACCCTGGCATTAGATATGGTTTAAGCTAGGTGATATTACATAGCTAGAAAAAGCCACTTGACAAGAGCTAATTCCTGTTGTTCCAGTGTCAGCTTGCAGTCTATAATGACACCCCCAGATTTCTAACCCTATCCACAGCTCTGAGTGTGATACCATTAAGACATGGTTATATATTGTTAACACCACCATTAATGACTGAAGGGAACCTGGGTGTACAGTACAAGCACTACTTCAGCCTTCACTGGGTTAATGCTTAGCCAGTTGGAGACCATCCAGTCATAGATTTCAAAAAGGAAATGACTCAGCACAGTGCACACATTATCTCCATCAGGTGCACAAGACAAGTATAGTTGGGTTTCACCAGCATAGCAATAAAACTCCAGACAGTGCAATTTTATGATTTCACACAGCAACAGCATGTACCGCACACAACAAACAACATGGGATGAATACTGAACCCATGTGCACGTCATAGTCAAGCATACCTGATCCAGAAACTGAATTACCCAGAATAACCTGCTGTTTCCTGACCATGGTGTTGAAATAAAACCATCACATCACCCATACTATATGTACTAAGCTAAAATGACAGAAGTACGTCATGCATTAGTGTCTTTTATAAACATACAAACAAATGCCTTCCTGCAATGACAAACTCATTTTTCCTATGTTAATCAGAAATTTCAAATAGGCAGTCTCACATGAAAAACCATTACTAACACTGCTCTTGTTGAGTTAGTAAAGCATGAAAAGGCTCTGTTTGTATTATCACAGTGAGTGACAATATTATTTGTGTTCTTATATTGGTTTACAAACAGATTATTTAAGCATATAAAGTCATTCAGGCTGTTCAAATTTTTTTTAATAAAAAATACATGTTTGGTACAAAAGGTTAAAAAGATATTGCTATAAACTGGGCTTTATATAAACAGTTACATAAAGTATTTTAACATTATTAAGTGGCTAGAAAAGAGTGGCCTCAGTAAATAATGGCATAAAACGTATATACCAGAAACATATATTATTTCCAGAATTGCTTCCAAAAATTAATGCAGTAATGACATAAAAAAAATAAATAGTAATTATGTATTTTTTTTTTTGAAGTTACAGTTTGTCACCCTGAAGAATCCCAGTTTAGGTTGTGAAATGATGGGGGTGAACAATGGGGTTTGTAAAGCATTACAAATAAAAACATTGAAGATAATATGAATGTCTTCAGTTTGAATAATGGCTGAGTGACCAGCAGGATTTGGATGTGGGTGCATTGAAATAGTTAAACCCAAGTCAATACCCACACAGGAAAGAGGGACATCACAGCAGTGATTTCTTGCAACAGTTATTCTCATCTACAAAGACTCAGTGTAGGCCTATAATTTGCAGCATTATCAGGACCCAAAGATGCCTTCTTTATGTGGGGTTTCACCATCACCCTTTTCACCTCAAGTGGAGTATACCTACCCTCAGGGAACACCAGACAATATGTATGATGATTAGTTCCAGAATCTCCCAGTAGCTGACAAGCAGCTAAGTAAGCCTCAGGTCCAATATATGGTAGGTGGGACACAGTTCCAGGATCACCTGGAACACCTCAGCCTCCCAAACTGGGTGAAACTCCCCCCAGGTTGGCAGATTACCTAAACTCATATGTGAACGGTTACTACTGGCCCATGACAGGCTGCTTAAGGAAATCACAGCACAAATAGATGACACATTGTTATCAAGAACTAATAAAACTCTACACTTCTCTATGGAAACAATAGTCTCCTAGATGAGAGGCAGGGTGAATTAAGCAACTACTGTGTGAAAGAGCTGAGCTAGTTGCTCTTTCACGGCAGCAGTCACCTTTGAAATGAACTCTGTCTTTTTCTGAGTGGTTGCCTGCTGATTCTCAGTGTAATAAGTTCTCAATCCAACCTGTCCTCTACTGACTGAAACCTCCACAAATAAGACTACATCTTCTGTCCCTTAGTCTCTTACCACCACAGCTGAACACATTACCATGTTATGCTTCTGTGGTATGTCAAGGGAGTTAAGGTGCTATTCAGTCTAAGGCAGATGTCTGTGCCATGTTATAGCTCTTCACAGCCTTCTTGACTCTCAAACACAAGATGTCATCATGCTCCAGATGTCCAATACTGGCAGGTGGTTTCTAGGCTCCAGATTATGATAAGGACTGTATCAGCCTATCTCCACTGGGGTAAATAAAATGTAGAGCTCTGCAGAGAAACTGCACAGCATGATGATATGACCAAACAACCATATCAACCTTGACATTGTAAATATCAAGACCCAATAAGAATATCATACCCAAAGTGTGGCCATTTTGGTGGGTACCAAAAGCAACTGCCTGTGATAGGTCTAATTGTGTTATCAACTGCAGGATCTGTTGTCCACAGTTTAGCTTAGGAGGTGACTCTGGAAAGCCTCTAAGACTTACTGCTGCCTCTGGTGTGACCACAGAAGAATTTCTTTTTAAACTTTTTATTTATCAGTTTGTGAACAAAACTTAAAAGTAGATTCACTAAGGGATATTAAACATAGAAGTTACACAGCTTCTCTTTAAAAAATGTTCAACCACTCTCTCAGCTGTTACTATATGCAAAGAATTATAGTCAATAAAATAAAGAGATTAAAACAAAAAGCAATCACAGCACAGAACTATACAATGATATACAGTACTCTATCAAATCAAACCCAGATACCCAGTTACCATGTAGGCTTCATGACATAAAATCTCCTGCAGTAGAATTATGTCTCCAAAGTGACAAAATGCCCCCTCCAACAGAAATTTCTATTTCTCAGAGTCATTGAAAGAAAGCTGTAACGTACATGTTAAGCCTTGCTAAATAAACTGTAATAACTGTATGTAACCTATTTCAAATGTTGATAAACCAAGGCTTGAATTACTAATAAGGCAAATAGCACCCAAAAGAACATGTTAGGTTTCTTACATTTTATATTAGAGGTGTGAAATTCTCTACCTCGTCAGGTGCAAAATTGCCCGACCGTCCTTAGTTTTAAAGGAGCTTTGAAGACCCACCTTTTTAGGATAGCTTTTAGTGATTTATATTAGCTTTAATTTTATTGTATTTATTGTTTTATGAAACTGTACAGGCGCTTTGGTTTTAAGAAAAGCGCCTTTTAAAAATAAAGTTTGAATTGAATTGAATTGAATTGAAACACAGAATCACCCCCATCCTACTAACTGTTGGGCAATTCTACCATTAAAACCCAGAGCCTGTGTTCTGGGGAAGAAAAATCAACAGTACAGTATGTGTAGTGCTGACATGCAGATTTTCAGTGTGAAAATCATCATATTTAATCCTGCAACACTACTGTTCAGATGGTGTTATAGAATGCCTTATACTGTGTAGAAAATATATTAGCCAAGTAGAACATGTAAACACCCAGAAATCACCCCCCACCACATATGCAGCCAGTGAAGACATTGCATAAAGGTTTTATTAATTTGTATCATCTCCAACTATAGAAATTGGCTTTCAACTTTGAGAACTGGTAAGTAAGATTGTACTTAAATGAGTTTATACACAGATGGGAGCAGTCACAAAAATCCAAAAATATACCACTGTCATATCTTCAGACTGCAAGTTTCAAAATTATCCAAAAGTCTGGTCCTGTGGGAAATACCAGATTACTCACACCATGTGGTTATCATTTGCAGTATGGGAACCAAGTCACTGTTTATTTATTTATTTAAAAGTTTTTGATGGAGGAAGTCACACCAAACCGTGGCTCATTTCCAGGTTTGACTCAGGGAACAATCAGGTGGGGGGCTGCAAGGTACATTTTACATTTTTACATATAATCAGGACTTTACAGTACATAACAACAGAGCATGAGTGCAGCACCTGGGTTGATGCTGGGATAACATTTACAATTTTGTAGTTTGTACAGGCAAAGTTAGAACATCAGAACATTTTGACATTTATGAATACCGCAGCTAAGTACACAAGTTAAGTACTATATTAGAGAGGATATAAGCAAAAGGAGGTGGAATAGCATCAGCAGGGAGATGCTGGGAAATAGAGAAAATGAGCTGCCTAAGTGAGAAGGGGCAGGAGGGAGGAGAGGCAGCAGCTGTTGGAAATGGGTAGAAGATGAAGGTTAGACTTAAAAGAGGTGAGCAAGGGGAGAGTGATGAGCAGTAACATACTACAAACATTACCAATGGTTGTTGTATGCTTCTGAACTGATTTAGACATGTTTCTGAGAGAGAATGGTGCTGAGGGTTTCAAAATGTGACCTGGGTAGCATGTCAGATGATAAGTTTGTGTGTGTGTCCATACTCAGCATTGTTATAGTGGATGGTGGAATGCTGTTATGCAGGGTTTATGTGATAACGGCGAAAGCCTAGAAGCGACCACCATGTCAGAGTGCCAAAAATTTATTTAGGCACTCTGACACCCCGGTGCACAGCAAAATAGCACCAGGGACTTAGTTTTTGAATGTTGTATGTGGGGGGCTGTGCCCTCTGCACCCCCTACCTAAGGATTCTCAACTCCAGGGAGGTGCATGTTGGGGGGTGACATAAAAAAATAAGGTTTGTGCTGGGGGCACAACAAAAATGCACCAGCACCTGGACCCAGTACCCTGGTCACCAATGCCACCAACCCACCCACCACCACAGGGTTGGCTCAGCAGCCCACTGTGGCACCAGCCCTCACATACCCTCCCACCCCTCGCTGTGTGTGCTCACTCTCCCCTGCGCTTGTGTGGTGACATCCATCACTATATTTGCGATCCCCCATCCGCCCCACCCACCCTACCCTACCCTACTGTAGCCCTGCAGACATGCACAGGATTGGGTTGCCATTAATGCAGGCACCCAATCGCCGACACTAATATCTCATGCTACCGTTATGCATGTAATTCCATGCCTGGAATATGCTTGTTCTTTTGTAGTAGTGACATCATTATGTTGTTCTGCTGTAGTAATGATGTCACTACTGCAGCAGAACAACTTGGAATGTTGCCATATAGTTGCTTTCTTCTATCCAGTTAAGCTGGAAGTTGTTTCTTTTTAAACTTGAACTTGCAGAAACATCTGCAGCACATTGTGTCAGTTTCAAAAAAAAAGGAAATGTTTAAATTTCTATTCTCTATTGTCTTCACTAGCTGGTTTAGTGTGATGTTCTATGCTGTGACTGCCCATACACTGTAAAAGACTATGTATGAGCAGTCATACACAAACAAGGATATTCTTGTATCTTGAGATCCCCTTGGTAACAGAGCCCCTTTCGAGCTGTGCTCTTGAGGTCATCTGTTACCAAGCAAACCTCTTGATACAAGAAGATCCTTGTTATTTATGACTGCTCATACACAATCCTCTATATAGTCATTGCTATGAGGCAGGATGTGTGGACGAGCTATATTCTAAGTCTCTTCAATCATTGCCATGCTGTGTTACAAGTTACTTTGCTCATTATACCCTGGGTGGCCATTTTGTATCAGGAGAATCAATGGATGGTTTGGACTTCATATGGAGCTATTGGGTATAATGTTAACCAGCTTTATTGCTGTTCACAATTACATGACCAGGGCAACCTCTGCTTGTTAGTCCCTTCAGTAGTTTCTGGCTTCAGGAGCCAGATATGGACAGCATGTTTCACTGAAACTCGAGGACATGTGGCTGGGCAAAGGAGAAATCAGCCTAAAATCCTTTCCGAGCCTCTAAACATGTTCAGAGGAACTTAACTAGTATGAATGTGTTTATGAATACCAGCAGTAAAACTACTGCTGCAAGTAAGCAACGTATTTTTATGCTTTAATTACTGCATAGCCAAGCAACTGGATTCCAGAGTTCATAGTGCAGCTTTTATTTCTCTTTCATATTTTAAAAAATGATGATTACATGCCTCAGCTCTGAAGTACCATGTTGCTATTCTTGGTTTTAGCAATTGCATATTTTGCCCTGCTGGTTATTTACAAATATAATTTGATTTTGACAAATTAGTGATTTTAAAAGGCAATAGCCAGAACACCTACATTCTATTAAAATCCAGTAGCTGTGACATATACTGCAAAGTAAATAATTTTCTAGCTCAGAAAATTCATGAATTCTTCATCATGTCTAAATCTCATTCTTATTTCTTCATCTGATAACAGAGAATTGTATAAACTATGGAATCTAAACCTAAGAAGACCCCCTTTGCCTTTTTTGAATGACCTAACCTTTTGATTAACAGTTAGATATGTACAGCAAAAGCCATTTACAATAGGCGAGGTAAAAGACAAAAACATAAAGTTTAGTAATGCAGAAGTTACATTAGTACAGAAAAAAAAGTAAACAGAGCACCAGACCAGTAATGTAATTCCAGTTTTCATGAATCGTTTAGTGTTTATTTATTTAGTTAAGATTCCTTTACCAAAATAGTCTCAAAAGGCATAGCATCTCATTTACATAAGGATCATGGAGATGGAAAGTGACTGTGAGTGAAGTTGGAAATTGTCAGATTCGGTTTGGTTTTGATTGGGACACCCTGCCTTTAATTCAGTTTTTGCTCTTTGATAGAAGCCACTTTGGGCCCCTGGTACAGAAGTCTAGCCAGACATCTAGCAAGCTACAAATAGGAATAAGTGACACCCTTTTACCACCTGTTGCTCACCTCAAACAATTTCACCCACTCCCCAATGCTACCTTTCCTCTTGTCAGTTTTTTTTAATTTAAACTACTCAGTAACCATATGACACAGTGCCTGGAGCCAGCAATTATTTTTCATAACCAAAAGCCTGTGGGGGCATGGTGGGAAGGGACTGGTCTAGGTGAACAATGGCCATGGGAAAAGCTCTGGTAACCTGTTATGAGGTACAGCACTAGTTGTCTGAAGGCAGAAGTAACATAAGGTGACCCAAATGTTTGACAGTTCAGTTTGGTTGCATTGAACTGAAGGTGAAAGTGTTGAATTTACTGTAAGCACATTCACAAAATGCAAATTCAGCATTAGCTCATCCTTAGTAATAGTTTGCAATTTCAACAACAAATTATCAGGACAGTAATAGATAGTTTTAGGCACCAGCAAACCTTGTGATCACTGGGGTGGGGGGGTTCAGCTCTTGGGGTCCCAGCCTGAGCCCAGTTACCTCCTTATTTTTTTAGTTATTGTTTTGGCATCATAATATCATGAAAATGCTAAACAAGGTGTGATACAGCCAATCAGAAACTGATGAACAGAAATGGATGGAGTAGGTAAAGTGACTAAAGGGAAAGGGACTAATATTTCTGTCTCATTGTAAAAATCATAAACATCACTTGTACTGAAAATAAAATGGTGTGCATACAGGTGACAAAAGTGCATCTGGCCAAGGGATCAAGTAAAAGGCTCCCTGACTTGACTAATCCTTATGGGGACCCAGAAAACCCTAATGCTGGCCTGAGGACATCTACTGTACAGTTACATAGCTTCAAACATTTGTAGTACAAGCAAAACAATCTGCAAAAATATAATCCAATGGTGACGGCAACAAAACAAATCAAGCACTTTGCAGATATACTGTATAATAAACAAGAACTTCTGGCAAATAGCAGTTAAAGGCTAAAATTGTAGGGAGATAATATACTGTATAGTGCTATTGAGATGTGTGGAAGCTCAGCTGTTTGTGTGTCAGATGAGGCTATCTGGGGCTGAGTCCCAACATTTTTTAGTGAAGGGTGGGACTCAGTGTGTGAGGGGATCCTGTGTGGTGCATTGGAATAAGGGTCATAGTGAGGTGAAGAGGCATTATGTAATCCATTACAAATGGATACAGAACACAACGTGAGAGGCACTTGATTTCTACCACAGTCAAAACTCATACTTGCAGGGAGTAGCCCGGGATTATGTGGGGGAAGAGCTCCTCCCCCTCAGCCTATTTAAACGAAGCAGCTGTCTCCCGCTCTGCTTACAGTGAATCGCATTCACTGTTCGGTCATTGCTGGTCAGTGGCTGCCTGTGAGCCTGTCCTCCCGTCAGTCCTGTCATTTGTTTTTCCTGTCTCCCCCCCAAGTTTGTTCTTTTCCCTGTTCCATTTTGGATCTTGCTTCTCTCCTCCTGCCAGCCTGTTTCCCTGCTCCTTTTCTGCTGTGTTTCCTGCTTTCCTCTCGCTCCCCCCCCCCGTTTGTCTCCTTCCCTTTGGGTGTTCTATTTGTTTGGCTCCATGCTCCATTGCTGTGTTTGCTCTACCTGCCTCCACATTCTCTTGTTTCATCCTCTGGTCATCTCCCTTCAGGCAGCCTGGCTCCACGTCTAGTCCATTGCCACTTATTGTTTGCCTCCTGTTGTTTTGGGTTTTCCCTTGCTGCCATCCAGATGCCTGCTCCAGCGCTTGCACCGCCTACGCTACCTCGCTCTTTAGATTCCGTGCACAACCACCACTTCCACAGTTCTGGGCATCTCATTCAGCGGCTGCTTCTCGGACGTGCTTCCCTTCTGCTTTGCCTGTCTATTAGCCGCATGTTTGGGTTCCGAGGTGCCTGCTCTGTTTATTGCTCAATCCGCTCCACTTGTGCAGCTTGTATGCTCCTGTGGGGCACCCTTCCTCAGCTTGTTCTGCTTCTACCTCAACCTTTGCCTTCAGATTGGACCTGCCAGTTGGTCGCTCGTCCTGGGCAGCTTCGTGGACTTGGCTCAAGTGATGGACTTTAATACATGCCGCTGCTGCTGCTCTGCCTGTATGGTAGCTCCTGTTTCCTTGTGCTACAGCTTGTTCAATTACCACTCCTATACATACTAAGTACTGCTGCTGTACCACCTGCCCATGCTGGCTGCATGGGGCTTGCTCTCCCTCTCCTTATCTTGCAGCTACCCTACAACAGGCTCGGCTGCCTATGCCAGCTTCTGTGGACTAGCAATCGTCTTGCTCATTCCCCGAATGTCTTGAGTGGGGTCTTGCTATTCATCTTTGCATCCTTCTATGTCATACTCCACCCTTCAGATTACAGGTACACTATTTTACTCTGTTCATCAGTTCAGAACCTAGTGATTCGTTTCTCCTCCTACATGCCTCCCTACTGCCGCAGCTGACATCCCTGGAGCTCCTCACTTTGGATTTCGATTTGGTATGTCACCACTCCTCACCTCTTCTTTGGACGCTGCCTCTGCTTCTCCGCTCCTATGTTTACATTGTGCAGCATGCTTCCTATTGCAATTCACCCTTCAAGAATTGGGGTCCTCATGACTACATTGCATTACATTCTACTGCGCCCCTTCTGACCTGGCATCAGTCTACCTCTGTTTCCATATTTACTGCGACCGCTCCATGTCGGACGATGACCCTCTTCATTACTTACAGTTCAATGTTTCCATTGCATTATGTATGATTGCTCTGCTACCTGCCTTGCCCATCAGGCTGGGAACATTGCCTACTGATTCCTGCTTCTACAACCTGCCTTCGCCCGTCAGGCTGGGAGGTTTCCCTACTAATCGCCTGTTTCTACATCTTACCTTCTTCTTCGAGCTAGGAGATTTACCTCATACTCCTCTGCTTCTACGTCCTGCCTTCGCCCATCAGGCTGGGAGGATTGCCTACTATTCGCTTGCTTCTCTGGCCTGCCTTCGCCCTTTGGGCTGGGAGGTTCATCTACTTATGTTCTACTTCTGCCTCGCCCGGCTCGGGGCCTGGAGATTCCCATTATACTTTATGCCTACCTGCTCATGCTGCCTCAAGCCATGAAATTTGCTGCTTTCCTTTTCAGGACACTCAGTTGGTCTTGACTCCTGCTCTCCATTATTGCCAGTAGCTCCTGCTTCTACAGATAGTGACTGGTCCTCGCACTCCACCTGTTAGACTATCTCAGTGCTCATTCAGCAGCGTCCAGGGCTGTTCTCTTGGATGTTTTGCCCTGTTACCTCTGTCGTGGAATTGCTGCTGCTTCCTTCCAGGACTCCGTTGACATCTCCTGCAGAATTTCATTATTCTGCTTGTGCTCTCTCGCATTCATGCCTGTGACTTCGCTACTTTCCTGCCTCGAACTTTGCATATTTCAGCTCTCGTTATTATTCCTTGCACAGTTGCCATATTTCAACATCAGTCTCTTCCATGCATTTCGTACCTCTCCAGCTGATGGATTCCTGTGCATCGAAGGATTTCCTCACTCAGATTCTGCCAGCAGACATTCCTGGGTCTGGCTGCGCTTCTCATGCTGGAATCAGCCACCTCTCACCTATTTCATCTGCTGTTGGTTCAGATACGCTACCTCAGGGGCTGGTTGCCACATCCTGTTCCTTCTCATTTCCTTTGTTGCTGCACTCCTGCTACCTCACTCTGGATTCACAGTCCAATCAACTTCTTCCTTTTTGAGCTCATATTCTACTCCTTGGATGCTTTATAACCTTGCATCAGTGTCTCAGATTTTCCTATACAGCCTGCCAGTACTCCACCTCAACTCTCCAGCCGCTGCTTTCATTCAATACCTAAGACTACACTTTTTATCAGAACTGGATTCGTCACTCGATAGCCTGGCCTCAAGCCTTCTCTCATGCCTCGTATCATACAAGCCCTCTATTATTAGAAAACCTGGAAATCATACTACTTTATATTCGTCTTACCTCGATGACATCAAAGCTTGGATGCAACTATCTTCTGGTATCCTGTGTTGAGTTTGTCAGTCATCAACTTCATCCACCATCATTCAATTCAATGGATTATGCCCTCTATCAACAGAAGTATGGAAGATGGTTCTTCAATATATCTACTCTCCAGCATTCCGAATTATCCATGGATTCTCGGACTCAGACTTTATTAAAAGGAAATTTCTTCACTAGACATTTACAATTCAGTTTTTCTTATACTCCGTTCATATGGATTTAATTCTATAATTAGAATTCAGATTTAGCTGATTAATTAATTTAATTAGGATCTCTCTCCTTTAGTATGCCCAGAAGGACGGGCAGGTCAGTAGCCATGGGTCCTTAGAGGTTCCCCCCAAGGGGGTTTTTCCTCTCCTGAGTGCTACTGGTCACGATCTCTGGAGCTGGAGGAGGTGATCGTCTATTCTTATCATTAAATATGCACGACTTCTTCAGCATTCAGTTATAGAACAATCGTTGATATTTATTTCTTTTTTGGGGCTTTATAATTCTAATCCAAGCTTCCTTCCTACAGGTGGGCTACAGAGAAAGGCCAAAACCATCACAGATTATCTAAACGACTCATTTCAAGCATCCAAGTACCTAAGCACAATACATTCTATACCATTACCTAGTAAACGTTGTCTTCCCTATACTGGCCTCTGTATCCAATGATCATATTCATCATTCAACTATATGTTACATAAGCACTGAGCTATGAACCACACATAATTGCAGGGAGTAGCCCGGGATTATGTGGGGGAGAAGCTCCTCCCCCTCAGCCTATTTAAATGAAGCAGCTGTCTCCCGCTCTGCTTAGAGCGAGTCGCATTCACCCACCATCCTCCCTGACACCTCCTCCTTCTGTGACACTCTTATCCCACCGGGGGGCTTTATAATTCTAATCCAAGCTTCCTTCCTACAGGTGGGATACAGAGAATGGCCAAAACAATCAAAGATTATCTAAACGACTCATTTCAAGCATCCAAGTACCTAAGCACAATACATTCTATACGATTACCTAGTAAACATTGTCTTCTCTATACTGGCCTCTGTATCCAACAATCATATTCATCATTGAACTATATGTTACATAAGCACTGAGCTATGAACCACACATAATGCGAGCATGATCCTGCAGTCAGTGTCCATAAAAAAAGTGTAACACAAAGCATATCAGTATTCAGGAACATTCGGAAAGGTGATGGTAAAGAGATTCATCATGATGTCCTAAGCACCAGCCTCCTGTCCCATACTTGGTTCCCTGAGTGGACTTTTACACAAATAATCACAAAAATTTACCCAGCCCACACTGATTGAATCAGAAGTAATAGTCAAGTTCAGTGAATAAAGACATTCCAAATCATTCAAGTCAAGTTCTTAATAGAGGATAATGCCGAACACATAGGCGATAACCACAGTGTATTCACCTCAAGATGTTGCTAGGGTAACAGTAAACCTTGAGGGCACAGCTCGAGAGGCTTACCGTAGCACTAGCAACAATGAGAGGTGATTACACTGCAGTTATCACCTATGTGTTTGGTATTAACTTTTCTAGTGTATTTGACCACCAAAAACATATTTTACAAGTTTTGCTGCTTGTTTATAAAAGTTTGTCTATCTGAGGTTGGACCACTGTTAAATTGTGAGCCTGACATCACGATCGCTAGTCTCAGTGACTGCAAACTGCTGTGATTGGAATGCAGTTTGAATAATTTGCTGAGACTAGCAATCGCATTCTTTGTGGAATGCTGCTTATCAGTGACATTCTTTTCTGTAAACCCTCTGACGTGACGTAGATGAGATAGCTTTATAAAGTGTACACATCATGCCAGTGGGTTTACAGGTTTGTAAACTTCAAATTTCAGAGGGTAATCAATGTTCCAAATATATTATACATAAATAATACTGTACCTTAGGATTACAATCCCAGAATGGACTAATAAATTAGCTTCATATCTTTGAACCGTAATCCCAGCATCAAGGTCAGAGGCTCACCACCACTCATACTCATTGGATAGTCACAAATGCTAAATTCACCAGGCAACTGCCTAGTTTGAGTTAGAGAGACATTAGCATGGCTTGAAGTGATGGTGGGAAGACTGACCAGTTGTCCAGTATGGCAAATAATGTAGCTGCCTCAGAACTATGATTTCTAGAGAGCTCTGTGCCTACACCAGACTATCATACCTAAGTCCCAGCAACACTGCCAATTACAGTCAGTTGAACAACCCTCCTCTACCCATGGGTGGTGTGTTTCTTTTTCTTCTTTGTCTTGGTGGTCAATAAAAAGCCACTTACCACCACCAAAGGGGTGGACTGACAGGGTCACCCTAATCACCTACTCCTCCATCCTCACTGACATACTTAATGCTTCATGCCATTACCTGAAGAGGTGTAGGAACAGGAAGCCTGAGACCTGGATCCCCACACCATTCATACTGTTTGTTCTCAGCAAGCCATTCCTGTGGCAGAAGATTAACTGGCCAGTACCAAAGTCTTTTGGTGGCTTTCCAAGTTAAAGTGGGTAACACAGTTTTTTTTTATATATAATATTTTATTTAATTTGCTCTTTCTTTTTAAAATACACATTTTTCATTTTGTTTTACACAATTTAAAAAAAAAGAAAGAAAAAACGGACATTCTTATAAAGGAATATCTTAAGTCCAACTCAGTCCAACTCGGGGGAGGGGGTAGAAGAAGAAGAAGAATCAGCATTTATATAGTGCTTTTCATACATCCAAAGCACTTTACAAGCAATGCTAGAATGCTAGAGGAGTAGCCAACATGTAAAACAAAAGTGCACATAGGTACGGTGATGAGCAAATCTAAGGTAAAAAAAGCACCTCTTATAGCCATTAGGTATCAAATCCCCTGCACAGCCTGGGATGCCCTGGTGCCTCCTGGGTGGGGCACACCTGTGCTATTCACAGAGGGGATGCGCCGGAGGCATCTTCCTGTACCTCCTCTGTGAACTGCCCATTTTGCACCCAGTGCATCTTCCCTGTGCTGGGGCAGCTGAGATGAACTGAGTGCATCTTCTTTGTGAATCCTGACCCATATGTTTTTCCCTTATGTCAGATTCGCACCTTAGTAGGTGCGAGAAGTTGAAATTGAGCTCCTAGCTCTAACACTTCTTGCCTATATGAAATACATTTTCATCATCTCTGCTATATGGAATAAGCAAAATCAGGGAAAATGTTGAATCTAAATCCCTTGTACAAGAGTATTCTTTTTATATGTGATAGTTTAATAATGTGGTCATGATCTGATTCAAACGTGAGTGAAAGAAAAATGGTGGCTTTATTCTCACTGTCTTTTATCCCTTTTGACTCGTAACTTCTTAACACCCCAAAAGCCTTGGTCACAAACGAAACATAGAAACATGGAATTTGACGGCAGATAAGGACCGCTTGGCCCACCCAGTCTGCCCATTTCCCTACCTAATGGATAAGCTGCAGATCCTAGTTAACCAGCAGCCTACTTCTTCCTACCCCCAACCCCTAGAATTGCCTTATGGCTGTCCCATGCATGCTTGAACTCCACCACTGTTTTTGACTCCACAACCTCCTCCGGAAGGCCGTTCCATGCATCCACAACCCTCTCTGTGAAAAAATACTTCCTTAAATTACCTCTGAGCCACCCCCATCTTCAAATTGTGCCCCCTTGTTCTTGCACACCTCTTTTTTGAAAGATGCTACCCTCTTGGACTTTGTTGATTCCCTTGAGGTACTTGAAAGTTTCTATCATGTCCCCTCTCCCTCCTTTCCTCGAGGCTATACATATTAAGCTCCTTAAGCCTCTCTTCATATGTCTTCCGGTGCAGACCCTGCACCATTTTAGTTGCCCTCCTCTGGACAGCTTCCATCCTGTCTATGTCTTTGCGGAGATTGGGTCTCCAGAACTGCACACAGTACTCCAGATGGGGTCTGACCAGCTGTCTGTACAGAGGGATAATAACTTCCTGTTTTCTACTGGTGATGCCTCTCCCTATGCATCCCAGTATCCCCTCAGCCCTCCTTGCTGCCCTCTCACATTGTTTTCCCACCTTTAGGTCATCTGATATGACTACCCCCAGGTCCCTTTCCATTTTTGTTGTTGTTAGTATCTCACCCCCCATTGTGTACTCTTCCACTGGGTTTTTGTTTCCCAGGTGCCTTACCTTGCACTTCTTAGCATTGAATCTAAGCTGCCATACATTTGACCATTCCTCTAACCTTGTCAAGTCCCTTCTCATCCTTTCCAGCCCACCTTGTGCATCAACTCTGTTGCAGATCTCTGTGTCATCTGCAAAGAGACATACTTTTCCTTACAGTCCCTCTGCAATGTTGCTTATAAAGACATTGAAGAGGACTGATCCTAATCTGAACCCTGCGGTGCCCACTAGTAACCCCCTTTCTTCAGAGTGAACTCCATTTACTATTACTCTCTGTGTCCTATTCTCCAGCCAATTCTTTACCCAGGCTGTCATCTTGGGACCCACTCCCAGGCTAGCTAACTTGTATATTAATCTTTGTGTGGGACTGTGTCAAATGCCTTGCTAAAGTCTAGGTAGGCCATGTCCACAGCCCCTCCCTGATCTACTACTTTGGTCACCCAGTCAAAGAAATCTATCAGATTCATCTGGCATGACCTTCCCACTGTGAATCCATGCTGTCTTGGGTCCTGTGCCCCTCTGGCCTGTAGATACTCGACAATTCTTTCCTTCAGAAGTGATTCCATCATTTTCCCTATTACTGAAGTTAAACTAACAGGTCTGTAGTTTCCTGCTTCTGCCTTGCTCCCACTTTTGTGAAGGGGAATCACATCTGCCCTCCTCTAGTCCTCAAGTACCACCCCATCCTCCCATGATTTGTTAAAGAGGGTAGTCAGTGGTGTCACTAGTTCTACCCTTAGTTCTTTTAGAATTCTGGGATGAATCCCATCAGGCCCCATTGCTTTGTCCACCTTCAGTTTTTTTTGCAATTTAAAATTTATTGATTTTATGCGCCGTTACCATCAATTTCACCACTACACAGAGAAAGCAAAAAAAAAAAACTCATTGCAGTTACTACCAGCATCGTAACAGGTTACAACAAACATATGAACAAATACCTAGGCGGCGCAGAAAAAAAGAAAAAAACTCCCCCAACCCAAAATATAAAACAATAAAAAAAATACTCTATACCAGAACCCCATTCCCCCCACCCCCCTCAAGGTTACAATCAAAACATAACACAAAGGTGCTCCATCTGAGGAAGAGGAAAAGTAAAGAGATGCCAAAGGAGAGAAGGACAGCAAAAAGAGGAGCACAAGGACATTGGCTTACTATATTGCATTCAGTTTACACTTTCCAAATTCCTCAGCATTAAATCAGCAACCCCATACTGACATGAAGGCATTAGTCTTACCGTGCATGGAAGCTATGTCTTTCAATGTAATGCTAGCATACATTCTCGGTGCCATTCTAAAAGGAGAGAGCTCTCAGATGACCAATGCCTTAAAATTATTAACTTCATAACAGCAGCAATAAGTGAGACATGGGCTCTCCAAAGTTCAGAGGCCATATCCGGGAAGATTTGCAATAAACAAATTTCAGGGGTGTTCATACTATAAGAGCCAAGGATAGGGCATACAAGTCTGTTAATGTCCTCCCAAAGAGTACGAATCTTCGGGCATTCCCACAACATATGCAATAAAGAGCCCTCCTCCAACCTACAACGCCAACATATCGGGGAACTCTGAGCTTTCCATCGGTAGAGATATGTGGGGGTCAAGTACAGATGGTGCATGATATTAAATTGGACCATTCTGAGCCTATCTTCTTTCACATATTTATAAATGGAGTTCCATAGGTTCTTCCAAAACTCCGGGGAATCCTTAATGCCCAGCTCTCTAACCCAATAGTAACACACCCCAGATGGAATTTTCTTATCCCATTCTAAAATTTTACCATAAATTTTGGAGACAGCATGGGGTTGCGCTGCCACCTTGAAGAGACATTCCATGTCAATGGATTGACCATGCAGGGCGGAGGAAGGGACAGAACCTGACAACGGCCTTCTTAAGTTCAGCCATTTAAAAAACAATCACCCATAACACCAAAGGTCCTTCTCATATAATCAAAAGACCGAGGTACATTCTGGTCTAAAAAATCTGCTACGGTTATGTGACTAATCTGTGGCCAGAAGGAAGGAGATATCGAGACCCCCCAATCTTAAAATGCACATTTTCAAAAATAGGCTGGGCTCCTAGAGTCCACCACTTAAAACCTAAATGTTGTTGTAACTGGAGGAGAGCTCTTAAAGACCAACCCATGAGATTATTTTTTAAGGGTCTCGGAATATTCGTAGGGGAAAGAAATAATAAAGCTCGCAACGTACATGCAGTTCCTTTTGCTAGATCATCCTCTATATCGTACCAAAGAGGCCTATAGACCGTGAGCTGATAGCCCCTAGTCCACCAAGCAAGTTTACCAATATGCTGAGCCAGGTAGTAAGCAAACACAGAAGGGGCAGCCAATCCTCCCCTACTTCTTGGGGCTGTCAAGTTGTTAAAGGACCTGCGGATACGCTTCCCTTGTCCTATGAAGGAGCCAAACATTTTTTGCAACTTGACAAACCATCTTTTCGGGAGGTACACCCTGAGCATTCCCAAGGGATACAAAAGTCTGGGTAGGACATTCATTTTCAAAATTTATCTTACCCCAAAGAGTCAGAGCAATGGGCCGCCACCTGGTTAGGTCCTCTGCTACAACCTGAGTAAAATTCTAAATTCTCCTTAATCATCACAGCAAGATTTGTGTTAATCTTAATGCCCAGGTATAGCAATGAACTGGCTTCCCAACCCAATCCTAAAATTGCAAGTCAGCCCTTATCACTCTCCTATTTAAGGGAAAATCTTAGTTTTAGAGTAATTTAGTTTATAACCCGATATCTTTGAAAACAATCAATTTCCTCGAGTATCGCTGGCAGTGAGATATTTGGCTGCACAACATGCAATAGTACATCATCTGCATAGGCTGAGCAGACATAGGCCCTACTACTACTTTGATCCCCTTGATCTGAGGGTTTCCAGTAACCTACGAAGAAATGGCTCAATGTAAATGTTGAATAATAGTGGGGATAACGGGCATCCCTGTCTAGTACCCCTTTCTAATCTAATAACCTGTGACAAGACCCCATTGCATTTCACCCTGGCAGAGGGCAGAGAGTATAAAATTTTGACCCATTTATAAAGGCATCCGGCAGTCAAAGGCCGACATGGTATGGAACAGATAGATCCAGGAAACTCTATCAAAGGCCTTTTTGGCATCAAGTGAGAGGAGCACTGCAGGAATATCTGAGTCTCTGACCTCTGCCATGAGATGCAATAATTTCCTCAGGTGATCCTGGGGCACCCTCCCTTTCATGAAGCCAACCTGCTCCCTGCATATCAGCTTGTCCATTACTTTAGACAGTCTGCCAGCTAATATCTTCACCAGGATTTTAACATCTGTATTTAACAAAGATATCAGGCGGTAACTACTAGGGTCAGATGGGTCGTTACCTGGTTTCAGGATTAGAGAAACTGTTGCCTCAAAAAAACTAGGGTCAGAGACACCGTGACTATGCCAGAACTCAAAACCTCTAACAAAATTGGGGCTAACTGAGATGAAAGACCTAAAAAATTATTGGGATATCCGTCAGGCCCGGAGATTTGTCGGGGGCATCTGTTGGATAGCTTGGCATACCTCGAGAGAGTTATAGGAGCAGCTAGACTAATAGCCCGTCCGCTGAAATTTTGGAAGACCAGCGAAATTAAGAGTTACTAATTTCTAATTCTAAGGATCCCCCTGGAGTCCCGTGAATAGATTTTGAAAGAAAACTCTAAAGGCCTCTGCCATTTCCACCGAATCCGTACACTTGACCATCCTGAGAGACACGAATTGCAGCAATATGATGTGCCAGGTCCAATTGCTTTATCCGCATAGCTAAGAGCTCCGCCTCTCCCTGAATCTAAATATTGAAGCTTTATGCGGAGTAATGCAAGCTCAGCTTTTGTTGAACCATCCCAGAATATTGCGCCTGCAATTTATGCAACCTGATCCTCTCAGAGTCAGATGAGTGATGGGATATATTCAACTCAATTTGCTTAATCTGGGTCAATAAGGAATTTATCTTCTCTCTCTGAATATAATTTTTTCTAGAAGAGATCTTAATTGGCTCTCCTCTTATAGTACATTTTAATGCGGCCCAAACCAGGTCCATTCGGGTCACTGTTGATTAACCTGAAGAAACGCATCAATATGCTCTCTAATTGATTGTGAGATTAACTGCACCTTTAATAACTGAGCGTTTAGCCTCCATTGTGGGGATCGTCGGGGAAAGGTCAGGGAACTGCACAACACACTTACCGGGCATGATCCGAAATAACCCTGACTGAAATATCCGCCTGGATTATGTCGGGATCAGCAGGGCACTGACTAAAATATAATCTATTCTCGAATAGGACTTATGAACGGAGAATAGAAAAGTATTGACGCTCACTTGGATTAAGAATCGCCCAAATATCCATTAGAGCAGTGCTCCATAAGGCCCTTTAATGCTCTCTGGGCAGGGATAGGCCCCTCGCCTGCTAAATGTCCTGTCAGATCATTCTGGAGCACAATGTTCCAGTCCCTCAATAATTATCGGTTGGTGTGAGCCAGCCATTACCCTAGGCAGCAACTTTGTATAGAAAAGGGGGGAATCCTCATTAGGACCATAGACCAAGCCCAGTAATACTGTCTGTGAGGCTACCTGTGCATGTACAAATATAAACCCCCCGTCAGTGTCCCAATATTCTTCCAGCAACTTAAAAGGGACACTCTTGGCCATGAGTATGGCCACACCTGCTCTTTTAGTTGAGGCTCCGGCTCCAAATACTTGGGCTACCCACATCCTCCTAAAGTAATGTATATCACACTTATTCAGATGGGTTTCCTGAAGGAAGGCAACGTGTGCCCCCAAATGGTGTAAATGCCTTAATATTACTTGTCATTTAGCCCTATCCTTGGCTCCCTTCACATTCCAGCTTATGAATTTAAATACCTGACTCATATGAAAATAAAGTATAGATTCAGATTAGGCCCGACATAAAGCCTAGAATATTTATCATCATATATGAAGCCCAATATCATAATTAAAGTACCCCTAAACCAGACAGTCAGAAAACTCCACAGTGGATTGCAACCTTGCACAATATTAAAACCCTCCCATCCCTGAAAAACTCCCAAAACACCAACCACCTAACCCCTCACAAAACCCCAACAAAAAGTATATACACGCCACTTCCTCCTCTAATACACTCCCCCAGTTCCATTGAACTGCCCTCAACACATCACTAGCCACGATAAACAAACTATCAGCCCATAACCCCAGCCACCCTCCCCAGAGCCCCAACCCTCCACCATACTTAACCATTATAGACTCAATCGACCCAACTGCAGCCAAGACATCCTAATATATTATATAATACTAATACAAACCCTTTCACAAAGAATATTACAGAAATGTATTGAGTCCTGTCGTTGGTTGAACAGGAGGGCCACCAAAGAGCACTGGTATATATAACATAAGTTCAGACCAATTCCAGTTTATGGGATATAACAGCCCAAGAACATCCAGTCCGAGCTCGCTGATGTACAGGTGACCAAAACCAAAACATAGGCCCAGGCCCGATTGACAAGTAGCTATGAGAGATTGCCTCATACAGTGACCCCACCCTGTGAAGAGGGAAAAAAAAAAGGAATATTGTCTATCTTCCAGCTGCCGAGGAGAGATATGCCTTTGTCTTCCTGAGTTCCTCGCAATCTTGAACAAGGCGCATCATATTAGATCCACATATCTTCATACTGTATTATGTTCATCCTGATGCCTCCCTCAATCCATAAGAGCAGCAGGCAAAACAACTCAAGACCAATTTACTGGATGCTATTAGCCACAGAACCAGTGGACCTGCAAAATGTCATTTAAAAAGGTCAGGGAGTAGACGTTGCAGCTCCTGTTGCGCCTCAGAGCAAGAATCAAATGAGAGCCAGTTTGCTTCCAGTTTAACCATTAAAACAGCAGGATATCTCACCCTAAAGGGCTTGGAAGTGGCCACAAGTTTAGTCACTATAGGATGCAGTTCTCGCCACTTCATCCTCACCGAGTGAGGAAGGTCTTGTATCAAGCGGATGCGTTTGCCCTCCCAGAGCAGCTCTTTCATGCCTTTGACTTTGTCCAAAATGTGCTGCTTATCAAGATAATTGAGAAACTTTATAATGAATGGCCTGGGGAGCTGATCCGACGTAGGAGGAGGCCGCAAGGCCCTATGCTCTCTCAATTATGAATCCCCTCCACCTGAGGGAACCAGCAATCTTAAGCGCAAAGTTTCTGAATAAAAGGGTATCGGGGCACTCCCTCTTCTTTTCAGGGATGCCAATTATCACAATGTTATTACGCCTGCTGCGCCCTCCAAATCCTCCAGTTTATCCTCTAGTTTCTTAAATCTTCGTTTCACAAGCACTAATTCTGTTTCCTGGAGGCCTGCTTATTTTCCAGGAAATCACTTTAGAACTCCGTGTCCCCAACCCTCAACGACAGTGCATCCATCGATTTTTTAATTGCCTGCATGTCGCCTCAGCAACGGCGATCGTTACATGCAGCGGCTGCATAGCTCCAGAAACCGTGCCTCCGATAGAGGACATCACCAGTCGGCAGACTCGAAGGCTAGCAGCCTGTTGTTTTGCCCTCTTCACGGCCTTCTGCTTTTCCGGCATCTGTGGGGTGTGTGTTTAGGCCTCGCCTTCTTAACGAACCCATCCATGCTGTCCGCTCCCTCAGCAGTCTCCCACAGGACTCTCTGGCTCTTCAGATAGGGATCTGCGCAGCTGGGTAGCGATCAAGCCCGAAAAAATAATATTTTTTTAAATGGCAAATGAGGGAGCTCTGCAGGTGCGCTGCTTACGCTCGGGCTGACATCACGTGACCCCCCACCTTCAGTTTTAAGAGTTCTTTCAGAACCCTTTCTTCTGTAAATGGGCTGGTATCAACTTCTGTATCCAGAGTGTTTCTACTGTTTGTTTTAGGTATCTCCCCCTCTTCATTTGTAAATACTGAGCAAAAATATTTGTTTAGTATCTCTGCCTTTTCACAGTCACCCTCTGCCCACCTCCCTCCCCTTTATTAAGCCTCACTATCCCTCCCTTAGTCTTCCTTCGCTCCCTGATGTACCCTTAAAAGGTTTTATCTCCCTTCTTAACTGAGTTGGCTATCTTTTCCTTAGTTTGGGCCTTTGCTGTTCTGACTGCCTTCCCAGCTTCCTTTTGCTTTAACTGATACAGTTCTCTGTCCTGCTCCTTCTGTGATTCCTTGTACTTCCTGAATGCTTTCTTTTTCTCTTGAGCCTTCACTGCCACTTCCTTTGAGAACCATAGTGGTTTCTTACATTGTTTCGTTTTGTTTATTTGGTTCACACAAAGGCTTGTTACCTCTGTTATGGCAGTTTTTTATTATTCCCCATTGTTCTTCCCACTCCTCCTTCCTGCCCATTTGCTAGTGCATTCCTTAGGCACTCACCCATTTTGGCAAAGTCAGCCCTCCTAAAGTCCAGTACTTTTGCCTTTGTATGGCTTGACTCTATTGCTGTGTTTATTGTGAACCATACTGTTCGATGGTCGCTAGTTCCCAGATGGCTACCCACTTCTACATCTGTGATCCTCTCTCCATCTCCATTTGAGAGAACCAGGTCTAAGATTGCTCCCTCTCAAGTGGGCTCCAGTACTAGTTGTCTAAGGCATGCCCCCAGTAGGGCATCTAGAATAACCCCACTCTTCGAAGTGGCTGCTGCAACTGCACTCCAGTTAACATCTGGCATATTCAGATCACCCATTGGCAATATCTCCCATTTTTCTGCCATTCTAAGTATACTATCTATCATTTCCTTGTCCATTTCCTCCTCCTGAGATGGGGGTCTGTATACAACCCCTGTGCGGATTGTGGTGCCATTGCCTGTCTCCAAATTTACCCACAGTGCTTCTTATCCTCTCTGTTTACCCTTTTGTTCTGTTGCTTTGATTCCTTCCCTTATGTAAAGAGCTACTCCTCCTCCTCTTTTACCCTCCCTGTCCCTCCTGTAGATAGTGTATCCTGGTATGTTTACGTCCCAGTCCTGATTTTGTGTGTATCATGTTTCTGTGACTGCCACGATATCCAGATGTTCCTCCTCCATCAAGGCCACTAATTCAGGAAGCTTTTTACTCAGACTACGGGCATTGTTACTCATTGCTCTCCATTTTTTGATGGCTTTACCTTCTGTTGCAGCATCCCCCACTGACCTTTCTACCTTGGTCTTTTTCTCATTTAGTACCCTGTTTTGTAGGGAGAGGCTGGGATTTTCCTACTGCTTATCAGTGCCTCCCCCCTTGACTAGTTTAAAAGCTTGCCAATGAAGCATTTAAACCGATTGCTCAAAAGACTTGTTCCCTTCCTGGACAGATGGAGACCATCCTGCCAGTATAGGCTGGTGTCCCTTCAGGTGAACCCCAGTCCCCAATGAAGCCAAACCCCTGTGCTCCACACCATTTTTTCAACCATTCATTAAACTGCATGGTGCAAAGTACCCTCGCCTCACCCATGCCATTGACAGGCAGCACCTCTGAGAAGGATACTGTGTGTGCTACTTGTCTTAGGCCCCTCCCAGCTCTACAAAGTCCTCCTGCACTGCTCTAATCTCATGATAGCCAAGTCATTTGTCCCTAGGTGGACAATGATGTCCAACTGAGACTCCCGTGCAGCTGTTCTTGTGATCCTGAGGATGCGCTTCCTGTCCCGAAGCCAGCACCAGGCAGGCACCTACTTCAGTTTTCCCTGCTCCCCTAGTTCTATCCCCTAATAATTGAGTCCCCACCAGGGAGCTGCTTCCTTTCCTGTGGTGTCTCTCTGCCTCCTTCCTGTGGGCCTCCCTTGTGACAGTTGTCCTCAGCCTCCTTAGTCTCCTCTGTGGGTGCATCCATAGGGGAGCTATGCTCCCCCAGAATGGTGTATGGATTGTGGAGTGGAACAACTGACTGGGTGTGCCTCTGTTCCACCATCCTCACCCTCCCTGAGCCCACTGTGGTCCAACTGATGTGCTTTCTTCACAACCTCTGAGGTAGTGGTGGTGGCTCTGGTGCTTCCTGGATGGAGGAGGTTCCCTTCCTACTGTCCAGTGTGGTCTGGGGGAAGGTTCCCTTCCTACTGTCCAGTGTGGCCTGAAGACGGGCAACTTCCTCCCTCAGGGAAGACAGTTGTCTGCAAATAGGGCAGCATCTCAGCCTCCAGAAAGACTCCCAGAAGACTGCTGCCCCACAGTCATTACATTGCACTACTCCCCACATGTTTATCTACTTTTTTTTGTGTGTATGTGTGATTGGTTTGTTATATAGAAATATATATATTATACAATGTGTATGCTTATATTGTCAGTGCAGTGTGCTAGAGAGGATATGACAGTGATATGCACCTTGCACGCTTGAGGAAATGATGTCAGAACCCCAGGTATAAGGGACTATTCCAGGGGTGGGTGGGGGTGAAAGGTGGGCAGGGGTTGGGCCTAAATCAGCCTCCTCACGTAATAATCAGCTAAAAGCTCTGACTCCACAGCCGCGATGAGTGCCTTCCTGTCAGCAAGATGCCCTACACAACAATTTGATAGAGAAAATACCCTGCTAATCAAACAGAGAAAAATCCAGACATCCAAGTCAGACACAGGTAAACCTCCCCAGCCCCAAAACAGCCTGGTGGTTTGTGCTCTGAAAGCAGTCAGCCCCAAATAAGTCAGCTGTGCTTTAAACTCTTCCTGCACTGAAAATCTTAAGAATTGTAACAAAAGTAAAGCTAGATCCACCTCCCTCTGTTGCTTGAAAGACTGTCTTTTCCTGATAATTCTAAGTTCCTTATTTCACCTTTCAGTTAGAAGTAGCCTCCACCTGCAGAATATCCTCTACAAACCAAAGACAATTGTAAGGTTCATCTCCCTCTGTTGTGAGCACAACTCGCTTTCTTGCAAATCCTGTGTTCAGTATTGCAGCTTCCAGCCAGAGGTAGCTTCACCTGAAGAATATTAGCTGGTTGTCTTGGGGCAGTTCATGAACTGTGCTGAAGATATCTTTAACCAAATCGTGTCCAGACTTAAAGGTAGTACCACAATGTGTAAATTTTGGTATCTCAGCTGATTTTCCAACATTTCTATTTTTCTGTTTAAATTGTAGTTGTCTTTTGCCAGGGCTAGCCCAGAGAGTTCAATAAGTTTTACTCCATCTGTCATCTTTTGAATATCATGGGAATTACCCAGGGTCTGTTTGTTTAACTTGGTAATAGTCTCTCGGTTGTTTTACCTCAGCTTGAATTAATTCAACTTTCTGGCTCAGAGCCTCAAATTTTCAGTCCAGATGCTCCACTCCCTGCAAAATCTGGTCAATGAGTCCCCCATAGACTCCACAGTGTGCTTTGAAATCGATGCCAATCGTTGAGTCAGGAACTTCACCAAATCCAACCGTTCTGCACGCTGCATCTGTTGTAGTGTAAGCTGCCTCTGGTCGTGTTCCTGATCTTGTCACTGAGTATCAGGCAAATTGTTTGCTGCATCAGGTATTGGTAGTTTTTGCACTTCTTGTGTACTTTGAGGTTTGTTCTCTGTTTTAGGGCTTTGATCCTGTGGTGCTGGAGACCATGGCTCTAAACCACCACCAAAAGCACCAGGCATCTTCTGGCCTCCAGGGCTGATTTCAGGCCGGAAAGTTTTTTCCATCAGCTGGATGCGAGGTGAGCTATACTCCTCAGAAAAGCCACTTGCCTATCTTTTTGTTTAACTGGCATAAGTTTAATTAACAACACTTTACTCACACTACAAACCAATTTTCTGTATTTGCAATACAAACGGTACAAGCACATATAGACGATGAATCAATAGAGCACTCTCACAGCTCCACAGCACATTCAGCAATCTTGCCCCCCCTCAGTTTCAGTAACACATGTTTTTTGACATCAAGCATAGAAGGCTAGGGTCTGGATACTGGAAGCCACTTTGGGACCATTAAATGGGTTAGGAACTCGCTAACACCGCTTAGTGCCTGCAAAGAACTTAGCAGTAGAAAATACCATATTTATTTACACTTTATTTCTCTCCTACCTTGATGGACTCTCTCAGGTGGGGATTCTCAGCTGTAGCTCTGCTGCCCACCTGAAGCCCCTGACATTAGTGCTTACTGGTCCTGGTCCCCTCCTCCAACCTCACCTGACCACTTGATCCCCTGAATCTGAGCCCCTGTGGTGGGACTGCCATCTCCTCCGGTGCTCTATCTACAATCAAATGGAGTGACTGGAGAGGTGAAGGAAGACCAGAAGCACAAGGATGGTAGGGCCCGACATTGGGCATGGGGCCGACTGCTGATTCCACTGTTGCCTACCATTGAGGTAGGAGTTTTCCTCCTTACTGTTGCCCCAAGGATATGGTATGCACTGGCTTCCTGCATGGCAATCCCATGCACCTCATGCCACTGGAGCCTGCTGATGTCCCACCCCATTCCTATATTCCAATGACTGTGCCTTCCCCCAGTCTCCAACAGCGGCCACTACAGTGTCAGGAATCCCCAGCAATCCACCCCAGGAGAGTAGAGCAGTCCTCCAGATGCTTAATCCTCTCCCTCCCCTGCTGACCCCTGATGACCCAGGTCCATTCCTAAACCCGGGCCACCAGTGTGGCACATGGTGTGGCGTACAGTGCTGCAATTGTCAGTGCCACTGGGCAGCAGAAAATGCCATATTACATGGCATAGTTAGAGAGTCACTAACCTCATTTTGTGAGTGGTCCAAACATATGCCGGTGCACCTATGAAAGCCACTGACTGCACCTTGCATATAGTCACACTGGCATATTGGTAGGTTTGCAGAAGGAGTAACTAGCGGTGAGTGCCTTGATAATTACCACCTGCTCAAACAATGTTTTATGGCCATTGTGATTGCAGCCATTCCATCTCCCCTCACCAACATACTAAGAGAACTGTCCCTGGTGTCCAGTGGTGCCCCTATCCCACATATGTTCATTGACCCCAACCACCAAGTACCTTCCTCCACAGCAGCTGACACAACCCCTCTGCTCATGTCCATGGCAGTCACCATCTGAATGACAGGGTGCAGTACACAGCTGATGTTTCTACATTACGCACATAATCATGCCTTGTCATTCAGATAGTAGATGGCTATGGATTTTATGGAGGTGAGTAGAGAGGTTGTGCTGGTCACCATGGGGGATTACTTGGGATGGGGTGTCTGTGAACATAAGGAAGAACAGGAAGACCACTGGGCACCAGGGATATATCCATATAACTATGGTGGGCAATCAGGGAGATTGAGGGGGAGTGGGGGGACCACTGGATGCCAGGGACAGATCTATTAATAAATGAACTGGTGAGAGAGGATGTGTAGGGACCACTGAATGCCAGGGAAGGATCTCTTACTATATGGGTGTGGGGTAGAGGGACCACTGGTCATCAGGGACAGAGGTTTGTGCATTATCTGCAGGAGCTATGGTGGTGGGTGGTTGCAAATGCAGTTTGCTCCTGGTCTGTAATGAGACACTAATGCAGTGCAAATGACCCCATAGCACTTTACTAGTGCTATGGGGTCATTTTGCATAACAGGGTATGAATATGGTAGACTGGTCCAGAGGAGCAATAGCCATTTGAGTGCCCTAACAGCCCGATTGTTCCCACAGTCTGTCTAGTATTCTTTTGGTGACATACATCCTGTGACCAGTAGAGGAGTAGGGGATTGCAGGTGTAGTCAGGTAGAGTTACCACCTGTCCTGCATTTCGCAGGACAGTCCTGATTTGGGCAGCTGTATCCTGCAAAAAAACATGAAAAATACTATATGTCCTGACTTTTTAGTAGAAAAAATCTTTTCAGACTTTCCTCTAAATCTTGTAGAAAACTATAGTGCCTTAACTAAAAAACATTAAAATGATATGAAACCATAGAAGCAACCAAACAACTACAATACTTAGCCTTAATGCTGATTATATAGAGAAAAACAAGTCTGTTGCACTAGTTGAGGTTATGTACTGTCCTGCGAAAAATCATGTTTTAGTAAGAAATGTCCCACTTTGAGCTTCTTAAAAGGTGGTAACCCTATAGTCAGGACAGCATCTGGACAGTATATTAGAACATGACATTAGCACTCGCAAAGTGCCCAAGTATGTTTCAATATAGCAATAGTTTGCTCCAGGCACTAATGTGCTCTTGGGGCAAACATTTGGTTGGCCCAAACTAGGAGTTTGAATATTCTGCCCTAGGTGTAAACAAACTGCAAAAAGTCACATTTGTGGATTCAGATCTATTTTTTTTCATTTAATATGCTTTATTAATTTTAGTAAGCAGGCAGTAACAACCATGACATCAAAGCGAAAAATGTAGAAGACATTTACAACAAGGAGAGAAACTTCAACAATTTGTTACTTACTTAATCCCCCTCCCCACCCCTCACCCCCAGCCCCACCCACCCACCCATGTCTGCCACCAATCACATTTAACCCAAGCTATGGTTGCTTACATACAATCACTACCTAACGGAAACACAAATGGAAAGGTTACAAAGTAGAACAACAATAGCAAATAAATTTGATTTTCATATAGAGTCAATAACCCAAAAAAATGCCACATAAGGAATAAGGATAGAAAAAATAAATAAAAAACAAAGATTAATTGGTTGTGAGAAGAGTATACAGAGGTTCCCATCTTTTACTGTATTTCTTCATACCATTTGACAGCTTTGCTATTGTGAATTCAGCCTGTAAAGCAAACAGCAGTTCATTAAACCATTCCAGATACTTTGGAGCAGTTAAATCCAACCAGTGTCTTAGTATGACTTTTTTTGCACATGCTGAAATTAGTGCATGTGAGTTCTTTGATTGCCCCCTGGTATTGAAGTGTAGTCACCTATAAGACAGGTTTCTATATTAAAAGTGGATTCAGATCTATAATAAAACAATGACAGGGACAAGATAAAATACAATTATCTATATTCCTATAAAAAGTGTTTGATAAATACATTTCCATAGTGCTTTAACTTAAATAATGACATATAGTACCAACATTTTCTTGTGATGAGGTGTTCAGAAAGACTAAAAATTAACCCTCCCACCTTTAAAAGCTATGCTAAGCAGACTGAAATTAATAGGATGCAAACCATGTTAATTATTCTGTTAAATATTTATGTCAGCAAAACAAACAAAAAATTAAAACAAAATAACATGTTGGGCTAGTAGCAGTTTGTAGCCCCATATCTGATCCCATATTTTGGGTACTTACTTCTTGATTTAACAGCTACACAAATAAAGTTCCTCAATTGAATGTGCTTCAGTCACAGCACAGAGGCCCACCCCTAGGTCACTCAAACATATTTGAATGTAGCAAGATGGCACCCAAGTGTATACTAGAAGGTATAAAAGTACCACTCTGTGCCTCGGCTCCATTTGGACTAATAAGGACCCAAGATTCCATAATATTTTGTTAAGGCAGTTAACACATAGCAGTGTTGCTGAATAGAACTATGTATGATTAACTGGGGTCAAATCTTGGTTTTTATTCTACAGCTAAAGGGAATTACCATTGTCCTACTAAAATTTATTTTTTGAAGCACAGTTATTAATTGCATTCAGACTGATTGCTTTGTATATCTGCTTATAATTGCTCCAGATATGCTGCTGGTATGGACATTTTAAGGCTTTTTTACACAGAAAAATAATGAATTAAAATAATTGGCTGGTCACATCTTCCACATTCTGCTATTCATTTTACATGCTTCTAGGGCATATGGCACAGTTAACAACAGCAGGGAGCTCATTGCCTTCTTATTTGTCAAACTGTACTCCTTGCCATCTTGGTCAGATTGTACAGTACATCTTCAGAGGAGAAACAAACAGGAATGAAAAACAAACTCTGGTTAGAGACTAAATGACTACTTTAGTGCAGTAACATGATATGGACTATGCAGTAGCACTAAAGTGTTTCTGGACAATGATATTCTTGTTGTATATTTTTGTTTATTTTCAAAGCACATCTGTTAAACCAGTACCACTGCATGCTGTCTGATGCCTTCTAATGTGAATGTAACCTGAAACTTAAATAGTGACTTGAATCTGCCAGTTTATGGGGGATACTGCCAAACACCCTATCACAGGTTAACTTGCTCTGCTAACATTTTCCCTTGTAAGTTACTGTAGCCAGATCCAGTACTGCCTGATATCCTGGGCCTAGACAACACTCTGTTAGGGGATCCCTCATTTCAATGTAGGTAATATCAATTGCTATACCCAAGGTTTTGGTACATCATTAGTGTGTTTGACTCTGAGCATATTATAAGATCTTATTACTATCATGATGCTTTGTGGCCTGACGACAGTGCTCTCTTATATATTTGTACTGCTCTGGGTAGACCAGGAGCCCCTCACAACAGATATGCCCCTGTTGAGTGATGGGCGATCCTACAATTCCCCTTACTGGTACCCTCATAGTATGCACTAATGATCCCTTCCTCCTAATAACTCATGGTCTAACCCAGAAGGGTATTTCCTACAAAATGTTCTATTCCTGTTTCTCCTGAACATACGAACATATGGAATTTGCCAGCAGATAAAGGCCTAGAGCTCTATCAAGTCTGCTCAAATGTGCAGCTAGCACCCCTTATTCTGCAGCTGCCACTCCCTTCCACCCTTCCCCTCCATTAACCATCCCCCTTGTCCTGTCCCAGCCCCTTTTGAAGCAGTCCACTGTTCTACTGGATACCACTTCTGCAGGTAACACATTCCACCCAGCCACCACCCTCTCTGTAAAAAAGTGTCTCCTCATTTCCTCCTGAACCGCCTCCCTCCAGTCTCATATCATGGCCCCTGGTGTCCCTCCCCTCCCTTACTTTGAACAGCCCCTCTGTACCTGTCTTGTTTATTCCTTTCATGTACTTAGAGGTTTCAATCATGTCCCCCCGTCCCTCCTCTCCTCCAGCGAGTACATGTTCAACTCCCTCAGCCTCCTCTCGTATGATAAATCCCCCAGCCCCTTGATCATCTTTGTCACCCTGTGCTGCACCCCCTCCAGTAATTTAATGTCCCTCTTCAGATATGGGCACCAGTACTGCATGCAGTACTCCAGATGTGGTCAAATTAATGACCTATACAGTGGCAGAATCACCTCCTCCCTCCTCGAGGATATACCCCTTGCAATGCAACCCAGCATTTTGTTGGCCTTTGCAGCTGCCTTCCTATGTTGTGCCGAGTTGTTCATTGACCCTGTAATGAGCACCCCCAGATCCTTCTCCTCCTTTGTCTGGGCTAGCTGCACTCCCCCGAGCAGGTAACTCCTCCTTGGGTTTTTCATCCCAAAATGCAGCACCTTGCACATTTTGGCATTAAACCTCAGTTGCCAGGTGACTGACCAGGTTTCAAGCTTTGCCAGATCATCCTGCAACCCCTGCTATCCCCCTAGGTTATCCACCACTGCTCCTACCTTGGTATTATCAGCAAACAGACTGATCTTGCTCTTGATGTCCAATAATATGTCTGCAATGAATATCCCAAACAACATTGGTCCCAACACTGAGCCCCATGGAACACCGCTCATCACTACCCTTGGGTGTGAGAGCTCCCCACCCACCACCACCCTCTGTTGCCTTCCCTGAAGCCAGTTCCCTACCCATCTCACCAACTTTGCATCCACCCCCTGTGCCTTTTAACTTACTTTCCAGCCTTCCATGCGGCACCGAGTCGAATGCCTTACTGAAGTCCAGATACAGGACATCCACTGCATGGCCCCTGTCCAGTTGCCTAGTTACCCAGTCATAGAACTCCACCAGGTTGGTTTGGCAGAATCTGCCACATATGAAGCCATGCTGTCTGCTGTCCTGTAGTCCTTTGGCCTCTAGGAGGGCCAACAGCCTCTCCTTTGGGATTGTCTCCATTAGCTTATCCATGATGGATGTGAGGCTCACCAGTCTGTAGTTCCCCAGTTCATCCTTGGGGCCAGTCTTGTGGAGGGGCACCACATGAGCCATCCTCCAGTCCTGAGGTACACACCCCGAGTGTAGTGAGGTATTAACATAGGTCTGCCAAAGGTCCCATAAGGACCTCTGCCAGCTCCCTCAGTACCCTGGGATGGATGCCATCTGGGCCTGGTGCCCTGTCCACCCTCAGTGCCTTCAAACCCTCCTGAACTCTGCCCTCCATGATTTCCCCATCGGTCACCCCCTTCCCCCAGTTTCTGCCCCTCCCCCCAGGGTGTCACCCCCTCTTCTCCTTAGTAAATATCGAGCAGAAGTAATCATTTAGTGCTTCTGCCTTATCGCACCCTTCTTCCACCCAACCCCGTCCTTCCTAATCCTTACTATATTGTCCTTACAGCTCCTTTTCTCCCTGATGTACCTAAAGTCCTTCTCCCCCTTCTTAATGCCTTGTGCTAGCCTGAGCTCCGTAGATGCTTGGCTCCCCTTACTGCCCTTGTCACCTCCTTCGATTCTGTCAAGTATTCCTCCCTGTCCTCCCCCCCTCCCTGTTTTCTTGTACCTCCTAAAGGCAGCTCTTTTCCTCTTTACCTTTTCCATACCCTCCATGCTCAACCAGCTCGGTTTCTTAGCCCTAGCCTTCTTGCTCTGGGCCTTGCAGCAGGTTTTGGTTGTCTCCACTATCTCCAGCTTTATGAGCTTCCACCTCTGGTTAGTGTCCATGCTAGATTGAATTCTGGCCAGGCACCCTTTTACCACTTCCCCCCATCCTCCCAAAGTCAGCCCTCCTGAAGTCCAGCACTCTTGTGCCAGATTCCACTCCTTCCTTGCCCATATCCAATGTGAGCTATACTGAGTGGTGGTCACTCCCTGACAGAGGTTCCTCCACCGTAAGTTCTCTCACAAAGTCCCCATTTACCAGCACAAGGTCAAGGGTATTCCCTAACCTGGTTGGTTCACTGACCATTTGCAGCAGGAAGCTGTCCTGGAAGGCATCCAGCAGTACCTGCTCCCTTCCGTTCCTGGTTGTTGGGGTACTCCTGGCATGTTGAAGTCCCCCACAATCACCACACTACCCTTCTCATAGGTCCTCCTGATTTGTCTTGCTAGTTCCCAGTCTAACTCCTCCGTCTGAGATGGCGACCTGTAAACCACTCCCATTCTGAGAATCCTATTCTTGGAATCCTGGATTTGCATCCAAAGTGACTCTGTACTACCCTCCTCCCCTTCCTCCCTTACACACTTCAGTCCTTCCTTCACATATAGTGCCACCCCCCCTCCTTTCTCAATCACCCTGTCCTTATGAAGTAACCTGTACCCTGATACAGACAGGTCCCAGTCATTGTATTGGGTGGCCCATGTTTCTGTGTTGGCTGCAATGTCCACTTCTCCCTCTGCCATGAGCACCTGTAACTCTGCAGTTTTCCTCCCAAGGCTCCTAGCATTAAGGGTAACCACCTTTCACCCTTTCTCCCCTCCCATCCTGCCCTCCTTTACCAGCATCACCAATAATACTTGCCATTTGTCCTTTGTCACTGTTATGGGGGTAAACTCATATGGTTTCCCAACCTGTGGTCTCTGCATGTCTCTTACCCAATTGCCACCCCCCACTCCTAGTTTAAATTCCCAACTTCCTCTATGTACTCCTCCATCCTCTGTTTCAACAGTTTCTTTCCCTCCTCACTCAAGTGTAGTCTGTCCTTGACATAGAGACTACCGTCCTCCCAGGTCCCTCCCCAACCCCCACCAACAGCCCATACCCTTTAGCATAACACCAGGTTCTTAGTCAGCCATTAAATTCCTCTGTTTTCAGCTTTCTTGTTGTGCTTGCCTTGGGCACTGGAAGTATCTCTGAAAAAGTTACTGATCTTCCTGCCCCATCACATAATTGTCCTAGTTCCTCAACCCTCCTCTGGACTATATCTTCTGTCTTGTCAGCCAGGTTGTGAAGGTGAACATGTTGCTGCAACCCTCTCATCAAGTGCCTCTGTTTCTGTCCTCTTGCATACCTAGCCCATACTGGCCATCTTCTCTCTGGAGCCTAACTTGGGCCTGATCCTTGCCATCCCAGCTCCTAAACCTTTACCATGGCAAAATATTAAAGACCTCAAAATTGTCCATGTCAACATCAAAAGTCTACTCCCCAAGTGTGATGAACTATGGGCCTGGGTCACGCACTACCAACCCGATGTCCTTAGCATAACAGAGATATCGCTAAAGCCATCCACATCTGATAATCTGTGTGTTCTCCCAGGCTACAGTTTTATTCATTGCAACTGGCCTGTCCTGAAAAAAGGAGGTGTCACACTAATATACTATAGATTCCACCTTCAGTTAATAGATCACCACCTCTCACTTGAACTGGCAGTGGAATGCTGCTATTGTGTACTCACTCAGGAGGTGCAAAAAGCATCATCTTTTTTGTGTTTACATTCCCTTTACTGGATGCATGTCCATACTCTCTTCCCTGCTGCAACCCACTAGTCCAATAGTCAAAAACAATGAATTTGTTATTTTTGGTGATTTCAATATAGATTGGTTTAGTGACTGTAGTAAAGAAAGTTGCACACTCCCTCAATAAGCTGAACCTAACCCAGGTCATTACTGAGCTCATCTCGTTCTCCAAAAGCTGTAGCACACACACACACTAGCTGACTGGATCCTCACACCAAGGCCCAACAGACTCAAAACCTTGGGTGTCCTTGCTGATGCCCTTAGTAATCACTGTCCAATCTACTGTATGTGGTGAGCCAAACTGCCTACAGCCCCCCTATGATAATAGATCTCAGAAAATATGTTAACCTGGACCCTGACCTACATAAGCAGTCTATAGCAAATACAAACTTGACCTACCTGTATTATGCCACTGATGTAAATTCAACAGCTTCTTTCCTCACCACTGTGTTAACCATCATGCAAGATAAGTTTTTCCCTTTCATTGAGAGGAGGGTGCAGACCCCTCTAACAAAATGGCTTGACCATGAGCTACTAAGAAAGTTTAAAGTATGTGATAAAATATGGGAGGCCTATAATTTTTTTTTTATTTAAGTCTTTGATAACCGGGTAAGTGCACTGATGAAAGGATCATTTTCAAGCACAACCCAGAAAACAACAAATGGCACAGATTAAAGTACAGTACAATAAAATGATAAGGTCAATGCAGTATATGAGCCTTTACAACACAAGTTATGGAGAATCCAAATCAGTGAACAAGAGCAATTACACAGCAAGACAATAACACCTGAGGTTAAGGATGATTGTACTCGAACTGGAGAAAGTGCAGACAGTTAAAGTGCAGCAGAGGTTTGTGAACCCACACCAATGGTAGTTAGCAATCCAGAATAGAGGAAAGAGCAGAAGCAGAGGGCAAAGAGGTAGAACATTAAGAAGTAGTCATAAGGAAGGGAGAGGGATGAAGGAGAGATTTGAGTAAGCAGAAAAAAATAATATTGGTGGGGCAGGTAGAGGAAGGGGAACAAGGATATAGATTGGATGGGTGAAACGAGATACTGTAGAGGATGGGGGAGTAGAGGGTCTTCCAAAGGGGAGATGTGTCAGCCTGGTGAGTAAGAGCAGCTGGATTCAGACAATAATCAGGTTTTGAGTTGGTTTCTGAAGGAGTGGTGTGAGATGGCTGAGCGGAGAGGTCTTGGGATTCTGTTCCATAGGAAGGGGACAGCCACTGACAGAGCTTTACTTCCCATTATAGTGGAGACTCTGGGGACATCCGTAGGGGGACTGAAGTTTCATGAAGACACCTGGGAGTAATCCGGGCCTTGAGGAGGGAGGCATATGGGGACTCAACACCACCTTGCAAGGTGGTATCAATGAAGCAACTAAGTGCATAATCATAGTGGCCCTTGAGTGAGAGCCACCCTAGAGACTGGTATAAGTCACAATGGTGGGCTGAATAGGGAGCCAGTAATGCAAAGTGGCAAACACTATTGTAGGCCAAGGTGAGTCTGACACAAAGGGTAGAGGACATTGAGGAGGAGTAGATAGGGAAGCAGTAGTTGAGGATGGGGAACAGATTTCTTCTGGCAATGGCTAACTTGGCCTCCAGGGTTAGGTACTTTTTTAGTTGATAAGTGGGTTTACTCTGCATACAATGGTGTTAACATGTTAGCTAATGGAGAGGGATGGGTCAAGGGTTACACCCAAGTATTTGAAAATGGGGATGTTCTACAGGGCAGGACTGGATGGGGAGAGCGCTGAGAGGGAGGAGTTGGATTTCTCAGTATTTGACAGGTAGGGCTTAGATCCAAGAACCATAGCCTTAGTTATCTTCTCATTAACCAGGAGCATATTTTACAAAAACCAGTTAAGAGCATGACCATAGTTTTGAGTAGGTACTGTGGATATAGTTTGTAGTGACTTGTCACTATGGAAGAAAACTAAGTCATCACCATACAGCAGGACAGATCAGGTTAGGCTGTTGGTTAGGAGGGTGATAATGAATATAGAAAGCAATAAGGGTCAGAATGAAACCCTGGAGGACACCAGTGGAGACAGGAAATTCCAGAGAGTGGCAGTTCCTATAGTCACTGATTGGGAACAGCCCACTAGATAACTCTGAAACCACTACAACATCTCATTAAAGCAACCAAGCTGATGAAGTTTGGTGTGCAGTATGGGGTGGTTGACCAGGTCACAAACACAGCACAAGTGGCTTTGCCTCAATCCATGTTTCTGTTGACATGGTCAGTTAGGATGGTTAGGGCAGAAGTGGTGCTATGTGTCTTTCAGAACCCATGTTGCTGTACGCACAAAAGGTTGCACTTGTCAATGTGATCTGTAAGTTGATGGTGGGCAATTTTCTCAAGTAGTTTGCTCAGGTGGGGGAGGATGGAGATTGGTTGGTTGGTAATTGTCTGCAGAAAGAGGGTCCCTGGCTTTAAATATTGGGATGACCTTGGCAATCTTCCAAGAGTCGGAAATGGTTGCTGAGGCCAGTGCAAGGTTACAAATGAAAGTCAGAGGTTTGGAGATGGCAGGAGCTATGAGACCTCGTCATTCCCCCAGGACTGGGCTGCATATAGAGAATTACACAACACATGCAAGAGAGAGGTCAAAAACAATAGAAGCAATCTTTGCAAAATGCTATTCAGTGCAACAGACATAAACCCCAGGCTGTTCTGGCAAAAAATAAAAAAAATGCTTGGCCAAAAAGGTAGTCGTTCAACTCCTGATTTATTATTAAATGGGATGCACTGCAATAATAGTACAACAATTGCCAAAGCATTCAACTCCCACTTTGCAGAGTTCTCTTAATATGATGGTATCTCCTCAGAAGGGTCCCCTACAACCTTTCATGCCAGCACCTAGCCAGGATCACCACATACTCAGTCCCAACCTCCCCTTCAATTTTAAGTGTGTCAGGCCCTCAGAGGTCAAAAAGCTCTGTATGTGGATTCCTGACTACAAATCTGCAGGTCTGGATTGAGTTGAACCTAAACATCTGAACAGCACTGCAAAAGAATTAGCCTCTCCTGTAGCTAAACTAATCAACCTGTCCCTCTCCACAGGTATAGTGCCTGACACATGGAAAACTGTGTGGATTGTCCCAGTTTTCAAGAACAGAGACCATAGAATCCTGAACAACTATAGGCCCGTTACTATCCTAAGTAAAATACTGGAGAAGGCAGTGGTCTTCCAGTTTACTAGTTACCTCACTGAGCATAACCTAATGTCCCATAATCAGCATGAATTTTGCAAAGGTCATGGCAGCACCACTACCCTTCTTACCATTACAAATAGTATTTCCACTGCCATGGACATGGGTAACCTCACAAGTGCTGGTTCTATTGATCTAACAAAAGCCTTTGACATTGTCAATCACACCCCTGCTCACTGACAAACTACAGACCTGGGCATTTCACAAACTGCTCTCCCCTGGTTTCAAAACTACTTGGCAGACAGAGCCCAGAGGGTCTTGTATGCATCCTCAGTCTTGAATCCTATACCTTCCCTGAGAGGAGTCTCACAAGGCTCCATACTTGGCCCCCCTGCTGTTTCCTTGCATATAAACAATATCACACATAGTATAACCCACTCATCTGCCATACTCTACACTGATGAGCTGGTCCTCTATACCAGCTCAAAGCATATTGATCAGATAAATCAGTGTTTGACAGCAGACCTCCAATCAGTGCACACCTGGTTGTTGTCAAACAAGCTCATCTTTGCGACAGGGCTGAATAAGGCCATGTCCCAGTTGTTCTGGAGGCAGAGTTTAAATGCAAGGATCCATTCTATTCTCTCTTTTTCTGTCTCTTCTCTGTATGGTTGTGCAACCATATTTTCTTGTGAGACCTAGGACTTGATTACCCCAATGGTCTTGCAATGCTCTGCCTCTCACTATCTCTCTACCTTCTCTTACTGTTCTGTCTTTTCTCCCTCTTGCAAATCTACTGGTATAAAAATATATGTGAATCATTATGTGGAAATGTTACTGATACTGGGAGCCCTTTGTTTAGAAATGTTTATAGTTTTACAGTTGAAATTTATATAGTTATGCTGAAGTGATTGCAAAGCTAAAACTGTATATAGTTATATTGTTGAAATGAGTGCAAAGCTATTTGGAACTTAAGGGGTTAACTTGAGATGCAGTTTTTAAGCCTTTTGCAAAAACTGTAAACAGGAGGTCAGTTCTAGGTCACAGTGTTCTTTTTGCTGCACCTGCTGAAACTGACAAGAACATTCTTAACGTGCTCCTGCAAGGACTTATAAAAAAGGAGCTGCAATGTTTTGCAAAAGAGAGAGACAGAGACTAAGACTGAGATTTGGAATTTAAAAGAAACTCAGATAGACTTTCTCTGTTTATACTGCCTTTATAAATAGTTATGCTGATTTTTTTTATTTTACTGTTACAATAAAACACTTGAGAATTTTGCAACTGATCCTGGTTTTCCTATGCTTCCTGATCTGTGCCTTGATAGCAATCCTCAACACCACTAAAACTCAATCAATGCTATTTGACATTACCCCTAAACTCAGAGCCTGCACTTCCCCTTTTTCTGCTGCATATCATGATGACACAATAATCCCAATCCCCTCTTTCTTCTCATACCTTGGACTCATCCTAGACCTTTCTCTTGACTATGTGGCACATGTGACAATTGTCAGTAAATCTGTGCACTCCAGGCTTGATGAATCATACAATGTAGCCTGGGACCTCACCCCTCAAGCTCATCTAGCCATTGCCAGAGGAATGCTACTCTCAAAATTGCTTCACGGAGCCCCAGTGTTCTCCTCAGTTGCAAAAAGTACTCTTCACAAATGCGGCATTACCTATAATATTTGCCTCTTTGCCTTGCAATCACCTCAACTCACTCACCACTGTGCTCTCTATGACAAACTAGGTTGTCTTCCCCCTTCATCTCTGTATGACCACAGTAATGGAGGTGTTATCTTTAACATATCAAAAAACAGTCAGACCCGATTCCTTGTATCTGCTATTTGGTCTGCTGAAAATAGCTACCATTGATGTCAACCGATAATGCCTTACTTGCTGTCCCTAGAATCAAATTTGAAGAAGACAGAGTGTCCTTTGCTTACACTGCCCCCAAACTATGGAACTCTAGTCCTCCTGATATTCAGTGCTGTCCCTCCTCTCATTCATTTCATGATTAATATTGTGAATATCTCCTTAGCCAGGCACTCTGCTCCTGTCTCAGCACTTGAGTATGCTCCTTGCATGCATGTCCAAGTGTACCCCCTGCTGACCCAGCATCCCCAATCAACACACCTCTTCTTTAAGTAACTATAACTATACCTCATTTCCCTGAGAATCTTTCTATTGTCTCTACACTCACTGTGCCATAATTATGGTTTGCATTATGGACCCATTTGGCATAGAATTGACATTCTTCTCTCTCCTACCACTCTTACTAAATTTGCAATACATCTATCTATCGATCTATATATATATATATATATATATATATATATATATATATATATATAGAGGCAAAAAACTCTGTTTAATGCATCAGTTAGGGTTGTTCCACAGCGACAAAAGCAAGGAAATTTGGTGTTAGGGTTGAAAGCCCCCCTTGCACCCCCTCAGCCCGCCACCCCAACCGCCAATGGGGTGTGCATTGGGGTCATCGTCCCTAACTCTCACCCCATCACATGGGTAAACAAGCTGAGGTATAGGAGAATTGGGTGAGAGTTAGGACCAATGACCCCAATGCACACCTCATTGGTGGTTGGGGTGGTGGGCTGGGGGGGAGCAAGGGGGGCTTTGAACCCTAACACCAAATTTCCACACTTTTGTCACTGTGAAACAACCATAACTGATGCATTAAAAGGATTTTTTTGCCTCTAATTTCCCTTCTTTTTGATAATGTGCAGTAGAAATAGTGAATGGAATGTGGTGGCCCTTCAGGCCCCGCTCCCACCACATGATTTTTTTGTGACATACTAATGGTAAGTGCAACGGAACCACTAACAGTTGAGCACATGGTGACTGAAACATTGATGGAAAAGCAAACATTACTAGAAACTCAAGTGCAAAGTGACGCCAAAGCAAACAGTGACGCAGAAGGAGATGAAAGCGCATAAGGAAACTCAAACAATGATGCACACGGTCACGGTATTGCAATTGAAAATGCAAATGGTAATGTTAACAGCAGAAATAACGGTAAAGGAAACAGAAACACAAATGCAAGAGCATACTCAAATGAGAAAGCAAAGGGTAACACACATGGTGGCGTACATGGGAACGGTAATGCAAACGGGTACAGAAACGCAAGTGGAAACATTAACTATAAAAGTAACAGAAGTGCACACCCATTTTTTGCCCAACAGCTGCATGGACAAACACAATGTGTACAAAGAATGTATGCATAATAATGGGCCTCAGAGCAGAAAATGAGCTTTTGTAATACTAAATTGCTTATATCTCAGGAACTGTGTGAAGTAGAAAAAAATTTACATTTCACATGATTCATGAGTTTCCTGGCTAGGTTTTTGCTGAACATGTAGCCCATAGGTCTACGCATTGTCGCGATGAAAATTCCTTATCTCACACTGTTTCCGAGATACAAGCCTGTAAATGTGCGACGGACCCACCATGTTAGTCTATGGGAAAAAAGTCAACTTCATAGTACTGTAACTTGGCATCCATGCAATATTTTGTCACCAAACCACTAAAAGGCACATCTGAGAGATGTTGGCTGCCTTCCCTCCAAATCTCAGCTCAAAAGACCAAACCGTTCTTTTGCAGCTGGGTGGCAAAAAACTCCTGTCATTTTGGCCATAGTCTGGAAAAGTAGTGTCACAATTTGTGAAAGCTTTCACAAAATTTGTGAAAGTGTTGCTGCTGCGACACTACTTTGTGACACTACTTTTTCCAGAAATTTGAAAAACATATTTCTGGGGTGTTTAACCAGAAAATAAAGACATGGGTAGCATCCTCAGGGATGGAATAGGTAAACACAAAAAGAATTGTGTCCCTAGATGGTCCCAATTCTACATGCCAAGCATTTCTGAGATCAGTAACTGAAAACAAGATGGCAGACTTGCGACACTACTAGGGCCATTTGCGACACTAAAAACTGCATTTGTGAAAGTGTCGAACTTTTTAACTTTTGCCATTGACTTATAATGGGAACTTGTTTGAATAACTTTTGAACCGTTCAATATTTTTTCATGAAATCTTCAAAAGCCACATTAGGGACCCTTGCTGCACATTCCCTGAAGATTTTGGAATGGTCGCACAAACCATGCAACTGGTAGGAGCAAGCAAAGAATTTGCAAAAAACGTAATTGTGCACATGAATGTCGCTTAATAACTCTGCATCCGTATATCCGACTGGTACAAAAGTTGGCAGATCCCAAGATCTATGGTAACACCCCATGCCTGCCAAATGTCAGGCAACTCTGTTGAATGGTGGCAAAGTTATAAAGGTGCAAACTTTCACCCTTTAACCTTAAAAGGGCTACTGAACCCTAACTATGGTAGCACTACCGTGCTACCATAATATATATATATATATATATATATATATGTATATTCTTTGCAAAAACTGCATTAATGCATCATGTGAGGTTAAAGCACAACAAGTCAGGAAATGAGACCTTTAGGGTTTCCCCACCCCCTCGTGTACCCCCATCCTCCCCAGACTGACAGACACTGCAGTGTATCATTGGGGTTGTGAGGCCTAAATGTCACCCCATTCCATGTGTAATCATGTTGACAAAGCCACAGTAAAAGAAGAATGTGGTGACATTTAGGCCTCCCCAATGACACAAAAAGAATTTCCCTACTTTTGAGAAAGCATAGAAAAGTTATTGAACACGAGAAGATGGTGGAGTGTGGGGTCTTTTGGGGCCCGCTGGCCCACCAATCTCTGCAAATTTCTGCCTAACATAACAGTACAAGTACTGAATATCATATGTATTGGTGGGAGCGGGCCCATGCTCTCACCAGCTTGAAACAAAACAAATTTTCATTCATTGGACTGGCATAATTCTACATCTGTTTACATTTTACATACCTAGCCACTGAAAATTACCTCTGTGGCAGTAAGGCTAGCTGCCCTATAAACGTTAAGCCACTACCACAATGGAAAATGCTATCCACAAAATGTAAATTGTGACACACAATATTTCTGCAGCAAATTAATTTTCTGACACCTAAACTCCATAATTCACATCTACAGGACATCCCCTCAACACCCTCCAAATTTCATGTTAAAACACCAAAACGTTTCTGAGATATTTAATTTAAAAGTTTTAGCGCCTTTAAAAATTCTTTGATTGCGGGAATTGACCGCGAATTCATAATCAAAGACCATCTTTGATCATGAGGCGACATCTGGTCATAAAAATTGGGCTATCTCAACCCTCCAAATCTGGCCATCTTGTTTGCCCTCATGAATGATGCTCGCGATTAAAGAATCTTGAGATCAAAGAATTTGAAGGCTCGTGATCAAAGAATTGAAAAAAATTAAAACTCCATTTTTGACACAACTAAATTAAACCACAGGCATGGCTCGATAGAGGGTAGCCCCCTTAGTAAAATCCATCCTAATGTGACTTCACAAGTCACCCCTGGGCTGAGATATTACATTTTTTCCAACTGAAAAACATGCCCATCTCATCCTTCCATCACGAATGAAGATTGCGATCAAAGAATCTCACGATCAAAGAATTTGCAGGCTCGCAATCAGAGATCGTTAACGAGCCCCAATCAAAAAATTAAAAGTTTAAAACTATAATTTTTGACATAACTACATTATACCACAGCCATAGCTCAATACAGGGAAGACCCCTGAGCAAAACCCATCATAGTTTTACTTCAGAAGTCACTCCTGAGCTGAGATATTTATTTTTTCTCTGACTGCAAACTGAAAGCAAGATGGCAGCCATCGCGATCAATTAATTTCTCACAATCAAAGATTCTTTGATCATGAGCCTGCAAATTCTTTGATCCTGAGGAGTGACCAGATGGCCAAAACCCCATTCTTCTTTCGCAAAATAACCTTATAAATTTTTCCATAGACTTATAATGGGAGCTAAAAAGTTTAATAACTTTTGAACAGATTAATATGGTTTCACCAAATGAAAAGTGGCATGTTCCTTGACCTCTTTCTATGTGCCAAGTTACAGACCAGCACACCACACAATGGCCGTTCAGTGCCAGAGACAAAATCTGAAAAACTGCCCACAAAACTGGCAAAAAGTGCATTTTTCAGCATTTTGGTGTGCAAAAAACATAAGTCCAACCAAAACAAAATTTGGCACATCAAGAGATCTACCATGCCCCACCACACATACCAAAGTTCATGCACATCCGTTGAATGGTCCAAAGTTATTAATGTGCACAATTTCAAGTTTAACATAGAAGTGCCTTCATAACCCTAATTATACGAGTGCGACTGCGCCCCTATTTTATATATATATATATATGCTGCAATTATAATTTGATGCATTATATGCCATGTACAATCTTGCCATTGTATGTCCCGTTATATTGTATCCTCATGCTATGTACCTTCTTATCAAAGTATACCTTGTTATAATAACTGGTCAGCAATTTTTTTCAGTGGATTGACCAGGCTGAAATTTGCCATAATAACTGGCTGGTTAGTATGACATTCAAACACACTGTCAGTAAAACTGTGCTGCTCCCTCATTTGCTTAAGTTTCATGTGTAGGTGTGCTGAACGCTATCATCAATGTGGTGGCTCCGCCTCTCACTATCTGAGGAACTGCAGAGACAGAGTCACTACAACAAGATGCAACAATCATTTTTCTTTCTTTTCTTTTTTTATCTTTTTAAAATACGTTTCCTTCCTGCACAGTTATATCTGGTTCATCCTGCCATTTGTGCATTTCGGGACACAGCTGCAATGGAGGTCCCAGGAAACAAGGAAAGCACAATGTCTCCCAAGGCAAATTAAGTAAAAAAAAGAAGCAACAGAAACAATCTGCAAAATGTGTCAGTCCAGTGACAATGAGGGTTGAGATGCTGGATGCCATGCCGTGCATCACGCCAGCGACCCAGGTTCAAGAATGGACTCAGGCTGCTGGGGGTCAGCAGTGGAGGGAAGGGACTGAGCATCCAGTAGACTGCTCTCACTTCCTGGGGAGGGATCCGGGCCTGGCACCACTCCTTAGCAGCCCCTGGTGGAGACCATGAGCAGCGTTAGGAACATGCAGTGCCATGATCAGGGGGAGGAGTGGCGGCGGACGTTGGCACGGCAGTGCCTGGATGTCATTGCATGTCTTCACTCCTGGGGGCAACCATTATGGGGAAAAACCCTCACTGGATCAGGGAGGTGATGAGGGCTACTGGGACCTAGCCCACATCTCCAGTGCCGGACAATCTCTCCACTGATCCCCCCAGGCTTTCCATCAGGACCGACCCTCTAATTGCAGAAAGGCTGCCAGGTAGGTGGGGAACACCCTCCCCAAGGGAGTGATCCAGGGGGCTGGAAGGTCCTGGTAGGGGGTCCCTGGGATAGAAGTCTCAGGGAGTAGAGGAGACCATTGAGCACCACCTCTGAGAGATGCCCTGACCATGAGTGAAAAATAGAATCTACAAAAATAAAAACCAGCAAAAGAAAAAAAAAAACAAAACAACTATGCAAAGGAATGGAGGGAGAAGGCAGGAGAGAGAGGGAAGTGTGTGTGTGTGTGTGTGTGTGTGTATGTGAGAGAGAGAGAAAGAGAGAGAGACATATGCTCAAAGAAATAAGGCTGGAAACATTTGCTGCCCAATACATTATATAAAATAAAAGATGTGGAGGGTGAGCATATGAGAATTTAATGCATACCCTCATTGTGGGATGCTTTGACAAACCCCTCGGGCTTCACCATCAGGGTTTATGTAGCATCCCACAATTCGGGTGTGTATTAAATTCTCATATCACACCCTTCCCCATCCTTTATTCTCTATATATTATATTTTCTCACAACGTATGTTTTTACTATACTATATTCTTCAACGTCTGTATTTTTGGTTGTACTCTCCCGGTTCACACCTGAAAATAGTAATTTGGTTGCCTAGTGTGCCTACCTTGTAAACGAAAGCTAAATAAATAAATGAAATAATTGCATTCAGACTGCTTCCTTTGTCTATCTGCTTACAGGGATGGATTTACAAAAGGGCAAATGGGACAATGTTCCGGGTCCCTGAACTCGAGGTAGGGGGCCTTTGCCCTCACTTAACAAACATTCCTTTTTTTCCCACTGTGCAACTAACCAGCCCCTTGCCTTTATGGCAGGATTGCCCCCCCAAACCACACACATGCATACACACACACACACACACACACACACACACACACACGCTGCTGACAACTTAAAAAAATATTTTCTTCTTTTCTTATTGCCTGTTCATGACCATTCTTGCTAGGAGATGGTAGAGACCTGATTTTGACAGTGTGCAGGGATAGCACAGGCTCCCATTATTGGTGGCAAAAATATGTGGGAGAGGTGAGAAGTCAGGTTGTGCCCTTGAAGGAATCTTGAAGAGTCACAGCAGCACTGGCACAAACTGAACCATCCAATCAGACCATTTGTCTTTGTGAGGAGGAGGGAAAAGCATGAAGAGTGAATGGCAGCTTGGCTACAGGAAGAGCTGTAGAGAGAGAAAAAGACAGAACTGGAGACTCGAGTCTGGACAGTGTATCACTCATGGTCACTAGTCATGCAGCGGTTCCACAGTGCAGCACAGGCAAAGCAGTGTAGAGCACTGAGACTGACACCAGGATGTGGGAGCAAAATGCCTAAAGCCAAAAAGTCTGACTGGTAGGCATAAGAAATAGCATGTTCTTCCCAGTGTCAGTGTGGCTCAGTTTGTAGCACATCTGTCTCTAGTTCAGAAGGTCAGGGGTTCTTTCCCACTCCAGGATTGGGCTCAAACCATCCATGCTGGCACTCAAAAGCAGTAGTAAAAGGGGTGCTGTACTGTTAGGGTGTGCCATCCTTCAGATGAAAAATTAAACAAACCCACCTCTGGTGCTGTTCAGGTGGAAGTAAAAGAACCCAGGGTGATTTTTGCAGGAGTACAGGATTTTCCCATGTCCTGGACAACATTCCCCGTCCCATAAAACCAGTTCATTCAATTGTCATAGGCTGTGTGTGGGTGTTGATGTGTGAAATGGCTGCCACTACACATTCAGTCACTTTACTACCAATTTAGCATTGCATGCAAAGTGCTTTGGGAAACAATGTGTATAAAAAGTGCTATATAAATGCTGATTCTTCTTTTTCTTCCCAACTGATGTTACCTGACAAGTAGCTATCACTTAATGAAAATATATGTCAGTGAGCAGGGATTACAATTACAAAAGTATAGAATGTCATGTCACTCGTGAGGAAAAATGTAAGAGATGTACGTAATGATATACTGAATATAAGGAGAGTACAACAGACTCCTCTGTACTATAGTGGGATGCCAAGGCAGCTATCAAGGATGCACACCACCAGAATTTAGCTCTATAACCTACCTTAGATTGATGCATGAGGACTTAACCTCAGTGTTGCTGGTGTTGGTGTCTGTAAAGGGACCAGGAACCAACTTGACTAGGAAGACAGTGGTAGGTCACGCTAGCATTTGGTAGTTGCTGAATGCCCCCCCCCACCTCCGTTGTTAGGAAAAATCACACTATTTGAATACCACCAGGGTAGTCAGCAGCAGGGCACAGAGGACATACGCTCATCAAGATTCAATCTTCCCATTAATCTTACCCTGATAATCAGACCACAGATCCAGTTGCAGCGCAGCCAACTGCCAAGCGAGTACTTGTCTCAATATTTTGTCACACTGACTTGACTTGTCACGGACTAAGACTTGTGTGGGGAATTTAAGTATACTCTTTCTGCTTGTTATCTAAATGTAAATGTGCTGCAACAACCCTGTTCATCTTCATATGGTTTCTTATTTTCTTAAACCTGCTTGCTCCTATGTTTTATTTCTGTAACCCACTTTCAGTAAAAGGATGGAACCACATATTTTTAATTATGGGGGACCTTCAGCTTGAAAATGCCCAGGGGACTTTTCAGTGTTAATCCAGCTCTGTCTACTTATAACTACTTCAGCTGTACTGCTGGTATGGAAATGTTATACACTTTGCACAGAAAATATAATAAATAAAAAGAAGTGGCTGGTCAGATATTCAACATTCTGCTCTTCATTTTACAAGCTTTTGTGCATACAATACTATTACCTACAGTGTGTTTACCAATAATCATGTGTAAATAAATTGCTTAGTTCTTCAGCAAATAGGAATCTACTATAGTCCAATGGACGAGACACCCATCACCATCAGAAGTTAAATATCCAAGAAGCAGCATGCTACATAGGAAGTTTAAAAGAAAAGCGAAAGGGGAAATTGTTTAACCAGGAAAGGTGCACTAAGCCAAAGCTTGTTTTCACATGTAACCTAGGAGCACAAATTACACAGTGTGCAAGTCAGGGTCACACAGTATGCAAGTGGGGGCTGTAGAATTCAAACACAGGTCTCCCAATTTGCATCTCAGTGCCCTAAACCACAGCACTATACTGTGAAGCAGCACATAGGATGCACAAACAATTAAAGAAGATTAATAATTTGTTTGTTTAGTTTTTGTAAATCTCTGCAAGGCATGCATATTCCTTCTAAAGCATAATACCCTGTGCAAGGCATCATGGGCATGCAAATCCATCTGTATAGGGGGGGGTCAGCTGCATAGGAAATCTCAAAGATACTAAGAGTTGTCAAATTGTCCTAAGCAGAAGCAGGACTCCACTTAAAATGAGATGGAACATCTCAACTTGGCTGTTGTTTGCAAATAAATTGCCTGTAACACACTTTGGGATTAAAAGCACTACCTAAGTGAACATTCTATACTTTTTCTACAGTCCATACACTTCCAGTATTTAATCTAAATACGAATGGCAGATAGACAAGGGCAAAAGGAAAAGGAAACCACTATGGTTCACACAGGTAGTGGCCAGGAAGGTAATGTCAAAAATCTAGCCTTCAGCAAATATAAGGAGATGCGGGGGGCAGGGCAGAGTATCTAGAGAAACAGAGGGAAGCAGGGAGGGCAGTCAGGACCTCAAAGGCAAAGGCAAATGAGAATATAGCAAAAGGAGTTAAGAAAGGGTATAAGACTTTCTATAGATACATAAGTGAAAGGAGAATGACCAGGGGGGATAGTGAGGCTGAAGTGGGGGGAGAGGTAGGAGTGGAAGGTGACAACGAAAAAGCATCAGTCCTGAACAAATGTTTCTTGTCCGTTTTCTCTGAGGAAGGGGCAGTGGAGGGACCCCAGCTTAGAATCAGGATGGGAAGAGAGATAGAGAACAGGCCGTTCAAAGAGAAGAGAGTCCTAAAAGAAATAACAAAACTGAAGGTGGATAAGGCAATAGAACCAGTCGGGATACACCCTAGAATATTAAAGGAGCCAGGGGAGGTACTGGTGGCACCTCTAGTAGCCCTATTCAATGAGTCACTGAAAACAGGACTGGTTCCAGAGGACTGGAGAAGCGCTGAAGTAGTCCCTCTCCACAAAGGTGGGAGCAGGGAGGAGGCTGGAAACTACAGACCTGTCAGCCTGACCTCAGTGGTTGGTAAAGTTATGGAGTCTCTGCTAAAGGAGAGGATAGTGGAGCACCTTGAATCAAGTGGAGCACAAGATCTGAGACAACATGGATTCATGTCAGGAAAGTCATGCCAGACTAATCCAATAGATTTTCTTGACTGGGTCACCAGGGTGGTGGATCGGGGGGGGGTGGATGTTGCCTACCTTGACTTCAGCAAGGCATTCAACACTGTTCCACACAGGAGACTTGTGAACAAGCTGGGTAGCCTGGGATTGGGACAAAGGGTGGTAAACTGGGGGGAAATTGACTAAAGAATAGAACGCAGAGGCAGGTGGTTAACGGCACTAAATCTGATGTAGGGAGGGAAGCCAGCTGAGTGCCACAGGGATCAGTTCTAGGGCCAGTGCTGTTTAATATCTATATCAGTGACATTGTGGAGGGCCTGGAGGGGAAGGTATGCCTCTTTGCAGATGACACGGAGATCTGGAATAGGGTAGACTGTCCAAGAGGGGTGGAAACAATGAGGAGAGACCTAGCTAAGCTGGAGGAATGGTCCTGAGCATGGTAGCTAGGATTCAATGCAAAAAAGTGCAAAATCATGCACTTGCAGTGCAGAAACCAAGGGAAGGAGTGTATGATGAGTGGGGTGATATTGGAGACCACAGAACAAGAAAGGGATCTGGGGGTTATCATATCTGATGACCTAAAGGTGGTAAATCAATGTGCCAAGGCAGTTGGGAGAGCCAGCAGGGTGCTGGGTGTATAGGGACAGGCATTACCAGCAGAAGAAAAGAGGTCATAATGCCACTGTACAGGACATTGGTGAGATCTCACTTTGAGTACTGTGTCCAGTTTTGGAGGCTGCATCTCCAAAAGGATGTCGATAGGGTAGAGGCAGTTCAAAGAAGGGCAACCAAAATAGTGCAGGGCTTGCACCAAAGGTCATATGAGGAGAGATTGGAGGAACTCAATATGTATACCCTGGAAGAGAGGAGGGAGAGGGGGGACATGAAAGAGACATTCAAGTATCTTAAGGAAATAAATAAGGTATAGGAGGGCAATATCTTCCAAAAGAGAAAATGCTCTGGAATGACAAGAGGCCATGTCATGAGACTGGAAGGGGTAGACTGAGGGACAACATAAGAAAGTACGTCTTCACAGAGAGGGTGGTGGAGGCATGTAACAGCCTGCTGGTTGAGGTGGTGGGAGCATAGACAGTGGGGGGATTCAAAACTGCATGGGATAGACATAGGGGTGCCATAGCAGTTTAGAAATGAAGATGGAGCTAGAAATTAAGTAGGATCTATGGCATTCTCTCTAGGTAGGGATATAGGACAGACGAGATGGGCCTGTCAGTCCTCTTCTGCCATAAAATTCTATGTTTTTATGTTCGATGGTAGTGAAAGGTTCCAAATACTGTATTTCTCACTTTTCTTCCCTTTCTTCCTCAGTGACATCATCTCTTACTTTTTCTCTGCTACATCTCCTGAATAGGAGGAACACAGGGAGTGTTCACTTGTTTCCTCAGTAACATTCTAGTAATGATCCATATAGAGCAACAAGCATGAATGATCACTGTCAGCCAACAGAGGACCAAAGCAATTGTGCACACAATGCACTTACTCCTTCAGCAAAATAGTTATCCATCCAGTACAAACCAGTGAATGAGACACGTGTTACAGCTGGAAGTAACATATCTGAGAAGCAGCAGTTCAGCTCCTAGTCCAGGAACTAAAGGAACAAGCACTCCAGTTATGCTGTAGGATAATGTATTTGATCTTTATTTAGAGAAACAGTAGACTGCAGTAATAGCTATGAGTCCCCCTCCACCTTGGCTAAATGTTTTCACACCAAAGTCTAGTGCTTCTTCAGAACCTACGTTACTAACGGCAAGGAAGAGTCCTACCAGGGGGGGACCCATGGCTGTCGTAATTGTAACTGGTGCAGACATCTGAAACAGGGTACTACCTTCCAGCATCCTGTTATGATCAAGAATTCCTGAATCTTTACCTCCTCAAAATGGGCTCAGATGTGGGTCTGTAGAGCTGGTAAAAGAGAAGTTCCAGTGGCCTGTTTTCAGTTTCACTTTAACAGGGAGCCTTGCTCACTATGACGGGTTTTATCTACAATGGATCATAAGCTCCACTTGCGGATGAAGCATATACGTGTTGGAAAATCCTAGCAAACTGAAAATAAAACAGACTTGCATGAATGCCCTAAGAACAAAGACTAAGAGGAGCCAGTCCAAGTATGAGCAGGAGGTCCAAGAGTGGGTGTCAGCAAGGGCATAGTCAGGAATTTCAAATTTGCCCATGCAGTCATAAGCACTATTGCTCCTACCTCCCCCCCACACACATACTGTATCCTCCCATGTGAAATCATAGAAACCTTTTCCCTAAATGCATGATTATCAATATTTCTTGAGCAGTTTCTCATACAAGTCACCTCTCTGTTCCCTCTGGTTACAAATGTTAATGCACTTAGTACATAAATGGATTTTTAGTTCCTCCCACACATGATTTTTTTCATTGTCTATGATGTACAGGCTAAGCCCCTTTTGCCACCACAACACATTGCTAAGTAAATAGAAATAGCACAGAGACATTTAATCAAAAGGTTATCAGCCTCCATACCTACCCACATGGTGTTGACCAGCTGACCTGAAGTGACCAAAAGGATTTGGAAAATCCAAGCACAAAGAGTAAAGTGGTTTACCTCTTTTGAGAATATCAGAAGGCCTTTATGGAAAATGTGCGAGAGATAAAGTGCGACCGTTTATTACAGTCCCTTTAGAGATACTCAGCAGGCCATCTGTTGCAAAGGTGTTAAGTTATTTAAGACTTAAAGAAGACAGGAAATAATATGTAACTGACAACTGAGTTATGCTGTTTTCAGAAATTATATTTATTCCCCTAAATTATCTATATCTAACTCCACCTGAATAAAAAGTGATATTAAAAACTGTCTTTTGCATTGTTTTGTTTTTGTGGACTGCATCCTGTTACAGTTGTCTCCATAGAACCAATGATCTGGAGTTTTCCTAATGTCGCGGTTTGTGCACAAAACTCTGAACAAGGTTCTGATCGGTCAGTTGCTTATAATGAGCATTCTGTACACAAACCATTATGACATAGTAAAAAATCCAAACTACCAGTTCCATAAAAAGAACTGTTTAGTATGTGCCCATGAAAACAAAACAGTTGAAAACACAATTCTCACATCAGTATTTATTTAGGTACAGTTAAAAGTGAATAATTTGGAGGTATGCATTTCATCACTGTAAACAGGAACTTTACTAACTGCTGTCAATTAGCACAGATTTCCTATCCACTTTTAAGTTATTTTTAAAATGAAGTTATTGTAGGATTAACCAGTCAAGGGTGTTTATGCTAAGAGAGTTTTTTTTTGGGTGGGGAGGGGTCACAATTATCTAAAGCCCTCTATGGAGTCTGGTGCACACACCTTATTTGTTAAATGATGCATTTATCCCCCAAAAAAACAACAACAAAAAAAAAACAGCTACTGGGGCCTAAAATGCATCCACATTTTAAGTTGTCAGTTTTCCCTCTTGTCCAGTCCCAGCTCCTTGATTTGGAAGAGTCTGAATTTCTTAGCCCTTTTTCTGCAGGCATGTATCTCTTTATTTCTGCATATAAATTTCACCTCTCTTCTGTATCTAGAGCTCTCCATTTTTTTGTTTCCATCTCTCACCCCTTATTTGTTCTCTCCATTTTGCCTGACTCTTACATTCTATCTCTCCCCTGTCTTTTGGATTTATTTTCATCTCCCTCCCCTTTCCTTTGTTCTATGGATTCTCTTCATCTCTCCTTCCTCAGTCCTCTCTTCTCATCTCCTCTTCCTGACCACCACCAATACTTCTTAACTGTTCCACATTATGAGAGATACCCCTCATGTTACCCCTTAGAATTGTCCTTTCCCACATGGAAAAATGAGCAAAGGTGCTGTTTCCAGGCATGGGGTCATAATGTTACAAGACATTATGCCGCATGGCAAAATCGCGCTGCCAATACAGCGTGATTTATGCCATGAGGCATGTCTTTTTTCTGTGGGGGCTCTGCCCCCCACACCCCAGGCCCCCCCCACTAAAGATTCTCAACTCCGGGGGGTCCAACTTGGGGAGTGCACAAGTCCAAAAAAAATAAAATATTTCTGGGACCACAAATCAAACCCAGTACCAGACACAGCACCTGGGTTTCTATTGCTGTGGCTCAGTCTTGTGAGCCATGGCAGCTGCTTGGCAGAACCTGCTCCCAGCAAAGGTCTTATCCTCTGCCTGGGAAAGCACTACTGGTGCAATACCGCTTACAACAGTATATGCAGTATTTCACCAGCAGCAGTAGCATACTGAGCTGTATCGGGTTAGCCATAATGTAGTACGCTATAAAGCGTGCGACATTATGACCCGGTAGGCTGTTTCCCATTGTAACCTGAGATGTTTAACCAGAATTTCAAAATTTTCTTGCACAAAAAAGGTTTGTTTCTCTAGTGTTTTAAACTTGTATCTCCATGTTGTTTGATGTGATCAGAACCTCATTTGATGGACAATTCCATAATAGATTTTAATTACAAAATGGTGAGAAGTATACACCTCCCACTGTTACCCTGTTGTCCTTTACTGCCCTGACACCCACTATCCCTTGTTCCACCCCAGAACCCTACCTCTGATGTTACAGCGGTGGCCCCATGCCAGTGGCATAGCTGCTGCTGACTGCATTTGAGGCAGACTGGGGTAGAGGCCATCTGTGTGTTACTGTGAATTACTCTCCCTTTACCCCTTGTTCCTCATCTTCACAAAATGCAGCCTTCTTCCTCTGTGGAGTACAGGGTGGATATGTACTGATTGCACTGGACCTGCACCTGAAGGAGATGATTTGGGCCAGAGTAGTCACAACAGTTGTGTGCTCTGTGTGTTTATAGACAACTTATTTATCTGACCCCCAACCTGGGGCAGCAGGGTAGCAGAAAATGGGAGGCAGCAAGCAGCAAAACAAGATGATAGGCCAATATTTGTGACTTCACTGACACACTGTATGCACTATCTGTCTCTCTAACCGCAATGCACCAGCAGCCAATACATCTGATTTTTCATTGGTCAGACCTGGTTCTGGGCTGGCCCTGACTCCCCTGCTGTTCCCACCTTTGACTGCAGTCCAAAACCCCTTCCAAATAATCACTCAGGCCTGCCTCAATGAAGAAAAGTGTAAAAGAGACATTTCTGGAAAACATTTAAGTGGGAGCCCCCTGTCTGTGCTACAATGGCATGGCAGCCCTGACCATAGTCCTTAAATCTAACTGCCATAGTCAATTTACTCAATGAAAGTTTTAAAAGTGCATTCAGACTTATTATATTTAGTCTCTCTCTCTCTCTCTCTCTCTCTCTCTTTTTTTTCTGTGCTGCTTTTATTAAAGATGGAATTTAATTTAAAAGCATTTTGTCAGAGACTGGCTCCATTGCTCAGACTGCCTGATTCTTTTTCTGCATTGTAAATCTCCCTCTTCCATGTTCATTGGAACATGAACCAAAATGACTGAATCTGACTTGTTAAAATTCAGTGACTGCCTCATTTAACTGACCACCCCCCCCGAGGTCTATATTGTGCACTCGATCAGTTTGCCTTCTTCCAGATCCTGAATGCTGCCCTTCCCTTTTCATCTAAAAGCATTTTGGGGTACAAAAATCACTCTTAATGAGACCACACTGAATTTTGACCTGCTGTAATAATGTCACCCTTGTATTTAATTTTCCTGTTTTATTCCCTTTCTAGCTTGCATGCTGTCTCTGCTCTTCCCACTTTACTGCTGCTCTGGTCTATGTTCTTTCCACTACTAATACCTTTCTGTTAATTTCCAATCTGTCAATAGCGCTGCCTGTTATGTTCAAACTGCTCCTCTCTGGTCCTGTCTTCCTGGTCCTATCATATATCCATCCAGCCACTGTCCCATCAGTAGGGTCTGTGAAATTTGCTGTTCCTATTGCTTATGATGCTGTTCTGGTGTATATACTTTATTAATCTGCCAAAAGTCCATTTTAAAGAGACATACACACAAACAACTAGTAACTGAATGAATACAAAATACAAACTTAATAGTGCAAGATTGGTGGTAAATGAAAGGAACACATCTGAAAACAATTCAAGGAGAAACAGACATTTACTGATGTCAGGATAAATCAGACATGTAAACTGAATGTATTCTGAACAGTTTGGGTCTAGTTACCTACAATACATCCATGTTAATCCTGCTGTAGACCATAATCCCTAAACCCTCAGATCAAAAAATCACTTAAGACGTCAAATGAATCATGGTTTGCTCAATATTGTTTTAACATGAACTACATTAACATTAAACATAAAGAACAATATTATTTATTTATTTTTTTCAATTTCAATTCAAGTTTTATTGATCAACCATGATGGGTTAACACCATGGTTATTACAATATAAGAAAGTTAAAGAACATAAAAATACATAGAAATTTACAAATGTAACTCACATTGAGCTATCAATAGTCCAGCGCAAATATCTCATATAATACATGGATTCGTAACTAACTTTAACCATTCATAATTTATAAAATTAGCCCTTTCTTTAAGGTAGGCCTTTTTAATTTAAGAATTATATCATAAAATATAGGCCTCTTTAAGATTTTTACTAGTGATAATATAATAATTCATCATATGCTAATATGCAGCTTAGAGCTCAGACCTAGGGCCAACAGTACTGTCAGCTATTATAGCTATTATAGATCAAGCCAAATAAGTCTTCCAGAATGTAGGCCAAATGAAGAGACCACAAAGCACTGTACTCAGTAGAACAACCTCAAGCCCTTCACAAGGATGGGGCCAAGAACCAGACTGGAGACCCCAACTAATGAATAGGGTTACCGCAGTTACTACTTTGTCCCATTCAGACTAACCAACCCCTGCCCCTAGGACTGAACTGGTTTAATCACATGTTGCCAATCAGAAATTGCCATCATAGGGATCTGTAAAGAGCACCCTGCAGCACATGCTGCCCCATACTCCCAACTGATCCCACACATTTTCCAGTTGATCTTACAGGATGGATATCCAGAATTAGTCCACAGGCCTGGGTCAGCTCACTTCCCTTGGGGCATTTCGTTCCAAGCTCCACCCCAAAATCAGTTTTGGGTCCAAGTCTCATCCTAAATTCCATGTTCCAATGAGGGAACAGAAAGGGTTCATTTTTAAATATGCAGTAAGGCCACCTTCTTTACCATAACTATCATAAAAAAGTTAAATTACATCAACTCCAAAGTGCTAACTAGATAGATAAGGTGGCCATTGAGCTCCTCACTTTAGTTGATTAACTACCTGCTCCAAAGATGACAGGACCAAATTCAAAGTATCAAGCCTCATACCAATGAATAAGGATATCACAATCATTACCCTGTCCTGGTTTGATTCAACAAACTACTGCCACTGGAATGAAATAGATCAATCTCTTGCTGCTAGTCAGAACATACCTTTTTAGGGGTCTGAGCGGGGCACCCTGCAGCGCATGCTGCTCCTTGCTCCTCTATCTGATCACCTGGCATTTATTCCCAACCATCTGTAGCATAGACCTCTCAAATAAGTCCCTGGGACTGAACCTGTTCCTCACTTTGGATCATTTCATCTTATGCTCTATCCCAAAATCAGAAGCAGGGACAGACCACTTGTTGAGTTTCCCGCCTCTATGGAGACAGAGGTAAGTTCACCATTGTGGATGCAATTATCTATGGGACATTGTGACCGGGAGCTCCTGCCACTCTTGAGGACCAACCTTTTCTTAAATCTGTTGCAACAGTTCTTCTGTTTCTAAGCCTAATCTATCCTTTACTATTTCTAGTCCATAAGGTTGGGCACCTGTGGGCACCTCCTTCTCCCTCCCTTGACTATGCTGTAGTGTCCTCTTTAATGTTCCTTTTCCCTCTCAGGTCCTCGTACAGGGAGGTTATTGTGGTGATTTCCAAGAGTATGTAAAACAGGTTGTGTTTATTGTTGTTGGATTTAGTATGTAATAGCACTGTGTCATAATATACCTTATGTTTATGGAAACTGTAAATGTTGAAAATACCATGGCACTAGGTGTTTTTGATAATGGTAAAAAGTACTAGGTGTCTATTATAGAAATTAAGCTAGTTGTGCGATTTAAAATGCATGGAAATTGATGTAAACTGAAAAAAGTCAAAATGTCTTGGTGACTTGCATATATCCCATGATGCATTGCATCATGGAAGTATGTATGATGATGTATTTCTTTGAAACTTGATTTGTTGCCATTGCCCTTTGGAGTAACCCTTCTTTCAGTGATTCTGCATTGAGGTTCTTTGTTTATAACTTGTTTTTGTTTTTTTCCTTTTGAGCCCCCACTATGCAAGCAAATGGGGCTTTCATAGGGGTGGTCGCTACATCTCAAACTAGTGAATTGGATCAGAGATCAGTGTCAGTAGCTGCTGGCTAAGTGCAGAGAAAGGACATTCATAGTCTGTTACTGCAAACTGATGTACTAAAGAAGGACTATGGCATTGCAGAAGCTTATTTCCAGTATTCTGAATAAACATCACACAGAGATTGTGTGTTGAACATGAAGTTCAGTGTCTGGTCCATCTGTTATCCCACAACCACTCCACAGACTTGGTGTGAGAAGTGGGATAACTTTCTGGAAGCATCTGGACTGGCCGAAGAGGGACATTTTCTGGTGAATATTGCCCAGATATCCCAGGTGGACCAATGCACCAGGAGCTGCCAGAGAAGAAAGTCCATGGAGTTCAGCCCAGAACCATGGCTGACAGATGAAGAGAAACTGCTGCCTGGACTGGACTTGGGAGATTGGAGGAAGGCCAAGCCTGAGGACGATGGAGAGATGCAGGTTGAGGCAGACTGGAAATGTGAGAGACAACACCCCGGAGGTGCAGACCCTGATGAGGATGGTCCACTGGATGAGTGGGCAATGGCTGGAGTCAGATTGACTACACAGAGAGGCAGAACACTGGTGCCAGGTGCTTGAGAGGTCCCTGCTGGAGAGCTTGGACAAAGAGTCGTAGGAGGATTTTTTGTGGGCTCAGTTTGAGGAGGAGCCCCTGACTGAGCAGGATATTCCTTTGTTTCCTGTGTTCTGAGGATGTTACCTGTTGGAGGTCAGAGATGCAAGTATGGAACTTGAATGTGCAACCCCAGGTAAGACTGTGCCTAGTGATATTGTGTTTGGGTTGAAGACTCCAAGCAAGCAAGAAGTCTATGAAGCTGAAGGGACTTTTCTTGTATTGATGCAGCTAAATCTATTTACAGTATTGACTGGTGTATACTGCATGCTAAAAGTACTAATATTGTCAAACTGTTACAGTATGTTAAAGTTAAGGAGGGTAGAGATCATTTAAAAAAAATGTCACCCTTGGAAAAAAGGGAAACTCTCACACAGGTCACAAGGTATTAGATGGTAACAGATGGATGAAAATAGCACACTGATTAGAAGGATGTTTATTTACTAAGACACCCCAGAGTTAAAAGGTTTAAGAACCTGCTGTTTAACATTGCAGGGTATTCAGCATGAGAGGTTCCTTGGGGTCCTGTAGATTTCTGTAGAGACCTGCCTGGGGATAAGATGACCAAGGATTTGGGGTCATAGGTCTTAAAAGGTTGAAGTAGGAGAGTAGAAACTACTATTGCTCCTTCCATATTCCTGCAGATACTTTGTGTGCAAGAGGGGTAAAGTTAGTTGCAGGCAAGGCCAGATATGACACTGCAATGGTCCCTTTCTGTAGGCAAAAGTGTAACATGTTTGGTCAGGGGGCGGGCCTGATGTCAAAGAAAGAGGTATCCAAGGGCAGACATGGAGTCTGAGGTGGTACATGTGTTTTATTATTTTATGAGTGAAAACCTACAAAGAAGAAGTGGGTGGAAAATAGATTGGAACCTGTGTTGGGGTAACACCTTGTGTGTCTACCCTCAGGTGTCTATATGTGTAACATGTGAAATGAATCAAGAGTCATAGTGGGTTTATGTAGAGGGATTGAACCTAGGAATGGGCCCCTGTTTAAAACTTGACTTGTCTGGTGGGGTTGGAGCAGGTAGTTACTCACCCCAGAGAAAGCCTTTCTATGGTGCTGGACTTTACAGCCAACCAGATTTTTGGTTAAGAAATATAACAGACCTTCCCTAAAAGGAGATGAGAAGGTACCATTTGTCTTTGTTGAGAAATGTGTTTATGCCTTAGGGTAAAGAATGATAATATCCACTATGTGTATGATATAGTGTTTATCATTAATAGGGACCCTGAGACAGAGCTTCTGAAGATGGATGGGTAGAAACTCCATCCCTTCCTGGGACAGGAAGGTGCTAAACAGTCTGCAATAACTGCTTCCCTCTTAAGGTGGAGGCATATGTGACTGCGAGCTCCTGTCACTCTTGAGGACCTACCTTTTCTTAAATCGGTTGCAACAGTTCTTTTGTTTCTAAGTCTAATCTATCCTTTACTATTTCTAGTCCATAAGGTTGGCCACTTGTGGGCACCCCCTTCTCCCTCCCTTGACTATGCTACAGTGTCCTCTTTAATTTTCCTTTTCCCTCTCAGGTTCTCGTACAGGGAGATCATTGTGGTGACCTCCAAGAATATGTAAAACAGGTTGGGTTTATCATTGTTGGATTTAGTATGTAATAGTGCAATGTCATAATATACCTTATGTTTATGGAAACTGTAAATTTTGAAAATACCATGGCACTAGGTGTTTTTGATAATGGTAAAAAGTACTAGGTGTGTATTATAGAAATTAAGCTAGTTGTGCTATTTAAAATGCATGGAAATTGATGTAAACTGAAAAAGTCTAAATGTCATGATGATTTGCATATATCTCATGATGCATTGCATTATGGAAGTATGTATGATGATGTATTTCTTTGAAACTTGATTTGTTGCCAATGCCCTTTGGGGTAACCCTTCTTTCAGTGATTCTGCATTGAGGTTCTTTGTTTATATCTTGTTTTTTTTTCCTTTTGAGCCCCCACTACACAAGCAAATGGGGCTTGCATGGGGTGGTCACTACATCTCAACTAGTGAATTGGATCAGAGATCAGTGTCAGTAGGTGCTGGCTAAGTGCAGAGAAAGGACATTAAGTCTGTTACTGCAAACTGATGTAATGAAGAAGGAATATGGCATTGCAGAAGCTTATTTCCAGTATTTTGAATAAACATCACACAGAGATTGTGTGTTGAACCTGAAGTTCAGTGTCTGGTCCATCTGTTATCCCACAACCCCTCCACAGACATTAAACAAAGTAAAACAATTCTTACTCTAGTATATGAATGGGTATATAAATGCGGTTATATAGAAGATAAAATGTGAATAAAATTACAAGACTACCATATAATATCAAAATCACACAAAATCAGACAACATATTTAGGCAAATCCTAAATCTGTTAATGGGGGATTTCCCCGTATGTTGAATTGTGGCTCCAGTAAATAAGGAGTCCATACAGTTGGGAGTCCATTGGCAAGGATCTGTAGTCAACAAATATAGGCTTTCCATTAATATAGACAATAGACTCCATTTGCAAACAAACCACTCTAATATTAACATTCTAAAATGTGCCCCAACAGATATTAAGAAGCTGGAAAGAAGCTAATAAGAATCCTCAAATTTGCTAGATAGATGCTCGAGCTTGCAGTTTTGGCTTGAATCATACTGAAGGTTAAAAAACTTCAAAGAAATAATGAGATTAATATAGTTGAGAGTTCCTTTAAGATCAGGAGTCTGTCAGAGCTTCAAAAAGAGATACAATGTCCTTGCAAAGCATCGTATTATTGTCATTCAGCATTTTAAATGCTAGATCATAGCCTAGTTATTTGTTCAGTGTGGCCAATCAAACAAGTATAGTAGGACATCACTTTTATTGGAGCTGCTTCTAAAATTAACTCCCTGCTACACTGGCATCCTTACCAGCAGCTTCATTATGCCAAATGTTGGAAATAATTCATTCCATTAGGACTGGTAAAGAAAACCCATTCTCTCCTTTTCCGTCGATTACCGCATCTCTCCCTTAGGTCAGCAATTCAGGTTCCATAGATGCCAGAGGTCTTCTCTGTTGTCACTTCTCCCAACAACTCCACACACCTAGTAAGGAGAAAAAAAGAAGAGAAAACCCTCCACTGAGCGTAATAAAACTTCAGCAAATTAATATTAATAAAATATTAGTTAAGGGAAAATACCCCCCCCAGGCAAGGATGGCATACCTCTTGTAGATTATAACTAAGCATTTCAACATGTTTATGCTCCCAAAACTCTGCGTCCTTCCAAATTGTTTACAGTCTTTAATCTTGCCAGTAGATCATCCAGTTAGCCAGGCATTAGCGTTCTCTTCTAGTTCTGTATTTGAATTCCAGAGTCCTTATATTAAACTGCTTCTTCTGACTTTGTTCTAGTCTGACAATCTCACTTTTTTACATTTTTATATTAATGAACAGAGGAAGAACTCCTGGCTTACTGCTCTAAATTCAGGATATTCAGAGTTTCGGCCAGTAAAGCAACAAGACCTTTGAAAGGATCCACCAAACACCAAACTGCATTACTGATCAATGAAAAGCCATCTCCGACATCTGCACTGCAAATCTGGTTATAAAATAACACTAGTTTCACTCATAATCCATCAGAACAAAACTAAAGATAGTTATAATGCAAGCAGGAGTTATTTGCTTAGCATGGTGTGGAGTGGAGCAGCAATGCAGCCATCTTCCCACACTGTTATTAAGACGATACAGTAATAACCAAAATTGACACTTTTCAGAAAGGTCTTCAAAACTGGTGGGTAAGTCAGACCTAAAAGGTCAACAGCATCAAGAGGGAAAATTAGTTCTAAAAAATCTGAGTCAAATATTTCCTTCTTATGTCCTTTTAAATGGACAAAATGAGACTACAAGGACTTGATTTTCAAAGCCCTGAGAATGCAGCAAGCCCCTGGTGGGCAGATCATTTGGCACACGGAGATTGCGGCATTCACCTGGCTGGCAATCAGGATTTTCAATTTGGAGCACTAAATGCCACAAATTAGGCCAGCTTTTCCCTGGTCTAACTTTCACCATTTGGGGGACCCATTTTACATGGCTTGTGCCAAATCTTTGGCGGAAGCTGCTTTAAACTGAGGAAACTTTCACAGCTACGCGCGATGTACTAAAATCGGGTGTAGTTGCATCAAAAGGATTTGGTATAGCTGGGCAAAAAAATGGATCTGATGCAGTGCTTGATGCAAGCCCTATGTCAACTTTTGAAAATCAAGCCCTAAGTCTTAAATCATCTAGCAGATTGAGACTACAGCTGCAAAGATGAGAGTCTATGCCATTCTTCCTTTGTCAAGGAACAGCTTTTAACTTGTGTAATATTCCAGTCGAAAATTAGTAATTATACGTCTGTCCTGGGGAGCTTTTAATATGACCAGATATACCTCCATTTTAAATAACTTCTTGTTTCTTGAATGTCATAAATGAGGTATATAGTTCTGTATAACAGCTATACCCTATTAGTCTGCAATGTTTCTGAATCTCTGTTTGGTAGGAATTTTAATTTATCAAAAGGTTTCAGAAATATGTCAGTTAAAACATGTCTTAAGCCTGCTGGAAAATGTACTTGCTTGATAAATCTAATAAATAAGAAGGGAAACCCTACAGAAATACATGTTGTCTGCAGTTCTAGACTGATCCTAGAAAATCTAGAATTTGGTAGAAGGAACATTGTCAGGAGAAAGGTACTGATCTTTTCTTTGGTAAGGTACTCCAAGGAGAACTGCCTCAACTTTATTCAAAGAACAAAGGCTTTTAATGATGGAGGGTTCCTAGCACATACTTATACAGTGGCAGCCATTGCCATGATCAACGATATCAGACATTATAACAGACTGTGGTATGCTATCAGGTAGAGGTGTATGAAGTCAGCAAATTTCACTCTGCATAATATTTTGCTGAGTTTCAACTTTACATGAAATTTTATGCCCTGCAAAATCCCAGTTTAATTTTTTCCAGTTATTTAATGAAAAGTGCAAAATTGCTGACTTCACTTCTATTGTGCCACAATCTTGGTTATTACTGCTACTCAAAATGACAATTTCATCAGTGAAATTTTTCTTGATGCGAAATTCACACTGCAACATGGGATAAGATGTCATCTGATGCTCGGGGGATTATATGTTGCTGAAGAGCCTATAGGAAGCAACAGTCACAGCCAAAGCCATGGTCAGATATTTCCTGAAATTTCTGTGATATTTCTAGAGAAATCTCCTGCTTTCTGCATTTCCACAGTAGGGGCAGTAGAGAGAAACTCTTAAGAAATTTTGCAAATTATCTGGAAGTATCAGAACATGTCTACGGCTACTACTGTAAGTAGGTCATGCCTAAGTGCAGTGTAGTTTAGAGTCTCTCAGACAGCACAATGTGTTAGTCTGACTGATCATAAAAACCTGTTAAAACATTTTAAAAAAGTTCAATTTCAATAACATTTTGATCAAAATTTGTTTGTGAGTGCATTGTGGATACTCAGTATTTATTTTTTATTCACTCATCAATTAGATAGTGTAAAGTATGTTTTTCAGTTTCTGCATTTTGGTGGTGGTTTCTGTGGATTGTGTGGGGAAAGGAGAAGCACCATTGTAGGAGTCTAGGTTCAATCAAGATCTGTAGTTTTGTCATTTTTTTCTTATTTAAGCAGTGGTTTTTGTGTTATATGTTGTTTCTGTTTATTTTCTTGCCATATTTTCCACTGCTAAATTAAATCTCTGTGCATTTTGTGTGTGAAATACTGATTTGGTGTTTAGTTTCACTTGCCAGATTTCCCTGTGCTAGTAGAAAACCAGATCTGTGTTTTGGGCCTATAAAATACCGATTCAGTGTGCAGTTTCACTTGCCAGATTTCCCTGTGCTAGAAAACAAGACCTGTGCTTTTGGCATATAAAATACAGATTCAGTGTTCAGTTTCACTTGAAAATGTCCCCTGTGCTAGAAAACAAGACCTGTACTTTTGGGAATATAAAATACTATTGTCTGTGTTGTGATCTATTAAAAAAAAAAAAAAAACCTTACCATTAAAATACAAACAGGAATCATGACTTGAAAAAAGGGCGGGAAAAGGGATGGGCGCCGTGCGTTCGGGAAGATGGTTGGTAAATCAAAGACGCCAATTAATACTCCACTAACAAAATCAATGTCTGAGCATGTCATCAACAACTCCTGTGGGTTCAGGGGCAAATAGCAGTGAGAGTACTGGAGTTGTTTGTAGCAGGGACATATCTGTCACAAAATTTTTCAAAGCTAATTCGGTGGCAGCAATGACGGTGGGTTAGGTAACACCTGAGGAAAAAGGTAGCAGCGTCACAAGTACCAGCAGGCAGGAAACAGTGGAAGAGGAGAAGACAGTCTGGGTACCTGTGGGTGGGGTTGATGGTCATGTTTCTGGAGCAGACAGTGTAGAGACAGTGATAAATACTAGAGATGCAGAGAATGCGGTTGAGACTACACATACAGAGGTTGAGGAGGACATAGATGCTGAAGAGAATGCGAGCACTGTTGATGATTATGATGATGATTTGCAGGATCCACTTTGACAGCCTGACAGTAAGAAAGATAAGTCACATGATTCAGATGTTGTTGAGGAGTATGTTGCATCCACTACCAACATAGCTTGTAAAGGAAGCACACCTACTTTTTTGATGTGCTGAAATCATCCCAAAAAAACAATGTCTCCACACCTTCCCCTCCACTGTTACAGTCCTCCTGACACCATAGAAAAAGTAGGATAAGTAAATCCCCTGTGTGGGATTTCTGTGCTCTTGACCCTGCTGATGTCAAGAGTGGTTAAGCAGTGGTAAAAAGGGAAGCCATCTAGGCACTGGTGGGCAACTCACCCACCTCAAGAACAGACATCCTGCACACTGGTGTCAGCATGAAAAGAAAGCTAGTGGCAGTATTCACAGTGTCAGTCCAGTTGAGAAAGTGTTTGGAGGGTCCGCAATGTCAAATTCGGTTGACTACGTAGTGGAGGAGCATGATTCCATTCTGTCTAGTAGTATGGGGCATAGCAGTAGTGCTACTAGTACAACCCCCTTTGAGTCATAGAAGCATAGTCACTATATTGCAAAACACAGCCAAAGTTAGTACTGAAGCATCAGCCCACAGCACCCCAGCAATGCCTCTGTGATGATTAAAGTTGTTTATTCCAACTGCCCAAAAAAAGGTCCAAACTACACTCCATGCCATGCTTGATTATAATTTAAAATTCTCACCAAATCATGTGACTTCAAGGGAGCCCAATGCAGCAGCAGCTGAAATGCTTTCAGTATAGCCTACAGGTTAGAGTAACAAACTGTGAATGAGCTTGGTACATCCAGCAGACCAGACCTTGGTTTAATTCTCACAACCTCCACTTGCATACTGTGTGACTTTGAGCAAGTCACTTAACCGCGCAGTGCTCCCAGGTTGTCTCTGAAAACAGGCACTTGTGTCTAGTGGGCCTTACCCAGTTACCAAAGACTAAAATAAAAACAAATTAAAAATGTTGGCAACTGATTTCTTGCCATACTCCTTTGTTGAGAATGATAGTTTCCAGTGGATCATGGCCTGTGCATGTCCCAAATGGCAGATACCATTTTGAATGTACTTTGCAAAATGTGCTATTCCAGAACTGTATGGTAAAGTATCAGATACTATAAGTTAAATCATGCCATTATTCATTCAGCAATGCCTTATATACTTCTGAGCATGGATATGTAGACCAGTGGCAAAACAGCTGGCAGTTCATATTTGTGCAATACAGCTCGCTGGGCATAGATACTTGGGGTAGTGTTTGACTTGGGCAGTGGCAAAAGTTGCAGCAAGGCAAATTGTGGTGGTAGCAATATTCCAGGTCTTTGTCAGCATGCCACATTGATGATGAAAAGCATACTGGGGTCACATATGGGTGAGAAGATGCTGGAAGCACTTTTTCAGAAATTGATGAATGACTCCACCCATACTCATTGAAGGCAGGTTTTATTGCCAGTGATAATGGATCTAATGTCATCAAGTGTATTAGTGATGGCGTTTTTTTCAGGATGCCATGCCTGGTACACTGTCTGAATCTCATCATCCAGCAGTTTCTCACCCATCTGGCTGTCAGGAAGATTTTGTTTGTTGCGTGGCACATCTGTGTGCACTTTGCACAGCCCAAAAAGGCACGTGACCTGCTGCGTGAGCTGCAGATTTGCAACAACTTGCCTCAGCACTGCATGAAAATGGATGTGGTGACAAGATGGCACTCCACCATGTACATGCTGGATTGCTTATATGAACAGTGCAAGGCACTTTCCAAATATATGATGGTACATACTAGCCGGGACAGTATTGGTGCATCCATGAATCTCACAAAGGAACAATGGCAGAAGATAGATGGACTTCTCATGATTCTCAGTCCATTCAAACTTGCCACTCTGGCTGTGAGCACTGACAGTGCCTGTATGAGTTAGGAAATTACACTTCTGCATGTGCTGAGGCAAACACTGTTGACTGTCCAGCAATAGCTTGAAGCTGGTGTTGACACTGGTACTTGTGTCTTGATGGATCAGATGCTGAATGGGTTTCAGTCCAACACACATATTAATGGAATTCTGCACTCTGAAGAGTTTGGTATTGCCACAATGCTTGACCCACAATATAAACGTGGTGTGGCTTCAATCATTGACGGTGGAAGCCAGTAGGTTAAAAAGCTGACATATCTTCTGATAAGAAGGGTACGCAATGTGCAGATGTGCATGAACACACAGATGCAGAAGAAGGTAAAACATGACACAGCTAATAGACCCAGTGTTGCTACCACCACACAGGCCTCAAATTTGAATGTTTCTTCCAAAAGCTGTACCGTGAATGAAAAAAATAATGACCCCCTTTGGGATGTCTTAATTCAGGTGGTTGTGGCACACATGCAAGACAATGAGGAGGAGGCTGATGATGAATCAGCAGGAATGCAAGCAGTGCAACGCATGATTGATGTGTATCTTGTGGACACAAGGCACCTATGCATTGGAGTTGAGCCCCTGATGTACTGGAGCACAAAAGTCTCTGATTGGCCAGCACTGACATCGGTGGCCATGAAGTACCTGTGTTGTCCAGCATTGAGTCTAAGTGTTGAATGAGTATTTAGTTCAGCTGGTGCCATAGTGTGGGTCAGGGACACCAATCTGTCACCAAAGGTTCCATGTCATAATAGGGATCGCAAAACAGGGATTGCTATTATGGTCAGTTTATGATGCCAAAAAGCAAATTGGTGATATACACTTCAAGGTGACACGACATCTGGATTTTTAAAAAGTGTTTTTGCCTGGTGGCTGAGCCCCCTCCTCGCGGGGCACTTTGCCCCCCCACACCCCCCTGAATTAAGATTCTCAACTCTAGAGGGAGGTGCATGTTGGGGAAGGGACAAAATCTGGATTTCAGCAGAATTTAAGTCCTGTAGCTGCAGGCAATGACAAAATTTACTCACTCCCAGTCATGAACCCAGCACTTGCTGTGCTAGAGCTAGCCACCCACACCACCACACCACATGGCTAGCTCGGTGGCAGCAGGTGCACCAGTCCCCTAAAACCCCTTCCCTGTCCCTTCACTTCCCCTCACTATTCCCTCTGCCATTCACCCTTCCCCATGGTTGCTTTCCCATGCAGTTGGTGTTGTGTAGGGTAGCCCTGAATAATAGCACTGAAATGAGTCGCTATTTGTGTAGTAGCTAAGTTTTGGTTGCTATTATCACTGGTTCAATGTGCTTAAGCAACCTGCTGAGATGATATGAGATGATGCTTGTGTAACTTGATTTGCTTTGTGGCTTTACGCCTCTCTATCCATGGGATATACCACCCTGTAGGGGTATGACACAAGAAACCCTAGAGGAGGGTTCCCCCCCTACAGGTGCCGGGGGAATGATTGCATCAGCTAAAGGTAGGTTAGGAAGAAGCTCATGGGTAAGAGAGATGAGCCGCTGGAGGAGGAGGGTTGGATGGTGGGCAACGAAAAACGAATCCTGGATGGGCTCCAGGTTGAGTGACCTTTTAAGCCTGATGGGGGAGTAACATTGTTGCTCCACCCATTGAACCTCGGGCTTGTGCAACCTGCTGAGATGATATGAGATGATGCTTGTGTATAGATATACCACCCTGTAGGGGTTTGATGCAAGGAACCCTAGAGGAGGGTTCCCGCCTTACAGGTGCCATGGGAATGATTGTGTTGGCTAAAGGTAGGTTAGGAAGAAGCCCAAAAAGAATACCTAAAGGTGTCGAACATTGAAGAGGCAAGGATGATGAATAAATGAATTCTGAGAAGATGACAAGGGCTGACTTCCTAATGAGAGAGGGGAAAGCCGGAGCCACCATCCGCCTCCGTCCAACAACAGAACCTAACTAACTAAAGAACCTAAGAAAGCACTAACTCTAACTAATACGATGACCATTGGCATGGAGGAGAGGAAAAAAACCCTTTAAGGAGGAAACCTCTGGGGATCCAAGGCCTAGGACGCCTTCCCTCCAGGCTGACGACATTTGATTTGAGGATGACGTTTGATCGGAGGATGTATGTTGGTAAAGAGAATGATTCGTTAAAGAGAAGGATATGAGTAGGGAAGATAATGATGGGATGGTGAACAAAAAAGAAGGCACAGATTGAAGAAGGAACATGAGGCAGCGATGAAGACTAATAATGATAATCGCCGCAGAAGGGCGGCAGGTCGATGATGTAGCAGAAGACCAAATGAGAAAAATGCTTGATTGAGTGATGCGAGTAAATAGACACTGAGGCCAATAGGACATGCTTGATTATGCGCTGCAAATGATCAGACCTTGAGGTCACAGTCACCCAAAAAGAAACATACATTGCAGGCCTTTATTGGAGTGAATGCTTGAAGGCTGGTATGGAACGTGAAGAGGAGCAAACAGGAATGAACTTGAAAATGAACTTGCACGAAGGTAGTAGGAATAAGTAAGCTCCTCAAAAGGAGGTAGACTCTGAGGCCAAGAAGGCAAGTCTGGAACCAGAGGGTTTGCTAGCCAGATGGCATGCTCAGGAGGAGCATGTCAGGATGAGCTATCGCTGAGCAAAAGTGGATGATGTATGATGAGGAGGGAAGCTAAGAAAGGAGCGAAGCCATGATGGCTGGTAGGAAAGGTGCTAAAACAAGGAAGGTAAAATTAGGAAACGAATGAGGTATGATGATGTATTGAAGCCATGGAGGCTGGTAGGTCAGTGAGGTGGTATATGATTAATGATAGGTAGCCATAGGAGTTATGAGAGGTATGTCCAAAAGAAATATCGCATGCAGGCCACAATGGGAGTGAACGAACTGCATTAGGTGGTAGGATAGAGAAACCCCAAAAGAAATGCGCAAGTCGTGGTTAGGTGAGAAGGCAGACCAGAAGGCACACACTGAGGCGAAAAGGCACCAAGATGCTCTGCTATGCGAGTATTGTTTATTTTTGCTTGTTTTTTTTAAGTATTGGAGGAGCCAGCAATGAGGCACAGCGTGGAAGGCCAGGTTTTTGTTTTAGTAGCCAGCCAGTTTGAAAGCTGATGATGCTAGTGATGAAAGAACTAAGATACAACCACCACAGCAGAACAGAATAGCTGGGATAAACAGTGGAAACGAAGTGTATAGGACATAGCTGTGTCATAAATTACAAGCCCCGGCTGAATGGTACAGGGAGTGGAAGGACAGTCCTATAAACCAACAACATGCAAGTTCAGTTCTTCACAGGGAACCGAACCAAGATGCACAAGAAAATTGGAGGTAATGGTTTAGCAGTTGTGTGATTCAGTAAGGGTAGGCAGACAATAGATTTATGGGAACAAGGCCCATTCAAATTCAATTAAGTTTGACCCATAAAATAACACGTCAGATGACTGAAAATGACAAGTAAAAAATGGACAACTGGCAAGCAGAATTGAGTTTAGCAATATTGGTGATCCGAACTACGATGGTTGAGGCGCAGTCAGGGCAAGCCCAAGTACTCAGAGCAGGCAAGTGGAGAAGCACTGGATGACCACTGAAAGACGGACCAGGTAATTGCTGCAGCGCAAGATGGGGAGGGAGACCAGGAAGTAGCTGTAGGATGCCATGACAGAGGTGAGAAGCCAGAGAGAGGAAAAGGGAAAACAGGGAGCACGCAAAGAGCAAGGCAATCAGGGGAGACGGAATACAACATAGTCCTGAAAGCTACGCCAGGGAGCCTGAGCAGTGGTGAGACAGCAAGCAGCAGTGCAGAGTGAAAATGGGGGCATAGAGGTGAGCAGAATAGAGGAAAGGAACAAATAAATGAGTCAACTGCAGAAAATGAGAAACCCAGGCAGAGGCATGGGAAGAGACGGGAGGGGGAACAAGCAGAGATGCCACGGCAGCCATAAAGTGAGCGGCAGATACAAACAAGCAGAACAATACCAGCTGCAGAGTGAGAGGCAGGGATAAACAACACAGAGGGAGGGAAGGGGAAATGAATGGAATGGGAGAGAGAGAGCGTGGAGGGGCGAGAGCGAGTGACATGATCACGGGAACAGCAGGAGAGAGAGGAGGCAGATAAACGAGGCAAAGAAGGCATACAGGAATAAATAGGCAGCTGGAGGCAGTTGCAGAAGCCAAGAGAAATCACAGCAGAGAGGTAGAAGAGAGCAGCACCTCCAGCTGCAACAAAAAATGAATCCTGGATGGGCTACAGGATGAGTGACCTTCTAAGCCTGATGGGGGAGTGACGTTGTTGCTCAGCTCATTGAACCTCAGGCTTAAAGCCCTCCCAATACCATCACCAAAAAATGTTAGCTTGCTAATCAAGGACACATTCCAACAAAGTCAATAACGTCTGTGTTCAAGCCACATGACAACAGTGAAGAGGAAGAGGAAGGTACTGTCAGTACACTCAGTAATAGGAGCAAAAGTGAGGTAGGAGAAGCAATATTGGAGAGAGTTTCCATCTAGGTACAGCTCCAGCTTGGAGGACTGTAAGGGCTGCTTCCTTGCGGATGTTAATTAAAATACAGCCTGATTTTTCAGTCATTGGTCCTCTGCAGTATAAACATTTTAATTATGACTTATTCTACTGATTATTGTCAAAACACTCCGTACGTAAAATGTTCTGCTGTTTTCATCTGCCGCCATATTTAATGTGTATCTGAGACTCCAACACCATTGACATCTCTTGCTGCTCCACATGGCAACATACTGTACAGCACTTATTCCTCTTCCTCCACTAGTGGACTGGGTTGTTCTATCATATCCAGTAACAAATGTCATTGTCCAATCCACATTGATGCAACATTACAAATGGCCCCTCGCCACTAGTCTCCATCCTTACATAACTGTGTTTCTGATGCTACTATTGCTCCTGATGGAGTACTGTCCACCACCACCAGACTGTGATGTCCTCATAACATACCTGCTCCATACAGAGGGGCATATCATTGCTTCATCAGCCTCCTCCTCCTACTCTACTGTGGCCTACTTGTGTTGCTACTTCATAATCAGTCACAAACATGATTGTTTGTCGTCATACAGTGTGATGTAGCATAAAAATGCAATTTCAAAACTCACAATAATAAAACAGTTGTGTCGCTGCTATTCAGACTGAATGACATCATCAAGCATCGTAGGTTTGCAAAGCTACAGCTGTTCTGACAGCAACACTAGATGACATACGATATCACAGACAGCATTGCTATTACCCATGTAATGGTAAGTATTGTTTGTTTGTTTTTTTAATCACCTTCCTACGGTATTCCAATAATATTTTTTTGCTTTCAAAGGTCAACGTGGCCATGCTTCTGCTTCATCATGATTGTTCATATCTGCCTTTGACATGTCATCTACTTCTTCTGGCCAGACAATGTGACACAAAAACATCTTGGAAAGTACCATGGTTATGTGTGAGATGTGGTTAATAACGACTTCCTTCAGGGTACCAAGAAACATAATGTAGTGTAGTGTGGATGATTATGTCACTCATTGCTCATGATGTGAACAGTAACTGAAAAAGGAAAATATTTAGTGAGATATGGATATGGGTACAAATAACAACCCACACTGTGCAGATAAGTAACCATTTCTTACCTTCCCATGGTTTCACAATGTGCTGTCTTCAAACTTTCACTGCGGCACTCAGCAGCAGCAGTAATAGTTGCAGACTGCACAGCAACTTGACATTTAGTCACCATCAGTTTCCCACTGTAGAACTCATGGTGTTACTGTCTTGCAGTTTTAAACTCCACAATCTGAAGACATTTTCTCATGTGTGTCTTCTCGACTTCTCTGGACAGTTGCACAGCACAGCAGAAGTAGGCATGCAGCAGCAGGGAATTATTTTTGGTACTTGGGCAAGCACTTGAGTAATGTGGCTAGCAGAGGAAATCTTGCATGAAAATTTCCACAATGTATTTCACTTATTTAGATATTTTCTCACTTGTGTCTTCCTGACTTCTCTGGACAGTTGCACATCACAGCTGCAGTAGGTACGCAGCAGCATGAATTAACTTTGGCTACTTGGGAGTGCACTTGACTAATGTGGCTAGCAGGGGAAATCTTGCATGAAAATTTTCACAATGTACTGTATTTCACATAACAAGACATTTTCTCATGGATTTCTTCTCGACTTTGTTGGACAGTTACACAGCACTGCAGCAGCAGGTACACAACAGCAGGAATTAATTTTGGCTACTTGGGAATGCACTTGACTAATGTGACCAGCAGAGAAAATCTTGCATGAAAATTTCCACAGTGTATAGGGAGGGCTGGGGGGGATACTGGGATGTATAGGGAGAGGTATCACCATCAGAAAACAGGAAATTGTTATCCCCCTGTACAGACAGTTGGTGAGACCCCATCTGGAGTACTGCGTCCAGTTCTGGAGACCCCATCTCCGCAAGGACATAGACAGGATGGAGGCAGTTCAGAGGAGGGCAGCTACAATGGTGCAGGGTCTGCAAGAGAAGCCATACGAGGAGAGACGAAAGGAGCTTAATATGTATACCCTTGAGGAAAGGAGGGAGAGGGGGGGACATGATAGAAAAGTTTAAGTACCTCAGTGGAATCAACAAAGTCCAAGAGGGTAGCATCTTGCAGAAAAAGAGATGTGCAAGAACAAGGGGACACAATTTGAAGATAGAAGGGGGATGGCTCAGGGGCAATTTGAGGAAGTATTTTTTCACAGACAGGGTTGGTGGACACATGGAACAGCCTTCCTGAGGAGGTTGTGGGGTCTAAAACTGTGGGAGAATTCAAGAATGCATGGGACAGACATAAGGCAATTTTTGTGGGGGGTAGGAAGAAATAGGCTGTTGGTTAAATAGGATCTGCAGCTTATCCTCTAGGTAGGGAAATGGGCAGACTAGGTGGGCCAAGCGGTCCTTATCTGCCGTCAAAGTCTATGTTTCTATGTTTATGTATTTCACATAATAAGATATTTTCTCATGGGTGTCTTCTCGACTTCGTTGGACAGTTACACAGCACTACAGCAGTAGGCACGCAGCAGCAGGAATTAATTTGGGCTATTTGGGAATGCACTTGATTAATGTGGCTAGAAGGTGAAATTTTGCATTACAAATTCAACAATGTATTTCACATAATATGATATTTTCTCATGGGTGTCTTCTCGACTTGTCTGTTATTAAGGCAAGCTTGAGAAATCTTGCATGAGAGGGAAGGGGAAGTGTTAAAAAAATTATAATCGAAATAAAATAATATGACACATATATCAACAAAATAAAGAAATAGTATAGATGATCAGGGTTCTCTCTCAGGAAACGTATTATTGTCTTCCAGTTCTCCAGTACCTGTTTGGTGTCTCTATGTTCTTCCGTGACCTTCCTTATGGAGATCATCTAACTCATACCCAAGAACGGTGAGATAAGCTTGAGTAAAAGGTACTCCCTGGTGTGCATGGAGACCAGGAAGATGGGGTGGATGGAGCAGATGGTGGTGCAGATTGGCACACTGTCACACTTCTAGGTCTTCTCTCAGTCCTCCACTTCTTTCTGGCACTTTTTTCCTGGCTGTCATGGCCTTGTTCGGCTACAGCCACTGCCACAGGAACAGGCATTTTTGTTCCCACCTGTCGCCTGGCCTCCCACTATGCATGGTGGTGACAAATAAGGTGACTTAATTCTCTGCAAAATCTATTTCACTTATTAAGACATTTTGTCATGTGGGTCTTCTCGACCTCTCTGGGCAGTTACACAACACAACATAAGGATGCATATTGTATTTCTAGGTATTGTGGGCTTGATTCTCAAATGGGGCTGCATTCGGCGCAAGCTGCAGCAAACTGCAGCTTGCACCAAAGCCCTCTGCACCAAGGACCTTACACCTGATTCAGGTACAGAAGGGGTCCTGGTGCCTAAGTCCCCACATTTGCTGCAACTCCACCTATGTGGAAAACACATGGAGCATGGGATGGTTTGCCGTAAGCCTCATGCAGCACTGGCTGGATGTCCCGAAGCCCCAATCCACATTGTGCCCCCATAGGGCATACCGGGCAGGAGCACCCACCCAATCCCCGATGTGCCCCATAACATGAATAGATATAGTGCCCCTCCACCCAGATTCTGGTGTCCCTGTCAGTACCATGGCAAATGCCACCAACCCTCCCACTAGTGCCCCATGCCCCCCACTCATGCTGGTAGTGCCTCTCCCCATCCCCAGACAGAGTAGGGGACTGGCACTGCCCTCTGCATACCTCCATTGCTGGTTCCCAACTGAACGGAATGTGCAGCAGACTGTACAGTGTACACGCTAATAGATAACATTCAGTGTGTACATTGTACAGTTTGCTACACAGTCTGTTCAGTTGGGGACCAGCTGCAGAGGTGTGCAGAGGGCTGTGCTGGTCCCCCACTCTAATATTGGGTCTTGTAGCCTACCTTCCCCTTCATGGGTTTCACCACTCCTTTTCTCTTGCCTCTCCAGTTCACTCCACTGTCACCCTCCAAACCCCTCTCTAGCCTCACACTTTGATTCCTAGTTAGCCATGCCATTTGGTTATATAACCTGCACTGTATGCATATAAAACTTTGCACTACTTGTCTTCTGGTACCAAACCCTAGTATTATTGTATATATTGACCTATCTGCTGTACATTTGTTTTTTCCTTACCACTCCATGTTTTACGGGTGTGTACTAATGCTCTGTATGTACCAATGTCATATTTCCATGTTGTTGCTACTTCGCGGCCCGGGTCATGCCTGAAAATGGTCCACTGGACCAAAGCACCTATCCGCTTACCAAAGACATAAAATAAATAAATAAACAAACACGTCAGTAGGTAAGGGGAACTATAAAACTGAATAAAAAAGTTTAGGCCAAATATTTCACAACATTAATGTGCTGCTGCTTAATATTGTTTGGGGTGGGTGGGGACTACAACTCTCAACAACACTCAAAAAATGAGACTTCAGAAGGATAAGGAAGTTATAATAGGAAGTACTTTAAAAATAAAAAGAAATTCGAGAAGTAAACATGTGTATGACCAAGAAAGTTTTTTTTTATTTTTTATTCTTTTTTATTTTATTTATGTTTTTTGCTGTTTTTATTTGGTGGTGTTGGGACAGGAGAGGAGGGAAGGGAAGTGAGAATAAAAAAATTATAATGTACAATACAACTACACTGAAAACAATCAAAATAACATTATGTGACACATTTGTAAAGAAACGAAAAAAAAAAAAAACAAAGATGATCACAGATCTCTCAGCAGACTTATCAGTGTCTCCTGGTTCTCCAGTACCCTTTGGGTGTCTGCACGTTCTGCCATGATCTCCTTGTGGAGATCCTCTATCTGAGACCAAACAATGCCAAGATGAGCTTGAGTCACAGGTCCTCCTGGTGTGCATAGAGGCCAGAAAGATGAGGTGGTTTATGCAGATGATGATGCAGATTTAGTCACCTCTCACTTTTATGCCTGTTCTCAGTCTTCCTCCTCTTTCTGGCACATTTTCCTGCCCGACACTATCTTGTCCTGCTACATCCCCTGCAGCAGGAACAGGATTTCTTGTTCCCTCCTACATCCTGTGCCTCCCACTCCGCATGGTGGTGATTAATAAGGTGGCTTCTCTGCCCACTCAAGCCAAAGTGGCTTCCCCTTTCCCATGCTGGACATGAATCCCACAAAAACTGCCTTTCACTACACTAGGATCATTCCCAGGTATCTTGAAATATTCCCAAACTACAGAGCTCTTTGGTGGTCTGCGAACAGGAAGGGGGCACCAGGTGTGACGGTAATGGACAGATCTGCAGGTGGGGCCTAGGTGCTAGATGTGATGGCAGAACAAACAGGAGGGGCAGGCACAACAGGCTGCTGCTGCTATTTTGGCTGCTCTGGCTGCTCGGGCTGTGCATGAACTGCCTGTGCTGTGGTGCCACTAACAGAGACAGAATCGACTGCTGCTGCTGTAGCATCTACTGCTGCTGCTGGTGCTATTACTGCTGCATTTACTGCTGCCGGTGCTGGTGCTCCTGCTGCAACTGCTGCCGCTGGAGCATCCACTGCTACTGCTGCTCATGCCATTTCCGGTGAGTGACCAGACAAAAAAGGACTGCAGTTGAATCCTACGGTTCTCCCACCCCAAATACTTGTCCCTCACTGCCCACAGCTTCTACCTCTCTTGCTCTCCATTTCAACTAAAGTTTAAATATAAAAAAATGAAAGGACAGGAAAGAAAAGTAAAAATAAGAAAAAAAAAGTGTAACAAGAGTTACAAAATGAACAAGAGGGAATTAAACAAAAAATAAACATTGTAAGAAATTAGGTTAGCAAAAAATACCTTAAAGGTTTATGAAAAGAGTTCAGTTAAGCGTAAACAAAGAAAATATAGAAAGACAAAGAATAAAGGTTGTTTTTTTGGATTGCCTCTTAAACATTCACACAGGCAAAGACATACAATGCTTTCTCTGCTGCTGTGAAACTGAAAGTGAGACACTCACTTCCTGTCTCACTCAGTTACTTCCTGCACATCATGTGATCTGATGAAAGGCAGATGTCATAATAAGACCTTATTTTGAATAATTTCGCCAAGAATACACAATGTGAAATTAGTTGTATAGATAGAAGGTGAAATTATAACATGAAATTGACATGGCGAATTTCAGGTTAAGAGGCACAATTATGCGAAATGATGTGCGGATGTGAAATTGCGCACTTTTCATGAAATTTGCTGGTGAAATTAAACTTTGCTGCATCCCTACTATCAGACTGTGTATGGGACATCCAATGTCAGAGCAACAAATGCTAACTTTTGTAATTTTTCCATCTGCTGCTAAATGACTTGTGGTCTCTTGTTCTCTTTGGTGTGTTTTTTCAGCCACTAACAACACAGAATACATATTTACAGTACAAGCAACACCAGATAGACATTTGTGACTGATAGCACAAGATTTGTATTTTATGTAATGTCACTCTTGCAACCATCCCTCACCTTGCCTAGCAAGCATACCATAGAGAGAAATGATCATGCACATTACCTAACATTTCAAACTTATTTTCCCATCCTTTCTCACACTACCTCCCACACATACGGTACCATATATTAACATACTAGATGCCAGCAGAGTAGGCCTGTTGGTCTATCAAGTCTGCTCATGCTTCAGCACCCTGATTGGCTACTGTAGCCCTCTATCTGTCTCCTTCTACTGTTACTCCATTCCCCAGTCCTGCCCCCCCCCCGGGCAAACCAGCCTCTGCTTCACCCCTTGCCTATACCTGTCCCACCCTCTCTTGAATCACTCCACTGTAGCTGCCTGTACCAGCTCCCCAGGCAGCGCATTCTATGGTTCCACCACACTCTTGTGAAGTACATCCTCCTTCTTTCCTCCTAATCCTATCACCCTCAATCTTCCAGCTGTGTCCTCTGGTGATTCCACCCTCCTTCAGTCGAAAGATCCTATCTTGGCTTAACTGTGTATCTGTGTAAGACAGAATTTGATTCTATTAACTCGCAGTGACTTTTTTTTTTACCTGATCCATTTTTAAATCATGGTAGTGATGGCATTCATTTAGCCATCCATTTTATGTTCTGAACCTCTGTACATTATATTGACAAAGTAACAGAGAGAAGTCAAAATCGTTTAATTTTATTTTTCAACAGTATAACAGTATGCCACAATGTACTGTATAGGTCTGTGCAAAATAAATACTATATGTGAGAGAAAACACAAACCCTGCACTTTTTTACAGGAGCAAGTTTTCCAGACTCAAATATGCCACATGTGTACATATATGTATGTCAGAATCACACATATTGAAAATCAGCCATATTTTGCACCATGTTATTTAATAAACTTAATACATAGTTTCTACAGTATACACATTTTATATCAGTGGGGCCATTCCCCTTTGCACACAATATGTAGCTGCTCATTTATCCTGTCCCTTATTTTTTGCCAGAACAGGTGAGGTCAAGTCAAAGTACAGTCTGTCATGTGTTAGTATAACATTTACTGAGTTCCTGGGCAACTCTTTTTTGTCCTCCTTGCCATCATAGTAGATGAAACAGCACAGGGGTATGAAAAACCAGACCTGCAGTTGATTCTGATCTGTCAGAGCACCAGTACATCAGATCCCCTTCCTTTTCACTTGTGACAGGCACAGTGTCCATGTCAGCAGAATTCTCATGCAACCAGTGGTGTGATGTGCCTATGGCCTACTTCCATGGGTCCATGCATTGAAGGTCAAGGTACCCGTGCCTGCCCTGAAGTGATACAGGTACCCCTTCTGCTGCCATTGATTTCACCACAGTGTCCCTGGCTTGCACTGGGGCCACACCTAGTTCATCTGCTGGTGGTGGCATTTCCTTTACCTCTTCCATGTTGTTCTGAAAGAGAATGGCTGTTTTGTGCCTCTCTGTAAGTGTCGATGTCCATGGTATTGGCACTGACAGCCACATTTTCCTCAATACCCTTCTCAGCTCTTGTATCACGGATAGTAGGCAGGAGATGCCCAGCCCTTATTTGCACCATTGTGTTCCTCTGTTGTTCACATTCCAGCTGAGCTTACTTACACTGTTTCTCACAAGATGCGCAAATTTTGTACTCCTTCCTCTTCTCTTTGTTATTTTGACTGATTTTCCAATCAATGCTTTTCTTTGCTGCTCTGGAGCTGCCCTTTCTTTTTGGATTTTCCTTCTCCTGCTGTCTTTCCTTGTGGCGTGCCTCTGCCTGCTGCTCAGGTAGTTCCCTTTCCTTGTTTTTTTCCTTTTCCTGCTGCCTTCCCCTTTGGATTGCATCTTCCTGCAACACAGGTGCTGCTCTTTCCTTGGGATAGGTCCACTGCTCAGTTGCTACCCATTGCTCTTGATCTGCCTGCTGTTTGTGTGCCTCTGCTGGTGCCTCTGCTTGCTGTTCTTCCGACTCTTTAAAAAACATAAGATTTCATTGTCTCTGAAGCCACTATAACACTGCTTGAAAGACAGAAACCCTTGAGGAGAATACAGTCAGTGATGTGTAGACAACACAGTAAAAGATAGTATTTACAAGTTATTATTTTTTATTTATACTTCTACTTATAAATAACCAACAAGTGAGAATGATGCATGGGGGGAGGACTAATAGTAAATGTAGAAACAATTGGAGGGTAGCACTTATAAGGTATCTATATTTATATGCTGTAGAATAAATCAATATTTATCATTTATAGTTTAAACCAATAATTAGAAAAAAAATTTCTGTGTATTTTTTGTGTCTTTTCTGAATTTAATGTGCATTTTGAAGGTGGAGAGGCACTTTCTTTTCCACGTCTTTTGTTACTGATATGCTATTTTGCACTTGCAGCATCAATGCTCTCTTCTGGCCAAATCATGCTGCCTTGGGTTGTCCCATAAAAGTTCACTGCAGCAAATCTAAGTAATCTTCAATCCAATATAAAGTACAGTGCAGTGGTACCGTATCTTGCCTTGCAGTCTAGTGTCTGTAATAGCAATGTTCAATCTCCAAAAAGGCCCCCATAAATATTGTTCCCTGCACTCAAGGCATCCAGCACACAACTGTTAATTAGGCCATGCTTTTTTACATCATAGCCACACCATGCCTACATGCTCCCCAACATCTGATTGGCTCACTCCTGAGCCCCCAGCTTGTTATCAGTCTCATTTCAAGGTCATGGCTACATGACCTACTTTACAGTTCAGTGGCATTTAATCTAATATTTTGGAGGTCATTTGAAGAATGAGAAACCACGATCTTCATCATGATCATGAAGCTGGATGCATGAATGAACAATGATGTTAATGAAATGCACAAAAACTGGGCACCAGTGAAAGCAAAACAGAACTACCTTGCAGCAGCTACAAATCATATGTATCTCTTTGACTTTTATAGTCAACTTCACTCATGCAAAGAATATCCAGCAACCGACAATGTGCACCAGGTGGCCATATGTGACACCATAATAAAGTACTGTTACACAGTGTAATGCCTCAGTGGCCATGAGCAAGCCAAATTACATGGCAGTGAGATGGTGCTGTGCTGCTTCAGTAGTCTTGAGCAAGTCACATTACACAGCGGTGTGATGGAACTGGGCCATGCTATGCTGCAATGGTTGCCATAGCCATAACATATTGTGTTTTTCTTCTTTTTGCAGTGAAGTTTCCCACATTTTGTATCTACTAACAAAGGATGATGAGAGCAATGCTTGAGAGATCAGTCATACACTGACTAAATAGGTTAGTCAGTATAGTAAATTCAATGGCACTCACCCTCCTGCTACTGGGATATATGCTGGTCCCAAGGATTTCAACTGCAGACCAATATTCAATATGAAAAATATATTTTATTGTTACAGGCATAACGTTACAAAAGCGCTAAACAACAATTGCACATTCCACTCCTAAGCAATAATTGATTTAGCACATTTGCACCTTTACTACTGTAACAGTAAAATATAATCTTTGATATTGAGTTTTGGTCTGTGGCTGAAACCCTTGGAGTCAGCATATGTCTTAGTAGCAGGAGGGTGAGTACCATTGCATTTCATGTATTTCATGTTGATTTTCCTTGCTAGTAACACCACCAATTTGATCCTTATAACAGTGGCAGAACTACTGTAAAAATAATGTAATATCTGAATCATCAATCTGATGAATGAGTTTCATGAAGTGATGGACTTATGGCACAGTCTGGTAAGGACTGTATTCACTGTACCCATTGGCATCTGTTTGATGCTGGCCAGTGCTGAAGTTGCTGAATATTTGGGTGGTGGGACTGTTTATTCTATGTAATGTAGTGCAGCAGTGCTGGATGACAGAACAGAGTGAATTACAATAACTACTGTTTTCCAGAAGGGAGTTTCAAAAGGTAGAGCCTTAAGGGTGGTTGTACATTTACTGACCTTGTTCATTTTTCTTTTCGGTGTTGCTGTCCTTCTTACTTTTCTTCCTGCAGGGACTGGGAGCTATGTACTGCAAATGGGAGCCAAAAAAGGACCAAGGGACAAAGCAGATAAAGACAAAAGCACACCAAAGCCAGAGGTTTAAAAAGACTTGGCTAGTTGTACTGAACTTCAGTTCTCCCTCAAACCACAGTGCAGCAGTGTTGGAGAGCAGAATGGGGTGAATTACACTAACTATTGTTTTCCAGAAGGGATTTTTAAAAGGGAGAGCTTTAAGGGTGGTTGTACATTTACTGATCTTGTTTATTTTTCTTTGCCTTTAATTGGGTGTTGCTGTCCTTATTTTTCTTCCTGCAGGGACCGGGAGCTGTGTACTGCAAACAGGAGACATAAAAGGACCAAGGGAAAAAACAGATAAGCAAAGGCAAAAGTGTGCCAAAGCCAGGGGTTTACAAAGGCTTGACTTGTTGCACTGAACTGCAGTTCTTCCTCAAACCACAGCGCAGTAGTGTCGGAGAGTAGAATGGGGTGAATTACACTAACTACTGTTTTCCAGAATGGAGTTTCAAAGGGGAGAGCCTTAAGGGCAGGTGTACAATCAATGCAGTTTTGTCTGGCAACTAACATACTACTCTATTACAGGGGTGTTGTGTGTATTTCAGACTGAAATGAGCTAATTGTTTTTCACTGGGTGAAGATACCTCTCGGTACTCCGCCTCCCTCCCCTCACCCCTCCCATCCCTGAGGTAAGTGTACCTTTATAAGGACATACCCTGTAGTCTTTACACCACATACTATCCTACAAGATAAATAAAATACTTGGCTGGAAGCCTACCATTATACTAGATGAGAAATGTGTTTTGCGTGTTTCCTAACATAGCTGCTTGATTGGGAGGACAGAGAGAGGAAGAGAGAGAGGAGAAAAAAACATATTTTTGAGTGACTAAAGCTTTCTAAAGAGGAAGCCAACATCAGACATGATGGGAGTGGTGCAATGCAGTGGCTGTGAGGTGGCAGTCTTAAGGGAGACATTCTGGAGCTGCGATGCTGCCCCATCTGCATGCACTTCTCTGGGTTGAGGAAGGAGGTTGCTTGTCTCTGAACCAAGTGGGCTAGAATTCAGGAGAATGCCTCCCATACCCAGAGACCACCAAGTATGCACCTACTGCCCCAAAGGATGCCAGAAAGGAGGGGCAGTTGGACAACAGTGGGCTCAGGGATGGTGAGGGGGTTGGGTTGAGGCACATCCAACCTGGAATTCCACTCCACAACTCTTTCACCATCCTAGCTGGGTGGGACTGTCACATGAAGGCACCCACAGTGATGGACAAGGTGGATACAGGGATCCTCCACAAAGGGGGTGGTAAGGAACCACAGAGGAGAAGGAAACAACTCCTAGTGGGGGTGGCAGAAGTAAGGAGGGAAAAACAACTGCCCCCCAGAGGTTAAGGTAGACAAACAGAAGGATACAAGGGCCAAGGAATCAACAAAAGGAACCACAAATCAAAGTATAGGTAGGAAAGGCATAGAAGAAAGGCAAAGGTATAAGGGGGGAGCAGATACAGGGAGAGGCATCAAAACATGGAATACCATGTGAAAAAATGCCTATAGCCTGGGAAACAAGATCCCAGACCTAGCAGCCTTGATGGTGGAGGAAGACCTAGTCATTGTTGCTGTCACTGAGATGTGGTACATAGGTAACCATGAATGGGGCATTACCATATCAGGGTACACAATCTTCAGGAGAGACAGAGAGGGCCAAAAGGGGGAGAGGTGGCTATGTACATCAGGTAGGGGATCAAATCTACTGAGTTAGGGGGAAGACAGGTAGGGGAGAAGGCACTATGGGTTACCTTGGAGATGGGAAATGGCACCAATATCCACACTGGGGTTGATTACAGACCTCCAGTACAGGGGGAGGAAATAGAGAGGGTATTGGTGGATATGATTTACAAAATGACTGAGAAAGGGGAAGTGTTTCTGGTTAGGAACCTAAACATGCCATATGTTAACTGGAACACCTATGCAGCAGCCACAACCAGGAGCAGAAACATCTTGGATGCCCTGCAGGGGGCATGCCTCAGACAGCTAGTGGAGAAACCCACCCCAGAAGGAGGAATATCAGACCTGGTTCTCACCAATGGTGATAGAATAACAGATCAGTCAGTGGGCAGCCATCTATGGTCCAGCAATACCATACTGTGTTTGTTTTGGTAAAGACAGTAGTAGAATGAAGCCACACAAAAGTAAGGGTCCTGGATTTCAAAAGGGCTGACTTTGCACAAATGGGGCAAAACCTCTTGAAAATCCTGGCAAGGGGGGGGTAGAGGAACAGTGGGAGACACTTAAAGGAGCCATAGCAGAGACAATAAACCTCTGTGTGAAGCAAGTCAACAAAGCAAAAAGAAGGAAAAAAACACTCTGGTTTTCTGAAAAAGTGGCAGGGAAGGTCAAGGAAAAGAAATAGGCATTCAGAAAGTATAAAGAAACAAAGAGGAAGGAAGACAGGGAACTGTATCAGGCAAAACAGAAGGAGGTGGGGAAAGAAGTTAGGAGTGCAAAGGTGCAAACTGAAGAAAGAATAGCACAATCAGTAAAAGAAGGAGACAAAAACTTCTTCAGCTATATTAGGGAGAGGACAAAGACCAATGGAGGTATTGTGAGGCTAAATAAAGGGGAAGGAAGTGTGTGGAAGGGGACCTAGAAAAAGCAAAACTTCTGAATGAATATTTCTGCTCAGTATTTACAAAAGAAGGGGAAGGGGGGGAGACTTACATTAGATGGTAGAAACACACATGGAAGAGAGGTGAACACCAGTCCCTTCACAGAGGAGACAGAGTCCTAAAAGAACTCTTGAAACTAAAAGTGGACAAGGCAATGGGGTCAGGCAGGATAAATCCCAGAATATTAAAAGAACTCAGAAAGGAATCAGTGGCACCACTGACAGCCCAATTTAACTAATCACTGGAGTAGGAAGTGGTGCCGGAAGGCCGGAGGAGGGTGAATGAGGTACCACTCCACAAAAGTGGGAGTAAGGTAGAGGCTGGAAATTACAGGCTTGTCAAGTTTGACCTGAGTGGTGTGAAAAATAATGGAATCCATGCTAAAGAAAAGGATTGTAACATATCTTGAGGCAAGCGGGCTACAAGACCCAAGGCAACACGGATTCACAGCTAGTAGATCTTGACAGACAAATTTGATAGATTTCTTTGATTATGTAACCTGAGTGGTTGATCAAGGGGGGGCTGTGGACATGGTCCACCTAGATTTTAGAAAGGCATTCAACATTGTCCTACACAGGAGACTAGTAAACAAGTTGAGCAGTCTGGGATAGGGTCCCAGGGTAGTGAACTTGGTCAGAAATTGGCTGAAGGACACAGAGGGTGTTTGTTAATGGAGTTCAATCCCGGGACAGGATGGTGACAAGCAGGGTACCACAAGGCTTAGTACTGGGACTAGTCTTCTTCAATGTCTTCATTAGCAACATTGCAGAGGGGCTGGAAGGGAAGGTAAGCCTCTTTGCAGATGACACCAAGATCTGCAACAGAGTGGACACTCCAGACAGAGTGGAAAAAAATGAGACTTAGGCAAGTTGGAGGAGTGGTCTAGAGTGTGGCAATTTAAATTCAATACAAAAAAGTGCAAATTCATGCACTTGGGGCACAGGAATCCTGGGGAGGAATAAAAGGTGGAGGGGTGACAATGAGAACAACAAAGTGGGAAAGAGACCTGGGGTAATTATAACGGACAACCTAAAAGTAGCCAAGCAATGTGAGAAGGCAGTGGGGAGGGATGGAGGGATGCTGGGGGTGTACAGGGAGAGGCATCACCAGTAGAAAGCATGAGGTGGTGAACCACTGTACAGACAATTGGTAAGGCCACATCTGAAATACTGTGTTTAGTTCTGGAGACCACACCATAAACAGAATGGAAGTGGTGCTGAGAAGGGAACGAAAATAGTGAAAGGAATGCACCAGAAAACATATGAAGAAAGATTGAAAGACCTCAATACGTATACCCTTAAGGAAATGAGGAAGAGGGGAGATATGATAGAGATATTCAAGTACCTTGAGGGGATAAGCAGGGGTTTTGTCACCAAATTAACAATTTAATGCCTAACTGTACACATTTAAATGAACTTAGACACAAAAAATAATGTTACCAATGAGTTCACAGCACAAAAATACATCAATGTTCTGAGTTTCAAAAATATGTGAATTTTAAGTTATGAACACATGATGATTAAAAAAAAAACTTGCATCAATTTTAGATGTGTCTGGTTGTGTTTTCCCCTATGCATTCCCTATGCATTTTAATATGCTGATGATCCAAAAATGAGCACTTTTACAAAATGAAAATACTTATAATTCTGCAACCGTAACTCTGATTTTTTTTTTTAAAAAAAAAAAGAATGATTTGTAGTCCTTATGATGCCCTTTTTTATTAAAAGAGGCATTTTTTTCTTTAAATTACAATATAAATTTTGCTTTGATTTAGTTACAATTTCACCACCAATATGGTGGCCACCTGGTGGTCCCTTTTCCGCTGCCCACCAATGGGAAGTCAGAATGGTCATAAAGAACAAATTTGTCAATAAGCCCCCAGCAGACCCAGCCATCAACAGTAAGCATTCCAGAATGAGTCAGTCTGCTTTTTTGCCACATACCTCAGCATGATAGGTGCCCTCTTGTAAGATGGCTGCTGAGATCTGCAGACTCCTGAGATCGTAACACCATCCTTGGAAAGCAGTGTGCCAAAGCAATAGGCCCTCATAAGATTGCTGCTGAGACATGCATTCTTGTGAGATCTTGACACTGTCTCTACAACAACAACACAGCTAAAATGCAGGCCCAGGCAAGGTGGCCACAGTGACAGGGAAAACCCATAAGGTTTCAACACTATTTTGAAAGCCCCAGCATGAGCCTCCTGACTTTCAATCTAATTTACTCTGGGCAGCCAAAGGAATTAAGTTGGTCCTGGACTGTGGTGTCACCATGAAAATAAAACTGCCATGATGTCAGACAGATGATTTGGCCACAAATTCAACCAAAAACCTTTGTTGCTGCTTCTCAATTTGTCTCTGCAGGGGAGCAGGGGTCAGTACTGCTCCCCTTTCTGCATGTGCCAGATGGCACCTTAACATGACCAAATACCCTGAGTCACAGCTAAGGGACTCCTGCTGCTGACACTTGCTCTAATAGGGGAAGCACCCACACATTGGGTAATGAACAAAAAGTTGGAGAGTGGTAGGGCTGCAAACTGCTGAAATGCAGCTGATCCAGACCAATAGCCACACTCAACAGCTAGGTCTCCCCAAGCAGAAGCTGAAAATGGGAATCTCTGCTTAAAACCCAGAATCATCTGCATGAGTGGAGGCATTGGGCCAGCTCAAGTATCCTGTATGAGAAGCCTTCACCAGCAATGTGGGTAACAGCACCTGGGCAAAAAAGATGAAAATTACATATGTCAACTCAATTACCAGAAAAACACTGAGGTCATAGCAAAAAGATCTGTCACAGCCTGGAGAGATACCAGCATCAGAGGAGCAGTTCAGGTAAAAAAAAAGAAAAAAATCACTGACCAGACTGACCAAACAAAAAAAAAATTAAAAACACACCCTGAACTCAGGGGGTGGTTAACCACAAGCCAAAAAACACAAAGGAAGCTAGCAATTTAAAATCCTCTAGTGTCCCAGGGACGATCTGTTTTACAAACATTAGGCTCTATCATGAGAAAATGAAAACAAAAATGCAAGTAAATGACTACCTCTTACCTAACAAAGGCTTAACTGGAAGCGAACCAACCTAGAATGCGACCAGCCTAGCTCAATGCACAAACTAAACTGAGGAATGACTTACAGGAAAGGGTGGAGACAAGCTTAGATTAAAAAGTTATGTTGTGCATCAGCCTACTGGAGGACACTTCAATAACCCTATGGTCATCATGGCTGTGAGTGCTGTGAAAGGGTATGTGGGACAATTAAATATTTTTGACCAAATTTGAAATTGCAACTGTGTGACACATTTTAGATGCTCATATATTTGAATGAGACTGGAATGTGCTTTCTGGGAGCATATTTTTATCAGAACTATTATGGAGGTTTGATATTTGTTTCATATACTTTGGTGATATCTTGCATCATACTAATACTTATTATGTTTGCTTAGCTGCACTAACAAATTTCTTTATTTTGTGTTCCCTTAAAATACCATAAGTCAATTCAAGATCCCGGGTCGCACCTGAAAATAGGCACTTGGCTGTTTAGTGTGCCCTACCCGGTTAACAAAAACAAACAAACAAATAAATAAATAAGATGCACAAGTGTTAGGCTAATATTTAAACATGTCAGCCAAGGATTTACATTTGTGTGTATTAACATCTCTTTAAGGCATAAAGACAAGAGGCTTGCATCAAACATTTTATTTAATTTTCCCAGTACCCTAACATTCTAGTGGGAGCCATGCATTCAATGAATTTCATTCCTGTTTCTACTCTCAAAACCTCACTGGTGATACATAATACTAAAACTGATCAAATAAAAAAAAATAATAACTACAGTAAAGAGCTGCACTCTGTACAAAATCATATTTCCTGAAATTTCTACTTGTAGAAATATTTCAGGGGCACTTGGATGACTCATAGCTTGTTCAAGTTCTCCTATTCAGATAAAAGGAGTCTGCTACTCCAAGTATATTTAATTCCCTTATTATCTGTTATAACTATATCATATCGGCTCACAATCGTCTTGTCTCCATGGACAGCGCATACATTTCTATTAATTTAATAATTTTGGAATGTCAGACTGTGGATCATTTGTGATGATTTTCTTTTTACTCATTCTGATCTAACTATTTTTAGATATTGTGGGCCCGATTCTCAAAGATGACCTTAGAGCAGCGCAAGGTGCATTGAAAGCACCATGCTCCAAAGTGGCCTGCATCACCGGCAATGCACTCTATTCTGTAAGGAAAGCACCATGCACCAGACGCAGCGCACATGACATACGAATGCACAGTGCATCAAATAAATAGCATAGGTGAAATGCAAGGTGCAGGAAGCATCTAAATTCAAGGGGTGGAGGAATGGCCAAACCACAGAGGATGCAGCAAAAAGAGAGGGGGCAGCTAACCCCAGGGACATGGAAGAAGAAGACTGGACACTCCAGGAAAAAGAACTTCATGGACCAGGAGACAGACATCCTCCTGCATGCAACAGAGGGCCAGGTAGGTGTGACTGAGGGTGACAAGAGCACATGAGCATGATGGCCAATGGTACAAGGCCCTGACCTGTGTGTGACATTCAACAGGCAGACCTGCTACTGTCCCAGGGAGGGGAACAGAAGGTATGGGATGAAGTAGCCAGACTGGTGAATGCAGTGGCACCCAGCAGGCACAGTGTGAGGGAGCTGCAGAAGCAGCATTGTGACATTAAGCACCATGCCAAGGAGAAGGCAGCCCACAACAGGTGCTGCACAATGGCAATGGGAGGAGGACCCTCTTAACCAGGGCCCCTCAGCAGACATGAGGAATGTGTACTGGCACAGATCAGCCCGTGTAGCATACAGGGTGACACTGAGCTAAACCTGTATTAGCAACAACATGCACAAGGTAAGCACTGGGCATGCATGTGGCGGGAGGCACCACCGTGCAGACAGCCAATGTGGCACCACCAGTGGAGGCTGACACACTGCATGGGCACCAGGGACCCACAATGGACAGGGACCTGGGGGTCAGGTGCAGTGGGACACAGTGTGGCCTGAGCCACCATGCCAATGCATGGGATGCAGGAGATGACCCCTCAACTGGGCACCACAGACTGACATGCACTGTGGTACTGGACACATACCGGCACATGGGCACCTGATGTAATGCACTATGCACATCTGTCTCTACACCAAGCAGGTGCCCGGACCACAGCAACCAGACAACATGCCACTGCCAGGCAGGCAACACCACCAAAACACCATGCTGTGACCCACAGTGACAGTGAAGCGTCAGAGCACAGCATAAACAGCAGCAGTGATGAGGAACAACAGCAGGCACCCACCAGTGATGCACAGGAAGCCAGGTCCACAGGAGGGTGACAGATAGTGAGGTGGATGACCAACGGGGAAGTGACACTGACAGCAATGCCATACCGTCTAACAGCAACAGCACCATAGGGCACAGCACACCTGTGGCCAGAACTGCAGACCAGCACAAGACCACAGTGGACACTCAGCAGCAGGGGGACAAAAGGGATGGCCCTGTGGTGGGACAGGTGAACAGAGCACTCACCACTGTAGACCATGACAGCCATGCACACAGCACCATCACACCGGACCATGGAAGTGCAGGTGGGACAGGTGGACATGGTGCAACACCACTGTCACTGGATGATGACCTTGTGGAAGACCTGTCACGATACTGTCAGGATGTCCTGCTCACCCAGGAGGCACACAGCGTGAGCTGGCAGGGATACAAAACAGCATACAGGAACACACCACTGCCACGGTTGCACACATGGGACAGCTGCAGCTGACAGTGGCAGATATCCACACAGCCATCATACATGGCATCCAGGAAGGGGCATGCCAAACAACACAGACAACAAGACTACTCCAGGATATATGACTGTGCGTCACATGCCAAATGGATGCCATAGAATGGCAGACCATGATCATGGGACACAGCATGGTGCTGCATATCACCCAGACAGAGGCAACAACAACAGCGGCAACAGCACTGCAGTAGATTGCAAGATGCATGCAACAACAAGCAGCCAGTGTTGCACTGGTCTCACAGATATGTCCAGATTGCAGTGAGTGGTGGCACAACAGAGGGGCAGGAGATGACCCCCATAGCATGGGGAACACAGCTAGCATACAGGATGTGAGACAGAGCCATGAGGGCACACAGGGCATGGAGCAGCTATTGAAGCCTACTGGACAACAGCCAAACACAGTGCTGACACAACACGTGACATGCACAGCCATGTCCGAGGACAGGGCAGTGGGCAACACAGCAGGCAAACACACAGACAATGGGGACCAGCAGCTGGATGCAATTGCCTTTGAACACAGACAAGTGGACCCAGCAGACATCAGGGATGGGCTGAAGCCACGCAGTGATACTGGTGTGGATGATGGCCATGGCACAGTGGGGCACACACTTCAGGTGGCCACAGCCACACAGGACACAGAAAACATCCAAAGCAACACACCCAGTAACACTGCTGAGGGTGTGCACAGGCACATAGGGGTACTGGAACATGACAGGCACAGGGGCTGAACATCCACCTGCCTGTCAGTGATGTGGAGCAGTCCAGAAAGACACAAAACAGTACAGTGATGGACAACATCATGGCAATGCCAACACCCAGTGCAGCATGTAGGCTGGGCCAGCACATGACAGCCCGATCCCAAGGCTGCAAAAGGGCCCACCCTGAGGCAGGTAGAATGGCCTCTGAGGAACGAATGGCCATGCAAGGAGCACCAGCAGCAGAACCTGTTGCACAGATGGCAGCAGGACTGGAGGGAAGGGAGAACAACAGCTGTGGTATGACAGGGACCGCTGCAGCACAACAGATACCCCCAGTGACACGACATTGTTCAAAGAGGCGCAGGGTGCACACAGTGCCATCTGTGGCGGAGGTGCAGACAGAGTGTGCCACACTGTAGGATGCTACACAAAGCAGCACCATGGCAGTACAGCCACCATGCACTTCACAGAGTGAGCCATCAGCCACCGTAGGCCGGAAAGGGAAACCAGCACACACACACCGGTAGGATGCGAGCATCATGCCAGGCATGCACATAGGAGGGGGGCCGACCGACGTTGCTGGCCACCACAATGTAGTGATCTTGTGTTCACACCAAACCATGGGCAGGGACCCTAACAAAACACACACCACAGATGGATGTGCATGTGAAAGTGCCATGCATATCTGTGCTGCAGGCACATGTACCCCATATCCCCTGTACAGTGCCCATGGCCATGGCACACCCTGCCATGTAACCGCAGCATGGGACATGCACACAAGCCTGCATCCCCATACAATGGCACCCCACACACACCAGCAATATGCACACCACCATCCCAGATGGCAAATACTGGACACCTGCACAGCCTCCAATGCCAGTCCTGGGACCAGTCACATGCACCAGGGTGTGTACACCATGGCATGCCAAAGACTGCTCACACTGCACATCCACACCCGTGCACCACCAACCAGACAAGCCCCATTAATGTGCCACAGGGAACAGTGGGTGCACACACCATGGCATGGTGCACCATCACATGCATAGCCCCTGGCACACATGGTATCATACCTATCCATGGTGCCATGCATGCCCTCACACCCAGGCACATGGCCTCTGTAGGACTGTTGCCTCTCCACCACGCAAGGGGCTCCACATACTACCCAGCACCAACACTCACACACAGTCCCCACCGTGGGACATGCCACCACAGCAGCCATACAGAGGTGCACACTGCATTCCTGTGGGCCGGCCCTGTGGAATGCCACATACTGTGACACACCACCCGGTCCCACAAGTCTGGTATCATCACATGCATGGCACATGCAGGCCCAAACTGCGGGGTCCCACTTTGTCGACTGGTAGTTTGGCTTAACCACTGTGGCATGCCACTGTGGAACTAAGAGGACCCCAACACTGGGTGGCACAGGCCCACAGGGATACAGTGTCCTGACACTGTGCCATGCGTGTCACACTAACAATACCTATGGCACAATGCAGTGCATTCCACAAGTTGTTGGACAGTGGTTGCTGTTGTCCATATGGTGCCCTGCATAGGCCCCTGTGGGCTGGTACCCACACATTGGCTGGCACCAACCCATACACAGCATAGGCAGGTGATGAGCGTGCACAGTAAAGAATGACACACAGACACATCTTGCACGTGGAATAACAATGTATTAGGAACACAACAGCAAAACACAACATCAACAGTGAAGATACTCCAAGAGGTACACAATGCAATGGGCACAGCTCCCCACACACAGTGATAGGGGAATGACGGTGATCCAATTAACTGCATTGCATGCTCAGTTACTATATCCCTGAATTCCCCGTAACCTGTGTCCATACTACCCTATGTGCCCTGTCCATAGCATGTCCACGATTGCATGAGTGAGGCCAGGACAATGTTGCAATCACATGCCCACCATTCAATGTCCACCAATCTGGTCCAGGTAGTCCAGCAGGTCATGCACTGCATCATTTAGGTTGGTCAGCAGCCTTGCCATGGGCCTGATGTGCATGCTGAGACCCTGAACAAAGTCAAAGAAGGTATGCGCCTGGGGCTGCATGTCATCATCACTCCTCGCGTTCCTGTCTGGCAACATGTCCCTTTCAATCACAGGCTTCCGTGGACCATGTTCGGGGCCTGCATCACCACTGCCATGCACGGGGGCATCACCATCTCCAGTCTAGTCAGCACCTGCCCATCCAGCTGTAGCATGGGTGGCCCCAGCTGTTGTCATGTTGGCCGTGTCACCTGCTATAGACATTCCCACAGCACTGTCGTCTGGCCCTGCATGCTGGTGATGCTCCTGTCAGTCACCCAGGACATCCTTCTCCACATCCTAATCATCTTTTGTGTCCAACTATGTATGGGGCACACACCCACACATGTGTCCACGGTGCACTTGCCCTACCAGCAACCACCAGCCACAGCCACCTGTACTGGCCCTGCCAGTGTGTGTGTGTGTGTGTGTATCCCCCCTGCCTGCTGGTCCCTACACAGTAGCCTAAACAGTTGCATACATGTCACGACTGCTGTATACCTACCTTGGTGATGTTGCTCTCTGTGGGGTCCTCTTCACTGTCCATCCAGTCCGGGTTCCCTGGGCCTGCCCTACCCTTCGGTGTCACTGCCCTCTCCTGCGAAGACATAATGGTGTGTGACATCATCAGTACCCATCTGTGCAGTCACGATCACTGTAGTGTGCTGTGTGTCATACATGTTACTAGTTACACATTCCTGACTGGCATGGCCATCCTCCACACATCTGGACATCTGCCTCTCGTGCCATCCTCCTCAGGTGAGCAAGAAGCCACCCCTCCCTCCAGGCTAGCTCAATCCATTGATATCTGACCTGCCGCATGGTCCTCCTGATTCCAGACACTACCTGGAGCCTGCTGCCTATGGTGGACCACACCCTCTCCCTGTCTGCTGGGCTGGACTGCTGTGCTCCCTGTGGGAACAGCACCCTGCTCCACTGCTCAGCCAGGCTGATGAGAAGCACTGTCTCATCATCACTAAAGTTAGGTGCCCTGCTCCAGCATGCCATTGCAACTGGTACTGCCACCTGCTGTTTGCCCTTGTGACTGCTTTAGTCTCTTGCCTCCCTCTGCAGTGTATTTGGAGCAGTGTCCCTTGCTACACTGTCCTGTGCAGCCTAGCATGTGCTACTGAAGCCCTGCACATGCTGGTGGCTGAGCTCCATGTGTTCCCTGCTTTCCCCCTGCCAGTCACATGCTGTGATGCACACACGACACAACATGCATCGGCATGCAGCACGCAACACAATGTGCATTGCATACAGGATAACTCTGTATGCAAGTAGTGTTGCTGCGGCTGCTGCCCAGCATGACATGCATCTTCCCATTGTTGAGGTGCAGCACAACCTGCGGTGCATGGGTTGTCATCCCCCGTCTCCACACACTGCATTTGTGCAGGGTACCACAGCTGTGTTTGGGGGGGCATGCCTCCAGTGACACTATGCCAGTCCTCATGGCATGCCCTATGGGTCTGTCACAACACAACCATGTCCTGCAGCCACAGGTGCACTGCACCCACCCATGTGCTACACCTGCAGCTGTGCTGCATGGTGTGTGCAGTCACCCACCCATACAGTCCTCCATATCCCCGTTGGGTCTACCTCTGGTGCCCACCATGCAATGACACCTCCGTATCACCACAGTTGTTCCAGTCCACATCCAGTGTGGGCACTCCACAGTGATTCCTGGGTTCCCGACACTGCTTTGTTGTTCCCTGCAATGCCATGCCACTGCTGCCCAGTGTGCCTGTTGTGTGTGCCAATATTGCATGTATGTAGTTATCCCATGGCCTCAGGGCTGTGGTCCATAGCCAGCACACAGCATGGATATTAGTGTACCTGTGTCCTTGCACACTGCTCATCCAAAGTGTGATACAGTGAGCTGTGCTCACATTTTCTGTCCAGCTAGTGTGTGTTGTGCCTTGCCTTGATGTCACCAGTCATAGGCAGGCCCCACTGCCCCCTCCTCATCCTCTGCAGTGTCACCATCCTTGCTGGGTGCCTCCTCATCCTCTACCAGTGGTGTGCCATGTTCAAGTGCTATATTGTGGAGCACACAACATGCTATGAACAGTTTTCATGCCATTACTGGTGTGTACTGCAGTGCACCCCTGATCTGTCAAGGCACCGGAACCTCATCTTGAGGATGACAAATGTGCACTCTATCATACTGCGTGTTGCTGTATGGGCATCATTGTGCCATTGCTCTGCTGCACTCTGTGGATGCCTCACCAGTGTCGTCAACCAAGGCTGTTGTGGGTATCCACTGTCACCTGTGGGGAGGGGAGTGTAGGTTAGTGTTGTGCCCACATGCATCCCATGCCCACCCATTCTGTGTGTGTCTGTGTGTGTCTTACCAATCGGCCAGCCATCTGTGAGTGTCCTGCTCTGGAAGGCTTCACACACTCCACAGGTCCTGTAGCAGTATGCATCGTGGGTGGACCCAGGATACTGTGCCACGACGTCAAGGATCTTGCACCTGCTGTCACAGATGACCTGTACATTCATGAAATGGTATCCCTTCTGGTTGACATAGGTCTCTGGTTCATCCAATGATGGCCTTATGGTGATGTGTGTGCAGTCTACTGCACCAAGCACATGTGGGAATCCTGCTGTGCTGTAGAAGCCTTGTTTGATTGCCAGTTGCTCTTGGGCATCTGTGGGTAGGTGGATGTTTTGGTGTGACCTGTGTATAAGGGCCTTCATGACTGCCCTCAGGTACCATGATATGGAGGGCTGTGAGATGCCCACAGTGTCACCTCTCAGTGTCTGGAATGCATCAGTGGCCATTACCCATAGGGCTGCACATACCTTCACCTTTCTTGATATGGCATGTCCTCTCCAGCTCCTGCTTCTCAGGTCAGTATCGAGTTCCTGGCATAACTGTGCAATGGCTGCCTTGCCAAGCCAGTATCGTGTGATACACTGCTCCTCAGTCAGGTCCATGTGGGTTGTGCGTGGCTGGTACACACGCATGGCATGCCTCTAGTGTCTGAGTTGCTGCTGTCTGTGCACCTGCTGTACAGTGTCACCCTGTTGTGCATCCTGACAGGCACATTGCCTATGGCATTGCCTGGCCAGCTGTATACCCAGTAGGGCCTGTGGTGCAAACATCCTCTTGGGATTCACCTGTCTCTGTCCTGCTGCAGTCCTGTGTCTCAGTCCTGTTACACTACCCCGCCTCTTCCTGTCCTTTTTCTAAGTCCCCTTAGATCAGCTCTTTGTGGTATAGCAGGTGTTTGAAATCTGCTGTTTGGGGCACCTTTGTGAACTGCACTCCTATGTCCTGCATCTCTTAACCCTGTTGCAACGCACCTTGCATCATGGCGCTAGCAGCCATCTGGTGCTATGCTGGCAAATGGGGTGCTTGACACAGCGGGTTTTTGCATTCACGCATGGTGCATTTGTGAATCCTGTCTTGCTTGTGTCTTGGTGCAGGGTACTGCTTGCATCCTGCTGCTTGGCACACACACCTTGCATCTTGGTGCAGCATTTAAAAATCGGGCCATGTGTGTCAACAAAATAGAGCATTTAAAGTAAATATTTACTTAAGACATTGTATGATCTCTCATGACCTGAATTCAATATTCATTTTGCCCCATGATCCTATTTGCTTTTCTTTCAGACACTCTGAATTAAGCAGGATTTTTTTTTTGTTTTGAAATCATTGTAATGCTACCATTTCTTCCCTTTTCACATTTTGCAAAATTATTATAAATAGTCATACCATTATACTATTTACCACAGTGTGCTTCTATGTGCATCAGTTTACTTTTTCATACTTAAAATTAAGGCTAACATTGCACTTTCTTAGCTTAGTACAAAGTAATTCTTAATCCTGTGACATACTGAACCAGATTCAGGTACAGGAGGGGTCCCGGTGCCTAAGTCCCCATACATGTGGCAACCACTTCCATGTGACAAACACCTGGCATATGGGAGGGCTGTATCACAAGCTCCTGTGGCAAAGACAAGCATCCTTGCCCCCTTCCCTGGTGGTCTAGCAGCACTCCCTACCCAATCCTCGATAGCATCCATTAGAATAATATTGAATAATTCCCCATACCTGGTGATCTAGTGGTCTTCCCTTCCCAATACCCTGATAGCACCCTTATTAATAAGTTGTATTAATTTCCCTGACTTGGTGGTCTAGTGGTCCCCTCGCCCCAATCCCCCGATAGCACCCATATTAATAAGATTTATTAATTTTCCTGACCTGGTGGTCTAGTGGTCCCCCCTCCCTGAATCCCCCAATAGCACCCATTTGAATGATAATAGTTGACCCTGTCCTGGTGTTCTAGTGGCCCCCCTCTGATAGCAGGTAGTGCTGACCACCTCACTCCTACCCCTGAATCATGAAATGCAGCCAGGCCACCAGCACAGCTCACCCTCACCTCCATGGCTGGCCACTGGACTGAACTGTCAGTGAGCACCAACTGTATAGTGTAAGCACTCATCAGCGCATATACTATACAGTATGCTGTCACTGACTTTTCAGTCTGGTGGCCTGCTGTGGAGGTGAGGATGCACTGTGCCAGTCACTGGCAGCATTTCAGGATTCAGGGGTTGGAGCGGGGTGGTCAGCACTACCTGCTAGGGTGGAGAGTGGGGCGGGGTCGGGGCCACTAGACCACCAGGACAGGGACAACTATTAATTATCATTCAAATGGGTGCTATCAGGGGTTCAGGAGGGGGGATCACTAGACCACCAGGTCAGAGAAATTAATAAATGTTATTAATATGGGTGCTATTGGGAGTTGGAGAGGGGGGACCTCTAGACAACCAGAGCAGGGAAATATATATTATAATAATGGGTGTTATCAGGGGATAGGGGAGGGGGGACCACTAGACCACCAGGTCAGGAAAATTTACCTAATTATTTTAAATATGGGTGATATTGGGGAGGGTGGTCACTAGACTACCAGGGATTTATTTTATGTACAGAAGGGGGGACTGGGCAGGGGCAAGGTCTGCAGCACATTGACACAATGCTCATCTTATCCAGAGTGCAAATTTCTAAGTACCATTAGACCAGCCTGTCACAGAGTCACTCTATGAAGTGTTAAGTGCCCTAAAACTGTTTGTAATTGTCACTGCATTTAAAGCTTTCTGTGGTAGGAAAACCTCAAGATGTAAAAAAATAGCAGAAAACAGTGTTGGGATCCAGTACAGCAAGCGGCAAAGCCTGAGGGGAAGAAGGGGAAGGGGCTGAAGCTGCAGTGGTTTCCCTATCTTCATTGCCTGCAGGTAGAAATAGGTTACTTGCTGGCTGTCCTATGAAGCTGTGAGTGTGTACATTGTCATACAGAAAAGATGCTGTATAGTTCAGCCATTTTTGTGCTTTTAAATGTGCATTTGTGAATGTGCTTTAAAACAGTGCTTTGTCTCCAGGTTTATTTCTTTATTTTAAAAATTTAAAACAGTCCTGGTATTAGGAAGTGATGGTAAAGGAGTTGAAAAGGAAATAAGAAAGGCATTTGTAAAAATGCCTGAATCAGTGCAGTCCTGCTATTCAGAGGTGCCTTTTAGCTGAAAGGGAGATGTAGTGAATAGAAGATTTACAAAATGGTTAATCCCCCCCCCCCGGGATGTGAGTAGCAGAAAAGCTGGTTTCTCGAGGATATTCCTGAGATGGAAAAAAGAAGTTAGCAGCTGAACATTAAGGTTGCTCCTTTCAGCTGCTGTGTTTAAATGTTCTGTGAGAGAGAGAAAGACAGAGTTAAATCATTTTTTAAAAGCAATTAGTGTCTATTCTGATAAAACCCTGCAGGTTATGTTGGAGTCAAGGATTAGGTAGGGTTTAGTGAGAGGAGTAGGAAACAGAAGCTAAATGTAGCCACATGAAAAACTAAAGAGAAGCAACACTTTAATGTGGTTGCTCTGTATCAGTTTCTCTACTTTCGCTCTGCCCTTGCAATTTCATTCCCTTAAGTACACTCACTTGTTTGGGGTAATGGTTTTAGGCTTTGTGTAGCAGGCTGTAAAAATGATTTTAAAAGGCAGATTATTTTGAACTACTTCCTGCTTGAAGTCAGTTAAAACATACAGTAGATTAAAACATACCTCTCGACTGTCACACATTATGAGGTACGTCACTCATTTTACCCCTCAGAAATCCTCTGTCCCACATGAAGAAGGGGATATTTCACATTTCCCAAAGAGACTTTAAAGCAGAAATTCATAATTATCTATTATGCTCTGTCATCAGCAAACATTATTAACATTGGTGCACTGACCGTGATAGTGTTCTGAACTTGCAGTGCTAAGTTTGATGATATGTCACACATTTTGCTCATTTGTCACACATCTTGTCACACATTTCAGGGAAGAAAGGTTGAGAGGTATGGATTAAAACTGCTCAAGTAATGATAAAACACAGAGAGGCATGTTTGAAATTACCTGTTTTTGTGTTTAAGTAGGTTTGAAAAGTGCTGCTGCTTCATGTCTCTCCCATGCTTCTGTGCCCTATAGTACTGTCCGGCCATAATTTAACCCCTTATATACTGCTACAGTGATTGATGGGTGGTGCTTCAGGGGATGTTTAAAATAAAAAATGTTTAAAAGCTGTTTAAAATAAATCTGTTAGATGGTATAGTTATTATCATGTGTTAGATAAAGGAATGCAGTGATCCTAGTAAGTTTAAAACAATTCTAAATGAATTTAGTAAGTTAAATGTTAATGGGCGGAGTTAGCTCATCACATGATTGGTTTCTTCTGTATAAATTCACTGTTCTTTGGGTTGTGAATTCAGATAGGTTTGGGGTTTGGAAGCAGACTCCAGGGAGCTCTGTGAATTGCTCAAAAATGTTGGATTAAACTATGAGTAATCTTTGATTTCTACTGTCTCATCACTTCGCTGTAACATATGTGTCCTGACTGGAGTTAACTTTTGAGAAAAGAAAAATAAATTTGAAAACTTAAAGACTGCTCGTGTGTTGGACTATCAGTATTCTCCACTTGTTCACCTGCACCCTACTACACAGCTCTGGCTGGTCTAAGGGTATTTAGAAATTCGGCCTCTGGGTGAGATTTGTGAATCCTGCTTGTGGGGCAAATGCAGCCTGCACCTGCTACAAGCCCCATGTCGCAGCCCATGTTTGGGCACATGGGTGGTGCAAGCCCAATTCGGGGTAGGCAGCCTGCAGTTGATGCAGGTTGCCTTTGTGAATGGCTATGGGGAAGTATTTGATGCAAGGTGCTACTTTCACCATTTATGTTTGGCACAGGCACCTTGCGTCTGTTCCAGGCTTTGAGAATCAGGCCCTGTATTTCTAACTACATCCATACCCTTTAAATACCTGCCCAACAAATCAGACATTTTTCTCAATTTAGAATGTATTGATGCTGAAAAGAACACTGAGTCAAGGCTAATTTCCAGGTTTGACCAGGGAGAGGGTACTATAGGAAGGGCAGGGAATTTAGCAAAATATAGAGGATTGTGTATGAGCAAGCATACACAACAAGGCAGTTGAGATCGAGAGGTTTCCATGGTAACCAGAGACCTCGAGAGGGTAGCTCGAGAGGTCTGTTACCACGGAAACCTCAAGATCTCACAACTGCCTTGTTTAGTGTATGGTTGCTCATACACAATCTTTTATAGTGTATGGGCAACCATAAGCAGTAATTCGTGAACACCAGAACAAGTATATATGGCAAAAAAAGGCTTACTCGTGTCTGCCAACATGTTGCTTCCGCTGCCGTAACACTAATTGCGCATGCGCTGATCGTACCCGATCTTCTTGTGTTGCACCAGTGATGTACTTGGTGCAGCACAACAATATCGTGACGCACTGAGTGCAGGACAACAACGCTGTTCCAGGCATGGATTTCCATGCGGAACAGCGTTCCACCATACACTATAAACTAGTACTGTATTATCAATAAAGAACCAATCAATTATCTACAAAAAGTCAGAAAGTAAAGGTATAATACAATAACATACAAAGTAGCATGGAAACATGCCAGACTAAGTTACATTAGTATAAAACTGTCACTCACGGGCAGTAGTACAGGCCTTGGCAGGGGGTCAAGTTATTAAGGGAGAGGAACTGTGACAGGAAGGATGTAGATATGAGGGCAACAGATCCTGTGAACAGAAGAAGAGAGGAAGGCAACAAGGGGGATGCTGCAAGAGCAAAAGAATGGGAGAAGAGATCATGTAGGCTATCTTTGAAGGATAGGGAGGGCAAGGAGGAAGAAATGTTGGGAGGAGGTTGTCCAGAGCAGGGAGCTGTGACAGAAATCAATGACACATCCTACAAAATGGTAACATCAGCTCACCAAGCTGTTACAATATGTGGCTTGGTGTTAACTGCACCTTTGGAAGGAGAACTAGATGGCTACCCCAATGTCTGATATTTTATTGTTTATATATACAGTTACTGAGTCTGTTATGGCTGTAATTAAGACTGCCATCTCAAGATTGTGACCAGGGGCTGAGTTTCAGCTAATCTAACTCTAGGGGTTATGAGGCACAAGACACAGAATGGGGTCAAATTAATGAAGAAAAAAACAATCCCTGGATTACTTTAATGCTGTTATAAACTAAAATGTTTCTCATTTTTTAAATGTATGTTTTTATAATTTGAATTTCATTTGTTTTATTGCACGTGGTCAGACATTAGTCTAACCTTTTTAGAGTACTGTCAGCCAGTCAAAATGCTCTATTTCCAACCATCTTTTTTATAATATGATATATAGATGGTCACTTCTTCCCATAGAGAACCAGTGACATTCAAACCAAGTAATACCATTGGTGTGATGTCTTCATCACACAGTACCATAGATGTGACATACCTATAGGATTGCAGGATAACATGTTCACAAACTACATTAGTGCTGTGCAGAACTTTTTAAATTCCAGCAGAATCGATTCCATGGAAATTCAGATTATTCAGTTGCACTTTATTTTAAGTGTCTGTTTCGATGTAATGAATCATTAATTACGTGCAACAGGGTAATTGTACTGTTGTTGTAGTTTTTGCTTGCAACTACATTGCTATTGCAATGCAGTTACAGTGTAGTTATCTGATATTTAAGTGTAACCAAATATTCTTAATGCCACAGAATTCAGTTGAAAGCAGAATGGTGCAGTGCCACTGTGGAATATATATTGACATTCTGCAGTGTTATTTATTTAGATTTTATTGACCAGATAATCATACTAGAGAAATGTCTTTCTTTCTTTCTTTCTTTCTTTCTTTCTTTCTTTCTTTCTTTCTTTCTTTCTTTCTTTCTTTCTTTCTTTCTTTTCATGTGATAAGGAGCACTAGACCAAAAGCCCCTTTTTAGGCTCAACTGGGGCCAAAGGCATACAAACTAACATAGTATTTCATAACAATAGATATTTTTAACAACGATACAAACTTTTTACAAAAGCAACAACAATTGGGAGTATAATAGTACCATCATTTGAGTCTGAATAAGCTAAAGAAGGTAACTGAATGCAGTAAAACAGGCAGACCATCCCAAAACCAGAAGCATACATAGAAACAGCCTTACAGCCCATTGTTTTACACAAAGGAAAGACTAACTGAACACATTCAGATGGTCACAGAGCAGGATTTAAATGCAAAATATTTACCATATGTACAGATGTGACAGTCAGGATGCAAAACAGAAATGCTGCAGAATATCACATAATGCTGCAGTTTACTGCAGGGGCCATTGTATGTCAATGGCAATTGAGCCCTCTTTTGTCATGCAGATTTTGTGACGGGCCATTACTTCAAGTTACTGTGTTTCATTGTAGCTGACTCCACTATATACCAATGCTAAGTGCCTGCTGTTTTTCAGTTGCAACCTAAGCAATTATAAAGTATAGAAATGCAGGGAAAACATCACTAAGTTTTACAAGTGCATTATATAGAAGTATAGCAACATTTGAATTATAGTGAAGCCAACACACAAATATCACACCTACTGAATAGGGCAACATATGTATAAAACAAAAATTACTTCCCCCAAATTCTGCAGTTCCATGTTGTTTTCTTCATAACACATTTCCATGATCATTTTATATATATACATATATATATATATATATAAATTATATATATATATATACATAATCTGCTGAAGCAATTGGATGATTTTTCATCAGAAATTCAGAACTTGCTTTTTGATCTCCCTTAGATGCCTGTATGGAGGTTCAATTTGATGCTTTGATAGTCTGTTTAGAAATTGTCTCTGAATTCCACAGTTTACATTGACTCAGAGAAAACTACAGAAAGTGATTACTCCATTTAATATTTATGTGGAAAAATTTCCACTGTTTAAAAAAAAATGTGCTTTTGGAATTTCATGGAATCCAACCAAAACTTTGAAAACACATTTAAGAAGTGACATTGCCCTTCTGCCAGAATTTTTCTGGTATAGTTCCTCATTTCACACAGCTCTATCCAATATACAAACCTGAGTCACCTGTTACTGTACTCGACACATACAGTAAAAAAACAACTTGTGCTCATTACAGACTGACACTTATTTCAGTGCAGAAATCAATGCTTTTGGAAAGCATTCTTAAATCTATAGATTACAAAAAATAACAAAGAGGTACAGTAAGTACAGTATGTAATTTGGCAATTATTCCATCTCAAGCGTCTAGTGCCAAGAGGAAGTACTGATGCTATGCTCTCATAGTTATATCACAAGAACCTCTTGAACAAATTAAAGCCTTTCAATACATGGATTTTGATTTTAATATGAACCAAAAGCATACAGAAAATTCTCTGTAATATTATCACTCTCAAAGTGATAATACTACACTTCAAGAGTGATAATATTATCATTCAGGTCCTGTAATACTATTGTTCAGGACCTCAATGATAGTATTATCACTGAATGACAACAGCACATGCACTAGTCTGTCTCCCCTATGTCTGTCAAAGTGTGCCTCCCAATTGGTTGCTTTTCCTATGTGGGAGGGCAGAACAGTTTTAAAAACATGGCGGCCCATGTCATGCTTAGTGAGACCAAACTGGGTCTTTGGCAGTTCTCCGTAATTTTTTATTTTACCATTGAAAATGGAATTATTTGGTTGATCCTGCATCCACTAATGAAAAACAGGTAGGACTCATTAGAAATGCAAAGAATGTCCCTTGTGGTATAGAAAAGTGGGTGGGGGTGGGAAGTGTCACATACGAGAGGGAGGGAGCTCAATGAGACAGACAGCATGAGACAGTGTGACGGTCAGCCAGAACCAAGTCAGTCCTTCAGTGAACTGGCTGACTGCCCACCCATTACAGAAATAGAAACTCGGACCCATATATTAAAAAAAATATGTATAGATTTGTGTCCATTAGTAGGGAGTCCTACCATCTCGAGGTTCTGGACACATTGGAACTTCTCGAGCTTCGCTCTCCAGGTTCATGTGTCCAGAACTTCTTGGTGGTATTACTCCATGATAACAGACACAAATCTATCCATTATTCCCTTTGTAATGCATAGTTTCCTACCAGTTACTTTATTTGTAATGTACATAATTGGACCCCCAAGCCCTTTTGCATACTGTCAGCAACCTTGACTCAACGGATACAAACTCTGGTCAGAGCCAATACACCGCAAAATAATGAATTTGCAGCAGAGCCTTCTTATTCCCCACACCATGAACAAGTTTGGTGAAAATGTCCAAATCCCCACCAATATAAGATTGTGTGTTATCAAAATGTCATTTCACACCACAAGTGCAAAAAACACATTTTGGCCAGGATTGGAAAAAAGACAGTTGTCATATTCAAGAGGTGGTGTAAAAAATGGCTATGTTGCAAATGTGGGGTCACAATATTTAAAATTACAGAAGTCATGAGTGAGCATAAAAAAATTTGAACATATGCTTGTATCTTTGTCATTTTTATGTGTTTTCTCCCCAAATTTTCAAAATAGCCTTCATATTACCCCACCTCATGAACAATGGTGGTGAAAGGTTTTGAAATCCTGCCCAAAAAGTGATTTTAGCAAGTGACCATGAAATTGCCTTTTGAGCCTGATTTGCATAATTTCACCACCACTTTTCATGAGGTGGGGTCCTAAAAAGGACATGTTAAAAATGTGGGGTGAAAATATGCAAAAATCACAAAGTTATGCCCCAAAGCTCAAAACTCCACTGAAATAAATTGAACCACACTTACCTTATTTTCTCATATTACAGTTGGCAGTTGCAGCAGCAAGACATGTCTTCCATTGGACAGTGGTTCTTCATCCTGGGACCTATTAGCATGAGAGAGGGTGTGTGGAATGATGACTGCTGAGTGAGAGTTTGGGATGGCAGAGTCAGATCAGCAAGGGGCTGTTTTCTTTTTTACAGGTTTACAGAAGAACAAAAAACATTACAGGACAGTTTTCTTTGTTATAGGTCACAGTTTGTAAAGTAAAATGGGGATGGTAATTTAAGGTGTGATGCCACTAGACACCAGGGAATATATATATATATATATATATATATATATATAGGCAGAGGGTGGGGATGCCGCTGGACACCAGGAAAATATTATATATATAGAGGGGCATGATGATCAGAGGGTTGGGGGTGCCACTAGACACCAAGGAATTAATATATGTAGGGTGATGGGGATCGGAGGGTGGAGGATGCCACTAGACATGAGGGAAACATTATGAGAATATGAGAACAGCAACTGGAGGGTGGGGGGGCTGCCAATAGACACCAGGAAAACATTAGAGAAATACAGGGATGGCACTTGGAAGGTGGGGGTACCAATGAAACATTATGAAAATATGAGGATGGCGATCCAATGGTGTGTGGGGGGGTACTACTAGACACCAGGGAAACATTTTTTTAAATGGGGCCAGTGATGGGAGGGTGGAGGGTACCACTAGACACCAGGGAAACATTACAGGGTAGGTGTGTCACATAGCTCTGAACCCTGAAAGTGAACTGGAAGTAAGCTTGGGGCTAGAAAAGAGTGCACTTGATGGTGGGAGTGGACTGCACAGTGGTGAATGCAGAGGGATGACTGTGCTTCAACTCCACTGTGGAAGGACACACTCTATGTATCCAGTCATGTGCTTCCAAACTCCTCTCATTCTGCTACATAATGGAAATACTTCAGCATAGCCCTGCTATACAGCTATAAAATGCTTGTGTAGTACAACCTTTTGTTTTAAGTTTTTATGTTTCTGTTTTATGGTGAATACAGTTCTGCCAGATTGACAAAGAGTATATGATGACTGAAATGCTCAGTTAATCTGCATGACAAGCATAACATAAACAATCCAATTACAATTTCCCCCTATGCTGCAACAGAATGTGCCTGGACTCTACCTTTGCAAAATTGTTTTTAGTACTGTAGATATGACGGTACTGTAGTTATGAACTCTTCCTTTCTCATGTAAAATTGCCAGCTAAAGTGTAATTAGTGCCAACAGTAATTTCTGTCAGAGACTAGCAACTCTTCAAAATGTAACTGAAACACATTGGTTAATAACGTTATTCAATTAATGCTTGTAAGTGTCTAAGCTATCACCATGCCTCATGTTACAAAGTGCTGACAACATGTCACATTATGTCATCACTGTGGTGAATATCTATTGGTCAACATTTTAAAGCAACACTTATCTATGGTGTGACAGCTCAGATTAGTTTGTCATCTATCCTCTGTAAGGCTATCATTCAAAGTGTGGTACACATGAGTCTGAACTCCATTTGACATAGATTCAAAATTCTAAAATCCAACTGATATTTTCTGTACTTTCTTGGGTACTGTTGACAAAATTATTAACCCACGCTGTGTAAACATCTTTTGTGATGCCATATACCACATGGAAAAACTACTATAAAGGTCAAAGTCTATTTTTCATATATTGTCTATGTTTTCCTTATCAGTTATCAACTCATACTGGACTCCACATACCCCATGTGAATGAAATTTATAGGTAGTAGTCTATGTTACAGAAAATTAATTTCTTAATTATTTAGGCATAACATGGGGTGGGTCCAGGTCCATACCGTGTCAGAAGAATGGCACAGTTGAAATGCATGCTGCGCTGATACCAGAAAATGGGTGTGGTCAGAAATGGCACTAATATAAATAAACCAACTCCGAAACTATGCAAGCTGTAATGTCAGCGTGATTTTTGATCATGCCATTCTTCCAACATGGTTTTGACTTGATACCACCTGATGTAAGGTTGCCATCAGTCAACCCTAGGGGGATTATGAGGCATGAGGTGAAACTGAGGACCTTGTGCCCTGAGGGTTAGATTAACTAAAGTAACCAAAGTCCTGCCATGCCTTAGTTATATTATTAACTAGAATGTCATTTTCATTTTTAAATTCATGTTTTATATTTTAGATTCTAATTATAATTATACTGTTTATGTGACACTTTGCAACCATTAACATAATCCTTTACAATGTGAGTAAGCCAATTAGAATTGTCTGTTTTCATCAATTGTTTTACACTGTTATTTTAACAATTATTTTACCCAATGCCATGTGGACTAGATACACTTCTAGTCTACTTGATTTTACAAGCAGTTAGGTGAGATTAAAATTAAAAGATTAAAAATCCGAGCCTGACAGCCGAGTGCTACACACATGAGCTTACCATGTGGGGGATGCAGGTTTACGTCTTCAGCCTAGGATTCCAGTTAGGTCCTGTAGATGCTTAGTAACATTCCTAGGGGAGGCATAGTGCCTCCATAGAAGGTCTAAATCATTTGCCATAGTTTAACTTCTCTTTAAAGCCCAGGGAAGATGGAAGCAAAGCAATATGGAGCCCCCTTTTGTTGCCCACCCTGATTTTCTTTGAGTCAGATACAGCTTGCTGATGTCATATAGGGGCACCTTTTTATGCTTACCACGATGATGATCAATACTTGATGAGATGTCTCTCCTCTGTGTCCACCTCTGCTTGGTAGGGGAACTCAGCTACAGGGGAATAACTGTGCTAGATAGTGAGGCAGATGGTGAATGGTGCTGGCTGCTATAGGATTACCTGCAGCAGAAGCAAAGAATCTAATGAAAAGGGTCAACTGTAGGAGTGTTGGGTGGGACATTGTGAGAAACAAATCATAAATTGAATATTTATTATCAAAGGCTAACAACTTCAATTTCCATTTCTTGCCTTTTCTTGGGTATTGTTGTAAATCAGAATAAATAATTTTCAGTTTTCTAGTATGATGTGAAAATGTAACAATGATGTTAGCCATTTTTCTGTGCTATGGAATAGAATGCTGACTGCTTTTTTTATTTCAAGTGTGTGCTGACATCTGAGCTCTTTGTGTTAGATGCTAGTATTGTGTTAAGTGCCCAAAGAATGGTTTAACAGGACTACAATGTACTGTATCTGCTGTTACTTTGACTTACTGAATATAGGAAAGGAATCTGGTTTTATATAGTGCCTGCATCCCAAAGCACTTTTTTAAGCTTCAATATGAACAATTGCAAGAGTCATCAGGTAAGCAAGGGTGGGTAAGTCAGACATAAGAAGTTAAGAGAGAGAGAGGAGTTAAAGAGCCTGTAACATCTATGAGAAGCTTTAGAAAACATTATATTTATACACAGCTTTGCTTATATTTCAAATAGTTTCTGTGTTTGACTTCCTATCATTCTTTACCACTGAAAGCAGTTGCTTGAAAATAGGGTCCTTGTCCATCAAACTTCATCTGCTCCTACTTCCTGTGTACACAACATGTCAAGATCGTCTATTTGTGAGTCACAATTTGTTGTTGTAGAAATGCGTATTAAGTCATAAACAGGATATTATGATACTGCACATTAAAAAGCAGCAAGAGTAGATGGAGATGTAACTACCATTATATATAATATTCCCACTTTTTCCAGAGGCATAATAGGCTCTTTAAATCATAAAGAGGCTTGTGACTTGTGTATGGTTACACAGTAAGTGGCTCAGATTAAGGATGGTCTGCTACTGAATAGGCATTTAGTGAACATAAAAAAATGTGCCATTTTGGCCACTGGTGAAGTAGGTCAGAAGGAACTCAATTTCTATTCCACAGTTTGGCACTTTGACATCCTGATACAGCATTTTTTACAGGAAGGATACACACTAAGCATGTTCCAGTTCTTGGCAAGTCATAGACCTGTAGCAGTCAATCAGCAATGCTGAACATCGAGACCTCCTCATGCTGTGCACATCTCAGTGCCATTTCCAGCTCTCCCCTCCCCAAAAGGTAGAATGTGGCTACTGAAAGGGGTTCTTTTAATATAAGAGAGTGACTTTTGATCAAAAATTTTAGAACATTTTAGAGGTTTTTTTATTATCATTGTAGTTAGCTAACTGACTATGTTACACTATTGTTTCAGGCAGGCTAGTAAACTCAGGCTATAGAGGAAAGGGAAGAGTGCACAGTGTAATCCTGCACTGGCATTTGCAGGCCATGATGCAGTAGCAGGCAGAGTGAAATTAATAGACTGAGTGAGGTGCTGGGGAAATTATGGAACATTTATTTGGCAGATACATTTTACTGAATGCTGGGGGTTAATAGAGCACAACAATCCAAATGTATTTATTTGTTTATTTAGTTATTCTCATCTGCAGCAGAAGCAGGGCAGAGTGAATTTACAGTAGACTGAGAAAGGCACATGGGGCAGTTTGAAGGATTTATTTGACAAGTAATTTCACTGCTAATGCATAGGGCATCAAAATCCATTATTTGTTAACTTGTTTTGCCTGTGAGTGATCATTAAGTGAAGTAGGCTGCTTCAGGTATCTCAGTAAGGTTGAGGAGGACCTGAGTGGGTGTCAGTGGGTGAGCCATTAAACAGCTTAATCTAGTTCAATTTCAGTTGGTTAACATCTGCATTTCCCCCTTCCCTGGGGTGGGACTGGAAATAGACAAAATTTATTGTCTCTCTCTTTTCCTGGTCAACAAAATCTAAATCAATCAATCAACCAACCAATCATGGCTGGTGGCAGCAGAGATAGCACAGGAATGGTGGTTGTGATATCTGACATAGACACAACCCAACAGGTAATGAGACATAGGAAGCTTTGATTTGCACTACTGCTAGTAAAATTCACATGAGTTCCCACTGCCTCTTTCAGAAGTGTCAACATCTATATGCGTAATGACTCAAACACATGAGGGAGAACATGCCTGACAAATGTGAGACATGATGGAATTTTGTATTTGGTCTTCAGTATATGCAACAGTTTTTGAAAGCTTGTGTTTTTGTCAAACAGCTAAAGATCAAAGACCAGCATCTCCCCAAACAGCTGTGTGCTTTGGTGTCCTGTGCATAAGGTCTCAGAAGCAGAACAAACTTTTCCAGCACACACCTCTATATCAAAGACAAATACCTACCACATGCCACATTGTCAGAATTCCAAAGCTTGGTACACTGCTCTCTGTTACACCAGTCTCACCGCCACATAAAAAGAGTTGCACTTTGTTGCCACATCTTTAATTAAACATTACTGTGGAACATTGTGCTTCAGCTGGTGCTAGCAGAGGAGCTCAGCACATTTGAAGGAATGAGATAAATATATAGTTCGGTTCCATACAGTGTAAAGTGTTTCTTTCAGATGTGCATGTTTGTCAAGCACATGACTTTCATCCAGATTCAATGCATGTGCAAAACAAGATGCATGGCAGAAATACTCACCATTCATGGCCTTCAGAATGTTACTCCCACTGTCAAACATGAACATTCCCATCTTCAGACCATGAGGGTATGGATGTCCAGCTGTGATTTAATGAAGTGCAGAATGTTCTCCCCACAGTTTTTCCCCTTCATGATGGACACATTAGGTAAGGTATATCTAATTAAGTGCCTCTGTGAGGCTGTGTGCTTTTCATTTTGTTGGATGCCCTGCAACTTCAGTCACTTTCGAAAGATGTTTCAGCACAAGTAATGATATTGCCTCACCACATCTCTCCAGACTTGATTCTGAGAATGTTGAATTATTAGTCTTTTTCAAACTCAGATCACTACAGATCAGCTTAAAGATTATGTGCAAAGCCCTTTCGAGTCAAATCACTGAAATTCACAATAAAGATGAATTCCTTACCTTTGTCTAGTGTCTTTCTTTAGAATGTATGTGTAATGTGTATAATATGCATATTTTCGTATAAAATTAATGACTTATAAAGTGAATGCCTGCCTCTTATGTTTGGGATCTCCTAATACCACTAGTCACTCAGCCTACCATGCTGATGTCATTGACAAGTGACGTGGAAATTAATCTATTTAGCTGCAGCTGCTGCTTTATGTCATCTTGTCCATGGTCACACTTTGCAGTTTTACCTGGTCCAGCATGTCTTCCGAGTCGGATTCCGATATCGAGAGCCTCTATTACCAGCATACAGTCATCCAACCGTACTCATTTGAGCTGCTGGTAAGCCACATACTACATCGGAAGAGGAACGGTTGGACAGCAGTGAGAGCAGTGAAGAGGAGACAGGCACTGCTATGCAGCTCGATGAATGGTAATTGTTTTCCTGTTTACTTTGTGGATGGTTAAAAACATGATTGCTGTTAGGCACATTGCTAAAACCTCCACTGCACACCTAGCAGCATTTCACATGAGACTGCCCTGCTAAGCTCCACAATTGTGGTTGTGCCTCCCCCACCAAAAAAACAGACCCATCGGAGACCACCAAGCGCCTGTTCTTCGTCCATCTGTGCAGCCTAACATATCTATTATAACTACTTCTGCACATTCATTTTCACTCATTGGTTATCAGCAAGGTGCCCTTCCCAAAATCATTCCCATTCATGACCCTTCTCAAAACATGTCTTCTGATCATTCTGGACCAATACCAAGTTCCCTTCCGGTGACTTGGTCTGGACACAGTGCATCCATCTGCAGTTTTCCCTGGTGAAATCCATGCCCATTGTCACACCAAAGTAATGTAGCACTTATCTTTGGTGGCTATTCATTGCAATGTTTTACTTACTGCCTCTTGGTGCCATCAGCAGCCTCCTTACTATTTGTTCCCATTTCTCCCTTCACAGACAGCCTGCCAGGCCACCATCACCTGTTCGAAAGCCTTGTGTTCCTTTTTTTGGGGGTGGGTGGTAGGGTTGTTTAAAATGTTATCTGCATGAGCCCAGGAATGGAGCCAATGTGTCCTGGGGCAAACAATCTGTAGAACCTGGCTATGGTGGGGATTGCTACATGGGTATAACAGCCGTATACAGGCCATGCCAATGTAACTGGCTCTGCTGCCGATACATGCTGTAACTCTATGTAATATTTTATACTCCTAACTTATGCACACACCATATTATGGTTGTCCTGCCAAGAGTTATATGCTTACGCTCCCAGGCAGCTATTATTATCCCCCCTAGAACCCGCTTTCCACCTCTGCTCTTTCACTTACATACAGCATCAGAGGGCATTCAGAGTGTCTCCCACTTTCTCTGAGTCTGGTGCTGCATGGTATCTGGTTCAGTGCAGAAGTTTTGTCTGTGGGCTTGCTTGATGCCATCAGTAGCATCTAAACCTTTATATATATATATATATATATATATATATATATAGATATAGCTAGATATCTATCTATCTGTCTATCTATCTAGCTATCTATATCTATATATCTATATATATATATATATATATATATATATATATATATATATATATATATATATATATATATATATATATAGGCAACCACTTGGACTGTGCAAGCTTACAATGCCAGACTTGGTGGTACCACATGGAAGGAACGGACTGTGGACATACGGTCGTGCAGATGCGATCACTTGTCATGGTCACAATCCCGTTCCTATCATTTGCAAGCCTAATCAAATTTAAACTCTGACACTGTAACCTCCTCAAACTACTATGCCATATCAAAAATGCATTGCTTTCCTCTGCTGTGCTGCCTGACCATTCTGTCCATCCTGACAACCCTCACCTCGCTACATCTCGGCTTTCACCAGCGCTATATATTCTGCATAACGTGGTGTGTGTCTGACCCATTGGAATAAACCCTGCACAGTCTGGTGGTAAACCTGGTTCAGCATGTGCCTGCTAACAGACCCTGGTCATGCAGACTCTACCTTTGGATGTTGACCTTGACCTCACAGCAAATGGGCTCGTTGTCGTGACACAATATGACACTTTATGGCAAATGCCCTCCCGTTTGTTCTGTGTTTGCCAGTCAGCGTCATTTGCAGATTACAGGCAAGGCAGCTATCAGTCAAGGATGCCATCATTTCTGGAACCATCAATGGTTGTACTGGTGGATTCCCTAGGGCATCTGTGATGGTATAAGGTGCACTGCGATGGCACTTCTATGTGTGCCAACCATTTTATAGGTCCAACTTTCCAACCGATTCTGCATGCCATGCTAGCCATGTGTTGTGTATAAATTACAGATAATTACATTACTAATGTCCACCCACCCCAACACCCCAAAAAACTGCATTAAACATCTCTAAAGACATCATCGTGCTTCTGTGGGCTTTCTGCTGATGCACAGAGGAACATTATTAACTGTCTGTACTGTATTCTTGTCTGTTTCCCATTGTTATCCCCACAGAACTGGTGCAGTAGGTCTCTTTTCCCCTACTTTACGGACTCATCTGACCTGGTCCTTATTCCCAGTTGTGCGCTCTCTCTCTCACCAACTCGGATACCAGCGCCCTGTATAGGACACCTTGGTGCATGTCAAGCATTTAGTTTTGACAGTTGTGTTTCTTCTTGTTAGACTCATTATTGTAGTCCCTGTTGACGCTTACAGTGCCAGATGAGTCTATGGCACTGCATTCAGGCACTCCTCTCACACTGATGTAATTTCTGTAATTCTTACCTGATTATGCTTTGTTTGAAAAATCTAACCCCCGGTTCCCCCACTACAGTAACTAGTTGTACAACTGTCAGACAACCACTGAAAAAATAAAACTGCACAGACCACACATTATGCAATTATTTAATTTCTAGCAGTCCACTCAGCAACGTATTTCATTTGTGCCCCATTTCATTGTTGGCCTGGTCCGTATCACTTCATCTGTGGTTGTAGCTCATGTCTATGGTCCATTGCACCCCATGCTGGTCCACTCATTCTACCCTTGTGCTACCTTGCTTGTTCATTTCCTTTATATATTTTCCACTGTGTATTGCAAAGCTACCCCCCTCCCAGTTTCGATACACATCTACCAATTTTTAATTGTTATTTTTTTATTACTTTCTTTAGTCTGTTGCCATTAGGCTTGTTGCCACCTGGTATTGGTGGTGTTGCGGCTGGTGCTATTCGCTGCATCATAGGATTCTGCAGCATTTTATACATACTCACTTAGGCAACTGCTGGGTGACTCTCCCAAGAACCAGCAATAAAATGGCAATGTGGCATTGGCTGCGGGATGTCCATCGACCCCATTCCCTTTGCAACTGAATACAGAATGCAATGCAAGGGTGGTTATTGGAGAATCTTACCGTTGGTCTATTTTTCTCATCCCTTGATGCCACCACGGCATTTGTCGAGGCCGATTGCTTTTGTGTTGTTGTATTGTCATTGCCATTTATTTCTGTCTGCGGGTGGTGTGGGGTGACGGCAGTTGCACTGGATGGGACCTTCCAATAAGTAGTTTTTACATATACTACTACAATGCATGCCTTGCAGTCTCCATAGCTGCAGTGGTCACCATGCCCCCTGCTTTGCTTACTTGACTTGGCACACAGTTTTCACTTTCCTAATTACTGGATGCATATATTTCCTTGAGCTTACTGCTGTGAGTTCTCCCGAACCATATCATGCCACTTTGCACCAAAGCTATTGAATATGGGTAGGTGCAGGAATGGTCTGGAGAGATCCAAAAACCTTATTTTGCACTGGGCAGGAATGCCCTAACAAGAATGAATGGGGAACGCTTGCTCTGCTGCTACAATGGTTTTTCGACCGGGTGTCTCTGTATCTGCCATGCACTTGTGGTCATGCTGTTGTCTCCCTGGGACATGCCATGCTACTTTCAGTAAGAGCAGGTGATTGTTCCAGTGATGCTGTTTATTTGAAAGGCAGCCATGTATCCATGAATGGTCAAATAGCTACTATCACTTCATGGACAAGAATCCTCTTTATAATGGTTATTTTTAGATTGTTGGGGTTGTGTGGTGGCTGCACAAACATAAAGGTTGAAAGCCACAACAGAAACCTAAGAGCTAGCTCAGTGTATGCAGGCAATGTGTTGAGAGCTCAGAAAACCTTATGTTCTATAGTGCAGTGGTGTCCTGACACCAATAAACCGAGCACGCTTGCTCTTCATCTCCGACGGGTTTTTGGGGCTGGTGGCTGGGAAGATGGATCTCCTTATCTGCTGTGTGCTTGTGGTCGGATTGCTGTCTACCTGGCACATGCCATGACAATTTCAGTAAGAACAGGCAATTCTACCAGTGCTCTGGTGAACATTTTGCATCAATGGAACAGGCTATATTTCACATCTTCTGATCTTGGTATATACTAAACATACAAATTTAAAATCTGTTTTTATCACAGCTTCACTAGCTTGTCACTACACTCAAGTGGCATTTCTCATTTGCATGATCTGTCTTGAAACTGCCTTTTTAGAACAGTGATGCTGTTTAGTTGGCAGGAAGTAATGTGTGAGGCACAATGTTTACTCATGAATGGTAACACAGGGCACATCACGCTTCCTGCACTAGTCAGACTCTAAAGTGACATCACCTCTAGACCCGCCCCACTTGCATGGACAGTCTCTGCGTGTGGGCTTTGGGGATCAAACAGAGGGTAGCAAAAAAGCAAAAATTGTAAAAAATACAAGCACTAATAATATGTGACTTCAATAAATTGACATACATAGACATTTTGGTTTACATGCAACAGTTTATTAATGGGAATAAAGTCCTTTACACATGATCTCTAAGCTACCCAATTCAGTATTTCCATGTCAAAAGTTCACATCTACTGATAATACCACACCTATACCTCCTGATGGCATATCTCCCTGGATTCAAACTGGTAGCAAAATAGTCCAGCTTACCACTCCCAGCAGTGCTGGTAGCTCAAGGACTATGACCTACACCTCCATATCAAGTCCATCCGAAAATATTACAATGTTTGCCGAGGTCATTACCAGCGTGATCAATGTAACCAGGTGGAATGCATTAGCTCATACCAAGTCATTACACATCAAATAAGACCCATCATGTCATCCAATCCACTGTCAAGGGACAGTAATGGTGACCCCAAACATCAAATGAGTCATCACTAATGACTGCACACAGATATGCAATGTTCTTTTTCTACTAGTATTTTCTATGTTTCTAAGTTTCTAATATCCTTTGTTTTGTGACCTCACATAGGTTATTGACTACAAGAACATTGGCTGCCAGCATGCAGCAGCAATCTCAACTGTTACTTCAGTTGAAGCAATATAAAAAAAATAAACATTTAAATATTAAAAACAAAAATAAAAACAAAAAAACAGCAAATGGAAAAACTCTACATCCATGTATGGTGAACCATTGGGAAGGTACATGTAATATCTTAAATTTACTGCTTTTTAATTTGTGCTTACGTTCTTGGTACATAATGTTTTTTTGGGGAGGGGTTATTATAAATTTTAAAAATATATGAACCAGTAAGACAGTAATTGGCATGAAGGTAAAAAAGAACCTCCTGGGGAAGAGCTTAGAGCTCAGCAATGAATTTTAACAACAGGAGCTTCAAGTCATGGTTGAAAGAGTGGTGTAGGGAGGAGAGGTTTGGCTACACTGGGGACTGGGGTACCACCTGGAGGGATAAAGGCCTATGCAGAGGAGATTTCCTGCATCCATCCAGAAGGGGAACCTCAGTTCCCAGTAAATGGTTTAAATGTTACTCTAGTGAACATTTAAACTAGATAAGTGCAAACAACACTGCTCAGGAGACGTAAGCTGGAGCCACACTAAAAGGAAACCCAGCAGTACAAGAAAAAATGGGCTCAACAGCACAAGAAATAATGCAGTTGCAAGTCAGCACCAAATACCAGCATATTTTAACATTAAAAGGTAAAGCACCCCTGTACACCAACATCAATGTTTCATGCCACCCTGGTTGGTGGTAATGAAGGAAGGTAGGAATGAGAGCATAGGGAGTAAGAAAAGAAGGCAAAAGAGGAAAAGGGGGGTTGACAAGAAGTGCAGTAGCAAAATCTGGAAGGCTATTTGTGCAAAAGCTCAAAGTCTGAGAAATAAAATTTCAGACCTAGAGGTCATTGTTCCAGAGGCTGACCAAGGTATTGTCTCCATTACTGAGTCATGTTGGATTGAGAACTATGACTGGGATATAGTCATGCCAGGCTATACTCTGTTCAGAAAGGACAGGGTGGAAAGAAAGATGGAGGAGTGGTACTTTATGTGAAGGAAAGCATAAAAGTGATAGAGATTCAAGGAATACAGGGAGGGGTGGAGGTACTGTGGTTCACTCCAGAGACAAGGAATGGAGCTGCTTTTTGCACTGACATGATCTACAGATGTCCAGCATGGGGGGAGGGGGATTTGGATGAGGGTCTGGTGGAAGCCATCTAAAAGTTGGCAAATAAGGGGGAGGTGATGCTAGTGGGGGACTTCAATCTGCCAGATGTAGATTGGAGCCTACAAACTGCAGCTTCAGCTAGGAGCAGGGACATTCTGGATTCCCTGAACTGGGCATTACTCAGGCAACTAGTAAGGTAGCCCACTTGTGATGGAGCAATACTGGACTATATACTCACTAATGGAGACAGTGTTGCAGACATCATGGTGGGGGGGGTTACCTGGAGACCAGTAATAACCATACAATGTGGTTCAATATAAGAACTGTGGCAGATATGAATCACACAATAGCAAGAATCCTGGACTTCAGGAGGGCCGATTTTAAAAAGATGGGTGAATGCCTCAGGGATGCCCTGACAGGGGGGAAAGACTTGAGTGGAGTGGAGGAACAGTGGATGAAGCTGAAAAGGGGCATAGTGAAGGTAACAGACCTCTGCATCAGGCAAATGAGCAAAAGGAAGAGGAAAAAGAGACTGCTATGGTTCTCAAACGAGGTGGCTGGGAAGGTAAGGGCAAAAAGGTTAGCATTTAGGAGGTATAACAAGACACTGAGGGAAGAAGACAAGGAAGTGTATCAGGAGAAACAAAGGGAGGCAGGGAAAGCAGTAAGGAGTGCAAAGGTGCAAATGGAGGAGAGAATAGCCCAGGCAGTAAAAAAAGGGAACAAGAAATTTTTCAGGTATGTAGTTGAAAAAAGGAAGACCATGGGAGGGATTATAAGGCTAAGAAAGGAAGGGGAAATTGGGTGGAAGCGGGCCAGGAAAAAGCAGATATCCTGAACAAATAGTTTCATTCAGTGTTGTCAGAAGAAGGGGGAGATGAGGGGCTACAGAAAAGTAACGGGAGCATCGATGGAAGGGAGGTGGACACTAGTCCATTTTCAGAGGAGAGACTCCTGAAGAAACTCACAAATCTGAAAGTGGACAAGGCAATGGGATAAGATGGGGTGCATCCAAGAATATTGAGGGAGCTCAGGGAGGTACTGGCTGCACCTCTAACAGTCCTGTTCATCCACTGCCTGGAGATGGGAGTGGTTCCAGAGGACTGGAGGAGGGCAGATGTAGTCCCACTTCACAAAAGTGGTAGCACAGAGGTGGCTGACAACTACAGGCCAGTCAGCCTGAGTTTCGTGTGGGGAAATAAATGGAATTACTACTGAAGGAAAGGAATGTGGAATATCTCAAATCCTGCAGCTTACAAGATCTAAGACAGCAAGGATTCACAGGGAGGAGGTCATGTCAAAGGAATCTGACACTTTTCTTTGACCGGGTGACCGGGGATTTGGATCAGGGTGAAGTGGTGGATGTGGCCTACCTAGATTTCAGTATGGCCTTCAACACCTTTTCACATAGGAGAATCATAAGCAAGCTGAGCAGCCTAGGAGTGAGTCCAAAGGTAGTAAATGGGTAAGAACTTGGTTAGGGGATAGGTGACAGAGAGTGGTGGTAAATGGAATTCACTCTGTGGAAGTGAGGGTGACCAGCAGGGTACCACAGGGATCACTACTGGGATGGGTCCTCTTTAATGCCTTTATTAGTGACATTGCACCAGGGCTGATGGAAAGGTCTACCTTTTGTGGATGACACTAAAATTGACAATAGGGTAGACACTCCAGGATGGGCAGAAAAAATTAGCAGTGATCTGAGAAAGTTGGAGGAGTGGTCAAGTGTATAGCAATTACATTTCCATGTTAAAAAGTGCAAAATCATTCACTTAGAGCACAGAAACCCAGGGGTAGAGTACAAAATGGGAGTGAGTGGTACTAATGACTATTAAACAGGAAAGAGACCTGGTGTAATCATGTCTGATTACCTAAATGTGGCCAGGCAGTGTGACAAGGCAGTTGGGAGAACTAGTGGGATGTTAGGGGGCATAGGGGGAGGTATCACCAGCAGAAAGAGGGAGGTGGTGTTATCTTTGTATAAATTACTGGTGAGACCTCACCTCAAGTACTGTGTCCATTTCTGGAGACCCCACCTGTGGAAGGACATAGACAGAATGGAGGCAGTCCAGAGGAATGCAACTAAAATGGTGCAGGGTCTGCATAAAAAGATCCGAGAGCCTGAAGGAACTCAATATGTACACCCTGGAGGAAAAGAGGGAGAGAGGGGATATGACAGAGGCTTTCAAATGCCTCATGGGTATAAATAAGTAGAAGAGGGAAGTATTTTACAGAAAAAATTATGCTCAAAAACAATGGGTCATGCTATAAAGGGGGGGGGTAGACTCAGGGAAGATGTGAGGATGTACTTCTTCACAGAAAGAGTGGTGAATGCCTGGAATAGCCTCCCAGTATGGGTGGTGGGGGAAAATGCTGTAGTGGATTCAGGAATGCACAGGACAGGCATAAGGAAACCTTAGTGGTGAGGCAAGGGGGGGTAGAGCCAGAGATCAAGTAGGGTCTGTGTTAATACAGTAGGTAGAGAAAAATAGGTAGACTAGGTGGGCCAAGCAGCCCTTATCTACCATCAAGTTCGGTGTTTCTATGTAACTGATATAATGTAGCTCAGAACTGGGAAACAACAGTCATACTTTTTGCTTACAGTGTCACATTGCCCCCCCTCAAAAAAAAAAGCAATCCTCAGTAGTGGCATTCAAACAAGTGCCAAAAGTAAGCTGCAGTAATAAAATATTCATGGTCAACTTTAAGGCTTTCTTTCCTGTATTTGTTGTCTGTTTTACCCTATGCCAATTACTGTTTTGGTAGTAGAAGTGCTTTCAAGAACAAGTCAATTTGGTGTTACTATAGGATGGACATCATCACTTCACTCGTATTCAGAACACTGTAGGGTGCGAGCATCTTTCTTGTTGCAGTGTGGGACAGTTTTCTTCTTTATAGATATTGCCATCTCTTCCTGTATTGGGACTTTGGGGGAAGAGGAAGATTGTGTGTTAGAGGGTGATAGAGTGATGAATATCACAAATTTTATGTTCGTAGCAGTGACAGGGTGGGGGAGATAGCTGGTAGTGTGTGACTTGGCATAGTTGAAGGAGGGCTTTTCTATTCATGAACTATGAAACTGACAAACTTCAACAGGACTTTGGGGAAAGAGGCAAGTAGGCAGGATGCTAAAGGGTGTGGAGCTGGGAGTCCGTTTACAAAATTGTCTGTGGGGTGGGAGAGGGTGGACACAGTATACCTCAGTGTATCGGAACAGGGTCCGCATTTAGGAAGGCTTTGGGTTTTAAAAATAATTTCACCTCAAGCAGATGAGGTGAAGTTGGGAAATTTCTCCCCAATGTGCATAACATGAGGTTCACAACTTTGCACCTTCTTTTGTGGTAAAGTTTAAATTTCCTGCATGTCTACTCCGTACACTATAATTTACACTTGTCCGTTCTTCTAGTTTTGTCTATGCTGTTCCTAAACCATTGTGTGCATAGCCTGCTGGCATCAGTGACCGACATTAATCCCTCATCTCAAGGCTTGAATTCTTCTCTTTTTAACCACCTGTGGGTTAGTTATTGGTCACCATGGGGTTATTGCAGAAGATACTTGTATTTTCTACTGTAGTTGTGGGCTCTATAATTGTCTTTCCTTCACTGTTGGTCTTTCTTTTTAAAGTCTTTTTTCTGCTGTTTTGCATATTTTGTTACTGGTTGTTCCATGTCTACTGGTGGATTGTCATCCAAGATTGCTCCTTTCCTGAGGGCTTCCCCTAATTTTGTAATGAACAGTCTTGGACTTGGTATTTTCTCAGTGTAGGACTTTAAGAATGTGTGGGCCCTGAGATTTCAGTAGATACGCCCATAGCACTACCATCATAGACCTATGTATCAAATCAGTCTCAAAAATGCTCATGCCTCCTTCAAGCATTGGAATGTATAATCATGGCATACTGTACACCATGTTTTGTAAATTAATTGATACAGTAAGAATAGAGTTTTTTTTTGTTTTACACTCATACTTGTTCAGCTCATTCTGTGTTCAGTTAATATCACCAAAACTACTGTATATGACAACGGGAATCACATGATGCACCCGACTTGAGCAGTCATCTTCCCATCAGCTCCTTTGGAAACTGGTCTTAAACTTTTATTTTGATAGTGCCTCTGACTGTATTTTGCTATTTTTTTTGGTTTTGACCAACAGTTCTTACCTCGCAGATTTGTTTGGTGACTTTCTTTTCTGCCCAGGATATAAATCTCCATTCAGTCACCAAGCAACCCAACATCTTCGACCCAGTTCTGGATTGAGCGCAGTCTTCTAAGCATCCTAAACTGCCAGACTTGCCTTCTTCTCTTTCAGATGCCAAGCATGATACCTTCAATTTGGAATGGTTTTCTAAGGACCTTACTATTGTTAAAGATGTGGTCCTTCATCTTACCACTAAATTCCAAATTGTTAAGTCTGCCCTTGCTGAGCTTGCTCATTGGATATTGGATGCTGAAGCCCGTATTAGTTCACTTTAGCACAGGGCTAACAAAGTGGATCTCAAGCTTGTCAGCATTTGTCACAAGCTTCAACAGCTGGAGGGTTGGTTGGAGTTGGCATAATAATTTAGTTACAGTGGAGTTGCCTGAACACTCAGAGGGCTCCAACCATATAGCTTCCCTTACAGAAATAATTATATGAAATGTTTTCATGCTGCACACATTAAACTGTCCAAGTGAAATGCATGCTGCAAGTGTGATTTAAATGTTAAATTGGAACCGATTGCATGCGTATGGTATGCGTGCAGCAAGCAAGTGTGGAAACTATGATTTTTATGTTAAATTGGGAAACATTGCATGCATGTGTCATGCATGCAAAAAGCAAGTGGTCACTGATAACTGCACACATAAAAGTTGAGGGATGTGCTCAGGATCATACCATATACAAGTGGAGGTTCATCAGATTCAAACCCAGATTTTTGTGTCATTTGGCTTCTAGTGCAGTACCTTTAACCATTAAGCCATTCTGTCTGCACGCATATGATTTGCTTGTACTTCAATACATACTGTATCTGACTACATCTGCATGCATGTGGCATGCGTGTAGCCACTGTTATGTGTTTCAGTTTTCTTTTTTTTCTCTTACACATCCCAGTTTCACAATTGAACTGTAGCACATACACCAATGGAAACACGTGTTTTTTCTGACCCACAAAACCACTTAATTACTTCTGTCTGGCTTGTACTCCTTCTATTTTCTCTCCATAGTTTTGAATGCTTCAATGCAAACAGACTTTAAGGTGAAAACACAAAAGTAGCAATAACTTGACACACACCCACTTGACCAGTCTCTCCCATACACACACACACACACACACACACACACACACACACACACACACACACACACACACTGTAGCGGATATGGCCATGCTGCTACAGACAACCCACCAAGTACAGATATAAGTAAAAAGTCTCTTACTTGAGTACTAGGGAGCCAGAGACAGGAGTTTTTAAGAGATGATGTCCATAGGTCAGAGTGCTGGGATGTACCCCCTTGAAATGAATGGAGTTATTTTTTGTTACTGTTTTATACGTTATGATGGTAAGTTGGAGAAAAATTGAGCCCACTGTTCTACTAACAAGGCCCTTGTTAGTCTAGCAGTGGCCTGCATGAATCTTCAACTCTCCATCAATAATGTATAAAATAGTAATAAAAACTTACCCCCATTCATTGATGCACACCCCATGCAGTCTCCTTTGCCCTTTGTCATAATGTGCCTGAGCATGGGGATGTGGAGGTCATCTTTATGGGGGAAGGCATAAGCCTGACTACAGTGGGGCTCCAATAGTCTGTGCATACCATACCGCTCAATTGTCCATGAATATAAGGAACAGCTCTAGAATGTCTGTAACATCTCTGAAAGGTACAACTCATTTGTTTTGGCTGAAAAGTGATATGGAAATCAGGAAAAATTCAAATGTATAAGATTTATTTGTATGTACCCTGGAGCAGTGCATCACATTTGGGCTTAAACCCACCCAGTTACTAACCAATTTTTTTCCTGGCTGAAGTTCTGCCCCCTCCCCCAAAAAATAACTTTGTCTGATTTTTATCCCTGACACCATTCCATTCAATACCCATCCCCTATGGGTCATGAAGCTGCTCAAAGGTGAAGAAATGTGAACAACACATCAATATTTCAGTCCTTCCTCCTTCCCCATTCTCCCTTTTAAAAAATTATTTACTTTTACTTACCCAGCCATGTGGCCAGAACCTGCAGCCTGGCACAGTGTGCCACCAGACCAGTTTTTAGTCTGCTCCCCCTCTCCTTACACCAGATGCTGGATGCTAGAACCAACCATCACAAGTACCCAACCCATGACCAAGTCACCTCACCAACCAAACGTACCCAATCTGGGTTTTTTTATTCTTGTTTGGTTGCTGCTGTGGTTGCTACTGCACTGCATTGATCAAGGCCTATGAAGGACACCCACACTGCTGTCACCACTGCTGCTAAGCCTAGCTTGCTGCCATGGGGGTCTGCGCTGTTTTTTTTTTTTTTTGCATGGTGATCCTAGTGGAGTAATTAACTATCCTAGTCTTGAGTTTGCTTCTAGCTCACCCTCTGCCTCTTCAGTCACCAGGGGAGATGGAGACTCACTAAGAGTAGACCAACAAAAATATGCTGCGACAACTCTGCTATTGAGAGTTCAGTGCTCACTGACTCCTCCAAGCTGTAGTGTGCAGTCTGTCTACTCTGTGGCAGGAAAGACAGTGTCACACTTGCAAGACACATGCACACTTTCTTGGCTGGAGTTCAGCCACATCGCATGTGATTGTGCTGCCACTAATAGGCGGAGAGAGTGGACAAAACAATACAGACACAGTCGAGTCTGGAGAGTACCTGCAGTGTGAGAATACACAGGCCAGGTGGGCACTTATTGTGCAAAAAAATTAAATCCAAATTTAATGCCATTTTGCCACACCATAAGAACAAGCTAGACACAAATACGGGGGGGGGGGGGGACTGCCTCTGCTCTACCTAAATGGCACTGCTGCTTAATGGCAGAAATTTATTCTGAGGCGCTAATGCAATGGTTTCCATTGTGTTCTGAGGTACTGTATCTCCATGTTTTGTGATGTGTCCTGATCATCGTGTGGGTTTGTGTCCCTCATTGTTTCTCATTTTGAGTGTCCATGTACCTCATTTCAGTGACAAAATGTGAGATATGGTGCATGATTCCAAAATCCTACTCAGCACAAAGAGTGCCGAGTATGGCCATAGTGTATATGCTCAATACAGAATAACAAAGGGAAAGTAAGTGAGATGAAACAGTCATGGAGAATCACATTTGTAGGACTAAATATGTATAAGGGATTTGCATGGTCCAAAACAAAAAGGATAGGCTTCACAACACAGAGGCTCCTCTTCATACACCTGGAATGGAGGATGTTGACTGGCTATATCCTAGGCATTTAATGCAGTAAGCAAACAATACTTCACAAATTAATGGCAATTTAATGACAAAAATCAAAAGCCATTAAACAACTTGCAAAAGGATCAGAATTAATGAGTTTAACTAATTATTATGGGAATCCAAATAAAAATGTATTTTAATGACTCTAATTGCTTGCAGTAGTATAAGAAATAGAAACTGGTGTGTTTTTTAGATGAGATTTATAACGGATTAATTGCTGCACACATGGCAAGCGTGTAGCATGTGAACCTGATGTGATTTTTAAATGATATTCACACCAGCTTAACTGCTGCACTCATGTCAAGTGTGTAACACACGAACCTGATGTAATTTTTAGAAGATGTTCACACCAGCCTACGTGTTGTGCACACGTCAAGCTTGTAGCATGTGAACCTGATTTGCTTTTTAGATGTGGTTCGCTTAGGATCACTTTGTGTATGCAAGCTGCATGCAAACATTGCACAATTAAGCATGTGGCATGCATTCTTTATGTAAACAGCATGCCTATATTTCTATAAGGGTTTTGTCCAACACCTTTGTAAGAAGTTGGCTGGCCAATCTCCAAATGGTCACACTTATGTTATTGAACGAGCTCACTGAGCTCACTGGCCTGTGTCTTCTCCTGGGGAATTTTTGGCTAATTTTTTAGACAAGACTGATATTCAAGCCAAGTTGGGGAAGTTAAGGAGTTCTGGTGGGAGGGCAGCCACATCTTTATCTTTAATGATCTCAGTCCTCAGTCGTGTGCCAAGCAGAATGAATACAAGGACATTAAAACCAAATTGTTGGCTGATGGAATTAAGTTTCGGATAGTTTATCCAGCTTAGCTGCTTAGTACTATGGGTTCTGTCCAATTGCAATTTCATTCTTCTACTGAGGCTTGCATGGAACTTTCTAAAGTCTATCCAAATTAGTTTCATCTGTTTGCTCCCCACCTTGCTGATTGACTTCATTTACTACTATTTTGCTCGTCTGTTGTTTGGAACTTTTTAAATTTTTTGCTGGTGATGTTTTGTTGAGTCCTATGGTTTGCTCATTTGCCTAACCAGCCTGGCGCTGTTTTGTGAAGTTTACCTTACCCCCTCTGGCATCTCCACCCTCACTCTGGACATTTGCACTTTGATTTTTTTGTAGTGAGGAGTCTACTTAGTATTTTGGTCACTCAGTGGTTATTCGTATCTTTGGCTGCTACTGGCCCACTCTTATGGAGTCACTCTGAGTGTATTAGCCTGGATGGCAGGTCTTCTTTTGTGTTACTTGCTCATCTTTGGACATAGACGGATCCCTCCCTGTTTTCTCCAGGAACAGCCTTGCATGCTCTTTGTTTTCTGTCTATGGAGCCATGTTTTGGACTGCTGCATCTGTTTTCTTGGCTGCACTGCTGGACTATCTCACTATGTCTCTTCATGACTGATGGATATTACTTATTTTTCTTGGATTGTTGTGGGGGGGATGGGGTGGGTTTAAGTCTCCCCTTTTTTGAGCTAATCTCAGCTCCAAGCAATTTTGCCCTCTATTGTTTTTCCTTCTTCTTTTATCTCCTACTGTTTCTTACATACATTTCTTTGGCTCTTCCTTCTTTAGTTTTTCTTTTCTTTTCTTTCTTGTCTAGACCTGTCCATCAGAAAATAAGCTGGGCAACCACACCATAGGTGAATGAGGTGAGCATTAGGGCTGGAGATGCCAATGCCACCCAATCCTTCTTCATCTGTGCAGGGTGGGGGTGGGGTGTTAAGGTTGGAAACCCTAACACCACATTTCCCTACTTTTGGCACTTTAACTCTAACTGATGCATTAACAAAGTTTTTTGCAATATATTTCCTTACTTTTTTAGATGTTATAATAGTATTTTTATTTTAGTGTGGGAGCACAGGGGCCTTTGCACACAGCATTCCAGTCCCTCCACAGATGTGCATATGTATATGGCTGTAGAAATGTAGAGGCTTCTGGCTTCTGTGCTTCCACGCATCAAGTTACATGCAAACGTAGTGAAATTGCAAAAAATAGTCATAACTGTGCCATCATAAATAATTTTCACCCCAGATGTTCAACATAACCTTCTTATCACCTCGCTGCATGTACCCAGTACAGAAAGCTTTCAAATCACAGTTGAAATGTAATTCTGTGCAACTGTAACACCATTCTGCACCACAGGTGCAGAAAAACATTTTTGGCAGGATTTGAAAACTTAAAGCTGTACTGTACATGTGGTGGTGTGAAAAAATGGCAATGTTAAAAATCTGGAGTAAAAATATGAAAAATTGGTGAAGGTACAAGTGTACATAGAAACTGCACAATGCACGCTCGTAATGCAGTCATTTTTGGGAATTTGTTCACCAAATGTTCAACATGGGCTTTTTGGGACCTCTCCTCATGAACACTGGCACTGTCATTTCATTAATCTTTCCAGAAAGTTGATTTAGCACAGCGCCCGCTCCATTCTGTGCCAGAGGTGCAAAAACACATTTTGGGTAGGATGTGAAAAATGACAGCTGTACGGTTCATGAGGAGGTGTGAAGAAATGGCAATGTTGAAAATCTGGAATGAAAATATTAAAATTTGGTGAAGTTATGAGCATACATAGAAATTGTGCAACGTGCGATTGTAACAGTAATTTTTTGGATTTTCTTCACCAAATTTGTTACATGGGCTTTTTGGGAACCAACGTCATGAACACTGACAGTGCCATTTTGTTAGTCAGTCCCAAAAGGTGATTCCATGCAGCAACCCCAAAATCACCTTTCGGGACTGAGTAATGTAATGACAGTGCCCCTGTTCATGAGGTGGGGTCTCAAGAACCCCATGTTGAAAATTTGGTGCAAAAATGTTAAAAAATGGCTGATATCAACATAAGTTGAAAACTCCATTGACAGCCATTATACAGTGTTACCTGGATACCTCAGTGTGTGGTTCAGCTTTGAAGAGTGCAGACGTGTCACGGTCCACAGAAGATCACAGACACCAACCTTGAGAGGTAAGTATGAGGTAAGGTGGGTACAGGGAGGTGGATGCACAGAGGGAGGGTCAGGATGGGGGAGGGGGTACAGGTAGATGACGAGGGACCATTTCCTTTTTTACAGGTTGTAAGAAAAATTAAGAAAACATTGGGGGACTGTTTTCTTTATTACAGAAACTCATTGTTTGGGGACACTGGGAGTGGACTCCCCAGTGTCCCACAGTAGTGGGGTTTACAAATAACTTGGACACTGGGAGTGGACTCCCCAGTATCCCACACTGGCTGTGCTGGGGGGGTGCTAGTGCTGACATGGGGATTGGGCACCTCATGTCAGCAAAACTTTAATAAAATAAATAAAAATCTTGGGACACTGGGAGTGGGCTCCCCAGTGTCTCACAGTGGCAGAGAGGGGTAGGGTTCTACAGCCGATACAGGGAACTGGCACCCTGATATTGGCTTTTTTTTTTTACATAGTGGAAAGTGAATGGAGGGTGGCAAAAAAAGATTCCTTTTCGCCACTCACTAACTTCCGGCTGGTGAAAAAGGACGTTAGCGAGTGGCAAAAAAGGAATCTAAACTACAGATGTGTCAGAAACAATGAAGTGCAGTAACTTGCAGTAATGACATGTCACAAAATCCTGCATGACAAAAGGGCTTAATTGCCATTTACTTACAATGGCCCCTGCAGTAAACTGCAGTATTCTGTGATATTCTGCAGTATTTCTACACTTCATCCTGGCTTGACACATCTGTATCAATAAAACACCCTCGGAGGATGTATTGCATGCAGCCACTTAGGAGTCCATCTAAGGAAGTCCCGATGAACAAGATACATGCCTTGGTGTATCTTGATGTCTTCATTTTTGTGGGTTTTGACATTTAAAAAAAAAAATAGGAAAACAAGATGGCGGCTCATGATGAAGAATTTTTTCTCATGAAGAGGGATTCCAAATCTCATGAAGAAGGAATGCTCTCATGAGACTAAATCTTTCTTCATGAGATGAAATCCTCCTTCATGAGAAACACCTATATCTGAGAAATAGAATGTTCAGCAAAGTCCCATAGGATATAATAGTAACTAAATAACTTAATAACTTTGCAACAGATAAATGGATTTGCACAACATTTTCACTGTCTGTTCTTCTGGCAAAGTTCTTTGTACCCTGCAAAAATCATGCAGAAATTCCACCCCATGTAACTGCAAGGTGATGAGGACAAAACAGCAAAACCAGGTGTTTTTTTACTTTTTTTCACTATCTGGATCTCAGAATCTGCACATCCGAGCAGAACGTAATTTGCCACATCAAGAAATCTACCTCACAGGACAACAGATTCCACATTCTGTGCAAATCCATGGAATGGTTGCTAAGTTATTAAAGTGCAAAATTTCAGGTTTAACAGTGCTGCTCAACCCTAACTATACAGGTGTAACTGTGCCTGTATAATGTGTGTGTGTGTGTGTGTATATCTATATCTATTTTTTTTTAATTTATTTATTTAGGGATTTGGATCATACCTTTGAGCTCAGAGCTCTTTTACAAAGGTTCCACATCAAACAGTGACAATGACAGCAATAACAGTTTACATACAATCCTCGAATAGTAGGTAGCTAGTATACAATAAGGTTACAATGTCATTCATAGTACCAATGGTGATAGTGCAGCATCAAGAGCATTCAACTAGGGTAAAGGACAGTGTTTTTATGTAGCGAAGAAGATAAAGAGGTGTGACACCTAGTGTGAGAGTCTGAGGAGGAGTCAAGGTGGTGGGGGGGGGAGTGGGCAGCCAAAAGAAGTGGCTTTGTCTAGGAGGTTGTGAGGTAATGGTAGTAGTTTGGTTTTAAGGTTGATCCAGTGGGAGAAAAGGCACAGGGGGGAGAGGAAGACAGAGGGATAGGGAAAGAGGGAAGAGTGGGGGTAAAAGGAAGGGGAAGGAGAATGTGGATGAGTGGGCATTATGGGTGTTAGAGTCCTAGTGGCAGTCACAAACTGTCCTTGTATGAAGGTGTTGCCTTAGGCCATTTTTGAATTGAGAGATGCACTGGGAGTTTAGAATGTGCACTGGGATTTCATTGAGCCATTGGGGAGCCCTATAGCTGAAAGCATGCTGTCCCTGCACAGTTCAACAGAAAGGTGTTGATAGGGCCCCCATCATCCTGCCTCTGGTGGTATAGCTGGTAGCACTTGGAGTTAGGATGCTAGAAATGCATGGGGCAGTTTTACCCATTAGCGCCTTTTTTCCAAGGAGACATGTTTGGAATATAATCCTGTTTTTTAGTGGCAGCCAATTGGTATCCTTGTATAAGGAGCAGGTATGGGTATTTTGATCTGCAGCCATTGTGAGCCTACATGCCTTGTTGAGGTCAATGTGAATCCTTTTTAGTGCGGTGTCTATTGCTGCGCCGTAGACCACCAATCCATAGTCGATGGTAGAAAGGATGGAGTTGTAGACTGAGAGTCGGAGGGCCTCTGGAGTGAGATACTTTTTATGCCTATATAATACACCCAGCTTGGTGTTCACTGCCTTTACCACTGTGTTGGGTGAAGGTGAGGCACTCATCAATAGTGACCCCCAGGTACCTGAAGGACTGAACTTGTTCCAGCAGCTCACTGACTTTATTGGAGATGGTGAGGGGAGGGAGCTTCTTTTTGTGCTGTGGGCTGGCTGTGAGCATCACCTTGGTTTTTTTGTAGTTTAATAGAAGTTTATGGCTGCAGAACCAGTCTTCCAGCTTGTTGAAGGATGCATGCAGCTCGGAGTGGAGGGTGACTATTGATGAACTGCTGGTGAGAAACACAGCGTCATCTGCATAAAGTATCAGTTTAGTGTCACAGGCTTCAGGAAGATTATTTAGGAAGAGGCTGAATAGTAAGGGCCCCAGTATTGACCCCTGCGGAACCCCTAACGATACCTCATTAGAGCTAGATACTGTGTGCCCAATTTTTACACATTGGCTTCTGTCTGTTAGGTAGTCCTTGAACCAGCAGACAGCATTGGTTGCAACCCCCAGGTTCTGTAGTTGAGACAGGAGGAGAGAGTGATTGACAGTGCCAAAGGCTTTGGTGAGGTCTATGAAGACTGACCCCACCAGCTTTCCTTCGTCTAGTGGCTTTTGCGAGTAGTCAGTGTAGTTCAGCAAAGCAGTGGAGGTACTATAATTCTGCCTGAAGCCATGTTGGTTGGGACATAACAGGTTGTATTTGTTGAGGTAATCTGTGAGTTGGGTGGCCACAATCTTTTCCAGGGCTTTAGATAAGGGAGAGAGGATGGATATTGGCCTATAATTGGCGGTGCATGTCATATCACCGTTCATGTGCACCGGCATCATGAGAGCCTGTTTCCAGATCTGGGAGAACTGTGCAAGAGCCAGCAATTTGTTAAATAATTTTGTAACTGGCACGATGATGACATCCAGTGTTAGGGATAGGAGTTTCATATCGACTCCATCACTCCCCATTCTGGTCTTGCCTTGTATTTTTTTTATGTGTTTGTAAGCCTCTTCACTGACACTTTTTTGAAGTAGAAGACATGGATTGAGCCCCCTTGAGGCGTGCAGTTGGTTTGTTCCCCAGCAGGATGCAGGTAGTTGGGGGGAGGGTAGCACTCCAGTCAGGTCAGTAAACGCTGTGTTGAGAGAATCCGCGATGCACCGAGGGTCAGTAATCGTGGCGTTGTTGATGTTGAGTGAGTGGGGGATCTTCTTCTCATCCTTCCCAAGAAGGTTTTTGATGTTTTCCCAAAAATGCTTCCCATTGCCCCAAGTTTTATTAAGCTGCTCCTTGTGGAAGTTGGCCTTTGCTTGGCAGATAAGGTTGGTGCAGTGGTTTCTTGCAGCTCTATAGCATTGGAAGTTGTGTTTGCTGTGAGAGGACCTGGCTTTTTCCTAGAGATTGTCCCTTTTCTTCATCTGGGTGAGGAGATCCCCTGTGATCCAACCATTAACTTGACCCTGAATTTTTCTTATCCTGAGTGGCGCAAAGATATCGCAAATCTTGTTGAAGCCCTCTATAAAGAAACTTAGGGCCTGGTCAATATTAGGCACATGATCAATGGGGGAATCAGTCATACTGGGAGAGGGCAGAGGAGAGGGCCCCAAGCTTGCCCTTCCCCAAGACCCTACTATTAATTATGATAGGCGGGGGCTTGCTCAATTTGTTTGACCATGTGAAAGTGACTGGGGAGTGATCACTTAAGGTATATCTATAAATATAAATATAATATATATATATATATATATATATATATATACAGTATATATATATGGAGAGAGAGATTCTTTGCAAAAAACTCCATTAATTCAACATTTAGAGTTTAGCCTAAAGCAACAAAGATAGGGAAATGTGGCTTTAGGGTTTCCAACCCATAAACCCCAATGCCACCCCTAAAACAAATTAGGGGCAGAGTCTTCCTAGGGGTTGTTAACCCTAAAGCTCACCCCATTCTATATACTCCATAAACTCACACACCTAATAGGGTGAACTTTAGGGTTGACAAACCCTAGAAAGACTCCACCCTGGATTTTCTTTAGGGGTGGCATGGAGTTTTAGGGTTGGAAACCCTAAAGCCACATTTCCCTACTTTGGCATTTTAGGCTAAGCCCTAAATGTTGCATTAATAGAGTTTTTTTGCAAAGAATTTCCTTACTTTTTGAGATAGTATATTTGTATCACTATTTTCCTGTTGGAGTGCAGTTCCCTATGGGCACTGCCCTCCCATGCATCTATGCTTTTTGAAATAGTGTAATCGTATCCTTATTTGTGTGATGGAGGGCCCTGTACTCTCATCCCTCCATAGGTGCATATATGTATCTTCATGGGGAAGGACAGAGCCCTCCAAGCCCAGCGCTTCCATGTGTAAGACAACAACAACCAAATTATAAACTTAGCCCTCCTGTTACCCACATCATCAGCCTGGTAGTAAACATTGTCAGATCCCCACCAAAATGTTATTCAATGCCAGTGCAGTGTAATTCCATGGCAGGGGCACTCAAAAACATTTTGAGCAAGATTTGAAAAATGACAGCTGTCACATTCATGATGTGCTGTAAAGAAATAGCTATATTGTAAACTTGGTGTAAAAATATTGAAAAAAAAGCAGTTATGTGGCTCTGTTCACAAAATTTAATGTAGGCTCATTGCTGTATTGTTTTATAATATTTTTACACCAAATTTTCAACATAGCCTTTTTATGACCCCACCTCATGAACAATGGCAGAGAAAATGTTTAGCTTCTGCCCAAAAGATGAGTTCTCAAAGGGATCATGAAATAACCTTTTGGGACAGATTTACCTAATGTCACTGCCATTGTTAATGAAGTGGGGTCCCAAAAAAGACATGTTGAAAAGTTGGGCCAAAAAATATTCAGAAATGTCTAAGTTATGCTACTAAGTTGAAAACCCCATTGAAATACACTGAACTGCATACCTACTTCTTCAGTTTGTGGTCCAGCTTTGAGTAGTGAAGACGTTTCTGCACTTCACAGAAGATGATGGTGTTCAACTTCTGCAAGGTAAGTAAGGGCCTTGGAGGTGTGGGGTGGTGGGTATTGAGTGGGAGGGTTGGGTGGGAGGACAGAAGCAGCGCAAAAGACATCAATGGATGGTTTTCTTTTACAAGTAAACAAAAAGATAAAATGGAAAGCTACATTTTTTGTGGAGTCATGACACTGGGGATTAGGCACCCCCAGTGTCACATGCCGTATTTTGGTATTTTAATATATTATGAGAGGGATCAGATGGTGGTTGGTGTCACTAGACACCAGAGGAATACAGTATGTAACATCAGAGTGATGGGGATGGCAATTGGAGGGTAGGGGTGCCACTCGACACCAGGGAAAAGATGTTAAGTGACAAAGAAAAATTTTTTTTGTCAGTTGTAATACAAAAAAGAAACTTTTTTCATATCATGACTCATGAAAAAAGATTTATAAATTAAAAAAAAAATAACTCTGGAACAAATGAACCATCTTTAACAAAAGTACCAAAAGGCACATCTGTGCCACAGCCATATTTTACCATACCAATTTCAGAGCACAATTCCAAACAGTCTGGGCTCTAGCCCTGTTGACATTTTAAGGACAGTATGACAAGCAGCATGAAAGTGAACAACAAGATGGCGGACAAATTAGAAAGGATTTTCTCCTCATAAAAAAGGATGACATCCATACAAAAAAAGAATTCTTTCTTTGTTTCATACAGCTATTTTTTAGTTTTTACAGAGCATGTTCAGAACCAATTACTCAAAATTACAAAATTAAATAACTTTGGACTGGATGAAGATTTTTTCACCAAACAAGAAAAAAGGCACATCTGTGGGCCATTACCTTTCTACCCTGAAAGTTTGGGCCAAAATTCAAAAGCATCTGTGGGCAGCCAAGTTAACAGAAATCCCATTCAAACCAAAGGGAAAAATCCCAACAAATAAACTTTTTTTACTATCTGTATCTTGAATCTGCTCATCTGACTGTAACAAATCTTGGCATGTCAAGAGATCTACCACCACCAGACCATGCATGCAAAAATTTCATGCAAATCCATTGAATGGTTGCCAAGTTATTAAAGTGCAGATTTGGAGGTTTAACATTTAAGTGCCCATAGAACCCTAAATATAGGGATGCAACCACATATATATATATATATATATATATATATATATATATATATGATAATGGCGTGGTAGCGCCACTATAGTTAGGGCTGAGTAAGCAGTTTAATGTTAAACCCCAAATTTTGTATTTTAGTAACTTTGCAACTGTTCAACAGATTTTTATGAAATTTGGTATGCACTGTCCTGTGGGGTAGATCTCTTGACGTGCCACATTTTGTTTCAATTGGATGTGCATTTTATGTGCAGTGCATAGTAACATACGTGTGTTTTTCACTGTTTTCACCAGTTTTTGCTGATTTTTGCCCATTCTGCTGTAGCCACACTGTTTGGAATATAGATCTGAAATTTTCAGGGTAGATAGAAGTTGTCCAAAAGAAAAAGTCAATGTTGGTTTGGTGAAAAACTGTTAATCTGTTCAAAAGTTATTACATTTTGAAATTCTGAGCATGCTCAGTTCAGTCTTTTGGAAAGGTGCACAGCCTCAAACAAGGATTGGGCCTCACAAACAAGGATTTTGATAGCTCATGAACAGGAATTCATTAAATCCTTGTTCATATGAGAAAAAATCCTTGTTGGTGAGCTGCCACCTTGTTTTAATTTTTTTTCAAAAAACAAAACATTGTAACTTGCCCCACGGATGTCTTCAGAGGAGATTGAAGTATGGGTTTTGTTCAAGGTGACACCCTCTACAAATCCATGGCTTTGGTTTGGTTTATTTTCCTCAAAAAATGTCCATTTTTTATTCTGAAAATCCTTGTTCATCACTCACTTCTGATCCTTGATCGTGAGGTGCCAAAATCGTTGTTCGTGAGCCGATCCTTGTTCGAGAGCTGATAAAATCCTTGTTCGTGAGAGCAGGACCAGATCGCCCTATCTCGCAAATGAGGATCGGCTCACGAACAGTGATTTTGACACCTCACGAACAAGTATCAGCTTGTGAACAGGAATTTTGACACCTCACAAACAAGGATTATAAAAAAATAATCCTTGTTCATGAGTTGTCAGAATCCTTGTTTGTGAGTTGATCCTTTTTCGTGAGCTGTCAAAATCCTTGTTCATCAAATCAGAACCAGATGGTCTTATCTCCTGAACAAGGATTTCTCATGAACAAGGATTATGACACCTCATGAAGAGGGATTTGGCTCACGAACAGGGATTTTAACACCTCACAAACAAGGATTATAAAACAAAATCCTTGTTTGTGAGGTGTCGAAATCCCTGTTCATGAGGAGTCAAAACCTTTTGTTCATGAGAAATCCTTATTCGTGAGCTGTCAAAATCCTTGTTTGTGAGATCAGGACCAGATGGCTCTAAAATCCTTGTTAATGAGCTGTCAAAATCCTTGTTCTTGAGGAATTAAAATCCTTGTTCATGAGACAATCCTTGTTCGTGAACTGTCAAAATCCCTTGTTCGTGAGATCAGGACCAGATGGCCCTATCTCACGAACAAGGATCGGCTCTCAAACAGGGATTTTGATACCTCACAAACAGGGATTCAGCTCACAAACAGGGATTTTGACACCTCACGAACAGGGATTTTTAAAGGTTGCTGTTTCTTCCCCAGTTCACTGCAAAGAAACAGTTAGGAGTTTTGGCTTGAAATTTGAAGGGTACAAAGGGGGTGTCCCGCACATGTGACTTGTGCTTGTTTGGTGTAAACATTTGCATTGGTTACATAGTTATGGCATTCTGAAATTGAGAAATTTCCCATAGGATAACATTGGGGTGAACGTGGTACTTTTCAGTGCCTATATCTTGAAAACGGTTTGAGATACAGATTTTTCACTAAGTGCAGCTTAGTACACCTTTGGGTGTACTAAGCATGTGTGCAGGTTACCAGTCCATGATTACAACTGCACCATATGTGGCACAAGACTTTCTTGAAATGTGTCTAGGGCTGCGCTGCATCTCTACAAATTAAAGGAAGTGGATACCATTATGCAGTAATGTGACTGCTGGGCCATCCATTATGCTGTACTGGGTGCAGGACCCACAGTGAGATGACAGTTCATTGCAATGTCTGTGCACTTATGGACAGATGGTTGTGCAGGGCCCATGGGGTCCTGCACTCCCAAGAGCCATATAAGGGTAAGATTACACTTTCTCAAAAAGTAAGGAAATTCATTGCAAAAAACTTAATTAATGCATCAGTTAGGGTTGATGTGACAAAAGTAGGGAAATTAGGCATTAGGGTTGACACCCTAAGACCTCACACTCCCTACCACCCCATCACCACCCTCCACAGACCAACAGCTGATGGGGTGTGCTTTGGGGTCATTGGGCCTAACTCTCACCCCATTCTCCTGTACTGTATCATGTCAGCTTTGTTACACATAGAATGAAACATAGAAACATAGACTTTGACAGCAGATAAGGACCGCTTGGCCCACCTAGCCTGCCCATTTTCCTACCGAGAGGATAAGCTGCAGATCCTATTTAACAAACAGCCTATTTCTTCCTAGCCCCCCAAAAAATTGCCTTATGTCTGTCCCATGCATTCTTGAATTCTCCCACAGTTTTAGACCCACAACCTCCTCGGGAAGGCTGTCCTATGCGTCCATCACCCTCTCTGTGAAAAAATACTTCCTCACATTGCCCCTGAGCTGTCCCCCTCTATCTTCAAATTGTGTCCCCTTGATCTTGCACATCTCTTTTTCTGAAAGATGCTACCCTCTTGGACTTTGTTGATTCCACTGTGATACTTAAATGTTTCTATCATGTCCCCACTCTCCCTCCTTTTCTCAAGGGTATACATATTAAGATCCTTTGGTCTCTCCTCATATGGCTTCTCTTGCAGACACTGCACCATTTTAGTTGCCTTCCTCTGAACTGCCTCCATCCTGTCTATGTCCTTTTAGAGATGGGGCCTCCAGAACTGGGCACAGTACTCCAGATGGGGTCTCATCAACCGTCTGTACAGGGGAATAACAACTTCCTGTTTTCTGCTGGTGATGCCTCTCCCTATACATTCCAGTATCCCCCCAGCCCTTTCTACCACCTTCTCACATTGCTTGTCAACCCTAAGGTCATCTGATATGATTACGCCCAGGTCCCTTTCCATTTTTGTTGTTGTTACTACCTCCCCCCACCATTGTGTAATCTTCCCTTGGGTTTTTGTTTCCCAGGTGCATTATTTTGCACTTCTTTGCATTGAATCCAAGCTGCCGTACTTCTGACCATTCCTCCAACCTTGCCAAGTCCCTTCTCATTCTTTCCACTCATCCTTGTGTATCAACCCTGTTGCAGATCTTTGTGTCATCTGCAAAGAGGCATACTTTTCCTTCCAGTCCCTCTGCAATGCCACTTATAAAGACATTAAAAAGGACTGACCCAGAACTGAACCCTGCGGTACCCCACTTGTAACCCATCTTTCTTCAGAGTGTCCATTTACAATTACCTTCTGTGTCCTGTTGTCTAGCCAATGTTTTAGCCAGGCTACCACCCTGGGACCCACTCCCAGGCTGGTTAATTTGACTACTAATCTTCTGTGTGGGACTGTGTCAATTGCCTTGCTAAAGTCTAGGTAGGCCATGTCTACAGCCCCTCCCTAGTCTACTACTTTGGTCACCCAGTCAAAGAAATCAATTAGATTCATCTGACATGACCTTCTCACTGTGAACCCATGCTGCCTTGGGTCCTGTGGCCCCACTGGCCTCTAGGTACTCTACAATTCTTTCCTTCAGAGTGATTCCATCACTTTTCCTACCACAGAAGTCAAACTGACAGGTCTGTAGTTTCCTGCCTCTGTCTTGCTCCCACTTTTGTGAAGGGGAATCACATTTGCCTTCCTCCAGTCCTCAGGTACCACACCATCCTCCCATGATTTGTTAAAAAGGGTAGTCAGTGGTGTCACTAGTTCTCTGCTTAATTCTTTTAGAATTCTGGGGTGAATTCCAACTGGCCCCATTGCTTTGTCCACTTTCAGTTTTAGGAGTTCTTTCAGAACCCTTTCTTCTGTGAAAAGACTGGGATTGACCCCCCCCATCCAGAGTGCTTTTGTTAATTGGATTAGGCACCTCCCCCACCTCCTCTATTGTGAATACTGAACTGAAGTATTCATTCAGTATCCCTGCTTTTTCACTGTCCTTCTCTACCCACCCACCATCCATTCTATTCAGCCTCACTATCCCTCCCTTTGTCTTTCTACACTCCCTGATATACCTATAAAAGGTTTTATCCCCTTTCTTAACTGAGTTGGCTATCTTTTCCTCAGTTTGGGCCTTTGCTATTCTGACTACCCTCCCTGCTTCCTTCTGCCTTAACTGGTACAGTTCTCTGTCCTGCTCCTTCTGTGTTTCCTTATACTTCCTAAATGCTATCTTTTTTCTCCCTAACCTTCACCACCACCTCTTTTGAGAACCATAGTGGCTTTTTCTTTCATTTTGATTTGTTTATTTGCTTCACACAAAGGCTTGTTGCCTCTGTGATGGCAGTTTTGATATTTCCCCATTGTTGCTCCACCCCTCCTTCTAGTCTGTTTGCTAGTGCTTTTCTAAGGCACTCTCCCATCTTGCCAAAGTCAGCCCTTCTGAAGTCCAGAACTCTCATTTTTGTATGGCTTGACTCTGTAGCTGAGTTTATCGTGAACCACACTGTTTGGTGGTCACTTGTTCCAAAATGGCTACCCTCTTCTACATCTGAGATCCTCTTACTGTCCCCATTTAAGAGTACAAGGTCTAAGATTGCTCCCTCATGAGCAGGTTCCAAAACTAGCTGTCTGAGGCATGCCACCTGAAGGGCATCGAGAATGGCCCTGATTTTGGATGTGGCTACAGCAAAGGTACTCCAGTTAACATCTGGCATATTAAGGTCCCCCATCAATAGTTCCTCCCCTTTCTCTGCCATCCTAAGTATGTCTTCTATCATATCCTTGTCCATTCCCTCCCCCCTGACATGGGGGTCTGTATTCAACCCCTGTGCAGATTGTGGTGCCATTTCCAGTCTCTAAGGTGACCCAGAGTGCCTCCTCTCCTCCCTGTTTACTCTTTTGTTCAGTTGCTTTTATCCCTTCCCTTACATAGAGAGCTATTCTACCCTCTTCTCCCCTCCCTGTCTCTCCTGTAGGTTATGTACTCTGGTATGTTAACATCCCAGTCATGCTTCTCTGTGTACCATGTTTCTGTGACTACTATGATATCCAGGCATCCCTCTTTCATCAAGGCCACCAGTTCAGGGAGCTTGTTGCCCAGACTACAGGCACTGGTACTCATTACCCTCCATTTTGTGATGGCCTTACCCCTTTTTGCTCCATCCCTGTCCTTACTGTGTTTGTCACTTTCTCCATTTACCCCTCCGCATCTCCCTATCGACATCTCTGTGTTGATGTCTACCTCACTTAGTATCCTGATTTTTTTGGGGGGGAGGCTAGGATTTCCCTGCTCCTCTCCAGTGTCTCCCCCCTTGGCTAGTTTAAATTCTTGCCAATGAAGCATTTAAACCTATCACTTAGGATCCTGGTTCCCCTCCTGGACAGATCCAGACAATCATGCCAGTATAGGCCTGCATCCCTCCAGGTGGAACCCCAGTCCCCAATGAAGCCAAATCCCGGAGCGCCACACCAGTTTTTCAACCATTGATTGAATCCCATGGTGTGGAGCATCCTAGCCTCACCTGTGCCATAGACAGGCAGCACCTCAGAGAAGGTTACCATGATTGCTATTTGTCTAAGGCCCCTCCCCATCTTCACAAATGCTTCTTGCACTGCTCTGATCCCTTTCTTAGCCAGGTCATTTGTCCATAGATGGACAATGACATCCAGCTCCCTCCCCTGTGAAGCTGCTCCTGTGATCCTGAGGATTTGCTCCCTGTCCCTTCAAGCCATGGCACCAGGCAGGCACCTTACATCCCTCTCCTGTTCCTCCCCCAGTTCTACCTTCCTAACAAAGGAGCCCCCCACCAGGAGTTGTTTCCTTCCCCTGTGGGGTCCCATGCCACCCTCCTGTGTGTCTCCTTTGTGGAGGTTCCCAGCATCCTCCTTGGTCTCCATTGTGGGTGCCTCCATAGAGGAACCACACTTTTCCAGAATGGCATAGAAATTGTGGAGAGGTACAACTGGAGGAATGTGCTTCTATTCCAACACCCTCACCTTCCCTGAGCTCACTGTGGTCCAACCGATCCTCTTTCTTGGCAACCTCTGAGGCAACGGCAGTGACCCTGGTGGTCCGTGGGTGGGAGAGGAGGTCCCACAAATCCTGACCAACTTAGCCTGGAGATGAGCAACCTCCTCCCTCAGCCCAGAGAGGTGCCTGCAGATGGGACAACACTGTATCCTCCAGAACATCTCCTGAATGACTGCTGCTCCACAGCCACTGCAATGCATCACTCCAATCATGTCTTATTTCTGGCCCCCTAACTGTTGTTTGGAATACTTCAGAGGCCAATTAAGAGGGAATGTGAGGGAATTATTTTTCACAGAAAGGGTGGTGGATGCATGGAATGGCCTACTTCAGGAAGTGGTGGCTATGAATACAGTGCAGGGCTTCAGACAGGCATGGGATAGGCATAAGGGAGCAATACAGATGAGTATGAATAGATAGGACACTGACAGAGCAAAGGCCGATTGCACATTTATAAGGTAGAAAAAGAAATGAGCAGACTGGATGGGCCTTGTGGTCCTTATCTGCCATCAACTTCTATGTTTCTATGTTTCTACTTATTCCTTTGTCTGTTTGTTTATTTCTTTTTTTCTCTCCCTACTTACTTACTGCCTCTGTGCCCTTTTAGCTCCTGATCTTCCTGTTCTGAGACAAGAAGTTCCTATATTTCTCAGTAGTCTCCTTACTTGCTCAGAGTCAGACCTCCAGCCACTCCCCCTACTTTGCAAATCTTTCTACGCTTAGTTAATTTCACAGATAACAATTCCCTTCAGCCACCTGTGACAAGCACCAAGATAGCTCGCCCTACTTTGCAAATCTTTCTACACTTAGTTAATTTCACAGATAACAATTCCCTTCAGCCACCTGTGACAAGCACCTATATAACTACACAGATAACACAGATAACAGATACACAGATAATTCACTTCAACTAACTCTGACAAACACACTAATTTTTTTCTACCCTAAATTGAAGTTCCCAGTACAAGAGTTCTAGTTCTTAGTCCCAGTAGAGAAGTTTAGTTATACGAGCAGCTCCTTTCTCCTGGTGAGAATTAGGGCCAATGATCCCAAGGCACACTCCATCACCTGTTGGTCATGCATATATGTTGTATTTGTCTCTGAATTTCATGTGGGAGCCCTGTGCTCCCATTTATACATAAGTGTACTGATATTTTAATGGTATCACATCTCCGTGTGGGAGCCCTGTGCTCTCACTACTGCATAATGTAGGACCCTGTGCTCCCATTATTGCATACAGGGATCCAAATGTAGGAGTGCAGAGCCCATACCCATAAATATAGAGACATAAGGCATGCCTGGAGCCATTCCAGGTAGCCCTTGTGCTGAAAAGTTGCAATATCTCAGGAACCATAGGAACCTTGGAAAAAATTCCTTCGCAATTGTATTAATGGCCTGTCCACCTCCACATGTGGTTAGTAGACCTAAAGGTGTACTAAGCACCTAGCAAAAAAATCCATATTACGAACCATTTTCAAGATACAGCCACCAAAATGTGCCATGACCACCACAATTTTATCCTATGGGAAAATTCACAACTTCAGAGTGCTGTAACTACAGAACCAGTGTCCATTTCTTCACCAAACCAGCAAAGGGCACATCTATGGGGGCAAGGGCTTGCCAACCTGCAAATTTCAGCCCCAAAGTCCTAAACATTTTCTTGCTATGAAATGACAAAGAAACTGTTTTTTTGGGCTGATTACCTGCTTTCACTTTCAGATCATATATTTTTTTCCCCATAAGCTATAATGGGAACATTTAAAGTTTAATAACTTTTGAATGAATTAATATTTATTTCACTAACCCTTCAAAAGGCGTATCTGTGAGGCAAAGGCTTTCTACCCTGAAAATTTCAGACCACAACCTAAAGTCATTTCTGAGATCCAGGTGGGCAAAGAAATCTCACAAAACCAAGATTTTGCTGTTTTTTCAACACTCTGTTTCTCAGAAACCACACAATGGATTCCCATGAAACGTGGCTGGTTGAGAGAACTACCCTAGACATTATGTTTTCTGTCAGTGGCTCAGCAGGTAGCATTTTTGCCTCTGAGACCGGGAGATCATAAGGTTGTGGGTTCTATCCTAACACCAGGCACCTGGGTTAAATCCCAATATTGACACTGTAGTGCAGTATTGAGGAGGTGCTGCACTCCTGTGGTGCTGTTCTTTGGCTAAGACATTAAACTGAGGTACTATCCACCTGTTCAGGTGGATGTTAAAGATCCCATGGCATGTCTCAAAAAGAGTATGAGAATTTCCCTAGTGCCCAGGCCAAATTTCCCCCCAACAACTTAATCTGGTTCAAGGTCAGTTGGCATTCTTCTGTATTCCCCTCCCCTTGGGTTGTGCCTGAAAATAGGCAGAATTTGTCTAGTGCACTTACCTGGTCAACACTAAATAAATAAATGTCATGCAAATCTGTTGAACGGTTCCAAAGTTAATAACGTTCAAAAACCTGAGTTTAACATAAAAGTTACCTTTCACCCTAACTAAAAAAAATAGTGATTTACACATTTTGGGACACTATATCTCCATGCCCTCACATGCAACTGAAACAAAACATATAATGTCATGAGATATTTGCTTCATAATGGGGGCACAGCAAATTTCATGCATATCACCAGAACCTTTTTCAAAGTTATGAAGCACAAACTATTAAGCTTAACATAAAAGTGAAGAAAGAATTTGCAACAAATGGTAATCTACACATTTTGGGACTGCATTTCTCCACAGGTGCACACCCCAATCAAAATGAAACTTGGCACGTCAAGAGACCATTAGTCCTTGAGGGTGCCTGCCAAATGTCATGCAAATTACAAGATAATCTGTGACGTTATTAAAGTGCAAAATGTGAAACAAACAAATAATTTGACAAAAAAATAGTGAAGTACACATTTTGGGACTGCATATCTCAAAACATGCACCCAATCAAAATGAAAGTTGGCATATCAAGAGACCATTAGTGTATGAGGATGCATACCAAATTTCATGCAAGAACAGCTGTGAAGTTATTAATGCACAAAGTGAAACAATCGAAGAAAGAATTTCACAATAAAATGGGGATGTACACATTTGGAGACTACATATCTCCAGACGTGGCACTTCATGTTTGAGGGTACATGCCACATTTGATATAAATTGCAAGAATAGCTATGAAGTTAATACTGTAATGCACAAAGTAAAACAACTGAAGACAGAATTTGACAAAAAATGGGGATGTACACATTTTGGAAATGGATATCTTCAGAGGTACACTCCAAGTAAAACTAAAACTTGGCATATCAAGGGACCATTTATATTTGTGGGCATGTTCCAAATTTGATGTAAAGTGCAAGGACAGCTGCAAAGTTATTAATGTACAAAGTGCCACCATAATGATATCCAATGGGAAATTTCAAAATTTTGGAATGTTATAACTATGGAACGTATGTAAATTTTTTCACCAAATCAGCATAAGTCACATCTGTGGGGCAACCCCTTTGTACCCTGCAAATTTGAGGCCAAAAATCCTAACCGTTTCTTTGCAGTGAAGTGGGAAAGAAACAAAATACTTAAAACATTCCTTTTTGTGAGCTGTCAAAATCCCTTTTTGTGAGCAAAATCCCTTTTCATGAGCTGTCAAATGTTCCCTTCTTTCTGAGAATGTATAATGTTACTCATATCCATACTGTATGTTGGAGCACGGGCCCTCTTGGCCTTGCACTCCCATGTACCTATAAGCATACAGACATATTGCAGGAGGGCCCTGTGCTACCAGTTTTGCAAAATGGTATCCATAGGTGGGAGCGCAGGTCCTCTGGGTCCTGCGCTCCCACCTACACAGAAGTCTAGAGACATGGCACAGTAGTGCCCTGTGCTCCCAGTTTTGCATAATGGGATCCATAGGTGGGTGCACTGGCCATCTGAGCCCAGCGCTTTGACCCACCCATAAGTGTAGAGGCATAGTGCAAGAGGGCCCTGTGCTCCCAATTTAGCATAAATGGTATGCATAGGAGGTAGCGAGGGCCCTGTGCTTCCACCTACGCATAAGTACAGACAAATAGTTCAGTCCTAGAGACATTCCAAGTAATCCTTGTACTGCAAATGTGGCAAATATCTCAATAACCATAGCAGCACTGGAACAAATTCCTTCACAGTCATATTCATGACTTGGCCACCATCATGCATGTTTAGCATACCTGGTACACTTTGCAAAAATCCATATCTTGGACCATTTTCGAGATATAGCCACCAAAAGATGCCACAGCCGCCACAATGTTATCCTGTGGGAAAATTCATAATTTTGGAATGCTGTAACTATGGAACCATCCATTTCTTCACTAAACCAGCAAAGGGCACATCTGTGGGGTGAGGGCTTGTCACCTTGCAAATTTCAGCCCAAATGTCCTTCCCGTTTTCTTGCTATGAGGTAGCAAAGAAACTATTTTTGGGGGTTGTTTACCTGCGTTCACCTTCAGATCATATATTTTTTCCCATGGGCAATAAAGGGAAAAGGTAAAGTTTAATAACTTTTGAATGGATTCATATTTTTTCACCAAACCTTCAAAAGGTACATCTGTGAGGCAAAAGCTTTTTACCCTGAAAGTTTCAGACCACAACCTTAAGCCATTTCTGAGATCCAGGTGGACAAAAAATGTGAAAAACACAGATGTTTCTGTTTTGTTCAACACTCTATATCTCAGAAACCGCACAATGGATTGCCATGAAATGTGGCAGGTCAAGAAATTATGCAAGCCACATTTCATGTAAATCTGTTGAACAGTTCCAAAGTATGTAACATTCATTAATTCCGGTTTAACATAGAAGTTACCTTTCACCTTAACTATACTGGCACTACTGTTCATCCAGGGGAATGCCACACACACACACATATATATATTCATGGCAAAAAACTCTGTTTAATGCATCAGTTAGGGTTGTTCCACAGTGACAAAAGCGAGGAAATTCAGTGTTAGGGTTGAAAGCCCCCCTTGCACCCCCCCAGCCTGACCCCCCAAACAGCATTGGGGTGTGCATTGGGGTTATTAGTCCCAACTCTCACCCCATCACATGTGTAAACAAGTTGAGGAATAGTTGAATGGGGTGGGAGTTGGGACCAATGACCCCAACGCACACCCCAATGCTGGTTGGGGGTGGGCTGGGGAGCAAGGGGGACTTTTCAACCTTAACACCAAATTTCCTCACTTTTGTCACTGTGGAATAACCTTAACTGATGCATTAAACAGAGTTTTTTGCCATGAATTTCCCTTCTTTTTGAGAATGAGGACTATAAACAGTGAATGGAATGTGGTAGTGGGAGAGCGGGCCCTTCGGGCCCCGCGCTGCCACCATGTCATGTCTTGTGACATAGTAGTGGTTACTGCAATGTAAACACAAGCACTAAAGGTTACGCACATGGTAATGCAAACATAAATGGTAAAGCAAACGTTAAAAGAAACGCAAGCACAAAGTGACGCCAAAGCAAACAGTGACGTGAACAGAGACACAAACATATACAGAAACGCAACTGGTAATGCGCATGGTCACGGTACCGCTATTGTAAATGCAAATGTTAAATGTTACAGCAACAATAACACCAAAGGGAACAGAAACGCAAATGCAAGAGCGTACGGAAACGCAAAGCGTAATGCACATGCTCACGGTACTGCAATTGCAAACACTAATGGTAATGGTAACAGCAAAAAGAATGCCAAAGGAAACAGAAACGGAAAGGCAAATGCAAGCAGTATGGAAATGCAAACCATAATGCGTACGGTCACGGTACTGCTATTGTAAATGCAAATGATAACTGTAACAGCAACAGTAATGGGAAAGGAAACAGAAACGCAAACACAAGCGCGTACGGAAATGCAAAGCATAACGCGCACAGTAATGGTACCACAATTGTAAGTGCAAATGGTAATGGTAACAGCAACAATAACACCAAAGAAAACAGTAACGCAAAAGCAAACGTAAACACAAAGGGTGACACACATGGTGGCATACACGGGAACGCTATCACAAAGTGGCACAGAAACGCAGGTGTAAAGCCTATGTGTAACAGTAAGTGGAATGCAGACCCTATTTTTCCCCAAAAGCTTCATTTAGAAAGATAGTGAAAACAAAGAATGTATGATAATAATGGTCTCGGAGCAGAAAACGAGCAGTTTTAATACTAAATTGCTAATATCTCAGTATCCGTTCGACATAGAGAAAAAATTTAAATTTCACAAAATTTATGATTTTCCTGGCTAGGTTTTCACAGTATGTGTAGTCCATAGGACTACACATGGTTGCAATGAAAATTCCGTATCTCGCACCGTTTCCAAGACACGAGCCCCAAAAGATGCGGGGTATGCCACCATGTTAGTCTATGGGAAAAAATGTCAACTTTTGAGTACCATAAATTTGCATCCATGCATTATTTTTTCACCAAAATACCGAAAGGCACATCTGTGAGATGTTGGCAGACCTCTCTCCAAATTTCAGCTCAAAAGACCAAACCGTTCTTTTGCAGCAGGGTGGCAAAGAACTCCTGTCATTTTGGCCATAGCCTGGAAAAGTAGTGTCATGATTTGCAAAAGCTTTCGCAAAATTTGTGAAAGTGTTGTGAGTGCGACAGTGCTTTTTTCAGAAATTTGAAAAATATATTTCTGGGGTGTTTAACCCCAAAATAAAGACATGGCTAGCATCCTCAGGGCTTGAATACGCAAACACAAAAGGAATGATGTCCCTATATGGTCCCAATTTTAAATGCCAAGCATTTCTGTGATCAGTAACTGAAAAAAAAATGGCAGACTCACGACACTACTTTGACCATTTGTGATACTAAAAAGTGCATTTGAGAAAGTGTCAAACTTTTTGTTAACTTTTCCCATTGACTTATAATGGGAACTTGTTTTTTGAATAACTTTTGAACAGTTTAATATTTTTTCACGAAATCTTCAAAAGGCACATCGGAGACCCCGGCTGAAAGCTCCCTTAATTTTTTGGACAGGTTGCACATACCACGCTACCTGTAGGCGTGAGCAAAGAATGCGCAAATAAATGTAAATATGCACATGGATGTTGCTTAATAACTCCTTAGCCATACATCCGACCAGTACGAGCATTGGCAGATCCCAAGATCTATAATTACGCCCCATTCCTGCCAAATTTCAGACAAATCCATTGAATGGTGGCAAAGTTATTAAGGTGCAAAGTTTCACCCTTTAACCTTAAAAGGGCTGCTGTACCATAATATTATATATATATATATATATATATATATATATATATATATATATATATTTATGCAATAGGCATGGACATAAATCCTATGAGATAAATCTAAGCTACTATGGGATAAATTCAAAATTTTATATTTATCCACATAGTAGATGCATCATCACAGATTTAGTCACATAGTAGATAAGTCACAATCACTCCGGAACTCATTTAGAATGTTTCGACTCAGTACCAGTACTAACTATATTCAAATGCAAATAACTTTAAAACAAAAAAAGATAGCATAGTGCTATGATCATGAAAGTTGTGCAGTACAAAAGTATCTACAAAATGAGTGGTATTTCATGCATAGATACCTTATAGATTATTTGATGATTAGCAAAAACACAGCAGAAAATTTGTATTGAAATTTGGAATGCAGGGTCTGGTACCATACATCTCTGGACCTGATAAGTTATGTTATGGTCAGATGTATGGTTGCAGAGCAACAAAGTGCCAGTAAATGCAGATTACAGGTTCTTGCATGTTTCTTTGCTTGCACCTACAGGTCGCACAGTTTGCACAATTGGTCCAAAACCTTCAGGGAACATGCAGCCAGGTCCCCAATGTGTCTTTTGAAGATTTCATGAAAAAATATTAAATGGTTCAAAAGTTATGTTTTGGGGGACACATCATCCTGTTGCAGGAGATGCATTTTGGGCCCTCTAGTTCTTCATTATTTTGTAGGGATTGGGTAGGGCAGGTTTATTTGGCTGACGATTCCATCTCTCAATGTGGGGTTGCTACTCTTTTTGCCAGGGTGGTCCAGTTTCAGTTGTCTCACACAATTGCTGATCCCTGTGGTAAATATATCATTCGTATTGGTTGTTTGGACCACACAGATATAGTTATTGGTAATATCTATGGTCCTAATACAGATTCCCTTCAGTTTTTTTTTATTCATTTACTTGCCAAATGAGTTCCTTCTGCTCAATTTCCTATTCTACTTGCTGGGGATTGGAATCTTGTTTGGGATAACTCTCTGGACAAATTTCCTTCTAGGCACCAGGGTCTTTCACCAGTCCAAAGGGTTTTGAGAGGCTTGTAAGACTCCTTAGTCCTCCTTGATCCCTAGACTACTTGAGCTCAACTCCAGGGACTATACTTTTTTTTCTATGCCATATTGCTCCCTGTCACAACTTGACTACTTTCTTATTAACCAGGCTATGTTGCAGGGGTTGTATGCTTGTCATGTTCTTCCTAGAGTTATTTCTGATTACTCCCTGGATCTGTTTCAACATGCATTAGTAGTCAGTTCTGACAGGGACCTTTGTTGGTGTGTTAATAATCACCTTCTTAATGATAAGAGTATCTTGAACACCCTGAACCAGGCTATTGCCTCTTTCCTCTTTGTTAATGAGATTTCTGTCCCCAAGTTAAATATTCTATGGGGCACCCTTAAAGACTTTTTTTAGAGGGGAGTTGTTATGCTTGGCATTGAAGCATAAAAAAGCAGAGGGAGGCCAAGGCTTAAGATCTTTTTTGGGAAATCTGCAGGCTCGAGGCTACACTGAGTTCTTCTAGCAGTGAATCTTCATTACTGAATCTACATAACTTACAGGCACAATATGAGAATTTAAATAGGGAACAGGCTGAGAATGACCTTTTTTGTACCCATGCTAAATATGTTGATCAGGTGGAGAAAGTGGGCAAGCTTATGTCTTTACAGCTTCATCAGCAGGAATCAGCCCATTTTATTAAGGCCATTCGTGATCCCCTAACCCAATCTCTTCATACTGCTCCAAGGGAAACTATGGTCCAATTTCAGCAGTATTACCAGTTTTTATATATGGAGCCTTCTCCTGGTCCAACCTCTGCCTCGATTGCTGATTATCTTGCTAGTATTACTGTTCCAATGTTGTCCACTAAGCAGCAGGCTCTCCTTCCATCTCCCATTTCTGCTTCTGAACTTCATGACACTATTCACTCTCTCAAAGCTGATAAAGCTTTGGGCCCTGATGAGTTTACAGTTAACTTTTTTTATAATGCTTTTGAAGTAGAGCTCACCCCTGTTCTTTCTTGTACCTTTACTTATTTGTATAATTATGGCTTCAATGATACTTCATTAAACAGAGCTCTGATTATCTTATCATTGAAACCTTGGAAGGATCTGAAGCTGGTCAGCAGTTATTGGTCTATATCTTTAATGAATTAATCAAGACTTCAAACTTTTAGCTAAAAATAGTGGCTTCTCATATTAATAAAGTTTGGCAGTTTCTCATTGGTCTGGATCAGATGGGCTTCATGCCTCATAGATTATTTGCTGACCATATGAATAAACTTGAGGATCTGTTCTCTGTGTTACAGGAGCCAGATACCCCTGAGGCCCTGTCCTCCCTTGAAGCAGAGAAAGCTCTAGTTCTGGTCTCTTGGCCCTTTCAGTTTGCTGTTTTGTCTAAATTTGGCCTCCCTGATTCCTTTATTGATTGGATTAAGCTGATATACACTGCCCTTCAAGCTCAAGAGTATTGTAACTGTGTTCTATTTGTACCTATTATTTAATCTCGCAGGGCCAGGCATGGCTGCCCACTTTCTCCCTTGCTTTTTAATTTGTAACTGCAGCCCCTACTTTGTGAGCTTAGTACTCATCTTGACATTCATGGTTCAAGGTTCAAAGTTTTTATTGATTGTTGAATGCCATTGCAATAATATTAATACACTAAAACATATAAGAACAATGTACAGTTATATTAAATGTTATGCCCAAAGCAGTTAAAAACATTTATACAATATGTTTATAAAATTAATTAATCCAGTGCTAATAAGTACATTATATCCAATGTTTCCTAACTAGTCTCATGTCAACAAGAATTTACAGATGTACAGTGGTAAGAAATCCTATTAATTTTTGTAGAATAGCAGTGTTTGTACCAGAAAAAAGAAAAATTACTATTTGGTCAGGAGGGAGATATAATGAACTGATTCGTAATGGATTAATGACATTCTTGGCATTACCCTGAATAATGTCACCTATCTTACCTTTGTTTAGGTGGATGAGATTCATTTGCATGTTTCTCATCCCAGCAGTTCTGTTAAGGCTGCCGTGGAGGTTATTTCTGAATTTGGCTTATCTGGTTATCATTTAAAACTTACTAAAATCCAAGTTATGCCCCTTGATGCAGCTGTTCAACGGCATTACATTTCTTCTCTTGGGCTTTTTTGAATCCCTACGGGGCTGAAATATCTTGGCATTGAACTCTATACTACTAAGTCTTTAATGAGAAAAAAATTTGTATGACTTAGTCACTAAAATCAAACAAGATTTGTATAGGTGGCAGGTGTTGCTCCTTAAGCTTTGAGGTAGAATTAATATTATTAAAACAAATGTTTTACCTGGGATTCTTTTTCCTTTTATGATGTTGAATGTCTGTCTTCTCTTGCCTGGTCTGCTCATCTACATGCTGTCATTGCTAAGTTTCTTTGGGTGCATAAGGGCTACTGGCACTCTTATTATAAATTAGCTTGTCCTAAACTTCAAGGAGATCTGAAGTTACCACGATTTACTCTCTATTGTTTTGGTACCAACCTCATTGACTTACTATCAAATACCAACTGGCTACACATGCTGGGGTCACTTTGCAGGCCTTGCTCTATGACTCTCCTAAAAATATCCATAAACCCCTCAAATACTCAATGATTCACACTTTCCTTGTGAAGCACCAGTTGTTTAATTTGAAGTGTCAAGGAATCTATTAAATGGCCACTAGGTGGCTGCTAAATGCAGAATCACAGGTCCACTTAATCAGGATATTTTAGCATTGAACCATAAAGGAAATTGCATTTGGCAATCGGGATTTGTCCATTAGAATCAGATGTCCGTTACAAGCGTGTCTGTTTAATTTGGTGCGTACTGTATTCCAAATACTAAAACTCTTAATCAATCATTATTTTGTAATCCTAACTTTACCACTAATGGTTATCCCATTAAACCTGCCTTTTAGCCTAGTCTGTTCATTCCAGATATTAAACATTTTACCAGGGAGGGGAATCCTATTTCCTTTGACACTTTTGAAGTCTAAACTGCTGCTTCTAAAAACATTTTTTTTTTCAAATTTTGCATTCTATGTCTAGTCATTTGGGTTTCTCTCATTGGTAGTTTTGTTATGATGATCATATATCATCCTTGATCCAATTGATTACACAACATCATTCTATTTCCTTATTATACTCTTTGATTTTTTTTCTTACTTTTTCCTGACTTTGGATGGTAGCTCCACTTATTGGCAAAAAGGGTTCCCTGGTAAGCAGATAAATTGGGAGCACCTGTGGAAGGATTTATTTGCATACATTATGAATGATAGGTTTCAGCTGATGCAATTTCATGTTATTCATAATCTTTATTTTACCCCTTCCAAGTAATACAAAATGGGCCAGTTGCCCACAGACATTTGTTCTAGATGCAACAGCCATGTGGATTCCTTGTTCCATGCTTTATGGGATTGTGTTCTGATCCATGCCTTTTGGGGTACTGTTTAAGCCAGAGTTGACCCTCTTTTAGGCTTGGATGATTTATTCAATCCTGGACCTCCCTGCCATACCCCTAATCAAATTCCAATGTCCATGACCAAAACCTACCCCAAAGGTCTAAAGATTGCACATATGAACATTTGTAGCCTCCACCCAAAAATGGCTAAGTTGGAAGCATGGATTGTGCAATGGACCCCAGACATCCTATGTATCTCTGAATACTGTCTGAAGCCCAGTATCAAACAACATGAGGTGGCACTACTAGGCAATAACTGTTTTAGGAAGGATAGGCTGGGCAAAAGGGGTGGTGGCATCCTTATCTACACTCAATCTGATCTGGATGTTATTGAACTCCCTGAACCTGACTCTGGGTCTCGAGACGTGGAGTCCCTATTCCTCTCCCTGACCCTAGGTAATGTCAAGGAACTTATCATTGGATGTGCTATCTTCCGTCCAATAAGTCACTCTTAGGCATCACATCCTTCATTGCTTCCCTTAGTAATCTTCCTCATCATGACCTTGTGCTTTGTGGTGTCTTCAATATTGATTGGCTCGGCCCTGCTGCTGACAAGTTGCATTGTCAATAGCTGACTCTAACCTAGTGCAACTCATCCAAGACCCAACTCATATCAATACCAAAACAGGCAAACATTCTTTGCTTGACTGGGTGATCACTAACTGCCCCCTGAAGGTAAAAGCTGTGGGTGCACATTTCAATTGTATAAGTTATCATTCTTCCACTCTTTGCGTCTGGAGGAATAATTGCCCCAACCCCCCCCAAGATTTCCTTGTCTGTGACATGTCCAGACTTGATACTGACAGCTTTATTAATACTATTTACAACCCTGACTGGGGACCTATGAAAACCCTCCCTGATATCAACCAATTTTTGGATTTATTTATTTCCACCCTTTACTCAAATTGTAGAAAAGCATGCTCCTAAGGATGTCAATGCCCCATGGCTCAATATGGACCTCAGGATGCTTATGTCCTCCCATGACAGTACTTGGTGGACCTACAAAAACAGTGGTCTACTTTCTGACTGACAACTTTAGAGGCAACTCAGAAATAAATGCAAAAACTCCCTACAAAAAAATTAAAGGCCACCACTACAAGTCTCTGCAAACTGAATACCTTTGCAATCCTAAAGCATTGCAGAGACAGATCAATTCCTTGGTCATAGGGAAAGTTTCTGAGCTCCCGTGTTCCCTTATTGCCCAGTGCACCACTCATACTGACCCCCCATCAATCGCCACTGGCTTCAATAAATTCTTCACTGACCATGACAGATACACTTCACTCTTTAATAACTCTCTTTTGCCCCACTCTGCCTCAATCACCCCCAACTACCTAGGGGCTCATCCCTCTTTCCACCTGAAGCTGGCATCCACTAAGGAGGTACAGAGGCTTCTAGCTAATTTGAAGGCTGAGAGCTCACCTGGTCATGACACACTTGAACCTACACTAAGTTCCTCAAACTAGGTGAACCTGCCCTTGCTCACCTGTACGTGACCTTTTTAATTGCTCCTTCCTTTCAAGCACTGTCCCTGACAAGTAGAAGGTAGCTGTAGCCGTACCTGTGCATAAGGGGGAACCAACTCGGTAGCTGAAATCTCTAGGCCAATATCCATCCTGTGTTCCCTGGCTAAAATACAGTAATGCATAGTTTACAATCACCTGCAGAGTTATCTGGAACACCACACTCTACAATTTCCCTATGAAAATGGATTTAGAAAGAATCATAGCACCCTCACAGCCTTGATTAAAGTAACCTCGGACATAGTCTGGGCCATGTATCAAGGTTTTGCCATGGGTGCTATCTTTGTTGACCTGATAAAAGTGTTCAACCTGGTGAATCATGGTCTTCTGCTACAATGGCTTCTTGAATTTGTTCTTGATAATAGTACCCTGGGTTGGGTCCACTACTATCTGTCCTGCTGATCACAAAGGGTTAAGTGGGCTTGTGCCCTATCTAGCCTTAGAACCATAACTCATGAGATGGCATGGGGCTCTATTCTTGGGCCAGTGCTGTTCTCCCTGTTTATTAATAACTTATCCAGTAACTGTGGTGGTGTTTCTCTACACCTCTATGCAGATTATGCTATCATATACCGCTCTCTCCTGACATTAATCAAATAAACAGTGACCTTGCCCTGACTTCACCAAACTAGAAGGTTGGTTCAAGCATAATCTTCTTTTCCTTAACACAAAAAAAGCTAATAGTATGGTATTCTCACACCCATCCTCCTCTCCTAGCACCCTTACCCCACTTGCATCTCTGAATGGGGATGACCTTGAATCTGTCCACACCTTTAAATACCTGGGCATCACCCTTAATTCCTCACTCTTCTTTAATATCCATGCTGCCACCATAGTCAAATCCCTGAACCAAAAGTTAGGTCTTCTCTACTGTATCCATCCCTTCCTCACCTCTGCCTCTTGCCTTAAAATTGCTTCCTCATCCCTTCTCCCTCTCCTAATAGATAGTGCTCCTTTATTACTATCTACCAATGTCACTACCCCGGATTTCCTGGCTCAGGCATACCACAGAGTAGGTAGGTTCGCACTGGGGGTCAATGCCTGTCACCATCACTGTGACATTCTCTCTGCTTTAGGCTGGCTGTCATATGACTCTAACCTGAGGTATACCACCCTGAGTCTCATGCACAAGCTGGTCCATAAATGTACCCTTCCATGCCTCAGTGAGATTGTCCACCATAGACAAGGCCCCAAGCTCTCACATCTGCCTCCCTCCCCCTTCTCATATAGCCTAATTTGCGACTAGCTACTGCCCGTAAATCCTTTGCTTTTGCAGCAGAGTCTGATTGGAACTCCCTTCCTCCTTCCAACCTGTCTTGCCTCTCTCTTTCCATGTTCCAATCCAATCTTCTCACCACTCTCTCTGCTGCTGCTATGTGCTCCTATATAGTAAAAAATAAACAGCTGAATTTAGTTTAACAGGGCCCTTTTAGCTAAGTTCTGGAGTTTGTTTTTTAAAATGTCAGCATTTTTATGTACTTTCCATGCTTGTTAGTTCATGGAGAGAGCAACAAGATGGCGGTTCTCACAGCACAAAGAATTTTTGGTGCTGTGCCAGGCAAGTGGTGAGAAACCAAAAAAAGGGTCTTATGACACCCAATTTTTCATTTTGCTCCAGAACGTTAGCTTTAATAACCCCACTGCACATGCTCAGAACAGGAAAACACAAAACTTTAAGACCTTACAACAGTAGAATCATTTAATATTTTTCTAACCAGGCCTTTCAAAGGCAATACCTCAATACATAACACCTGTGCCCTGCAAGTTTGGGGAAAATTTTCATACCATACAGACTGTAGGTGAGAGCAAAAAAAAAAAGTAGACACAGAAAATGACATACAGTATGAAGATCTCAGAAACTGCACAAGCTGCCATCACAAAATGTACTATGGATCAAGACCTTGCTTCCTAGATGACACTTTCAAAATTTCAGCTCATTTTGTCAAATGGTGCCAAAGATATTAATGTGCAAAATCAGGGGTTTAAAATTGAATACCCTGCTGATCCCTAAATATAGCAGCTCTACTGCACCGCTATACTATAGACATACATATATTGTTTGCAGAAAACTACATTAATGCATTAGTTAGGGTTCAGGATAAAGCAACAAAAGTAGGGAAATATGACATAAGGGTTTTCAACCCTAAAACCCCTGTCCCACCCCTGAACTGAATGATGGACCCTTGGGGTTGTCAATCCTAATGCTCACCCCATTGTATGCACTCATGAAACATACACACCCATCTCCATCACATCTTAGCTTTTCTGTTACTGCAATGGGGTGAGCACTAGTGTTGACAACCCCAAGGAAGACTCCACCTCTCATTCGTTTCAGGGATGGGGCAGGGGTTTTAGGGTTGGAAACCCTAATGTCATATTTCCCTACTTTTGTCACTTTGTCCTGAACCCTAACTGATGCATTAACAAAGCTTTCTGCAAAGAATGTCCTTACTTTTTGAACCAGTGTAATCATAGACTTTGTTGCCTGTGGGAGCACAGAGCCCTATGGGCCCTGCTCTTCCACCCATCTATAGTTTTTGAGATAGATTTATCTTATCCTTATTTGCCTGTGGGAGTGCAGGGCCCAAAGTGCCCTGTGCACCCATGCCTCCATAGATGCGTATATGTATGTCACTGTGGAAGGGCCCTGTGCTTCCATTTATAGGACAACAGTGAGCAAATTGTCAGCATAGCCTCCTATTACCCCACCTCATGTACCCAGTGCAGAAAATTTTCAAATCCCTACCAAAACGTAATTCCACACAATTTCAATGCCATTCTGCACCATAGGTGCAAAACGCACATTTTGGCCAGGATTTGAAAAATGACAGCTGTGATGTGCATGAGGTGGGGGTAATAAGAAGGCTTTGTTGAAAATTTGGTATTAAATATTTACAGTTTCCAAAGTTACAAGTGTGCATAGCAGAATTGCAATGAAAGGGTATAACTTTGCCATTTTCACATATTTTGGCCGCAGATGTTCAACATGGTCTTCTTCTTATTTTTTAGATTTCAGCAAGGCCTTTGACTCTGAGCCACATGGAAGGCTGGGAGGAAGCTGGAAGTTGTGCGGGTAGGAGCAAAGATGGTGAAATGGATAATGAATTGGCTAAGGGGTAGGCAGCAGAGGGTGGTAGTGAGATGGGAACTCTCAGCACTGATGGCAGTGATGAGTGTGGTGCCACAGGGATTGGTGCTGGGGCTGGTGTTGTTCAGGTTATTCATAGATGATATCTCACATGGGATGCAAAGTAAGATCAGTCTGTTTTCAGACAACACCAAAATGGGGGTGGTGGTTGATGACATTGAGGGATGGAAGGGGCTACAGGATAACTTAACTGCAGGAATGGTCAGAAACATGGCAGCTGGGGTTCAATGCCAAGAAGTACAAGGTAATGCACTTCAGAGCAAAGAACCAGGGGAGGGACTATCATCTGGGAGGGGTACAGTTGGGTAGCATTGTGGAGGAAAAGGATCTGGGGTTCTTATAATGGGGAGCATGAACAACTCTGTTCAGTGTAGAAAGGTGGCAGAGAAGGCCAACAAGATGCTGGGTGCATAGCAAGAGGGATCTCCTCCAGACATAGGGAGGTAGTCCTTCCCCTGTACAGGTCACTGGTCAGGCAGCACCTGGAATACTACGTGCAGTTCTGGCACCTGTAGCAGAGGAAGGATGTCAGATTGTTGGAGGGGGTGCAGCATAGAGTGACAAAGATGATCCAGGGATTAGAGGGCAAGCTGTATGAGAAAAGGCTGTGTGAGCTAGATATGTATTCCTTGGAGGAAAGGAGGAATGGGGAGACATGATTGATACCTTCAAGTACTTGAAAGGGGTAAACAAGACTCAAACAGAGGTGATCTTCTAATTAAGAAGAGGAAGGGACATGAGAGGGCACAGTCTCAGACTGGAGGGGGAAGATTCAGGAGGGAGGTAAAGAGACAATTCCTCATGGAAAGGGTGGTGGGCAAGTGGACACTCTACCACAGAAGGTGGTGGCCTGTAAGACAGTTGGTATTTTCAAGAAGGGATGGGACAGGGTGAGGATGAGGATAACTCTAAGGAGGGAGGGGTGGGAGGGGCAGCTGCAGAGAAATAAAGAGGCTAGCTGCACAATCGAGCAGACTCAACATACTATGAGTCCTATTTCTGCTGGCATTTTTATATGTTCATATGTTCATATGACCCCACCTCATGAACAAGGGCAGAAAAAATGTCCAAATCCCACTCAAATGGTGAATTCACCAAGCAACTGAGAAATCACCTTTCAGGCGGGAGTTGCATAATGACAGTCATATTATTCATGAGGTGGGTTCCCCAAAAGACCATGATGAAAATTTTAGGGTTAAAATCTTTAAAAATGGCAATGTTATGCACCAAAGTTGAAACCCCCATTCAAATACATTGAACTGCATATACCTTAGTTTCTCATTTTGCAGTTGCCAGTTCAAGCAGCAAGACGTGTCCTCTATCAGAGAGTGGATCTCGAATCTGGGATCTGTTTAGGTGAGTGAGGATGTGTGAGGGTGTACTGGGGGGTGGGGTGGTGGGTGCTGAGTGGGAGGTGGGGACCTGATTGGTAAGGGGCTGTTTTTTTTGGCACTACCAATGAATGGCATACTGAATAGGGGAACAGCAATCAGAGAATGGGGGAGAGGGGGAGAGGGGGAGGGACTACTGGTCTACCAGGTCATATATTTATTTATTGTACACAGGGATGGTGATCAGAGAATGGGGAAGGGGAGTGATCACTGGACTTCCAATGAATGGCAGATTTAATACTGGGACAGCGAATGAAGAAACGGGGTGGGGGGATCCCTGGAATACCAGGGAATTTCATAGTGAATATTGGGATGGAGATCAGAAAACAGAGGAGAGAAGGGACCACTCAATTACCAATGATTGGCATATTGAATATGGGGACAGCGACTGGAGAATGGGGGAGGGACTACTGGACTACCAATGAATGGCATATTTAGTTCGGGCACAGCAATTAGAGAATAGGCGAGGGTATGAGTAAAAAATAATTCGGCACTCCAATACTTCAGAAATTCAGAGAGATATTTTATTGCAAAAAATAATTTAGTGCAATACTTATAGAAATGTAAGAAAAAATATTAGTGCAAAAATAGCATAATCTCTTGCTTCACTTCCCTTACACCAGCCTCAGCACTTCGGGGCTATGCCACCCCTTCCTCAGGAGGCATGCCCAGACCTTCTTACTAAACCATTTATATACACAAATCAATTGCAGGTGCGGACAATTTAAAAATTAACAGCGTTTATACTTGTTCCTTACCATCAGCTTGACAGAGTGCAGAACATCCCAGCTCTCATTAGTGATGATGACACCAATCATTTAAAGGGAAATTTCCTATATATTATGTTCATACACTACTGCTGAGGTACTTTGCCATCCACCAACACTGAAAACTATGCTAAGGCAACACGATTGTATTCATAATCATAAAAAGGAAAAAACACCACATCACCTATTTCCAGCTAAACAAATAACAACATTTGTGAAACAAATAAACACCAAAATGTATTCAATTATGTAACTAAACACCATAAAATAACCTAAATGTTGGATCATGATGTAAAAAAACAATTTTTCCATTATTTTTGTAATTTTATCACAGAGTATATATTTGATATAATTCGCACAGTATGAAACATGCCCTAAAAACAAAATGTTTTCTCCATTTTTAGTATTATTTTATATTCATTTCACCTAGTATAAGCAAAAGACTAGTATCCTAATATCAAGATCCCATTTTTACCTATCTTACTTCCATATTTCACTTATGAATAAATGGTTACCAATTCATCATATCATTAAATCCAGTGGGCTTCAAGCTTTTTAAATGAAAAATCCACACTGATTCAGCCCTATCTAATTCCAGCAATCCATTTCCCCCTCTATGTCTAAATGGGACATGAATGAATCCCCATATATAGTACTTTATGTCCAACTATATTTTCTTGTTCTGTTAAATGCTTTCCTATGGGGTGCAGTATGTCCCTTTTCTGTATGGCCCTGTAGTGATCCTGTATTCTCTCCTTTAATGTACGCAATGTTTTATTGACATATACCTTACCACAGGAGCACCACAGAGCATACACCATAAACTTTGTGGAACATGTGATAAAGTCATTTATTTTAACAAAGTGTTCACCCAATGAGCTTGGATTATTAAACTCCCTTCCCTGTACCACTGACTTACATGTTTTGCAGCATTTACAGGGGAAAAACCCGAGAGGTTTGTCCCCCATCCAGGTCTTATGTTTTTCACCCTCAAATTCACTGCATACAAGCAAATTGCATAAGTTCTTTGCTTTACAAAATGACACCAAGGGGCCTGTCTCTGATACTTTTTTCAAATCCCTGTCTGTTCCTAAAATATGCCAATATTTATTGACAATCATTTTCAAATCCATAGAGCCGGGACCATACTCAGTTGAAAAAATGATCCTGTCATTGTCCACCTTCCTTTGTTTATGTTGTAATAGATCTTTTCTATGCACTCCTTCAACCTTCTTTAGTGCATTTTTTAGGGTATTCTCTTTGTAACCCCATTCCCTTAACCTAGCAATTAACCTGTCTATGGCATCCAGAAAATCTGCAGGATCTGAACAATTCCTTTTTAAATGAATCAATTGGCCAAATGGGAGAGCATCAATAGTGTGTTTAGGAGGAGAGCTTGAAGCATGGAGAACACTATTCCCTGCTGTTTGTTTCCTATATACCTGGGAAGGGTACAAGGGAATGTCATAATGAATACAGGGTAAGCGTTTGGAGAATGAGGGAGGAGAGGGACCACTGTACTACCAGGGAATGTATTTTATGTATATAGGGAGGGCAATGGCAGAACAGGAAATGGGGGAGGGACCAGTGGACCACCAGAATAATACTATTTCGTTCAGGGAATGGAAATATGTGGGTGGAGGAGGGTGCCACTAGACACCAAGGAGCTATGACAGTTCAAACTGTTATGGACCTTTGCCATTTACAGTCTTTTCAGTTTAAACAGTAAAGTTCTAACTGTAAAGAGATGCAAATAGTTATTTTCCAATCAACTAATTCTTACCTAAGTAAGTGAGGGTGATACGATTCTCTCCCCAAAAAGACATACTTGCCCTCAAATTTTTGTAATTAATAATACAGTAAGAGAACTAAGTACTGCATGTGACTAAGACCTAAATACAGGTCTTGGTCAATCCTTACCTCATAGTATTACTTTACAAATCAATTTCTAAAATGGGAAAAAATAAAATGGCGGAAACACAAACAGTATTTCTCTGAGCATGAATAGTAAATCCTTAACAATTAACAGTTCAAACTGTTTTCAAGTACCTGCATGTCTAGTGGCTATCACAAAAACTGTTATAATTCAAAACTGATGTGATATCTTCTCACCACACTATCCAAAGGCACATTCTTGGCACAGACCCATCATCCCAGAAAATTTCAAGACAAAATTTTATTTCATCTGTGCTGTAGATGAGGGCAAAATATCCCATGTTAACCAATGGGGAAAAAGTGTGTTTTTTTGGTTTGTTTTTTACCACTCCATATTGTAAAAATCATGGAAGATGCCATCACAAAACTTTTCACATCTTGAGACACTGGCAGAGTGACTGTGCATGCTAAGATGTGGGCTATTTCATAAAAAAATGGCAAAGTTGTTAAGGTACAAAATGTTTAATTCAACATAGAAGTTCCGATACAACCCTAACTATAGGGGCCCTATCACACCCCTACAAACATATCTATCTATCTATCTATCTATCTATCTATCTATCTATCTATCTATCTATCTATCTATGTCATACTGGTGCAATAGGGACAGTATAGTTAGGGTTGAGGGATCACATCTATGTTAAACCCAATATTTTGCACCTTAATATCTTCGCAACAGTTCGATGAATTTGTATGACATTTCACATGCATAATCTCTTGGAATAGTTTTCCTGGTGTTGCAAATTTTGTATGAATCCATTGTGTGGTTTCTGAGATAGAGAGTACTACAGATCCTTAAATTTACATGTTTTTTGTTGTTTCTTTGTACACCTGTGTCTCAGAAACTGTTTTAAACGGTGTCTGAAATGTTCAGGGTAGAAAGGGACTACCCCACAGTTGTGCCTTTTGCTAATAATAAGCATGTGTTAAGTTATTGCAGTTAAAAAAAAAATCCTGAGCATGCTCAGTAAACACTACAATATAGCTGTATGAAAGGAAGAAGGAATCCTGTTTTATATAGGAAAATTCCTATTTTGTATGGCCGCCATCTTATTTTCAGTTTTGTCTGAAAATTCAAATTTGGAAACCTCCCAAAATGATATTCTGGGGAGGAACCAACACATGTAGCTTGCTTATTGGGGCCCCTTAGGTGTAGTCTGCATTTTTCTGGTCAAATATGCCCTCAAAATGTGTTTTATTTAAGAATTTAATTCTTAGTTCGTATCTAAGTCATACGAAGTATGATCCAGATTCGTATTACGAGATACGCAGTAGGATCCTACTTCATGAGTGAAAAATCAAGGAATATTTCTTTTTTTAAGAAAAAATCTTTCTGCCAACATCGGGGTGCCAAAACCCCATGATGGCACTAGATGTCAGTGTCCCCAAGTGAATTATACAGTCTCCAACACTGCCAACATCGAGGTGCCCAATCCCCATGTTGGCATTAGATGTCAGTGCCCTCAACTACATTGCCGACAACAGAGTGCCCACTCCCCATGTCGACAGTAGCCCCACCCAAGGTGGGACACAGGGGAAGCCACTACCAGTGTCCCCAGTTATGGCATGACCTCCCAACTCCACCAATACTGTTGGACACTGGGGAGCCCACCCCCAGTGTCCCGAAATGTTTACTTTTATATCTGAAAAAAAGGAAACAGTCCCCCAGTGTTTGTTTTGTTTTATCCTGTAAAAAAGAAAAGGGTCCCTCATCATCTGCCCGTCCCACCTCCCCATGCCAACCCTTCCACTGAGTAACTCACCACTCCACATCCCCCCCTTGCCCTATACTTACTGCCAGAGACCATCGGCTGTCATCTTCTGTGGACCTGGGATATGTCTGCACTCTTTAAAGTTGAACCGTGAACTAATGAATCAAGGTAAGTGCCGTATAACAGCTGCCAATGATGTTTTGAACTTATGTTGATATCTCAGATATTTTATGATATTTTTTCACCAAATTTTCAACATGGGCTTGATAGGACCCCACCTCATGAACACTGGCACTGTCATTTAATTGGTGGGTTCCAAAAGGTGATTTTTCTCTCACTGCACAGAATCACCTTTTGGGACCAAGTAATGAAATGACAGTGCTAGTGTTCATGAGGAGGGGTCCCAAAAAGCACATGTTGAAAATTTGGTGAAAAAATAATGAAAAATGCTTGAGTTGTGTGGTCATTGAAACTGCTGCGTACGTACGTAACGTTGGCAATTTTTAATATTTTCACTCCAGATTTTCAACATTTCCATTTTTTCACACCACCTCATGAACAGAATAGCTGCCATTTTTCACATCCTGCCTGAAATGTGTTTTCACTCCTGTGGCACAGAATGGCATGTATGCTGTGCATAATCTCCTTTCAGGACTGATTAATGATGTGACATTGCCAGTGTTCATGACGTAGGATCCCCAAAAGCCATGCTGAAAATTTGGTGAAAAAATTCCTACAATTGTCTGAGTTACTTGGGTCCATTGAATTTATTCAACTAACACAAATAACTTTGGTACTTCTCAATATTTTGACACCAAATTTTCAACATAGCCATTTTTTCACACCCCTTCATGAACAGTACAGTTGTCAGTTTTCACATCCTGCCCAAAATGTGATTTCACACCTGTGGCTCACAATGGTGTTGCAGTTGCGCATTATTAAGTTTGCCTTCCATTTCACAATTTTTCTGCACTGGGGTACATGAGGTGGGGCAATAAGATGTCTATGCTGACAGTTTGGTAACTGTTTTTTGACACGTGGAAGTGCAGGGCCCAGAGGACCCTGTGCATCCCCACCTACATACATATGTTCATCTATGGAGGGATAGGAGGGCAGGGTCCAAAGGACTCTGTGCTCATGCAGTAAAAAAAAGGACACTATTATACTATCTCAAAAAGTAAGGAAATACATTGCAAAAAACTCTGTTAATGCATCAGTTAGGGTTCTTATTACAGCAGCAAAAGTATAGAAATTCAGTGTTAGGGTTCCCACCCTTACCACTCCCCACCCTCCACACACCAACAGGTGTCAGGGTGTGCCTTGGGGGTCAACAGGCTTAACTCTCATCCCATTCTCCTATATTGTACCATGTCAGCTTCCTTACACATGGAATGGGGTGAGAGTTACAGCCAACAACCCCAAGTCATGCTCCAATGCCTGTTGGTGTGTGGAGGGTGGGGTGGTAGGAGTTGGAACACTAACAATGAATTTCCATACTTTGGCCACTGTAATAGGAACCCTAACTAATGCATTAACAGAGTATTTTTGCAGTGAAGATGTGTGTGTGTGTATATATATATATGTATATATATATATTTATACATACACACACATATATATATATATATATATATATATATATATATATATATATATATATATATATATATGTTTGTGTGTATAGGCCAATATCCTCCAGGATAACCCATGCCCCGGTGCATTTACTCTGGGGTTCTTTTGTAGTTCTCTTCTCTCACTATTTTGGGCTGCCCACAACCCAAATAAATAAGATCCCCTATAGGCTGTCTCCCTCTCCCTGGACTGAGATACAGATATTGCACACTGAGGAACCCCAATGAGTATGAAACACATGTCTGCAACTGCTGTTCTCAGCCTTTGCTGATTGTATTGTGAGGCCTTCTGGCACCATGCAATTTTGCTTTAAGTTGAGCAAGTCCCAATTAATTCATCGGCATTTGCATATGCTTCCCATGATGCTTTGCTTTATTGGGGTATGTGAAATGTGTGTTCTCTTTAAAATTTGGCTGTATGGAGGGAGATCAAGTGATGCAGAGTGCTGAGTAGCAGCTCCCTCAAGCAGCTCCCACTTCCCGTCTCTTATTTAGCTCGTTTTGGTGTTTTAATTTACAATTTTCTCTTGTTTCCAAGATTTTATGCTGTACAATAGCTGTTGCAATCTGGTCTGGTTATCTCTTGAGTGGATGGAGGCTTATATGAAGAAAGTCCCACAGAAGCATACCCCTCCAGCAACTCCCGAGAAGGCCCCTAAGAAATCCAGGGCCTCGGGTGGTTCTAGCTCTGATCTCCCAAGCCAAAGTGGTGATCAGGAACCCTTAACACTGGTTAGATTTCTTGAGGAATTCAAACCCTTTCGAGAGGAAATTAAGGATATGGCAACAGACTTGAAGTCATTATCCAGAAAGTTAGACAAGCTCTCATTGTCTGTTTCCAACAACGCAGCCTGAATTGCTTCTATTGAGAAAAGAATTGGTAGTCTCGACCCTGATCTGGTTTCAATGCACCAGAAACTGTCTCGTTTAGAAGCCAAGCTTGAGGACCTAGAGGGTCAAAGCCGAAGAAATAATGTAGTGGTTCTTGGTTTACCAGAGGGAGAGGAAGGCCAAAATGTTGAGGCATTTATTCAGAAACTGGTTGAGTGGGTGGCAGGCCCATCCCCATTTGGCTCTGGCTACATTATTGACCATGCCCACAGGGCTTTGCAGCCTAAACCATCCCCTGAGGAACCCCCCCACCCTATCATGTGCTGGTTCCTGAATTATCTGGAGAAACAACATTTTCTACAAAAAGTGCGTGCTCTGCAAGAGGTTCGCTGGGAACATATTAAGCTGAGAATCTCCCAAGATCTACCTATCTCGGTCTGCATGAAACGCAAGGCATTTCACCCTATTGTTTCCAAGCTAATTGCTGTAGGTCTGAAGTTCAGAATGAGTTATCTGGCTAGACTACAGATTTTAACTAACAGATCCTGGAAAAGTTATGAAGACCCTGAAGAAACCCTGAGGAGCCTTAAGTCCATGCTGTCTGATCTCTTCAAGGACCCTTGAATGGTGGTGGCATAGTATCGAGTATCGCACGGAGCCAAGAATTTGAACTTTTGTTTTTCTTTCCTCAGAGAAATCTTAAGAATATGAAGATCTGGGTGACTGCATAGTTTGCAGTGGACTTGTGGGGGTCACCGCAGACTGCCTCATCCCTTTTTTCTTTCCATTTCATAATGGACCCATAGTGGTCTGATGCAAAGGACACTGTGGTTTCAGGCCTTCTTGGGGGGGGTTTGTGAGTCAGGTTTTTTGGCGACTATTTTTGTTGGGGGTTGAAAGGGCCCAGTTTGGTTGGGGGCTAGTTTCTCATTTTTTCCTTTAGGGCTGTTGCTGGGATGGTCCTGGGCTTTTTCCATCTCACCCTCCACTTGGGTTGGGCCAGGGAATCGACCGCTAGAGGGCATTCCTACCTCTGGGAACTTGCGGGGAAACTCTACTTGTGAGGGATCTAGCAGGGGAACTGCTTTCTGGGAGGCAGCACTCTCAATTTCTCAGGGTGGCCCTGTTTACCACATACTGACTGGTAGTGGGGAAAGGTAGCTTTTATACCTTCTTCTCTGGTCGAACATTTTCAGCCTTCCTATTTTAACTCTCACTCTTAATGCGAGCTGGGGCATTTCTCCCTCCAAGTGTTGCTGAATCCGGCACCTCTGATTTTAATCTGGGATACAACGAATGAGTTGGTGATGAAATGGCCTTACCATAGCCCCACTATGTTACTTTCTCTTATACCCATGCCTTGGTTGGACTGAGGCGAAGGCCCAGGACTATTCATTCTTGTTGGGGGTACAACTGACAGGGCTTGATCTCTGAAGGCTGTGATTTGTGTGCAACAGCACTAAATAGCAAGGCTCAGTATCGGGGGTGGGAGTAGAGGGATTAGAACCAGTACTGTGCTGAACGTTGCTTGTGACAGATTGGGGGAGTGTGGGGGGCAGGGGTGCAGTTGGGGGCTGGGGGTTAGAGGGGATGGGTGGTATCTACTTCTGGGTGGGCTAGGGAAGAGGGTGGTCTTTACTGCAGTAACCCTGGGGATATGTGAAAAGAAGATTTGCATCTCGTGTATTGAGTATAATTATTTCAGTTTGATATCTCTTCTGGATGGTAAATGAGTTAACATTTGTGTCTTGGAATGTTAAGGGGATCAGAAAGCAACATAAGCAATTTCAGGTCCTTAAATACTTAAGTCTGTTCAATTCACAGATAACTTTTTTGCAAGAAACCCATGTATTAGAAGGGGAAGCTTTGCAATTAAGGAAGCAACAAGTGGGATCGATTTACAGTGCCCAGGGCACAACAAATAGTTGTGGGGTCATGCTCATGATTAACAGGAGTATCCCTTTTTCTCCTACACAAGTGATCAAAGATACTGAGGGTAGATTTATTTTGGTCAGAGTTACCCTCTGGTCCATCCCAATTCTATTGGGCTGTGTTTATGGCCCTAATCTGGATGACCCCGGATTTTTTGTGAGACTGATATCTACCATTCTCCCAATGATTCCCATTAAAATTATTTTAGGGGGAGATTTCAATCAAGTACTTGATTCTCACTTAGATAGACTGGGTAGTGGCCTAGGTGGAGTTACCCCTGGGCAGAAGTCATTCAGGGAGTTATTAGATCAATGTGAGCTTAGCGACATCTGGCATGTTTTACATGCTGATTCTAGGGAGTTTACCTTTAGGTCCATGGCGCATGGCCCGCAGTCCAGCGTCGACTATTTACTTATTTCTCAGTGCCTCCTGCCCAGGGTGAAGACCTCCTCAATTCAACCTGGCCCAATCTCCAACCACTCACTAGTGGTATGCAACTTGGTACTGCTCAATTCATTTAACAGGGAAACTAGATGGAAGCTCAATGATCAACTTCTTAAAGACGTTAAATATTGCAAACTTATTAGGGAAAAAATAGAATATTTTTCTTCACTAAACCCCTTAGATGGTGTAAAACCTGATATCTGGTGGGGGGCCTTTATAGCCTTCATGAGAGGGATACTGATTAGCATGGCAGTTGGTAGGAAAAGAGAGCGAGAGGAAGACCTTAAATCCCTATTATCCCAAATCAGATTTCTGGAAACAAACTTTCTGACTAATCCCCTAGATGAGGATATTCAGAAACTCCTGAAATTAAAGGATAAATATCTGGGGTTACTTCAAGAGAGAGCAGAACTAGCTATTATTCATACCAGAGCTAAATACACTGATCAGGGGGAAAAAGCGGGACATTTACTGGCATTGTGTATTAAACAGCAGGAGTCAATGAGATTTATCCCGCCTATCAGGTCATCAGTAGATGGAACTCTCAAAGTGTCTCCTAATGAAATAGCTCAATAATTTGCTGCTTATTATTCTGAACTATATAGCGACATGGAGCACCCTCCCTGTCCAGAAGATATACAAGGTTATCTAAGAGGTTCCCACTTGTCCCTTCTTCCTGACAGGTGCGGTGAAACTCTGGTTGTCCCTATTTCTCAGGAGGAGATTGCTAAGGTTATTAGTGAATTGCCTGCCGATAAGGTCCCTGGTCCAGATGGATTTTCTCCTTTATTTTGCAAGGTCTTTCAAGACCTTCTTGTACCAATACTTGGTCGTTTATTTCAACAAATCCTGTCTGGGGAGGAGACAGATCCGTATCTCTACGAGGCCCTGATTGTTCTGCTTCCCAAACCTGATAAAGACCTCGATAAGGTTCAAAGTTATAGACCCATCTCTCTTTTAAACCAGGATGTTAAGATCCTGTCTAAAATACTGGCCAACAGGTTAGCACTGGTTCTTCCTGGGTTAATAGGTACAAATCGGTTGGATTCATGAAAGGGCGATTATCTTCTGATCATTTACGCACTTTGTCGCATGTCTTCTCAGCTACCAGGGATGCGGAGTTCCCAGCCGGCTTGGTCTCCTTGGATGCTGAAAAGACATTCGACCGTGTGAACTGGAATTTCTTGTTTCACACTTTGGAGGCTTTCCATATCCCTTCTCTGTTTATCTACTGGATTGCTGGCCTTTATAAAAAACCCTTGGCAAGAATTTCTGCGAATGGGGCCTTCTCCCACTCTTTTCCGCTCCACTCAGGTACTAGACAGGGGTGCCCCCTCTCTCCTTTATTATTTAACTTATACCTGGAACCTCTCATCCAAAACATTATCAATAATGACTCCATACAAGGAGTGAGAATTGGGCGGCATTAAGTGAAAGTCACCGCATATGCTGATGATCTGTTAATACATTTGTCCCATCCGGTATCCTCTGTTCCAGCCTTACTAACTGAAGTGGCAAGGTTCAGTGCTTTGTCTAACTACAAATTGAATGCCAGTAAGTCCCTGTTTTTTCCCATTAAATCACAAAGTTTTTAAGGCTGATATTAGTCCCTTGGGGCTATGATGGACTCCCAGGTCTTTTAAGTATCTGGGTATTAAACTTTCACGTAACCCCTTAGTATGGTTCAAGGAAAACCTCAATTCTTTACTGCAGGGAATTACACATGACCTAGAGAGGTGGTCCAAACTCCCTATCTCTCTGTGGGGCCGAATTAATATAATTAAAATGAATGTATTTCCTAGGAATTTTTATCAGTTGTCCCTCCTTAATGCTTTTGTTCCTTTACTCTGGTTCAAAAAGGTTTATGGTATTGTTACTAAATTCATCTGGGCCGATAGGTAATCCCGCCTGGCTTACCATAAGCTGGCAGCTCCTAAACTGGAAGGTGGGTTGCGAATCCCCCATCTGGTTATATATCATTGGGCTAGTCACCTTGTGAAATGTTCGTGGTGGGTATCTCCCAGCCCAGAGGAAGCGCAACCCATTTGGCTCAAAATAGAACTGAATGCAATTAAGAACAATAATCTGGACCCTCTCATATTATTTTTCCTTAAGTTATCTCAAGTAAGTATGGCTGTAGATTGTCCCATAATAAGGACCTCTTTAAAGGTCTACTTACAGATGTGTTCCTTTTTGCATTATTCTCCCCACCTGAACATGGCCCAGTCTATATGGAACTCTCCATCATTTACTATTAACAAGAATCAAATCTCCCATCTTTGGTTGCCTCAATTCGAAGAGGGGAAGCTCTTGACCTTTACTGATGGTGAGGGGCATTGGTTATCAGTGGAGGAGATGGTTAGGAAATTTCACATCCCGACTTCTTCTTTCTTCAAAGTCTTGCAATTGAGACATTTACTAGTAATCACCCTGGGGAGTACTCCTCCCTCTCAGAGCATCTCCTCTCTGATACCCGAGGTGTAATCTCTAAATTATATCAGGTTTTGTTTCACAAAAAGTTCAGGGGCCCATTTGGGCCATCAAGATTTTGGAGTAACTTTTTCCCCCATCTGCAGTTAGATTGGTATTCTCTCTGGAAGTCTTGTCACAAATTTATCTCTCAGGATAGACTGCATCTCGTGCAATATCATGTATTGCATAACCTATACTATTCCCCGGTTAAGCTCCACAAGTGGGGCTACTTAGACTCTAATAAATTCAGTAAATGTTTGCAAGATGAGGGCACACTTTTTCATATGCTTTGGTCTTGTCCAAATATTTCCACCTTTTGGGTTTCAATCCAAACTTCCTTAGACCCCTTGTTGGGCCTTCAAGAGTACTTTATCGCTGAGGTATGTGTGTTGGGGGACCTGTCTTCTATTAGAGTCAAGGTGCATAAGTTTCACATATCCATGGTTGCCTTGTCGGCTAAGAAAATAATCCTCCATCATTGGAAAGACAGGTCCTCCCCTTCTTTCCAGGAATGGGTAAGAGAAGTATTATCCAATTTGCGCACAGAAAAAGCAATAGCCAGCCTACATAACAGACTGGCAGTTTATGCTAGAATTTGGGATCCCCTTCACTCATTAATCTCTCTGGTTCCAAACTAAACTTATAATAGGCTTAATGCTTTTTTACGGCCTTTTGATTGGAGGATCGGCATTTATGGGCACTGCGATGGGTTACTGCAGTAAGTGGAGGTGAGGGGGGCAGCATCTTTTTACTATGCATCAATGAGTCTCTGTCAGCTTCTTTGTATGCTGCCTTTTACGGTGGAAAATGTGTGAATAAACTTTAAATTACAAAAAAAAAAATTTGGCTGTATGGCCAATATTCTGTGGGATAACACATGCCCTGGTGAATTTGTTCTGGGGTTCTTTTGTAGTTCTCTTCTCTCACTACTTTGGGCTGCCCACAACCCAAACAAATAAGATACCCTGTAGGCTAGCTCCCTCTCCCAGGGCTGAGATTCAGATATGGCACACTGAGGAGTCCCAATGAGGACAAAACACATGTCTGTGTCTGCTGTTCTCAGCTTTTGCTGATTATATTGTGAGGCCTTCTGGCACCATGCAATTGTGCTTAAAGTTGATCCAATCCAAATTAATTCATGGGCATTTGATTATGCTTCCCATGATGCTTTGCATTATTGGGGTATGTTCAATTTGTGTTCTATCTCTCTCTCTCTCTCTCTATATATATATATATATATATATATATATAAACATATATTATAGGGGTGCAGTCATGCCCCTATAGTTCTGGTTGAGTAGACATTTCAATGTTAAACTCAACATTTTGCACTTTAATAACTTTGCAACCGTTAAATGGATTTGTATGAAATTTAGTATGCACTTTCCTGTGGTATGTATCTCTTGATCTGGCAAATTACATTCTGATCAGATGTGCAGTTTCTGAGTTATGGAGAGGTGAATAAAACATGTTTTCACTCACTGACTTTGCTGGGATTTTTCTTTGAACTTGCCCACAGCCCAGATGCTTTGGTTTTTTGGTCTGGAATTTTCATGGCAGAAAGGGACTACCTGTCAGAAGTGCCTTTTGCTGGTCTGGTGAAAAATAATAAGCCATTTTTAAGTTATTGCAATTTAAAAATTTGAAAAAATTGTTTCTGAGCATGCTTGGTAAGCACTACAATATACTGTAGCTGTATGAAACGAAGTAAGAATCCTTGTTTGTATGGAAAAATTTCTGCTTCATATGGCCGCCATCTTGTTTACAGTTTTGCCTGAAATTCAAATTTAGAAACCTCCCAAAATGATATTCTGGGGGGAACCAACATATGTAGCTTGCTTATTGTGACAACCTAAGTGCATTCTGCACTTTATTGCTTGGAAAATGTCCTTAAAATGTTCCTAATTCACATTGAAATTCTTCATTCTTATCCGCATAATACAAAGTAGGATCCTACTTCATATAACAAGATATGAAACAAGATCCCACTTTGCATTATGAAAATCCTGAAAAGAATTCTTAGTGCTGACATAGTGGTGCCCAATCTATGTGTCAGCACTAGGCATTTGCACCCCAGTGTGGGATACTGGGGAGCCACCCCAGTGTCCTCAGCAGAAGAAAACTCTCCCACATATTTTCCAACAATGGTGTGCTCAATCCCTGTGTCGCTAGTCAACCCCCCCAAGGTGGGACACTGAGGAGCCCACTCCCAGTTTCCCCAGTTATATTATACCCCACCCACATAGCCACCAGTACTGAGTAACACTAGGGAGCCCACCCCCACCACAAAATGTTTTTTAAATTCTTGTATACCTGCAACCAAGAAAATAGTCCCCCAATGTCTTTTTTTTTTTGTTTTAATCCAGTAAAAAAGAAACCAGTCCCTTGTCATCTCCCCTGGCCCCCTCCCCTCCCCCATTCACCACCAACTGTCTGTGCACCCACCTCCCCTTACTCCCTCTTACCCTATACTTACCTCCAGAAGTCGGTGGCTGTAATCTTCTCTGGACCAGGACAAATCTGCACTCTTCAAAGCCGAATCGCGAACTGAACAATCAAGGTAAGTGCTATATAATGGCTGTTTGTGGTGTTTTGAACTTGTGATGACATCTCAGGTGTTTTTCAACATTTTTGCACCAAATTTTCAGCATGGGCTTTTTGGGAACCCACCCCATGAACACTGTCACCATCATCTCATTAATCAGACCCATAAGATTATTTTGTGTTCACTGTGTGGAATCATTTTTTGGGACTGATTAATGAAATGGCAGCATCGGTGTTCATGAGGGGAGGTCCCAAAAAGACCATGTTGAAAATTTGGTACACAAATGTTGAAAAATGCCCGCATTATGAGTGTGAGTTGTGCAGTTTCTACACACGCTCGTAAGTTCACCATTTTTTTAAATTTTCACTCCAGATTTTCAACATTGCCATTTTTTCACACCTTCTCATGAACAGCTCAGCAGTCATTTTTCACATCCTACCCAAAATGTGTTTTCATACCTGTGGCACAGAATGGTGCAGTCGCTGTGTGAAATCAACTTGCGGGAGGATTAATGAAATGACAGTGCCAGTGCTCATGAGGTGGGGTTCCTAAAAGCCTATGTTGAAAATTTGGTGAAAAAATTCCTGAAAATGCCCAAGTTACACGTGTCCATTGAATTTATTCTATGCACGTGCATAACTGCTATTATTTGATCTTTTTACACCAAATTTAAACATAGCCATTTTTTTACACCACCTCATGAACAGTACAGCTGTCATTTTTCACATCCTGCCCAAAATGTGCTTTTGCACTGTTACACAGAATGGTGTTGCAGTTGTGCATAATTACGTTTTGCCTTGCATTTCACAATTTCTCTGTTCCAGGGTACATGAGGTGGAGGTAATAAGATGACTATGCTGACAATTTAGTCACTGTTGTTTGAAACATGGAAGACCAGGACCCAAAGGACCCTGCACTTCCACATCTACATACATATGTGCATCTATGGAGAGATTGAAGAGCAGAGTCCAACGGATTCTTTTATACTATCTCAAAAAGAATGGAAATTCATTGCAAAAAACTCCATTAATGCATTAGTTAGGGTTCCTATTACAGTGACAAAAGTATAAAAATTCAGCATTAGAGTTCCCAACCTACCACCCCATCCCCACCCTCCACACACCAACAGACATCATGGGTGTGCCTTAATCATTAGCCCAACTCTCACCCCATTCTCCCATACTGTACCATCTCAGCTTCCCACACATGGACTGGGGTGAGAGTTAGGACCAACAACCTCAAGGCACAACCCCAATGTCTGTTGGTGTGTGGTGGGTTGGGTGGTAGGGTTGGGAACTCTAATGCCAAATTTCCATACTTTTGTCACTCTAATAGAAACCCTTACTGATGTATTAATAGATATTTTTGCAAATATATATATATATATATATATATATATATATTGTACAGTATATATATATTCATTGCAAAAAACTATGTTAATGCATCAGTTAGAGTTTTTATTAAAGTGTCAAAAGCAGGGATACTCGATGTTAGGGTTACCAACAGTACCACCCCAACCCCCCCCCTAAATTCCATACACCAACAGGCATCAGGATGTACCATGGGGTGTTCTTGCCCAACTCTCACCCCATTCCATGTGTAAACAGGTTGACATGGTACAGTATAGAAGAATGGGGTGAGAGTTAGACCTGACTCCCCCATGGTACACCCTGATGCCTATTGGTGTATGGAGGGTAGGGGGTTTGGGTGGTAGGGTAGGGTGTTAACTGTAACATCAAATTTCCCAGCTTTAGATGCTTTAATAGAAACCTTAACTTATGCATTAATATAGTTTTTTTGCAATGAATTTTCCTTCTTTTTGAGAAAGTCTAATGTAACTGGTATATGGTTGTGGGAGCACAGGCTTTCCTGGCCCTTTGCTCCCCTCACTCTGCCCATTTTTGCATAATGATATGCATACAGTATGTGGGATGTGGGTCTTCTGGGCCCCGCTTTCCCACTTACACATAAGTATGGACACATACTGCAACCCTATTGTCATGAAAACGAACCCTTGTAACACTCATTTAGCATACATCAGTAACCCTAGCAACTATAAAAAAAATTCCACAGCAGCTGTAATCATGACTTCAAAACCTCCATCATGGAGGCTAAGCTGCGGAGGGCAAAAAATCCATCTCTTAAATCGTTTTTGAGCTACGGGTGCCAAAAGGCACTGCGGGCACCACAATTCAACAGATGCACATAACTTAGTTATTTTCATTTTTTTTTCACTCAGTTTTCAACATGGCCTTTTGGGGACCCCACTTCATGAACAATGTCACTGTAATGTCATTAACCCATCCCAAAAGTTGATCTTGCACAGCTACTGCACCATTCTGTGCAACAGGTGCGAGAACAAATTTGGGCAGAATGTGAGAAGTGACAGCTGTACTGTTTATGAGGAAGTGTGGCAAAATTGCAATGTTGAAAATCTGGAGTGAAAATATTAAAAACTGGCAATTTTACCAGTGTGCATAGAAAATGGACACTGCACGCTCATAATGCAGTCATTTTTTGGAATTTGTTTACCAAATTTGCAACATGGCCTTTTTGGGATCCCACCTCATGAACAGTGACACTGTCATTTTGCTAATCAGTCCTGAAAGGTGATTCCACACAGAGACAGCAAAATCACCTTTCAAGACTGAGAAACAAAATGAGAGTGCCAGTGTTCATGAGGTGGGTTCCCAAGAACCCTATGTTGAAAATCTGGGGTCAAAATTATGGAAAATGGCTGAGATATCAACGTTTCAATATGTGGTATATAGCTCAGTGCTTGTGTATACTTGTGAGCAGAATGGTAATGCTTAATGTTTTTAAGTTGAGCGTTGGCATTTCTCTGTATCCCACCCTCTGTAGGATACTGGGTAGGTGTAAGATTTAAGGCTCAGGGGAGAGGGTGAGACAAGAGTGCCGGAGAAGGAGAAGGGGCAGGGGAGGATGAAGGGTGACTTTGAAATGCTCAAAGCAGAGTGAGGGGAAGCCTGATGTTTAAATAGGATATGTGGGAGAAGCTATTCCCCCCAACTGAAGTTTAGGCTAAAAGCCTTACATTTCAATGTGTGATGCATAGCTCAGTGTTTGTGTATGCTTGTGAGCAGAATGGTAAATGCTTAATGTTTATAACCTGAGCTTTGACATTTCTCTGTATCCCACCCTCTGTAGGATACTGGGTAGGTGTAATATTTAAGGCCCAAAAAGAGTGTAATAGGTAAGTGATTACCTCCTCCAACTCTCAAGAGTATGACCAGTAGCATGCAGTAGAGGAAAAAACCCTTAGGGGAAACCTCTGAGGACCCATTGCTACTGACCTGCCCATCCTCTGGGCATACTAAGAGAAGACTAATCCTAAAAGGGGGCTTGATGTTTTCATTATGGTACGTCCAGGACTTAAGTCTAAATTGTTGGTCAAATAGTCCAGTTTCCAAGATAGACGATGAGCAGGGAGGTCAATGCTGAAGATGAAAGTTCTAGATGATGAATGAGGTTCACGTTAGAGCAATGTCTGAATGAGACAAAGGTTAATCACTGTCCTGGGCAGCTGTAAATGAGGCATATATATAAAAGTACATATACAGTCGGCATGGCTGGAAGCAGATGCCAAATTCTAATTTGAAGGACGCAGCTCATAGCTGAAGAAATGGTCAACAGCAGTGCATAACTGCAAACAGAGATGAGGTAAGAGTGTAACCCAGCTGGGAGTGATGATGAGACATGAGTCTATGCAGATCTGGAAGACTTGCATGGCTGTAGAACATTCATTACAACAATAGGGTAAGATTGAGTACCTCGTAGAAAGGAGAATATTCCTAGGATGTCCAGGGAATTGAAGTGTGCTAGTCGGAAATCTCTGGTGTAGAATTAGGCTGGAACTGGAACAAAGAGAAGATTACAATCACATAAGTGAATGACTTTATGAAGTAAGGTAGTCCCAGACATGGGCTAACTGGAGCGTGGACTCTCATGTAGGTCCAGTATGCAACATTCGATGTTAGGAGAATGCAATGTTCAATGCTAATGCAATATCATAAGCCTCAGGTAGGAGACTAAGGAGGGTGACCACCATGAGATGCCGCTGGAGTAAAGATGAATATGCATTGGAGTACTGAGAAATGCCCCTTCATGGGGTGTGATAGAATCGGGATGGTGAGACCCCCATTTGGGTTCACCATCGCCAAGTATGGTATGATCTGAGGTAAGGCAAAACTCCTGCCTGAGATTGCCTGTTGATGACAGAGAAATACATTTGAGCATGAAGTTATGCCAGAGTGGGCATGTCTGTATAGGAATAATGAAATATTCCCATAATGCTGCTGTTGCTGTACTATGAATTAATCCAAGAAAGACTGGTGAGACCATTGTTGGGATGACAGGACCCCACGTGGTCTGTCATTGCCATAGTCCGAAGGAGGGTGAGGAATGAATGAAATCCCCTAGTAGATATGTATGTTTCTCATTACAGCTATTGAGATAGTGGAACCTCATGTGGTCTGCCATTGCAGTTCATTGGAATAGTCAAAAGTAATGAGGCAAGATCCCCATTGTATGCTTCCCAGGGTTGCCATGGGATGGTGGGATCCCATATGGTCCACCATCACCATGGTATGGAGTAAAGTATGTTTGGGAAGGTGGGACCCCTGCTGTCCACCATCACCATGGTAGGGAGTAGTGTGTGTTTGGGATGAAAGGACCCCATGTGGTCCACCATTTCCATAGAGTATGTTGGGTTGGCGGGACCCCACGTGGTCTTCCATCGCCATGATATAGCACTGTGTGAATTATGGATGGCCAGACACCCCCCCCCACAGTCCTCCATTGCAATATGGGCTCATAGATGGACATTGCCATCTATAAATAAAATGAATAGGAGTATTACAGCTAGGAAATGAAATACGGACACAATGACAAAGGTTGTTCCCTATATGGCACCTTAACTACCATATCTATAGGTCATGGCACTGTTTGTTGTCCCCTCATATGCACTGGAGAAGTAAATGAAGATGCAGACCCCTGCTTCATCAGTCAAATAGTAAAATAAGGTCCTTAGATGGCAAAGACTATCGAAGTGGGCAAGCCTCTTGGGAATGACACTTAAGAATAAATACAGGATTCCTTGGCTGTTGCTGTGCTGGTTTTGTATGGAATAATGCAGAATGCAGAGCTGTGTTGCTGCCCCTTTAAATAAGACTGTAGGCTTTGCAGCTGATACTACCATTTTAAACTAGAATTGCACTGAAAGTGATGCTGCCTCTAATCCGCCACTTCAGCACAGCACTTACGGCACAGCTATCACTTCCCTTCGGTTTCCATTCTGTTTACCAGTTACTTTTAGTTTCTAGTTTCTTCTTTGTTAATTGTCATTACCTTGTCTTATCAGTTATTTGTCTGTGAAAGGAGACATTAAGGAAAAACACTAGTGACAATACTGCCTTTACCTCACCTATCCCTGGAACTAGGGACTGCAGCTTGTAAAGCATCTCAATCCGAAAAGAACTTTAATGGTGAAATTTTATGGCGGGAATAGCCATGTCCAATCATGCAAGTTAAGGAAGAAGGTTGTTGTTAAAACTACCTGGTAACTCAGAGGTCATGGGCACTGTGAATCAGGCACACTGTCCTGGAGTTGAAAATAGTAGGCAGATATGCTGTTTAAGTTGACCTTCACTCCTGAAATATGAGTGTAGCTGAAAGTTGTGGAGGTAGCAGAGTTATTCAGGGAGACAGGGTAGGTAGAAAGCCCCAAAAAAGACCTGAAAAGACATACAGGTCCTCACGGACGACAGGACATCAAGCAGTGGACTAAGCAGAAGGAGGGCCATGGATCGGGGACCCCAGGCTGAGCAGCAGCCAAGGATCTAGGGCAGAGGAGGCACCAAGACAGGGGCCCCGAGGAGCAGGGCAAGGCAAGCTGGCTAGAGGCAGAAGATGGGGAAGCATCCAGGAGGGGAGGTGGAGAAGGCAGTGGGCTGAGGAACTAGAAATGGGAGTGCCACAGGGAGAGTGGCCGTGGAGGAGCAGAAAGGGGAAAGGCAGGAAGAACAACAATGAGTAGTGCCAAGAGCCTGAGGAAGAAATCACAGAAGGGGAAGTAAGGAGGGAAGACAAGGGAGCTAGAAGGTGCAGGATGCAAACAAAAAACAAGAGAGAGGATGGGGAAAAGACAACAAAACTGGGTGGGGGGATGCTGGAAGCAGTGGCCGACACAGCAGAGGGGAAAGAAAAAAAACGAATGGGGGCTTAGCAGACAAAGAAATGGGAGAGAGAGCGGGAGAAAGAGGACAATGGGGAAAGCAGAAACAGAACCACAATCCTGCAGTACCCAGGTGGGTTCAAAATGCTCGAAGCAGAGCGAGGGGAAGCCTGAAGTTTAAATAGGGGATGTGGGAGGAGCTATTCCTCCCCCATTGAACTTCAGGCTAAATGCCTTACATAGGTTGAAAACCCCCTTTGACTGCCATTATATGGCTTAACTTTGATTTCTTCAATTCCTGGTTTGGCTTTGAAGAGTGCAGATCACAGCCGCCGACCACTGAATGTAAGTATGGGGTGTGGGTGGGGTGCACAGAGGAGGAGGGTGGGGATGGGAGAAGGGTGCAGGGGAGATGACAAGAGAACATTTTCTTCTTAGGAAAAAAGATGTCAGAGAACAGTTTTCTTTATTTCAAGGATGTTTAATGTTTGTGGACTTTGGGAGTGGGCTCCCCAGAGTCCAGAAATAGCTGTGGGCTAAAGGACAACTAGAGACACTGGGAGTGGGCTACCCAGTGTCCCACACTTTTGGGGGGAGGCTGAGCTGCTGTCGACATAGGGATTGGGCACCCTGCTGTTGGAAAACTACAGAGAAGGGGAACACTGCTGGGAGTGGTATACTGGGGACACTGGGAGTGGGCTACGCAGTGTCCCACACTATCGTGGGGAGGGGGATGAGCTACTGCCAACATGGGGAATGGGCACAACTTTTATAATGAAGCTATTGAGTCTTTAGAGAATATTTGCACTGTAACTTTAATGCACTATATATGTCTGATCACAGTGTGGCTCTAGTAACTGATAAAGGGCACACATGCATATAACACTGGGGCTTTGTTCACCACTGCTGCTGCAGCCTGTCAGTATTTTAACTTCATTTATTTGCTTTATGCAATAATGACTGACTAAGCTATTTGCTACAGTAGTATTTGGAATCTTTCTATTTGGTGAGGCATGTGAGCTAGCATGTTCTCATCTGGTCAGTTTTTGGAGTGGCTTGATTTTGAATGCAGTATGAAAATCTAATCCAAGGAGAGGACTTGGAAATATACTTGATACAGGAAATGAGAATGGAGGGGGAAGCCTGGCAGGTAGTAAGAAAAGAAACAATAGTCCAGTATGAATAAGATACATGGGTACTGAGCTCCGATGAGATGGCTTTGACATCCTCCTTAGCCAGCTGGAGAGTAAATCCTAGGCAGTATAAATGGTTAGTGATATCTGGGATGACCAAAATTACATCAGTATTGAACTCAGGGGAGATGGCCTGAATGTCTGCTCGAGCTGGCTAATGTTATAATGGAGGGCAATGTCAGGTAAGCAGTAGCAGATGGACTATGTAGCACAATATGAGTAAAATTGAGGAAACTGAAGAGTGGGGAGTTCTGAAAAGCAGACAAGACATTGGAAGGTATGCACTTTCTCTCTGTTAGGTCATTTGGTGTCATCAGTTAAGAGACCATATGGAAAGGTAAAAAGGTTGTGGTGGTGGTAGGGGATAACATTTTTGAAACAAAAACAAAAGAATAAAACAAAACTAGGCAGGCTTAGTACATAAATAAATAAGGGCATAGTGTGTTTGCTCTGAGCTTACAGTCATTAACATCACGTAATCACATATTTGTTTTTTTATGACTACTGTACTCCTTAATGCCAGCTGCTGACAGACCATTCTCCTCAGTGGGGTTTTCCAGCATTAAACATTTGAATAAATAAATTAAATATTGCTAGTGTTGTTTCTTGTGAACATCATAATTACATGGCCTTTATATTAATCAAAATCCTTTGCAGCTGTATACCACATACTGACCTTTTCTTATAAATCAGTTGTTGAACTGATGCTGGTGAGATATAATTATAAGCTTGTTATTCAGCGACCTAGTCCATTAAGAACTGAGTCATAAGCCAATGGGCTACTAATCCATGCTGTATTTACTGGGAAACAGCAATGTGCATTTAACTGAGGAATTTAACATAATGTTGGTGCAATTGTCCTAAAGCACTATAGCAACATTAATTTTTGTAGGGAATTTGCCAACAGCTGTCAAGATCAGCCAGGTTGAAGGAGCAGGGGAAAGAAGGGCACGAAGAATAACATTGTGCATCAAAACAAAAACCTAATTTCTATATTATGGACCTAATCTCCAATGGTTTCAGGAGGCTGTCTGCACTTGTGAATGGGTCATATGGAGACTACAGGTACACAGAGGTCCCTGACCAACACATTCAAAGACCTAGGTACATCCACAGCCCCATATGCATCCCCCACAGAGGCCTGCCCTGACCAGAGCAATGCTCCTACATAGGCAGTGAAATCAGGAGCAGGCTTAGCTGGAGATACTAACTCAACTGTCTATACATGACCTGTGCTAGTGACCCCCCCAAAAATCTGCTTATGCAGTGCATTATGCCACTAAGGTTAAAAACTCATTTGGGACCCTTGCATTTTCTGTGCCAACCAGTTTGAAAAGGCTACCAACTAAAACCTGCAATAGTATACTCTTAAAAATAGTTTACATCTACTCTGTTCAAGCTTCTGAATGCATCTTGCTTCAGCAATTAAATACTTGCTGCAGTCAACTTGAATAAAGTCCTTTCACCTTGTGCTTGTATCATTGGATGCAAATTCTTGTAATACCATTCTTGTTCTCTTACTGAGATATGTGCCTTGTGAAGAAGTAAATACATTATGTCAGAGCAGTAACCATGCACCTAAAACTGCTGTGGTTCTGATCCCATGGAGACTGCTTGGAAGCTAGGGAGTTGCTTTTAAGGAGACTTTCCCAGTGTGCAGTCTCTAAACAAATAAATCAATAAAATGCTTCCCAACTCATAGCTTGTGTTGAAATATTGAAAGTAGGAAACCAAAAATGAATGCCCTTAGATCTGTCTTAACATGATGCCAATTTGACTGTAGACTTACTGACATACTGTACTGCTATAAGAGCCAGTGGTTCCTCTTTATAATAGAAAAGGTGGATACAGAAACAAAGACAAAGAATCGATCTGCAGAAAAGAACCTCTAGGCACATGAAGTCTGCTGATACTGAATGTATTCTAATGGGGGATTTCAATCTAAATTGGAATGATGACAGCTCTAAGAAATTGAAGGATCTATGCGATGTTAATGGTCTGTTACAAATGGTGACTGCTATAACCAGACCTAACAGAAAAAACCCTGAGCGCAGCACCCTGCTGGACCGTATCCTAGTAAACAAACCTCACACTATCTCGCATACTGGAGTATTCTTCAATGATATAAGTGACCATTGCGCTACTGCCTGCATCAGACATCCTTCCCAAATAAAAATGGCCTCCAAATTCAAACTGAAAAGATGCCTGAAAAAGTTCTGCCAGTACACTTTCCTGAAAGATCTAAGCAACATTCATTGGCAGGATTTCTACCTAGCCCCCGCCTTTAACGAGGCATTTAACATCTTTCACAGCCTCTTACTGGAGCTAATAGACAAACATGCCCCATTAAGACTGATCAAATCAAAAAATAAAACTCCTGGCTGGTTCTCTCCCATCCTGAAGAAAGCACTTAGGGATAGGGACTACTGGTGGAAAAAAGTGAGGAAATCCCACCTGGAGGCTGATTGGTTAGCATTCCTTACCACTAGGAATGCTTGTACCAAGCTAATTAGGTCATAAAAGCTAGGTACTTCCAAAAAGAACTAGAAGACAATAAAAACCACTCTGCCAAATTTTGGAACATCCTCAAAGAAGTCGAAGGTCAGTCCACTGCAACACCCCTTCCAAACAAAATTGTTTCTGATGGTACCACCTATATGGACAAAGCTGATATACTAGAAAAGCTTAATGATCACTTTGCCACTGCAGGGCTTGCCTTTGACACCTCACCTATCAGCAAACTTAGTCCAGCAAGAGACTACACTGTTGGCTTCACTGATAATCACAACCATAACCAACCCCATCCCACCCCTTCAGCTTCCTCACAATTACGTTCAAGCAAGTGGAGGACCTCCTCCTTTCTTTGGATACAAAAAAGAGTGTGGGTGCAGATAATATTGAACCTTACTTCCTAAAACTTGGCCATACCTATCTGACCACCCCCATTACACACTTATTCAACACCTCTCTGATTCAAGGTGACCTACCTGTCTTGTGGAAAACTGACCACAACCTACCATTATTCAAGACTGGGGAGCCGGGTGATCTGAACAATTACCAGCCTATTTCTATACTATTCGTCCTCTCTAAATTACTTGAAAAAATTGTCAACCTCCAACTTAGAGAACATTTGGATTCACAAAAGTTGCTAAACCCGTCTCAGTCTGGCTTCAGAGCCAAACACAGTACAATATCGGCTCTTGCCAAAGTAACTACAGACTGGCAAATGGCCTTGGACTCTAAGAAGCATGTATTTGCCCTCTTCCTTGATCTAAGTAAGGTCTTCAATACTGTGGATCATACCATCATGCTTACTGCACTGAATAACATCAGACTTGATAGTTCTGCCTTTAAATGGTTCACCAGCTACCTAACCAATAGGTTACAACAAGTCAAAGCCATAGGAGATCTGTCCCCACAAAAATCCTTGTTACGAGGAGTCCCACAAGGCTTCATCCTGGGCCCTATCCTCTTTGCAATATACATCAATAATCTGGACTCGCAGCTGGGCACAGCAAATGTGTACTTATTTGCAGATGATACTGTACTCTATACCACAAATTCATCCTTGGATCTGGCCCATGAGTACTTACAGAAAGACTTTGTCACCATCCAATACAACCTTCTCACTCATAAGCTCCTCCTCAATGCCAAAAAGACTAAAGCAATGATTCTCTCACCAAAGTCTACTTACGGATGTCCACCTATCACACAGATCCGAACACTCTTAGATGAACCCCTTGAAGTAGTTGATACCTTTAAATACCTAGGGTTCTGGCTGGATAACAAGCTCAACTTTCTGTGCCACTTAAATGAAACCTTGAAGAAACTAAGACAGCGATTAGGTTTATTCTATCGCATTAAACACCTACTCATGTTAGAAGCCAGAATGAGACTAGTACAAACTACATTCTTACCTATACTGGACTACGCTGACTTCCTTTACAGTCATTGACCATCAACGATGCTAAACAAACTGGACACCCTTTACCACCGGGCTTTAAGATTTATCTTAAATCTACCCTGTAGTACACATCACTGTCGTCTATACCAGGTTTCGGGATGGACCTCACTCTCAACTAGAAGAAAAAGGAATGCTTTCCTCTGGTTTTTTAGAGCATTATCTGATAACTTCCCTGCATACATCTTGAACATCTTCAAATGGGCTAAAGGTTCCTATGGCCTGAGATGCTTCTCCTTAATCTGCTTCCAGATTACTAGAGTGAAAACTACCCTTGGCTCAGCAGCAATCAACTTCTCACTTCCATCACTTTGTAACACTATGCAAGACTCATTAAAATTATCCTCACTTCCAAGCATTTTCACATTCAAAACTCTATTAATAGATTATCTGAAGGAATCATGCAACTGTTTCAGATGCCGATGACCCCAAGCCTCGGTTGCCACTCTCAAATCCTACGCCTAAGTATCTCATCCACCCCACATTCCTAACAATAAAAACCTAGGACCTACAAGCCTAGTTCCCTTAATCCAAGATGACCCTGCCTATTCTCTACCTTTTACCTATTCTGGCCTCCGTTTTGGCTGCCTACTCTTTCACCCCAATTTCTATCCTATTCCTTAATACCTTCTTATTTTTTATCATTTAGGTATGAGCTCTTACTCAGCGGAAACTATATGGGATTGTTGTCTCTTCTCATTTCAGTAAAGCTTATCATTGTGTACCTTTCCATGTTAATTATGTTGACCGGTATGTATAGGCCCATATTGACCAGCACCTTCACAATGTTTTTTCCTTTTTTTTTGCACCGTTGTCCACCGTAATTGTAATCTTATGAAGTGTACTGTATTGTATTTATGCCCAGGACCACCTTGAAAATGAGCTTGCTCAATGGTTTTATGTCTGGTTAAATAAAGTGATTGATTAATTGATTGAAGTCTGCCCAGAAGGTCACTGCCTAGTCTGACTCCACCGACCCTAACTGTCTCTTGTGATCTCCCTCTTCCCTGGCTATATATCAAGGTCTTTAATGTTAACTAAGAGCAATAGTTTTGTAGTTTTTGTATCAAATAATGCACCTTATACAAGGGAATTGTTCATGCCAGTCTAGAATGTTCCCTGCTAGCTAATCTATGAAGTGACGTTCAGACTAGCTGACAAGGATACACATTACTTGCCAACCTGTACAGTAAGGGATACTATTGTTCTGCTTAGCTACCTGAACTGATAGATCGCTTTTGAAGTATGATGTCCCATGTGTAGTGTATACAGAATCAGTAACTGGGCAATACAGAGCATCATCTGGGGGTGAATTGTAAGAAAGTGGAGACTGAAACATGCAAAGAACAAACAGGACATTCATCTTCAGCTGAATGGTTAGATCTTCTGCCTCAGAGGCAAGGATCAATTCCAGGGTCTGGCACTTACGCTTTCAGACCTGTAATTCAGTTTACAGAAGATATCCCACCATAATTAGGAGAGAGGAAATTGCAACATGTTAAGCAATGTGTTTTTGATTTTACTGTTTGACACAAATGGTGCTGAAGTATTCTAGATTTTGGAAATTACAAGAATATACTCAAATGGAAACATGCCTTCAAAATGTATGATTTGACAAGGTTTTTTTTATATATTTTTCCATGGATCAGCTAAGATCAGTGTTTACAGGCATTTTACTCTAATGATATGGTGCATGATATGCAAAAGCAAAATCTCTGAGGATGCAAAGTTTGATTTGAAGAACTCTTAGAAGACTTTCGGGAGCTGATTTGAAGATGCATTCTGGTGGTTAAGGGTGAGAAAAGTGTGCCAGCGACAACTTTGGCTTAACGTTGAATTAGCTCCATTACTTTGGTTCAGGTTCAAGAATTCAGATGAACCACTTCAACTCCCAATGCAGTAACTGACATGGGGTAAAGCAGAACAAAAATAGGGTTTGTGAAAGCCTTGAAGGCAGCAATGAATATTAATTTTATAATCGTATTCATGGCAGGAGGTTTTGGCATGCCACTGCTGGGGTTTCATGTAATTGTGGTGGTGTTACAGAGTCTGCACAAACTAAGACTCCTGTTACCCATTGCTGAGCAACAATAAATGGACCTTATGCACGATGCCTACATGCCATGGAACCCGGGCGCATAGGCATCGATACAAGTGAATGCCATGGAGCATGGTCCCATGGCACAACAGCAGCATTCATGAATGGGGTGAAAGAAAGTTATGCAGCTGATCCCCCAGCTACATGGACAGCAATGCACCAGGGTAGGTGGGGGCATGCTGGTGGCATGCTAGCACAATGTGCCATGCACAAAGGCACATACTGCTGCTTTCAGGGGACACAGAAGGGTGCAGGTTATACCAGGGTGGACCCTGCCATAACCATAGTATGTGCCCAGTCCTGCACCAACAGGACTCCTGGCCAGCCCCAGCAGTAGAATGGTAGCCCCTCTGCACACAACTGGACCATTGCCTTATGCCTGTAGGGCATCCCCCACACCCCTGCCCAGCCTAAGTAGGTGCAGAGTGTAGACCACACACACACACATGGCAGCACCATCCTTGTAGGTGCACAGCATACCCTCCCTCCACACCTGACTGCTCCATCCCATAGCTGCACATGCATACTCCCCAACCCCCCAAACATTAGCCATCCACATCCTGGGTGCATTACGAGCAGACCCCCCAGCACACACAGTGGAGCAGTCCCCAGGATGCTACAGGTAACAAGCTATTGTAGCCCAGCATGCTGGACCCAGTGCAACCTGTGCCATCTTGGGCTGTGCTTATGTCTCAACACCCCCTGGTGCAAACACCACCACACTCAGACATTCTGTAACATCTTCAGAGGCCTGTGACCCCCACCACATTGTTGGATAGGCATCACCCTCCCACAGGATAGCTCCAGCCCCATAATAGTGTTGCCCCTTCACCAGGACATCCATGCTTGGGACATAGCCCAGTACCACAAAACCACACCCAGCCCCCAGCCCCGATCCCAATCCCCCATCCCTTCATTGGTGGTCAGTGGTCCCCCCACCACCCTGTGGCACCAACAACACCACTACCTATCCCCTGTACCTGCACATTGGTGCTGAAGTTAGGAACAGCCAACACACAGCCCTCTTCACACCTCTGTGACTGCCGGCCATCCAATGGATTCTGGGAGCATGCCACCTATTTATAGAGGCATGCTCCCAGCATCAATGGACAGCCAGTGGAAGAGGTGATGTGAGGAGGGCTGTGCAGCTAGCCATTCAAGCCACGGCCCTTACAGGAAGGCACAGGGGATGGGTGAGTGGTAATCGAGCTCATGGAGACCACTGGCTATCAACGTGGGGTGGAGAACTGAGTTTGGTCCTGGAGTGGGGCTGCTCATGGCACATCTGTGTGTTGTAGGGGTTGTCCTGCCACTCACAGGGACTGTGCTGCTCTGTGGTGCTGGTGGTGGGGTGTACTTTCATGAGGTCGGGGATGGGGCCACACTGTGGTGGGTAGGGGGTGCTTGCCTCACACTGGGGAAAGGGCTGCAATGTGGTGGGGTGGGGTTCTGTACAATTCTGGGGTCAGGGCTGTGTCATGTCAGGTGGCTGGGGGTTGCCTAGTATGGCAGGAACAGGCAGAGGTGATACTGAGGTGGGGCAGCAGGCACTATTGCAGGGGCTGTTCATGGTCAGACTGGTCTGCTGGGGACAGGGGCATGGGCACATGTGTCGGGGTGCCTGTGAGTGGTATTCACTCACCTGGACCCATGCCATGGTGCAAGGGATCCACTTGGGAACCCAGGACAGGCATCTGATTAGATGCCCACCTGGTTCTGCTACTCAGACCCCGGTGGCCCTGTGCAGTCCTGGGTGCTGGGGGGGCAGGGCCATGGACAGGTGGCCCATTGGTGTATGTGATAGTGAATACCACATACCCTATGCCTGCCTGTCTGGTGCTGCAGACCTATGCAGGCAGGATATGCACCTCCTGTGTGTAATTCCCACACGTTCATGCATAGCGGCCATTGTGAGCATTCACTTCTGAGCTCATGCTTAATACCCCTCAAAAGCTTCTGCTTTACCTCCATGCCAATTACTATGTTCTTTCTGGACCCATTGATTTTTAGTGAGTGGCACTAGAATAGATACCCCACACAAAACAAAAACTCATTATGTATAAAACACAGAAAACAAATAAAAATAAATGCTAAGACATTAAATTTAGGGCAGTACATTTCTCTGCCACAATATTATACCCATGGACAGAAGTTTTTTTCTTTTGTGTGTAATTTTTCAAAGTTTTCATATTTTATATTTATTGAACTTGAGCACAGTTGCTGTCCACTGCAGTCAAAGTTGTAGTTGTCAACTGACCACATGAGGTCAGACTGGAGAGTTATGCACACCTGGACACTCATTTTGTTACTGTCCCATTCAATGTGGAAAGGGTGCCAGGTCTAACTTAACTGATATTAACTCTGTGTAGTACATCTAATCATAAATTGTGCTTGTTGGTAATATGTGAAGTTTTTGTAGTGTGGTCAGGAAAAAGGCTTTTGCCACTACTGCTGGGAGTGGTGCACCAAACTGTGATGCCAATGCCAGAAGGAGTCCTGGGATACTTGCCAAGAGGTGTAGGAGTAAGAATAGTACAGTACTAGATATCACTTGTTCAACATGTAGATAATCTAATGAACAGTTAACACTGATGCATGGTAAGTTCAGTTTGAGAAAGCTTAAGAATTCAAGGTTCTCCTTTCTTGTTCTGAGTAATATGGTAAGGTAATATCCTCAGATTGTATTCACACATCTTTCTTAAGCAATCACTGTTGGATCTCAGTCCAGAAAATAAAAAATCTGCTTTAGCCAGTGCATGCCAAATAACTTGTCTGTTTTGCTGGGATTTGACTTAATCACTATATTTGCTAAACAGCAGCTTTGCAAGGCAAACATGTATCATGTACTGTGATTAGAAGTCTGTGTCTTCCTACAAAACTGTAAGTGGTACTGGCATTTACAATCAGAAAGCTCCACAATGCAATTGGTCATATCAGGATCATCACTGTCCAAATCTTCATCCAAGTCACACCGATGCCTGCCAAGGACACCACATGAAGTCAGAAGAACAGAAAGAGCAGTATGATCAGGAGGTTGTGAATTTACACTTTTGGTGGATTCTTCAAGTTGTTTCTGCTCCTCCATCTGAAGTGTATGTAACATTTCTGTTTGATATAGTCTGTTTCCAAGGAGAATGCACATCTCTTTATAAAAATATCTCTGCCACTTCTTTAATGGGTATTGCAACCTACTGCTGCTGCTTCTGAAATGACTCAGATGAACTAGTGGCTCTGATGTTGCCTCCTCTGGATCCACCAGTATCATTGCTGTGATTCTTACATACACCCCAGTGCCATCCTAGATAACAGTACTACCACAACCAGCTTTGTTTGTTGAATTCAAGTAGAAGATCATAACAGTGTGTACAGCATTCAAGTAGACTTATGATGGGAAGGATCATGCTAAGGGCTGTTGTTTCTGCACTAATACCATCAGTGGCTTGTTCATATGATTACTGAAGCAGAACACCCTTTTATTGGACACATTACTGCACCAATGACAAATATCCCCCTTAGACCACATCATCAAATACATATTTCTGCACCAAAAGTCTTTCTAATGTATAAAGGATAGCATGCCACCTTGTTAAAGTGTATTAAATTAAACAAAGCTGTGGAACATTGTGCTTCTTCTGGTACTGGCAGAGGAGCTCAGGGCTAGGGCTGTGTGGACTGTTCCACCTGAGATCCAGACCCCCAGATCAAACCCTCAATCCATGGACCTGGATCAATATGGACTTCACTGCAGAAGTCCATTTCTGGGTCTGTGGAGCACTATTTAGTGTTTTGTTGTCATGGGGATGCTGTTGGTATGTTCACTTCACATACAGGTTGCTGGCAGCATACAATCAGGCAACAAACAGTCAAGTGATGCACTCATGGTATATAACCATGCTGAGTATGCTACTTGGGCCCAGACAAGTTGGAGGATGGTTGGAGGAGCTCAGATCTCTGCACTGCAGCAGAGCTGCCAGACGTTACAAAGTGAAAAGAAAAACTAAATAAAAAATATACAAACATATTGCTTTTTGAAGTGGAGGGGAGGAAAGAAAGAGCAGCAAGAGAAAGGAGACATACTGGGGTGAGGAGGGGAATAAAGTTATCATCAGGAGGACTGAGGAGTCATGACTGGAGAGGAATCTGGAGAGACTGGGGAGAGAGATAGTGGTGGCCTTGGTGGCTGCTGGGGGGAAGGAAAGCAAATAAAAGGCAGGCAGTGTGACAGTGTTTATACTATAGGCAAAGGGCAGGCTGGCAAAATAAATCTTTGACTTGTGCCATCCAGAAATTGAATCCAGAGAATATCCTTCAGACGAGAGAGAGTGAGAGACTACTGGGGACCCTAGAGAAATGTCACAGTTACTGAAAATTCCAAAATTAAGTGTTTTTCCTTTTCTTGGCCTCAGACAGTGTGGCTATGTATACATGAGCAAGGGCAGGGTGGCAAAATCTTTGACTTGTGCCATTCCAGATCCAGAGGAGTGATGTAAAGAGTACTGGGGGCTCTAGAGAAATTTTACAGTTATAGAAAATCCCAACTAAAAGTTTTTTTTTCCTTTTCTTGACCTCAGACAGTGTGGCTGTGTGTACATGAGCAAGGGCAGGCTGGCAAAATCTTTGACTTGTGCCATTCCAGATCCAGAGGAGAGAGGGGGAGACTACTGGGGGCCCCAAGATAAATTTTACAGTTACAGAAAATCACAAATCATTTTTTTTTCTTTTCTTCGCCTTAGACAGTGTGGCCATTTGTACATGAGTAAGGACAGGCTGGAGAAATCTTTGACTTGTGCCATTCCAGATCAAGAGAAGAGAGGGGGAGACTACTGGGGGCCCAAGATAAATTTTACAGTTACACAAAACCACAAAGAAAAGTATTTTTTTAATTTTTTGGGCCTCAGACAGTGCGGCTATGTGTACATGAGCAAGGGCAGACTGGCAAAATCTTTGACTTGTGCCATTCCAGATCCAGAGGAGAGAAGGAGAGACTACTGGAGCCCAAGAGAAATTTAATAGTCCCAGAAATCCCAAATTAATTTTTTTTTCCTGGCTTCGGTGAGGCTGCATATACAGGGCAAGGGCAGGCTGGCAAAATAAATTTGATTTGTGCCATCCATCCAGAGGGGAGACAGTGACTATGGGGGGGCACATGAGAAATTTAACAGTCCTAGAAATCACAAATAAAAGTTTTTTCCTGGCCTCAGTGTGGCTGTGTGTACAGGGCAAGGGCAGGCTGGCAAAAAAAATATTTGACTTGTGCCATCCAATCACAATCACTCGTTAATGTTCATTCATGATTTCATGTATAAAGAAAAATACTGTTAGGACAAACAACATTCAAGTTTGCTGCTGACTGTGGGTGACTCAGGGAATAATCTGACTTTGTGACTCATAGTAGACTATTTATACTAGAACATATGTAAAGTACACACAAGTGTCATCATCTTCACTCATTCCCCATTATTCTTCCTTATCATTAGTTTTATTATAGTATATTGCATTACATTATGAATAAGCATTAACCAACCCTAGTGTGAGACTGTGCTGCATACAGCTATTAGGGCATGGAGAACTTGGTGAAGTTCTGACTCTCATTAAATAAGAACTGGAACACAGTGAAGTTCTGATTTGTTCTAATTAGTTCTGATTTATTAACAAATATTTGAAAAAATGTGAAAAATGCATAAAAGTGGCCAAAGTCAGTCATATTTGACACAGAGGACCAAAGGAAATCATTTAATGGATTATTTGTATAAAAATGAATGTAAAACTACTAAATAAACAAGCATTTGTCAATGCCAAATGTTTGCTTGCTGGCATTGGCATTGGTAGTGTAGGAGTTAGAGAGATGCATAATAGGAATGGCACTGAAATATTGAACTGAAGCCAACCCCACCACCACCCTGCAGAGACTGACTGGCATTGGGATGTGCCTTTGGGTCATTGGGCTTAATGCCCATGCCATTTCACCACACCCTACCCTGTAGACACCGACAAGTGTCACGGTGTGCCTTGGGGTCTTTGGGCCTTATGCTCACCCCTTTCCATAAGGAAATACAGTGAGATAGGTACAGTATAGGAGAATGGGGTGAACTTTGGGGCCGAATAGTCCAATGCACACCTTGATGACTGTTACTGGCTGTAGGGTGTGGGGGGGGGCAGAATGACATGAGCATTACAGGCAACAATCCCAAGTCACACCCTCTGATGCCTGTGAGTCTCTACAGGGTGGGGCGTTATGGTTGGAAATCCTAACGCCCTGGGTGTTCATTGGTATTTTCACTCCAAATTTTCAACATGGATTTTTTGTGACCTCCACCTCATGAACAGTGGCAATACCAGTTTGTTAGCCAAAAGCTGATTTTGCCAGAGATGATGCTATTTGGCACCACAGGTGTGAAAACACATTTTGAACAGGATGTGAAAAATGACAGCTGTACTGTTCATGTAGAGGTGTAAAAAATGGCAATGGTGAAAATCTGGAGTGAAAATATAAAACAAACTGGTGAAGTCATGAGTGTGCTTAGAAACTACGCAATGCACACCTGTAATGTAATTAGTTTGGGGATTTTTTTACAGCAGATTGTCAACACAGGCATTTTGGGACCTCAGCTCATGAACAATGTCACTGTGATTTTCTTAATCTGTCCCGAACACCAATTTCCCACAGCAACCATGCATTTCTGTGCTGGAAGTGCAAAAACCAATTTCAGCCAAGGTGAGAAAAATGACAGCCTTACTGTTCATAAGGAGGTGTGAAAAATGCCAGTGGTGAAATTTTGGGCTAAAAATAATACAAATTTGTGAACTTACAAGGGTGCATGGAAACTGCACAATGCAGGCTCGAACACAGTCATTTTATGGACATTTGTCACCAGATTTTCAACATAGCCATTTTAAGACCTCTGCTCATGAACAGCGTCACTGTGATTTTCTTAATCAGTCCCAAACATTGATTTCACACACTGACTGTGCCATTGTGTGCTATATTCATGAAAACACATTTTGGGCAAGATGTGAAAAAAGACAGCTGTACTGCTCATAAGGAGGTGTGGTAAAATGGCAATGTTGAAATCTGGAGTGAAAATAGTAAAACTTCTTGTAGTTAAGAGCATGCATAGGAACTGCACAATGCATGCTCATAAAACAGTCATTTTGGGTACTTACTGCATATGACGAGATATGAAATAAGATCTTACTTCGTATTATGAAAATTCTGAAAAGAATTGTTAGTGCTAACATCATGGTGCCCAATCCACATGTCTGCACTAGACATTTGCACCACAATATGAGACACTGCGGAGCCCCCTTCCAGTGTCCCCAGCAGAAGAAAACTCTCCCACATATTTCCCGACAATGGTGTGCTCAATCCCTGTGTCGGTAGTCAACCCCCCCAAGGTGGGACACTGGGGAGCCCACTCTCAGTGTCCCCAATTATTTTACACCCCCAACATAGCCACTAGTACTGAGTAACACTAGGGAGCCCACCCCCTGCCACAAAATGTTTTTTAAATTCTTGTATGCCTGCAACCAAGAAAACAGTCCCCCAATGTCTTTTTTTTGTTTTAATCCAGTAAAAAGAAACTGGTCCCTCATCATCTCCCCTGGTCCCCTCCCACATCCCCACCAACTGTCTGTGCACCCACCTCCCCTTACCCCCTCTTACCCTATATTTACCTCCAGAAGTCGGTGGCTGTGATCTTCTCTGGACCATGACACATCTGCACTCTTCAAAGCCGAAACGCGAACTGAACAATCAAGGTAAGTGCCATATAATGGTTGTTTATGGTGTTTTGAACTTGTGATGATATCTTAGGCATTTTTCAACATTTTTGGACCAAATTTTCAGCATGGGCTTTTTGGGAACCCACCCCATGAACACTGTCACCGTCATCTCATTAATCAGACCCATAAGATCATTTTGTGGTCGCTGTGTGGAATCACCTTTTGGGGCTGATTAATGAAATGGCAGCATCAGTGTTCATGAGGGGAGGTCCCAAAAAGACCATGTTGAATATTTGGTGCACAAATGTTGAAAAATACCTGCATTATGAGTGTGAGTTGTGTAGTTTCTACACACGCTCGTAACTTCACCATTTTTTTTAATTTTCACTCCAGATTTTCAACATTGCCATTTTTTCACACCTTCTCATGAACAGTTCAGCTGCCATTTTTCACATCCTGCCCAAAATGTGTTTTCACACCTGTGGTGCAGAATGGTGCAGTTGCAGTGTGAAATCAACTTGCGGGATGGATTAATGAAATGACAGTGTCAGTGCTCATGAGGTGGGGTTCCTAAAAGGCTATGTTGAAAATTTGGTGAAAAAATTCCTGAAAATGCCCAACTTATGTGTGTCCATTAAATTTATTCTATGCACGTGCATAACTGCTACTTTTTGATCTTTTTACGCCAAATTTAAACATAGCCATTTTTTCACACCACCTCATGAACAGCACAGCTGTCATTTTTCACATCCTGCCCAAAATGTGTTTTTGCACCTGTGACACAGAATGGCGTTGCAGTTGAGCATAATTACATTTTGCCTTGCATTTCACAATTTCTCTGTTCCAGGGTACATGAGGTTGGGTAATAAGATGACTATGCAGACAATTCAGTCACTGTTGTTTGAAACATGGAAGACCAGGGCCCAAAGAACCCTGCACTTCCATACCTACATACATATGTGCATCTACGGAGAGATTGAAGAGCAGAGTCCAACGGATACTTTTATACTATCTCAAAAAGAATGGAAATTCATTGCAAAAAATACTCCATTAATGCATCAGTTAGGGTTCCTATTACAGTGACAAAAGTATAAAAATTCAGCGTTAGAGTTCCCAACCCTACCACCCAATCCCCCCCACCCTCCACACACCAACAGACATCAGGGTGTGCCTTGGGGCCGTTGGCCCCACTCTCACCCCATTGTCCAGTACTGTACCATCTCAGCTTCCTTATACATGGATTGGGGTGAGAATTAGGACCGACAACCTCAGTGCACACCCCGATGTCTGTTGGTGTGTGGTGGGTGGGGTGGTAGGGTTGGAAACTCTAATGCCAAAATTCCATACTTTTGTCACCCTAATAGAAACCCTAACTGATGCATTAATGGACATTTTTTCAAAAAAAAATGTATATATATATATATATATATATATATATATATATTCATTGCAAAAAACTATGTTAATGCATCAGTTAAAGTTTTTATTAAAGTGTCAAAACCAGGGAAACTCAATGTTAGGGTTACCAACAGTACCACCCAACCCCCATAAATTCCATACACCAACAGGCATCAGGATGTACCATGGAGAGGTCATGCCCAACTCTTACCACATTCCATGTGTAAACAGGTTGACATGGTACAGTATAGGAGATTGGGGTGAGAGTTAGACCTGACTACCCCATGGTACATCCTGATGCCTGTTGGTGTATGGAGGGTAGGGGGTTGGGGTAGTAGGGTAGGCAACCATAATATCAAATTTCCCAGCTTTAGACACTTTAATAAAAACCCTAACTTATGCATTAATATAGTTTTTTTGCAATGAATTTCCCTTCTTTTTGAGAAGGTCTAATGTAACTGGTATGTGGTTGTAGGAGAGCGGTCTGCCATTGCCGTAGTCTGAAGAAGTGTGAGTAATGAATGAAATCCTCTAGTAGATATGCATGTTTCTCAGTACAGCTATTGAGATAGTGGAACCTCATGTGGTCTGCCATTGCAGTTCATTGGAATAGTCCAAGGTAATGAGGCAAGATCCCCGTTGTATGCTTCACAGGGTTGCCATGGGATGGTGGGACCTCACATGTTCCACCATCGCCATGGTATGGAGTAGAGTGTGTTTGGGATGATAGGACCCCCCCCCGTGGTCCACCATCCCCATAGAGTATGTTGGGATGGCGGGACCTCACGTGGTTTTCCATCATCATGATATAGCACTGTGTGAATAACGGATGGCTGGACCCTCCCCCCACAGTCTTCCATTGCAATATGAGCTCATAGATGGACATTGCCATCTATAAATAAAATGAATAGGAGTATTATAGCTAGGAAATGAAATACGGACACGATGACAAAGGTTGTTCCCTATATGGCACCTTAACTACCATATCTATAGATCATGGCACTGTTTGTTGTCCTCTCATGTGCACTGGAGAAGTAAATGAAGATGCAGATCCCTACTTCATCAGTCAAATAGTAAAATATGGTCCTTAGATGGCAAAGACTATCGAAGTGGGCAAGCCTCCTGGGTATGACACTTAAGAATAAATACAGGATTCCTCAGCTGTTGCTGTGCTGGTTTTGCATGGAATTATGCAGAATGCAGAGCTGTGTTGCTGCCCCTTTAAATAAGATTGTAGGCTTTGCAGCTGATACTACCATTTTAAACTGGAATTCAACTGAAAGCGATGCTGCCTCCAATCTGCCACTTCAGCACAGCACTTTCGGTACAGCTATCACTTCCCAGTGGTTTCCATTCTGTTTACCAGCTACTTTGAGTTTCTAGTTTCTTCTTTGTTAATTGTCATTACCTTGTCTTATCAGTTATTTGTCTGCGAAAGGAGACATTAAGGAAAAACACTAGTGACGATACTGCCTTTACCTCACCTATCCCTGGAACTAGGGACCACAGCTTGTGAAGCGTCTCAATCCGAAAAGTACTTTAATGGTGGAATTACATGGCCAGAATAGCCATGTCCAATCATATGAGTTAAGGAAGAAGGTTGTTGTTAAAACTACCTGGTAACTGAGAGGTCATGGTCACTGTGAACCAGGCACACTGTCCTGAAGTTGAAAATAGTAGACAGATATGCTGTTTAGGATGACGTTCACTCCTGAAATACGAGTGTAGCTGAAAGTTGTGGAGGAAGCAGAGTTATTCAGGGAGACAGGATAGGTAGAGAGCCCCAAAAAAGACCTGAAAAGAGATACAGATCCCCACAGACCACAGGACATCAAGCAGCAGCCTTAGCAGAAGGAAGGCCATGGATTGGGGACCCCAGGATGAGCAGCAACCAAGAATCCAAGGCAGAGGAGGTGCCAAGACAGGGGCCCTGAGGAGCAGGGCAAGGCAAGCTGGCCAGAGACAGAAGATGAGGAAGCATCCAGGAGGGGCGGCAGAGAAGGCAGTGGGCTTAGGAACTAGAAATGGGAGTGCTACAGGGAGAGCAGCTGGGGAGGAGCAGAAAGGGGAAAGTCAGGAAGAACAACAATGAGTAGTGTCAAGAGCCCGAGGAGGAAAGCACAGAAGGGGAAGTAAGGAGGGAAGACAAAGGAGCTAGAAGGTGCAGGATGCAAACAAAAAACAAGAGAGAGGATGGGAAAAGACAACAAAAACAAAAACCGGGATGGGGTGATGCTGGAAGAGGTGGCCAACACAGCAGAGGGGAAATAAAAAAACAGCTTAGCAGACAAAGAAATGGGGGAGAGAAAGCAGGAGAAAGAGGACAATGGGGAAAGCAGAAACAGAACCACAATCCTGCAGTGCCCTGGCGGGTTCAAAATGCTCGAAGCAGAGCGAAAGGAAGCCTGAAGTTTAAATAGGGGATGTGGGCGGAGCTATTCCTCCCCCATTGAACTTCAGGCTAAAAGCATTACATAAGTTGAAAACCCCCATTGACTGCCATTATACAGCTTAACTTTGATTTTTTCAGTTCCTGGTATGGCTTTGAATAGTGCAGATGTGTCCCACCAAAGATCACAGCTGCTGACCACTGAATGTAAGTATGGGGTGAGGGTGGGGTGCGCAAAGAGAGGGTGGGGATGGGAGGAAAGGTGTAGGGGAGACGACAAGAGAACATTTTCTTCTTCTTAGGAAAAAAAAGATGTCAGGGGACAGTTTTCTTTACTTCATGAATATTTAATGTTTGTGGACTCTAGGAGTGGGCTCCCCAGAGTCCAGAAATAGCTGTGGGCTAAAGGACAACTAGAGACACTGGGAGTGGGCTACGCAGTGTCCCACACTTTTGGGGGGAGGGTGGGCTGCTGCTGACATAGGGATTTGGCACCCTGCTGTTGGAAAACTACAAAGAAGGGGAACACTGCTGGGGGTGGTATACTGGGGACACTGGGAGTGGGCTACGCAGTGTCCTACACTCTTGTGAGGAGGGGGATGAGCTACTGCCAACATGGGAAATGGGCACAACTTTTATAATGAAGTTATTGAGTCTTAGAGAATATTTGCACTGTAACTTTAATGCGCTATATATATCTGACCACAGAGTGTCTCTAGTAACTGTGAGAAAGGGCACACATGCGTGGAACATTGGGGCTTTGTTCACCACTGCTGCTGCAGCTTGTAAGTATTTTAACTTCATTTATTTGCTTTCTGCAATAATGACTGACTAAGCTATTTGCTACAGTAGTATTTGGAATCCTTCTATTTGGTGAGGCATGTGAGCTAGAATGTTCTCATCTGGTCAGTTTTTGGAGTGGCTTGATTTGGAATGCAGTATGAAAATCTAATACAAGGAGAGGACTTTGAAATATACTTGATCCAGGAAATGAGAATGGAAAGTGAAGCCTGGTAGATAGTATAAAAAAAAGATAGTCCAGTATGAATAAGAAACATGGGTACTGAGCTTCGATGAGATGGCTTTGACATCCTCTTTAGCCAGCTGGAGAGTAAATCCTAGGTAGTATAAATGGATGGTGATATCTGGGATGAGTAAAATTACATCAGTATTGAGCTCGTCGGAGACGGCCTGAATGTCTGCTTGAGCTGGCTAATGTTATAATGGAGGGCAATGTCAGGTAAGCAGTAACAGATGGACTATGTAGCACAATATAAGTAAAATTAAGGAAACTGGAGAGTGGGGAGTTCTGAAAAGCAGGCAAGACATTGGAAGGTGTGCACTTTCTCTCTGTTAGGTCATTTGGTGTCATCGTTTATGAGACCATAGGAAAAGGTAAAAAGGTTGTGGTGGTGGTAGGGGATAACATTTTTGAAACAAAACAAAAGAATAAAACAAAACTAGGCTGGCTTAGTACATAAATAAATAAGGGCATAGTGTGTTTGCTCTGAGCTTACAGTCATTAACATCACGTAATCACATATTTATTTTTTTATGACTAATGTACTCCTTAATGCCTGCTGCTGACAGACCATTCTCCTCAGTGGGGTTTTCCTGCATTGAACATTTGAATAAATAAACTAAATATTGTTAGTGATGTTTCTCGTGAACATCATAATTACATGGCCTTTATATTAATCAAAATACTTTGCTGCTGCTGTATACCACATAATGACCTTTTCTTATAGATCAGTTGTTGAACTGGTGCTGGTGAGATATAATTATAAGCTTGCTATTCAGCGACCCAGTCCATTAGGAACTGAGTCATAAGCCACATGGCTAATAATCCATACTGTATTTACTGGTAAACAGCAATGTGCATTTAACTGAGGAATTTAACATAATGTTAGTGCAACTGTCCTAAAGCATTATAGCAACATTAATTTTGGTAGGGAATTTGCCAACAGCTGTTGGGATCAACCAGGCTGAAGGAGCAGGGGAAAGAAGGACATGAAGAATAACATTGTGCATCAAAACAAAAACCTAATTTCAGTATTAGGGGCCAAATCTCCAATGGCTTCAGGAGGCCCTCTGCACTTGTGAATGGGTCAATAGGTAGACTACAGGTACACAGAGGTCCCTGCGCAACACATTCAAAGATCTATGTACATCCACAGCCTCATATGCATCCCCCATAGAGGCCTGCCCTGACCAGAGCAATGTTCCTACATAGGCAGTGAAGTCTGGAGCAGGCTTAGCTGGAGATATTAACTCGACTGTCAACACATGACCTACGCTAGTGACCCCCCAAAAATCTGCTTATGCAGTGCATCATGTCACTAAGGTTAAAAACTCAGTTGGGACCCTTGCATTTTCTATGCTAACCAGTTTGAAAAGGCTACCAACTAAAACCTGCAGTGGTACACTCTTAAAAATAGTTTACTTCTACTCTGTTCAAGCTTCTGAATGTATCTTGCTTCAGCAATTAAATACTTGCTGCAGTCAACTTGAATAAAGTCGTTTCACCTTGTGCTTGTATCATTGGATGCAAATTCTTGTAATACCATTCTTGTTCTCTTACTGAGATATGTGCCTTGTGAAGAAGTAAATACATTGAGTATGTCAGAGCAGTAACCATGCACCTAAAACTGCTGTGGTTCTGATCCTCTGGAGACTGCTTGGAAGCTAGGAGTTGCTTTTAATGAGACTTTCCCAGTGTGCAGTCTCTAAACAAATAAATCAATAAAATACTTCCCAACTTATAGATTGTGTTGAAATATTGAAAGCAGGAAACCAAAAATGAATGCCTTTGGAACTGTCTTGACATGGTGCCAATTTGTCTGTAGACTTACTGACATACTGTACTGCTATAAGAGCCAGTGGTTCCTAAAGGTAAATATAGAAACAAAGATAAATAATCTGTCTGCAGAAAAGGACCACTGGGCACATGAAGTATGCCCAGAAGGTCACTGCCTGGTCTGACTCCACCAACCATAACTGGTCTCTGGTGATGTCCCTCTTACCTGGCTATTTACAATTATTCCTCTATGTCTATTCCACACATGTTTGAAGCCTCCTACTGTTTTCACCTCTAGCACTTCCACTGGAAGTCTGTTTCAGGCACCCACGACTCTTTCTGTGAAGTAGTACAGTACTTCCTCACATCCAGGTCTTTAATGTTAACTAAGAGCAATAGTTTTGTAGCTTTTGCATCAAATAATGCATCTTATACTAGGGAACTGTTCATGCCAGTCTAGAATGCTCCCTGCTAGCTAATCTATGAAGTGACATTCAGACTAGCTGATACACATTACTTGCCAACCTGTACAGTAAGGGATACTATTGTTCTGCTTAGTTACCTGAGCTGATAGATCGCTTTTGAAGTATGATGTCCCATGTGTAGTGTATACAGAATCAGTAACTGGGCAATATAGAGTATCATCTGGGGGTGAATCTTAAGAAAGTGGAGACTGCAACATGCAAAGAACAAGAGTCAGTCTAACAGGACATGTATCTTCAGCTGAATGGTTAGATCTTCAGCCTCAGAGGCAAGGATCAATCCCAGGGTCTGGCACTTACGCTCTCAGACCTAAAATTCAGTTTACAGAAGATGTCCCACCATAGTTAGGAGAGAGGAAATTGCAACATGTTAAGCAATGTGTTTTTTTTTTATTATTCGACACAAATGGTGCTGAAGTATTCTAGATTTTGGAAAATACAAGAGTATACTCAAATGGAAACATGCCTTCAAAATGTATGATTTGACAAGGTTTATATATATATATATATATATATATATATATATATATATATATATATATATATATACTGTATATATTTCTTCATGGGTCTACTATGATCAGTGTTTACAGGCAGTTTACTCTCATGATATGGTGTATGATATACCAACGCAAAATCTCTGAGGATGCAAAGTTTGATTTGAAGAACTCTTAGAAGCCTTTCAGAAGCTGATTTTCAGATGCATTCTGGTGGTTAAGGGTGAGAAAATTTGACAATGACAACTTTGGCTCGATGTTGAGTTGGCTCCATGGCTTTGGTTCAGGTTCAAGAATTCAGATGAACCTCTTCAACTCTCAGTGCATTAACTGACATGGGGTAAAGCAGAACAAAAATAGGGTTTGCAAAAGCCTTGAAGGCAGTAATGAATATTAATTTTATAATCGTATTCATGGCAGGTGGTTTTGGCATGCCACTGCTGGGATTTGATGTAACTGTGGTGGTGTTACTGAGTCTGCACAAACTAAGACTCCTGTTACCCATTGCTGAGCAACAATCAATGGGCCTTATACACAATGCTTACATGCCATGGAAACTGGGCACATAGGCATTGATACAAGTGAATGCCATGGAGCATGGTCCCATGGCACAACAGTAGCATTCACGAATGGGGTGAAAGAAAGTTATGCAGCTGATCCCCCAGTTACATGGACAGCAATGCACCAGGGTAGGTGGGGTGCATGCTGGGGGCATGCTAGCACAATGTGCCATGCACAAAGGCATATAGTGCTGCTTTCAGGAGACACAGAAGGGTACAGGTTATGTCAAGGTAGACCCTGCCGTTACCATAGTATGTGCCCAGTCCTGCACACACAGGACTCCTGGCCAGCCCCAGCAGTAGAATGGTAGCCCCCCTGCACACAACTGGACCACTGCCTCATGCCTGTAGGGCATCCCCCACATCCCTGCCCAGTCTAAGTAGGTGCACAGTGTAGACCTCCCACACACACACATGGCAGCACCATCCATGTAGGTGCACAGCAGACCCTCCCCCCACACCTGACTGCCCCATCCCATAGCTGCACATGCATACTCCCCAACCCCAAAAACACTAGTCATCCCCATCCTGGGTGCATTATGAGCAGCCCCCCAGTCACACACAGTGGGGCAGTCCCCGGGATGCAGCAGGTAACAAGCTATTGTATCCCAGCATGCTGGACTCAGTGCAACCTGTGCCATCTTGGGCTGTGCTTATGTCTCAAGACTCCCGGTGCAAACACCACCACACTCAGACCCTCTGCAACATCTTCAGTGGCCTGTGACCCCCACCACATTGTTGGATAGGCATCACCCTCCCAGAGGACAGCCACAGCCCCATAATCGTGCTGCCCCTTCACCAGGACATCCATGCTTGGGACACAGCCCAGTACCACAAAACCCCACCCAGCCTCCAACCCTGATCCCAATCCCCCATCCCTTCATTAGTGGTGAGTGGTCCCCCACCACCCTGTGACACCAACAACACCACTACCTATCCCTTGTACCTGCACATCGCTGCTGAAGTTAGGAACGGCCAACACACAGCCCTCCTCACACCTCTGTGACTGCCAGCCATCCAATGGATTCTGGGAGCATGCCACCTATTTATAGAGGCATGCTCCAGGCATCAGTTGGACAGCCAGTGGCTGAGGTGGTGAGAGGAGGGCTGTGCAGCTGGCCATTCCAAGCTACGGCACTTACAGGAAGGCACAGGGGATGGGTGGTGGTGTTGTCAGTGCCATGGGGAGACCACTGGCTATCAACGTGGGGTGGAGAACTGGGTTTGGTCCTGGGGTGGGGCCACTCATGGCACATCTCTGTGTTAGGGGGTTGTCCTGCCACTCATAGACACTGGGCTGCACTGTGGTGCTGGTGGTGGGGTGTACTTACATGAGGTTGGGGATGGGGCTACACTGTGGTGGGGTGGGTGGTGCTTATCTCACATTGGGGACAGGGTTGCAGTGTGGTGGGGTGGGGTTCTGTACAGTTCTGGGGTCAGGGCTGTGTCATATCAGGTGGCATGGGGTTGCCTTGCATGGCAGGAACATGCAGAGGTGCTATTGAGGTGGGACATCAGTTCAGGAGGCACTATTGCAGGGGCTGTTCATAGTCAGGCAGGTCTGCTGGGGACAGGGGCATGGGCGCATGGGTTGGGGTGCCTCTGAGTGGTATTCACTCACCTAGACCCGTGCAATGGTGAAAGGGATCCACTCAGGAACCCAGGACAGGCATCTGATTGGATGCCCACCTGGGTCTGCTACTCGGACCCCGGCAGCCCTACGCAGTCCTGGGTGCTGGGGGGGGCAAGGCCATGGACACGTGCCCCATTGGTGTATGTGATAGTGAATACTGCACACTCTATGCCTGTCTGGTGCTGCAGACCTGCGCAGGCAGGATATGCACCTCCTGTGTGTAATTTCCACACGTCCATGCATAGTGGCCATTGTGAGCATTCATTTCTGAGCTCATGCTTAATACCCCTCAAAAGCTTCTGCTTTACCTCCATGCCAGTTACTATGTTCTTTCTGGACCCATTGATTTTATATATATTAGATACCCCACACAAAACAAAAACACATTATGCATAAAACACATAAAACAAATAAAAATGAATGCTAAGACATTTAATTTAGGGCATTACGTTCTCTGTCACAATATTGTACCCATGGACAGAAGTTTTTTTCTTTTGTATGTATTTTTTCAAAGTTTTCATTTTTTATATTTATTGAACTTTGAGCACAGTTGCTGTCCACTGCAGTCAAAGTTGTAGTTGTCAACTGACCACATGAGGTCAGACTGGAGAGTTATGCACACATGGACACTCATTTTGTTACTGTCCCATTCATTGTGGAATGAGTGCCAGGTCTACGTTTACTGGTATTAACTCTGTGTGGTACATCTAATCATAAATTGTGCATGTGGGTAATATGTGAAGTTTTTGTAGTGTGGTCAGGAAAAAGGCTTTTGCCACTACTGCTGGGAGTGGTGCACCAAACTGTGATGCCAATGCCAGAGGGAGTCCTGGGATACTTGCCAAGAGGTGTAGGAGTAAGAATAGTACAGTAGTAGATATCACTTGTTCAACATGTAGATAATCTAATGAATAGTTAACATTGATGCATGGTAAGTTCAGTTTGAGAAAGACTAAGAATTCAAGGTTCTCCTTTCTTGTTCTGAGTAATATGGTAAGGCAATATCCTCAGATTATACTCACATATCTTTCTGAAGCAATCACTGTTGGGTCTTAGTCCAGAAAATACAATTCTGCTTTAGCCGGTGCATGCCCAACGACTTGCCTGTCTTGCTGGGATTTGATTTAATCACTATATTTGCTAAACAGCAGCTTTGCAAGACAAACATGTATCAAGTACTGTGATTTGAAGTCTTTGTCTTCCTACAAAATTTTAAGCTGTACTGGCATTTTCTATCAGAAAGCTCCAAAATGCAATTGGTCATCTTAGGATCATCACTGTCCAAATCTTCTTCTAAGTCACACCAATGCCTGCCAAGGACACCACATGAAGTCAGAAGAACATGAAGAGCAGTATGATCAGGAGGTTGTGAATTTACACCCTTGGTGGATTCTTCAAGTTGTTTCTGCTGCTCCATCTAAAGTGTATGTAACATTTCTGTTTGATATAGTCTGTTTCCAAGGAGAATGCACATCTCTTTATATCTGGGATACAATATTGTTGCCATGCCACATAGCATTTACCATCAAATGCTGTAAAATATGTGTACATTATGTCAAAAATATCTCTGCCACTTCTTTAATGAGTATTGCAACCTACTGCTGCTGCTTCTGAAATGACTCAGATGAACTAATGGCTCTGATGTTGCCACCTCTGGATCCACCAGTATCATTGATGGCAATCTTACATACACACTAGCAGTGCCATCATAGCTACCAGTACTACTACAACCAGCTTTGTTTGTTGAATTCAAGTAGAAGATCATAACAGTGTGTACAGCATTCAAGTAGACTTATGATGAGAAGGATCATGCTATGGGCTGTTGTTTCTGCACTGATACCATTAGTGGCTTTTTCATATAGTTGCAGAAGCAGAACACACTTTTATTGGACACATTACTGCACCCATGACAGATATCCCCCCTGGGCCACATCATCAAATACATATTTCTGTACCAAAAGTCCTTCTAATATATAAAAGATGGCATGCCATCTTGTTAAAGTGTATTAAATTAAGCAAAGCTGTGGAACATTGTGCTTCTTCTGGTACTGGCAGAGAAGCTCAGGGATAGGGATGTGTGGAGTGTTCCACCTGAGATCCAAACCACCAGATCAAACCCTCAATCCATGGACCTGGATAAATATGGACTTCACTGCAGAAGTCCATTTCTGGGTCTCTGGAATGCTATTTAGTGTTTTGTTGCCATAGGGATGCTGTTGGTATGTTCACTCCACATACAGGTGGCTGGCAGCATACAATCATTCAACGAACAGTCAAGTGATGCACTCACAGTATATAACCATGCTGAGTATGATACGTGGGCCCAGATGATTTGGAGGATGGTCGGAGGAGCTTGGATCTCTGCACTGCAGCAGAGCTGCCAGACGTTACACAGTGAAAAGAAAAACTAAATAAAAAATATACAAAAATACTGCTTTTTGTAGTGGAGAGGAGGAAAGAAAGAGAAGCGAGAGAAAGGAGACTTACTGGGTGAAGGGGGAAAGAAAGTTGTCATCAGGGGGACTGAGGATTCAGGACTGGAGAGGAATCTGGAGAAACTGGGAGGGAGATAGTGGTGGCCTTGGTGGCTGCTGGGGGGAGGAAAGGCAAATAAAAGGCAGGCAGTGTGGCAGTGTGTGTACTACAGGCAAAGGGAAGGCTGGCAAAATAAATCTTTGACTTGTGCCATCCAGAAACTGAATCCAGAGAAGATCATCCAGGTGAGAGAGAGTGAGAAACTACTGGGGACCCTAGAGAAATATTACAGTTACTGAAAATCCCAAAATTAAGTTTTTTTTCTTTTTTTTGCCTCAGTGTGGCTATGTGTACATGAGCAAGGGAAGGGTGGCAAAATCTTTGACTTGTGCCATTCCAGATACAGAGGAGTGAGGGAGTGACTACTGGGTGTGCTAGAGAAATCTCACAGTTACAGAAAATCCAAAATAAAAGTTTTTTTTCCTTTTCTTGGCCTCAGACAGCATGGCTGTGTGTATGTGAGCAAGGGCAGGCTGGCAAAATCTTTGACTTGTGCCATTCCCGATCCAGAGGAGAGAGGGAAAGACTACTGGGGGCCCCAAGATAAATATTACAGTTACAGAAAATCACAAATATTTTTTTTTTATTTTCTTGGCCTTAGTGTAGCTATTTGTACATGAACAAGGACAGGCTGGATAAATCTTTGACTTGTGCCATTCAAGATCAAGAGAAGGCAGGAGTAGACTACTGGGGGCCCAAGATAAATTTTACAGTTACAGAAAATCACAAATAAAAGTTTTTTTTTCCTTTTTTTGGCCTCAGACAGTGTGGCTGCATGTACATGAGCAAGGGCAGGCTGGCAAAATCTTTGACTTGTGCCATTCCAGATCCAGAGGACAGAGGGAGAGACTACTGGAGCCTAAGAGAAATTAAATAGTCCCAGAAATCCCAAATAAATTATTTTTTTTCCTGGCTTCAGTGAGGCTGTGTGTACAGGGCAAGGGCAGGCTGGAAAAATAAATCTTTGATTTGTGGCATCCATCCGGGGAGAGAGAGAGACTGGGGGCACATGAGAAATTTAACAGTCCTAGAAAATCCCAAATAAAAGTTTTTTCCCTGGCCTCTGTGTGGCTGTGTGTACAGAGCAAGGGCAGGCTGGTAAAATAAATATTTGACTTGTGCCACCCAATCACAATCACTTGTTAACATTCATTCATGATTTCATGTACAAAGAAAAATACTGTTAGGACAAACAACATACATGTTGATGCACCTGTGCTGCTGACTGTGGGTTGCCCAGGGGATAATCTGACTTTGTGACTCATAGCAGACTATTTATGCCACAACATAAGTAAAGTACACATAAGTGTCATTATCATCACTCATTCCTCATTATTGCTCCTTATCATTAGTTTATTATAGTATATTGCATTACATTATGTATAAGCATTAACCAATCCTAGTGTGAGACTGTGCTGCATACTGCTATTAGGGTGTGGAGAACTTGGTGAAGTTCTGACTCTCATTAAATAAGAACCGGAACACAAAGAAGTTCTGATTTGTTCTAATTAGTTCTGATTTATTAACAAATATTTGAAAAAATGTGAAAAATGCATAAAAGTGGCCAAAGTCGGTCATATTTGACACAAAGGAAATAATTTAATCCCACCCACTTTTGTTCCAACCTATAAACTCACTTGGAGGGCAGTCCTACCCCTTCCCCTTGCTGCATCAGTTTTAATTCTAACCAGCAAGGCAGTCCATTATTTTTTCCCCTCCACTCACTCTTGCCTATTCTCTCTGTTTGCCTCTGTTCTACACTTATTTTGTCTGGAAAAGTAACTCAGACTGAGGGTATCCCAGTTTTATCTTTTCCCCTCACCTTTTCAAATCCCCGCCTGCTCCTGTTCACTCCTCATAAACTGCACTCTATTGGAATACCTGCCTCTTGTGAATAACTTGTATAATTGATTGCCAATCTCTGGCCACTAAGGGTCTCACTCAAACTGCCTTCACTATAGGTGTCACCCTGCCCTTAAGTCACCATTTCTGTCACTTATATTCTACTCTTATAAGGGACAATCCACCTCTGATTTACAGAGGTTTCATACAAGGCATACATAATGTTCTCTCTTGAGTGCCCAAGGTCACTTCTGGTGGTATCAGGATTACTATCCACCGTAATCATCCTCTCCTATCTCTCATGTAACATACCAGCTGGATACTCTGGATCCCACTGCCATGAAGAATTCTCCTTTGTATTCTCCAACCTTATACCAACTAGAACCTTGCTCCCTTCTCCTAACCTGTCCCTCCATATAACTCATCCTTCCAAATTAGGGCATTTCCTTCTCTACCACCCCCCTAGCATGCCCAAATACCTCAAGTGCAATTACAGATTCTACAAAGAAGTTTGGGTGATGCTTCTGTGCTTATGCTTGTCAGGAGACATAGAATCTAACCCTGGCCCCCATTGGAATGCCAGATCCACGAATGACTCCTCATGGTTTTCCACTAAGGGCATGAAAATTGCCCACATGAATATCAGAAGTTTACCAGCAAACTTTCCTGAACTTGAAGCCTGGATAGCCCTGTACTGTCCGGACATACTTGGACTAACTGAAACATGGCTCAGGCCAGAGATGCCTGATTCCATGTACAAAATACCTGGTTACAGCTTGTCCAGATCCAATCGCCCCACCAAACAAAAGGGTGGAGGAGTTGCCCTTTATTATAAAGAGCATCTCAATGTCTCTGTACTCCAGTCTTGGATAACCAATCACTGTGAAGCTCTGCATACAGTTCTACAACTAGGTGGTAATAAAAGGCTAAATCTGATCTGTGCCTACAATCCTCCAAAGGGGGCTCTCCCTGGCTTAAATGGGCTCTTGGATTATCTGGCCACTCTAAAGGGTAGATATGAAGTCATACTAATGAGAGACTTCAACCTAGACCTATCAGGGAGTCACGCCGGTACATATACTGAAGCTCTTGCCTGACTTAACCTCGCTCAACTTATCTCTAGCCCTACACGCATCTCTTCCAGCTCGGAGCACCAATCTCTCCTGGACTGGATGGCTACAAATAGAGCAAATAAAATAATTGCTGCAGGGACCTTTTCGGATTCTATTAGTGATCACCTGCCTATGTTCTGTATCTGGAATGGCCACTGCCTTAAACCTCCCAAGAATCATTCAATTTCGGGATTTTGCCAAACTAAACCGAACTGCACTTCTTGAGGATATTAATAATATAGACTGGTCTCCCATCTATCACACTGATGATGTAAACACAGCACTTGAATACCTGATGTCTCAGCTTCTGGCCCTTCAGGATATGCACATCCCTCTGAAAAAAAGGCGTCTCAGGGGCTCCCCTAATAAATGGCTAAAAAAAGACCTCCTTCGAGCCATGATAAAAAGAGACAAGGCCTGGACCTTGGCAAAGAAGTCCTAACAATCAGAAGACTGGGTTAACTATAAACAACTGAGAAATGCCTGCAAAAAAGATATTCGGAAGGCTAAAAGGAGCTACTGCCTTAAGCTTCTTCAATCTTCAGTGGGTGATACCAGGGGTTTTTGGAACCACATCAAAAATTTCATTGGGCAAAGGCCCAAGACGGCCATTACCGACATGACACTGAATGACGCAAACTGTAATAAGTTACCTACTATTGCTAATGCTGTTAATGCACAATTCTCAGATCTCTCCGAATACACTGAGAAATTCAACCAACCTCTTTCACCTCCTTCTGAGGTGCAACTTTTGCATGAAACCCCTTTTCATCTCACATTAGTCTCCTCCACCAAAGTGCTGCATCTCCTCAAATCAGTATCCACCTATGGATCTGCTGGCCCGGATGGGCTACTGCCAAGCTTCTTGAAGCAGGCAGTCCCTGCCCTTGCTGTTCCTATTGCAAGAATCTTTAATCTTTCCATAATAACCCAAATGGTACCAACATTGTGGAAAACTGCTCGCATTGTCCCTGTTCACAAAAAAGGGGATACCAAAAATATGTCAAACTATATACCTATTGCCATTGTCTCTACCCTAAATAAACTTCTCGAGAAGGCCATCGCTACTCAGGTCACAAATTACCTGCACCTTAACAACCTTATATCTCCTACCCAGCATGGATTCTGAACAGGACACAGCACCACAACTGCTCTACTTCAGCTGACAAATGCAGTCCTTACAGTGATGGATAAGAGCCTGCTCACTGGGGCCATATTTATCAATCTCACAAAGGCATTTGACCTTGTGAATCACTCTCTGCTACTTTCCAAACTGTCCTGCCTTGGCTTTGACCTGTTGACCATCTCCTGGTTGGATAGCTACCTCTCAGGGAGGTTGCAATTTGTCCAAATTGAATCCAGCGTCTCAAATCTTTCCCCTACCTCTGTTGGAGTCCCCCAAGAATCTATTCTTGGCCCACTACTTTCCTCCCTTTTCATTAACAACTTGCCCTCCCTTCCCTGCTCCTCCTTGTTAATCCTTTATGCTGATGACATGGTGCTTCTCTCCATTCGTAAAGATCCCTTATCAGTAAGTGCACATCTTCAAGCAGACTTCAACTGCTTGCAGGAGTGGTTACTACAGAACAGGCTCCTAATGAATGCTAAGAAAACTGTAACTATGCTTTTTGGGCCCCCCGTCAAGAATCAGATCTCTTTCTCCAGACTTATTAATACATTCTCTAGATGACTCCCCTCTTGAATTCGTTACCTCTTTCAGGTATCTAGGAGTCAGTCTCTGCCCATCTCTTGACTTTAACCTCCACATTACGGCTACATGTAAGACAGTTTACTCAAAACTTGGTCTTGCCTTTAAAATTAGGTCCTCCCTCAATGATGCTGCCCGGCTTGCTATTGCACAAGGATTTCTCCTCCCTGATCTAACATATTGCTCTCAGGTTTACCTTAAAGCTAGCAAAGGATCGCTCCAGAAATGGAGCACCTGCTATAATAGTATTGCAGATTTGCTCTCTCCACTCACAGACTTACCCATCATTGCCTGCTCTACTTGAAACTATATTGGCTCTCTCCAGACTCACTCAGACACTATTCTGCAGGCTGTACAATTGATAATATGATCAGAACGGGGTCCCCTAAATACCTTGCCGAACTATTAACTCAGCCCTCCCAAGCATACCTCCTCAGGGCATCTGCTCAAACCCAACTTGAAATTCCCAGATAGCTCACACAAAAAGGAGAACGATCCTTCACCATATCTGCCCCCCGCTCCTGGAACTCCATTCCCTCCCACGTCAAACTCTCCAAATCCCACAAGGCCTTTAAACTGAGTCTTCGGGCACACCTATTAGAATCCGACTGCTGCTCTTGTACTGTAACTTGAACCTCTCTCCTAGCATTTTCTCCTCCCTATGGCACTTACTGATTTCCTGCTGGTCTCCAAAATCTGAAAGTTTCCCACATCTAGCAGAAATCCTATTGTTATAATGCTACTTCATTTAAATTTTGTTTGCTGTTTGTCGTTTCAATTTAGTCATTGATATATCATCAGATGAAAATAATTAATGTAATGTTATCTGTTTCTCTTTGTCATCACTGATAATGACTGTACCTGGCTGTATACTGTTCAAATGTTTGTTCTCACCTCATGCTGCATCATGAAATACTCTTTAATGTTGACTCTGGTCTCCCCTGTCTGTACTCTCCCGGGTCGTGCCTGAATATAGGCAACATTGTTGTCTAGTGTACTTACCCGGTAAACAAAAAAAACAAATAATAATAATGGATTATTTGTATAAAAATTAATTTAAAACTACTATATAAACAAACATTTGTCAATGCCAAATGTTTGCTTGCTGGCATTGGCATTGGTAGTGTAGGAGTTAGAGAGATGCATAATAGGAATGGTAGTGAAATATTGAACTGAAGCCAACCCCACCACCACCCTGCAGTGACTGACAGGCATTGGGATGTGCCTTTGGGTCATCAGGCATAATGCCCATGCCATTTCACCACACCCTACTCTGCAGACACTGACAAGTGTCACGGTGTGCCTTGGGGTCTTTGAGCCTTATGCTCACCCCATTCCATAAGGAAATACAGTGAGATGGGTGCAGTATAGGAGAATGGGGTGAACTTTGGGGCCAAAGAGTCCAATGCACACCTTGATGCCTGTCACTGGCTGCAGGATGTGGGTGGGGATGGAGTGACATGAGCATTACAGGCAACAATCCCAAGTCACACCCCTGATGCCTGTCAGTCTTTACAGGGTTGGGCATTATGGTTGGAAACCCTAACACCCCAGGTGTTCATTGGTATTTTCACTCCAAATTTTCAACATGGATTTTTTGTAACCCCCACCTCATGAACAGTGGCAATATCAGTTTGTTAGCCGAAAGCTGATTTTGCACGGAGATTACGCTATTTGGCACCACAGGCGCGAAAACACATTTTGAACAGGATGTGAAAAATGACAGCTGTACTGTTCATGGAGAGGTGTAAAAATGGCAATGGTGAAAATATAAAAAAAACTGGTGAAATCACAAGTGTGCATCGAAACTGTGGAATGCACACCTGTACTGTAATTAGTTTGGGGATTTTTTATAGCAAATTGTCAACACAAGCATTTTGGGACCTCTGCTCATGAACAGTGTCACTGTGATTTTCTTAATCTGTCCCGAACACTGATTTCCCACAGCAACTGCATATTTCTGCTACAGAAGTGCGAAAACACATTTCAGCCAAGGTGTGAAAAATGACAGCCTTACTGTTCATAAGGAGGTGTGGAAAAATGCCAGTGTTGAAAATATGGAGTGAAAATAATACAAATTTGTGAACTTACAAGGGTGCGTGGAAACTGCACAATGCACTCTCGAACACAGTTATTTTATGGACTTTTGTCACCAGATTTTCAACATAGCCATTTTAAGACCTCTGCTCATGAACAGAGTCACTGTGAGTTTCTTAATCAGTCCAAAACATTGATTTCTCACACTGACTGCGCCATTGTGTGCTATATTCGTGAAAACACATTTTGGGCAGGATGTGAAAAATGACAGCTGTACTGCTCATAAGGAGGTGTGGTAAAATGGCAATGTTGAAAATTGGGAGTGAAAATAGTAACGATTCTTGAAGTTACAAGCATGCATAGGAACTGCACAATGCCTGCTCATAAACTAGTCATTTTGGGTAATTTTTTCACCAAATTTTCAACATAGGGTTTTGGTGGGGCCTACCTCATGAACTGTGAAACTGTTGTTTTCATACTGTGTCCTGAAAGGTGGTTCCATGCTGTGACCGCGAAATCGCCTTTCGGACCAAATAACAAAATGACAGTGGATGAGTTCATGAGGTGGGTCCCCAAGAACCCCATGTTTAAAATCTGGTGAAAAAATTCCCAAAAATGGCCAAGATATGCACCAAAGTTGAAAAAAAAAAACTGTTTATGTCATTATATAGTTTACTGGCATTTCTTCAGTTCTCAGTCAGCTTTGAAGAGTGCAGATGTGTTCCCGGTCCACTGAAGATCATCGTGCCAGGCTCCAGAGGTAAGTATGGGGTGAGGGTGTGTGTAGGGAGGTGGGGTACGTAGAGGATGGGCACAGGTTGGGCAGTGTTTTTCTCAGAACTGTACGCCATTGCATCTGAACAGCTGTCATAGACAGCTTGGACATTCATTGGTGCAGTGCAGCCACACCTGCAAAAAAGGAACAGGGCATTGGAAGTGGGAGAGGCACACCTACAAAAACTCATATGGTGCAAGCAAACATAAAAAGCAATCACTCACTACTAGCCCCGTCATGGCTGGACTATAATGGCAGCATATCCTGCTCTGGTCCTTGACATCATTGTGCTGGAAGAGACAGAGAGCAATGGAAAGAGAGAGAGAGAGAGAGACAGACAGATGCAAATACCTATATCATAGTACCAACAAGCACTGCAGGCACTGCCAGGCAGCTAAGATTTTTTTTTATTAATGGTGCTGTGTGAGTATTATTTTGATGGATGTTCCAGTCATAGCCTAGCAGGCCAAGGAAATGGATAGGAATGATCAAATGAGCAGCACTAAGAGAGCCCAGCCACCCTACTCATGTGAATTATCAACTGCTTTGCATGTCCCTGTGTACTGTGGTATATGGTACACTACCTGGTCCAAGAGGTGATAATGTTTTCTAGTACTACGACTACTTCTACTGAATCTGATACACACTGAATCTTTAAAGAAGAAAAATGAAAGACATAGTGATCTCCACCATCCAGGCAGGCTGCGAGTCACACAGCCAATTGGTCAAGTGCAGTGCAGTCCTAAAAAAGTTTGCCACTGACACATGAAGACCTGATGACAGACACACAACACAATTACATCCTTCTTAGTTCCACAATTGCTGCCAGCCACTGACAAGTAATTTAAGTATCAAAAATAAAATATAGTAATATAATAATCTCAGCCCAGTTACTGGAACTGAGATGTAACCAGGCTAGCATACCACACACACACGCAAACATTAAAGAAATTATATGAATTTTCAATTAAATAGCAATTTTTTCTATGAAGTAATCATAGCCAAATATAGGAGACATGAGAAATACACAAAGAGTATTCAGTTTCTGGATTTCAGACATCTGCTAAGCCATGCACTGTATACAAATTAATACAGTACAGTCAGGATAGTAAGTAAAAATTTATTTTGAAACAGGAAACATGTCATTAGGACCAAGTTCCTGTTTACAAGACAGTCCTGTATGTGAAAGTCTTAGGTTACATGATGAATGATAATACAAAAGTACAAAATACAAAGACAAATGCAAAAAAAAATAACACATTAAACAAACAACAACCACATTTTAACTAAAACAGTCATATTTAAAAATAACTGAACTCTCAATAGCCTGAAAAAAGTGAGGGTAGTCTCCTATCTCCCGTATTTTAGGATGTAACTGATTCCAAACTGCAGCAGCCCGAGAGGTTAAGGTCTTATCATCAAACCTGTTGTGGATGGCAAAAAAGTAACAAATAGCTGTAATAAGGACTGGAGTAAGGACAAAAACTGATAAGTAGTAGTTATGACTCATGATGGCAAAAAGTTATATTAGTAGTAGTAGAAGACAGCAGTACCCTACCTTACAGATCAAATAGTGGTATCAGGTACCACCAAGTAAGTTTGTGACGGGAAATGCAGTTGCTTGCTGTATTTCGACTCTGAACTCACTGATATTATTTGTTTTCCATTCTGTGCTGCTCATGTGATCATTCAAGTAATAGTGGCCTGGCCTAGTCTGTCCTGATCTGACTTGTTGCAATTAATTGCTGCCTCATGTTGTAGACCAGAGTCACAAAATATTTTCACCACAGGCATAAATTCTTGAAAGTGATTTGTGGATAAGGCCTGCTCAGAGCAGTCAGTGTATGTTTTATTCAGGTATCATATTTGAAATTAAAGTGAGGAATGCTGACTTTGAGAAATGTGAGGTATTCAGCATTTTCTGGTGTCAAACAGGATCATGAGTCAGTAATGATGTTACCAGCTGAACTAAATAATCATTCTGAACAGACACTAGTCTTAGGGCAATTCATGTACTTCATTGCAATATTTACTAAAGTAGGTCACATATTTTGTTTGGATTTCCAGTACTGCAAAGGATCAGCATTCCAGCTGATATTGGGCTCTGCCAGGTACATTTCAACAACGGTCTCTACTGAGGCTGTGCTGCAAGAGGCAGATGAAGAAGATGTTACAATTACGTCGTCTAAGTGACTCCAGAGGCGTGAAGCTGAACCAGTTGTCTGTGGGACAGTGCTATGCTTGGCTGGTGGCGAAGAAGAAGAATTGGCTGTAGTGGCTGAGGAAGAAAATGCCACAACGGTAGATGATGGGCCACCTGATGCTGTGCTGCGTCGTGAAGAAGATTCTGAATGTGGTGCTGCTGTTGTGCTCTGTTCCATGACAGCACACACCTCGTCAATTATTTCTTGTTTGCTTATCTTGAAACAAGTGTCATCATTATCACTGAATAGTTGCTCTGATTTGTATCATGGGTCCAAGATTGTTGCTTTAATATAGTGCTCAGAATAAAGCATTTTACATAGTTTGTCATCTTCAACTTTTTTGATCATACGTCTTGTTAGATCTTCTATTCTGGGATGCAACCTGCATGTGTCAGCAGCCCCTTCTGGCCATCTGTGTGCAGGTCTGAGTGTGCCCATCAATAGGGAGCCAATTTTCACAATTCACTGCCCCTTCTCCAAGGTCCACCCCCCTGGAGTTAGAATAATTAGGGGGGTGCATGGGGGGTACAGACCCCCACATTAAAACTGGGAAGCAAAGTGAAATACCTGGTGCCCTAATGATGGGCACACTCGGACGGGCATGTTCCAATTGTGGAACCATCGGCAGCACCACTGGCAGCCTGTGTGATCATGGAACTGTCTTGCTTCTCTAACTTTTCCCCTACAGATACAATCTGAATTCAAAAAAATTTTTTTAATGGTATCACCTGGCTGAGAGTTGCTGTGTTTGCACTAACCTCCCTCATTTTCAGTAACAGTAGGAGTCCTTTGAATGGGAGGAAGTGGTGGTGGAGGTGTTTCAGCAGTGCTGTGGGAGCTGCCACTGCTTTCATCTATGGGAGTTACCCCTGAGTGTAGTGAGCTATCACTATCACTTTCTCTTTGAGACTCACAACTGGAGTTCTCAGTAATGTCATGACATGTGTCTAGATGCCTTTTTAGTGCTGAGGTTCTCAGTGCTCCTTTCTTTTTACCCTTGGCTGATTGGCCATTTACAAATAGTGCATGTTGCTACCAACTCATTGGAAGTACTAATGGAGAAGTATGATTAACAAAAGATTAAATTTTGTGGTATCCCGTGATAATAGCGAACGCATATGGGCAACCATCAAACTGGAGACCAATATGAGGGCACTATCATCATGAGCGACCCTACTGGGATGATTACAGTTGTGACGGTGAGGGTAGGGTGAGCGACAGGAAGGGATGTATAGCGACAGGAAGTGGAGGGATAGGGAAGAGGGTTGTAACCCTCTAGTGTGCCTCCTCCATTGAGCCAACCATGTGGTGTGGTGTGGTGAGGGTGAGTAGGGTGGATTACTCTGATGGAGCAGGTCCTGGGTTCAGGATTTGGGGCGGGTAATATTTTGTTAAGTCCTGCAGCTGCGGGACTTAATTTTTTTTTAAACCAGGCTCTGGCCCCTCCCCAACATGCACTCTCCTGGAGTTGAGAATCTTTATACATTGGTGTGTGGGGGGTGATGCCTCTCATGAGGGAGGGTGCAGGGGGGGCACAGCCCCCCCACATTCACAGTTATCCTGGTCGCCTTTAAGTGCTTATCACCAAATTTGTTTTCGGTGATAATGCACTCGCAGCAATAGCAATCACCTTTTGGTGATTGTTATTATAACATAGAACTTATTTTTTTAATTTTTTTCTAGGAAGGCATAGCACCTTGATCTCCTTTTCAGGGTCCCTCCACCTGGATTTTTCTTGGGTCTCTTGCTCTTGTGGTTTATTCCCACTGCCCCCCTCCACAGCCAAATAATTTCTGCCTGTGTCTTCCTCATCTGCAAATTCCATCCCCTCCAGTAAACCTTGTGCTGCCTGATCATTCTCTTTATCTTTATTTGTATTGCCCTCATTGGGTTCAACCTCTGAAGAATTGGATTAGGGTGAAGGACTGGCAGTAGCATAGTATGCAGTTGTTCCATACCATTGGGTGCCTTTGCAGTGGCTACCCACCTAGCCTTTAGTCTTTTTAACTATATAACTTTTTTCCTTACTTAGGACTGATGATGATCCAAGACATTCACCTTTTTTGGATTCAAGCATTCACTTGGAAGGCGAAACCTTAGAAGTAAAAAAATTACTTTTTGGGGTTTTTGTTTTCTTGTTTCAGGCTGATTGCTGTCTTTTGCAGTGCCACTGCCTACCTGAGAAATAAATTGTGCCTCATCAACACTTTGATCCATTTTTTCTAAGTACTCTAACCTGTAAAAAAGATCCCTCTAGCTAACATGATGTCCTTCTGATGACTCCCAGCCACAGGCCAGGGACAAATTTACTGGTGTGACCCATGACTATACACAGCACATCAACAGCACAGCAGACCACCACCACTTCCTTCCAAGATTACCTGACTGACTCCTAGAGTACAGTTAGTTGCTGTTAAATGACCAAATTCAGCAACTGTTAAGTGTGCCTCAGAATTTGAATTGGAGATGCAGACTCATCTGGTACATAGCAGCATGTAGCACAGTCCCACACTGGGGGTTGGTTAATGCTTATACATAATGTAATGTCTTATACTATAAGACTAATGATAAGGAGGAATAATGGGGAATGAGTGATGATGATGATGACACTTGTGTACAGTAGTTGTACTTTACTTGTGTTGTAGTGCAAACAGCCTGCTGCAAGTCACAAAGGCAGATTATCCCCTGGGCCACCCATAGCCAGCAGCCCGGGAGCATTAAATTGCATGTTGTTTGTCTGAACAGTATTTTCTCTTTTAATACATGAAATCATGAATGAACATCTACAAGTGATCATGATTCATGACTGGATGGAACAAGTCAAAGATGCTGCTGTCCTTGCCCTGTACACACAGCCACACTGAAGCCAGGATAAAAATTTTATTTGGTATTTCTGGGACTGTTGAATTTCTTGTGGGCCCCCTGTAGTGTCTCTCTCTCTCCACTCTGGATGGCACAAGTCAAAGATTTATTTTGCCAGCCAGCTGCCTTTGCCCACTGAAGCCAGGAAAAACAATTTTATTTGGGATTTCGAGGACTGTTGAATTTATTGTGGCCCCCCTAGAGTCTCTCTCTCTCTCTGTCCCCTCTGGATGGCACAGGTCAAAGATTTATTTTGCCAGCTGGCTACCCTTGCCCTGTGCACACAGCCACACTGAAGCCAGGAAAAAAAAATTGTGATTTCTGAGACTATTAAATTTCTCACTGGCCTCCCTACAGTCTCTCACGCTCTTTTCTGGATGGCACAAGTCAAAGATTTATTTTGACAGCCTGCTGCCTTTGCCTTGTACACACAGCCACACTGAAGCCAGGAAAAAATAAATATTTGAGATTTCTGGGACTGCTGAATTTCTCATGGCCCTCCCTGCAGTCTCTCTCTCTCTCTCTCTCTCTCCCCTCTCTGGATGTCACAAGTCAAAGATTTATATTGTTAGCCTGCTGCCCTTGCCCTGTGCATATAATCACACTGTGGCAAGGAAAAAACTTTCATTTGGGATTTTCTATAACTGTAAAATTTTTCTTGGGTCCCAAGTAGTCGCTCCCTCTTTCCTCTGGATCTGGAATGGCATAAGACATAGATGTTGCCATCCTGCCTTTGCTCATGTATATAACTACACTATCTGAGGCCAAGAAAAGAAAAAAAAAACTTGCATTTGGGATTTTCTGTAACTGTAAAATTTCTCCTGGGCCCCCAATAGTCTCTCTCTCTCTCTCTCTCTCCCCCTCTGGATTTGGATTAGGAATGGCACAAGTCAAAGATTTTGCCAGCCTGCCCTCCCTTGCTCATTTGCATAGCTACACTGCCTGAGGCCAAGAAAAGAAAAAAAAAACTTTCATTTGGGATTTTCTGTAACTGTAAAATTTCTCTTGGGCCCCCAGTAGTCTCTCCCTCTCTCTTCTGGATCAGGATTTGGAATGGCATAACTCAAACATTTTTCCAGCCTGCCCTCCCTTGCTTGTATACACATAACTACATTGTCTGAGGTCAAGAAAAGAAAGTAATTTTCATTTGGTATTTTCTGTAACTGTAAAATTCCTCTTAGGCCTCGTGTAGTCTCTCTCTCTCTCTCTCTCTCACTCCTCTAAATCTTTATGCCACAAGTCAAAGATTTTTCCAGCCTGCCCTTGCTCATGTACATAGTCACACTTCCACACTGTCTGCCTCCCCCTCCCGGCAGCATCCAGGCCACCATTATCTTCCCAGTTCCTTTGGATTCCTCCTTTCTCCAGTCCCGATTTGTCACCCTCCCCCAACAATTGGTTTCTACTCCCTGCACCAGTAAATCGAGTCCTTTCTCTCTCCTTTTCTCTTTCCTCCTGTCCAAAATATATATATGTTTTTTTGTTTGTTTTGTTTTGCTTTTTAGCAACTTCTTCTGGCAGCTCCTGCAGCGATAAGTGAGGTGCTTCTCTGGCCAGTCCTCCTTTTGTCTGGGCCATGTTGCACACTCAGGACAGTTATATACTGCGAATACATCACATGACCATCTGTTGCCTGATTGGATTCCGCTGACTGCCTGTACATTGAGCGAGCATGCTGATGGCATCCCCTTGGCCATAATATACACAATGCCACAAATGGCACTTCCAAGGACCCAGAAATTGACTTTTTTGGTGATGTCCATATTTATGCAGGTCTGTCGATTGCAGGTTCAATCTGAGGGTCCAGATCTCCTGCAGAACAGTCTACCCAGCCCTAGTGGTTATGCACCAGATGTGTCTTCATCTCCAATTCAAATTATGAGGCACACTTAATAGTTGCTGAATTTGGTCACATAACAGTAACTGCAGGTGTCAGTCAGGTAATCATGGAAGGAAGTGGTGGTGGACTGCTGTGTTGTTGGTGTGCTGTGTACAGTCATGAGTCATGACAGTAAATTTGTCCCTGGCCCGTGGGTGTGAATGGGAGTCATCAGAAGGACATCATGTTAGTTAGGGGGATCTTAGCTTTTTCACAGGTTAGAATACTAAGAAAAAATGGATCAAAGTGTTGATAAGGCAATTTCTATTCTCAGTTAGGCAGTGGCACTGCAAAAGACAGCAATCAGCCTGAAAAGGGAAAACAAAATCAAACCCCAAAAATTGATTTTTTTCACATTTAAGGTTTCGTCTACCAAGTGAATGCCTCCACAGCACTACTGAAACACCTCCACCACCACTTCCTCCCATTTGAAAGATTCCTCCTACTATTACTGAAAGTGACTATGTGTTCAAAAGCCCTCATCTTTCAAGGAGAGAACATACCATCTCAGAAACATATGAGCGTAAAGCCAAATATGCCTCATTTCACCCTGTTGCTGTTATAATAACCCAAAAAATTTCAGAAATGATAGCTGTTGATTTGCTACCATATAATGTGTTTGAAAATATAGAATTCAGGCAGCTGCTTGAGTACCTCAAACCTCGATATAGTATACTATGGTAACAGGGATTCCAGATCTTTACGATGTCGTATGTAAAAAATTAAGCCGCATCTTGTGCAGAGCTGTTGGAAGGGTGGTGCATCTCACAACAGATATCTAGACAAGTTGTCAGCCTGAACCCTTCAAGTCTGTCATCACAAATTGGGCATGTTTTGATAATTCTCGTGGGACTGGGGAGAGTGAAGCATCACATGTTGCTCTTCTAAGAATCTTTTATTTTTGATCTGAACATACCTCATACAACATCAATGAAGATCTCCAAAAAACAATACAGCAATGTCTCACTTCACAGGGACTGTCAGTTAGCTTTATAGCTGCAGATAATGGGTCCAACATAAGGAGGGCCTTGGAGGAGGTGGGCTTTGTTCACATCCGCGGCTTTGCGCATTGCTTAAGTTTAATTCAATGTGCGGCAAATAGCTCGGTGCTTGTGTATACTTATGAGTTGACTGGTATGTGCTTGGTGTTGATAACATGAGCTTTGGTGCTTCTCCACATCCCACCCTGTGTAGGATAGTGGGTAGATGTAGATTTAAGGCCCAGTGGAGAGGGTGAGACAGGAGTGTCAGAGAAGGAGGCAGGGGAGGATGTTGGATGCTTCCAAAATGCTCAAAGCAGAGTGGGAGGAGTCCTACTGATTAAGTAGGGACTGGGGAGGAGCTATTCCCCCATTGAGCAACAGGCTAAAGCTTTCCAATTCAATGTATGGCAAATAGTTTGGTGCTTGTGTATACATATGAGTTGAATGGTATGTGCTTGGTGTTCATAACATGAGCTTTGGCACTTCTCTGCATCCCACCCTGTGTAGGATAATGGGTAGGTGTAGACTTTAGGGCCATAAAGAAGCAGCGAGTGACTACCTCCTCTAACTCTGGAGAGTGTGACCCTAGCACGCAGGCGAGGAAACTCCCCCTTAGGGGGAACCTCTGAGGACCCATGGCTAGTGATCTGCCCATCCTCTGGGCATACTAAGAGGAGAATAATCCTAAATGCGTTTAGGTTTAGATAAAATTATGTCCAGGAGTATGGTCTGATATTGCTGGTAGAAGAGTCCAGTTCATGGTGGATGATGAGCAGCAGTCAATGTTGAATGAAGGTTTGAGTAGATGGAATATCCAACTGAACGTTGAATGCTGCGGCTGCTGTGACAATGGTTAATTGAGTCTGAAGTAGATGACTGCTGTAGATCCATAGCACTGACTTTGAATACTAGATAAAGCTGCATAGTGGGATTGTTTGTTGGGATAGCTGGAATCTGAGAAGGATCACCTTCATTGTATTATGAGCTAATCTGAGAAGACAGGCAAAAGCCATTGTAGAAATGGCAGGACCCCACATGGTCTGGCATTGCAACAGCACAGAATAATGCAAGACAATAGGGACAAGAGTTGGTGAGGCTGATTGAAATGGAGCTAAAAGTATCAAATAAGGCCTGCTGTGGGGCATGCATAAATGGGATGGCAAGACCCCACATGGTTCACCATTGATACTAATGTTAGGCATTCACCTGTGATGATAACAGTAGGCTCAGAGGTAGGCTAGCTAGGGAATGCTAGTCCTATGGAGTCCTGATGCATGAAGAATACTGTGAGTGACTGAAGTTTCAGATCGTCAATACAGGGAAAGTTTACACCAAGCAGGGTCTGCCATAGTGTGAAGGAATCTGATTAGAAGAGGATAATGGCCAGTTGAGGGGGAATATGACTGGTGGGATGGAGAGACCACCAGGGGTTCCTGATAGTCATAGAACGATGATTCTGAGATGAGGGACCGAAAAGTCTGCCGACACTGGCAATAGGTGAGGCATATCAAGGATGGAGAGTCCAAGGGTGCATAGAAGATGTAGCAGAAGATACCTGCATGACTTGAATCTCTAATTGAACCTGGTCCAATAAGTATATCCTTGTTGTCAAATGGTGAGTTGAAGGTAAAGTGAGGGTCATAGAAGCTGGATTGGAAGATGAGAAATAAGGGGGAAAAGTGTTGTGAGACATGTAGAAGAGGGATGGCGGGACCCCACATGGTCCGCCATCACTGAAAATAGACTGAATAATGAATGGATGCAGGAGTCTGCTGTATGTAGAACTTTGAAGCATGTTCTCAAGTAAGGAGAGTGAACTGACATTGATCAATCTGCAGTATGGGGACTTGAAGGAGCAAACAATCTGAGTCCCTTGGAGTAAATGGTGAATGGGAAGGCTGGACCCTCCATGGTCTGTCATTGCATAGTAAAAGTTGAGCAGAAAATGAAAGGCAGGACCCCTTGCCCATAAAGTAGATCTAGTTAGGAATAGCAGGACCCCATGTGGTCTGCTATCACTGTATAGCTTGAGTATTGCAAAAATGGGAAGGCGAGACACCAAGTGGTTCACCTTCTCCATGGAAAGCAATAGTGGATGATAGGAATGGCGGAACCCCATGTGGTCCACCATCGCCTTATCTGAGCAATGCGATGAGTTCCATCAATTAGTGTGTGTGGTAAAGATGGTGGGACCCCATGTGGTATGCAATCACCATACCACAAGACTGGGATGGCAAGACATGACGTAGTTTGCCTTTGCCAGTTAAGCATTAGTGCATGATAGGGATGGTGGGACCCCATGTGGTCTGCCATCACCGTATCTGAATGTGATGGTTCCATTGAGTAGTGCATGGTAGGCAGGGCAGGACCCCATGTGGTCTGCCATCTCTGTGCCACAGGACTGATAATGTGATACCCCACATGGCTCATCTTCACCAAGTAAGCACTAGTATGCCAGAGCCAGAGAATAGTTTGAATAAGATGGTAATTCTGTTACATACGGCATACAGGTCTTGCTCGGGAGAAATGACTAGTAATAGGCAAAAGTGTTTCGATAATGCTGTTTGCCTCAGTGGCAGTGCTTTCGGTTGACAGTGCTAGTAACAGTACTGCAGACTTAGGAACTTTGCCTTTTATTATTCAGATAAATATGCTGAGCTTTACTAAACATATCTTTCAAACGCTTAAAGTGAAATATATTTGATCTTGCCAGGCGCGTGAAGCACTGGAAAACAAGCCTCTCAGTCTACACACAAATACTTTGAATTGACGGTAAAGGCACATTTCCTCAAATCCCACTGTTAAGTACATCTTGTCTTTTTGCCATTCTGCCCAATATTTCATGACAGCAGAGCCAGAACTGAAAGCTTATCCATGGAAGAGAACTCAGAAGAAACTATTGCTACCATGAATGGAACATCAGGAAACATAGATTCCCTGTATGTAACACTGACACTATGGAAAGATTTACTACATCTCAGTTCTGCATACTTCAGATTCACCTTAAGCCAATTTTAGTAGACAAAAGGCTATTAAGAACCCCCCCCCCGAAAGTCGTCAAGGTGCTTACTGTTGCAGATCTATTCGAGCAGATTGAAAACAATGTTATTTGTCTTGTAGCACAAAACTATGAGAGGACAGAACTTAGGGCAGGAGCTGAGTAGGTATCAGCAAACTCAATTGAAGCAATTGGTAGATATTCTGGCAAGTGTGGTGACTGGCTAGGTGGGACATTGTACAAGAGGACAGCAGTTAAAAGGAAAAAATGTGCTAAGATCAATTGGCGTTCAGTGCTTGATTTGGAACTGACTGCAAATGACAGAACTTTAAGTTCCCTGTAAAGAAAACCACCCCTGATCTCTGTACAAGTCTGGATGTCACATGAGCATTTGACCAAAGGTTTCTATTTAGAATTCTAAATCTTATCATCGAAATGCCAGTGCTAATTGTGTTGGTGTTGTGCAATTGTCAGCAGTTTCACAGCCGACATGAATGAATGTTTAAAAGATCAGACTGTCTGGGACCAGAAGGCCCGGATGCCAGGAAATCCTTTAATATTAGGAATGAAGTTCCATGTGGGGGCAGGGAGCCAAAAGCCCAAACCAGAAAGCCAGACAGTAGCTAGAGTTCATGGAGAGTACCTGAAATGCAGTGGTGGGGAGACCTGTAAACGAAGCACATTCCAAGGACCAGGAGTCATCCAGAAGCGCAAAAGTGGCAAGAGTACTGGAATGAGGCAGCATGATGGCTGACTGGGAGAATAGCCCAAAAGAAAATAGAGGCAAAGTAAGGCATGGTGAAAGAAGACAGGGGAGAGGAATGAGGAAAGCGGGGAGAAACCAACACAAGGAAGGGAAGGCACACAGTGGGGGAGAACACAGCATGGCATGAAGCACCAGAGAAGCACATGGAAGAGCAAGCAAAAGTGGAAAAATGATGGAGGGAGACAGAAGGAGGAGAAGCAGGGGATAATGCCCACAGCCAGCCAGCCGCACAGCTGCACCACCAAAACACTCGAAGTGGAACAGGAAGGGGCCTACTGATTAAGTAGGGACTAGGGGAGGAACTATTCCCCCCCATTAAAAAACAGGCTAAAGTCTTCCAATTCAGTGTACCTGTGCAACCATGCTTGTGTAATGTAAATAATCTTTGGCTGTTCGCCTTTCCATCTGTGAGATATACCACCCAGTAGGGCTATGATGGAAAGGAACCCTAGGGGAAGGTTCCATCCCTTGAGGTGCCATGGGAGTGATTCCCTTGGCTAAAGGTACCTTAGAAAGAAGCCCATGGGAGAGAGAGGGGCATACCGCTGGAGGAGGAGGGGTGAATGGAGGGGCAAGGAAAAAATTATTGTGTGTGGAGTGAGGAGGACAGTCCTTAAATAGACTGAATGGGGGTGTTGCCAGTTGCACTGCCCCCTTGAACCACAGAGTGTAGCCTTCTAATTCAATGTGCCTGTACAACTGGTTTCATGCTTATTTAACATAAATAATCATTGGCTGTTCACCTCTCTGTCCAAGGGATTTACTACCCTATAGGGGTACAAAAGCAAGGAACCCTAGGGGAGGGTTCCACCCCTTGAGGTGCCATGGGAGTGACTACTTTGGCTAAAGGTACCTTAGGAAGAAGCCCAGAAAGAATGTCAAGCAAAGCACACAAGGTGGTGAACACTTATCGGGGTCAAAGACCTATACGTAGGTCGGTTGGCAGTATGGGTTCAGTTGGTAGCATGGGTCAGTTGGTCATATTGTTTGAGTAGAGTAGGCAGGAAACAACAGGTGAATAGTGACCAACTCAGAGGCCTGACTGTAAAGTGTGGAGGCCTGACTTTCTAAGGAGAGAGAGAGAACAGCCATAGGGGAGAAGGGACAATTATGGAGCAGCCACCCAACTCCATCCAACAGTGGAAGCCTAACTAAGTGATATAGGGACTATTACTATGCCTATCTAGAATTATGACCATTGGCATGTAGGTAAGGAAAAAAAAACGTTGAGGAGGAAACCTCTGGTCATCCAAGATCTAGGTTGTTTTCCCTCCAGGTTGTGGGACAGTTTTGTTTAGTGACAGCTTTGCTACTGCAATTTAGTAGATCAAGCCAGGGGAACTGCAATTTTGGGGAACACTCTCACTCTATCCCTCTAATGAGAACATCATGGAGAGCTGCGAATGAGCTGTGCAACACTGGGGCATCTCAGTGCCAACCTCCAAGGTGAAAGGAGGAGAGTAATTACTGCTGAGGCACTCAGCTGGCCTACTGATCTAAGAACAAGCCAGGTGAACTAGAGGCAGTTGTAGGGAGAATAGATTAAAGGGTGCCTGCAAACCCACTCAGGCTGCTAAAGGGGCCCTTCCTATGAGAGCTCCACCTCTTTGCCACTGAAGTCTTCAATTCTACATCGAGAAGTGCCTTCAGTATGGTTGATGACTGAAGGTCCACCTGGAGTCAGGACATTCCCAACTACGGGCCAGGTGAGAAGGACCCCGCTCCAAACTTTGCATGCTCAAGGTGTGGACTTTGGGTTGAAGAGAATGACGGAATACTGGAAGTAATGGATATGGTCAGCGTGTCTCTAAAATGTGGAGTGAGTTATAATGAGCATGGGACCTGCACATGGGTCATTATGGAAGTTAGCAGACATGGGGAGACCTGTACATAGTCAGACTGAGCACTGTGGACACTCTCGTGGGTCTTGACTAGATAAGAGCTGACAGGGAGAGACCTGTATGTAGGTCAGGCTGAGCAATATAGACCCTCTCGTGGGTCTAGGTAAGGCAAATAACATTTGTCAACCACAGGAATGCATGCTGATCAAATCCATTAGGAAGCCAAATTGGGAGTGAATTGAATTGTATGTTATAAGTAAAAGAACAATGAGGTTGGGCGAAGACTAGGGCTGACTGTTGGAGATGAGGAGGCTGTGAAGACAGTTAGGTAGGAGGAGGCTGCAAAGCCAGAACGGTAGGAGGTGTGGTTCGAAGCAAGTAAATGTGATATGCTGCCAGACTTGGAAGGAGATGAGGAGTGCTGGTAGTGCAATGACAGAAAGGCTGGGATGACTGTGTAAACCAGGTGCATAATATTAGATAAGGGATGGTAGAAGTCTGGGTAGAGCCAGAAGCTCTTAGGTAGAGAGTTGCCCGGAATCACTGTTTGTGTAGTGCCACAAAGGCTATATGGAGCAGCAGGAGGAGGCTGGGTGAGCCAAGGGCTTATACAGTACATGACAAATAGAAAGCTGTTTCAGATGCTGGGGCCTCGATGCCCACTGTGACTCCTCAGTCCCCTACCATAGGAAAAACAAAGAAGCCATGAATGTGGTGCCATGACACCAAACAGCTAATGAAATAAGTTAAATATGTTCCAGCCATGAAGCAGGATTAGGTTATCATCAGCAACAGACTGCTGTGGGTTTGGTAAAGAAAAGTTTGGTAAAAGTGGAGCAGCAATACATGAGCCTAAATAACACAAACGTAGAAGTGAGGAATGATGCAGTAGACAGAACGCTGCTGGAGTAGACAGGAAAATGAGACAGAGTGACAGCTGTTAAGAGGAGCTAGTACTAAAGGCAGGTGCAAACAATTAAGTTGATGAGCACAGGGACTACAGCATGGAAACAACAATTGAAACAGAGAGCAGACAGGCACCTAGTACAGAGAAAGAGAGATTGCTGAAATATGATAAATGAACTGAGAGCTTGATTAGCAATGCAGCTAAATATAACACTGCAAACAGAGGGGCACTAGCATGCAAGAAAAGTCCAAAAAGCAAACAAAGCAAACAGGATCACAGGAGCAGTTGGGAGAACAAACAACTGAGTCAGAAGCACAGACTGCAGCCATAGGCAAAACATGGACTGAGAAGCAGAAGACAAAGGCAAAATTACTAACCCAGAAGCAGGAGAAGTACAAACCAGGTAGGGAGTCTAGCACAGCCAGCAGATTCCAACAGGAAGGAAGGGAGGTGGCAAACAGAGCAGCGGAGGGGTCAGGGCTCAGGGAAAGAGTGAGCCTGTAGAGAGGATGGACAGAGCCTCTGGTTGCAAGGAAAAAATGCTTGTGTGTGGCATGAGGAGAGTAGCCCTTAAATAGGCTGAACAGGGTGTGGCCAGTTGCACCACCCCCTTGAACCACAGGCTGTAGCCTTCCAATAATTCATGGTTTTCTCAATGATAACAGGAAGATTAAGTCTCTTGTTATCACTGCTGGAAACAGGAAATGGGATAGCCATAAGAACTGGGGTTGTCTACAGACCTCCAGACCAGGGGGAGGACATAGACACAATACTATTAGAAGATATGCAAAACATGACAGCTGAGGTTCTGATATGGGAGATTTCAACATGCCAGATACAGATTGGTCAATACCAACAAGAACCTCTGCCAGAACTAGACACATAGTGGATTCCCTGCAGAGGGAGGGCCTCAAACAACTGGTAGAACAACCCACAAGAGACAGGGCTATCCTAGATCTAGTACTGACTAACAGGGAAAGGATCACGGATCTCCAGGTAGTAGGTCACCTGGGGGCCAGTGACCATTACATGGTATGGTTCAATTTGGCCACTAGAACTAAATCATCCCATTCCAAGGCAAAAATATGGGACTTCAGAGGAGCTGACTTTGATAAGATGACCAACAAAGTTAAGCTAGCACTGGCAAAAAGAAATACAGGTGAGGGGGTACAGGCAAAGTGGGCAAGCATTAAGGATGCAATACTTGAAGCAACATCCCACTGCGTTAGAGAGAAAATGAAGTGCAAAGGAAGAAGGAAACCACTTTGCTTCTCAAAAACAGTAGCAGAAAAGGTCAAAGCCAAAAGGCTGGCCTTCAGGAAAAATAAGGGAACGCAGTGGAATGAACAGAGGGAGGCATATGGGAAGCAGGGAAGGCAGTAACGCTGGCAAAGGCCTAAACCAAGGAAACACTAACACAAACAGTAAAAGAAGGTAACAAACCTTTCTATAGATACATTATTTAAAGGAGAAAGTCCAGCGGGAGTATTGCTAAGATCAAAGGGGATAAGGGGGCATGCGAGGAGGAGGACCTTGTAAAAGCTCTATCCTAAATAGATTCTTCTGCTCAGTATTTACTGCAGAGAAGGTAGGGCAGAGCCCACAGCTCAGCACCATGGACACGGGGTGGGGGGGAGGTGTGCACTAGTCCTGTCACAAAAGAAAGGGTCCTACAAGAGCTCAATAAGGTCAGGGTGGACAAGGCCATGGGACCTGATGGCATACATCCCAGGATACTAAAGGGGCTAAGGGTGGAACTAGCAGAGCCATTATCAGAACTGTTTAGTGAGTCTCTGAGTACAGGAGAGGTCCCAGAAGACTGGAGAAGGGTTCATGTGATCCCACTCCACAAGAGTGGTAGCAGGGACGAGGCAGGGAACTACAGACCAGTCAGTCTTACCTCAGTAGTGGACAAGATTATGGAGGCACTCCTTAAGGAAAGAATAATGCAACACCTGGAATCCATAGGAGCAAAGGATCCAAGATAGTATGGGTTTTACAAAAGGAAGGTCCTGTCAAACTAATCTCATAGATTTCTTTGACTGGATAACCAGAGTAGAAGACCAAGGGGGAGCAGTTGATGTCGCCTACCTTGATTTCAGCAAAGCTTTCGATACTGTTTCAGATAGAAGATTGATTAATAAGCTGGGTAGGCTCAGGGTGGGTCAGAAGTTGGTCAACTGGGTGTCAAACTGGTTGCTGGGCAGAAAACAGAGTGGTGGTAAATGGTATACCGTCAGAAGAGATGCAAGTCACAAGTGGGGTACCTCAGGGATCAGTCCTGGGGGGGCCAATCCTCTTCAATATCTTCATCAGTGACATTGCAGATGGACTGGAGGGTAAGGTTTGTCTGGTTGCAAATGACACCAAGATCTGCAACAGAGTAGATGATCCCAATGGGATGGGCAGAATGAGAAGAGATCTGGATAAACTGCAAAATGGTCGGAAGAGTGGCAACTGGGGTTTAATACAAAGAAGTGCAAGATCATGCACATAGGGAAGAGAAACCATGAAGCCACCTATAGGCTGGGAGGGGAGTTTCTGGCAGTCACAAGGGAAGAAAGGGACTTGGGCATCATCATCACAGATGACCTGAAATCATCCAAGCAGACCACTAAAGCAGAAGGTAAGGCTGGCTGGATGTTGGGGTGTATTAGTAGGGGTATCACAAGTTGTAAGATGTAGGCAATAATCACTCTTTACAAGACACTGGTTAGGCCCCATCTGGAGTACTGTATGCACACCATCACAAAGACATTAACCAAATTGAGGTAGTCCAGAGAAGGGCAACCAAAATGGTGCAGGGACTGCATCAGAAAACATATGAGGACAAATTAATGGAGCTCAACATGTATACCCTACAGCAAAGGAGGGAGAGAAGTGATATGATCCAAACATTCAAACACCTTAAGTGCATTAACAAGGTGAGAGTCTAACATGTTTAAATATAAGAAAAATAGCAGAACAAGAGGACACAGCATGAGATTAGAGGGAGGCCGATTAAGGGGTAATGTGAGGAAGTTCTTTTTCACAGAAAGGGTATTAGATGCATGGAATGGCCTGCCTCAGGAAGTGGTGGATATGAATACAGTGCAGGGCTTCAAAAAGGCATGGGATAAGCATAAGGGAGCAATACAGATGAGTATAAATAGATAGGCTATTTACAGAGCAAAGGCCGATTGCACATTCATAACGTAGAAAAATAAATGGGAAGACTGGATGGGCCTTGCAGTCCTTATCTGCCATCAACTTCTATGTTTCTATGTATTATGCACTCATTTCAGTCACTCAAGTAAAGCCCAGCACTTGTTTGAAAAAATACAGCAGGAGCACAGTTTAGCTTTGCACAGACTGATCCAAAACATTTCTGCTTGATGGAATTCGACCTTTTATATGTTCCAAAGGCTGCTGGAACAAAAGAAAGCTGTCAGGCAATACACCTTGGAAAATAAAACTGATGATGCAGATGTCTATATTACTCCACCACAATAGACCATGCTAGAGTTTCTCATTGTACTGTTCCAGCCATTTGAGGAAATCACCAGAGAAGTTAGTGCAAACACAACAACTCTCAGCCAGGTGATACCCAGTAAAAATGTTAAAATTCAGATTGAATCTGCTTAGGGAAAAGTTAGAGAAGCAAGACAGTTCCATAATCACACAGGCTGCCAGTGGTTCTGCTGACACATGCAGGTAGCCCCCCCAGAATACAACAAGATCTAACGAGATGTATGATCAAAAAAGTTGAAGAAGATAAACTATGTAAAATGCTTCATTCTGAGTGCTGCATTAAAGCAACAATCTTGGACCCACAATACAAATCAAAACAACTACTTAGTAATGATGATGACACCTGTTTTGAGATAAACAAGAAATAATTGAGGTGCATGCTGTCAAGGAACAGAGTACAACAGCAGCACCACATTCGGAATCTTCTTCACGACACAGCACAGCATCAGGTGGCCCATCCTGTACTGTTGCAGCATTTTCTCCCTTTTCCTGTCTGTCACTGCAGCTGATTCTTCTTCTTCACCACCAGCCAAACATAGCACTGTTCCACAGTCACTTGGTTCGGCTTCATATCTCTGGAGTTACTTAAAAGATATAATTGTAACATCTTCTTCATCAGCCTCTAGTAACAGCCTCGGCACAGATTATTGTTGAACTATAAATGGCAGAGCCCAATGTCAACTGGAATGCTGATCCTTTGAAATACTGGAAATCCAAACAAAATATGTGGCCTGCTTTAGTAAACATTGCAATGAAGTACATGAATTGCCTTCAGACTAGTGTCTGTTCAGAATGAATGTTTAGTTCAGTTGGTAACGTCATTACTGATACACGATCTTGTTTGACACCAGAAAATGCTGAACTCCTCATATTTCTCAAAGTGAACATTCCTCACTTTCATTTCAAATACAATACCTCAATAAAACATACACTGACTGCTCTGAGGAGACCTTATCCACAAAACACTTTCACAAATTCATGCCTATAGTGAAAATGTTTTGTGAAAAAGCTCCCCGAAATGGTGGCCTTGATGGAAAGGGATACCTGGATATTGTGGCAGTCACAGAAACATGGTACACAGAGAACCATGACTGGGATTTCAACATACCAGGGTACACAATCTACAGGAGGGACAGGGAGGGAAGAAGAGGAGAAGGAGTAGCTCTCTATGTAAGGGAAGGGATCAAAGCAACAGAACTAAAGGATAAACATGGAGGAGAGGAGGCACAGTGGGTCACCCTGGAGACTGGAAATGGCACCACAATATGCACAGGGGTTGTATACAGACCCCCGTCTCAGGGGGAGGAAATGGACAAGAAAATGATAGAAGGCATCCTTAGGATGGCAGAGAAAGGGGAGATATTGCTGATGGGGACCTGAATATGCCAGATGTTAACTGGAGCACCTTTGCTGCAGCCACATCCAAGAGCAGGGCCATTCTCGATGCCCTATAGGGGGCATGCCTTAGACAGCAAGTTTAGGACCGACTAGGGAAGGAACAATCTTAGACCTGGTACTCTCAAATGGGGACAGAGAGAGGGTCTCCGATCTTGAAGTGGGTGGCCATCTGAGAACAAGCGACCACCAAAGAGTATGGTTTCATGATAAAGTTAGCTGTAGAGTCAAGCCACACAAAAGTGAAGGTTTTGGAACCGACTCGGGAGGGAGCAATCTTAGACCTGGTACCTCAACTGGGGACAGAGAGAGGATCACCGATCTTGAAGTAGGTAGCCATCTGGGAACAAGTGACCGCCAAACAGTGTGGTTCACGATAAACGAGAAGAAGCCAGAAGGGGATGGAAGGAAACATATTCAATTCAGTGCTTTAGCATAACTGGTAATTGCTATTTTTCTTTTAAACTTAGATTGTGGGCTTTTAGTGACACTATACTTTCTTTGTTGTCTTTACTTATAATTGTTTTTGGGCTGTTGAAAATTTAAAACATAGTGGTGGTGTAATTCTGTGCTGTCTTTAATTGCTGCAGATTTTATCTTGGCTTGTCTGACTGCCCTGTAGTTGGGTGAAGGGTGTTAATTGTCTGGCCTCTGACCTCAGCTACGTGATAACTGGAGGTGGGGCTTAGTCAGAGTTAAAGTAGCAAAGCAGAGGTTTATTTTCTCAGAAGAAGCCAGAAGGGGAAGGAAGGAAACATATTCAATTCAGTGCTTTAGAGTAACTGGTAATTGCTATTTTTCTTTTAAACTTAGATTGTGGGCTTTTAGTGGCACTATACTTTCTTTGTTGTCTTTACTTATAATTGTTTTTGGGCTGTTGAAAATTTAAAACATAGTGGTGGTGTAATTCTGTGCTGTCTTTAATTGCTGCAAATTTTATCTTGGCTTGTCTGACTGCCCTGTAGTTGGGTGAAGGGTGTTAATTGTCTGGCCTCTGACCTCAGCTACGTGATAACTGGAGGTGGGGCTTAGTCAGAGTTAAAGCAGCAAGCAGAGGTTTATTTTCTCAGAAGAAGCCAGAAGGGGAAGGAAGGAAACATATTCAATTCAGTGCTTTAGAGTAACTGGTAATTGCTATTTTTCTTTTAAACTTAGATTGTGGGCTTTTAGTGACACTATACTTTCTTTGTTGTCTTTACTTATAATTGTTTTTGGGCTGTTGAAAATTTAAAACATAGTGGTGGTGTAATTCTGTGCTGTCTTTAATTGCTGCAAATTTTATCTTGGCTTGTCTGACTGCCCTGTAGTTGGGTGAAGGGTGTTAATTGTCTGGCCTCTGACCTCAGCTACGTGATAACTGGAGGTGGGGCTTAGTCAGAGTTAAAGTAGCAAGCAGAGGTTTATTTTCTCAGAAGAAGCCAGAAGGGGAAGGAAGGAAACATATTCAATTCAGTGCTTTAGAGTAACTGGTAATTGCTATTTTTCTTTTAAACTTAGATTGTGGGCTTTTAGTGACACTATACTTTCTTTGTTGTCTTTACTTATAATTGTTTTTGGGCTGTTGAAAATTTAAAACATAGTGGTGGTGTAATTCTGTGCTGTCTTTAATTGCTGCAAATTTTCGCCCCCTCCTCGCCTTCCCCAACTCTAATTATATGCCCTGATAAATCTGATTGACAGGAGCTAAACACAGGGTATAGTAAGGGGTGTGAAGTAGGAGGGGCATAAGGGGGAAGAAGCCCACCCTCAGCATGACAAGTGTTTTGACTCATTTATTTATTTATTGGTTTCTTTTTCTTTAAAAAAAAAATTATCTGAGGATCAGTGACAGGATTTTTCGTACAGTAAATTAATAAAAAGGGAACTAGGAGAGCTTCAGTAGCAGACAAGTAGTGGAAATGCAGTATAATGTGGGGAGTGGTGCAATGCAGTGGCTCTGGGGCAGCCATATTCAGGCAGACCTTCTGGACACTGAGGTGCTACCCTATCTGCATGCATCTCTCTGGACTGCGGGATGAGGTAGCCAGACTCAGAGCGGAAGTAAACTGGGTCAGGAGTACCATCACCCCTATCCAGGAACCACCCAGTCCAATGCAACTGCCTCAAAGAATGCCGAGAATGAGGAGCACTTGGATGACAGTGGGCTCAGGGAGGGTTAGAGCAGTCAGGCAGAGGCACATCCCAGATCCTATTCCATTCAAGAACTCATATACCACACTGGCAAATGAGGGCAACCAAATAGAGGTACCCAGAGAAGTGGAAGGAAAGGATGTGGACGTTAGCCAAGGAGGTGACCTCCACGGGGAAAGCAGTGGACCCCAGAGGAGGAGGAAGTGAATCCTGGTGGGGGACTCCATCATAAGAGGGATCCAGCTAGGAACACAGGAGGGGGAGGACATGGAGGTGAGGTGCCTACCAGGTGCCATGGCATGGAGGGATGGAAGGAAGATCCTGGGGATCACTGGGAAGGCAAGATGGGAGGGTGAGCTGGATGTCATTATCCACCTAGGTACTAATGACCTGGCAAATGGGGAGCCAAAGGAAGTTCAGGAAGAGTTTAGGAAACTGGGAGGGTTTCAAGCAGTAGCTACTTCTGTCACTTTCTCAGAAGTACTACCTGTGAGAGAGCAAGGGAGAACATAGGAGTGCATGCACCAGGAACTTTAACTCATGGTTGCAGAACTGGTGCTGTGAGGAAGGGTTTGGATTCATTGGTGACTGGTGACCCACCTGGAGGAATGGAGGTTTGTTCAAGCCTGACGGCTGCATCCATCCTGGAGGGAATCCAAGCACTCAATGATATAAATGCTACATTGACAAGCATTTAAACTAGCAAAGGGGTGGTGGCAGGCCAGCAAGGAGGGTACCTACTTGCTCACCCCCCACAGCTAGCAGTGGAACCAGTGAACCAGAGAGTGGCTATCTCTGCAAAGCAGTGTGCAAAGATGGAGATTAGTGCCCAAGAGGTGGATAAGCAGAAAAGGGGCAAAATTCAGCAGAAGGGAAGACAGCAAGGAGAACCAGGGATAAATGACAACCAGGAAGGGGCTGGAGTAGAACAGTGAAGCAGTCTAGGGAGGTCAAATCATGGAAAGCCATGTGTACAAATGCCAGGAGCCTTAGCAACAAGATGGAAGATCTGGAGGCTGTCATGGTACAGTCAGACCTGGACATTGTGGCCATCACTGAAACCTGGTGTAATGATAACCATGACTGGGAGATGGCCATACCTGGCTACAACATATTCAGAAGAGACAGAGCAGGCAGGAAGGGAGGAGGTGGTTCTGTATGTGAAAAATGACATAAGGGCCACAGAGATCCAGGAGGAACAAAATGGGGAGAGATACTGTGGTTAAGCTGGAAAGGAAAATGGGGCCAGCCATCCGACAGGTGTGGTCTATAGACCACCAGCCCAGGAGGAAGAAACAGATAGGAGTTGATGCTAGCCATCCAAAGGATGGCAGACAAGTGAGGTAGTACTGGTTGGAGACTTCAATATTCCAGACATGGACTGGAGCATCCCAGCAGCATCAACTAGGAGCAGATTTATTCTGGACTCCTTCAGGGTTCCTTCCTCAAGCAACTGGTCATGGAACCAACTCGGCAGAAGGCAATACTGGACCTTGTGCTCACAAACAGGGACAGTGTGATGGGGGTAACAGTGGGGGAGCACCTGGGAAACAGTGACCACCAGTCATTGTGGTTTGAAATCACAGAAAGAGCAGAACCAAACCACACAAACACACGTATCCTGGATTTTAGGGGGGCAGACTTTGGGAAAATGGGGAGATACTTGAAAGAGGCATTAAGGGGAATGGGACAGGAATCAGGGGTTGAGGAACAGTGGGCAGTATTTAAAATGGGGATTACAAGAACAACAGAATTATGCATTAAGCAGGTTAGCAAAAGGAAAAGGAAGAGAGACCATTGTGGTTTCCAAAGAGGTATCAAAAGTGAAAGCCAAAAAGATTGCATTCAGGCAATACAAAAAGACACAGGCAGAAGGGGATAGGGAGAAGTACCAGGAGAAGCAAAGGAGGCAGGGAGGTCAGTAAGGGAAGCCAAAGCTCAGACAGAAGAACACATTGCAAAATCAGTGGGTAGAGGGACAAAACCTTTTACAGGTACATAAGTGAAAAAGAAAGACAAAGGGAGGGATAGTGAGACTGAAGGGGAGGATGGAGCCGTGGAGGATGACAACAGTAAAGCTGACATATTGAACAGGTATTTCTGCTCAGTCTTTACTGAGGAAGAGGAGGGTAATGGGTCTGAAGGGAGTACAAGGGGTGAGAATGGTGCAGAAATGGACACAAGTCCCTTTACACGAGAAAGGGTCCTGAAGGAACTGGAAGTAATAAGAGTTGATAAAGCAATGGGTCCAGATGGGGTGCACCCCAAGGTCCTTAAAGAACTAAGAGAGGTGGTGGCTGAACCTCTGGCTATCCTGTTTAGCCGATCACTGGAAACAGGGGAGGTACCCAAAGACTGGAGGACAGCAGATGTAGTCCCCTTATACAAAAGTAGGAACAAAGAGGAAGCAGGAACTACAGACCAGTCAGCCTCACCTCAGTAGTGGGGAAGATCATGGAAGCACTACTGAAGGAGAGATTGGTGGAACATCTGGTTGTCAATGGACTACAGGACCCAAGGCAGCATGGTTTCACCAGGGAGGTCATGTCAAACCAACCTCGTTGAATTTTTTGACTGGGTGACTAGGGAGGTGGATCAGGGGAGGGCAGTGGACATGGCCTATCTGGACTTCAGCAAGGCCTTTGACACTGTGCCACATAGAAGACTATTACACAAACTGGGGAATATGGGTGTGGGCAGAACAGTAGTGTGGTGGGTAGGTAACTGGCTGGGTGGCAGGACACAGAGGTGGTGGTAAATGGCTGTCACTCCACAGAGGGAAGAGTGACCAGTGGGGTACCACAGAGATCAGTGCTGGGACGGTCCTATTCAACATCTTCATCAGTGACATTGCAGGATCTAGAAGGCAGAATTTCACTGTTCGCTGATGACACAAAGTTCTGTAACAGAGTAGACACACCAGAGGGTGTAGACAGAATGAGAAGCGACCTGCAGAAACTTGAAGAATGGTCAGGGGTTTGGCAGTTGAAATTCAATGCAAAGAGTGCAAGATAATGCATATGGGGCACAAAACCCTGGCACAATATATCAGTTGGAGGGTGAGGATATAGCATGCACCAAGCAGGAAAGGGATCTTGGGGTTGTCATCTCTGATGACCTCAAGGTAGGGAAACAGTGTGACAAGGCAGCAAGTAAAGCAAATAGGATGCTGGGATGTATAGGCAGGGCATCACCAGCAGGAAAGGAGGTCATAATTCCGCTATACAAGACACTAGTGAGGCCCCACCTGGAGTACAGTGTACAGTTCTGGAGACCATACCTACGTAAGGACATAGACAGGGTAGAGAAGGTTCAGAGGAGGGCAACAAAGATGGTGCATGGATTGCATCACAAGTCCTATGAAGACAGGTTGAAGGAACTGAACATGTACTCCCTGGAGGAGAGGAGGGAGAGAGGGGATATGATAGAGACATACAAGTATCTTTCAGGGAGGAACAGGGTGCAGGAAAACACTATTTTTAAGCAAAAAGATGTTCCAGGACTAGAGGGCATGGGATGAAGTTGGAGGGAGGACGATTCAGAGGAAACATGAGAAAGAATTTCTTCACAGAATGGGTGGTGGACAAGTGGAACACCCTGCCAGAGGAAGTGGTGGGGGCTGAAACAATCACGGGATTTAAGAATGCATGGGATAGACATAAAGGAATTCTAGAGGTCAGGGGTAAGGGGCAACAGACTTCTATGAAAACAAACTGAACTTACAAGCTCAAATGGGCAGACTGGGTGGGCCATAGGCCCTTATCTGCCGACACTGTCTATGTATCTATGTAACTTAGCTGTAGAGTCAAGCCATACAAAAGTGAAGGTACTGGACTTCAGGAGGGCTGATTTTGTCAAAATGGGAGAGTGCCTCAGAAAAGCACTAGCAAACAGGCAAGAAGGTGGGATGGAGCAACAACGGGGAAGCATCAAAGCCACCATCACAGAGGCAACAAGCCTTTGTGTGAAGCAAATAAACAAATCAAAATGAAAGAAAAAAACACTATGGTTCTCAAAAGAAGTGGCGGGGAAGGTTAGGGAGAAAAAGATAGCATTCAGAAAGTATAAGGAAACACAGAAGGAGCAGGACAGAGAACTGTACCAGTTAAAGCAGAAGAAAGCAGGGAAGGCAGTCAGAATAGCAAAGGCCCAAATCGAGGAAACTATAGCCAACTCAGTTAAGAAGGAGGATAGAACCTTGTATAGGTACATTAGGGTGCAAAGAAAGACTAAGGCAGGGATACTGAGGCTGAAAAAAGAGGGAGGTGGTTGGGCAGAGAGTGACAGTGAAAAAGCAGGGATGCTGAATGAATACTTCTGCTCATTATTCACAGTGGAAGAGCAGGGGGAGATACCTATCCAGTCAATAGAAGAACTCTGGATAGGGGGGTTGATATTAGTCCTTTCACAGAAGAAAGGGTTCTGAAAGAACTCTTAAAACTGAAGGTGGCTAAAGCAATGGGGCCTGATGGGATTCACCCCAGAATTCTAAAAGAACTAAGGGAAGAACTAGTAACACCACTGACTACCCTTTTTAATAAATCATGGGAGGATGGTATGGTACCTGAGGACTGGGGAGCATGGATGTGATTCCCCTACACAAAAGAGGGAGCAAGACAGAGGCAGGATACTACAGACCTGTCAGTTTGACCTCAGTGGTAGGGAAATTGATGGAATTACTTCTGAAGGAAAGAATTATTGTTTACCTAGAGGCCAGTGAGGCACAGGACCCAAGGCAACATGGATTCACAGCAGGAAGGTCATGTCAGATGAATCTAATTGATTTCTTTGACTGGGTGACCAAAGTAGTAGACCAGGGAGGGGCTGTGGACATGGCCTACCTAGACTTTAGCAAGGCATTTGACACAGTCCCACACAAAAGATTAATAAAGAAATTAGCCAGCCTGGGAGTGGGTCCCAGGGTGGTAGCCTGGGTAAAACACTAGCTGGACAACAGGACACAGAGGGTAATAGTAAATGGAGTCCACAGTGAAGAAAGGGGGGTTACTAGTGGGGTACTGTAAGGTTCAGTACTGGGGCTGGCCCTTTTTAATGTCTTTATAAGTGACAAATCAGAGGGACTGGAAGGAAAAGTATGTCTCTTTGCAGATGACACAAAGATCTGCAACAGGGTTGATACAGAAGGTGGGGTGGAAAAGATGAAAAGGGACTTGGCAAGGTTGGAGGAATGGTCAAATGTATAACAGCTTAGATTCAACGCAAAGAAGTGCAAAGTAATGCAACTGGGAAACAAAAACCCAGGGGAAGAGTACACAATGGGGGGTGAGATACTGACAACAGAAATGGAAAGGGACCTGGGGGTAGTCTTATCAGATGACCTAAAGGTGGGCAGCAATGTGAGAAGGCAGTAAGGAGGGCTGGGGAAATACTGGGATGCATAGGGAGAGGCATCACCAGTAGAAAACAGGAAGTTGTTGGCCCTTTGTACAGACAGTTGGTAAGACCACATCTGGAGTACTATGTACAATTCTGAAGACCCCATCTCCACAAGACATAGACAGGGCGGAGACTGTCCAGAGGAGGACAACCAAAATGGTGCAGGGTCTGCACCAGAAGACATTTGAAGAAAGACTAAAGGAGCTTAAGATGTATAGCCTCAAGGAAAGGAGGGACATGATAGAATAAGAATCAGCATTTATATAGTGCTTTTCATACATCCAAAGCACTTTACAAGCAATGCTAGACTGGTAGTGAAGTGACTGAATGTGTGGTGGCGGCCATATCACACATCATCACCCACACACACAGCCTGGATAAGTGCATGAACCAGTTTATGGGAAGGAGAAGGAGAATGTTGGCCAGGACACCAGGAATGTTCCCTACTCTTTGCAAAGAGTGCCCTGAGTTCTTTTACTTCCACCTGGACGGGCATAAGGGACCTCGGTTTAATATCTCATCCAAAGACGGCACACCCCAGCAGTACAGCACCCCCCAATACTGCACTCGGATGCAGCGCAAGTCCAATCCCGGTGTGAGACGAGAAGCCACAACCTTCTGGTCCAGAGACGGATGTGCTGCCAATTGAGCCATGCTGACACGCTGATAGAAACTTTCAAATACCTCAAGGGAATCAACAAAGTCCAAAAGGGTAGCATCTTTCAGAAAAAAGAGATGTGCAAAAACAAGGGGGCACAATTGAAGATGGGGGGCAGCTCAGAGGTAATGTGAGGAAGTATTTCTTTACAGAGAGGGTTGTAGCTGCATGGAACAGCCTTCCTGAAGAGGTCGTAGAGTCAAAAACAGTGGGGGAATTCAAGAATGCATGGGACAGATATAAGGCAATTCTAGTGGGGTGTAGGAGGAAGTAGGCTGTTGGTTAACTAGGATCTGCAGCTTATCTGTTAGGTAGGGGAAATGGGCAGACTAGGTGGGCTAAGCAATCCTTATCTGCCATCAGATTCTATGTTTCTATGTGATTAGGGTCTACTACATGAGGTAGCAATTAATTGCAACAAGTCAGGTCAGGATGGACTATGCCAGGCCACTATTACTTGAATGATCACATGAGCAGCACAGAATCAAAAAAAAAAAAATAACAGTGGGTTCAAAGTCCAAATAAAGCACACAACTGCATATCATGTTGTAAACTTACTTGGTGGTACCTGGTACCACTGTCTGATCTGGAAGGTAGGACACTGCTGTCTATGACTACTACTATTATTACTACTACTACTATTATCACTTTTTGCCCTCACGAGTCACAACTACTACTTGTCACTTTTTGTCCTGACTCCAGTCCTTACTATTACAACTTATCACTTTTTTTGCCCTCAGCAACTGACTGTACTGTTTTAATTTTCATACAGTGCACATCTTAGCTTGATGCTGGAATCCCAGAAACTGAATACTCTTTTGTTTATTTCTCACGTCCCCCATATTTGGCTGTGATTACTTCACAGAAGAAAATGCTACTAAATTCATATGACTTCTTTATTGTTTGTGTGTGCATGGTATGCTAGCCTGGTTACATCTCACTTACAGTAACTGGGCTGAGATTATTACTACATTTTATTTTTGATACTTAAATTACTTGGCGGTGGCTGGCAGCAATTGTGGAACTAGGAAATATGTAGTTACTTGGCAATGGCTGGCAGCAACTGTGGAACTAGGAAGGATGTAATTGTGTCGTGTGTTATCAGGTCTTCAGGTGGCAGTGGCAAACCTTTGTTATGATTGCACTGCACTTGACTGATGTGATGTGTGGCTGGCTGCCTGCCTGGGTGGTGGTGGTGATCACTATGTCTTTTGTTTTTCTTCTTTAAGGATTCAGCATGTTGATCAGATTCAGTACAAGTAGTCATAGTACTAGAAAACATTACCACCTCTTGCACCATGTAGCGTACTATATACCACAGTACACCAGGGCATGTGAAGCAGCTGCATCACTCACATGGGTAGGGTGGTTGGGCTGTCTTAGTGATGCTCATTTGATCATTCATATCCATTTACTTGACCTGTTCAGCTCTGACTGGAAGATCCATCAAAATAATACCCACACAGCACCATTAGTAAAAAAAAAATCTTGCTTGGTGGTGCTATGATATCCATCTATCTGTCTGTCTGTCTGTCTGTCTCTCTCTCTCTCTCTCTCTCTCTCTCTCTCTCCATCTCTCTCTCTCTGTCTCTCCCAGAACACTCATGTCACAGACCCAAGTAGGATATGCCACCATTACAGGCTAGCCATGAAGGGGCTGATAATGAGTTATTGTATTTTTATTTAGCAGATTTCCAATTTTTATACAAATAATCCATTAAATTATTCTTGCTTCATTTTTGACCTATGTAACCTGTATCCACAGTTTTGCTTTTGTTCTATTCTCTGTTTGCCTTCTCATGTTTCTTTTCTGTTCGTATCCTTATCTGTGCCATTTCTGTACATGGCCCGGATCGTGCCTGAAAACGGTCTCTGGGATCAGCGCACCCACCCGGTTATCAAAGTCATAAATAAAATTTAAAAATAAATAAATAAATAAATAATTTCCTTTGGGTCTCTGTGTCAAATATGACCGACTTTGGCCACTTGTATGCATTTTTTTTTTTTTGCATTTTTTCAAACATTTGTCAATAAATCTGACCATCCCACTCAGTACCCACCACCCCAAACCCCCTGAAGCCCTTACAGTCCCAACAAGTTGATTTGATGTCAAGGATGTCAACCAACACTACAGTGATAAGAAATTGCTGACAGGTGACCACATCACCTGGCAATCATGCTGACTGACCACTACTGCAGCAATGCACTGGGAGACATCCTGGCTGTTTGCAGTGCACTTTGCCCCCTGCACTTCCCAAGGCTATGTTGAAAATTTGGTGTAAACATTTTACAAAATAACAAATTTATGAGCCAATGTTTCATTTTGTGAATGTGGGCTCATAACTTTGGTAATTTTCAATATTTACCCCTAATTCCTCAGCTGCTGCCCTATCAGCTCTAGTAAGATCTTATTTACTTTAGTTTTTTCTGCTTATCTGTTTGTTGGTGAGGGTATCTTTGGTGTGGATTTGGATGAAGTATCATGGTGGTAGAGCTTTCTGCCACCCTCCCATTCCCTGCCTTGTGCTAGTTCTGGTTGCCTGCTAGTTCCAGTCAGGAACTGCTGCAGCACAAAACAAATGACCACCCAAGAAATGATCCTGGTGCAGCTAAAGAGATGAACTATAGGTGCATGCCTCAGTGCTTTTTTTTTCACTTAGTAGATAGTTTTAGCTGTTTTTGGTGCTGCCTGATCCACGCTCAATTAAAAAAAGGTGTGTTGGTCAGTCTCAATTCCCAGTCTTCATCTTTAGGACCAAGGACATCACCTCCAACGTAGAGCATCCTCTGGGCTTAAATGTTCAATTAAAAAAATAACTTTATTACCAGGCTTCAAACTGAGGCTTTCTTTGAGAAATACGTTTATTCTGCTACAACTGGTGCATGGACATGAAAGGCACTGAATAAAGTATTGCTACACCTTTTCAACCTGTAGTTAACAAGACTTCATATGCAGACAGAGGGGTTGGGGTCAATTCAACTAGCACCCCAGAGGAAGAGAGAGAGAAATGGGACAAAAATAAACATGAAACCCTGGCACCAAATGAAGTGGGCTGCTTCAAAAGGGGATGGGACAGGGTAAGGGGGAGGATCACTGGAGGGAGGGGAAGCTGCAGTATAAGAGCTGCTAGCTGCACAATCAAACATACTTGATAGACCATAAAGCCTTTATCTGCTGTCAATTTCATGTGTTCATATCACAACTTCAGGAACTGCATCAGAAACACATCCAGATGCTAGTTTGGTCCCAGAAAGTATAAACCTTTTCAGTCACAATCTCTCAGCAGGCAGGGAGTGGGTTACCTGCTTTGTTCCTGTACAGTGTACCAAGCTTTGGGTGGAGTTTGTGGGGTATGGCATCCATATGCACTGAGAAATCAAGATGTCAGTCCAGCCAGACCCCAAGGTACTTAAAGGAGGATACAGCCTCAATTGTAGCACCATCAATGGTGTGGAATAAAGGGAGAGAAGGGAGTCTTGTAAACCTTTTTCAGGTTCCAAATGTAATAAAAACTGGTATTTCCTAATGACGGACTGTTGATTAGACCGGAACCAGTGCTGAATATTGTCAAAATCCTGCTGTAGCTGGGAAGTAAGATCCTGGGAAGAGCAGCCAGAAGCAAAATGTACTGTATCATCAGTGTACCTATCAATGGATACAGAAGAACAGACAGAGGGGAGGTTTTTCAAGAAAATGGCAAAGAGAATAAAGCTCAGGGCAGATCCTTGAGGGATGCCTGAGCAGATGGAAAGTGGTGAAGAAATGGAGCATTCGATCTTGACAGTCTGAGTTCTTCCCTTATCGTAACAGAGAAACCAACTGACTGAGGAGTCAGAGGGGCCCACTGCTTTAAACTTGTCCAGAAGAAAGGGGCATGCCACAGTGCCAAAAACTTTAGCAAGATCAACAAATATGGTGGGGTCAATGAGCCGTAGGCGGGAGGTGGAAATGGAGTGGGTGGGAGGCTTTTCCTCCCTTTTCTTGTACATTCTTTGTCTTAAATATCCAGTCCTCATCTAACAGCAGATTAAAGTGTTCAGACCAGAGTTCAGGCCTATCCTATTTGCATATACAGGACAAAAATACAGACCTGGGGTACAGACATTGAAATTGTATGAACACAGGGCTGTCTCCACCCTCATCCCCATCCTAGATCCCTGGCTGCTACTGTTGCTGCAGTGAATGCCCCTATCTGAGAAACTGACCATCCTCACAAAGCAACCCCTTTTGTATTTACTTTGATTTTGCAAATAGATCAATAATTGCACACAAACTTTCCTTTCTAGAATCTACTGTCACCCAGATGTATTGGTATATTTATCTTCTGGAAAAAATGCCTAAAAGGATAGATCACAGTTTCTTGCTTGGTCACTGCCAATTTGCTGGAAGCACTGGTTCCATCAACTGATTGAGAAGGGGCAGGAATGAGAGACTGAAATATATCTTCTAGGCTGGAAGCATTACTTAGTGGATAAGAGATGTTCCATAACCACAGAAGAAGGTGTGTACGTGTGCACTCATGCACATGCTCATGACTGTTGTGGTCAAAGTTCAAGACAGAACTACACTGTGCATACATTTTAATGGAGTCAGCTGATGTTTGTTTTATTTTATGTACAGGGAAGTTGGAGTGGAATGCAATGCTCAAATAATTACTCCAAGAAGCTGTCCATTTTTATGCCTCCATATGTCCTTTCTCTGTGGCCAGACAGGGACATCATTGTCTTTCCCGTTTATGGAGGTGTTGTCTAGTAACTAAAATGTAAAAGAGTGTTTTTTTATGTGTCTTGCCCTAGATCTTGTCTGCACTGATGATGTCATGACAAGATCTAGGGCATCAGAAGGCAGACACTCCCTGTGCCTATATAGGACACCAAGTCTGGAATTGATAGCTGAGCTGAGCAGATTGATGTGATCGCGATACATGAGAGAGGAGTCAAGGGTGATGCCCAGGTATTTAAAAGTGGATACAAGGTCAAGGGGGGAGCGCTGGATGTTAATGATGTTGAGGGGGAAATTTTTAAGCTTATTTTGTCTGTGGGTGAAAAGCATGGCCTTGGTGTTTTTGTAATTCAGGACAAGACGGTGCTCTGAGAACCAGGCCTCGGCTTCAGAAAAGGAGCTTTGCAGGGAGGATTGAAGGGAGTGGGGATCCAAGTGGCAGTCAAATATAACAGCGTCATCAGCGTACAGGAGCATTTGTCCTGAGCTGGCCTTTGGGAGAGCATTCAAATACATGTTAAACAGGAGGGGGCCCAATATTGAGCCTTGGGGGACTCCCGAAAGTACCGGTTTACTGGCCGAGAGTGTGGAGTTTAACTTGATCCTCTGGGTTCTGTCACTGAGGTAGCTTTTAAGGCACGTGGTAGCACCCAGGAACAGACCCATGCAATGCAGGGATTGGATTAGGAGTGTGTGGCTGACAGAGTCGAATGCCTTGGTTAAGTCAATATAGGCAGATCCAACTAGGTGCCCCCTATCAAGGGCTTTGCTTATAAAAGTTGTGCATTCAAGAAAGGCAGTTGTAGTAGTGTGGCCCTTCCTGAAACCATGCTGTTCGGGGCAGAGAAGGTCATATTTAGTGAGATAGTCTGAGAGTTAATCTGACACTAATTGTTCTAGCACTTTGGAGAGGGGGGAAGAATGGAAATGGGGCAGTAGCTGCCCAGGGAAGTGCGGTCCCTACTTTTTAATATTGGGGTGATGACAGCTGCTTTCCAGCGAGAGTGGAACTGTCCATGACATAGGGACTGGTTTAGGATGTCAGTGAGTGTGGAGATAATCGAGTCTAAGGTGAGGAGGACTAGTTTTAGGTCCAGCGAGTCACTACTAAAGGGCATTTTCCCCGAGGTCTTTGGTTAAATATGGTCTTGTCTCTGGGGGGGGGTGACTGTTCAGAGCCAGAAAGCAGGGGTGGGCTGGTGTGCAAGTCTGGGGCCAGGTCAAAGAAGTTAGGGGGAAGGACCGCTAAGATCAGAAAATGCAGTGTTGAAGGTATCGGCAATCGACAGGGGGTCCTGGGAGACTGAGCCATTTACTAGCAGCTGGGCGGGGGGAGACAGATTTTCCATTCAGTTCTTTAATGTTGTTCTGAATTTGTGCCCAGAGTCCCAGGAGGAGGACAGTGTCTTCTGGTAGTGGGTAACTTTGGCTTTCCGAAATTCCCAGTTACATTTGTTCTTAAGTTCCCTATAGAGTTGCTGGTCATGTGGTTTGCCCAATTCATTAGCTTTATGCCACCGATTGTCGCATTGCTTCATGAGGTCAAATAGGGCATGGGAGAGTCACGGGGAGTCCTGACTTTTGACTTTCTGTTTTCAGACTGGGGCATAGTGGTCACAAGTATAGTTAAACTTGGAGATAAAGTAAACCAAGGCACTGTCAGTAGACTGTGCAGTGCTGATGGGGGTTCAGTCACATTGTAAAAGGTGTTGTTTGAGGTGCAAGAGAGATCCTTTTTTAGGTGACATATTAAGATATATTTGGGTGGCCATTTGGGGGGGGTTTAGTGAGGACCATCTACAGAGGACTGGGGAGTGGTCACTCAGAGAAGGGGGTGGGCCTAAGCTTGGGTGCATATTGCCTGATAGGAGAAGGAGTAGGACAGCAAATGCTGACATCTGAGCCACAGAAGGATTCAGGGAGAAAATGAAAAATAGCAAGCGGATTTTGTGAAGCCATGCTTGCCTGCTCCCTGCCTGTGCAATCACCATCTTCCAAGATGCCTGACCTGGAATCTGGATGTGTGTTCCGGGATAGGGGGAAGATGACCTTACCCCTCCTTGCCCACTGGGGGGGGGCAAATGGTGAGGACTCAGTGGGTCCAGTTTGTCTTGAAGTAGATGGTGGCTGCTTGAGGGTGGCAGCGACAGGGCTGATAGCTGCCTGCTCGCCATTTAGATGAAAATGATTTGTGCAAAAAACTTATTTTTTCATGGGTAGGAGTAAGGGAGCTGAGAAAGGTTTTCTGAGATCAAAGTGTTAGGGCTAAGCACATATACTATAGCCATATAGGGTTATTCAAACCTGATGAAGAGGGGGAGCTAAACCTCAATGTTTGACTATATAAACAGGGGTTGACCTTAGACTTTTTTTGCACTGATCAGCAGGAAAAGTTGATTCAAATTTGCACTAGTTAACAGATTTTTAACTAGTCCACAATTCAAATAGAGATTTTTTTGCAGTTATACAGTAAAAATGCAAACTAAGAAATATTCATTTACTGCACATTTATTCTGCTCTTACTTTGCTTCCCACCTGAGCAAAAAAGATTTATCGTGTAATAACACACTGTCTGCCCCCCCATTGTTTTGTACCATGTCCATCACTCTACCTCTTTGAGCCCTCCATCCCCCAAACCAGATGATTCCACAGTAGTGGATATTCAGTCTAGCAGATATGACTCTGCATACACAACTGCTGACATCATCAAGCACCTCACCAGACTCCCCCCCAACCCGAGCATTGAGCAGAGTCTGACAGAGAAAGAAACATTCAGCCTCCATGCTATAACTGATCAAAGACCTGCACTTCCTGTCAAACTGTATCAAGTTAAACAGGGGCAGATCTAGGATTTCTTTTTGGAGTAGACAATCCTAAGAGGATTGGAAAATAGAAAAGTTTGCAACATTTACAATTACATATACCAGGCACAAAAGTAATGATTTTAGCCTACTCTGGACCAACAATAATAGCATTTTTTAAACATACCCCCTCATCAGCTCAGGGGAACCAGTCACAAGGCATGAAGCTCTGCCTCTTCTATTCAGGAGGAACTGTGTAACTGCCCCCCTCAAGGGACTTACCTGGACTGCTTGCAATGCTCTTCACTCTGGCGCACCTGCTGTTGCTTCTTAGCTGAATGCTGCTGCTGCAGTGGCTGGATGTCTTCTATTTAACTGTATGTGTGGTATGGAGACAGTTCCCAGCAATGCAGCAGATTCATCTTCAGTACCTCCTGTGCCCAGCTGTCTTTGAAGCTGCAGCTATAGCTACATTTCATCAACCCACTCCCCTGATCTTGGTAGAGGGGACTGGAAGCAAATCACAGGACACCGAGGGCAGGATCCACAGAAGGGGGAGAAGGACCCGCAGCTGCAGGAAAACCTTGGCACTAGTGGGAAACCACTTGCGAAGCCGCAGGTCACCCGCAGCTATGGGTATTCACGTAGGTGGAGCTGGAGTGTGACCAGCTCCACGGAATATGACAGCTTACGGGTGCTGTCACCATGGACAGCACCGCAGCTGCACGAGACTGCTACAGGCAGCGGAATCCGCCGTAGCACCCTCCACAACTGCTGCTGCTGTGAATCGCAACTGCCACAGATACGGACGATCCAGTCTGCAATGGCAGTTGTGGAGGGATACTTTAAAAGTTTCTCTTTGTGGATCTTGCCTCTACTCTTTTTGGTGTCTTTTGCACCACACCACACCACACCATGAGACTGCTGCCAGTAATGCAAGTGGGAGCACATACTATCAGGGGCTCTTCCTTAGCAATCCCCACTCACCTGACCTGAGAAGCTGTGTGACTCACTTTCCTGCTGCAACTGGACCATACCAGCCCCATTGGACATTTACCCAGGAGGGCTGTAACAAACCCCTGTGGACTAGCACTTTGGAGGGAGCAAAGAAATAAACTAATTACACTGGAGCACAAGGCTCCTACAGATATATGGTCCTGGCCATCTTGGTAACCTCTAACCCTGGCACCCCTGGCTGGCCAATCACAAGGCTAGAAAGAGGACTGTTGGGAAATGATGTAACAGAAACCTCCCCAATGAACTGGCAGACTTAAAGGGCCAATCAGGAAGCTGAACAGGGAACCTAGTCAGAGTGACAGCAATTTTCATCTAGTTACAGACTGAACTGAAGTAGGGAAGTTTCTGGGTTCTCAAGGAGGTTGTAGCAGTCTATGAGAGAGACACTGAGACATTCATATCTGCTGCTGGTGAAATCACACTACAGGCCTAGTCAGGCCATAAATCCTGCAAGCCCTCACTAGGGTTCATCCTGCAAAATCTCTGCAAGCCTTAACCTGGGCTTTACTGTTCTGATTCTGTGACAGAGAAAGCAACTGTTTAGGAAAAGATGTGAAACTGTGCCAGTTGGGTATCTGTAGAAAGAAACCATTGAGAGTCTGTGCTTGTGGGGCATTGCTGTAGAATGAAGCCGCTGAGCTGCACAATGCAGAGACACAGACCTACATGCTTCCCAGGTTACTTCAGAGCTACATCAGGGGCCTGACAGGCCTTATCTAGTGGGGTTAATGATAGAACAGGAAGCCATGGGGCACATACCCTAGGTACGTGGGTACTCTTAATCAAAAGGAGAGCTGGACTGTGGGGGTCACGCCTGGGTTCTGGGCTCCTTGGGAAGTTGCTGCATCATGTTATGCTCTTGTGACTGATTGCTGACTTAGAAAGGCTGTGCCCTGAGAATGTTGAGCCAGTAGAGCTGTGTTGCTGCCAAGTGTCTGTGAGAGTCTGAAGTGATTCATATCCAGGCCACTGGAGTCTACTGGTGAGTGCTTCCTGACTTGCTGCTGGTGCTGGTTCCCACCTTGTCTGAGCTGCTGCATCCATGGATTATGTGTGTGCTGGCATTGCTGGCTTGGGTCTTTGCTACGTATTACTTTTGTATTATAATTACCTTGTTGGAATTAAAAATTTGGGTTTTCTGAACATTTGGAGTTTTCAGATCTTTAAATTGTTGTAGCACGCTGTGGCCTGTTGGAGGCTTAAGTTGCAAGCTTGCTAAATTTCATCAAGTGCATCATCGAAAGAACCCAGTCACCCTATCTTCCAGGCCTACACCAGGACTTGAGTATAATTTCTGGGTACCCAGAGTCACTGGTTTTTGTGTCGTATTTGAAATCATAAGGCCTGATTCCAGAAGTGGCTGTGATTGCTGCAGTGGACTTGTGGCAAGGTTTTTCATGGAAATGCCAACTTGCATCAAAATTGGTATTCCAGAAGCCGTTGCAGCAAGTCCCTGTTGCTGCAAAGTTAGACCATCTCCCCACAGGTCTAACTTTGTGTCCATGGGGTTATCCCTAGTATGGGCCTTGCTCCAAACCTTTGGCGCAAGCTGCCATAAAGCAGGAAAACTGTCGCAATTGTGCCAGCCTTTCTGGAGTACTACAGAGTTGTGTCTGAGGGCTTTGGCGAAGCTGCATCAAACTTTGCGGTAGATGCAGGGCTTGGTGCAAGTCCTGTGCTCAAATTCTGGAATCAGGCCCATAGTTTTCATACTAGTAAAAACTGAAGAGTTTACCACACCCTGTATAGTGTAATTCATCCATTTGTGCCACTTGATTGGGCAGGTGCTTCATAGACCATGTGGAATCTGAGAAGATGGTAATGATCCACAGTACAGTTGCTCCCAGAGGGCATTGCTACAGGGTGGGCATACTCAAGGTGACTTGCAACTGTCTAACCCCCTCTTTTCCACCAGCTTTCAGGCATGTGTTCTTAAATCAAAGAACTGTTAATTTGTGGAATGTCACTGCTGTGTGTGCACACCCACTTTGTGTAACCTGATTGAAGTGTTTACTGGTGAAGGTAACAACTTCCTTATTGGTCCCCAGAGGGTGGTCCAGTCCAGTGTAGGAAGGAGGGTAGGTACTGCATCCTAATGGGTGGTACTGCACACATTTGGCCTACTTATTCTCTCTTCATGGGGGCACCACTCTACTTAATATATGTTCCAGGAGTGGGATGAACCCCCACCCCCACTGCAGGAAAAAGAACAAACCCAACCCCCTTAGTCACCAGGCAAGGGAATAACCCAGGAGTCATATCTATGCACCCTAGGAATGCATGTTTTAGCAATGCAAATATATGTTTTATTAGGGGTTATTTTTGTACCATTCATGCACCAAATCATTGCATGCTGGGTGGGATAAATGTGGGAGTGCATGGATGGAATTGACTATTGTAGGATACTGGGAAAAGCTGGGGATCCCTACATCTGCCAGTAATGGCAGCTACAGGCTTATGTGTGATCATTCCAGTGTCACCCTCAGATCATCCTGCAGTGTTGGCCAGGGAAAGTACAGAGCTTAACTGTAGTTCTGACAAAACCAGCAAGCAGATTTGTAATAAAAGGTACTGTACTTACTAATTATAAAGTCTTAAATTTTAAATTGTGGCCAATGCTAGTCATTCCCGATAAGAGACAACACTCATCCCGAAAAGGAACAATGGCAGATTTAAATGAACCTGTGGAGTCTCGCTCTCAGGCAAAAAGCAGATTTGGACTCAGAGTTCAGATTCAAACTATGGAGAAAACAAACAAACAAAACAAAAACCACGCTAATAGTTAAAACTGATTAAATAAACTTAATAAAATAACTCTGCTGACAAACAAAGCCAATCTAAGTTAAAATAAACACGGTTAAAACATAAACATTCAAACTCACAGCAGTACAGCAGAAAGCTCAGAGACAACAGCACAGCTTGACATACATCTTGCTATCTGTCTGCTAACTAGCCCCACAATACAAAGCTGAATATGAGCTCCATGCACTCCTCTACTGGGAAACTGACTGTGCCTGTCCATGTTTTCAGAGTAAGATGCCACACCTACTGTACAGTGCCTGTCAGACATACTGAGGGAAGAGGGACTACGGCAAAGAATAGCACTAGTAAAAAATAGCCCTACAGATATTAAATCAGTGCCACTTGCTGCAAACAAAAATGTTGGCAGTGGAAACATTTAACTATAAAAAGCTAAAGTTGTAGGCATTACTAACATTTGTTATCCCCTAAGTGTAGTTTAGCCTGGTCTCTGTTATGATGGGCTAGAATATTCATGCGTTGGTACAGATGGTCCCGGGGCCGTGGAGTGTTAATTGGAGTTTATACAAGCAGCATAGTGCCTCCACATAGTAGAAAGTAGCCACTAGGGATGGTGATAGGGGCTTTCTATTAGGAAAATGATATAGGGTATTGCTCACCCCACCCAGTTCCAGGGAGCTAACATGATAGGTAACAACCCCACAATTAAGAGGCCGCTTTATGTCACATTACTTTATAACACAATGAAGGCTAAACATGTAAACAAATGCAGAGGAAACAATACATGCAGCTTAAACAATAACACAAGATTCATTTAGGGGATATGGACAAATAGTACGTTTACTTGGTCAGTAACAGAAATGATATACATGGGTCCCATCAGGCCACCACCCTTCAATCTCAGTTATGCCCAACAATTCCCCCCAGTCCCACAATATCCCCTACTTCTTGGTGCACCAGTAAACAGTCCCTCTGGGAGTTCCCAAAGTCTGTGTGTACCTACCAGTGGATAGGCAAAATGTGGGCTTGTGAAGTGGATCATTTGCAGTGCTGGTGGTATAGGATGATCTTAAATGAGATAGGAAATGGATTGCTTGCTTCCTTGTGTTTTTTACTCAGAATCAATGGTAGACTATTGTTATTTATGTTTTTAACTTGTCTGGGTACTTCCATTCATCTCAACTCATGTCTCCTCGGCTTTGTTAATAAGTTGGTGCCGCTTCAGCTTTTTGAAAGAATAAGACCCGACTAGCATGTGCAGCTGTTCTATTCAATGCATAGATAATGCCTGATGTAATTTTCTCACCTATGTCTGACATAGCAGCTGCATCTAGCAAGAGCTGGCAATTATGAGCATATGTCAGATATGCCGACACTGGTTTTAAATTTCGACAGAGATCGACATCACAGCGACAGTGCACTGTTGCTGCTGTAATGTCACCATGGGGCCCTTGCATTGCTTTCTCTGGGGTTTGCACCCCCTCCCTGAATCAACTTCGACTCAGAGTTGATAATCCTAAATACAGAGGGGTGTGCGGGCAGACCCCCCTGCTTGGGGGTTTCAATGGTGAATTCACCCCCAAAAAACAAACTCCTTTCTGTACAGCTTTATGCCGACTGCAACTTAAAGCCATCACTGTAATGTTGGTTGACAACTTTGTTGTCAAACTGGCATCATGGATCCAATCCAGGCTACCTCGTGGAAGTTCTTTATACTATCCAGTCCTCTCACCCTGTCCACTCCTCCAAGGTGGATCTCCTCTTGATCCTCAAGGCAATGCTCAAATCCTCAGGTGATTGTGCCTTTGATGTCACCAGCTTTGTACTCTGGAACACCCTCCCCAGGGTACTGATGGAGGTCCTCTTGGTGGAGGCCTTTAAAAGTGGACTGAAGACATACCTTTTCAGACAAGCTTCTGGGGACTCTTGAAGATCCAATCTGCATCTTAACCACTATGGTTGCTGTTTCCTTTCCTTTTACTGTATTTTATTTTATTTATTTTATGTTACCTATTTTATCTTAATTTATTCAATTATTTATTATGAGAGGGTGTATTGTGGTTTTATGAGTGTTTATTTTATTAAATTGCAATATGTTGCTGGTATTTGTTTGTGATGCTTGTTATGCTGTGTACAGTACACTGAGCCTCTAGGGAACAGTGCCTAAGGAATAAAGCTACTACTACTACAACCGTTTATATCCATTATCTACCAGCTGTTGAAATTTTTAATCTTGACACATTACAGATGTCTCACTGAAATCTAATTGTTTACAGTGCAACAATGATTCAAACTAAAACAGATTGACTCTTTCCCTTTTGTTCGGGCAATCATGTTGGTATTAACAATAAATTGCTATCTTATCTATTTTTTTAACTCTTCTTTTTTAATGTTTTTTTTTTTATTTTCTCTTTTGTACTCTGTCCCAGATTGTTGTTATTTTTTTTTATATTTTAGAAATTATTTTTTCAGGGGGTGCCACTACAGCCTGAGCTTGAGAATTTATCAAGTTTGCCTGTACTGTTTAATGATGTATTATACATTACTCCTAACTCAATACTAAATGCATCTAATGCATCATATATTTGTATTTGCAAATATTTTAGTTTATATCATCCTCTGTTCTATTCTTACTTCATGTTAGGTTGTCATAAATTTAGATGCAACACACTGCATTTATTGCAATTAAGGAATAATGCACGGCAGGGTGTTTGTCACGCTGGGATAATGTCATGCCCTGGGTGGCTGGGCATGAGGCCACAGAATGAGTGCATTCAGCACCTGAGAAGTGATGTTATACCAGCATGACATATATCCTGGAGTGATTATTCTGATTATAAGATGATTCATTTGTTGTTAAAAAAAAATACAAAGTGAAAACAATTTGTTTAAATTACATTTGTTTCTCTATTTTTGTAAGGGCATGCATACCTAATGAAAAAAAAGGTCAAACATTTCTGATTTGTCCAGTAGGTGGTGTAAGCGGCACTGTTCTGTCTGTCTCTGTCTCTCAGTTTCTGTGTCCCCCTCTGTGTCTTTCTGTTGTGTCTGTTGTCATCAGTCATCCCAACCCCTGCCCCCCCCCCAGTTTTGTATTTGTTTTTCATTTTAGAGTTCATCTTCTGTTTCTCTCCTGAGATGTTCCGTGCTGTCCCCAGTCCTGCTGTACTGAGCACAGTTTGGGCATTTTCATCTTCTGTTTCTCTCCTGATCTGTTCCCTGCTGTTTCCTGTGCTACTGTGCTGAGCACAGTTTGAGCTCGCTGTGCTGTGAATACCAAGTGCTTTTTTTTCTATAGCTCTGACCCCGCACCCAACCAGCAGACTTGTGTTTCACACAGTGACTGCCATTTTTATCTGATTCTCCCAGTTCAGCTGGTGTTTGTACCAGGAAAAAGAAGAATTGCTGAACTGCCTTGATCCAAAGTTGATTGGTAAGTGAAGCACAACCAGTGCATGCGCCTACCTACTTGCAGACATTAGGAGAGGGGAGCAAAGTTGACTGTGGTGAAGTTGATCACAGTGTTGGCATTTTTAACTATTTGTCTAAAAACAAGACAAATAAGGACCAAATGTATGCAAATCTGTGTCATGCTGGACACATTAGATGTATTGTTGATAGTATGGAACTCTGTTTGTGACAGTAGATGGGAAGGATTGAATTTTTTTAAAAAAAAGAGAGAAAGTACTGGCAAAAGCCAGTGCAGCCAAGCCAAGTGTGGGCAACTTGGACATGGCCTGAGAAGTGACTCTTTAAACATTTAATGCAGTCATGTGTATGTTGGGACTTGATCAATGATGTTGGTCTTAGCTGACCAATCAGGCTCCAGGATTTATTCTCACCATTGTATAAAATGTTATATATCACAGTGTTATGTACTGGAATCTTTTTACATGAATAAAAATTCATCCTGTGCATTTTCCAAGATTCACATCACTGTGCACAACAACATAATTATACTGAAAAAGAACTTGTATGCAACGATTAATGTGTATGTAATTTTGTTATTTTAAATTACAATATAAGAAAAGACCCTATGGATTTCTATTTTCACAGAAAAAGCAATAAAAAATCAAAGAATTCTGACTGTTTTGCAGATTTTGAATTCTCCCAGTGGTGCCACATGGAAATTGCGCATCACTGCACAGAATCCTTGAGATTTCAGCATCGTAAAATGGATGCTGCTCAGCTGCATGTGCTTTCTGCTCTGCTACTTACAGAATCAGTAAGGAATCCTCCCTTGCTGCTTTGTTATAACCACCCTTGCCTCAGTTTAACTACCCATTCTTCCCTCTGACCTTTCGATCAGTTGAGGATTGCTCTCCATCCTGAAAGCAGTTTTCATTTAATATGCACCTAAACTTCTTTTATTATTTGAATTAATCTGGATGATATCAAAAACAAACAAAAAAAGCTAAGTATCAGCAGACTTGGGAAATCAGAGTGGGCTGCAAGTGTGAGGGAATTAGGTTTTAACTGCTCTTCATCTAACCTTTCATTCAGTCAACTGATGTGACTGCACACTAAGCTGAAAGTAATATTTTTGTGTAGAAAAAAGTATATGCCTAAATGTTGTTTACATTGGATGATTTAAAACCACAAAAATGCTAAGTATCAGACTACTCAGGGAATCAAGCTGGGTGGCATAGGCAGGGTGTCAGGTTTAAAGTTTAATAGCACTGTGTCTTACTCTTTGATTGGAGGATGCAGCTGCTCTATGTCCCGACAGTGAAGTTTTTGTGTGGAAAAAAGTATATGCCTATGCTATTTTTACACAGCATGATTAATGCCCCCCCCCAAAAAAGCTAAGTATCATTGAGCACGGGGAATCAGCTGGGGGTGGGAGTGGTTCAGTCAGGTGTCCTTAATGGTATTTATTTAAAAGTGTGTCTCTGGGAAGTTGAATTGTTCATTTTGCTGAGCTGGGAGGCTCAAAGGATGCTTTTTTATTTGGCTGTCTTTGTATGGGGATCAACCAACCTGGAGGTGGTCTTACAGCATCTTGTGGTCACCAACAGCATAAAGGCAGCCTGCACTTCCTCCTGAGGTATGGCACTCCTGGGTCAACAAGCAGCACTTCTGTATCATGCTGTAAACCCCACCAGCTCAGGACAAGGGAGTCTGGACCAGCTCAGCTCACAAACCCAGATCTCCCACTTGGATGTGTTGTGCCACACCAGCCTGTGCCACTATTTAGTTTTTAATTTGGGAAGTGTTTTCTAAGCTGTGTGGGTGGGTGACCAGTGCTGTTGATGGTGAAAGCACTGGCAGGTCTCTGTGCTGCTGTTACTAGTTGTGTGCCCCTGAGTGGGGGCTTAGCTTCTTTGTGCCCTTGAATTTGCTGTGTGACTTGGGTGCTGTTGTTGCCCTACCTGTCACTGCATGATGCCATTGTGGGATGGCATGCTGCAACAGCACCCAAGCCAGACTGTACACTCAGAGGCACACAGCAGGTATGCTGACACATTCTGTACAATGCCAGTGGGTTAAGTCGGACTGCTGCTGTTGCTTGTTGTGTTCCTCTAAATCAGTTGTGTGTAGAATCATGAGATTAAATGACAGACAACCAGACAGTATTAAAGTGCACAAAAATCACATACAAATGCGTTTATCATTTTATTTGAGTCCAGATTCTGAAAAAAATATACAGAATATTTACAGAAAGAAAAATAAAGATGTTAGTCCTTCACACCAAGCAGGATATATCATCTTCTTAGACTCCCATCTTTCTTCTGTAAATACAAAAGCTTCAGTATACAAACTCACATACACCTCCTTCTTGCTCTGTGGTCAGACAACTACTGAACCACCTCACTAACTTCAGCCTCAAAGAACGGGCTTTATATAGTCTCACTATAAACTAAACCCCTTCCCTAAATGTGACATCACATCTCCTGATTCCTATATAACCTGTCATAATCTGGTCGGTCAGCCCTATATTAGGACCAGAATTTGCAGCTCTGGGTAATGTTATTATTTTATTTTACCACTGTAGCTCATAAAAAGGAACAAAGGTTACTGTAGCTGGACATGAAGAGGAAAGATGAAGGGTGCACTCCTTATCTTCTTCTGTCTGTTCAGAAAACTTTGTTAATTTGTTTATTGTTGTTAGATCACTAAATAATATATTTATAATATAAAACATTGGTGTGTCCCAAAGAAGCAGAAAACAGTCAAACATTCAATATGGTAAAGCAAATCATTATTCTATTTCCTAGAAGCGTTTATACTTTCAGCATGTTTAAATGCCACAGTCCCAATGGCTGAAATGTCAGCTGATGGCATACATGTAATTCGGGACCTTTTTCATAATGCACCCTCTGTTATGCTCTTACAGGGCTGTTTTCAACCTACAAAACATTTTACTTTTTCCCCAAAACACTACGGGACTTCTCCACACTCTTCCCGAGTGTCTATACTCCCGCTTATACTTTCAATACTTTACTGCATTTTGCTCTGCTGTTTTCACCTCTTTTACACTGTGACTCAGAGTAGACTGTCTCCGGTCACTCACGCGGCAGCTGCAGCTGCAGAACTCTCAGGGAAAATTAAAGTACTTGGTTTCTCTGACATTCTCCTCATGTTATGTCATCTGCACAACACAGAACCATACCAAGGTCTTGTGGAGTGGCTTAGGGTACTGATTTTCAGATACCGCTACATGCGGTTCTTGATGTGTCCCAGCGCTCAACTTCAGGAGCCAGTGACAATGACAGCACGAACTATGCAGCAACATCAGACTGCAGGGGAATTCTACAGCTCTAGTCACTACTGCAGGTACTTAAATTCACCAGTATGCATTCATTTCTTTCCTCAATGGGTCTCAGTTTTCCACTATGAAGCTATATCACTGGGTTGCTAAGGGCTCTTTAAGATACAGTACCCTTACTATCTCTATACTCAAAAGGGGCTCTTCTTCAAGCAGATAAGCCAAAAGGATAAAGAGGTAGATAAAAGACTAGTGTAGCATTGTCAGGTTGGCCACCATGACCAAAAAAGAGAAAGAAAATAAAGAATAAGTAAGTGCACAATAGGATAGAGTGAAAAAGGAAAAAGAAAATAGGGAAGGGAGCTGGGATTTTAATATGCATAACAGGACACCCTGTTACATTCCTCCCCACCTAAGAGGACAACCTACATGTTGGTTGTCTGTACCCTTCCCTAATGTTGGGAAGGGCTGGAACTTCAGCCCACTCTCTCCAGAAGTTCCCCTCAGGGACCCTTAATTTTTTTTTTTCGGAACTGTCTTTTCATTCAAATCAAGACCATACATCAAAATCATTCATTTCATATTCCCTTAGGTTAAGTACTAAGTCAGTACTATAACAAATATTACAATAATCATGTTCCAAGAACAATTTTTCAACAGTACATATAAATAAAACAGTCATAAACATTTTTGTTTCTCACTGTATGCAAGAGTTAAACTGATCAGCTCCATAATGGAACTTAAAGTCAGCATTTTGAAGTTGAGTGCCAGCTCTGTGTTTAACTGTGAACTTGTAAGGCTGGAGTGACAGATACCACCTCAAAATATGCATGTTTTTATCTTTCATCAGGTTTAACCAGACTAAGGGGTTATCATCTGTCGCAACTATAAAAACTCATTACCCCGCAGGTAGTATTTTAGGGTCTCTATAGCCCATTTCATGGCTAAACATTCCTTCTCTACTGTGGAGTATCGTCTTTCCCTCTCATAGAGTATTCTACTAATGTAGAGAATTGGGTGTTTGCCTTTCTGGTTATGCTGTAATAGCACTGCCCCGATGCCTGTGTCAGAGGTGTTAGTATGTACCTCAAAGGGTTTTGTAAAATCAGGGCTGAGTAACACTGGAGCTGAACATAAAGCTGCTTTACTACTCCTAAAAGCCTTGTCACATTCAGGACTCCATTTCACCTTATTTGGATATTTATTCTTTGTTAACTCAGTTAAAGGAGTGGCCAGTATAGCAAAATCAGGGTTGAAACATCTATAATAGCTTGCTAAGCCTAAAAATGACCTTATGTGTCATTTTGTGGAGGAATAGGACTATTGGCAACAGCCTCAACCTTGTTTACTTCTGGCTTGATAGTTCCATTCCCAATTATGAACCTTAGATAACGTGTTTCAGATTTTGCAAGGGCACATTTGGAGGGATTGTTAGTGAGTCCTACCTCTTTGATACTTTGGATGACGGCACTAAGATGGGCCAAATGTGTACCCCAGTCAGGACTGTAAATTACTACGTCATCCAAATAGGCTGCACTATACTGGTTATGAGGTCTCAAAATGTGATCCATATACCTCTGAAATGTGGCTGGCACCCCATGTAGGCCAAACGGCATGGTGATAAACTGGTATAAGCCAATAGGTATACTAAAGGCTGTAAGTTCTTGGGCATGTGGTGCTAGGGGTATCTGCCAATACCCTTTGGTTAAATCGAGTGTATTGATGAATTTGGAAGAGTCTATCTGATCCAACAAGTCATTTATTCTTGACATGGGGTAGCCATAGAAATCAGAGATGGCATTAATTCTACGGAAGTCAAGACATAGATGAACTGCATCCTCCTTTTTATTGACCACCACTAGTGGAGAAGACCATGGGCTATGGGAAGGAACAGTTACTTTAGCCTGTTCCTACTTCTTGACATCACTAATGACCTCTTGTCTCACTTTTTCTGGCAATCTGTATGGTTTTTGGTGGATAGGCTTACTCTGGGTCACCCTTATCTCATGTTTCACCTCTTTTGCTCTATCTAGAGTTTTGGTGAATGATTCCTGAAAGTAATCCAAGAGTTGGTCAATCTCTCGTCTCTGGGCTAGGTCTAGATCATGATTAATCTGAATAGTTCTTTCTTCTCTATGGGGACCTAACCTGTCATAGGCCACTTCAAGTTCTGTTACCCCCTGCTCTGGTTGTATGTATAAAGATGGGGTCTGGGATTTCTCAACCCATTTTCTTAACAAATTTGCATGGTACATTCTTTTGATTGGTCGGTGATCTGGCATTTCGATCTCAAAGTTCACACTGCTAGTTTGTCTCAGAACCTCATAAGGCCCTTGTCACCACATGAGAAGTTTATTCTCAGTAGAGGGCAACAACAAGAGTACTTTTTCACCAGGCTCAAAATGTTTCGATTTCAACCCCACATCATAGGTTTCTTTCTGGTTACATTATTTCTAATCCACATTCTTATGGCCCATAGTAACATACTTCACCAGTTTTTCTCTTAGGGCAGACATGTATTCCACTATATTAGTGAACACAACACTTTTTCCTTCTTCCCAGTGTTATTTTACTACGTCTAGGGTCCCTCTCAGGTTTCAACCATAAAGTAGGGAAAATGGTGAAAAGCCGGGGGTTGCCTGGGGTACGTCCCTGTAAGCAAATAATAGATATGGGAGATATTTATCCCAGTCCCAGCCTTCTTCCTGTATGTACTTCTGTAACATCTTTTTGAGTGTTTTGTTAAAATGCTCAACCAACCCATCTGTCTAAGGATGATAGGGGGATGTTTGGAAAGCTGACACTCACAACAATCTGTACAGTTCTTTCAACATGTTAGATGCAAAATTACTTCCTCTATCAGTTAAAATGGTTTATGGTATCCCCATTTTACTAAAGATCTTGGCTAGTTCCTCAGCTATGAGAGGTGCTGTTACATTTCTTTTTGGGATGGCTTCAGGGTAATGGGTTGCATAATCACACACCACTAGAATGAATTGATTACCCTTGAAACTCTTCGTAAGGGGCCCCACAACATCCATCACTGTTCTTTCAAAGGGTGTTATCACATATGGCATAGGTTGGAGAGGTTCTTGATCCCGTTTCCCCCTTGGGCCACTAACTGACATTCAGGACAAGCTGTACAATAGGCTTCCACCTCTTGATATACCCCAGGCCAACTAAATCTGGTAAGAATACATTGTAGGGTCCTGTTCCTCCCTTCATGTCCTGCCATAGGAACGTTATGCACCAGACACAACACCTGTTCCCTATGCTTTTTAGGTACCATCAACTGGTCAATTTCACAATCAGTACCAGGTCCAATAACAACATGATATAAAATACAATTTTTTAACAAAAATTGAGAATGTCATTTTGTTTCTTTTTTCTCCTCATATCCAAATTACAAAACTACAGTGATGGCTAAAGCAGCCCTACTGTTACAAAACTTCCCACATGATGCCAAACTAGGGATACCAAAGGCATAAAAAGGCAAAGTAATCCCTAAAAGTAAAATAAACTTACAGTATATTTACATTTTTTTCCTCTATGTAAGTCTTGTACTACACATTCTGTACTTTGATATTTTTCTGAGCCTTTCTAGCTGGCCACTATCAGGGTACTTTTCTACTTCTTCTGTCTAGTTTTCTTTTGTGTTCTGTGACCCCCCACCCCAAGAATGTAACAGACATGCCTTTCTGCAAAGACCATCAAAGCAAACATGGCCTGAGGTCTGTACTTTAAAACAAGAGTAAAAGAAACAGCCCAAGGGTTGTAACCTGCGAGATAGCAAATGAATAAAGCTCTCCTTGCTGCAGAAACTCTGAATGTGAGCTTGACAGTCTGGTTACTAATGGAAAATGCAGCCCACCCCCACCCCCATCACCACCACAACCACCATCCTCAGTACAAGTACAAGATAACATTTTGTGCAGTAAATCCTGGCAAATATACCTGTGCAAAATAGTTTGCTATTGATTCTGGGAAAAAGCTGACGCTGTCTTCCTATGAAATGAAACTTGCTATAAGGAAATATTTGATAGCTTTAGAAAAGGAGATGTATAAGAACTATATAAACTATAAAACTACATACTGGATAACAATTAAAACAGGTTTGGGTTTTCTCTAGAAGAATATATAGTTTTAAAGGGAGTGTGTAGCTGTAAGCCGGGAGTTTAGAAGCTCCTGGGTCTGTGTTCCTGCTACTCCTACATCTGCAGCTGTAGCCATTTTAGAAAGGTGTTCCCTTAGGGAAGGCCTGGCCCATAATTGCATTAGTATATAGGGAAGGCCTGGGTCTTGTCCTGCCTGGAAGTGACTAGTCTAGAGGGAGAAACTTTCAGAAAAGGATATTTCTTTGTATTTTCTTCTGTTTATGTTTATAAAAGGGGTTTAGCATTGTGTAATGATTGCCCCTATATATGTACTGTATGTCTTCTTGAAAAGAATGCAGCTATGAGAATTGTAAACCTAGTATTCCTCTAATTATTTGTTTACTATAACATGATTGACAGATCACATGACATCTGATCAGGTAACATACAATCAATCTACTCCGGGCTGAGGAGCAGAGAAGAACCTGAGGGAGAAGCAGTGTGGAATCAGAGAAGCAGCCTTCCAATGTGGGAGAGACATGCCACTGCTGAGTTACTGACTTCATGGGTACCCAAGGGGTGAAGGTGAAGCAAGCTTAAGGGGAAGCTCTGGCTTGAAAGTCCTATAAAGCCTAAAAGGAAGGAGGAATCACGGTGGCCTTGGATTGGCCCTGGACCTCCAAAGGTCAGGTTTGGGCTACCTGGTTACTAGAGGCTGTTCAGCCAGAATTCACCAAGGGGAGAGGACTCAGACTGGTGAGAAACTGCAAAGGTCTTAGTGTGCAGATACTCGGACTGCAAGGGAACTTGGAGAAACCAAGGGGGTATTTGGCATGGGTGTCCATACCATGTGATTTGGTCAGTTCCTCATCTCTAGAGGGTATCATAAGGTCCACCTAAAGTGCTGCAGTGAGAGGTCTCCTGGCTAAACTCCCAGACCATACTTTTATTGTTTAGGTTTTTTATAGTATCCTAACAAAAGTCTGCATCTGAAAATGCAACCTGTACATAACAGGCAAAAAAACATAACAACTCAGGGTGTTTTGCACCATATTTTATGACTCCTACTGTCTTCCATAACTAAACCCCATGACATATGATGGCAGTGATGGGATGGAAAATCCTGCTAATGGTACTAAAAAGGGTTCTTTGAAAGTAAACTCTGTATCTGGGTAAGAATGGGCATCTTTGCTCATCCTCCTTTTGAGGTAGCCTGTTAAGAGTTGTGAGGTGTCGACCTGTGGCAGTTCTGGTGGAGATCAGCTCCAATTTATTTGATGGTCCTGATAAAAAGGTTCCATCTGAGGAGTCTGTACCTGGTCAGTTAAATAAATAGAAAGGTGAAGAAAGGTATTGAAACCAGTCGTTTGTAGGAACGGTTTCCCTTTTAAGCGGGGGGGGGGGTATGTGATAGAGTCAGGGACCCTGTCTGAGTTAGGAAAATGTTCTGATGATTAAAGCAGTCATGCTGCAGCAAAGCTTCACACATGGTGCCAAACTAGGGATATCCAATGCATAAAGTGGTCCCTATAAGTAAAATAAACTTGTATTTACCTTGTCTTTCCTCTATGTAAGTCTTACACTACATGTTCTGTACTTTGATATTTTTCTGAGTCTTGCTGTCTGGCCACTATCAGGGTGCTTTTCTTCCTCTTCTATCTACTTTTATTCTGTGTTCTGTGACTCCCCCAACCCAAGAATGTAACATACATGCTGGTCCACAAAGACCACCAAAGCAAACATGGCCTGAGGGTTGTGCTTTTAAACAAGAGTAAAAGAAACAGCCCAAGGGCTGTAACCTGCCAGATAAAGGGTAAATAAATCTCTCCTTGCTGCAGAAACTCTGAGTGTGAGCTTGGCAGTCTGGTTACTAATTGGAGGATGCAGGCCCCCGCCTCCCCATCCTCTATACAAGTATAAGATACAATTTTGAGCAGTAAATCCTGGCAAATATACCTGTGCTAAATAGTTTACTGTTGATTTTAGGAGACAGCTGAGGATGTCTTCCTGTGAGATAAAACATGCTATAAGGATATAATTGATAGCTTTAGAAAAGGAGATGTGTACAAATTGCAGTGTATATGCTATAAAACTACATACAGGATGGCAGTTAAAACAGATTGTGCTTTTCTCTAGAAGAATATATGCTTTTTAAAGGGAGTTTGTACCTGGAAGCTGGGAGTTCAGAAGCTCCTGGGTCTGTTTTCCTGCTACTGCTCCATCTGCAGCCATTTTAGGAAGGTATTCTCTTAGGGAAGGCCTGGCCCATAATTGCATTAGTATATAGGGAAGGAAAGTTCAATGAAAGCAGAGTTCCAAAACCATAAGAAAACATACTGGAAATTATGCTGCAAGTGTACTGATAGCAGTAGTACAATTTATTTAGTGAAAATACACCCAGCACTCCAGTGTATCACCCTGAGTAGAAGCCCCTAGCACCTCAGCATGTAGCCTTCCAAGGCTATTTCTTTGTATTTTCTTCTGTTTATGTTTATAAAAGGGGTTTAGCATTGTGTAACAATTGCCCCTGTATACTGTATGTCTTCCTGAAAAGAATGCATCTATGAGAAATGTAAACCTAGAATTCCTCTAATTGTTTGTTTAATAAAACATGAATGGCATTACATGACACGTGAGCGGTATATAAGGGCTGATCAGGTAACCTACAGTCAGTCTACTCTGGGCTAAGAAGCAGAGTGGAACCTCAGGGAGAAGCACGGTGAAACCAGACAAGCAGTCATCCAAGGTCGGAGAGACATGCCAATGCTGAGTTACTGACTTCCTGGTTACCAAAGGGGTGAAGATGAGGTAACCTTAAGGTGGAGCTCAGGTTGAAAGTCCTGTAAATCCTAAAAGGAAGGAGGAGTCACTGTGGCCTAGAATTGGCCCTGGACCTCCAAAGGTCAGGTTTGGGATACCTGGTTGCTAGTGGCTGCTCTCCCACAGTTGACCAAGGGGAGAGGACTTGGAATGGTGAGAAACTGCAGATGCCCGGGTGTGCGGATACTTGGACTGCAGGGGAACTTGGAGAAACCCAGGGGGTATTAACAGGGGTGGTCATACCATGTGATAGGGTCAGTTCCTGGTCACTAGAGGGCATTGTAAGGTCCACCTGTAGTGCTATAGTGAGAGGTCTCCTACCTAAGCCCCCAGCCCATCCTCTTTATTGGTTTTTTTTTATATATAGTATCCTGACAAAAGTCGGCATCTGAAAATACTACCTGTACATAACTGGCAATAAAACAACTCCGCAGGGTGTTTTGCACTATATTTTATGACTCAGACTGTCTTCCATAACTCAACCCCATGACAGACACCTTTGAGGTTGGAATGGTGATTTAAGGCTTTCATTTTTATATGCACTGGCAAGCATTTTTTATGCACTGGCACTAATGAGAATTGGGCAACATATGCTTCCAAGGATATTTCTTTGTATTTTCTTGTGTTTATATTCATGTTGATGTTGATGTTGATGTTGGATGCAGTATAGCATAGTGGTGTAAGGCCCTAAGCTGCAACTCTGAAGACCTGGGTTTAAATCCCACAGGCCCCCACTTGTATACTGTGTGACACTGAGCAAGTCATTTAAATTCCATGTGCTCCCAGGTTGCATCTGTAAACAATCTTTCAGCTTAGTGTGTCTCACCTGGTTAAACAAGTGGAAACAAAAAAAAACAACATTAAAGCACATCTATGAGATGGTGTGTTGTGTGGAGTGACCAATTTGAGGGTTAATCCAGCAGCAGAAGTAGGACTTAATGTACTTGGATGGTGGAAGTGACAATCTTTTACTGAAAATAAATTTGCACACAGAATCAGAATTAGAATAACATAGAAACATAGAAGTCGACCACAGAAGGAGACCGCTAGGTCCATCTAGTCTGCCCATTTGTTTTAGACCTATTTTGACACTCTAGTTGCCCTTTCTAGTCAGGGTTCCCTTGTGTCTATCCCACACATTTTTGAATCCCCCAACAGTGTTGACCCCCACAACCTCTTGGGGCAGGCTATTCCAAGTGTCCAACACTCTTTCTGTGAAGAAATACTTCCTGGTGTTGGTAGAGAACCTCCCACCTTGCAGCCTGAGGTCATGTCCCCTGGTCCTGGAGCTCTTCTTGAAGTGAAAAAGTTCCTGTGCTTATATCTTGTTAATGCCTTTTATGTACCTGAATGTTTCAAACATGTCCCCTCTCTCTCTTCTCTGCTCCAGGGAGTACATATTCAATTCCCTAAGTATTTCCTCATAGGACATGTACTGCAGACCCTGAATCATTTTTGTCACCTTTCTCTGTACTGTTTCCACCCGGTCAATGTCCTTCCTGAGGTGAGGCCTCCAGAATTGGCTCCATATTCCAGGTGAAGCCTGACCAGCGACCTATACAGTGGTAGTACCACCTCTCTCTTCCTGCTTGTGATTCCCCTCCCAATGTATCCCAGCATTTTGTTGGCCTTCATTGTTGCCTTCTCACACTGCTTATTAACCTTCAAGTCATCTGAGATTATGATTCCCAGATCTCATCCCTGGTTTGAGGCTGCCAGTCTTTTGCCTCCTAGGTAATACTCCTTTCTTGGATTTTTCTTTCCTATGTGCATGACCTTGCACTTTTTCCCATTAAATCTCAGCTGCCACACTCCAGACCATTTTTCTAGTTTCTTGAGGTCAGCTTTCATCTTGCTCACTCCTTCTGGGGTGTCCACCCTGCTACATAGCTTGGTGTCATCTGCAAACAGACACATCTTCCCTTCCAGTCCATCAGCGATGTCTGCTATAAAAACATTGAAGAGCATAGGCCCTGGCACTGAGCCCTGGGGCACCCCACTGGTCACCCTGCCTTCTGTCGATTGTGCTCCATTAACCTGTAACCTCTGGGTTCTGCCTTGTAACCAGTTTTGTACCCATCTGACTACTTCTGGACCAACCCCTGTGTGGTCAAACTTCTTTCCAGTCTTCGGTGTGGAATCGAGTAGAAGGCCTTACTAAAGTCTAGGAAGACCACATCCACTGCCCCACAGTTGTCCACTATTTTTGTAATGTAGTCAAAAAGCTTGAGCAGATTTGTCTGGCATGACCTACCTGCTGTGAAACCATGCTGTTTAGGGTCTTGTCGGCCACTAGTTTCGGGGAATGCTATGATCCTCTGTTTGAGTAGTGTCTCCATTAGTTTTCCTACTATAGATGTGAGGCTCACTGATCTGTAATTACTAGCCTCTTCACAACTGCCTGATTTGTGAAGTGGAACCACTATTGCCTTTTTCCAATGTTCGGTACCACACTGCTCTTCAAGGATTTCATGAATAGAAGTGCCAAAGGGGCTGCTAATATTTCCCCCAGTTCCTTAAGGATTCTGGGGTGCATCTCACCTGGTCCCATGGCTTTTGTCTGCTTTTAGTTTATTTAGTGCCTCCCATACTTCAGCTTCTGTAAAGGGACTAATGTCTACCCATGGTCCTGGGGTGTTGTGTTTTTTTCAGGGCTGGGCCATCCCCTTGGTTCACTTTGGTAAACACTGACCAGAAGTATTTGTTGAGGATTTCAGCTTTCTCTGGGTCATGTTTGGTGCATTTCTCTTCTTCAGAAGCAATCTTTACTATCCCCCTTTTTTCTTCCTATGTTCCCTAATTTATCTAAAAAATGCTTTGTCTCCTCTCTTTGCCCGTTCTGCCATAGTTTCCTCTGTCTGGGCTTTTGCCTTTCTGATTTGTTTGTTTGACTCTGATCTCTGTTCTGTTTGTTTGTTTGTTTAAATCAGATCCCCATTCCGCATTCAAAAATGTTTTCAGGAATTCTTGTTTTTGACTATAAATACTGAAAGATTGAAATCTTAAAAACAGATCAGAACTCAGTGATTTTTATTTTGACATGTGAAATCCAAGCAACCCTACTATGGGGGGGGCAGAAGGGGCAGCTGCAAGATGAGGGTCTAGCTACACACGCGAGCAGACTCAATAAACCATGAGACCTGTTTCTTTTGGCAATTTTGTATGTTCATATAGATACCATATTTGTATAATGAACTGAGAAATTAGATAATGATAATGGTGTTCATATACATTTTAGCTCAATAAATAAATCAGCTATTACATTCAGATCTTTTTTTAATATAGAGCGTGTCTATCCATTCAAACCAATGATATAACTTTTCAGGCCTGCATCCAGGTCCACCCAGAACACTGCACAAGCCAACATTCAACCACTGCTTTACAAACCTCTTCCCCTCCTCCCTACAAGGATTTAAACTTCCTCCTCCTACTGCCTCCCTACAAGGACTATGTTTATTCTTACACCCCCACCCAAAGCCACAGAATGTCCACGTGTGTGGAAAAATGCTTGTTGCTGTATTGGTCCTTGCACAACAAGATGTACAAATTATTAGAAGAACTCTGTGAGTTTGAAAGCGTAAGGTCTTTCAAAGATCTCTGCTGGTCCAATAAAAGGTATCAAATCACCTAATTTGTGCATCCACATATGTGAACTAAGACCCAGTGCTGACTAACAATATAGTACAAGAATGCATATAATCCTGGAAACAAACTGATCCCATGCTGTCATACGGCATAGGGTCATGCCACCGCATATAAAAACTGCACAATAAATGCCACAAGGAAAAGAGCACTATACAAAACAGGGTCAAGAAATACAATGACCTGTCAGGAACAGCACAACCTCAGAAAAAGGAATAGGAGATCTTTGTTTTTCAGGGGGCTCTGCCCCCCCAACCCCTGATGTGGGGGGTGCAGCCAGACTTAATATAATCAACTCCGAGGGTCGTGGACTTCAGGGATGAGGAAAAAGTCAGGAGTGGGAAATTATTGCATTCTGCAATAAAAAAATGTTGCAGCAGGAAGGGGACCTGGCAGGAACTGAACTGTGGTCCCAGGCCTCCTACCATGCTGTGGGCTGGTGCCCTAGCTACTCCACCTTGGGAGCAGCTTAGCCAGCCATCCCAGCACATGGCAACTTCAACCCTCTTTAGGTGATATAGAGAGCGACAGGGGTAGTGGTAAGAGTTTACCTCTATTATACCTCTGTCACTGTAGATCCATTCGTGCTTTATACAGCGTGGTTCTTGCAGCACTCTTCTTGGTGTGTTATATTGACCCAGTACCCTATTGTACAGATGGGTGTGTTTGCTATCTCATGTTGTTCCTCCCAGATCCTCTGATACAATCGTGGACTGTTGTCAGCCTTCAATGCATGCATCACATCACTTGTGGCAGGAGCAATATCTCTCACCCAGCCAAAGTGGTTGCTGTTGGTCTAGAACTCACCATTGACCATTCCTGGCTGTGGCACACTGCTGCACAGAATCTACATCAAACTGGCATGCCTAAAGATGCGGCAACATGTGATCTACTCTGAATCTGAGTTGTCTGATCCACTGTGCAAATCACTGCTACTAGGTAAGATCACTGAAAACATTATTTTCTTTTTATTTTATTTTATCTATGATAATATATCTCTCAATTCTGTTACAGTTATTTAGTGTCATGTTTGAATATCTACTGAGTCTTAATGTTCTAAAAATGATTTTACTTGCATTTTTATGTACTGTTAATCTTGAACTGAACATTCTCAGACATTCAAATTAATGTTCTACACATTTGCCTATGTGGAAACTGCCGGCCAATGCAAAGTGTGATTGAGAATATATGATGTCACTGTCATATGTAAATAAGGAAAAATGTCACAGGTTGACACTAATTGCATTACAACTCACTCTGGGTTCAAAGTGAACTGCCTCAATATATACTCATTATAGAGAATGCATTACATATATATAGACCAAGAAGGACTAACGGGTGATGAAGAACAGATACAAGAATATGCATAGCACATATTGTTGTTAATATTTTGGATTATAAATACTTTGGTTGCTGTAATTTGAACTCCATGTAAGTACAATTTTATCTTCATAGGGCTAAGTAAAATTATGAAATTCAGATTTAGCAGAATGCTTGCAAAATTCCATGCAATTTTGTGAACTTTTATGGACTTTTCCAAACCTTTTAATTAGTCATAACTCTGGCAGTATTATAGCTAAAGATCTTAACTTTGCCATGCATGTTGCATGATAGAAGTCTGAAAATTATGTCAAGTTTCATGATATTTTAATGAGGGGCCCAAAGTCTGGCAATTTTTTATTCATGTGAAATTTTCTGAAAATATTTCTGTGTTTACAACTTAGCCACCTTTTGAGCTAGATAATTGGAAATGTATATGTATACTTTCTTGGAAGAGTAATAGAAACTGCTAAACATATAGCTAATTGGTTGTGTAAATTGTAAGTTATAGTAGTTCAAAATTTCACAATTTTATTATTTGTTAAATTGTGAAAAATTGTTCATGTTTCAATGTTTGTGGAATAAAGTGTGTTTATGCTTGTGCATACTCTGTTGTGGCTGTACTCTATTCCTGTTTTTGTAGGAACTTTAAGCTTGATGGCTGGTAGGAATACAGAGACCCAAAATGGTGTTGAGTATCTCCTCGAACTCAGGAACAGTATGACTAGTAATGCAAGGAAGAGGAAAAAACCCTTCTGGGGAAACCTCTGAGAACCCATGGTTATTGATCGGCCCATCCTCAGTGCACACTAGGAGGAGATGATTAAAAATGCTACCCCTATTTCTGAATTTGGATTTGGAACATAGGTTTCATAAGCTGATGACTTCCATCTTCTGATGTTCTTTATAATATGGCTGGGGATCTTATGTCTGGAAGCTGATGATGCTGCTCCAAATTCTGAAAGAGTTCCCAGGATATAAATACGGATTGAGTCCCAGCCAATGTAGCAATATTCTAATATGGTTTACAAACCATTTAGTGGTCATTGAAGTATTATGGATTGAGGTTAGTAAGGGCAAAGAATGATTTGATCCAACAGGAAACTGTATAAGTTGACCAATTGAGCAACAGGGCACCATTTGCTGTTTGGGGGAAATACTGTATGGGTATCGAAACTCCTTCATGAAACACTATATGTTTTTGATGAAAGTAGACGCAAGATATAGTAATCATCTTGGTTCATCTTGGTTTTGAAGACTGGATATTTTGAAGAATGTAGAGAAGGTGGAAGATGAGACTGAAAATTCTCTGGGTCAAAGAAATCTGTAAAAGGCTAGACCTATAGCAGTGGAAATCATCACCTGGACTTGGGATTGAAAGACTTGGAATCTAATAAGTCCAAGAGGCTTCTCATTAGAGGTCCTTCTATGGGAAGACTTTGAGGAATTTTGGCTGGAGCAACTCTGTAAAAACCCAGCAAGAGAAGTTTCATGGATGGATTGGAAAGAATTGATGGCGCCAAAGGAGCGTATTGAGAATGAACTAGCTGAATTCCAGCAATGTATTGTTTAATGGTACCTTGAGATAGATGTAGGCCTTGTAACAAAATGTCATAGATGCTAAAACATGATCAATTGAGATACGAGTAGTGTGCACAGTATTTGTGAGGCACAGAATGAGCTACCTTTGTTGATAATGTGTACAGTACTTTGATTGTCTGAAAAGGTAGAAACTGATTGAAGAGTTCATAAATGACCCCACAGGAAAGCAGCAGTTACAATGGGATAAATTTTGAATAATGAAGTAATAGAGAAAAATTCAGGAATTGACAGAATATCTGTAGGCCGGGGGGGCAAACTAGGCTGGGCTAAAAATGGTAGCAACTCTATATGTAGAAGAGTCATCTGTATAAATCCTAAGGTAGACATCTGGTGAAGGGTCTTTATAAAATGTGGAACATCCATTCCAATGAGCCAGGAACAGAGACCACATTGCTAAACCAGTTTTTGCTGCAGCTGTAATTTGAACACAGTGGTGGAGTTTCTCAGCTGAAGAAGCTAGGTTTAAAAGGTAAGGTATGAATGATCTACCTTGTGGTATGAATCTCATGGCAAAGTTCAAGAAGTCTAGTAGGGAAAGTAACTCCTGCTTAGAACATGAAGATCAGGTTGAAAAGGAATGGACTTGGATTTGACAAAGTTTAATCAGCAGGTTGGCATGCTTCCATGCATACAGAGTCCAAACTGATACCAAGAAATCTGAGGGATGTAGCCAGGCCTAATGTTTCTCTTTGGCTGGAGGAACATAAAGAGTTGTAAAAAATTGAGTGAGGGTATTTATACCTTCCTCTGGACTGGAGTCTGGTGGATCTATTAGATTGAAATCATCCAGGAAGTGCAACACGGCTGGTCTACAGTATACATTGAGTAAGGCACAACAAAGAGCTTCAGCAAATTGATCAAACAACTTGGGGCTGCTCCTCCTGCATCGGATTGTGAAGTAATATTGATTCTCCCAAGTACATGTGCCAAAGTGAGGGATGAATAGGCAGTAGTTTGAAAGCTTCTGAGATATTGGCCTTGGAAAGCCATTCTCCTGAGTCAAGATGCTTGATTAGTGTGATGGTATGGTCTATACGAGTGTAGAATGAGGAATACTCATCAGTTGGAATTAATGACTTGATACCTGGTGTGGAAGAAGCATGAGGAGCAGAGAGATCTATGATGAGATGCTTTTTGACTAAAAACATCCATGTTACAATACCAATAGGATTGATACCAAAAATAGGAAATGGAGGCTGAAGGAATGGACCAGTGATGAAGTTCTTTTGGCGCTCCTTCTGAAGTAGTTGCTTAAAAATTTCTGGTTCATGTAATGCTGATTGCAGATTGTGACAAGGATTCAGAAGGAATGACAGCTATGCTGGTAGGAAACCATGCTGAAACCCCAAAAGGAGGTGAGCAATGGCAGTACGGGATGGATGGGAGGTCAAAGCATCTGCCAACTTGGAGATGTCGAGAGGGGTCGAAGGATGGAAAAACTGTCATTTGGTAGACCGGAGAGACTTAGGACAAACACTGCAAGTGTGGGCATCACCACAGCAACTGCAGGTGTGCAGAAAGCTGCAGTTCGAATGGAAACATCCACAGGTGTTGAAACTGTAGCAGACTTAACGAGTGCCCAACATCGGAACAGGACAGCCAAAGGCATTGGAATGAGCTCTAGTGTTCGCAGAGGTATGGGTGAATCCATAACGAGTGGCAGATGGTGAAGGATGAGAAGGCCCGAAGTCCAAGGATGAAACTGAGGAATATGTCATAACCAATGAGCACAGCAGAGCAAAGTGGTTAAACGCAACACAAAGAGAGCAGGTGAGAGACCCCTGGCTGGCAAAATAGTGACAATACAGTTTGTTGTCAAGGACCACCCTATGCAACCTGGTAGTAAAGTGATGCAATGTGGCAGCTGCCTTAGCAGAAAAAGACTTGTGATAATCATAAAACAGTGTACCCCTGTAGTGGAAACCAAGATCCACCATCAGGGACATGTGGAAGTCCAATTCAGTGCGGCAGTCACAAAAAAGCTGAACAAATGACATCTCAATAAAGGCTAAAAGCCAGAACAAACTCAGAAATTGTCAGCTTGTGGAGGAGTCAGGGATACTTAGAGTTGAGAACAACTGATACATTGCTGCAGGAAACAATTCAATTGTCTACGAAGTCTTGAAAGGAAACCAGGAGGGAAATCAAAATAACATCCAGTAAGCAATGCCACAGTGTTGAAGCTCCACAGTAAGACAGGGCACAGTCCAATCAGAAATGGAGAGGTGGGTTTGAGCTGAACGCGTCCTGCCAGGTGGTGGCTCAGGAGGAGTGGTTGTAGATGCACTAGGAGCAACATCAGGATTCAGCATGGGAGCATCCAAGTAGGAGGAGGAAGCCATGAGCAAGCAGGTCCCAGGAATGAAAAGCCACCAATGTAAGTGGAGAGAAATAACCAGGGCAACACAGGCCCAAGCTGTAAGGCAGTAACATATGCAAAACAAGTAGCAAGACAAGGACAGCAAGCCCAGCCCCTTGGTACCAGAGGCAAAGGCACAAGCATTCAGAAATGCACAGGGATGGAGTCCGATCTAGACACAAACTAGGCACACAGGCACAATGATCCATCATCCAATGCAAGGCTGCACTAGGCAGAGGCAGTAATAATAACACAAAAGCAGCAAGACTTCCATCCAGGCAATCCACTGCTGAATGGGATACAGCAGCTGGAGGATGGAGACTTAAACAATAGAAATGCAACAACAGGAACCCTCCATTCTTGGCAAACAGAGCCTACAGTAGTAGCCACAGACATGGCCAGATATTTCCAGATATTTTGCAAAATTTCTAAAGAGTTTCTCTCTGCTGCCCCTACTGTGGAAATTCAGAAAGCAGGAGATTTCTCTAGAAATATCGCAGAGATTTTGAGAACTATCTGGCTATATCTTTGGCTGTGACTGTACCTTCACTCAATACCCCAAAGGCAAGTTAGGAACAGGGCCTATAGACTGCTGGAGTGTGCTGGGTGAAAGCCAGGACATGAAACAGAACAGAAGACATGAGAGGCAGTGGGAAGAAAGAGAGGAGGCAGAGAGGAAGGACAGCTTGGAGTGGGGGGATAAAATCATAAAATAACACAGGGAAGCAATAGGGGCAATCCAGGAACACAAGGATGGGAAATGGAGTGGCAAAGGCAGTGGTGCAAACAAGAGGTTTGTGACCGCAAGGAGCCACGACTCTCCACCAAGACCCCCATGTCCTCTGCCATAGGAAAAACAAAGAAGCCAAGGTGAAGCAATGTGAACTACAAACTGATGGAAAACTAGTTGACGGAGACATCTGTAGCAGAGAAGATCACCAGAAGGAAAGGAGGCACTGAATGACCAGGGGAGCAATGTCCAGCAGGAAGTAGGGAGAGGTTTCAGCAGTAGCAAAGGCAGACCATGGAGTGAAAGGGACAGAACACAATCGGAGGAACCAGGAGACAAAGGTTCAAATCCTAGCAGCAGGAAAGTCAATGAAATCCAGGATGACACTGAAATAGAGATACTGCAGCACAGAAGGGCTGATCTGGGTAAGAACTAACAAACATCCTGCAGCCCAAACATCATGAGGTGTTAATAGGAGTAGAACACATTGACCAGCAAGCTTGAGAAACAAGCTGATGAGCCTGGGTGCAAGTTCCACTTTTTCAGACACAACAGACAGGTCAGTAAAAAGATGACCGGATTAACTGCAACATGTGTCACTTAGTCTAGGAAGCATTGGGGGAGAATTTTTTTTTTGTTAATCAGGGGAGGAGTGACCCGAGCATAAAGCAAGCCTGGAGTGAGGAAACCCCAGTGTGAAGTGTGTATGTCCAGAGCAGATTTAGGGCTCAGAGTAGCAAGAGGCAGATGGTTCAGAAGGTGCCAGCAGAGGGACTGCTGGGACCACATACAGCATATATGCATTAGCCAAGAGGTACACTAAAAACACACAGCCAAAATACAGCAGAAATGGTAAAGACAAGGAATGCTTGCCAGTGCACTGTGTGAAAGTTCCAAACTCCTTCAAAATGCACCACAAGAACTTAACAAGTCTCCAGGGTGACCACCAGAGACAGAGTGCATAGGGAGCAGCAAGCAGTACTCCACAAAGGCAGGTGGAAAGAGCATGCAGTCTGCACATAGCCATGTGCTAGTTAGTCCCAGTAAAAGCAAATCCTAGTAGGGGACCATCCTGCAAGAGAAACTCAGCAGAAGTGAGATAACTAAAGCACTTGAGTAATGTGTGCACACAGTGGCGCAACAACTGATTCTAAGTCAAGAAAAAAGATCAGACACAGCAACTGCCCGTGAGTAAACAAAATGAGCATTACAGACACCAGAAAGAATGATTGCTAATAGCAAGAGATAGAACTGTATTCAAAGGAAAACAAATTGCAAAAATGGGAGCAAGGCAAAAGCAGCAGCATGGCTCAACGAGGGCTGGCCCCATGCCTAAGGCAGTGAGGAATGAGGGATGGAGCAACTGGAAACCGCAGAGTAAAATCAGAAAATGGGCAGAAGATCAGCCACTGGTGACATCAGAAGGGAGGACAGCATCCACTGCAGGGGCATGGTCTCTGGTCAGGAGCACCAGGAAGGGATGGGCAAGGAATCCCAAAGAAAGGCACAGGGTGAGGAGCAGGGAAAGGTGGGGGAAGGCAGCAAGGAGGAACAAAAAACAAGCAAACAGGCAAAAGGAGAGACATAGAACACGCACCAGATCAGCAGTCCAAAGGGGCAATGAACAGGCGCTAGGCAAGAAAAAACAACCAAGGGGAAAGCAAAGAACACAAACAGAGCAGAAAGAAATCCAGCACACATGCACACAGGAGCTTAAGTAGGAGAAGCACATTTTCCAAACACTAAAGTGGGGGATCCTGGGAGTGGCTTGTTTATATGACATGTGTGGGAGGATTTTATTCACCCACATTGAACCTTGGGCTAGCCCTTCCATTTTTGCTCCACTGCTACTGTAGGTATACACAATATTTGGCATGCATACCAAAATAAATATGTCCCCAAATCTTATTAAGCTGGATAAATGTGGTTTAGTAGGTTAAAATATATTGTGTATAATTTAGAAGAAATTGCTAATTGGCAAAATTTGCTCAAAAATTCATGGACGTATGATACGTAATGCCACTAGAATTCCACTTGTGGAACTTAACTTTCACAAAGTACTTAACACCACTAAATCACCTTACCTGCAGTAGCATCATGGCCCTGCGAGAACCTTCCAACACTCCTAAGACAGTGATGCATAGCATCATGCTCCATCATAACCAAAAATATCTAGATACTTCAGTCACAATGGCCTAAGTCACAGCTAGTTGTAAGGCTTGGCATCACTTGGTGCCACTGTTTTCAAACAATAAAAATATCCATCGTTACCTACAGGGTTGTTAAAGAGTCAGCAGATGGCATGGTATAGAAACAATGCTGCATGTGCATGTAATTCCACAAGTCATTAAGTTAGTGAGCTTTATCTGGCAAATTGCAAGAATTCAAGCTAGTGCACAATGATGTCATGAATATTATTTATGGTTCATCACTCAAGATATTGACCTGACACACCAGCACAACTATACTTTTACTATGGAGTTGCCTATGAATGCTACCTTATTGCCACTTTACATAGACTTTACTTTCCTCTACAATGGCAACTTAAGTGTATGATTGGGCAACATATATGGACACGGCTTCAACAAAATGATCACAAAATTCCACAATTTCACATAAGTTTATGAAATTCTACTTTAATTACTGATGTTATTTTGGAATTGTTGGCTTCTTATAACTTGGCCAGACTTTGAGCAAGAGATTAGACAGCTGACACACACAACCTCTTTTTTTTTCCATTTTTTTCCCCTGCCCCGCATCTCATCTCTGAGGGGTATACCCTGTTCACTTGGGATACACTCTGATCAGGTTGAACCCAGTCAACTTTCAGCTGGCTACTGGGTTTTTCTCCAACATTTTTTCCCTCCCATCTTCCCTGGTTGGGCAGTGCCTCTCTTAGTCTAACAAAGGCACATCTTCCCCTGTGGCAGTAGCAAGCTCCCTGGCTAAGCCGCAGGGGTCAATCTGTTGATGGAATCCACTGCCAACTCTCCCTGACCAAGATGCACTGCCAAGCAGCAGCTGTTTTAGCCATGGCCTGCCTCCCAATGTGACTTCCAGGGCTCACTTTCAAACTTGCTTCATCAGTATGGCAGCCTGATCCTCTGCTGCAGGGTCATGGGGATTTCATCAAAGCCTAATATTTAGGGTCAATGAATGCAACAAAACTGCCAATATTCTGTTCTCTAGTTTTAAAGTTATAGGGGCTTAAAATTCTGTAGTTTACATAATTGTGAAATATAATTTTAAAATTTAAAAATGTTCTGAGACTTATACCTCTGTCACCTTTAAAAACAGAGGTCTAAAACTTGGTGCACATTAGTATGGACCTTGGTAACAGTATTGTACCACATTTGGTGTAATTTGAACACTTTGGGCCCGATTCTAGAAGGGTGGTGCAAGTTGCCGCTGAACGCAACTTGCGCCACCCACAACTGGGACATTGATCCTGCGCTCCTATTCTAGAAGGGGAAGGGTCTCTGCAGCAAAGTCCTATGGCTTGTGACATGCGGCTAGGTATGCCGCACAGAGGGCTTACCTGGCCAGCATGTCGCAACCCACTGCCGCAGGTCACAAGTGCACCACCTGCCCAGTAACCACAATAGCTGCCCCGCAGGGCTGCCCACACCCTCTGTCCCCCAATCATCCAGTATGTGCCCCACAGGGCAGGCCACACCAACTGGCCCATGAATCCACATATAAGTGCCCCGCAGGGCTGGCCACACCAACTGGCCAACAAAACCTCAAATATGAGCCCCACAGGGCTGGCCACACCAAGTGGCCCCAGAACCCCCATAGATATTCCCCACAAGGCTGCCCACAACCCCAGCCCCCCAAAACCCCCATTGCAAAATACCCCACATGGCGGCACTGTCATCCCTCCACCCGTGCCCTGACCCCCGAGTCGCTCACTACAAATGTGGCAAAATCCTGCCCTGGTAGTCTAGTGGCCCCCATCCAGCCATGCCAGCCCACCCAGCACCCCCCACCTGTCCCCAGCCAGCGACTGACACAGCCCACCTCTCACCATCACAGCCAGCTGCGACTGAGTTCAGTATGAGCACATACTGAAAAGACGTGCTCAGAAATGAATTTACAGTATAGAATAGCACAAGTTGCAGCTGATGGCATAAGTTGCTACTTGCACCATTCTACCTAACACAAGTGCTGTTACGCCAGGTATAACTTTTCTAGAATCTGGCCCCTTGTTTTTAATTAGATGGAAATTACTGCAATCACAATTTTGGCAAAATGTCATGAAAGTTTTGTGGAAATTTCATAAAATTTCAATGAAATGAAATCAGAATTTCTCTAGTGGAAGAAAAACTTTGCCCAGCCCTACACTAGAACAGACATTATCACTTGCAAATGAGGCCTTCACAAGACAATATAGAGCCTTGAATATTCATAAATTGGGTTTGATGAAGAATCTCTTCCTGAACATACTGTAGCTAGGATATGTGTTGGTACCCAAGCACAGCAAGCCTGTGTCTTCATGTGACAGCTTTTAAGTAAACACTGACATGGAAGAGTCAGAAGGCAACTTCTTGTCTATATTGTTTTGTGAAACATTGTTAGGCATGGAAATACATGCCAAAATGTGTTTGTTGTGCTATAGTACTTACATCAACATTTCCCTGTGCTTCAACAGGTTTGACAGTACTACAGAACAACAACTTGTAAAGCTACCACACAATTGTTTTCACCACCATGCAGAGCATACCACTTTCACTGGATTCTGTTTCAAAATATGCAATCATTATTACCTGTTGCCAGATTTCAGATGCCCCACAAATCACCTGATGAATTTCTGACACACAGATCCTTTTGCAAATGCCTTTCGTAAATGAACTGTGTATCCAAAACACTTCAGGTGATTTATGAGGCATCTGAGTTCTGGCACCAAGCAAAAAAGATTGCACATTCCACAACTGAATCCAGTGAAAGTGGCATTATTTTCCTCAATGTGGTGTTGCGTGCTCGATGTTTGTTGTATACATATATGAATGTATCATGAGAACCTCAATCCCAGTGTGCACTAATCTGTGTATCAAAACAACTGCTTTCATATATCCACTTTTACTTGGAGTTTTTCACAGAGTGATAGAGTTGAATGCAAATACTTCCCGAAGCCAGTCTGTGGATTCAGATGATTACGTGTATATTTAACAGACTACATTCTTGTGGTTTATGCCATTTTTATCCTTGGTGGTGTAGCAGTCAAATACAACTTTCATCAGCGAGGAGGATGACCACTTACCAAAAAAAAAAATATATATATAATAAAGGTTGAGTGACTAACATATTTCCTTTTTTTTTAATTGTATTTTTTTTTTCTTTCAGAACATAGAGATACCTTGCTTATCAACAATTTGTGAGGTGGATTTTCAAAAGGCTTGGAAGAAGAAATAGAAAGTCTTACCATTGTTTGCTGTTTTGTCAGTCAAGGATGCATTTCAGACAGAGACATACTGGGGTTTTAAATAGCCGGTCTGGGATACAGTTACACAATATCAGTTCTGACACACCAAAATTATTTGCTATTAGTAAATGTTACTCCTAGGAGGTTTCAGCTCAGACAATCTCAAAGTAAAAGATAAGAGAATAATATTGCTAGGGAGTAGCCTGATTCCAATCAAAAGCAATCAACCAAGGAAAATCAGATTGGACAATATAGACCCACTCACCCACTGTAATAAATTGAACATGTATTTATTATGTAGCAAGAACAGCATATAGGTACAGAAATGAATCTGTCCTCTTCCTGTGTTTCAGCAACCTCATAGTCCCCTTCAAACCCACAGAATAAAGGGGCTTCCAAATTTTGTCAGCATGCTGCTGCCTGTACTATGAGAGCAGGAAGCCATGCTACTCTCCAAACATAAGAATTTAAGTAGAAACTTTTAAACATTGAAGAGAGGTCCATAATAGGATGAAATGATAATGAAAATAAAGCATATGTATTTCTGGTTAGTCCTAGATATTAACACAGTGAAAGATGTAAGAAACATTAGAGGACAGGAAAAAATGATTAAGGAACTGTCTAGCTGCTAAATAGTAAGTCTGTATTTTCATAGGCACACTGAGGAATGTCTCTTCAGTAATATGATGTTAACAATATAAACAAAAGGAGCAGGATTAACAGACTAATATAATTAATTTTTATTTTACAGAACGTTTGCATCCCCAGAGACAGTTACAAGATATTTAAGGGAAAACATCCCATTTTCCTGCAAGCTGAAGATAAAAAAGTTATTTAATTTCTATATCTCATCACAGTTTTGTTCCTCTTTTAACAAGATTTTATAGCAACAGTGCAATGGGCTATAATTATTTTTCATCAAACATTACCAGTCTTAACACTGACGGAAATGAGGTGCAAGAGGATCAGTGACAACACCAAGGAATCCCACCTTTTGTCCACTTGGTGAAAGTTGATGGAAGACAAGTAGAGAGTTCTTTCTTGGTTCTCAATACACAAGGTGCTTCAATAAACAGGTCAAAAGATAAGCAAAGCCACCGACCATGAAGGTGCAGAACTTATACTGTAAGTCAAATAACTTATAATGTTAACTTTTTTGTTTTCATTTTCTGAAGCGTACTGTAAAAACAATGCAATAGCTTATCATTATTTTTCCTCATAAGTGAGCAGCCGAACAACTAAAATGATCAGTTTCATTGGCATATTTCTTGTGAATTGGGATTCAGAACTGTAGCACTCAATTCCTGGCAAATTCTTTGCAGGCAGACCAAATACGAAAGCTTTAACCACAGGAATTATAGTTTCAGCATCCTCTGGAGAAAAGCTTAAAAAATTTCAAAAACTGCTCAAAAACCATCTGGGCATACTTTGATTGAGCATCTCTTTCAGTTTCATAGAGATTCTAATATGGAACTAAATTCACCATCATTTATACTGTATCTGGTAGCATAAGGTTAATCCCACAAAGCTGAAAAATTTGCAGTCTAGGTGGATAGTTCATTGTGGGACCAGGATAAGTCTTGTGAACAGAAATGGAGAACACCAGTTCTCAGTCAGCAAAACAGTATGTCTGTTACCTTGCCCTCTTTGTTTTTTCTTGCAGATGCAAGTACACATGTTCCTAAATAAAATACTTTGACAGTTTTCCTTTTTAAAGCATTCTTGCCATTTTTTGACAAACATCCCATTTTCCTGCAAGCTGAAGATGAAAAAGTTATTTAATTTCTATATCTCATGACAGTTTTCTTCCTCTTTTAGCAAGATTTTATAGGAACAGTCTAATAGCCTACCTATAGTTATTTTTCATCACCCATTACCAGCCTTACCACTGAGGGAAATGAGGTGCAAAAGGATCGGTGACATCACCAAGGAATCCCACCTTTTGTACACCTACTGGAAGTTGATGAAAGACATGTAGAGAATGCGTGCTGTGTTCTCAATACACAAGGTGCTTCAATAAACATGTCATAAGATAAGCAAAGCCATCGACCATGAAGGTAAAGATCTTATACTGTAAGTCAAATAACTTTTTTGTTTCCATTTTCTGAAGCACATTGTAAAAACAATGCCATAGCTTATAATTATTTTTCCCCATAAGTCAGCTACCTAACAACTAAGGGTAATGAAGCACAAGTGCATCCGTGACATCGCAAAAAAATCTTATTTATTGTGGACGTCTATAGAAGACATATAGAGAACCTGTATCTGCTTCAGCATGTATCCTGTCCTTGAATAATTTTGTCATAAGATGCGCAGCACCTCCGACCACAAAGGGACTCAAACCCTCAACCTGCTTATCAAAAGTCAGACACCTTATCCATTAGGCCACACGGTCTAATAAAGAAATCCATTTAAATTACTTTGCAGAGGATAGGACATCCGGCTAGCACCTCAATTTTCTGATCCATATTGCTGAAAGTAACAGATGGCAAAATCTTTCTGTCTTCTAGAACTTATAATACTTTGCAGAGTGACCCACCTTAGACAGGAGTATATTCTCAAACTGTTATTTTGTCTATTTCTTTCACCACAGTGACTAAATAGGCAGCAATTGTGTGCGCACATTAAAAGCAGCTTTCTAACAGCATTTCACTTTTTTTTGATGTGAATTTGATAGGGTTCCTCTTCTAGCCTAGTGGATAAAAACACTTCCTTGCTCATCAGAGGTCATAGCATCAAATTCTCTGTGGGGTAAAAACACTGGTTGTTTCAATGCCTCAGATTTTTTTTCCTGCTGAGATTATAAATATGTACCTTGCCTAATGTCGAAAAAATAGTCAGTTTCATCGGCATATTTCTTGTGAGTTGGGACTCAGAACTATAGCACTCAATTCCTGGTCAATTCTTTGCAGGCAGACCAAATATGAAATCTTTACCCACAGGAATTCTACATTCAGCCTCCTCTGGCGAAAAGTTTAAAATATTTCAAAAAACTGCTCAAAAACCATCTGTGCATACTCTGATTGAGTATCTCTTGCTGTTTCTCAGAGATTGTGATCAAGAACTAAATTCACCATCTTTTACGTGTGTTAGCATAAGGTTTATTCCACAAAGCTGATATATTTGCAGTCTAGGTGGCTAGTTCATTGAGGAACCAGGATAAGTCTTTTGAGCAGAAACTGAGTACACCATTTCTCAGTCAGGAAAACTGTATGTCTGCTACCTTCCCCTCTTTGCTTTTCTTGCAGATGCAAGTACACATGTTCCTAAATAAAATACTTTGAAAGTTTTGCTTTTTAAAGCATTCTTGCCTTTTTTTGACAAACATCCCCTTTTCCTGCAAGCTGAAGATGAAAAAGTTATTTAATTTCTATATCTCATGACAGTTTTGTTCCTCTTTTAACAATATTTTATAGCAACAGTGTGACAGCCTATAGTTATTTTTCATCACCCATTACCAGCCTTACCACTGAGGGAGACAAGGTGCGAGAGGATCTGTGACATCACCAAGGAATCCTACCTTTTGTACACCTAGTGGAAGTTGATGGAAGACAAGTAGAGAATGCTTGCTGTGTTCTCAATACACAAGGTGCTTCAATAAACATGTCATAAGATAAGCAGCACCACCGACCATGAAGGTAGAGAACTTATACTGTAAGTCAAATAACTTTTTTGTTTCCATTTTCTGAAGCATATTGTTATAACAATGAATTTAAGATTATGAGGCCTGTAAAGATGCTGTGAAACTGGGCAGGGCGAGCGCGATCTTAGGACCGCGTGGCAAGCATCCTGGGGCCTTGCTCTTGTGTGCTGGTGGTGGCTTGGAGGCTGCTCGGTTGCCCGGGATGAAAGGTAGGCCTAAAAGAGGCCCCAATGCTTGTACCACATGGCTCACAGCGCATGCCATGTGTAGCTGCATAAGAGAACACTCACCGGGTTTCTTTTGGTGGCAACTGGGGCGGAGTGAAGCATTCTCAGGGCAAAATAAGGAGGGCAGGCCAGGGAAGAGACCCTGGACCAAGGGAGAATGAGGAGACAGGTGATCACACAGAGTGACGTCACACACCGCTGGGGGGTTTGGGACAGAAAACGTGCCCATGACTGGGCACTCATGGGTCTGGGGTCCCTCCCTTTTGGGGAGGCATGCTGGGGAGAAAATAAGGGCCTGGGAGAGCTAAGGGTGCAGAATGAGGGGACGCAACCCGGGAGATGTCCCACATGAGGAGTGGGTCGTATTAAGTGGTGGTGCCTCACTTGTTTGGGTTGCTTACTGTTTTGGCCTTTTCCTCATTTTGGGCAACAAGGATAAAGCAGCTTCAACACAGGCAGGAAATAGGAGGGTTGGGGCCACTTATTGGACCATGCAGTGCATCCACTTCCTACAGTAGGGATGCTGATGGTGGGTGCCTTGGTCAGCCCAGGCAGGTGGGGAGGCTAGAAAACAGCAGCAGTTAGAAGGTGGGAGCTCCTGGGAAAGACAGCACAGTGCAGTCTGGCTGAGGGATGGCATGTTGCTGTTATAGCCTCAAGGCCCAATTATAAATAAGAGAGACACTTGAGTGGGAGACAGGGGGGTGCCGGGTCATGCACAATGTGGCTCGGTAAAGCACAGCTGAGAACAGCCAAGGGACCCAGTGACCTGTCAAGCAGGATGGGGGCCTTCACAGGTGGCCCAGTCTGTTGTAAGGTGGGGGGTGGTGCGAAGGACCGGAGGAAGGCATACAAGAAGGTACAGATATACAAATAACCCTGTTTTCTTTTCCTGTAGTTGTCTTCACAGAGCAAAGATAAGATGGACATGGCACCTAAGAAGAGCAGGCCATCAAAGGAAGATGCTTACAAGGCTATAATTGAATTGGCAGAAAAGGCAAACAGAATGTGGGAACTGGTGGAGGGGGAGGAACCAGGGAGACCCGGGGAGAAGAGAAAAGCGGGCCCGGGAAAAGGTGGCAGGGGGAAACGACCAGCTGAAGGGCTACGTAGTCCTCTAGGGTAATACCAGTGATAGCGGGGTCCACCAGGGTGGTTGATCCAGTACCCCTGTGGCCTGTGGACCTGGTGATGCCAGTACCCACCCCAGATCAAGGGGGGATCTCCCTGGTGGAACCCAGACACGATGCCCAGAATAGGGTGTTCTCTCCACAGAACCCAGTAGATCACCCTCCACCTCAACCGCAGGGAGAAGCAAAGGGAACTTTGGTTGGCTCCAGGCAGCTCAGCCCAGACAAGGTTATAGGTAACACATCCAGTGCAGTGGGTGACAGTATAAAAGAATATATAGGGCAAATTGTGGCTGCACTGGGGACAGGAGGGCTGGGGCAGATGGAATTGGCTCTGGCAGAGATTAGGATGAAGAAAGAGGTGCCAGAAAATAATGAAAAGGGAGCAGAAAGAGAAGGGAAAGGTACAAGAGAGATAGGTGCACCTGGGATGAGAATAGGTGAGCATGTGCCACTGGCCACAAAGGAGAAAATATGGAAAGGGAAATATGTGAATATATTCACTTTGGTGAGCCGGGAGGTGGCAGCCAAGTATGAGGAAACTGAGCGCATAGGTAAGAGTGAGATGGCAGCAGCCATAGTGCTTATAGGGAAAAAAGAGGATGATAAGTTCATGAAAGGGAAGACTAGGGATGGGTGGTTCCTAGGTTTTGCCACTTTTTCAGCCATCGTTCTGGAAAAAAGGCCAGAGCTAGGCATCCCACTCATTACCTATTCATTGATAATACGGAGAGCAAAAGCAAAGGGCGGGGTGGGGTGGTTATACTACGATGAATGTTTTCGGCAGAGAATGGCAACATTTAGGGACGTAAGATGGGACACCAAGCAGATAGATTTGTGGATGGATTACATAACAGATCAGTCCACAGCTGAAGGTGAGTGGGGCAAAAAGGGGTTTACGCCCCAGAGATGCTGCTGGGCTTATAACAGGGCTTTTTGCTCATGGCCTCAATGTCATTTTTGGCATGCTTGCTCAAAATGCAGAGGAGGGCACCCGGCAAGCAAATGCAGAACAACATGGACCCAGGGAGCACAAGGATATGGGGGGCAAGGATCAGGTCAACAGTTTTTTGAGATGGCCAGGGATTTAAAGGGCAAACATGGAACAAGGGAGGGAGAGGTAGGGGGAACAGGAATAGAGGGGGTCAGAACCACTGAGGGAAGGAAGGTCAGACAAAAAAAGAGGGAGGGATTGGAGAGGAGTGGCGGGGGAACAACAAGGAACATTTTGGGATGGCCAGAACCCCCTTCAACTTGGAGGCATGGACAGTTTGCCTGGACAGATATCCAGACACGAGCATGTGGGATATGATTTTAAGGGTTTTTAACAAAGATTTTTCATTGCAGTGTAGGGGACCCAGGCAAGCGAGGGAGGCGAGCAACCTGGGGTCAGTAAAAGGAATGGAGGAAATGCTAAGACAGAAGATTGAGAAAGAAAAGGCAGCAGGTAGGGTAGAGGGCCCATTCAACAACCTCCATTGCCAAACATATTGATATCACCATTGGGTTTGGTACCCAAGAAACAAGAAGGGGAATACAGGGTGATCCACCACCTGTCCTATCCGGAAGGGGAGTCGGTGAATGACTTCATCAGTGAGGAACATAGTAAGGTGACATATGCGACACTAGAGGATGCAGTCCAGATAATCTGGGCCACAGAGGATGTGTGGATGGCAAAAACGGACATTGAGTCCACTTTCAGACTGCTTCCAGTCAGGAGGGAGGACTGCGATCTATTGGGTTTTAAAAGTGGGGGACAGTATTATTTTGACAAAGCAATGCCAATGGGTTGTTCCACAGCATGTGCTACATTGGAGGCATTCAACACATGTTTGCAGTGGATATTCCAAGAAAAAATGGGTTATAGGACAGTCATCCATTATCTGGATAACTTTCTTTTCATTGGGAAGGGCGAAAGGGAGACACAGAGGATGCTGGGTAAGTTTCAGGAATTGTGCCAGGAGCTGGGGGTCCCATTGGCACCAGAAAAAACAGAGGGGCCCAGCAGGGTTATGGAATTTCTGGGGATCGAGATAGATGCCCCGAGCGAAGTATTTAGACTACCAGACAAAAAAGTAAAGAAGCTGAAGGAACTAATCCAGGTACACACCAGCAGTAGATGGGTACAACTAAAGTTGGTGCAGCAGGTACTGGGGCACCTGAACTTTGCATGCAGGGCCCGGACCAGGAAGGGCATTCACAAAGAGGCTAGCTAGGGCTACAGCAGGGGTCACCAGACCACATCACTGGGTAGATTTGACACGAGGTGTCAGGGAGGATTTTAAAATCTGGGAAGAATTCCTCAGGGAGCACAATGGGTGCTCTTTCTGGCAAGAGGAGTGGCTATATAACATGGACCTCGACCTCTACACAGATGCTGCTGGAGGGCTACGGCATGGGGGGATACCTGAGGGGTAGATGGTTCACAGAACCCTGGCCTGCCAGTTGGGTGAAGGAGGGAAAAGTAAAAGATATAACATTACTAGAGATCATGCCTATATGGGCGTGTACCTTGGTCTGGGGGGAGGAATTACGGGATCAGAAAGTGACATTTTGGTGCGATAATAGAGCAGTGGTGGATGTGCTGAACAACAGGGGAGCCAGGTCAGGCACAGTCATGCAGGTATTATGACTGTTAGTTTTAAGGGCATTGCAGCTAAACATGTCTTTTAGAGCACAACACATAGATGGGGTACACAATACCCTGGCTGACAGCCTTTCCCATCTGCAGCTGGACTGTTTTTGGAGGCTGGCACTGACAGCAGAAGAAATAAAAACACCCATACCAATGAACATCTGGGACGTTGGCAAGAAGGAGCAGAATTGCTGTTTTGCAGCTCATGGGTGCCCCAAACTCTGAGGGCCTACGATGGGGCCTGTCGAGTGCTTCAAACATTCAGGGCAGAGCACCAGATGGAGGTAAGTAGGCCACTCACAGAGGAGCAGTTAGGCATGTTCGCCATGGAACAGTGGAAAAAAGGCACAGCCCACACCACTATGGGAGTCTATTTGGCAGGGATTAGTGTTATCTGCAGTTTAAAAGGGTGGAAGGACCTGACAAAAGCATTACTCATCAGAAGAATGATGCAAGGATGGAGCAGGTTGAAACCAGGGCTAGCAGATAATAGAAGGCCAATAGGGGAGCAGTGGCTAATAAGGCTGCAGGACGTGCTCCCAGCAATATGCAGATCAAAGGCTGAGCCCCAACTATTTCACACAATTTACATGGTAATGTTCACAGGAGCTATGAGAGTAAGCGAGGTGGTAGGCCATGAGAGAGAAGACAAAGAATGGGGGTTAGAATGGGAGGATGTAAACTGCGGGGTAACAGAGATACGGATCAAGATAAGGAGGTCAAAAATGGATCAGAAGGCGCATGGTTGCATAGTGATGCTGAAAGGGCAAGCGAGAGGTGCAATATGCCCAGTACAGGCTCTGTGGCTTCACCGAGGGCATGGGGAACACAGGACGGGAAATTATTTGTACATGGTGATGGGAAAAAAGGGTCACTGGGTTACCAAGTCACAGCATTACTCAAAAGGGCATGCAATCATGGGGAAGACCTGGCAAATTACTTCATCCCATTCCTGCGGATTGGGGCTGCTTCACAGTGGGCAGCAGCAGGGGAGATGGTGAACGGGATATTGGAAAAGGGACGCTGGTGATCGGCCAGTTATAAGAGATACATTCGAGCACTGAAGTAAAAAAAAAAAGGAAAAGAATAGTTTGTTAGTAGATGGTGCTCCTGGTTGGAGCTGCAGTACTGGGGGGGGTGGCAAGACAGGGAAAAAGGTGGTGGGAGGATACACACAAAAAAAAAGAATAATGAGGGAGGAGAATATGGGTGTGACACTATGAGCATGTATAAAATAATGAATTTTGCTTGAACCCCATAGGTAGAGGGCAGATCACGGAAGTTTGGATCTGCGGCCATTCCTATATTTATTGGGCTGGGAAAAGAGCAGAGAAGAAGGCTGGGGGAAGATAGCTGTACCAGGATGCAAGACAGTGTGTGTTGGTCTGGCAGGGCATACGGGGGATGAGATGGGCACAACTGCTTCCAACCTTAAAAGAACTCAAGGGAAGGCGACCCAGTCCAGACCTCATTATTATACATCTAGGGGGCAACGACCTGGCAGGCAGACCTTGGGTAGACACATACTTATGAATAAAAAGGGATTTAGGAACAATACAACAGTGGTGGCCACGGGTGTGCATCACTTGGTCAGACATGATACCTCGGAGGGTATGGAGGCAGGAGCACAGCCACAGAGTGGTAGAGAGGGCTAGGAGGAAGATGAATAGGAGGGTTGGGACAAAAAAGGCAGATGGGAGGACAGGTGATACTTAGAGGGGTAGAAGAATGGGTAGAAGATTTCTACAGGGCAGATGGTGTGCACCTGTCGGACCTAGCCATAGATATGTTCAATACAGAAACAATGGGCTTTATAGAAGCATGGAGAAAACATGCAAAAAATGGAAAAAAAAAAGGGGAGGAAACAAAGAAGGAATAAAAAGGATATTCCCTGAGGTAAGGGAAATTGGTACCCTAAGTATGGGGAAAGCCAGCCATCCAATGCAAGCTGGAGACTGGCTAGTGGGGAAAAAGGGGAGGAGGAGGGGAAGGGGGAAGAAAAAAGGAATAACACAAGAAGAGGGAGAAGATGAAGGAGAAAGCGGTCTCAGTTTTCAGCGTTACCTAACGGAAAAGGAGAAGAAGAAGGCACCAGGTTTTCACCTGGGGGAAGGATAATCAGAGACTGATATGTGGATGGAAATAAAAGACATTTTGGAAAAATGGAAATGGAATATGGAATTATGAATATAAATAAATTAATTGCCAGTCTGAGCACAACAACAAACAATGGTCTCTGTCTTTTGTGAGGGAAAAGGGGGGAATCCGGGACAATGGAGTTTGCCCTTTAAGAGGCAGACCAGGTTGTCCTGGTGCACTCCTTCCCTCCTGCATAGAATGGTTGTGCTCAGAAGGGGAGGGGGGAAGGAACGGGAGGGGCTAAGGGCTAGAACAATGAGCAGGTAGCAGGAAGGGGAGGGACAAAGGGAGGTACATAAGGGACAGCACAAGGGGGCCTCAGCCACTTTTTGCTGGAGTTTTGATCCTCCCACCCACCCTACTAGGTGGAACAAGAGGGAAGACAGTCAAGATGGGACTGTATGATGGGTCTGTCAGGGTGGATGACAAATGCATCCTTGGACAGTTTGACTGCCAAAGGTGGATGGCATGTGATAATATGGTTATGGACTGCCAAAGGTGGATGGCAGGAGGAAAAGGGGGGAAAAGGGGGGAGGAGGGGAGGGGGGAGAAAAAAAGAATAACACAAGAAGAGGAAGAAGATGAAGGAGAAAGCGGTCTCGGTTTTCACCGTTACCTAACGGAAAAGGAGAAGGAGAAGGCACCCAGGTTTTCACCTGGGGGAAGGATAATTAGAGATTGATATGTGGATGGAAATAAAAGAAATTTTAGAAAATGATAATAAAGAAATGGAAATGGAATATGGAATTATGAATAGAAATAAATTAATGGCCACTCTGAGCACAACAGCAAACAATGGTCTCTGTCTTTTATGAGGGAAAGGGGGGAATCCAGAACAATGCCATAGCTTATAATTATTTTTCCCCATAAGTCAGCTGCCTAACAACTAAGGGTAATGAAGCACAAGCACATCCGTGACATCGCCATGGAATCTTACTTATTGTGGACTTACTGGACGTCTATAGAAGACATATAGAAAATCTGTATCTGGTTCAGCATGTATCCTGTCCTTGAATAATCTTGTCATAAAATGGCCAGTGCCACCAACCACGAAGAGACTCAAATGCGGCACCTTCTGATCCAACGTCAGACACCTTATCCATTAGGCCACACAGTCTAATAAAGGAAGCAAACTGAATTACTTTGCAGAGGATCGGACATCCGGGCCACACCTCAATTACCTAAGCCGTATTGCTGAAAGTAGCAGATGGCAAAATCTTTCTGTCTTCTAGAACTTATAATACTTTGCAGAGTGATCCACTTTAGACAGGAGTATATTCACAAACTGTTATTTTGTCTATTTCTTTCACTACAGTGGCTAAATAGGCAGCAGTTGTGTGCGCACATTAAAAGCAGCTTTCTAATATCATTTTCCTTTTTTTTGACATGGAATTGTTAGGGGTCCTCTTCTGACCTAGTGGATGAAAACCCTGGCTTGTTAATCACAGGTCGTGATAGCAAATCCTATGTGAGGTAAAAACACTGTTTGTTTCAATGCCTTAGTTTTTTTTCATGCTGAGCTTATAAATATGTACTTTTGCCTAATGTTAAGAAAATAGTTTCGTTAGCATATTTCTTGTGAGCTGGGGCTCAGAGCTATAGCACTCAATTCCTGGTAAATTCTTTGCAGGCTGGCCAAATATGAAATCTTTACCCACAGGAATTCTACGTTCAGCATCCTCTGGAGAAAAGCTTAAAATATTTTAAAAAGCTGCTCAAAAACCATCTGTGCATACTCTGATTGAGCATCTCTTGGTGTTTCACAGAGATTGTGATCCGGAACTAAATTTACCATCATTTATGTGTGTTAGCATAAGGTTGATCCCACAAAGCTGAAACATTTGTAGTCTAGGTGGATAGTTCAAGCTCAAGTTTATTGCAGGAATGACTCCATTGAGCAAGCTCATTCACAAGGAGGACCTGAGGCACATACACATACAGTTCACAATTACATAGACAGGAGATATAAAATGTAGGACAACAGAGAAAAAATATATAACAGAAGAGGTATACACAAAAGAAGTCCTTATGCTATATATGCAGTACGTTCCAGCTTTAACCTTGCCCTAAATTATGCAACACATTTCAGCTTAATAAGTAGAGGGCCAGTTGGTACCTCGGAAGTTGACTTGGCGTTGGGTCCTAGTAGCACCTACATATGCCTTTTAATTTAGAGATAGCTAGTGTTTTGTAGGAGTTAATTGATACAATGCTGGTTAGCTTTAGCATGGCTTGTGGTTGGTTCCAAATGTTTGGGAGGGCATATGAGACAGCTCTTTGGCCAGTTGTGGTACATGTCCTGGGAACATCTAGTAGGATAAGGTCAGATTTCCTTAGGGAGTAGGCGCTATGCGAGATGTGCATGAAAGACGTTAAATAGACAGGCAGTTTGTGGAGTAGCAATTTGAGGGTCCAAATGCCAGCATGCAGGAGGCATCTGGTGGCAAGAGAGGTCCACCCAACTGCTGCATAAAGATCACAGTGGTAGGTCCTGTACGCAGAGTTAGTAATGAAGTGAAGAGCACGGTAATAGAGTATGTCCAGTTTAGATAGGATCAAGGTTGGGGAGGAGATAAAGATAATGTCTCCGTAGTCAAGCAAGGGAAGAAATGTTGCTTGGACAAGTCTTTTGCGGGTTGAGAGAGAAAAGAGGGTCCTATTTCTGAAGAAGAAACCCAAGTGTGCTTTAAGCCTCTTTGCTAGATCCTCGATGTGGTCATTGAAGGAAAGCTTGTTGTCTATCCACTTACCTAGATATTTAAATTTAGGTACAACTTCCAAGGGTTCACCTAGGGAGGTATCTATGATGTTTTTAGGTGGGGTAGGTAGGTAGGGCACCAGACAAGGTAAGTCTCGAGAAAATCATTGTCTTGGTTTTTTTGGCATTTAAGAGAAGCTTGGCATTGATAAGGTTGCTTTCTAACTGGATAAAGTCATCATAGAGTGCTTCCCTGACTTCGGTTAAGGACGAGCCTGATGCATACAAAACCATATCGTCCACAAAGAAATGTATGCTAGAGTTCTTTATGTGTGAGTCAAGGTTGTTGATGTACAGGGAAAGAAGGATTGGTCCTAGGATGGAGCCTTGAGGGACTCCTCTGGCAATTGGAAGGGGGGAAGATAGTAGACCATCAGCTTTGACTTTTTGTATCCTTCCTGTGAGATAACTGTTAAACCACTGTAAGGTAAGTGGAGTGGCACCTATGTAGGCAAGACAGGTGATTAGGAGGTGATGGTCTACAGTGTCGAAGGCCTTACTGAGGTCTAGAAAGACTGCACCAGTAACCTTCTTGGTGTTCATAGCATGGATCCAGTCATTAGAGGCTTTAGCCAAGGCTGAGATGATACTGTGCTTTGACCTGAAGCCAGATTGAGCTGTGTTTAGGAGTGAGTGCGCTTCAAGGTGATTTTTTAGTTGGTTGAATACAAGTTTTTCCAGCACTTTGGAGAGAACGGGCAAGATAGATATAGGACGGTAGTTGTTTAAGTCACAAGGATCTCCTGATTTGAAGAGAGGAAGAATATGGGCAGATTTCCAGCAGGATGGAACAGTGGCTGTGGTAATGGAGAGATTGAAGATGTGAAGGATGGGGGCTGTGAGCTGGGCATAGCCTAACTGCAAGAAAAATGGTTCAAGGCCATCGTCCCCTGCACTTTTCTTGGTGTCAAGGCTAAGAATTATGTCTTCGACTTCTTTGTAGCTAAACAGGCAAAACTGGAAGGGATGAGGTGGAATAGCATGTGTAGTATCTGTGCTAGTGTTGCTATTCACTCAGCTAGCATATGGGGAGGATTCAAATGCCAACCCGTCGGTGGCAAAGTGCAGGTTAAGTGCTTCGAGGATTCGCAGTTTATTTTCAACCATCCCGTCCTTGGCCAGAATCTTGGTGGGAAGGGAGGAAGCAGTAGGATGACCTTCAATGGATCTCAGTGTCTTCCAGATTTTATTGGGAGTTCCCTTTGGCCTGCTCCAGAGTGGAGATGTAGAAGTGTGCTTTAGTAGCACGTACACTTTTAACGCAGGCATTTCTGGCAGTTCTAAATGCCTGCCAGTCTGCCAGGTTCTTTGTGTGCCTGGCCCTAGCCCATAGCTTGCCTCTATTGGTAAGTGCAGATTTGAGCTCTTGGGTGAACCACAGATGCGAGATTTTCCACACCCTCATTTTAATAAGAGGAGCATGCTTGTTAATTAGAGTGGTGAGGTTGTCATTTAGGACAGAGATGGCGGCATCAGCAGATTTGACAAGATATAGGTCTTGCCACCTGATCGTAGCTAGATCGGTAAGGATGTTTACTGAGTTGAATTTATGGAATGAGCATTTGATTCTGAATTTAGGGTGCTGCTGGGTTTTAGATTGGAATCTTGTACATACAACGATACTGTGGTCGCTCATGTCATAATGAAAAACTGCAGAATGTGAGATTTTATGGGGACGCGAGGTTAAGATGATATCTAAGAGTGAGCTGTTGGCAGAGTTAGAAGCATTGATTCTTGTAGGTTCAGTTACTATCTGTGTAAGTCCCAGCTCATCACAGATGGCTCTTAGGGAGTGGGATTTAGCAGTGAGCCAATCCATATTGAAGTCCCCTAAGATTATTGTTTCCGTGTTAGCAGCCAAAGTTATGGATTTCAACACGTTAAGAATTTCTGTGCCTCCTGACAGGGGTCTATACCCACTAATGATTTTGATGTACTCTGAGGATGGAAGGTGAAGTTTAAGCAAGACAATCTCATATTCCTTGGGCTTAGTTTTACAGGAAATTCTGTTAACAAAAAATTTTGATTTGGCGTATAAAACCACTCCCCCCCTCGAATCCCTATCAGCCCTAAAGAGCTTGAAGCCAGTATAGTAATTTGCAGATCAGTGTTGGTCTTTTTTACCCATGACTCGGTAATTATAATCAGATCTGGGTCAGTGTGGGCTGCCCAAACTTGAAGATGATCAAGTTTTTTGAGCAGGCTTAGAATAATGACCATCATCAGTTTCATCCCAGGATCAGCAGCAAACTCCAATGGAGAAGTGATTTGAGTTGGAGGACCTGGATTTAGTTCAACATTGCCTGAACAGAAAAGTAGAATTAGAAACATTTTCTTGAGGGCATTTATCAGGTAGAAGTGGGCTCTTTCGTATGGGTTCTTGTGTAGTGTTCAGTCATTGAGGTACGTCTAGCCAGGGCATAGGAGATGCTGACATGGCTGTTCAAGGCTAGCAGGGGAATTGCACGGAAAAACATTGGTGAAGGGAGGAGGGCCAGAGGAGAGGGATGAGAATTAAAATGAAAACCCAACAGATTAAGAGTAGGGAAGCAATATGAAGATGAAGCAGGAACTATGATTGTGGGTACCGACGCAGGGATGACTTCTGACTTAGCAAGGATCAGAGCTTTATGAGTCATACTTTTTGAAATGATTAGAAGTAGAATGATAATGCAGGCCATATTGCCCATGATTGAGTACAGTAATTTGTGTAAAAAGACAAAGAATCCCTCTAGTGGCAGGTCTGTATAACCTGCTAATGAAAAATTAGCCACTTCTTCTGTCTTCTAGAACTTATAATACTTTGCAGAGTGATCCACTTTAGACAGGAGTATATTTTCAAACTGTTATTTTGACTATTTCTTTCACCACAGTGGCTAAATAGGCAGCGGTAGTGTGCGCACATTAAAAGCAGCTTTCTAACAGCATTTTCCTGTTTTTTGATGTGGATGTGTCAGGGTTCCTCTTCTGGCCTAGTGGATAAAGATGCTTTCTTGTTAATCAGAGGTCAAAGTATCAAATCCACTGGGTAGTAAAAACAGTGGGTGTTTCAATGCTTCCTTTTTGTTTTCCTGCTGAGCTTATAAATATGCACCTTGGCCTAATTTCCAGAAAATAGTCAGTTTCGTTGGCATATTTCTTGTGAGTTGGGACTCAGAACTATAGCACTCAATTCCTGGTAAATTCTTTGCAGGCTGACCAAATATGAAATCTTTACCCACAGGAATTCTACATTCAGCATCCTCTGGAGAAAAGCTTAAAATATTTCAAAAAGCTGCTCAGAAACCATCTGTGTGTACTCTGACTGAGCATCTCTTGCTGTTTCACAGAGACTGTGATCCGGAACTAAATTCACCATCATTTATGTGCGTTAGCATAAGGTTGATCCCACAAAGCTGAAACATTTGCAGTCTAGGTGGATAGTTCATTGGGGGACCAGGATAAGTCTTGTGAACAGAAACTGAGTACACCAGTTCTCAGTCGGGAAAACTGTATGTCTGCTACCTTCCCCTCTTTGCTTTTCTTGCAGATGCAAGTACACATGTTTCTAAATAAAATACTTTGACAGTTTTCCTTTTTAAAGCATTCTTGCCTTTTCTTGACAAACACCCCCTTTTCCTGCAAGCTAAAGATGAAAAAGTTATTTAATTTCTATATCTCATGACAGTTTTCTTCCTCTTTTAACTAGATTTTATAGCAACAGTGCAATAGCCTACCTATAGTTATTTTTCATCACACATTACTAGCCTTACCACTGAGGGAGATGAGGTGCAAGAGGATCGGTGACATCACCAGGGAATACCACCTTTTGTACACCTAGTGGAAGTTGATGGAAGACAAGTAGAGAATACTTGCTGTGTTCTCAATACACAAGGTGCTTCAATAAACATGTCATAAGATAAGCAGCACCATCAACCATGAAGGTAGAGATCTTATACTGCAAGTCAAATAACTTTTTTGTTTCCATTTTCTGAAGCATATTGTAAAAACAATGCCATAGCTTATAATGGTTTTTTCCCCATAAGTCAGCTGCCTAACGACTAAGGGTAATGAAGCACAAGCGCATCCGTGACATCGCAAAGAAATCTTACTTATTGTGGACTTAGTGGACATATAGAGAATCTGTATCTGGTTCAGCATGTATCCTGTCCTTGAATAATCTTGTCTTAAAAGGGCAGGTGCTACCGACCACGAAGGGACTCGAACCCTCAATCTTCTGATCCGAAGTCAGACGCCTTATCCATTAGGCCACGCGGTCTTATAAAGAAAGCAAACTGAATTACTTTGCAGAGGATAGGACATCCGGCCCTCACCTCAATTTCCTGAGCCATATTGATGAAAGTAACAGATGGCAAAATCTTTCTGTCTTCTAGAACTTATAATACTTTGCAGAGTGATCCACTTTAGACAGGAGTATATTTTCAAACTGTTATTTTGACTATTTCTTTCACCACAGTGGCTAAATAGGCAGCGGTAGTGTCGTACATTAAAAGCAGCTTCTAACAGCATTTTCCTGTTTTTTGATGTGGATGTGTCAGGGTTCCTCTTCTGGCCTAGTGGATAAAGATGCTTTCTTGTTAATCAGAGGTCAAAGTATCAAATCCACTGGGTAGTAAAAACAGTGGGTGTTTCAATGCTTCCTTTTTGTTTTCCTGCTGAGCTTATAAATATGCACCTTGGCCTAATTTCCAGAAAATAGTCAGTTTCGTTGGCATATTTCTTGTGAGTTGGGACTCAGAACTATAGCACTCAATTCCTGGTAAATTCTTTGCAGGCTGACCAAATATGAAATCTTTACCCACAGGAATTCTACATTCAGCATCCTCTGGAGAAAAGCTTAAAATATTTCAAAAAGCTGCTCAGAAACCATCTGTGTGTACTCTGACTGAGCATCTCTTGCTGTTTCACAGAGACTGTGATCCGGAACTAAATTCACCATCATTTATGTGCGTTAGCATAAGGTTGATCCCACAAAGCTGAAACATTTGCAGTCTAGGTGGATAGTTCATTGGGGGACCAGGATAAGTCTTGTGAACAGAAACTGAGTACACCAGTTCTCAGTCGGGAAAACTGTATGTCTGCTACCTTCCCCTCTTTGCTTTTCTTGCAGATGCAAGTACACATGTTTCTAAATAAAATACTTTGACAGTTTTCCTTTTTAAAGCATTCTTGGCTTTTCTTGACAAACACCCCCTTTTCCTGCAAGCTAAAGATGAAAAAGTTATTTAATTTCTATATCTCATGACAGTTTTCTTCCTCTTTTAACTAGATTTTATAGCAACAGTGCAATAGCCTACCTATAGTTATTTTTCATCACACATTACTAGCCTTACCACTGAGGGAGATGAGGTGCAAGAGGATCGGTGACATCACCAGGGAATACCACCTTTTGTACACCTAGTGGAAGTTGATGGAAGACAAGTAGAGAATACTTGCTGTGTTCTCAATACACAAGGTGCTTCAATAAACATGTCATAAGATAAGCAGCACCATCAACCATGAAGGTAGAGATCTTATACTGCAAGTCAAATAACTTTTTTGTTTCCATTTTCTGAAGCATATTGTAAAAACAATGCCATAGCTTATAATGGTTTTTTCCCATAAGTCAGCTGCCTAACGACTAAGGGTAATGAAGCACAAGCGCATCCGTGACATCGCAAAGAAATCTTACTTATTGTGGACTTAGTGGACATATAGAGAATCTGTATCTGGTTCAGCATGTATCCTGTCCTTGAATAATCTTGTCTTAAAAGGGCAGGTGCTACCGACCACGAAGGGACTCGAACCCTCAATCTTCTGATCCGAAGTCAGACGCCTTATCCATTAGGCCACGCGGTCTTATAAAGAAAGCAAACTGAATTACTTTGCAGAGGATAGGACATCCGGCCCGCACCTCAATTTCCTGAGCCATATTGAGGAAAGTAACAGATGGCAAAATCTTTCTGTCTTCTAGAACTTATAATACTTTGCAGAGTGATCCACTTTAGACAGGAGTATATTTTCAAACTGTTATTTTGACTATTTCTTTCACCACAGTGGCTAAATAGGCAGCGGTAGTGTGCGCACATTAAAAGCAGCTTTCTAACAGCATTTTCCTGTTTTTTGATGTGGATGTGTCAGGGTTCCTCTTCTGGCCTAGTGGATAAAGATGCTTTCTTGTTAATCAGAGGTCAAAGTATCAAATCCACTGGGTAGTAAAAACAGTGGGTGTTTCAATGCTTCCTTTTTGTTTTCCTGCTGAGCTTATAAATATGCACCTTGGCCTAATTTCCAGAAAATAGTCAGTTTCGTTGGCATATTTCTTGTGAGTTGGGACTCAGAACTATAGCACTCAATTCCTGGTAAATTCTTTGCAGGCTGACCAAATATGAAATCTTTACCCACAGGAATTCTACATTCAGCATCCTCTGGAGAAAAGCTTAAAATATTTCAAAAAGCTGCTCAGAAACCATCTGTGTGTACTCTGACTGAGCATCTCTTGCTGTTTCACAGAGACTGTGATCCGGAACTAAATTCACCATCATTTATGTGCGTTAGCATAAGGTTGATCCCACAAAGCTGAAACATTTGCAGTCTAGGTGGATAGTTCATTGGGGACCAGGATAAGTCTTATGAACAGAAACTGAGTACACCAGTTCTCAGTCGGAAAACTGTATGTCTGCTACCTTCCCTCTTGCTTTTCTTGCAGATGGACACATGTTTCTAAATAAAATACTTTGACAGTTTTCCTTTTTAAAGCATTCTTGCCTTTTCTTGACAAACACCCCCTTTTCCTGCAAGCTAAAGATGAAAAAGTTATTTAATTTCTATATCTCATGACAGTTTTCTTCCTCTTTTAACTAGATTTTATAGCAACAGTGCAATAGCCTACCTATAGTTATTTTTCATCACACATTACTAGCCTTACCACTGAGGGAGATGAGGTGCAAGAGGATCGGTGACATCACCAGGAATACCACCTTTTGTACACCTAGTGGAAGTTGATGGAAGACAAGTAGAGAATACTTGCTGTGTTCTCATACACAAGGTGCTTCAATAAACATGTCATAAGATAAGCAGCACCATCAACCATGAAGGTAGAGATCTTATACTGCAAGTCAAATAACTTTTTGTTTCCATTTTCTGAAGCATATTGTAAAACAATGCCATAGCTTATAATGGTTTTTTCCCATAAGTCAGCTGCCTCAACGACTAAGGGTAATGAAGCACAAGCGCATCCGTGACATCGCAAAGAAATCTTACTTATTGTGGACTTAGTGACATATAGAGAATCTGTATCTGGTTCAGCATGTATCCTGTCCTTGAATAATCTTGTCTTAAAAGGGCAGGTGCTACAATACCTAAGGGACTCGAACCCTCAATCTTCTGATCCGAAGTCAGACGCCTTATCCATTAGGGCCACGCTCTTATAAAGAAAGCAAACTGAATTACTTTGCAGAGGATAGGACATCCGGCCCGCACCTCAATTTCCTGAGCCATATTGCGGAAAGTAACAGATGGCAAAATCTTTCTGTCTTCTAGAACTTATAATACTTTGCAGAGTGATCCACTTTAGACAGGAGTATATTTTCAAACTGTTATTTTGACTATTTCTTTCACCACAGTGGCTAAATAGGCAGCGGTAGTGTGCGCACATTAAAAGCAGCTTTCTAACAGCATTTTCCTGTTTTTTGATGTGGATGTGTCAGGGTTCCTCTTCTGGCCTAGTGGATAAAGATGCTTTCTTGTTAATCAGAGGTCAAAGTATCAAATCCACTGGGTAGTAAAAACAGTGGGTGTTTCAATGCTTCCTTTTTGTTTTCCTGCTGAGCTTATAACATGCCTGGCCTAATTTCCAGAAAATAGTCAGTTTCGTTGGCATATTTCTTGTGAGTTGGGACTCAGAACTATAGCACTCAATTCCTGGTAAATTCTTTGCAGGCTGACCAAATATGAAATCTTTACCCACAGGAATTCTACATTCAGCATCCTCTGGAGAAAAGCTTAAAATATTTCAAAAAGCTGCTCAGAAACCATCTGTGTGTACTCTGACTGAGCATCTCTTGCTGTTTCACAGAGACTGTGATCCGGAACTAAATTCACCATCATTTATGTGCGTTAGCATAAGGTTGATCCCACAAAGCTGAAACATTTGCAGTCTAGGTGGATAGTTCATTGGGGGACCAGGATAAGTCTTGTGAACAGAAACTGAGTACACCAGTTCTCAGTCGGGAAAACTGTATGTCTGCTACCTTCCCCTCTTTGCTTTTCTTGCAGATGCAAGTACACATGTTTCTAAATAAAATACTTTGACAGTTTTCCTTTTTAAAGCATTCTTGCCTTTTCTTGACAAACACCCCCTTTTCCTGCAAGCTAAAGATGAAAAAGTTATTTAATTTCTATATCTCATGACAGTTTTCTTCCTCTTTTAACTAGATTTTATAGCAACAGTGCAATAGCCTACCTATAGTTATTTTTCATCACACATTACTAGCCTTACCACTGAGGGAGATGAGGTGCAAGAGGATCGGTGACATCACCAGGGAATACCACCTTTTGTACACCTAGTGGAAGTTGATGGAAGACAAGTAGAGAATACTTGCTGTGTTCTCAATACACAAGGTGCTTCAATAAACATGTCATAAGATAAGCAGCACCATCAACCATGAAGGTAGAGATCTTATACTGCAAGTCAAATAACTTTTTTGTTTCCATTTTCTGAAGCATATTGTAAAAACAATGCCATAGCTTATAATGGTTTTTTCCCATAAGTCAGCTGCCTAACCACTAAGGGTAATGAAGCACAAGCGCATCCGTGACATCGCAAAGAAATCTTACTTATTGTGGACTTAGTGGACATATAGAGAATCTGTATCTGGTTCAGCATGTATCCTGTCCTTGAATAATCTTGTCTTAAAAGGGCAGGTGCTACCGACCACGAAGGGACTCGAACCCTCAATCTTCTGATCCGAAGTCAGACGCCTTATCCATTAGACCACACGGTCTTATAAAGAAAGTAAACTGAATTACTTTGCAGAGGATAGGACATCCGGCCCGCACCTCAATTTCCTGAGCCATATTGCGGAAAGTAACAGATGGCAAAATCTTTCTGTCTTCTAGAACTTATAATACTTTGCAGAGTGATCCACTTTAGACAGGAGTATATTTTCAAACTGTTATTTTGACTATTCTTTCACCACAGTGGCTAAATAGGCAGCGTAGTATGCGCATTAAAAGCAGCTTCAACAGCATTTTCCTGTTTTTGATGTGGATGTGTCAGGGTTCTCTTCTGGCCTAGTGGATAAAGATGCTTTCTTGTTAATCAGAGGTCAAAGTATCAACCACTGGCAGTAAAAACAGTGGGTGTTTCAATCTTCCTTTTTGTTTTCCTGCTGAGCTTATAAATATGCACCTTGGCCTAATTTCCAGAAAATAGTCATTTCATCAGCATATTTCTTGTGAGTTGGGACCAGAACTATAGCACTCAATTCCTGGTAAATTCTTTGCAGGCTGACTAAATATGAAATCTTTACCCACAGGAATTCTACATTCAGCATCCTCTGGAGAAAAGCTTAAAATATTTCAAAAAGCTGCTCAGAAACCATCTGTGTGTACTCTGACTGAGCATCTCTTGCTGTTTCACAGAGACTGTGATCCGAACTAAATTCACCATCATTTATGTGCGCAGCATAAGGTTGATCCCACAAAGCTGAAACATTTGCAGTCTAGGTGGATAGTTCATTGGGGACCAGGATAAGTCTTGTGAACAGAAACTGAGTACACCAGTTCTCAGTCGGGAAAACTGTATGTCTGCTACCTTCCCTCTTGCTTTTCTTGCAGATGCAAGTACACATGTTTCTAAATAAAATACTTTGACAGTTTTCCTTTAAAGCATTCTTGCCTTTTCTTGACAAACACCTTTTCCTGCAAGCTAAAAGATGAAAAAGTTATTTAATTTCTATATCTCATGACAGTTTTCTTCCTCTTTTAACTAGATTTTATAGCAACAGTGCAATAGCCTACCTATAGTTATTTTTCATCACACATTACTAGCCTTACCACTGAGGGAGATGAGGTGCAAGAGGATCGGTGACATCACCAAGGAATACCACCTTTTGTACACCTAGTGGAAGTTGATGGAAGACAGAGAAATACTTGCTGTGTTCTCAATACACAAGGTGCTTCAATAAACATGTCATAAGATAAGCAGCACCATCAACCATGAAGGTAGAGATCTTATACTGCAAGTCAAATAACTTTTTTGTTTCCATTTTCTGAAGCATATTGTAAAAACAATGCCATAGCTTATAATGGTTTTTCCCCATAAGTCAGCTGCCTAACGACTAAGGGTAATGAAGCACAAGCGCATCCGTGACATCGCAAAGAAATCTTACTTATTGTGGACTTAGTGGACATAGAGAATCTGTATCTGGTTCAGCATGTATCCTGTCCTTGAATAATCTTGTCTTAAAAGGGCAGGTGCTACCGACTCACGGCGACTCGAACCTCAATCTTCTGATCCGTCAGACGCCTTATCCATTAGGCCACGCGTCTTATAAAGAAAGCAAACTGAATTACTTTGGCAGAGGATAGGACATCCGCCCGCACCTCAATTTCCTGAGCCATTATGGAAAGTAACAGATGGCAAAATCTTTCTGTCTTCTAGAACTTATAATACTTTTGCAGAGTGATCCACTTTGAGACAGGAGTATATTTTCAAACTGTTATTTTGACTATTTCTTTCACCACAGTGGCTAAATAGGCAGGTGAGTGTGCGCACATTAAAAGCAGCTTTCTAACAGCATTTTCCTGTTTTTTGATGTGGATGTGTCAGGTTCCTCTTCTGGCCTAGTGGATAAAGATGCTTTCTTGTTAATCAGAGGTCAAAGTATCAAATCCACTGGTAGTAAAAACAGTGGGTGTTTCAATGCTTCCTTTTGTTTTCCTGCTGAGCTTATAAATATGCACCTTAGCCTAATTTCAGAAAATAGTCAGTTTCGTTGGCATATTTCTTGTGAGTTGGACTCAGAACTATAGCACTCAATTCCTGGTAAATTCTTTGCAGGCTGACCAAATATGAAATCTTTACCCACAGGAATTCTACATTCAGCATCCTCTGGAGAAAAGCTTAAATATTTCTAAAAGCTGCTCAGAAACCATCTGTGTGTACTCTGACTGAGCATCTCTTGCTGTTTCACAGAGACTGTGATCCGAACTAAATTCACCATCATTTATGTGCGTTAGCATAAGGTTGATCCCACAAAGCTGAAACATTTGCAGTCTAGGTGGATAGTTCATTGGGGACCAGATAAGTCTTGTGAATAGAAACTGAGTACACCAGTTCTCAGTCGGGAAAACTGTATATCTGCTACCTTCCCTCTTTGCTTTCTTGCAGATGCAAGTACACATTTCTAAATAAAATACTTTGACAGTTTTCCTTTTTAAAGCATTCTTGCCTTTTCTTGACAAACACCCCCTTTTCCTGCAAGCTAAAGATGAAAAAGTTATTTAATTTCTATATCTCATGACAGTTTTCTTCCTCTTTTAACTAGATTTTATAGCAACAGTGCAATAGCCTACCTATAGTTATTTTTCATCACACATTACTAGCCTTACCACTGAGGGAGATGAGGTGCAAGAGGATCGGTGACATCACCAGGGAATACCACCTTTTGTACACCTAGTGGAAGTTGATGGAAGACAAGTAGAGAATACTTATGTTCTCACACACAAGGTGCTTCAATAAACATGTCATAAGATAAGCAGCACCATCAACCATGAAGGTAGAGATCTTATACTGCAAGTCAAATAACTTTTTTGTTTCCATTTTCTGAAGCATATTGTAAAAACAATGCCATAGCTTATAATGGTTTTTTCCCCATAAGTCAGCTGCCTAACGACTAAGGGTAATGAAGCACAAGCGCATCCGTGACATCGCAAAGAAATCTTACTTATTGTGGACTTAGTGGACATATAGAGAATCTGTATCTGGTTCAGCATGTATCCTGTCCTTGAATAATCTTGTCTTAAAAGGGCAGTGCTACCGACTCCACGTAAGGACTCGAACCCTCAATCTTCTGATCCCAAGTCAGACGCCTTATCCATTAGGCCACAGCGGTCTTAAAGAAAGCAAACTGAATTACTTTGCAGAGGATAGGACATCCGGCCCGGCACTCAATTTCCTGAGCTATATTATGAGTAACAGATGGCAAAATCTTCTGTCTTCTAGAACTTATAATACTTGCAGAGTGATCCATTTTTAGACAGGAGTATATTTTCAAACTGTTATTTGACTATTTTTCACCACAGTGTTAAATAGGTGCGGTAGGGTAAGCGCACATTAAAAGTGTTTCTAACAGCATTTTCCTGTTTTGATGTGGATGTGTCAAGGTTCCTCTTCTGGCCTAGTGGATAAAGATGCTTTCTTGTTAATCAGAGGTCAAAGTATCAAATCACTGGGTAGTAAAAACAGTGGGTGTTTCAATGCTTCCTTTTTGTTTTCCTGCTGAGCTTATAAATATGCACCTTGGCCTAATTTCCAGAAAATAGTCAATTTCGTTGACATTTCTTGTGAGTTGGGACTCAGAACTATAGCACTCAATTCCTGGTAAATTCTTTGCAGGCTGACCAAATATGAAACTCACCCACAGGAATTCTACATTCAGCATCCTCTGGAGAAAAGCTTAAAATATTTCAAAAAGCTGCTCAGGAAACCATCTGTGTACTCTGTTGAGCATCTCTTGTGTTTCACAGAGACTGTGATCCAGACTAAATTATCATTTTATGTGCGTTAGCACAAGGTTGATCCTAAGCCTGAAACATTTGCAGTCTAGGTGGATAGTTCATTGGGGACCAGGATAAGTCTTGTGAACAGAAACTGAGTATAACAGTTCTCAGTCGGAAAACTGTATGTCTCATACCTTCCTCTTGTTTTTTTCTTGCAGATGCAAGTACACATGTTTCTAAATAAAATACTTTGACAGTTTTCCTTTTTAAAGCATTCTTGCCTTTTTCTGACAAACACCCCATTTCCCGCAAGCTAAAGATGAAAAAGTTATTTAATTTCTATATCTCATGACAGTTTTCTTCCTCTTTTAACTAGATTTTATAGCAACAGTGCAATAGCCTACCTATAGTTATTTTTCATCACACATTACTAGCTTACCACTGAGGAGATGAGGTGCAAGAGGATCGGTGACATCACCAGGAATACCACCTTTGTACACCTAGTGGAAGTTGATGGAAGACAAGTAGAGAATACTTACTGTGTTCTCATACACAAGGTGCTTCAATAAACATGTCATAAGATAGCAGCACCATCAACCATGAAGGTAGAGATCTTATACTGCAAGTCAAATAACTTTTGTTTCCATTTTCTGAAGCATATTAGCAAAAAACAATGCCATAGCTTATAATGGTTTTTCCCCATAAGTCAGCTGCCTAACGACTAAGGGTAATGAACACAAAGCGCATCCGTGACATCGCAAAGAAATCTTACTTATTGTGGACTTAGTGGACATATAGAGAATCTGTATCTGGTTCAGCATGTATCCTGTCCTTGAATAATCTTGTCTTAAAGGCAGGTGCTACCGACCACTGAAGGACTCGAACCCTCAATCTTCTGATCCGAGTCAGACGCCTTATCCATTAGGCCACATGGTCTTATAAAAGAAAGCAACTGAATTACTTTGCAGAGGATAGACATCCGCCCAGCACTTCAATTTCCTGAGCCATATTGCGGAAAGTAACAGATGGCAAAATCTTTCTGTCTTCTAGAACTTATAATACTTTGCAGAGTGATCCACTTTAGACAGGAGTATATTTTCAAACTGTTATTTTGACATTTATTTTTCACCACAGTGGCTAAATAGGCAGCTGTGGTAATGCGCACATTAAAACAGCTTTCTAACAGCATTTTCCTGTTTTTTGATGTGGATGTGTCAGGTTCCTCTTCTGGCCTAGTGGATAAGATGGCTTTGTTAATCAGAGGTCAAAGTATCAAATCCACTGGGTAGTAAAAACAGTGGGTGTTTCAATGCTTCCTTTTTGTTTTCCTGCTGAGCTTATAAACATGCACCTTGGCCTAATTTCCAGAAAATAGTCAGTCTCTGTTGGCATATTTCTTGTGAGTTGGGACTCAGAACTATAGCACTCAATTCCTGGTAAATTCTTTTGCAGGCTGACCAAATATGAAATCTTTACCCACAGAATTCTACATTCAGCATCCTCTGGAGAAAAGCTTAAAATATTTCAAAAGCTGCTCAGAAACCATCTGTGTGTACTCTGACTGAGCATCTCTTGCTGTTTCACAGAGACTGTGATCCGAACTAAATTCACCATCATTTATGTGCGTTAGCATAAGGTTGATCCACAAAGCTGAAACATTTGCAGTCTGGGTGGATAGTTCATTGGGGACCAGGATAAATCTTGTGAACAGAAACTGAGTACACCAGTTCTCAGTCGGAAAAACTGTATGTGCTACCTTCCCTCTTTGCTTTTCTTTTGCAGATGCAAGTACACATGTTTCTAAATAAAATACTTTGACAGTTTTCCTTTTAACATTCCTGCCTTTTCTTGACAAACACCCCTTTTCCTGCAAGCTAAAGATGAAAAAGTTATTTAATTTCTATATCTCATGACAGTTTTCTTCCTCTTTTAACTAGATTTTATAGCAACAGTGCAATAGCCTACCTATAGTTATTTTCATCACACATTACTAGCCTTACCACTGAGGAGATGAGGTGCAAGAGGATCGGTGACATCACCAGGGAATACCACCTTTTGTACACCTAGTGGAAGTTGATGGAAGACAAGTAGAGAATACTTGCTGTGTTCTCAATACACAAGGTGCTTCAATAAACATGTCATAAGATAAGCAGCACCATCAACCATGAAGGTAGAGATCTTATACTGCAAGTCAAATAACTTTTTATTTCATTTTCTAAGCATATTGTAAAACAATGCCATAGCTTATAATGGTTTTTCCCCATAAGTCAGCTGCCTAACGACTAAGGGTAATGAAGCACAAGCGCATCCGTGACATCGCAAAGAAATCTTACTTATTGTGGACTTAGTGGACATATAGAGAATCTGTATCTGGTTCAGCATGTATCCTGTCCTTGAATAATCTTGTCTTAAAAGGGCAGGTGCTACCGACCACGAAGGGACTCGAACCCTCAATCTTCTGATCCGAAGTCAGACGCCTTATCCATTAGGCCACGCGGTCTTATAAAGAAAGCAAACTGAATTACTTTGCAGAGGATAGGACATCCGGCCCGCACCTCAATTTCCTGAGCCATATTGCGGAAAGTAACAGATGGCAAAATCTTTCTGTCTTCTAGAACTTATAATACTTTGCAGAGTGATCCACTTTAGACAGGAGTATTTTCAAACTGTTATTTTGACTATTCTTTCACCACGAGCTAAATAAACAGGCAGCGTAGAAAGCGACATTAAAAAAGCAGCTTTCTAACAGCATTTTCCTGTTTTTTTTACGGATGTGTCAGGGTTCCTCTCTGGCCTAGTGGATAAAGACGCTCTTGTTAATCAGAGGTCAAAGTATCAAATCCACTGGGTAGTAAAACAGTGGGTGTTTCAATGCTTCTTTTGTTTTCCTGCTGGAGCTTATAAATATGCACCTTGACTAATTTCAGAAAATAGTCAATTTGGTTGGCATATTTCTTGTGAGTTCAGGACTCAGAACTACTCAGCACTCAATTCCCTGTAAATTCCTTTTGCAGGCTGACAAATATGAAATCTTTACCCACAGGAATTCTACATTCAGCATCCTCTGGAGAAAAGCTAAAATATTTCAAGCTGCTCAGAAACCATCTGTGTGTACTCAATGAGCATCTCTTGCTGTTTCACAGAGACTGTGATCCGAACCAAATCACCATCATTTATATAAGTTAACATAAGTTGATCCCACAAAGCTGAAACATTTGCAGTCTAGGTGGATAGTTCATTGGGGACCAGGATAAGTCTTGTGAACAGAACTGAGTACACCAGTTCTCAGTCGGAAAACTGTATGTCGCTACCTTCCCTCTTTGCTTTTCTTGCAGATGCAAGTACATGTTCATCAAATAACTTTGATAGTTTTCCTTTTAACATTCTTGCCTTTTCTTGACAAACACCCCCTTTTCCTGCAAGCTAAAGATGAAAAGTATTTAATTTATATCTCATAACAGTTTTTCCTCCTTTAACTAGATTTTATAGCAACAGTGCAATAGCCTCACTATAGTTATTTTTCATCACACATTACTAGCCTTACCACTGAGGAGATGAGGAGCAGAGGATCGGTGACATCACCAGGAATACCACCTTTGCACCTAGTGGAAGTTGATGGAAGACAATGAGAATACTTGCTTGTGTTCTCAATACAAGGTGCTTCAATAAACATGTCATAAGATAAGCACCATCAACCATGAAGGTGAGATCTTATACACTTCAAGTCAACAACTTTTGTTTCCATTTTCTGAGCATATTGTAAAAATACTTAGCTTATAATGGTTTTTTTCCCCATAAGTCAGCTGCCCTAGAGCTAAGTGCATGAAGCACAAGCGCATCCGTGACATCGCAAAGAAATCTTACTTATTGTGGACTTAGTGGACATAGAGAATCTGTATCTGGTTCAGCATGTATCCTGTCCTTGAACAATCTTGTTTTAAAGGGCAGGTGCTACTGACCACTTAAGGACTCAACCTCAATCTCTGATCCAAGTCAGACACCTTATCCATTAGGCCGCAGCACGGTCTTATAAAGAAAGCAAACTGAATTACTGTTGCAGAGGATAGGACACGAGTCTGCACTCTTTACCTCCTGAGCTACTATGAGCAACAGATATAAAATCTTTCTGTCTTCTAGAACTTATAATACTTTGCAGAGTGATCCACTTTTAGAGGAGTATATTTCAAACTGTTATTTTGACTATTTCTTTCACCACAGTGGCTAAATAGGCATGTGTGCGCATATTAAAAGCAGCTTAACAGCATTTTCCTGTTTTTGATGATGTGTTTAGTCTTCTTCTGGCCTAGTGATAAAGATGCTTGTTAATCCAGAGGTCAAAGTATCAAATCCACTGGGTAGTAAAACAGTGGGTGTTTCAATGCTTCCTTTGTTTTCCTGCTGAGCTTATAACATGCACCCTGGCCCACTCAGAAAAATAGTCAGTTCTGTCATATTTCTTGTGAGTTGGGACTCAGAACTATAGCACCCAATTCCTGCAAATTCTTTGGCAGGCTGACCAAATATGAAATCTTTACCCACAGGAATTCTAAGACATTCAGCATCCTCTGGAGAAAGCTTAAATATTTCAAAAGCTGCTCAAGAAACCATCTGTGTGTACTCTGACTGAGCATCTCTTGCTGCTCACAGAGACTGTGATCGGAACTAAATTCACCATCATTTATGTGCGTTAGCATAAGTTGATCCCACAAAGCTGAAACATTTGCAGTCTAGGTGGATAGTTCATTGGGGACCAGGATAAGTCTTGTGAACAGAAACTGAGTACACAGTTCAATAGTCCCGGAAAAACTACTGCTACCTTCCCCTCTTTGCTTTTTTCTTGCAGTGCAAGTACATGTTTCTAAACAAAATACTTTGACAGTTTTCCTTTTAAAGCATTCTGCCTTTTCTTGACAAACACCCCTTTCCTGCAAGCTAAAGATGAAAAGTTATTTAATTTCTATATTCATGACAGTTTTCGTCTTTTAACTAGATTTTATAGCAACAGTGCAATAACCACTTATTTTCATCACACATTACTAGCCTTACCACAGGAGATGGGTGCAAGGATGGTGTCACCAGGGAATACCACCTTTGTACACCTAGTGAAGTTGATGGAAACAAGTAAAGAATGCTCTCCAATACACAGTTAAAAGCCTAATAAACATACAAGTCATAAGATAAGCAGCACCATCAACTAAGAAGGAGAGATCTTTATACAAGTCAAATAACTTTTGTTCCATTTCGAAGCATGTTATAAAAAACAATGCCATAGCTTATAATGGTTTTCCTAGATCAGCTGCCCTAACGACTAAGGGTAATGAAGCACAAAGCATCCGTGACTTGTCGCCAAGAAATCTTACTTATTGTGAACTTAGTGGACATATAGAGAATCTGTATCTGGTTCAGCATGTATCCTGTCATGACATCTGTCTTAAAAGGGCAGATGCTACAAACCATGAAGGACTCAACCTCAATCTTCTGATCCAAGGCGACTTATCCATTAGCCCGCCGGTCTTATAAAGAAAGCAAACTGAATTACTTGCAGAGGATAGGACATCCGCCGCACCTCAATTTCCTGAGCCATATTGCGAGTAACAGATGGCAAAAATCTCTCTAGACATAATACTTTGCAAGTATCCACTTTGAACAGTGCAAGTACACATGTTTCTAAATAAAATACTTTGACAGTTTTCCTTTTGAAGCATTTTTGCTTTTTCGACAAACACTCTTTTCCTGCAAGCTAAAGAAGAAAAGTTTAACTTTCTATAGCTCATGACAGTTTTCCTCTTTAACTAGATTTATATCAACAGTGCAATAGCCTACCTATAGTTATTTTTCATCACACACTCCAGCCTTTCCACTGAGGGAGATGGTAAGAGGATCGGTGACATCACCAAGGAATACCACCTTTTGTACACCTAGTGGAAGTTGATGGAAGACAAGTAGAGAATGCTTGCTGTGTTCTCAATACACAAGGTGCTTCAATAAACATGTCATAAGATAAGCAGCACCATTAACCAAGAAGATAGAGATCTTATACTGCAAGTCAAATAACTTTTTTGTTTCCATTTTCTGAAGCATATTGTAAAAACAATGCCATAGCTTATAATGGTTTTTCCCCATAAGTCAGCTGCCTAACGACTAAGGGTAATGTAGCACTGTCGCATCTGTGACATCGCAAAGAAATTCTTACTATTGTGGACTTAGTGTATATATGAGAATCTGTATCTGGTTCAGCATGTATCCTGTCCTTGAATAATCTTGTCTTGGTATGGCAGGTGTTACTGGTTTACGTAAGGGACTTGAACCTCAATCTTCTGATCCAAGTCAGACGCCTTATCCATTAGGCCATTTATGGTCTTATAAAGAAAGCAACCTGAATTACTTTTGAGAGGATAGGACATCCGCCCGGACCTCAATTTCCTGAGCCATATTGTTGAAAGTAACAGATGGCAAAATCTTTCTGTTTCTAGAACTTATAATACTTTGCAGAGTGATCCACTTTAGACAGGAGTATGTTTTCAAACTGTTATTTTGTCTATTTCTTTCACCACAGTGGCTAAATAGGCAGCGGTGTATGCATATTAAAAGCAGCTTACAGCATTTTCCCTGTTTTTGATGTGGATGTGTCAGGGTCCCTTCTGGCCTAGTGGATAAAGATGCGTCTGTTAATCAGAAATCAAGGTATCAAATCCACTGTGGTAAAACACCTGGTGTTTCAATGCCTTTTTGTTTTCTGCTGAGCTTATAAATATGCACCTTGGCTCCACTGTCCAGTAGCTAAGTTTCGTTGGCATTTGTCTTGTGAGCTGGGACTCAGAATCCTAGCACTCAATTCCTGGTAAATTCTTTGCAGGTTGACTTAGTAGAAATCTTACCCACAGGAATTCTACATTCAGCATCCTCTGGAGAAAAGATTAAAATATTTCAAAAGCTGCTCAGAAACCATCTGTGTGTACTCTGACTGAGATCTCTTTCTGTTTCACAGAGACTGTGATCTGGAACTAAATTCAATATCATTTATTGTGCTAGCATAAGGTTGATCCCACAAAGCTGAAACATTTGCAGTCTAGGTGTGATAGTTCATTGGACTGTGATAAGTCTTAGAACAGAAACTGAGTACACCAGTTCTCATTCGGGAAAACGTATGTCTGCTACTTTCCTCTTTGCTTTTTCTTGCAGATGTAAGTACATGTTTCTCAAATAAAATACTTTGACAGTTTTCCTTTTAAAGCATTCTTGCTTTTTCTTGACAAACACCCCTTTTCTGCAAGCTAAAGATGAAAAGTTATTTAATTTTACATCTCATGACAGTTTTTCCTCTTTAACTAGATTTTATAGAAACAGTGCAATAGCTTACCCATAGTTATTTTTCATCACACATTACCAGCTCTACCACTGAGGGAGATGAGGGCAAGAGGATCTATGACATCACCATGAATGTACCTTCCTTTGTACACTCTAGTGGGTTGATTGAAGACAAGTAGAGAATGTTTGTTGTGTTCTCACATACATGTGCTTCAACAAATATGTCATAAGATAAGTAGCACCATCCATGAAGGTAGAGATCTTATACTGCAAGTCAAATAACTTTATTGTTTCCATTTTCTGAAGCATATTGTAGAAAACAATGCCATTTTTATAATGTTTTTTTCCCTATAAGTCAGCTGCCTAACGACTAAGGGGTACGAAGCTACGCGTATCCGTGATATGGCAAAAGAAATCTACTTATTGTGACTTAGTGGACATATAGAGAATCTGTATCTGGTTCAGCATGTATCTTGTCCTGAATAATCTTATCTTTAAAAGGCAGGTGTTACTGACCACAAAGGGACTCGAACCCTCAATCTTCTTGATTCAAGCGATGCCTTATCTATTAGGCCACGTGTTCCTAGTTAAAGAAAGCAAACTGAATTACTTTTGTAGGTGATAGACATCCGAACGTCATTCCTCAATTTCCTGAGCCGTATTGTTGAAAGTAACAGATGGCAAAAATCTTTCGTCTCTAGAACTTAACACTTTTGCAGAGTGATCCACTTTAGACAGGAGTATATTTCAAACTGTTATTTTGTCTATATTTCTTTCACCACAGTGGCTAAATAGTAGCGGTAGTGTGCGCACATTAAAAGCAGCTTTCTAACAGCATTTTCCTGTTTTTTGATGTGGATGTGTCAGGGTTCCTCTTCTGGCCTAGTGGATAAAGATGCTTTCTTGTTAATCAGAAATCAAGGTATCAAATCCACTGGGTGTTTCAATGCTTCTTTTTTGTTTTCCTGCTGAGCTTATAAATATGCACCTTGGCCTAATGTCCAGAAAATAGTCAGTTTCGTTGGCATATTTCTTGTGAGTTGGGACTCAGAACTATAGCACTCAATTCCTGGTAAATTCTTTGCAGGCTGACCAAATATGAAATCTTTACCCACAGGAATTCTATATTCAGCATCCTCTGGAGAAAAGCTTAAATATTTCAAAAGCTGCTCAAAACCATCTGTGTGTACTCTGACTGAGTATCTTTGCTGTTTCACAGAGACTGTGATCCGGAACTAAATTCACCACCATTATGTGTGCGTTAGCATAAGGTTGATCCCACAAAGCTGAAACATTTATGGTCTAGGTGATAGTTCATTGGGGATCCAGGATAAGTCTTGTGAACAGAAACTGAGTACACTAGTTCTCAGTCGAAAACTGTATGTCTGCTACCTTCCTCTTTTTGCTTTTCTTGCAGATGCAGCCCTGTTTCTAAATAAAATACTTTGACAGTTTTCTTTTTAAGCATTTCGTTCTTTCTTGACAAACACCCCTTTTCTGCAAGCTAAAGATGAAAAGTTATTTTATATTTCATCATGTGATGTTTTCCTTTTAACTAGATTTATAGCAACAGTGCAATAGCCTACCTATAGTTATTTTTCATCACACATTACCAGCCTACCACTGAGGAGATGAGGCAAGAGGATCGTGACATCATCATGAATACCACCTTTGTACACCTAGTGAAGTTGATGGAAGACATGTAGAGAATGCTTGCTGTCTGTTCTCAATTCAAGGTGCTTCAATAAATATGTCATAAGACAAGCAGAGCAATCAACCACGACGGTAGAGATCTTATACTGCAAGTCAAACAACTTTTTTGTTTCCATTTTCTAAAGCATATTTTAAAAACAATGCCATAGCTTATAATTATTTTTCCCCATAAGTCAGGTGCCTAACAAATAGTGGTAATGAAGCACCAGTGCATCTGTGACATCACAAAGAAATCTTATTTATTGTGGATTTATTGGACATCTATAGAAGACATATAGAGAATCTGCATCTGGTTCAGCATGTATCCTGTTCTTGAATAATCTTGTCTTAAGAAGGCAGGTGCCACCAACCACAAAGGGACGCAAACCTCAATCTTCTGATCCGAAGTCAGACACCTTATCCATTAGGCCATGCGGTCTTATAATGAAAGCAAACTGAATTACTTTGCAGAGGATAGGACATCCGGCCCGCACCTCAATATCCTGAGTCATATTGCTGAAAGTAACAGATGGCAAACACTTTCTGTCTTCTAAAACTTATAATGCTTTGCAGAGTGATCCACTTTAGACAGGAGTATATTCTCAAACTGTTGTTTTGTCTTTTTTCTTCACCACAGTGGTACAACATGCAGCTGCAGTGTGCACACATTAAAGCAGCTTAAAAGCATTTTCCTTTACATTCTCTTTCTGCATGGGCAAGGAATTCTTGGAGAATAGGACAGTTTGAGGTGTGACTGTCCCAGTAATCCATCGTCTGCTGAGCAGGCGTGGCAGTCCTGCACCATGATTTGTCGGGTGTTGTGTATGTAACTGTGGTCTCTCACTAAAGAAAACCACCGCTGTGCTGGCTGTGCTCAAGCCTCCCAGTTTTGTTGCTACTCTGTGAGCTCACCCCAGTGTGGCAATTTTGTTTTGGCTGATGGGGGTGCCCAATCCCCCATCAGCCCATGTCCCCCAAACAGTTTTCCTTGCTTCCACACTGGGAGCCCACCCCAGCATGGCAAATGTCCTGTGTTGCACTGCAGTGTGCTGGCAGTGCCTCACACCTCCTAAAGCTTTTGCCGCTGGGAGCCCATCCCTGCATGGCAAACCTTGTTTTACGATGAGGGTGCCCAATCCCCGTCGGCTCCATCGGCCCCCAAACAGTTTTTTTCTGTTGCCACACTGGGGAGCCCACCTTTACGGCAAGTGTCCACGCCTGCCTGAATACAAAAACTTGTAAATAAGAAAACGCCCATCGCTGTCTCCTACCCCTTCCCACAACCCGCACTCCACCCACTGCGCACTCTTGCCTCTCACACTTGAAGCTTGTATACTTACTGCGTTCGGAGCTTGATCGCGATGATTCGCTGACTGGGAACACGTCTGCACTCTTCAAAGCTGACTGCAAACCGAGTGAAATGCTGGTAAGCTGTATAATGGGCTAGATGGGTTTTTCAACTTTGTCAGATATCTCATTTTTTTGATTTTTGCACCAAATTTCAACATGGGGTTTTTGGGACCCTCTCATGAATGATTCACTGTTTCATGCTTGTTTCCGTTCAAGGGTGATTCGTGAGTCATCGTATTGAAATCACCTTGAGCTCTGATTAATGGAAATGACACTGCCAGCATTCATAAGGTGCCTCGTGCCTATTTTGAAATTTGGTGAAAAATTCAAAATGACTGTTTTAGGAGCGTAGCTGCATAGTCCCATGCAGGTCTGTAGTTCATTGCATTTTCAATATTTTTACTCAGATTTTCAATATTGCCATTTTACCACACCTCTATGAGTAGTACAGCTGCTTTTCACATCCTGCCTCAAATGTGTTTCATCATGTTTCTCTAGTGACAATGGCGCAGTTGTGTGCGAACTCAATGTATGGGACACATTAAGAAAATCAAAGTGACACTGTTCATGAGCAGAGGTCTTTAAATTGCTTGTGTTGGAAAATTTGGTGAAAAATTCCAAATGATCATTTTTATAAGTGTGCTATGCAGTTCCTACGACTCTATAAGTTTCTGTGATTTCTAATATTTTCTCCCCAGATTTTCAACATTGCCATTTTACCACACCTCCTTATGAGCAGCACCGCTGTCATTTTCACATCTTGCCCAAAACGTGTTTCCTTCCATGTAGCGCTTAATGGCATTGTCGGTAAAACTCTCAATTTCGGGACACATTAAGAAAATCACAGTGACATTGTTCATGAGCAGAGGTCTTAAATGGTTATGTTGAAATTTGGTGAAATAATTCTAAAATGATTGTTTTATTTGTAGTGTGCTATGCAGTCTTACGCATCGCTGTAAGTTTGTGAATTTTCAATATTTGTCATTCCAATGACTTCAATGCTTCAACAGCACATATTGAAGTTGCAACATTCGCATTGACAAATGCCTGTATATTTTTGTATTTGTTGTACGCATGTGCGGAACGCTTTGGGACAGTTCCTTCTTTGAAGGCGTGGAGACCTCCTCCGTCCAATGCAGTGCTCGTGTAACGGTAACCCTATTGCGCTCATGGATGCATGAGCTGTCTATGATAGCAGTTTGGCTGCAGTGGTCTTCAGTTAAAAGAAAAGCACCACTGCAATCAGCGGTGGTAACGTGTGTGTATTTAACATATTGACGCCAATCCTTTTCCTCTGGCTGCTAATAAAATCCTCCCACTTCCTCCCTCTGCTGCCATCTACCCTGTCTTTGTTATTGCCTCAAGCAAACACATTGTATGTGCAAATGGAGTGCCCAGTCCTCATTGTTTTCCAGGCCCCCAACAACAGTCTAGGTGGCATGCTGGGAGTTCACCCAGCATGCCCATTGTCCCTGTAAATGGGAAAACTGTCTCAAACATCTTTTGTTTTTTAAACCCAGTAAACAGAAACCTTCCTCGCTGTGTCTTGTACCTCCCTGAACCCACACCCACCTCTGCATACCCACCTCCCTCGCAACATACTTACCTCTGGAGCCCATGGTCAATGATCTTCAGTGGAGTGGGAACATGTCTGTACTTTGCAAGCCGAACGAAAACTGAAGAAATGACTGTAAGCTGTATAATGGCATAAATGTTTTTTTTTCAACTTAGTTTTATCTCAGGCATTTTTGCAAATTTTGGCACCATTTTCAATAGGGTTTTGGGACCCCACCTCCTGAATTCAGTTACTGTCATATGAGTTATTCGTCCCAAAGCTGATTTCATGGTCACTGCACAAATCACCTTGGGATTGATTAACTAAACAACAGTGTCACTGTTAATGAGGTGGGCTCCCAAAAGTCTATAAGCGTAAATTTGGTGAAAATGTCAAAATGACTGTGTTATGAGCGTAGCATGTGCAGTTTCCACGCACACCCATAACTCTCGAGAATTTGAATTTATTACTCCAGATTCAACACTGCATTTTTCACACTCCTTATGAACAGTACAGCTGACATTTTTCACATCCTGGCTAAAATGCTTTTGCACATCCAGTTGACAATGGTGTGGTCAGCAGGAGAAATCAATGCTCAGGACAGATTATGAAAATCAAGTGACACTGTTCATGAGCAGAGGTCCCAAAATGCCTATGTTGGAAAATTGGTGACAAAAGTCCACAAATGATCTGTGTCATGAGCGCTCATTGCGCAGTTTCCACGCACACGTCATAAGTTCGAGAAATTGTTGTATTTTTCACTCCAGATGTTCAACATTGCCATCCCTTCACACCTCCCTATGGAATGCTAGCTGTCATTTTTCACATCCTGCCCGAACTGTGTTTTTTTTTCATGATGAGCAGAATGGTGTGGTCGCTGGGAATCAATGTTCAGGAGAGATTAACAAAATAACAGTGGTACTGTTCATAAGCAGAGGTCTCAAATGCTTTTATGAGGTGGGGGTAACAAAAAGGTCATGCTGAAAATTTGCAGTGCAAATATCAGCAATCGCACAGGGCATTAGGGTAAAGCACAATACGTGCCAAACACCACTGCAAATACCTGCTAGTGAACGTCCAGCATTGACAAATGCTTGCATATGACATGGATTTGCCAGGGTTCCTCTTCTGGCCTAGTGGATAAAAACACTTTCTTGTTAATCAGAGGTCAAAATATCAAATCTACTGGTGGTTAAAAATACTGGGTGTTTTAAAGGATCAGTTTCTTTTCCTGTTGAGCTTATAAATATCCATCTTGGCCTAATGTCCAGAAAATAATCAGTTTTGTTGGCAGATTTCTTATGAGTTGGGACTCAGAACTATAGCACTCCACCCTGATAAATCCTTTCAGTGTTGACCAAATATGAAATCTTTACCCACACGAATTCTACATTCAGCATCCTATGGAGAAAAGCTTAAATATTTCAAAAAGGCTGCACAAACCATCTGGTGCATAATCCGACTGAGTATCTTTCCTGTTACAGGTGAGAAAGACTGTGATCCTGGTTCAAATTCACCATCACTTTACGCATGGCGAGCATAAGGTTGATCCCACAAAGTTGAAACATTTGCAGTCTAGGTGGCTAGTTCATTGGGGACCAGGATAAGTCCTAGAACAGAAACTGAGTACACCAGTTCTCAGTCAGGAAAACTGTACACTGTTACCTTCCTCTGCTTTTCGGTAGATGCAAGAACACATGTTACTAAATAAACACTTTGATTAATTTTACCTTTTCAAAACATTCTTGCTTTTTTGACAAACATCCCTTTTCCTGAAAGCTAAGATGAAAAGTATTAATTCTCTATATTCATGACAGTTTTTAATTTATAAATTCAGATTTTATTGCAACAGTGGGGGTTAGCTTCTATAGTTATTTTTTTTGAACACATTACTAGCCTTGCTACTGAGGGAGATGAGGTAAGAGGATCGGTGATATCACCAAGAAATCACCATTTGTACACCATGGAAGTTGATGGAAGACAAGTAGAGAATGCTGTTCTGTTCAATATACATGTGCTTCAATAAACATGTCATAAGATACAGAGCCATCAGCCATGAAGGTAGTGATTCTATACTGAAGCCTAATAACTTTTTGTTTCCATTTTCTGTTATATTAAAACAATGCTATAGTTTATGATTATTTTCCTCATAAGTCAGCTGCCTCACTATGGGTAATGAAGCACAAGCACAACCATGACATCGCAAATAAATCTTACTTATTGTGGACTTAGTGGACATCTGTAGAAGACATGTAGAGAATCAGTATCTGGCTTAGCATGTATCCTGTACTTGAATAATCTTGTCTTAAAAGGGCAAGTGCCACCGACTACGAAGAGACTTGAACCCTACATTTTCTGATCCGAAGTCAGGCACCTTACCCATTAGGCCACATGGTCTTATAAAGAAAAGCAAAGTGAATTAGTTTGAAGCGAATAGGACATACGTCCCGCACCTGAATTTCCTGAGCCATGTTGCTGAAAGTAACAGATGGCAAAATCTTTCTGTCTTCTAGAACTTAAAATACGTTGCAGAGTGATCCACTTTAGACAGGAGTATATTCTCAAACTGTTATTTTGTCCATTTCTTTCACCACAGTGGCTAAATAGGTAGCAGTAAAGTGCATTAATAGCAGCTTTCTAAAAGTATTTTCTTTTTTTTTATGTAGATTTGTCAATGTTCCTCTTCTGGCTTAGTGGATAAAGACATTTTCTTGTTTATCAGAGGTCAAGGTATCAAATCTGATGAGATACAAAAACACTTGGTGTTTCAATGCCTCATTACTTTTTTTTCCTGCTGAGCTTATAAATATGCACCTTGGCCTAATGTCCAGAAAATAGCTCAGTTCGCTGGTATTTTCTTGAGACTGGGACTCGAACTATAGCACCAATTCTGGTAAATGTTTGCAGGCTGATAAAATCTGAAATTTTAACCACAGAATTCTACATTCAGCATCCTTTAGAGAAAAAGTTTAAATATTCAAAAGCTGCTCAAACCATCTGTATACTCTGATTGAGCATCTCTTTGCTATTTTCAGAGACTGTGATCCGAACTAAATTCACCATCATTTACATGCGCTAGCATATGTTGATACCGCAGTTGAAACATTTGCAGTCTAGGTGGATAGTTCTTTGGGACCAGGATAAGTCTTGAACAGAACGGAGTACACTAGTTCTCAGTCAGGAAAACTGTATGTCTTCATACCTCTCCTTTCTTTGCTTTATTGCAGATGGGCACATGTTTTCTAAATAAAATTCTTTGACAGTTTTCTTTTTAAAGCATTCTTGGCTTTTTTTGACAAACAACCCCTTTTCCTGCAAGCAAAAGATGAAAAAGTTATTTAATTTCTATATCTCATTACAGTTTTCTTCCTCTTTCATCTAGATTTTATAACAAGAGTGCAATAGCCTATAGTTATTTTTCATCACACATTACCAGCCTTACCACTGAGCGAGATGAGGTGCAAGAGGATCGGTGACATCACAAAGGAATACCACCTTTTGTACACCTAGTGGAAGTTGATGGAAGACAAGTAGATAATGCTTGCTGTGTTCTCAAGTGGTCAGGTGCTTCAATAAATATAACATAAGATAAGCAGATCCATCCACCACTTAAGGTAGAGATCTTATACGCAAGTCAAATAACTTTTTGTTCCCATTTTCAGCTTATTGTAAAAACCATGCCATAGTTATAATTATTTTTCCCATAAGTCAGCTGCCTAACAACTAAGGGTAATGAAGCACAAGCGCATCCGTGACATCGCAAAGAAATCTTACTTATTGTGGACTTAGTGGACATCTATAGAAGTCATATATAGAATCTGTATCTGGTTCAGCATGTATCCTGTCCTTGAATAATCTTGTCTTAAAAGGGCAAGTGCTACCAACCACGAGGGGACTCGAATCCTCAGTTTTTTGATTTGAAGTTAGATGCATTATCCATTAGGCCACACGGTCTTATAAAGAAAGCAAACTAAATTACTTTGCAGAGGATAGGACAGCTGTCCCGTACCTCAATTTCCTGAGCCATATAGTTGAAAGTAACAGATGGCAAAATCTTTCTGTCTTCTAGAACTTATAATACTTTGCAGAGTGATCCACTTTAGTCAGGAGTATATTCTCAAACTGTTATTTTGTCTATTTCTTTCACCACAGCAGCTAAATAGGCAGCAGTTGTGTGCGCACATTAAAAGCAGCTTTCTGACAGCATTTTCCTTTTTTTAAGTAGCTTTTTCAGGGTTCCTCTTCTGGCCTAGTGGATTAAAACACTTTTTTGTTAATCAGAGATCAAGATATCAAATCTGTGTGGGGATAAATACACTGTGTGTGTCAGTGCCTCCATTTTTTTTTCCTGCTGAGCGTATAAATATGCACCTTTGCCTAATGTCCAGAAAATAGTCAGTTTCGTTGGCTTATTTCTTGTGAGTTGAGACTCAGAACTATAGCACTCAATTCCTGGTAAATTCTTTGCAGGCAGACAAAATATGAAATCTTTATCCGCAGGAATCTCTACATTCAGTGTCCTGGAGAAAGCTTAACTATTTAAAGCTGCTCAAACCATCTGTGCATACCTGTCTGAGCATCTCTTGCTGTTTCGCTGAGATTTGATCCAGAACTAAATTCACCTCTCATTTGCTATGCTTAGCATAAGGTTGATCCCACAAAGCTGAAAACATTTGCAGTCTAGGTGGATAGTTCATTGGGGTCCAGGATAAGTCTTGTGAACAGAAACTTGATACCTCTGCTCAGTCAGGAAAACTGTATGTCTGCTACCTTTCCCTCTTTGCTTCTTTCTTGCAGATGCAAGTACACATGTTCCTAAATAAAATATTTTGACAGTTTTCCTTTAAAGCATTCTTGCCTTTTTTTTGACAAACATCCCTTTTCCTGCAAGTTGAAGATGAAAAGTTATTTAATTTCTATGTCTCTGACAGTTTTTTCCTTTAACAAGATTTTATCGCAACAGTGCAATAGCCCTATGGATATTTTTCATCACACATTACCATGCTACCACTGAGGGAGATGAGGTGCAAGAGGTTCGGTGACATCACCAGCGAATACCACCTTTTTGTACACCTAGTGGAAGTTGATGGAAGACAAAGTAGAGAATGCTTAGCTGTTCTTCGTCAGAGCTTCTATAAACAAGTTATAAGCATAAGCCATCTACCACATGAAGATAGAGATCTTACATAGTAAGTCAAATAACTTTTTGTTTCCATTTTGTGAAGCATATTTTAAAAACAATGCCATAGCTTATAATTATTTTTCCCCATAAGTCAGCTGCCTAACAACTAAGGGTAATGAAGCACAAGCACATCCGTGACATCGCAAATTAATCATACTTATTGTGGGCTTAGTGTACGTCTATAGAAGACATATAGAGAATCTGCATCTTTTTAGCTTATATCCTGTCCTTGAATAATCTTGTCTTAAAAGGGCAAGTGCCAACAACCCAAAAGGCCCTTCGAATCCTTGCTAATCTTTTACCCAAGTCAGACGCCACCATTAGCCACGCCTGTCTCATAAAAGAAAATAAACTAAATTACTTTTGCAGAGGATAGGATGTCCGGCCTGCACCTCAATTTCCTGAGCCATATTGCTGAAAGAAACAGATGGCAAAATCTTTCTGTCTTCTAGAACTTATAATACTTTGCAGAGTGATCCACTTTAGACAGGAGTATATTCTCAAACTGTTATTTTGTCTATTTCTTTCACCATAGTGGCTAAATAGGCAGCAGTTGTGTGCGCACATTAAAAGCAGCTTTCTAACAGCATTTTCTTTTTTTTTGATGTGGATTTGTCAGGCTTTCTTTTCTGGCCTAGTGGATAAAGACACTTTCTTGTTAATCAGATGTCAAGGTATCAAATCCGCTGGGTGGTAAAAACACTGGGTGTTTCAATGCTTCCTTTTTGTTTTCCTGCTGAGCTTATAAATATGCACCTTGGCATAATGTCCAGAAAATAGTCAGTTTCATTGGCATATTTCTTGTGATTTGGGACTCAGAACTATAGCACTCAATTCCTGGTAAATTCTTTGCAGGCTGACCAAGTATGAAATCCTTACCCTCAGGAATTCTACATTCAGCATCCTCTGCAGAAATTTATTTATTTATTTAGCTTTTGTTGACCAGGTAAGTACACTATACAAGTATTATGCCTACTTTCAGGAACAACCCGGGAGTATACAACATAATAGCACAGAGACAAAAAGCAAGCACATCTTGACAGCATAACAACATATAAGAGTTCAGAGAGTAGAAAGTCATAATACAACTTATAATCATTTTGTTACAAATTAGGACAACAAGTCAATAATCACATAATAAACTTATAAATTAAGGCATGACCTGGATATGCAAGAGAAGACAGTTATATCCTAGTCAGGTACCTGGCAAGTGATAAAGTGGGTTGAACAGCAGTATGGTCCAAGCAGCACCTGTAAGAGGCAGCTTGGGTCAGGTTTTCTGATGATGTTGCTCTAGGGAGGCTTGGGGCAATCATACGCTGAGGCTTGTTTCAAGAAGTCCCACAGCGATTTGTGAAAAAACTGATGGGAGGGTACCAAGTGAACATACTCTGGGGAGGGAGTTCCAAAGTTTGGGTGCACACACAATAAAGTCCCTGTCTTCCATGAGAGTTCTGGTGGCAGGAACTTTGAGCATCCCCAAGGCCTGGGACCTAAGGGAGTAGGGAGAAATGTCAGCTGATGGTAGAACTGGGCCAGCCCCTTGGGGGTGCCATTTCTAATCACCTTGCCCATGAGGCAACCTACCCCAAAGTCCAGGTATGTGGCTTGAGAGAGCCAACAGAGTTTAATGTAAAGCTCGCAGTGATGGGTGAGGTGGGGAGCAGCCAGAGCAAAACGACAGATGTTATTGTATGTCATGTGCCACCGAGTAAGGTGAGTCTTAGCGGAGTGAGAAAATAGGTGCAGACCATAGCTAAGGAAGGGAAGGAGTACACCTCTCATAAGGGCAAGCCTAGCTTCAGGTGTGAGGTTGTACTTGGCCCTGTAGGCCAGGCCCAGCTCACAGTTCGCTGCACTGCAGATGTTAATGATGTGACTCCCCATGTCAAGTTGAGGGTCTAGTGTGACCCCTAAATACTTGACCGAGTTCACTACTGGGAGGGAGGATCCATCCAGGCTGATAATACTCAGTGGGGAATCAAGGCTTTGATTTTGGCTACTGATCCAAATAGCATGGTCTAAGTTTTTTTCAGATTCAAGACCAGCTTGTCATTAGTAACCCAGGTCAGGACCTTGTTAAAGTCCTCGGACATGCACTGGTTAAGAGTAACCGTGTGTCGGGAGTGGGCTGTTATCACCAGGTCATCTGCGTATAGAGTGGCACTGCAATTGGTTGTCACCTTTGGCAGTTGATTTATAAAGAGGGAGAAGAGGAGGGGGCCCAGTACCGAGCCCTGGGGGACACCTGATGTCACCAGTAGGGGTTTTGACAGGACTTAATTGAAGCAGATCCACTGCATTCTACCATGTAGGTAGCCCATAATCCATTTCATAGCAGTGGGGGAAAGACCGAGTGACCACAACTGCAAACAAAGCAACGCGTGATTGACAAGGTCGAAGGCTTTATACAGGTCAATAAATATGGCTCCAGAGAGTTTGCCCTAGTCCATGGCTGTTCTGATGCTTGATGTGACAGAGATCAAGGCTGTGGAGGTGCTATGCCCCTTTCAAAAACCATGCTGGGCTGGGGATAGTAGCTCATGATGCTGGATATACTCTGAGAGCTGCTCAGCCACTACATTTTCAAGGAGCTTGCTAAGGGATGAAAGAATAGCAATCGGACGATAGTTATCCGGTATTTTAGGATTGTTCTGCTTTAAGACAGGGACAATCCTTGCCTCCTTCCAGATATCTGGGATGGACCCCCATGCAAGGGATAGGTTAAAGATGTGGGCTACTGAGGAGGCAATGTGTGAAGCACCAAGCTTTAGAAGCTTAGGCTCCAGGTTATCTAGTTCGGGGCTGGAGTACTGGGAGAGACCAGCTAGATGCCTCTGCATGTCAATGGTTGTCACAGCCCTGAGGTAAAACATTTGTCGAAGGGGGTAATCCTTCCACTGAGTAGGGGGATAGACATACCCCTGCCAGACGGGAAGAGTGCGGAGAAGGCCGAGAGGTCAGAGAAGTGTGAATTTAGGGAGTTGGCAGTGGTGTGGGGATTGTTACAGGAGACAACATTTATAATCATGTCAGATACCCCCGGATGGGTGTAACCACTGACTAGGGTTTTTATATTTCTCCAAAACCTCCTGGGGTCACTGGCGGAGCTGAGTAGGGCAGACTGGCAGAAGTCACTTTTCACAATCCTGATGGCCTTTTTGCACTTGTTTCTGAGGGGTCTGTATTGTAGAAAAGTAGTGGGATAATGGGAACTTTTGGAGTAGGCCCAACACTGGTCACTAGCCCGCATTTGGGCTAGGAGATTCCCGTGCAGCCAGAGGGTAGTGGATCCTATCACCCTATGGGTGACCTTTGGAGCATGCTTGTCTTGCAGGGCCCCAAACATAGTAAGAAAGTGGGAGGCTGCCACTGAGGGGTCAGTAGCTCCTAGCACCTCGGACCAGTCAGTGAGCCTTAGGTCCACCAGGAACGTTCCCGGGTCAAACCTGGAGAAGTTTCTGACATGTATCAGCTTAAAATATTTCAAAAAGCTGCTCAAAAACCATCTGTGCATACTCTGACTGAGCCTCTCTTCCTGTTTCACAGTGATTGTGATCTGGAACTAAATTCACCATCATTTACATGTCTTAGCATAAGCTTGATCCCACAAAGCTGAAACATTTGTAGTCTAGGTATATAGTTCATTGGGGGACCAGGATACGTCTTGTGAACAGAAACTGAGTACACCAGTTCTCAGTCAGGAAAATTGTATGTCTGCTACCCTCCCCTCTTTGCTTTTCTTGCAGATGCAATAACACATGTTCCTAAATAAAATACTTTGACAGTTTTCCTTTTTAAAGCATTCTTGCCTTTTTTTGACAAACATCCCCTTTTCCTGCAAGCTGAAGATGAAAAAGTTATTTAATTTCTATATCTCATGACAGTTTTCTTCATTTTTTAACAAGATTTTATAGCAACAGTGCAATAGCCTATAGTTATTTTTCATCACACATTACCAGCCTTACCACTGAGGGAGATGAGGTGCAAGAGGATCGGTGACATCACCAACGAATACCACCTTTTGTACACCTAGTGGAAGTTGATGGAAGACATGTAGAGAATGCTTGCTGTGTTCTCAATACAGAAGGTGCTTCAGTAAACATGTCATAAGATAAGCAGAGCCATCAACCATGAAGGTAGAGATCTTATACTGTAAGTCAAATAACTGTTTTGTTTCCATTTTCTGAAGCATATTGGAAAAACAATGCCATAGCTTATAATTATTTTTCTCCATAAGTCAGCTGCCTAACAACTAAGGGTAATGAAGCACAAGCACATCCGTAACATCGCAAAGAAGTCTTACTTATTGTGGACAACTATAGAAGACATATAGAGAATCTGTATCTGGTTCAGCATGTATCCTGTCCTTTAATAATCTTGTCTTAAGAGAGCTAGTGCTACCGACCACGAAAAGACTCAAACCCTTAATATTCTGATATAAAGTCAGGTGCCTTATCCATTAGGCCACACAGTCTTATAAAGAACACAAACTGAATTACTTTGCAGAGAATAGGACATCTGGCACACACCTCAATTTCCTGATCCATATTGCGGAAAGTAACAGATGGCAAAATCTTTCTGTCTTCTAGAACTTATAATACTTTGCAGAGTGATCCACTTTAGACAGGAGTATATTTTCAAACTGTTATTTTGTCTATTTCTTTCACCACAGTTGCTAAATTGGCAGCAGTTGTGTGCGCACATTCCAAGCAGCATTCTAACAGCATTTTTTTTTTTATGTGTATTTGTAAGGTTTTCTCTTCTGGCCTAGTGGATAAAGACACTTTCTTGTTAATTAGAGGTCAAGGTAACAAATCTTCTGTGGGGCAACAGCACTGGTTGTTTCAATGTCTGTTTTTTTTCCTGCTGAGCTTATAAATATGCACCTTGGCCTAATGTCCAGAAAATAGTCAGTTTCGTTGGCATGTTTCTTGTGAGTTGGGACTCAGAACTATAGCACTCAATTCCTGTTAAATTCTTTGCAGGCAGACCATATATGAAATCTTTACCCACAGGAATTCTACATTCAGCATTGTCTAGGGAAAAGCTTACAATATTTCAAAAAGCATCTCTTGCTGTTTCACAGAGATTGAGATCCGGAATTAAATTTAGCATCATTTACGTGTGTTAGCATAAGGTTTATCCCACAAAGCTGAAACATTTGCAGTCTAGGTGGATAGTTCATTGGGGGACCAGGATAAGTCTTGTGAACAGAAACTGAGTACACCAGTTCTCAGTCAGGAAAACTGTATGTCTGCTACCTTCCCTTCTCTGTTTTTCTTGCAGACGCAAGTACACATGTTCCTAAATAAAATACTTTGACAGTTTTCCTTTTTAAAGCATTCTTGCCTTTTTTTGACAGACATCCCCTTTTCCTGCAAGCTGAAGATGAAAAAGTTATTTAATTTCTATATCTCATGTCAGTTTTCTTCATTTTTTAACAAGATTTTATAGCAACAGTGCAATAGCCTATAGTTATTTTTCATCACACATTACCAGCCTTACCACTGAGGGAGATGAGGTGCAAGAGGATCGGTGACATCACCAAGGAATACCACCTTTTGTACACCTAGTGGAAGTTGATGGAAGACAAGTAGAGAATGCTTGCTGTGTTCTCAATACAGAAGGTGCTTCAGTAAACATGTCATAAGATAAGCAGAGCCATCAACCATGAAGGTAGAGATCTTATACTGTAAGTCAAATAACTGTTTTGTTTCCATTTTCTGAAGCATATTGGAAAAACAATGCCATAGCTTATAATTATTTTTCTCCGTAAGTCAGCTGCCTAAGAACTAAGGGTAATGAAGCACAAGCACATCCGTGACATCACAAAGAAGTCTTACTTATTGTGGACAGCTATAGAAGACATATAGAGAATCTGCATCTGGTTCAGCATGTATCCTGTCCTTTAATAATCTTGTCTTAAGAGAGCTAATGCTACCGACCACGAAAGGACTCAAACCCTTAATATTCTGATATAAAGTCAGGCACCTTATCCATTAGGCTACGCAGTCTTATGAAAAACACAAACTGAATTACTTAGCAGAGAATAGGACATCTGGCACACACCTCAATTTCCTGAGCCATATTGCTGAAAGTAACAGATGGCAAGATCTTTCTGTCTTCTAGAACTTATAATACTTTGCAGAGTGATCCACTTTAGACAGGAGTATATTCTCAAACTGTTATTTTGTCTATTTCTTTCACCACAGTTGCTAAATAAGCAGCAGTTGTGTGCGCACATTCCAAGCAGCTTTCTAACAGCATTTTCCTTTTTTTATGTGGATTTGTTAGGGTTTCTCTTCTGGCCTAGTGGATAAAGACACTTTCTTGTTAATCAGAGGTCAAGGTAACAAATCTTCTGTGGGGTAACAGCACTGGTTGTTTCAATGTCTCAGTTTTTTTTCCTGCTGAGCTTATAAATATGCACCTTGGCCTAATGTCCAGAAAATAGTCAGTTTCGTTGGCATGTTTCTTGTGAGTTGGGACTCAGAACTGTAGCATTCAATTCCTGTTAAATTCTTTGCAGGCAGACCATATATGAAATCTTTACCCACAGGAATTCTACATTCAGCATCGTCTAGAGAAAAGCTTACAATATTTCAAAAAGCATCTGTTGCTGTTTCACAGAGATTGAGATCCGGAACTAAATTTAGCATCATTTACATGTGTTAGCATAAGGTTTATCCCACAAAGCTGAAACATTTGCAGTCTAGGTGGATAGTTCATTGGGGGAACAGGATAAGTCTTGTGAACAGAAACTGAGTACACCAGTTCTCAGTCAGGAAAACTGTATGTCTGCTACCTTCCCCTCTCTGTTTTTCTTGCAGACGCAAGTACACATGTTCCTAAATAAAATACTTTGACAGTTTTCCTTTTTAAAGCATTCTTGCCTTTTTTTGACAAAAATCCCCTTTTCCTGCAAGTGGAAGATGAAAAAGTTATTTAATTTCTATATCTCATGACAGTTTTCTTCCTCTTTTAACAAGATTTTATAGCAACAGTGAAATAGCCTATAGTTATTTTTCATCACCCATTACCAGCCTTACCACTGAGGGAGATGAGGTGCAAGAGGATCACTAAGGAATCCCACCTTTTGTACACCTAGTGGAAGTTGATGGAAGACAGGTAGATAATGCTTGCTGTGTTCTCAATACACAAGGTGCTTCAATTAACATGTCATAAGATAAGCAGAGCCATCGACCATGAAGGTAGAGATCTTATACTGTAAGTCAAATAACCTTTTTATTTCCATTTTCTGAAGCATATTGTAAAAACAGTGTCATAGCTTATAATTATTTTTCCCCATAAGTCAGCTGCCTAACAACTAAGGGTAATGAAGCACAAGCGCATCTGTGACATCGTAAAGAAGTCTTACTTATTGTGGACTTAGTGGACATCTGTAGAAGACATATAGAGAATCTGTATCTGGTTCAGCATGTATCCTGTCCTTGAATAATCTTGTCTTAAAAAGGGCAAGCACCACTGACCACAAACTGATTCAAACCCTAAATTTTCTGATCCAAAGTCAGACGCCATATCCATTAAGCCATGCAGTCTTATAAATAAATCAAAATGAATTACTTTGCAGAGGATAGGACATCTGGCCCGCACCTCAATTTCCTGAGCTATATTGCTGAAAGTAACAGATGGCAAAATCATTCTGTCTTCTAGAACTTATAATACTTTGCAGAGTGATCCACTTTAGACAGGAGTATATTCTCAAACTGTTATTTTGTCTATCTCTTTCGCCACAGTGGCTAAATAGGCAGCAGTTGTGTGTGCACATTAAAAGCAGCTTTCTAACAGCATTTTTCTTTTCTTTGATATGTATACATTAGGGGTCCTTTTCTGTCCTAGTAAATAAAGACTCTTCCTTGTTAATCAGAGATTATGGTATCAAGTCCTCTGTGCAGTAAAAAATACTGGTTGTTTCAATGTCTCAGTTTTGTTTCCTGCTGAGCTTGTAAAGATGCACCATTGCCTAATGTCCAGAAGATAGTCAGTTTTGTTAGCATATTTCTAGTGAGTTGGTACTCAGAACTGTAGCTCTCAATTCCTGGTAAATTCTTTGCAGGCAAACCAAATATGAATTCTTTTCCCAGAGGAATTCTACATTCAGCATCCCCTGGAGAAAAGCTTAAAATATTTCAAAAAGCTGCTCAAAAACCATCTGTGCATGCCCTGATTGAGCATCTCTGGCTGTTTCACAGAGATAGTGATCCTGAACTAAATTCACCATCATTTTCATGTGTTAGCTTAAGGTTTATCCCACAAAGGTGAAACATTTGCAGTCTATGTTAGTAGTTCTTTGGGGGAACAGGATAAGTCTTGTGAACAGAAACTGAGTACAGCAGTTCTCAGTCAGGAAAACTGTATGTCTGCTATATTCCCAGGATGGGACAAATAGAGTCGCCCGGCCGCCAAATGCGACCTGGCTAATCATTTTGGCCACCAGATTTCTCTAAAAACTCACCATTCTGGTGAGTAGTAAGCCGCATCTCTGGTGCTCATGCGCAGTAGCTCAGCATCCCCTGTCAATGAATTCAGCTCAGCTGCCATCATTGCGACGCGGGATCATCTTTTATGGCCAAGAGAGAGAAGGAGGTACATGTCTGGGTGAGAGCCAGAGGAGGAGTCGGGACTCGGGAGACCATCAGCGAGTCTGCACATCAGTAGGACACCAGCAGTATCCTCATCACGAGGTGAGCAGTTGGGTGCTCACGTGGGTGGTGGGGGAGTCAGGAGCCACAGCACAGATAGGGGAAAGGATTCGCTCACGCCTTGCAGTCGCCATTGATTTCTGGTGGCGAGCGGGTGAGGGAGACTTGGTGTGAGCTCTCTCTCAGAGCATAACTTTGCCATCAAGTTCAACAGCCCTTTTAAGGGCTCAGTGAATAAAAACTACCAGTACTGTTTTTTTTAGGAGCCTGTCTACTCCATCCTAATCTGTATACTTAAAAAGAGCAGCTTACTTTTCTCAATTTGGGGACAACATGCTGACTGGGAGGAGGGGCCGGTGCTTGGTGGTCCTGTTGTGGGGATTGGGGAAGGAAGCTCTGAATTACTGCAAAGGGGCAAATTGGGTAGGTAAATAAATATTCTTTCTGAATTTGCAATTGCTGCAGCTCAGCAGCTAGCACATTAGTCACTGTGCTGAGTGAGTCTGATGACTGGGGGAAGGGAGGGGGATGACAGAGACCCTGCTTTGTGGATGTGGTGGTACAGGGAGAGCTGTATCTAATTTTGCATGTCAGTCTTTTTTGGGTGGGATTGGGGCTTGGGCCCAAAACTGAAAAAAATACAAGCTACAATAATTTAATGTCTGGAATCTGGACTACCACTTGTGTGCATATTAGTGGTTGTTTGTGTCAGGTTTTTTGGGGGGGCCAAAAAAAAAAAAAATTAGAGCTTGCCACAATTAATGAAAAGTCCATACTAGTGCTACCTGTGTGCATATTATTGACTGTGTCTTTTGTTGTTTGGCTATCCACCTGTCTCATCCAATCCTCTTGAGGTTGTGTCAGGCTTTTTTGAGGGGACCAATTTAAAACAAAAAAAATTAAAGCTTGCCACAATTAATGAAATGCCCATACTAGTACTACCTGTGTGCCTATTATTGACTGCATCTTTTGTTGTTTGGCTATCCACCTGTCTCATCCAGTCCTCTTGAGGTTGTGTCAGGCTTTTTTGAGGGGACCAATTTAAAACAAAAAAATTAAAGCTTGCCACAAATTCCGCAATTAATGAAAAGCCCATACTAGTACTACCTGTGTGCATATTATTGACTGCATCTTTTGTTGTTTGGCTATCCACCTATCTCATCCAGTCCTCTTGAGGTTGTGTCAGGCTTTTTTGAGGGGACTAATTTAAAACAAAAAAAATTAAAGCTTGCCACAATTAATGAAATGCCCATACTAGTACTACCTGTGTGCATATTATTGACTGCGTCTTTTGTTGTTGGGCTATCCACCTGTCTCGTCCAGTCCACTTGAGGTTGTGTCAGGCTTTTTTGAGGGGACCAATTTAAAACAAAGAAAAATTAAAGCTTGGCACAATTAATGAAAAAGGCATAGCTATTATAACCTGTGTGCAAGCATATTAGTGACAGCCTCTGGTTGTGTACTACAAATATCAGTCCATCCAAGACAAGTCCATCAGTCTCACTCACAGTCATGGCTAGAGCCAGTCCTTCTGGTTGTGTCAGGCTCAGGCAGGCATCCAAAAACTTTCTGCTGCTGTGCTGCTGCCATTACCGGCAACCACTCGTTGTTTTTCATACTGTTTTGGGATTGGAGTAATAAAAATGTCTGGAAAAAAGAAACCAAAACAACAACCTAATTTGTTTTTCTTTGGCTTTATTAAACCCAGTCTATGTGCTGTGGAAGAATTACATAACAAAACCATTCAAGTCATCAGTGACACTGACGGTAACATTGTCGATGTTGCTGCTGAGGAGGAACATGTGAAATTAAATACTCCAGTTGGTAACGCTGCTGCTGCTGTTTGTTCTTCTATTTCTGGAGGAAGGGGCAGCCAGGGTGACAGCTGCGAGTGCAACCATATTGACAGACCATCAGTAATGGTTACTGATATTGTTCAGGTTCCTAGTGTTTCTGCTACTTCTAATAGTGTTTCCGTTGCAGATAGTTCATCTTCCTCTAGCTCTCTGCCCAGAATAAATCCTACCAACAGGAAAAAAGATTCAGTAAAATGCAAATTCAGGGTTGAATGGTCACGGGAATTTGACTGGCTTCAGTATGAGAAGCAAAGCAACACTATGAGTTGCAAGGTGTGTAGGAAGCAACCCCATCTGGCAGATCATACATCTGTGTTTTTTGTTGGTGGCAGTGCTTTTAAAATGGAATCTACAAAAATTCTTGATGCAAGCAGTTCCCATGTAAAATGCATTCTGGCTGAAAGGGCTCAAAGGGCACCTGAATCCAAACCTATGGCTTTTGTTTTCAAAAGATGAATGTTGCAATGAGAGAATCCATGCGGTGTCTTTTTAATGTTGCCTACTTTCTGGCATCAAGGGATCGGCCATTTCGGGACTTTCCATTTCATACCTCACTGTTACGCAAATGTAATGTAAAAGTGATTGAACAATACACAAATCACAAGAGGTGCAGCGAGTTTATGCATCATATTGCAGCAGTAATACACACAAATACAACTGAAGAGATAAAAAAATCTCCTGCTGTTGGACTGTTAATAGATGGAAGCTCTGACAGAAGTGTAGGGAATTTGTGAATGTGTTCATCAGTTATGTTGGTGAAGATGGTACTCCAAATACCTCCTTTATTGGTATGGAGCTACTAGGGAAAGCAGATGCCGATGGATACATTGCAGCATTAGATTCACTCTTTAACAAACTTAACATCCCCTTGTGGAAAACTCTTCCATGGATTTCTGGGATGGCCACTGATGGTGCATCAGTCATGCGAGGTCAATGTGGTGGAGTCACGGCAAAGTTACAAAACAGTGGCCTGCCTTGGTTAATTGCTACACACTGCATCACACATCTTTTACAACTGGCCATTCTGGATGCCCAAAAACATATGCCAGAAGTTCATGAAAGTGAAAATGGCTCGCGGGTCCTGTATTCATTTTATCATTCTTCTCACCGAAGAATGAGAGCCTTGGAGGAGGCTGCTAACACCCTTTTCATTGAATTGAAAAAACTGGTCAGCATTTTCACAGTGCGCTGGGTCAGTTCACACCACAGTGCTGTGTCAGCTCTTCTCCACAACCTGCTGGCAATAATTGCACACTTAGAGAATACTGCAACACAGCACAGTGGGACTCCTGATGCAGACAGCGCTAAAGGACATTTGAACTTTGTAAAAAACAAAAAAAAATGTGGTTCTTAGCCTTTCAACAAGATTATCTATCTATTCTTGGAAGGCTTTCTCAAAATTTCCAAAAAGAGGGTCTTCTTCTTACTCAGGTACAGCCATGAGTGGAGAGCTGCATTTCGGAGCTCATCAAGTTGAAGACCAATGAGGTCCCTGCTGAGGCACAGTTTTTAGAGTATGCCAGTTCAGAGGGCAGTCTCCTTACTGGCACTATGGATGGCAGCAGCACTCCTCTAGCTCCTCCACCAGGCATGACTGAAAATGCTAGTGATATAGTACAGAAAAATAGGAATACAAGGCAAAAAAGAACAAGGCGGGCCACTGCTTCAGACCAAGCAGCCAAGGAGATTGTTTCCAGTGAAAATTCCTGCACACTAATCAAGGAGAAAATATGCAACAGTGTGGTTGGATTGTTATGTGACAGATTTGAGCCCATGTGTCAGTCAGAAGACTACAAACGATTTTTAGTATTTGACACAACTGTTTGGCCTTCTCCTGATGACCCTCTCTTTCTAAATTTTGGTCAGGAATCCACCACAGGGCTTTGCCAGATGTACATGCCATTCCTGAAAAAGCAATACGGTTCAGGGCAACTTTTGTCTGATCCAGAGCTGGAGGATGCTGAACTTGAAAGAGAAATTACACAAAAACTATTGGAAGAGTGGCAAGATTTCAAAAATGCTGTAAAAAATCAAAATACAGAGCATGTATTAAGAAAGGTTCACCAAAATTTAGAGAGATTTGGTCTGTTATGGTTGTTGATCACAATTTTTCAGGTAATGCCAGTGAGTACAGCTGCTTGCGAAAGGGGATTTAGTGCTCATAATAGGATTAAAACAATATCTCGTAGCAATCTTATTGATAGCACTATGGACGATTTGCTGATGATCAGTTTAAATGGACCAACAATAGCGGACTTTAATCCAGACCCATCAATTGATCACTGGTACTCATCAACACCAGGATATTGGCATTTTTGTGGGCATAAAGTCACACATCCAGAATCAGATGTAATGGACTTGGAAGCAGAAATATATAAGGAGTCGGAGTCGGACTCGAGGAGTTGAGTTCAAAGGACACAGACAGTGGTTGCATTGGAGTGGGACATGGAAGGTGGACCGATTTTGAAGAAGACAGTAACAGCAATATAAATACTGTTAGCAATCTGTCAGCTATAGCTTTTAGGAAGCATTTAAAACTTATTTTCTGCCCTTGCCCTCAAAATCTAATTTTAGTGATGATGACCCTACAGTGGTGGATTGGGGATGGTAACAGCATAGAAGCAGCATATGTCTGGCCATGTCATGAAAAAAAAGTCACAAAAAAAGTACCCCCCCCCCCAAAAAAAGGAACACACAAGACAATAAGAGAATAACAACATCTGAAAGGTTTTATTGGTTTATTTAACAACAAAAAAAAAACAGCTAACACTTAGCACTAGGAGAGGACTTGTTTTCACTTGTAAATTAGCAGGTTCTGGTCAGTCAGAGTCAGACAGACCCCAGTCCAGTCACAGTGTTTCTCCACTGGTCCCATCTTCAGTTGTTGATTTTCATCTTATTTTCTCATAATTGTGCCGCCCTTCCCTCTTTTGATTCGTTCATGGAGGTGTTTCTCTGATGGTCCCAACTTCAGTAGTTCCTCTGTAGTGACTGATTTCATTTTCATTTTCTCATAGTTGTGAGTGCTGCCCTTGCTTTCCTTTTTTCCATTAGACAGGTAGGACTTTCAATTTGTACTTTATAAATTCTCCCTCCTGTGTATACTTAATGCTGTTCTGGCAGGATAATTCTCATCAGAATCTCTGGTAAACATGTTCTCAAATGTAGGTTAATAGACAATTCCTCATCTGAAAGGCAAGTGAAAAAAATGGCTACCATATTTTATAGGCTAGTGGCCTTAAAAAAATTGGCCACCTAAAAATATTATTGGCCACCAGATTTTGAGGTATGGTGGCCAAACTGGCCACCAGGTCAAAAGTGATATGTCCCACCTGTATCATCCTCTTTGTTTTTCTTGCAGATGCAAGTACACATGTTCCTAAATAAAATACTTTGACAGTTTTCCTTTTAAAGCATTCTTGCCTTTTTGAGAAAAACAACCCTTTTCCTGCAAACTGAAGATGAAAAAGTTATTTAATTTCTATATCTCATGACAGTTTTCTTCCTCTTTTAACTAGATTTTATAGCAACAGTGCAATAGCCTACCTATAGTTATTTTTCATCACACATTACCAGCCTTACCACTGAGGGAGATGAGGTGCAAGAGGATCGGTGACATCACCAAGGAATACCACCTTTTGTACACCTAGTGGAAGTTGATGGAAGACAAGTAGAGAATGCTTGCTGTGTTCTCAATACACAAGGTGCTTCAATAAACATGTCATAAGATAAGCAGAGACACCGACCATGAAGGTAGAGAACTTATACTGTAAGTCAAATAACTATTTTGTTTCCATTTGCCGAAGCATATTGTAAAAACAATGCCATAGCTTATAATTATTTTTCCCCATAAGTCAGCTGCCTAACAACTAAGGGTAATGAAGCACAAGTACATCACCAAGGAATCTTACTTATTGTGGACATCTATAGAAGACATATAGAGAATCTGTATCTGATTCAGCATGTATCCTGTCCTTGAATAAGCTTGTCTTAAAAGGACTCAAACCCCTCAATATTCTGATCTGAAGTCAAACACCTTATCCATTAGGCCACAAAGTCTTATAAAGAAAGCAAACTAAATTACTTTGCAGAGGATAGGACATCTGACCCGCACCTCAATTTCCTGAGCCATATTGCTGAAAGTAACAGATGGCAAAATCTTTCTGTCTTCTAGAACTTATAATACTTTGCAGAGTGATACACTTTAGACAGGAGTATATTCTCAAACTGTTATTCTGTCTATTTCTTTCACCACAGTGGCTAAATAGGCAGCAGTTGTGTGTGCACATTGAAAACAGCTTTCTAACAGCATTTTCCTTTTTTTTTGATCTGGATTAACACACTTTCTTATTAATCAGAGGTCGTGGTATCAAATCCTCTGTGGGGTAAAAACACTGGTTGTTTCAATGTTTTCAAATGTATTTTTTCCTGCTGAGCTTATAAATATGTACCTTTGCCTAATGTCGAGAAAATAGTCAGTTTTGTTGGCATATTTCTTGTGAGTTGGGACTCAGAACTATAGCACTCAATTCCAGGTAAATTCTTTGCAGGCAGACCAAATATGACATCTTTAACCACAGGAATTCTACATTCAGTATCCTCTGGAGAAAAGCTTAAAATATTTCAAAAAGCTGCTGAAAAACCATCTGTGCATACTCTGACTGAGCATCTCTTGCTATTTCACAGAGATTGTGATCCAGAACTAAATTCACCATCATTTACGTGTGTTAGCATAACGTTTATCCCACAAAGCTGAAACATTGGCAGTCTAGGTCACTAGTTCATTCGAGGACCAGGACAAGTCTTGTGAACTGAAACTGAGTACTCCAGTTCTCAGTCAGGAAAACTGTATGTCTGCTTCCTTCCCCTCTTTATTTTTCTTGCAGATGCAAGGCCTTAATAACTACAGACCAATTTCCATTCTTACTGTGCTGTCTAAACTACTTGAAAAAATTGTGAGCACCCAGCTAAGAGAATATCTAGAAGCCAACAATCTTCTAAACCCAGCACAATCTGGTTTCAGAGCAAACCACAGCACCATAACAGCTCTTGCAAAAGTCACCAATGATTGGCAACTTGAATTGGATAAAAAAAATTGTGTATGTGCTGTCTTCTTAGACCTAAGTAAGGCCTTTGACACGGTTGACCATGACCTGCTCCTCTCCTCACTAAGGTCTATTGGACTTGACACCAATTCCATTAGTTGGTTTAACAACTATCTTACAGGAAGAACCCAGCAGATAAAGGCCGAAGGAGATATATCCCACTTAGGACCACTACAAGAGGAGTACCACAAGGATCTATTCTTGGCCCTATCCTCTGCCATATATATCAATAGCATTGACACAAATCTTACCAAAGCCACTGTACACCTGTTTGCTGATGATACAGTACTGTATGTCAGTCACCCTTCTCCTACAACAGCCTGCAAAGAACTACAAGCAGAATTCGACCTACTGCAACTCCAGCTGCTGGAAAAAAACTACTATTGAATGAAAAAAACTAAAGTAATGTTCTTTTTCCCACAGGTGCAGGCAAATACTCAATCCCAATCGATCTCCCTAAACTATCCACTGCACTTGGTGAAAATCTTGAATATGTCACAAAATTCAAATACCTGGGGGTATGGCTAGATAGTAGATTAGACTATCTAGAACATCTGGAAAGAGCTACTAAAAATCTTAGACAAAGACTTGGACTTTACTATAGAATAAGGCACTTCCTTTCAAGTGATTCAAAAGAAGATGGTCAGGCCACATTCCTCTCAGTTTTAGACTACGCTGACTTCTATACAATCACTGCCCTATGGTATGCTTGAACAAATTAGATACACTATACCATAGAGCTCTGAGGTTTATCACAGACTTACCATACAGTACTCACCACTGCTTGCTATACTCCGCAGTTGGTTGGCCCTCACTTCAATATAGAAGGGATAGGAATGCATTACTATGGACTTACAGAGCAATATCACAGCAGCTTCCAAAATATATCTCAGACTGTTTTCCACAAGCCTCATCAAGTAATTATGCATTAAGAAGCCTGAACTTCATTACTCTTAAAGTGCCTAAGTTCCACTCTCGACATGGCAGACATGTTGTTAGTTATGTGTTATCCACCCTATGGAACACAATGCAAAGACACTGAAAGTGAACAAGCTCATATCTATTACAGCCTTTAAATATCTATACAACAAAATATTCAAAAGAAAATGTAACTGCTTCCGTCAACATTAGACTAACCTCCATCTTTCCTACCAGCTGGACGACTATTCAAGGTAGCTCCTCAGCACCCTCGAGCAGTTCGTCACATCTCATTAACCTTTACTACAATCCTTCCTTCTTAAGCATTATATACTTAGTCTCTTTATACTTTCAGTTTTTTACTTCCCCAGTCCATCCCCCTTCCCCTTGACCTACTATTGATCCCTCTTTGACACGGCTCTTTCCACTCCTACCCTTTAACCACCCCTGGCCACAACACTCTGTATACACTCCTTTCATCCCCCCTGTCACTGCTTCAGCCGGTATTTGCCTCCTACAAATTATTTTCTGTAGATATATCTTCCAGATGTCCATACAGCTCATCACCCGAGCTCAAAAACTTTCTAATAATTCCCCTGACACATTTAACCTTCATCAAAAAGTGCAAGTTTCTAAAATATCCTCCATTAACAAGCTGGCTACTTAATGAATCATGTATATATCTTGGAGTTGTTGTTTTGTATTCATTTGCTATTCTTTCAAAGTTGTGTATTCTTTTTATGTTATATGTCATACAAATTGTATCTTGACCCTACCAGGTCCATCTTGCAAATGAGCATTGCTCAATGATGTTCGCCTGGATAAAAAAGATTTGATTTGATTTGAAGTACACATGTTCCTAAATAAAATACTTTGACTGTTTTCCCTTTTAAAGCATTCTTGCCTTTTTGTGACAAATATCCCCTTTTCCTGTAAGCTGAAGATGAAAAAGTTATTTAATTTCTATATCTCATGACAGTTTTCTTAATCTTTTAACTAGATTTTATAGCAACGGTGCAATAGCCTATAGTTATTTTTCATCACACATTACCAGCCTTATCACTGAGGGAGATGAGGTGCAAGAGGATCGGTGACATCACCAAGGAATCCCACCTTTTGTACACGTAGTGGAAGTTGATGGAAGACAAGTAGAGAATGCTTGCTGTGTTCTCAATACACAAGGTGCTTCAATAAACATATCATAAGACAAGCAGAACCACCGACCATGAAGGTAGAGATCTTCTACTGCAAGTCAAATAACTTTTTTGTTTCCATTTTCTGAAGCATATTGTAAAAACAATGCCATAGCTTATAATTATTTTTCCCCAAAAGTCAGCTGCCTAACAGCTAAGGGTAATGAAGCACAAGCACGTCCGTGACATCACAAAGAAATCTTTCTTGTTGTGGACTTAGTGGACATCTATAGAAGACATATAAAGAATCTGTATCTGATTCAGCATGTATCCTGTCCTTGAATAAACTTGTCTTAAAAGGGACTCGAACCCTCAATATTTTTATCTGAAGTCAGACATCTTATCCATTAGGCCACAAAGTCTTATAAAGAAAACAAACTAAATTACTTTGCAGAGGATAGGACATCCGGCCCGCACCTCAATTTCCTGAGCCATATTGCTGAAAGTAACAGATGGCAAAATCTTTCTGTCTTCTAGAACTTATAATACTTTGCAGAGTGATCCACTTTAGACAGGAGTATATTCTCAAACTGTTATTCTGTCTACTTCTTTCACCACAGTGGCTAAATAGGCAGCAGTTGTGTGTGCACATTAAAAACAGCTTTCTAACAGCATTTTCCTTTTTTTTTTTGACGTGGATGAACACACTTCCTTGTTAATCAGAGGTTGTGGTATCAAATCCTCTGTAGGGTAAAAACATTGGTTGTTTCAATGCTTTCAAATGTATTTTTTCCTGATGAGCTTAAAAATATGTACCTATGCCTAATGTCGAGAAAATAGTCAGTTTTGTTGGCATATTTCACGTGAGGTGGGACTCAGAAGTATAGCACTCAATTCCAGGTAAAGTCTTTGCAGGCTGACCAAATATGACATCTTTAACCACAGGAATTCTACATTCAGTATCCTCTGGAGAAAAGCTTAAAATATTTCAAAAAGCTGCTGAAAAACCATCTGTGCATACTCTGATTGAGCTTCTCTTGCTGTTTCACAGAGATTGTGATCCAGAACTAAATTCATCATCATTTGAGTGTGTTAGCATAACGTTTATCCCACAAAGCTGAAACATTGGCAGTCTAGGTCGCTAGTTCTTTGGGGGACCAGGATAAGTCTTGTGAACAGAAACAGAGTACTCCAGATCTCAGTCAGGAAAATAGTATGTCTGCTTCCTTCCCCTCTTTGTTTTTCTTGCAGATGCTAGTACACATGTTCCTAAATAAAATACTTCGACTGTTTTCCTTTTTAAAGCATTCTTGCCTTTTTGTGACAAAAATCCCCTTTATCCTGTAAGCTAAAGATGAAAAAGTTATTTAATTTCTATATCTCATTACAGTTTTCTTCCTCTTTTAACTAGATTTTATAGCAACAGTGCAATAGCATTTAGTTATTTTTCCTCACACATTACCAGCCTTACCACTGAGGGAGATGAGGTGCAAGAGGATCGGTGACATCACCAAGGAATCCCACCTTTTGTACACCTAGTGAAAGTTGATGGAAGTCATGTAGAGAATTCTTGCTGTGTTCTCAGCAAAAAAGGTGCTTCAATAAACATATCATAAGATAAGCAGAACCACCGACCATGAAGGTAGAGATCTTATACTGCAAGTCAAATAACTTTTTTGTTTCCATTTTCTGAAGCATATTGTAAAAACAATGCCATAGCTTATAATTATTTTTCCCCATAAGTCAGCTGCCTAACAGCTAAGTGTAATGAAGCACAAGCACATCCGTGACATCGCAAAGAAATCTTACTTATTGTGGACTTAGTTGACATCTATAGAAGACATATAGAGAATTTGTATCTGATTCAGCATGTATCCTGTCCTTGAATAAACTTGTCTTAAAAGGACTCAAACCTTCAATATTCTGATCTGAAGTCAGACACCTTATCCATTAGGCCACAAAGTCTTATAAAGAAAACAAACTAAATTACTTTGCAGAGGATAGGACATCCAGCCCACACCTCAATTTCCTGAGCCATATTGCTGAAAGTAACGGATGGCAAAACCTTTCTGTATTTTAGAACTTATAATACTTTGCACAGTGATCCACATTAGACTGGAGTATATTCTCAAACTCTTATTCTGTCTATTTCTTTCACCACAGTGGCTAAATAAGCAGCAGTTGTGTGCACACATTAGAAGCAGCTTTCTTAGAGCATTTTTCTTTTTTTTGATGTGGATAAACACACTTCCTTGTTAATCAGAGGTCGTGGTATCAAATCCTCTGTGGGGTAAAAACACTGGTTGTTTCAGTGTTTTCAAATGTATTTTTTCCTGTTGAGCTTATAAATATGCACCTTTCCCTAATGTCAAGAAAATAGTCAGTTTTGTTGGCATATTTCTTGAGAGTTGGGACTCAGAAGTATAGCACTGAATTTCAGGTAAATTCTTTACAGGCTGACCAAATATGACATCTTTAACCACAGGAATTCTACATTCAGTATCCTCTGGAGAAAAGCATAAAATATTTCAAAAAGCTGCTCAAAAACCATCTGTGCATACTCTGATTGAGCATCTCTTGCTGTTTCACAGAGATTGTGATCCAGAACTAAATTCACCATCATTGACATGCGTTAGCATAAGGTTGATCCCACAAAGCTGAAACATTTGCAGTCTAGGTGGATAGTTCATTGGGGGACCAGGATAAGTCTTGTGAACAGAAACTGAGTACACCACTTCTCAGTTAGGAAAACTGTATGTCTTCTACTGTACCTTCCCCTCTTTGCTTTTCTTGCAGATGCAAGTACACATGTTCCTAAATAAAATATTTTGACAGTTTTCCTTATTAAAGCATTCTTGCCTTTTTGTGACAAACATCCCTTTTTCCAGTAAGCTAAAGATGAAAAAGTTATTTAATTTCTATGTCTCATGACAGTTTTCTTCCTTTTTTAACTAGATTTTATAGCAACAGTGCAATAGCCTATAGTTATTTTTCATCACACATTACCAGCCTTACCACTGAGGGAGATGAGGTGCAAGAGGATCGGTGACATCACCAAGGAATCCCACCTTTTGTACACCTAGTGGAAGTTGATGGAAGTCACGTAGAGAATTATTGCTGTGTTCTCAGTAAACAAGGTGCTTCAATAAACATATCTTAAGATAAACAGAACCACCGACCATGAAGGTAGAGATCTTATACTGCAAGTCAAATAACTTTTTTGTTTTCATTTTCAGAAGCATATTGTAAAAACAATGCCATAGCTTATAATTATTTTTCCCCATAAGTCAGCTGCCTAACAGCTAAGGGTAATGAAGCACAAGCGCATCCGTGACATCGCAAAGAAATCTTACTTATTGTGGACTTAGTGGACATCTAAAGAAGACATATAGAGAATCTGTATCTGATTCAGCATGTATCCTGTCCTTGAATAAACTTGTCTTAAAAGGACTCGCATCCTCAATATTCTGATCTGAAGTCAGACACCTTATCCATTAGGCCACAAAGTCTTATATGGACCGCAAACTAAATTACTTTGCAGAGGATAGGATATCCGGCTTGCACCTCACTTTCCTGAGCCATATTGCTGAAAGTTACAGTTGGCAAAATCTTTCTGTCTTCTAGAACTTATAATACTTTGCACAGTGATCCACATTAGACAGGAGTATATTCTCAAACTCTTATTCTGTCTATTTCTTTCACCACAGTGGCCAAATAAGCAGCAGTTGTGTGCACACATTAGAAGCAGCTTTCTAAGAGCATTTTTCTTTTTTTTTATGTGGATAAACACACTTCCTTGTTAATCAGAGGTCATGGTATCATATCCTCTGTGGGGTAAAAACACTGGTTGTTTCAGTGTTTTCAAAAGTATTTTTTCATGTTGAGCGTATAAATATGCACCTTTGCCTAATCTCGAGAAAATAGTCAGTTTTGTTGGCATATTTCTTGTGAGTTGGGACTCAGAACTATAGCACTCAATTCCAGGTAAATTCTTTGCAGGCAGACCAAATATGAAATCTTTAACCACTGGAATTCTGCATTCAGCATCCTCTGGAGACAAGCTTAAAATATTTCAAAAAGCTGCTCAAAAACCATCTGTGCATACTCTGATTGAGCATATCTTGCTGTTTCACTGAGATTGTGATCTGGAACTAAATTCACCATCATTTATGTCTGTTAGCATAATGTTAATCCCACAGAGTTGAAACATTTGCAGTCTGAGTGGATAGTTCATTGTGGGTCCATGATCTGTCTTGTGAACTGAAACTGAGCACACCAGTTCTCAGTCAGGAAAACTGTTTATCTGCTACCTTGCCCCTCTTTGTTTTTCTTGGAGATGCAAGTACACTTGTCCTAAATACAATACTTTGTCAGTTTTCCTTTTAGAGCATTCTTGCCTTTTTTTAACAAACATGCCATTTTCTTGCAAGCTGAAGATGAAAAAGTGATTTAATCTCTATATCTCATGACAGTTTTGTTCCTCTTTTAACAAGATTTTATAGCAACAGTGCAATAGCATTTAGTTATTTTTCATCACACATTACCAGCCTTACCACTGAGGGAGATGAGGTGCAAGAGGATCAGTGAAATCACCAAGGAATCCCACCTTTTGTACACCTAGTGGAAGTTGATGGAAGTCATGTAGAGAATTCTTGCTGTGTTCTCAGTAAACAAGGTGCTTCAATAAACATATCATAATATAAGCAGAACCACTGACCATGAAGGTAGAGAACTTGTACTGTAAGTCAAATAACTTTTTTGTTTCCATTTTCAGAAGCATATTGTAAAAACAATGCCATAGCTTATAATTATTTTTCCCCATAAGTCAGCTGCCTAACAGCTAAGGGTAATGAAGCACAAGCGCATCCGTGAGATCGCAAAGAAATTTTACTTATTGTGGACTTAGTGGACATCTATTGAAGACATATAAAGAATCTGTATCTGGTTCAGCATGTATCGTCTCCTTGAATAATCTTGTCTTAAAAGGGCAGGTGCTACCGACCACAAAGAGACTCGAACCCTCAATTTTTTTGATCCGAAGTCAGACACCTTATCCATTAGGCCACAAAGTCTTATATAGACAGCAAACTAAATTACTTTGCAGAGGATAGGATATCCGGCTTGCACCTCACTTTCCTGAGCCATATTGCTGAAAGTTACAGATGGCAAAATCTTTCTGTCTTCTAGAACTTATAATACTTTGCACAGTGATCCACATTAGACAGGAGTATATTCTCAAACTCTTAGTCTGTCTATTTCTTTCACCACAGTACAAATAGGCAGTTGTGTACACATTAGAAGCAGCTTTCTAAGAGCATTTTTCTTTTTTTTTGATGTGGATAAACACACTTCCTTGTTAATCAGAGGTTGTGGTATCAAATCCTCTGTGGGGTAAAAACACTGGTTGTTTCAGTGTTTTCCAATGTATTTTTTCCTGTTGAGCTTATAAATATGCACCTTTGCCTAATGTCAAGAAAATAGTCAGTTTTGTTGGCATATTTCTTGTGAGTTGGGACTCAGAAGTATAGCACTGAATTCCAGGTAAATTCTTTACAGGCTGACCAAATATTACATCTTTAACCACAGGAATACTACATTCAGTATCCTCTGGAGAAAAGCTTAAAATATTTCAAAAAGCTGCTGAAAAACCATCTGTGCATACTCTGACTGAGCATCTCTTGCTGTTTCACAGAGACTGTGATCCGGAACTAAATTCACCATCATTTACGTGCGTTAGCATAACGTTTATCCCACAAAGCTGAAACATTTGCAGTCCAGGTCGCTAGTTCCTTGGGGGACCAGGATAAGTCTTGTGAACAGAAACTGAGTACACCAGTTCTCAGTCAGGAAAACTGTATGTCTGCTACCTTCCCCTCTTTGTTTTTCTTGCAGATGCAAGTACACATGTTCCTAAAAAAAATACTTCGACAGTTTTCCTTTTTAAAGCATTCTTGCCTTTTTGTGACAAACATCCCCTTTTCCTGTAAGCTAAAGATGAAAAAGTTATTTAATTTCTATATCTCATGACAGTTTTCTTCCTCTTTTAAGTAGATTTTATAGCAACAGTGCAATAGCCTACCTATAGTTATTTTTCATCACACATTACCAGCCTTACCACTGAGGGAGATGAGGTGCAAGAGGATCGCTGACATCACCAAGGAATCCCACCTTTTGTACACCTAGTGGAAGTTGATGGAAGTCATGTAGAGAATTCTTGCTGTGTTCTCAGTAAACAAGGTGCTTCAATAAACATATCATAAGATAAGCAGAACCACCGACCATGAAGGTAGAGAACTTATACTCTAAGTCAAATAACTTTTTTGTTTCCCTTTTCTGAAGCATATTGTAAAAACAATGCCATAGGTTATAATTATTTTTCTCCTTAAGTCAGCTGCCTAACAGCTAAGGGTAATGAAGCACAAGCTCATCCGTGACATCGCAAAGAAATCTTACTTATTGTGGACTTAGTGGACATCTATAGAAGACATATAGAGAATCTGTATCTGGTTCAGCATGTATTCTCTCCTTGAATAATCTTGTCTTAAAAGTGCAGGTGCTACAGACCACAAAGAGACTCGAACCTTCAATTTTTTGATCCAAAGTCAAATGCCTTATCCATTAGGCCACAAAGTCTTATAAAGACAGCAAACTAAATTACTTTGCAGAGGATAGGATATCCAGCCTGCACCTCAATTTCCTGAGCCATATTGCTGAAAGTAACAGATGGCAAAATATTTCTGTCTTCTAGAACTTATAATACTTTGCACAGTGATCCACATTAGACAGGAGTATATTCTCAAACTCTTATTCTGTCTATTTCTTTCACCACAGTGGCTAAATAGTCAGCAGTTGTGTGTGCACATTAGAAGCAGCTTTCTAAGAACATTTTTCTTTTTTTTCATTTGGATAAACACACTTCCTTGTTAATCAGAGGTCGTGGTATCAAATCCTCTGTGGGGTAAAAACACTGGTTGTTTCAGTTTTTTCCAATGTATTTTTTCCTGTTGAGCTTATAAATATGCACCTTTGCCTAATCTTGAGAAAATAGTCAGTTTTGTTGGCATATTTCTTGTGAGTTGGGACTCAGAACTATAGCACTCAATTCCAGGTAAATTCTTTGCAGGCTGACCAAATATGAAATCTTTAACCACTGGAATTCTGCATTCAGCATCCTCTGGAGAAAGGCTTAAAATATTTCAAAAAGCTGCTCAAAAACCATCTGTGCATACTCTGATTGAGCATCTCTTGCTGTTTCACTGAGATTGTGATCTGGAACTAAGTTCACCATCATTTATGTGTGTTAGCATAATGTTAATCCCACAGAGTTGAAACATTTGCAGTCTGAGTGGATAGTTCATTGTGGGTCCATGATCTGTCTTGTGAACTGAAACTGAGCACACCAGTTCTCAGTCAGGAAAACTGTATATCTGCTACCTTGCCCCTCTTTGTTTTTCTTGGAGATGCAAGTACACTTGTTCCTAAATACAATACTTTGTCAGTTTTCCTTTTTAGAGCATTCTTGCCTTTTTTTAACAAACATGCCATTTTCTTGCAAGCTGAAGATGAAAAAGTGATTTAATCTCTATATCTCATGACAGTTTTGTTCCTCTTTTAACAAGATTTTATAGCAACAGTGCAATAGCCTATAGTTATTTTTCATCACACATTACCAGCCTTACCGCTGAGGGAGATGAGGTGCAAGAGGATCAGTGATATCACCAAGGAATACCACCTTTTGTACACCTAGTGGAAGTTGATGGAAGACATGTAGAGAATTCTTCCCATGTTCTCAATTCCCAATGTGCTTAAATTAACATGTCATAAGACAAGCAGAGCCCCTGGCCATGAAGTTACAGAATTTATGCTATAAGACAAATAACTTTTTTTGTTTCCATTTTCTGAAGCCTATTATAAAAACAATGCAATTGCTTATAATTTTTTTTACCCATAAGTCAGCTGCCTAACAACTAAGGGTAATGAAGCACAAGCGCATCTGTGACATCGCAAAGAAATCTTACTTTTTGTGGACTTAGCGGACATCTATAGAAGACATATAGAAAATCTGTATCTGGTTCAGCAAGTACCCTGTCCTTGAATAATCATGTCATAAAAGTTCCAGCACCACGAAAAAGAATCAAACGCTCAATCTTCTCATCTGAAGTCAGATGCATTATCCTTTAGGCCACATGGACTTAAAAGGAAATACACTGAATTTTTTTATAGAGGATAGGACATCCAGCCCGCACCACAATTTCCTGAGCCATATTGCTGAAAGTAACAGATGTCAAAATCTTTCCGTCTTCTAGAACTTATAATACTTTGCTGAGTGATCCACTTTAAACAGGAGTATATTATCAAACTGTTGTGTCTATTTCTTTCATCACAGTGGCTAAATAGGCAGCAGTTGTGTGCACACATTAAAAGCAGCTTTCTAATAGCATTTTCCTATTTTTTTATTCAATTTTGCCAGTGGTCCTCTTCTGGCCTAGTGTATAAAGGCGCTTTCTTGTTAATCAGAGATTGTGATATCAAATTCTCTGCAGGGTAAAACCACTGGTTGTTTCAATGTTACAGTTTTTTTTTCCTGCTGAACTTATAAATATGTACCTTTGCCTAATTTCCAGAAAACAGTCAGTTTCATTGGACAGGACTGTAGCACTCAATTCTTGGTAAATTCTTTGCAGGCTGACCAAATATGAAATCTTTAACCACAGAAATTCTACTTTCAGCATCCTCTGGAGAAAAGCTTAAAATATTTTAAAAAGCTGCTCAAAAAACCATCTGTGCATACTCTGATAGAGCATCTCTTGCAGTTTCATAGAGATTCTGATCCAGAACTAAATTCACCTTCATTTATGTCTGTTAGCATAAGATTTATCCCACAAAGCTGAAATATTTGCAATCTGAGTGGATAGTTCATTGTGGGAACAGAATCAGTCTTGTGAACAGAAACTGAGCACACCAGTTCTCAGTCAGGAAAACTGTATATCTGCTACCTTGCTCCTCTTTGTTTTTCTTGCAAAAGCAAGTACATATGTTCCTAAATACAATACTTTGACAGTTTTCATTTTTAGATTATTCTTGCCATTTTTTGACAAAGAGGGTTGCCCATGTAAAATTGCAGACACCACTGTCCCAAGGCCCCAGCAAAATATGTGTGGGAGTTGAAGAAGTTGGGGGGCAGAGGGAAGAGAGGGTCACAAGAGAGCCATCAGGACTCAGGAGGAGAGGGCCTGGTGAGGTCACAAATGGGCCAGAGAAAGGGGAAGGGTGGGAACAGTGAGGTGGCAACAGGAGAATGGTGAGGGAGCCAGGGGTGGGGCAAAAGCAGGCCAGAGATAAGGGTCTGCCCAGCAGAAGGGAGCTCACAAAATTGTTCCGAGAGTTTTTCCTCTGGATGCACATCAGTTTTGTGGATATTTTGAGTCAGTTGGCATTTGGGATTAGCAAAGTATTTTGAATAAAAAAAAAGTAGGATAAAACTAATATATTGCAGCAGGACCGTGGGCGACAAACAGGACAACTGAAAGGATTGGAGGCTCCTGGTACAGTGAGTAAACAGACAAATAGGGGAAATGAGGTAAGGGCCTGATTTCACTTTCTACAGGAGATGACTGGATACAGGAAAAGTCTTTATAGAATGCACAGCGCTTCTTCAACCCTGTGTATGGGTCATAAGTTTGGAATGGTGGAGGTTTTGCTAGCAGAGGGAGAGCAAGCATGTGGTTTTTTTTGCAGCTAATGTACCAATCCAGGGTTTCAGAATGAGCAGCAAATGGTAGACACCATGATGTGGTCCTGGGCAATGCAGGATTGGAGGGCACCGAGAAGTGTTGTTGGCTTGAGTAGGACCACAGGAGAAAATGGAAGCGAGCAGTTTTGTTGTTAGAAAGCAGCGTGGGTGAAGAGGCTCTAATTTTTCCTGGAGGGCAAGATGTGGGGAGAGTGCTTTGCAAAGAGGTGTGAGGGGGTAGAGTGCAAGATGGATAGTGGGGGGCAGCCAAGTGGGGCCGCAGAATGCAGAGCCATGAGATGGTTTCTTGAGTGAGTACAAATGGCTGAAGGGTCAGCAAGGAAGACTTAATATACTGGAGCCATCTATGACATGGCAGTGAAGGGATGGGGATACAATAGCATGCACAGAAGGGTTTAAAATGACCTGTGCAGCACAAACAGCAGCAGTTGGGCCTATCAAGTGGGATGGCATCTGAGATCATCGCCACGTGGTACAGGGTCCAGCAAGGAAATAAGCCTTAATAGGACGGAGCCATCTATGGCATGACAGCAATTGGATGGGGGGGCATAAGAGCGTGCATGGAAGCAGCTAAAAGGGCCATGCAGCAAGAAGGGCAGAAGTTGGGCCTACCAATGGGATGGTGTCTGACATCATCACCATGCGGTACAGGGCCCAGGAAGGAAACAAAAGCAGCCTTTGGCTCAGAGAGTAGTGAGTCAATTGGGGGGAAAGTAGCTGGGATTACAATGGGCTGAGTGGAGGCACGTAATCAAAGGTGGCAGAAGCTTGTGCCTACCACATGGGATGGGGTGTGATGTCATCGCCGAGTGGTACAGGGCCTGGGGAAGTCGAGGAGGACTAACAAGAAAGGGGGGTTTATTAAAACATGAAGTTGTTCCTATGGTAGTTCACATAGCGTGATTTGTGGGCAGTTGCTGGAAGTGTTAGGATTTATATGTGATACCAAGAGAGGTCAGGGGTTCTTAATAGAGGATGTTGGAGTATATCTCAATTGAATTTTGTTTTGTTTTGTTACAGTGTGACTGAGTGAGGGCAAGCTCCTGTGTTAATAGTAAGGGAGAGGGACAGGGGCAGGAAGAGGATGCGAGCGAGTGCACAAACAAGAATGCCAGAAGCCTGGGCCTACCACGTGGGATGGCATCTGACATCATCGCCACATGGTATAAGGCTGTGGAAGCATGGTGGGCAGGCCAGGGGTTAGTTGGCTGCATAGCAGCCTCAGAGCCCACCTCTTGTACCAAGGAGGGGCTGTGAGAACATGAAGCCAGGCAGTAGGCTTTGTGCAAAGGGAATTCAGGGGATTTAGAAGGACAGACCCCTCCCCCTCCTCACCTCAGCAAGGAATTGATCCAGCAAGAAAGGGGTGCTGTTTAAAAGGTAGAAATACACAACAGGCATTTAAGAGAAAATAGCCACGGTACGCCCCCACAACAGAGCTGGTGCAAGGGGCTTTCTGGCATACAGAAGCCACTATTGCAGTCCAGGAAGGGCCGAGTGCAAGAGGGCACATAACAAAGAGGAGGTGCTGAGCCATGTGTGGGACTAGGGCCTCAGGCAAGAGAGGGAAGGATTCCGGGCATAGACAATATGGCTCAAAGCTAACGGTTATACAATTTTTCAGCAGGTACCACCGAGGCAGCAGGATGGCACCAAAGAGAAGCAAGCTTAACAAAGAAAAATGCTATAAGGTGGTGATGGAGTTGGTAGAAAAAGCAAACCAGCTACTGGAGGTGGCAGAGCCCAATGAGGGGGAGAGAGGCACTGAAAGGAAGGGGAGGCAAGGGAAGGAACAGGAGAGGAGTAAGACAGGGCCTAGAAAGCACCAGATTCCAGAACCAAGGAAGGAGGTGCCGGCCCTGGCTCCATGTGGGCAACCCCCCTGGGACCCAATCCCTGAGCCAAACCTACAACCAGTACCAGACCAGTGCCTGAACCGCATACGCCGGTGGCTCCACTGCCTCAGCCAGAGCCGGAGCGACCAACACAGGTCTCGATACCCATACCTTGCCCATCAGGATTGCCCCAGCTGGGGGCGACACCTCAGGCACAACAGGTAATCTGGTGGTGACAATGGAAAGCAGTGTGAAGGAATATGTGGAACAGATGCTTAAAAACATGGGAGAGAATGGGTTGGGACAACTGGAAAGGGCCTTAGGTGAAATTAAGGGAACGAGGCAGCCATGGGGACGGGAGTGCCACCTGGGGCCCCCATATTGGGGCAGAAGATAGGGGCACCAGGGGTACGGCTAGCGGATCATGTACCCACAGCTGTAAAAGAAAACATCTGGATGGGAGAGTACATGGATATATTCACCCTAGCGAATGTGGATGCAACGGATAAGAATGAAGAGAAGGATAGCTTTGAGAAGAAAGATATGGTGGCAGCAGTGGTTTTACTAAGGAAAGGGGAAGAGGACAAAATTGGGAAGGGTAAGACATGGGACACTTGGTCCACGGGATTTACTTATTTTACGGCTATATTCATTGAAAAGTGGCTGGAACTAGCTACCCCGTTTCTCACTTATTCACTCATCATAAAAAATGCATATAAAAGAGAGCGAAATGGTTGAGGTATGATGTGAAATTTAGGAAAAGAATGGCAAATTTTGGGGATGTACAATAGGAAGCCAGGCAGATAGACCTGTGGCTGGAAATCTACACTGGGCCAACAGAGAAAGAATCAGAGGGGGGACAGACGAGGAGGAGCTGGGGTGAAGGCCTGCTGGGGATACAACAGAGCATTCTGTTCATGGCCTAACTGATGATTCCAGCATGTCTGTTCTAAGTGCAGCGGACATCACCCGTCGTCCAAGTGCAGGTACAGTTGGGAGAAAGGGTCCATCAACCAGGATGATTCGCATCAGCTGTCCTTTCGGACTAGCACCGGGAGGAGTGAGGAGGGGTCACAGGTACTAAACCAGACACCAGGACAATTGAAGGAGCAGTGGGGACAGGTTTTCAGCTGGCCCGGACACCCATAAGAGTGGAGGAGATGGAAAGGTGGTTGGGGGGCTACCCGGACAGGGAGGCAGCCAGAAAGTTACGGTTAGGTTTTATTCAGGTTTTAGTTTACAATTTCAGGGGGGAAACAAGAGGCAACAGAGGCAAAGAACCTCAAATATACAGAGGGTAAGGAGGCCACATTGGTACAGAAAATTCAGAAAGAGGTGGCAGCTGGAAGGATGGAAGGGCCATTTGATTCCTCTCCATTGCCACACCTAAGGATTTCCCCATTGAGTTTAGTGCCTAAAAAACAGGCAGGTGAGTACTGGATGATACACCACCTATCCTACCCTGAAGGGAAGTCAGAAAATGATGCGACAGGAGAGGAGGACAATAGGGTCACATATGCTACCCTGGAGGATGCGGTGTGGCTCAACAGGGCTAAGCAGAATGCCTGGTTGGCAAAAATGGATATAGAATCCACCTTCCGTTTGCTGCCAGTTATGCTAATGGACTGGGACCGCCTGGGATTTCAGGTGGGGGGCAGTATTATTTTGACAAGGCCATGCCGATGGGATGCTCCATAGCATGTGCCACCTTCGAGATGTTTAGTACATGGTTACAGTGGGCATTCCAAATGCAATATGTGTGCCAGGATGTGGTACACTATCTGGACGATTTCCTGTTTATAGGCGAGGGGGTAACAGAGACCGAAGCCATGCTACGGGATTTCAAAACACTATGCCAAGATGTGGGGGTCCCCCTAGCAGAGGACAAAAACGGAAGGGCCTAGTCAAACAATAGAGATTTTAGGATTGGAATTGGACACAGAACAGGAACTGTACCAGTTACCGAAAATAACCCACAGCCTTTTGTTGTGTTAATCTAAGTCTGATTGCCCAGCAGAAACGCTTGTTCCTGCTAAAATATTAACTTCTGTGCCATCCTCTGTCTCTTCCCAGTTGAAGCTCCCTGTTGAAAGCCCTCGTTTGAGAGCCGAGGCTACGCTCCACCAGCAGGCGGTCGGCAACCTCCTAGCCGCCTTCAGGGACCAGAAAACTGGGAGGGACAGCCAGGGAAGGTACGGGAAAGCCGCAAAATTTATGCCCATCCACCCTTCCCCCTCCTTGGATGTTATTTTATAGGCATCTTCCCGCTGAATTACAATTCCCGCCCCCAGCACCATGCTATCTAGTAATCTGTCTCATTGCCACTGCTGCATTGCCAAATCAGCAGCCCTTCCTTACTGTTCTCTCTATTACTACACTGTTGATTCCTAGCTCGGTTTAATCATCAACCTTGCTTTCATAATGGGGGGATCCCTTTGGATACTCCTGGCTCTGTTTTTCATGGTGTTCAGGGAGAAAGATATCCTCCCTGTCACTGTCACATTGAAAAGTGCGACCCACCTTCCTAGTCTCTCTATTTCACCATTATTAAAGACGGACCGGATCCTTATCTATGCCCTACCTATGCCACAATACAACCAGTGGGGCAGCCTCCATGTAGGGATGCAAGTTGTTCTATCAACATATCGCTCGGTGCTCCATTTTTGGGTATACAGTTCCCCATTATGCCTGACCACCAGATTGCTATTTAGTGAGTTGGCACGAACCCATAACCCTGACTGGCATATCTTAAAACAGAGGCCCATTATAGAAAAAGGAGGACCAAAGATAGTCTCCTCATTTTATCTCTTGAAGCCCTCATGAAACTCTTAATTTTTTTCTTGATCTGAGTTGGAAATGTGGAAATTAACCCAAGACCTCCAGAGTACATTACTTCACCAGCAGACTTAGCCTCGACCAAAGGACTAAGCTTTCTACACATCAATGCCTGCCGCCTGCTAAAAAAGCTCACAATGATACAATCCTGGGTTGCCCATACTTTGCCAGACTTTCTTGTGGTATCGGAGACATGGCTCTGACCCGTCACAGCAGACAGAGACATAAACTTACCCAATTATCAAATATTCAGAGCGGATCGCTAGACAAGGGGCCGGGAGTTGCTATATATGTAAAATCCAATATATCTGTAACTTGCTTAGATGCAACATCTATGCCCAAAGAATTCGAATGTCTATCCCTCAAAGTGGCTCTCTCCAACACTGCAGCATTTCAGCTAGTTGGCTGCTACAGGCCCCCTTCAGCGGATCATAAGCTTCTAACCCACCTGGGGAATCTAATCAAGATGGGTACTAAAGAGACCATAATCCTAGGTGATCTAAACCTAAATTGGCTATCCAAGACAGCGGCACCTTTAGTATCATTCTGTGATATATATGGATTTTCACCACTTATAAATGAACCAACGAGAATCAACAAAAACATAGAAACATAGAAGTTGACGGCAGATAAGGACCGCAAGGCCCATCCAGTCTGCCCATTTCTTTTTCTACCTTATAAATGTGCCATCGGCCTTTGCTCTGTCAGTGACCTATCTATTTATAGTCATTTGTATTGCTCCCTTATGCCTATCCCATGCCTGTTTGAAGCCCTGCACTGTATTCATAGCCACCACTTCTTGTGGTAAGCCATTCCATGCATCTACCACCCTTTCTGTGAAAAAGAATTTCCTCACATTCCCCCTTAATCGGCCTCCCTCTAATCTCATGCTGTGTCCTCTTGTCCTGCTATTTTTCTTATATTTAAACATGTTAGACTCTTTCACCTTGTTTATGCCCTTTAAGGTGTTTAAATGTCTCGATCATATCACCTCTCTCCCTCCTTTGCTCAAGGGTATACATATTGAGCTCCGTTAATCTGTCCTCATATGTCTTCTGATGCAGTCCCTGCACCATTTTGGTTGCCCTTCTCTGGACTGCCTCAATTTGGTTAATGTCCTTGTGAAGGTGTGGCCTCAATACTGCCAGTACTCAGATGGGGCCTAACCAATGTCTTATGCAGAGGGATTATTACCTCCCTCTTACGACTTGTGATACCCCTACTAATACACCCTAACACCCCCTAGCCTTACCTACTGCTTTAGAGGTCTGCTTGGATGATTTTAGGTCATCAGTGATGATGATGCCCAAGTCTCTTTCTTCCTTTGTGACTGCTAGCAACTCCCCTCCCAGCCTATAAGTGGCTTCAGGATTTCTCTTCCCTATGTGCATGATTTTGCACTTCTTTGCATTAAATCCCAGTTGCCACTCTTCTGACCATTTTGCTAGTTTATCCAGATCTCTTCTCATTCTGCCCACCCCATCTGGGGAATCTGAGCAACAGCACATTACTAGACATCATGCTGGTGAATAAACCCCACCTCTTCACGCATGCTGGAGTGCTTTTCAGTGATATAAGTGACCACTGCCTTATTGCTGGAATAAGATCATCTGGCAAACTAACACCCCCAGCTAAATTCCTACTGAGGAGATCCAAGAAAAATTTCAACACTGAGGCATGTCTTCATGATCTAAATCACTCTACAAGATGGCAAGAGTTCTACCTAGCAGACTCTGTGGAAAAAGCACATCAGGTGTTAAATAGCATAATACTAGGTGCCCTTAACACTCATGCACCAATGACTAGAGTTCAAATTAAAAACAAAACTTGTCGTTGGTTTTCATTTGACCTTAAATCAGCCCTGCTTGAGAGAGATAAGCTTTGGAAAAAGGCAAAGAAGACTAAGAACCCAAATGACTGGATGATATTTAAGAAAGCCAGAAATAGCTGTACCAGGAAAGTACGGGATGCAAAGGCTGCCTACTACATGGCTGAACTCGACTCCTCCTACCACAATCCTGCCAGGTTCTGGAGCACCATTAAGGGCATAACAGGACAAGATCCTAGCACTATACCACCAGCTCAAATGCACCACAACAAGGTAACAATTTCAGACAGAATGGAAATACTGGATGCATTGAATAATCATTTTACAACTGCTGGCCTTGCATTTGATACCTCTCCAGCCAATCTGATTCATGCTCAGTTAAGCTCCCAGTACACAGGAACTCGGTTAACTGAATCCTCCTTCTCCTTCAAACCGATTTTGTTGAAACAAGTGGAGGATCTAATCTCGCAGATGGATATCAAAAAAAGTGCAGGTGCAGACTCCCTTGACCCTTACTTTCTAAAGATTGCAATGCATGCACTCACAGTTCCTTTAACACACCTTTTTAACATGTCTTTAATATCTGGTTCTATTCCTGCAACTTGGAAAACAGTCCAAGTTTTCCCTCTACTGAAATCAGGGGAACCCATGGACCTTAACAACTATAGGCCAATCTCTATCCTTCCAGTGCTATCTAAGCTGCTAGAAAAACTAGTGAGCATCCAATTAAGAGAATATCTTGAAGAATCTAATCTGTTAAATCCAGCACAATCCAGGTTTAGATCTAAGCATAGTACTATTTCTGAACTTGCTAAAGTTACAAACGATTGGCAAACTGAACTGGATAAAAAGAATAGTGTTTGTGCTGTTTTCCTTGATTTAAGCAAGACATTTGATACGGTGGACCATGAACTGCTACTCTCTTCCTTGCATTCCATAGGTTTGGATCCATCCTCCCTTACATGGTTCAGGTGTTACCTCACGGGAAGAACACAGCAAGTGAAAGCTGAAGGAGACCTGTCTCCACTAAAACCACTTCTAAGAGGAGTTCCACAAGGATCTATTCTGGGCCCTATCCTTTTTGCCATTTATATTAATAACGTTGATTCAAATCTTACCAAAGCCACTGTACACTTGTTTGTAGATGACACTGTTTTATATATCAGCAACCCATCGCCTGCTACAGCTTGTGAAGTTCTACAAGCGGAATTCTTTATACTACAACATCAACTATTGGAAAAAAAGCTTCTTTTAAATGCAAAGAAAACAAAAGCAATGTTTTTCTCCACCCAAAGCCATACAAGTCCCTCATCACTAAACAATCTCCCCCAGCTATCCACTATCCTTGGTGAAAGCCTTGATTATGTAGAAAAATTCAAGTATTTGGGGGTGTGGATAGATAGCAGACTTGACTCCACAGTTCACATTGAAGAACTTCTAAAAAAGCTTCGCCAGAGGCTTGGTCTATTTTTTAGAATAAGGCACTTTCTAAACAGAGAGACTCCAAGATGAGGTTGGTCCAGGCCACATTTCTCTCAGTAATTGACTATGCAGATTTCCTTTATAGTCACTGCCCTATCTCCTACCTAAGCAAATTGGATACACTATACCACAGAGCTCTGAGGTTCATAACAGATCTACCATTTAACACTCACCATTGCTCTCTTTATACTGCAGTCGGATGGACATCTCTACATCTCAGAAGAAACAGAAATGCTGCAGTATGGACATACAGAGTTTTGACTAAGATGCTTCCAAACTACATATTAGGCTGCTTTGCACAGGCCACAGCTAGTACCTATGCCCTGAGAAGCCACAACTTCATCATGCTCAAAGTGCCTAAAGTCAACACCCGGCATGGGAGATCTGCTATCAGCTATACTCTAGCTATATCATGGAACATGATTCAGAAGACCCTAAAGCTGATCAACCTTGTATCATTAGCATCCTTCAAGCATCTATATCTAAGTCTCTACCCAGAAAAATGCAATTGCTTCCACAAGTTCTAGTTTACTCGTAGTCTTATCCTTCCCCCCCCTCAGGCAGCCATCATAACATGGCAATTCACTTCCCTATAACTTATCTCCACAGATACCTCACCCCCTGGCTATAATCTTCTCCCATTAATTCCAGGCTCTTACCTTAGCCCTTATCACTGCCATACACCTCCCAGTACTAGCCCCAGCCCCTGTTCTAGTCACTTGTACCCTTTCCTACCATGTCACTTATCACAGTCTATGACCACCATCTTTCAGTCATCCAATCACTGTTTCTCTTTGTCCACATTGACTTCCCTTGGATCATTGGAATCTTGGGTACCTCATGTTGAATTATGCCATGTTTACTGCCAATGTTAATATGTATATACTGGATTACCTAGTGTGCATTTCATATGTTCCTACCATATCCTGTTATGTTTTAACAACTTCTGTCCTTGATTACTGTATATAAATGTTTTAAATATTCCTGTACATGTACCAATTATTGAACCTTGACCTTATCAGGTCCATCTTGCAAATGAGCTGTGCTCAATGAAGTTCGCCTGAATAAATAAAGATTTGATTGATTGATTGATTGATAAAGGTAGGGAGATTACGGGAACTATTGGGGAAGATGGGGGGCAACACGAGGGTGCAGCTGCAACAGGCACAGCAACTATTGGGACACCTAATCTTCACATGCAGGGCCATTGCCCCGGGGCACATGTTTACGCGGCATCTGGCATGGGCAACAAGGGGTGCAAAGCAGCCCCAACATTGAATAGACATTAATAAGGGGACCAAGGAGGATATGGTGATCCTGGAGCAATTTCTGCAGGATTACAAAGGGCAGACTTTTTGGCAGGAGGAATGGTTATACAATACCGACCTGCAGCTGTACACAGATGAGTCTGGCAGTTTGGGCATGGGAGGTTATTTTCAAGGTAAATGGTTTGCAGTAACTTGGCCAGAAGAATGGAGAAAGGAAGGGGTGATGAAAGATATCACCTTCCTGGAAATCCTTCCCATATGGGTGGCAATGCTGGTGTGTGGAAGTCAGTTCAGGAACAAGAAGGTAACCTTCTGGAGTGATAATAAAGCAGTGGTGGAAGTGCTGAATAAGAAAAGGGTGAAGACAGATAGGATCATGAGGGTTTTAAGCAGGATGGTATGTTTGGGTCTGACTCTGAACATGTCTTTCAGAGCCAAGCATATTGATGGTGTGGATAATGTGATAGCTGATTACCTCTCCTGATTGCAGATGGACAAATTCCGGTCTGTCACACCCGGAGCAGATATCAGGGGGACCACTATCCCAGCATACGTATTTATGATTGGATTGGGGGAGCTGAAGCACTGTTCCTCAACTCCTGGGCCCCCAGGACCCTTAGAGCTTATGCAACCTCATGGAGGGTGTTTCAAAGATTCCGAGAACAGTATGGTGGGCAGGTAATTGGGGCAGTATCAAGAGAACAGGTAGCTCAATTTATGGTAGACAGCTGGCACCGGAACATGGCACATGCGACCATGGGGGTGCATCTGGCAGCTATAGGACAGATTTGTATCCTGAGGGGATGGGAGGACCCAACGAAAAGAAACCTGATCTGCAGAATGATGCAGGGATGGATGCGGGGACAGGACAGGAGGCAAGATGGCAGAAAGCTGATATTAGCTAGACATTGATGGGTCAGTTGATGGGGATATTATCACAGGTCTGCAGCTCTGGGGGGAAGCAGATGAACCGGAGGTCGTGAGGGCTAGTGGCAACGGCGCCCTCCCCACCCCATCCCCCAATTCCAAGCTTAACAGATGAACCGGAGGTCGTGAGGGCTAGTGGCAACGGTGCCCTTCCCCACCCCACCCCCTATTCCAAGCTTAACAGACAAGCCGGAGGTCACGAGGGCTAGTGGCAAAGGCACCGCCCCCACCCCCACCCCCAATTCCAAGCTTAACAGACAAACTGGAGGTCGGGAGGCTAGTGTCACGGCCTCCCCACCCCCACCTCCCAATTCCAAGCTTAACAGACAACGGAAGGTCATGAGGATAGTGGCAATGGTGCCCTCCCCACCCCCCACCCCCCCATTCCAAGCTTAACAGACGGGAAAAAAGCTTAGGGAACCACCACGCATGCTGCCTCCACCTAAGACTTTGCTCTACTGCTGCAGTGTGAATACTGGTGCCATTTTACAGTCGGCGCAGATGTGGAGATAGTCTCCTGCAGGGGCTCTTCTTAGCTGCATGTTCTTGTATTTTGACTAAACTGAGTGGTGACTTAATGACCTGCTCTCCGTGGGAATAGCCTCATTCTGTGATACATTTGTAGAATATTTCCTGATGTTTTCTGCATAAACGGAGGGGTGCCTTAAGTACCACACTATTTGAATTCTTGGTGCCATTTTAACATTATTCCAATTGGTGCTTTAAGTCTGTAAGGCTTCCTAGGTATTATTTCTCATTCGGAGCCCTACTGAAGCACCCTAACAGCAGTTACTATTTACAGTCCAAATTGTGAAAATTGCCTAAGTGGCCGGTCCTTAAGATTGGGCTCCCTGATTAACTTAGGGTTTCTCCGGTAAAGCAACCTATGATTCAGAGTTTGGAGCATTAGCGACTGCCCCACAGTGAGCACCCGTAGCAGACGTAACTTGCACATTGAACTAGTCTCTGTATTTCTCAGTGTAGAGCGAGACCAAGAGTTGCTGGCTAACCATATTTTATTTCCTGTGCTTTTTGTGAGCCATACTATACTAGATCTTTACTATACCTTACTTTAAAGCTTGACCAATTGCACGCTCTCCTGCTGTATCCCCCTTCCCCTTTGTTCCTCAACAAACGATCACTTATAACCCCATACCTGTCTTGCTTTCTCCACAGATGAACCGCAGGTCATGAGGGCTAGTGGCAACGGTGCCCTTCCCCACCCCCACCCCCCGATTCCAAGCTTAACAGGTATGGGAAAAGCACAGGAACCACCACGTGCTGCCTCGACCTAAGACTTTGCTCTGCTGCTGCAGTTTGGCCCTCTGATGCAGGCGCTGGCTCCCACCACCCCCACCACCACCCTTGGTGAGCACTCCCTTTTATAGGCAGCTTTAACCAATCAGCCAATTTCTCCATTAGCAGCTTATATTATTCAACCACTAGAGGCTGCTCTACTGCTTGTACTCCTGTTTCATTGCTCACTCGGGTGACAGGATGCTTATTATAATCCTACTGCTTTGCCATTTGCTACCCTGGCCCATCTCCCCTCCCTGTCATTCCCTGTTACCCCCAACCCCCTCCTCTGCAGTTGGCCGCAGCCTGAATGTTTGGCAGCTAGTTATACTTTGGGTAAACCTGAGCCCCCCATTACCCTGTTATAGGAGATTGGCTGATTACATACAGTCCACTTTCTCACTATGACTGCCTGTCTAGTCATTCTACACTGGCCGCTCACCCGGGGGCTTTCATGACTCAGAAACTTCAACTTGTAACACCGTGGGCCTCCCTAGACTTTCACTACTTCCTTCAGGCCTACCTTATTGCCCATGCACTACTCATCCCGACCATCACTACCACTATACCACATACCCTGTGTTCTTTCTCTGTTAGGAGGAAGTGTTCCTGGTACCCCTCCTCTAGGATCCTGCTCCTCCTCCTCCTCCTATCGGGAAATATTCATCCTAATCCTGGACTCCCATATGGCATGACACCTCCCCAACGTACTCAGGGTCAGCTGCACATTGCTTCTCTCAATATCTGTAGCATCCAAAAAAAGTGGGACTCCTTCCAGGGTTAGGTACTACAGCACCAACCAGATGTCATAGCAGTGTATGAAACCTGGCTCACCCCTCGGACCCTTGATTCTGCTGTATCACTGCCCGGGTTTATCCTTTACTGTGCTGATCGACATGATAAGCGTGGGGGTGGCTGCGCCCTCTACACTAAGGATACCTTACAAGGTCACCTACTCCACTCCCCTCAACTTGGGGCTGGTGCACAGGCCCTCACTGTCAAATCGGCTCTGGGAAGAGCACAAAACCCTTTATACATAACAACGGTATACATTCCCCCTAGGGACCAAAAATCAGCTTTCCAAGCATTGCTGTTGCATCTGGACACACTACCATCACAGTCAGAGCTACTAGTACTTGGTGATTTTAATATCAACTGGCTAAGTAAGGATGCCTCCCCACACATTGATCTCACCACAGCCCAAGACCTAACTCAATTGGTCACATCCCTCACATGTTTGGATCCACATACTGGTTCCTCCTCCCTATTGGACCTCATCTTCTCCAATTGCCTGGGCAAGATCTCTAATATTTCTGTCCTTCCAAATGCCCTCAGTGACCACTCTCCAGTTATCTGCTCCTGGTCCCGTAAAATCCCTAGATCCCCTCCCAAAATAATTGTGCTACATAAATTTGGTCCTGGTAAATTGGCACAACTAAAAGCGCACCTCAGGGTCATGGATTGGTCCCTCATTTTGAACACTGTTCACGTTGACAGTGCCTTGGACCTATTTACCCGGTCCTTCAATAATATATGTGACCTCTATGCACCTTTCACAAAAAGAATGTTTAAAGGCAATCACGTACCCTGGTTCACTGAGCTGCTCAAGACTTTAATGAGAACCAGAGACTCACTATGGCAGCTCTCCATTGAGTCCAGCCTCCCCCTTGATAGACAGAATTATAGAATGGCCCGGAACAAGTGCACTTGGGCCATTCGCAGGGCAAAAGTGGATTATTATAAATCCACCTTAACCTCAACCTGGGGCTCCAGCTGCAAGTTTTGGAACAACATTAAGGAAATTTGTGGTAAGATCCCCAACCTGGTCCCCTCCCAAGTCATGTCAAATGGGTCCTTGACCTCTGACCCTTCACACATTGCTGCAATCTTCAGAGATGCCTTCTCCAACCTTAGCCATGTTCTCTCCCCGAACTTCTATGATCCATCAGCTCCTAGCCCACCTGCACCTCACCTCAGTGGCCCCCCATTTACATCCACCACATCGCTCCTAAGGCAGCTGAACCATATCTTACCGCTGCCCTTAGTCATGCCTCCTCCAATGCCGACTCCCTTGACCTCAGAATTCTTCGGCTCTCCCTTAAGGAAGTCCTTGCTCCCCTCACTCACATTCTAAACCTCTCCCTCTCACTAGGTAAATTCCCTACCATTTGGAAATCTGTCTCTATCACGCCCATATTTAAAGGGGGTGATCACTCCTCTGCTAACAATTACCGCCCTATCTCCATACTTCTCCCCCTGTCCAAGGCCTTGGAGAGGATAGTTTCAGATCAGCTTTCTGACCACCTCAATAAATATGACCTACTCTGCAAACAACAACATGGTTTCTGCAAAGGTCACAGCACGACTACGGCCTTGCTTGCGCTAACATCACACATCCATTCTGCATTGGATAAAGGCTACATCACAGGTGCGGTCTTCATTGACCTCACTAAGGCCTTTGACACCGTCCACCATTCACTACTCCAAACCTCCTTGCTCAACCTGGGTCTCTCACAGGATGCTGTGGGATGGTTTGCAGACTATCTTACCAACCGGACCCTTCAAGTTAAAATTGGCAATACACTATCCTCCAAATCTCCTGTCTTCTCTGGGGTCCCACAAGGGTCCATTTTGGGTCCCCTGCTTTTCAGCCTCTTCCTAAATTCCCTCCCAGATCCTGCACCTCCAACCTATTACTCTATACAGATGATGCTGTCATCTTCTCCTCCAGCCCAGACCCCTCTCAACTCCACCACTCCCTCCAGTCCTCCTTCAACACTGTTGAAAGCTGGTTCACCTCACAATGCCTTATTATTAACTATAAAAAAAAAAGCTATGCTCTTCACACACCCACAGAATTCCAGGAAAGGGCTTTTTCCTCAATTACTATCAGCGGCCTTGACCCCCCCTGGAATTTGTGCATACCTTTAAACACCTGGGCATCACTTTGGACACTGGCCTCACCTATCATGAGCATATACATCAGTTTTCCAAGGCCCTAAATATTAGGCTTGGTCTCTTGAACCGATATAAACATTGCCTTACCCCTGAGGTCCTTAAACTTGCTATCTCCTCCTCGGTACTCTCCCTACTTGACTATGGCCTTCTGACTTTTGAAGGGGCAAGCCCCTCAGCCCTTGATAGTCTTAGACTTGTGCTAAACAAGGCCTGTCATCTCATTTTAGGGTGTGACAGACTCACCCATACCTGTGTGCTATATAAGGACACTAATTGGCTTAACCTTGAAAACCGAATAAAATTCCACACTTGTGTCTTAGCTAAAAAAAATCACCCTTGGCCTCTCCCCTGCATCACTGACCTCCTTAATCACCTTGGAATCTAAAGTTAAGCATACCCGTAGCTCAGATACCCATTGTTTCTCCATCCCTTCCTGTTGCACAACTCAATTCCAAAGATCCTTTCTCTACAGGGCACCCTTGTGGATGAATAACCTACCCCCCTCCTTGCATCTTGATCAAAGAATTGGTCACTTCAAAATGCTCCTTAGGGTCCATTTTCAGTCCTCAAGTGACTGTGACTGTATGTAAACTGGTGCCCTGTCCCTCTATTACTGACAATGGCCTCTGGCTTGCCTCTGCATACTGCTCCTAGCCCCACTAACTCAGGGATGTTAATCTTCCAGTCTATTTTTATCTGTCTCAAACTGAACTAGTTCCTGAATGTTTAGCCTTGCATTCCTGTTGTACATAACTTTACTATGTAACAATCACTGTATTTGTATCTGTATCTGTACAAACTGTATTTGTGTAATCTGATTTATTATATGTGATGTGGAACCTTTGCAAAGGAGTCGATGACTCAAAGGTATTTCTGATTCTTCTGAAATAAATAAATGAAATAAAAATATTCAAAGCCTTGTATGCCACCATGTTGCTGGGCCTTTCAGATTGAGTGAGGTGGTAGGGCATGGCAGGCAAGGGAGGGAAGGGGATATAGTGAGAGGATGTGGAATGGACGGGGGATGCAATTGCCATTTTATTAAGGAGATCGAAGACTGATCAGCAGGGTCAAGGCAGTAAGGTGTCATTAAGGAAGCATCCTAATGCAAGTATTTGCCCAGTAAGGGCTCTGCACGTATATGCGGCAGAACGCCAACAAAGGGGAGGCACAGCACTGTTCATACATGGGAATGGCCAGCTGGTGTCAGCATACTAGGTGACAGTGGTGCTGCACAAAGGCTTTAGATTCCTAGGAGAATCAGGAGAGTGATACTCCTCCCACTCATTTAGGATCAGAGCAGCCCCTACCATGGCAGCACTAGGTAGCAGGCTGGGAGAAATCATGGAAAAGGGCAGGTGGACATCAGATTGTTATAAGAAATACATATGGAATTTGCCACAATAATGATGTTTTGTTTTCTCTCCCTTAGCAGGTTCAAGGGTTGAGGGAAAGGTGGAAGGGGGAAAGGGGGTATGGAAAGTATGAGGAATTAATTATTTTGCTTTGGCTTATGCACGAAGGTCCCAGAGGCTTGAGGTGTGGATCTGCGGGCATTCATTTATACACTGGGTGGAAAATGGGCTGCCAGGAGACAAGGGGGAAAGCAGTTGTGTTTGGACAGCAACATAGTCTGGCTGGTTTGGAGAGGTCAGAGGGGAATGAAATGGGCACGGCTGTTGCCAGAGCTCAGGGGCTCAAGAAAGAGAAAAAGCACCCAGATTTAATGGTGATACATTTGGGAGGCAACGACCTGGGTACAAGGCCCTGGCTGGACATATTTTACCAACTAAAACATGATGCTGAAAAAATAAGAGTGGTGGCCAGAGGTTACTCTGGCCTGGTCTGAAATCATGCCCAAAGGGTGTGGAGGCAGGCAGAGTGCCACAAGGGTATGGACAGGGCCAGGAAGTGCATGAATGTGTGAGTAGGCAGATTAATTGAGAGTATGGGGGAATAGTCATATGACATATGGAGCTCTGCCTGTTTTCATTGGAGGAGAGGAGAGGAGAGGAGAGACAGGGGGGACATGATTGAGGTCTTCAAGTACCTCAAGGGAATAAATAGGGTAAACATGGAGGGGATCTTTAGACTAAAGCAGGGAGGCATCACCAGAGGGCATGGTTTGAAGTTGGAAGGTGGAAGGGTGAGGGGGGAAAAGAGGAGGAGATTTTTCACTGAGAGGGTGGTGGACCCTAGGAATGCTCTGCCTGGTGAGCTGGTTCAGAGATCCACAGTGGAGGGCTTTAAGAGAGGGTGGGACAGACACAGAAAGTGGATGTATCAGATGATGGCCTGTCCTGGGGGGGGTGGGGATGGATGATAGGGGTTTCTGGAGCACAAGGGATGGGAGGGTCTCTGCACCAAACTAAGGATCTAGGTTCGAGCAGACTCGATAGACCATAAGGCCTAATCTGCTGGCAAATAGTATGTTAGTATGACATGGTATTTTAGAGTGGGTGGACAGATTTTATAGGGGTGATGGGATACACCTTTCAGGGTTAGGATTGGCATTATTCAACACAGAAATAGAAAACACCATTGAGTATTGGCTATGGCAGAGAGGCGAAAGGGCCTAGCAAGAGAGGAAAGGCTGTAGGAGGGGATAGGGAGAAAAAGAGGGGATGGAAAGGGGGGGAGTCCACCATCCATCACAAGCTGCAGGTGGACTAGTGGAAAAAGGGGGAGGAGGATAGGAAAGAAAGGGAGGGAAAAGGGAAAACAAAGGACACAGCAGTAAGAACCAAGAGGCAGGGGTACGGTGTGTATACTTGTACCCCTTGACAGCAGAAGAGGAAGAGGCAGAGCCCCCCCCAGGATGTACGCCTGGGGGCAGAAGAAGAAAAGAAGACAATGATAGAATGTACCATTTTGAAATGAAATATAGATGTATATAATGTATATAAATATAATAGGGTAGAGATGAAAAAAGGAAATATAAGAAAAATGGATCAGTCGATGACAATGTATGATGAATTGACAAATAGTAAATTTATTGCCAAACTGAGCAACCACACTTAAGTTGTTTGTGACCTTATTTTGGTGGGGGATTGTGGGGACAAACATCCCCTTTTTTGCAAGCTGAAGATGAAAAAGTTATTTAATTTCTATATCTCATGACAGTTTTGTTTCTCTTTTAACAAGATTTTATAGCAACAGTGCAATAGCCTATATAGTTATTTTTCATCACCCATTACCAGTCTTACAACTGAGGGAAATGAGGTGCAAGAGTATCAGTGAGATCACCAAGGAATCCGAACTTTTGTACACTTAGTGGAAGTTGATGGAAGGCATGAAGAGAATTTTTCCCTGCTTCTCAGTACACAAGGTGCTTCAATAAACATGTCATACGATAAGCAGAGCCACCGACCATGAAGGTACAGTACTTATACTGTAAGTCAAATATCTTTTTTATTTCCATTTTCTCAAGCATATTGTAAAAACAATGCAATAGCTTATAATAATTTTTCCCCATAAGTCAGCAGCCTAACGACTAAGGGTAATGAAGCACAAGCGCATCAGTGACATCACCTAGGAATCTCACATTTTGTGGACTTAGTGGACGTCTATAGAAAACATATAGAGACTCTGGACCTGGTTCAGTATGTACCCGGTCCTTGAATAATCATGTCATAAAAGGGCCAGCACCACCGATCACAAAGGGACTCAAACCCTCAATTTTCTGATCTGAAGTCAGACGCCTTATCCATTAGGCCACACGGTCTTATAAAGAAAGCCAACTGAATTACTTTGCAGAGGATAGGACATCCGGCCCGCACCTCAATTTCCTGAGCCATATTGCTGAAAGTAACAGATGGCAAAATCTTTCTGCCTTCTAGCACTTATAATACTTTGCTTAGTGATCCACTTTTGACTGGAGTATATTCTCAAACTGTTATTTTTGTCTATTTTTTTCACCACAGTGGCTAAATATTCATCAGTTCTGTGCGCACATTAAAAGCAGCTTTCTAACAGCATTATTCCTATTTTTGATGCAGTTTTGCTAGGGGGGCTTCTTCAGGCCAAGTGGATATAGACAATTCCTTGTTAATCATAGGTTGTGGTATCAAATTCTCTGTGGGGTAAAAGCACTGGGTATCATAGTGTGTTACAAGCTCAGGAGGTAATACTTTTATGTGAGCTCGGCACCCTAAGGTGGAATCATTTTTATACGTATTCAAATGTTGTATTGCCCATATGTTGGTCTAGATGGTATTTAAATGTATCCATAGTATTACTTTCAATAATTGATCCTGGAAGTATATTCCATTTGTTAACTATTCGTTGTGTGTACCACTGGCTTCTCTTTTTTGTTTTGCAATGGGCCCCTCTTAATTTAAGATTATGAGATTTAGTCTGAGCATTATTAAAATTTGTTTCTAGACCAACTGTCTCTATAAGGACAGAATCTTTAATAGCTTTAAATGTTAAGCAGAGGTCACCTCTAAGTTGACGGTAATTCATGGAGTGTAAAATTAATTCTTGTAATCTTTCCCCATAGGTCTTGTTTGACATTCCTGTAATTTTTTTTGTCATTTTTCTTTGAACTCCCTCAATCAGTCTTTTACCTCTATTTATATAGGGAGCACGAAAAGGTGCACAGTAATCCAGATTTGCTCTAACTAGACTAGTGTATAATGATATAATAACTTTTAGCTGCCTGCTCTTAATATTCTTAAAAAGGCATCCAAGGGTGTGGTGAGATTTTTAAACTTTTAATAATGTGTTGTTATCAAAATTAATTTTGTTATCTACTATTACTCCCAAGTATGTTTCATTGTCAGTTTCTTGTAACAGGACTTGAGTCAGTGTATAATTGCATTTCATGTTATTGTAACCCAGGTGCATTACTTTACATTTTTGTATGTTAAACATCATGTTATTCATTTTTGACCATAATTCCAGTGCAGATATCTCTTTTTGAAAGTTAACAGCTGCCTCAGTGGAGTTAACTATACATCCAACCTTGCAGTCATCTGCATACTTAGATATCCAGGTGTTATTTGATGACTGCATTGAGGAAATCAAGATGTTCAATAAAACAGGGCCCAATACTGAGCCCCGAGGGACCCCACTTGTAACATCAGCCCTTGCAGATGAAAACCCTTTAATGGAAGTGCAATGTCTGTGATTATTTAACCATGATTCTATCCAGTTTGCCAAATATTGAGGGAATGCTAGATTTTTCATTTGCTTTAACAGACTCTCATGGGAAACTCTGTTGAAAGCTTTAACAAAATCCAGAAGGACAATATCCACAGGTAGGCCAACATTCAAAGATGAATTAACATGTTCAAAGAAGTGCAGGTGATTGCTTAAACATGATCTACATCTGGTAAAGCCATGCTGTGTGATGTCTTGGAGGTTGTTAAGTTCTATATGTTCTTCAACTCTATGCAAGATGAGCCTTTCAAAGGTTTTCCCTATTACAGAGGTCAGCCTTATCGGTCTGTAGTTTGAAACATCTGTCTTATTTCCTGATTTAAATATAAGGATAACTAAAGCATCTTTCCACACCAAGATATACTCACCTTTTTCTAAGGATAAATTAAATAATTTACTCAATGGCCCAGAAATTTGAGTAGCAATTTCTTTGAGAAACCTGGGATGTATTCCACTGGGACCCGCTGAGGAACTGATAGTTAAGTTCAATAGTGCTCTCATAGTTTCCTCACTAGTAATTTGAATAGCATTTGAGTTGTTGGAAGTAAATATATTATTATCAATATTCTTTTTATTCTTTAGGGTAAAGATGGCAACAAAATAATTATTGAGTTCAGTGGCCATTTGAATTTCATTGTTGATAAGCTCAGATTTGGATTGGATGGGTCCTATTGTGGATTTGTTGCCTCTAAGGGAACCAATATAATTGTAAAACTTTTTTTTATTGTCAACTGCATCAGTGGCAAGTCAATTTTCTGTTTCTTTCTTTGCATTCTTAATATTTTGTTTTACTTTATTAGACAATTTTTAATTGTTATTCCAGTTGGTTACTAATTTTTTTTTATATATTTTTTATAACATCTATGTTTTTTGTTAACTAATCTCTTGATTTTGTTATTCCAGCAAACTGGCGTTCTATATCCATTTATATATTTTTTTCTTCATGGCTCACATATCAAGGCAGTAGTTCATTCTGGACAAAATAAGTGACCAAACCTGTTGGACATTAAGATTAACAAATTCTGTCTCCCAGTCCCATTAATTTAGATAGTTCTTCATTTCAGAATAATTTGCTTGAGAATAATCCCTAACCCGTGTATTCCCTTTTGTAACTTTTATTTTAGTCCAGATTTGAAATATGATCATATAGTGATCACTGTTGCCTAGTGGTGCAACTATACTAGGTTGTAAAACTTTCCCCCCATATTGGTAAGACTGATATGTAAAATATTATTATTTCTAGTTCCAATTTTAATGATTTGTTCCAAATTTTGACTGACTGTAATTTCCAAAAACTCTCTTTCAATGGTTCCCATACAGCTGGACGTTTCCCAGTTTATTTTGGGGAAGTTGAAATCTCCCATAAGAATATAGTTATCACTAGGATCAAATTTATCTATTGAGTTTAGGAAATCTATATTCTGGTCTTTGTTAAGATTAGGGGCTCTGTAGGCCAGACCAACACATAGTTTTATATCAGGTGACTTAATCTCTGCCCAAATTATTTCATTATCATTGTCTGAAGTATGTTTAGGGGTAATAGAGTGTGAGATATAGTCCTTAGGTATATAGAGTGCTAGCCTTCCCATTTTATCATTTCTATTTTTTATAATTTTATTATATCCTGATATATCTGTGTTCCAACTATCCTCCTGAAACCAAGTTTCAGTAACCCCACTGATTGCAATAGACTCTTTTTGTATAATTTATTTTTATTTATTTATTTATTTATTTCAATCTAGGATTACAATACCTTTGAGCCGAGGATCTTTTACAAAGGTTCCATGTCAGCATGTGCAACAGTTATCATTTTTAGTTACAAACATAATGTCACTGACTTACAGACATGTAATAACCAGTACAAAGACTTGAGCTATGAGCAAGACAAGGGAGGAGGGGGTTGATGGGGAGAAGTGAGGGTAGGAGATCAAGGGGGTACGAGGTGCAGGGAGTAAGGGGATGGGAGGTGGGTGGGGCAGGGGCAGGAGTGGAGATATGGGGGAGGTGGGTGAGGGTGGGAGACAGTGCAGCCAGGGGCCTTGTCAAGGGAATATGCCAGGTAAGGTGTTAGGGGTGCAAAGACTGATTGTAAGTGCTGGGTGCTGGGGCATGTGCAGCTGGAACGGTGGAGATGTTAAGATGGGCAATCACAGGATACAAGCAGTGAGAGGCACAGCTTGGACTTGAAAAGGCCGAGTGTTGGAGCAGTCACTATGTCGCTGCCAAGAGAGTTGAGCCAGTTGGATGCCCGATAGGCAAATGATCTTTGTCCTTGGGTCATGCGACATCGTGGAATATGTAGTAGATGGGAATTGGATCTCCTTGTAGTGACATTCCTATGTCTAGGTTTAAGGAGGGCACAGACACCAGGTGGGGCAAGTCTCATTATGATTTTCTTGGCCGTGATGCAGGTTTGGTATTTTATGCATTTGTCCAGTTGAAGCCATTCAGATTGGGAATAAAGGTCACATGTGTGGGTATGGCGATGTGAGCCAGTGATGAGATGACAGGCCTTATTCAGGGATGTCATGATACATTTGAGAGCAGTGGTAGTTGCAGACCCATATATGATAAAACCATAGTCTATGATGCTGACAATGGAGCTTTGGACGGCCACTGACAGTGCTTCTGGGGTTAGGTGTTTCCTGTGCCAGAATAATATGCCTAACCTCGCATTGGCAGACTTTGCCACATTGCTAATATGGACAGCGTATGAGAGGTGGGGATCAAGGGTGACGCCAAGGTACTTGAACAATTGTGTTTGCTATAGGATGGCTCCTTGTTCGGTTGCAATGGAGAGGTGGAGTTGTTTGTTTTTGTTGTGGGGGCTGCAAAATTTTATTTTTTTATTTAGTTTTTGTTGACCGGGTAAGTGCACTAGACAAATCCTGCCTATTTTCAGGCACAACCCAGGGAAGGGGATACAGATGAATGCCAACTGACATTGAACCAGATTAAGCTGTTGATGGCATTTTTAGTGAATGAGGGAAATTTGGTCAGGACACCAGGGAAATTCCCCTACTTTTCTTGATAAGTGCCATGGAATCTTTAACATCCACCTGAACTACCACCAATCCAGGCAGGTGGGACCTTGGTTTAACATCTCATCTGAAAGACAGCACCTCAGAAGTACAGCACCCCTCATGTTGCACTACAGTGTCAGTACTGGGATATTAACCCAAGTGCTAGATGTGAGAACTGAACCCACAGCCCTCTGATCTCCCAGCCTCAGAGGTGAGTGTGCTACCTACTAAGCCACTGACACAAGACCATGAAAAAGACCATAGACTTGGTTTTTTTCTGATTGAGAAGCAGTTTATGATTTAGGAACCAGGATTCAATGGAGGAGAAGGCCCACTGAAGTTTATTTTGTAATTGGTTTGGATCAGGGTCTGAGGTGAGGATCACAGCATCGTCGGCGTAGAGAATTATTTGTTCTGGGCAGCTGTCTGGTAGTGAGTTTAAGAATAGGCTGAAGAGGAGGGGTCCCAGAATGGAGCCCTGGAGGACTCCCGAGCGGACTGGTCTAGGGTCTGAGAGTGTATCAGCGATTCTTACTGTTTGGGACCGTTCTTCAAGGTAGCTCTTAAACCAGCCAATGGTGTCAGTTGACAGCCCAGTGTTCTGAAGCTGAACAAGAAGGAGGCGGTGATTGACGGTGTCGAAGGCTTTAGTTAAGTCAATGTAGATTGAGCCTAGTAGTTCACCGGAATCAAGTGCATTGTGGATTGCACCGGTGAATTCAAGTAGGGCTGTGGAGGTGCTGTGACCTTTGTGGAACCCGTGCTGTTGCTTGCACAGGATGTTGTATGTATCCAGGTATTCTGTGAGCTGGTCCGAGATGATGCGTTCTAGTGCCTTGGAGAGTGGGGGTAGTAGGGAGATAGGTCTGTAGTTATCGTGGGCAGTTTTTTCACCACTTTTATGGACTGGGGTGACAGTGGCAGATTTTCATCTGTCCGGGAACTGGCTAAGGCTGAGGGAGAGGTTGAAAATTCTGGTCAGAGGACTAAGCACTTCATCAAGTGTGAGAGACAGGATTTTGAGATCAAGGGAGTCATTACTGAATCTTGATTTACCAAGGGCTATGGTAACCTATTTGCGTACTTGGTGAGACTTGACTGCTTTGAAGTAGAAGCAGCGGGAGCTGGTGGGAGTAGTGTTCATTCCAGACTGGGGGGGCTACACCATCTTTGAAGTAGTCCTGAGGTAGAACAGCGCTGAGGTCGGTAAAGGCTTTGTTAAAGGTATCCACAATGGTTTTTGGGTTGAGGACTGTGGTTCTGTTGATGTTGAGTATTGATGGGGGGGGGTTGAGTGGATTCCCAGTGATTTCCTTTATGTTCTTCCAGAATTCCTGACAATTGCCCCAGGAGTTTGTGAGGGCATGCTTATAGTAGGCGAACTTCATTTGCCGGATGGTTTTGGTGCAGTCATTGCAGGCACATTTGTAGTTTTGTATGTCGTTTTGCTTTCCAGAGTTTCTGGCCAGCTCCCATAGGTGGTCCCTTGTTTTTAGCATCCTGAGGAGGTCACCTGTGAGCCAAGGGTTACTCAGTGATTTGACTTTGCATTTCTTAATAGTAGCGTACGTGTTACAGGCCACAGTGAAGATGTTTATGAAGTGGTCAAGGGCAGTGTTTACATTGGTTGCATTGAAGATAGGGGGCCAGTCTTGCTGGAGGAGGTGGGATTTGAGTTGAGGAAGTTGACCACTGGGTAGAACCCTGCTGGTGATTGTTTTTGGTGGTTGTTTGATGAATTTATTTGACCAGGTGCAGCTAACAGGGGAGTGATCACTGAGAGAGTCAGGAAGGACATTAGTGTTAGATATCCACTATGGGTGACTGGTAAGGATCCAGTCCAAGAGTGAGCTGGTGCCGGTCCTGTAATTTTTCCTGGTTGGTGAGTCAACCATTTGTGTGAGGTTTGCTGCAGCAATGGTATCCCTGTGTGCACCAACATCAGCCGCAGGCCAGTTGATGTATATATATATAATATATCTCACTTCATCCATTTTGTTTACAAGGCTGCAAGCATTGAGTAGTAAAATGTTTATTGTATTATTTTTAGGTTTGGTCATGTCTATAATAATAGGAGGTATATTATTTGTTATTTTTGTTGATGAAATAGAATTCTGATAGTCTGTAATAATAGGTGATATATTTATCGTTATTTTCATTAATAAGATAGAGTTCTGATAGTCACTGTGGTCGTTACTTAACCATGTCCCTCCCCCTCTATTAGTTTAAATGTTTATTAATGAAATTGGTAAATTATTTACCCAAACGTATGTTCCCTTTTTTACTTAAGTGCAAGCCATTTGAACAATACAGGTCATCTTGATGGTAAAACTCTTCCCAGAGAGTTGAAAACTGGATTCCTTGTCTAATAGTCCATTTTATTAACCAGTCATTAAAGCTTGTGATTTTCAAATTAAGTCTTGGTGAGGCCCTTGGTATGGGCAAAACCTCAGAAATAGCAATCTCCCATCCATAGTCAATCAATTTGTTGGAGAGAGCCACCATGTCATGTCTAATCTCATCAATAGGATCCCTAAACATGTTTTTGGTTCCTGCATGAATTAGCACTAGTGAATTGCTACCCATGTGTTTAATATTGGACTTCCTCATAAATGTTAGATCCGCTATTCTAGCCCCTCTATATGAAGACATTGTCCTGTGGGCTTTGTCTGGGTTACAAACATCCCTGTCCAGATTTTTTATCATGAAATCTCCCATAACCAATAAGTTTCTTGGGGCTTGACTGATAACAAGATCCGAATTTGGACCATTCACTATTGTAACAGGTTCTGAGTTATTTAGTGTGAGCAGTAGGCAGTTGCCATAAACTGTATTGGAGTGTGTAGGTTCTGTAGGAGTCTCAAAAGACATCAGCTCTTGTGATGAAGTAGAATCAGAGTCATTATCTGGTTCTATTAAAGTAGTAAATCTATGACTAAGTGGAATACTAAAATTAGTCACATGCCTTTCCTTTTTAGGGGGTTTAGCATATTGAACATTATACCGTAAATCATCATTTCAGAAGAAGAGTCTTCTTCCCTAGCCCTTTTTTTTGTAAGTTTCTTTATATGGCTCATCAGGTCTTAAAGCCATATGTAAGGTTTCATATGTTGTAATAATCTTAGGAACATCACCATTTATGTGGGTTATACAGGCAAGAGGATTAGTTGGCACATTAGTTTGTGGAGATAGTTTGATGCCAAGTCTAATGGCCATTTCTTTTTGACTTTCCTCTATTTGTAGTATTCTATCAGTGAAGGCATTAAGTTCAAGCAACAGCTCTTCATTATGAATACATTTTTCAAAGTTAAAGGGTCTGGTGGGGTCTCTATGGTTAATAAGTACATTTGGTTGGTAGAGCATCTAATGCTAACTGGTCCTGTTAATAAGACCACATTTTCAGCCATTGTGAGACTCTGTGTAAAAGGAAAGTGACTTAATATGATAGGGGGTATGCATAGAGCTAGATATTTTATCTCCTTTTCCTATTTATGTCTTACTACCCTTTCTATGTTGCTTGAGTGCTCACTCTTATTGAGCCTGTCCTTCTTGCTATAGGCAGCAAACATATTCCAATATTACTGATAGAATGTAATACCCTTAAGAAGGTATAGATACCAAATGTAACTCCTCTTATTAATGTGAACAGTAGTATAGTTCAATTACTGTAAAAAGTAAAGCTGCTTTTTATTATTGTTTAACATAGACAAGACACATATTATTTTTTAGTCTGTGCCACAAACCACTTCTTCACCTTCTATTTATATTAGCAGCCACAGACAGAACACTTCAGAACAGAAATTCCGAAGGATACACTACGTAATTTAGTGGAGCTTGCAGAAATATCACAGAAGAACACAATCAAGTTAGCATCCTATGATAGGGCCATATCTTTTCTTTCCATTAGTGGTAGAGATACTCACTGCCTAGTTAATATGTAGCAAGGCTACTGGGTTGCAGAACAAAATATATACAATTTAGTTACCACCTTTCACCTTCTAGTCCTATGACATTCACAATCCTTATACCCTCCTAACATGCCTAAAATGTGCAGATGTGTGTGTGAATGTGTCAGTTTTTTTTCCTGTTTGTCTTATAAATATGCACCTTTGCCTAATGTCCAGAAAATTATCAGTTTCATTGTCATATTTCATGTGAGTTGGGACTCTGAATTGTAGCACTCAATTATTGGTAAATTCTTTGAAGGCAGACCAAATATGAAATATTTAACCACAGGAATTCTACTTTCAGCATCCTCTGGAGAAAAGCATAAAATATTTCAAAAAGCTGCTCAAAAAAATCTGTGTACGCTCTGTTTGAGCATCTCTTGCAGTTTCATCATGATTTCTGATCCTGTACTAAATTCACAATCATTTACATCTGATAGCATAAGGTTTATCTCACAAAGCTGAAACATTTGCAGTCTGAGTGGATAGTTCATTGTGGGACCAGGATCACTCTTGTGAACCGAAACTGAGCACATCAATTCTCAGACAGGAAAATTGTATGTCACCTACCTTGTCCCTCTTTGTTTTTCTTGCAAATACAAGCACATATGTTCCTGATTTCAGTGCTTTGACAGTTTTCCTTTTCCAGCATTCCTGCCATTTTTTGACAAACATCCCTTTTCTTATAAGCTGAAGATGAAAAAGTTATTTCAATTCTGTATCTCATGACAGTTTTGTTCCTCTTCACCAAGAGTTTTATAGCAACAGTGCAATAGCCTATAATTATTTTTTGTCGCCCATTACAAGCCTTATCACTAAGGGAAATGAAGCACAAGAGAATCAGTGACATCACCAAGAAATCCTACCTTTTGTACACTTAGTTGAAGTTCAAGGAAGACATATACAGAATTCTTCCCTTGTTCTCCATACACAAGGTGCTTCAATAAACATGTCATAAAAGAAGCAGAACCACCAACCAGGAAGGTACAGAACTTATACTGTAAGTGAAATATAATTTTTGTTTCCATTTTCCAAAGTGTATTGTAAAAACATTGCAATAGCTTATAATCACTTTTCCCCATGAGTGAGCAGCCTAACAACTAAGAGTAATGAAGCACACATTTTGTAGACTTGGTGGATGTCCATAGAAGACATACCCCTGGTTCTGCATGTACCATGTTCTTCAATAATCATGTCTTAAAAGGTCCAGATCCACTGACCACGAAGGGACTCAGAGCCTCAATCTTCTGATCCGAAGTCAGATGCCTTATTCATTAGGCCAAGCAGTCTTGGAAAGAAATCAAAGTGAATTAATTTGCGGAGGATATGACATCCGGACCTCACTTCTATTTCTTGAGCCATATTACATAGAAACATTGAAACACAGACTTTGATATTGCTGAAAGTAACAGATGTCCAAATTGTTCCATCTTCTAGCACTTATAATATTCTGCTTAGTGATCTGTTTTTAGCAGGAGTATGTTCTCAAACTATTACATTGTCTATTTCTTTGGCTACAGTGGCTAAATAGGCAGCAGTTGTGTGTGCACATTAAAAGCAGCTTTCTAACAGCATTTTTCCTATGTAGTGATTCACTTTTCATAGGGATTCTCCAAACTGGCGTAGCAGATAAAGCCATTTCTTTGTTAACCAGAGGTTGTGGTATCAAATGTTCTGCATGGCAAAAGCACGGGATGTTTCAATGTGTTAGTGTGTTTTTTTTCCAGTTCAGTTTATAAATATTCCCTTTAGCCTAATGTCCAGAACACAAATTCAGATTCCTATACACATTTCTTGTCAGATGGGACACAGAACCGGAGTACTCAATTCTTGGTAAATTCTTTGCTGGCAGACCAAATATAAAATCTTTAAACACAGGAATTCTACTTTCAGCATTCTCTTTTGAAGATGAAAATGCTTCAAAAAGATTCTTTGATGTTTAAGAAAGGTTTTCTCTTTGAAAACCGTACACAGCAAGGTATGTAATAAGGAACAGAATATTCAAACCATCTTTGCATACTCGAATTGAGCATCTCTTGCATTTTAGTAGAAATTCTGATCCTTATCTAAATTTACCATCATTTATAATTAATAGTGTAAGGTCTATCCCATAAAGCTAAAACATTTGCAATCTGGGTGCATAGTTTATTGTGTGACCCGGGTAACTGTTCTGAACAGAAAATGAGGACACCAGTTCTCAGTCAGGAGAAATCAAGTGTCTGCTTCTTTGCCCCATTTGTTTGTCTTGCAGATGCAAAAACACAGTTGTTCTTGATTTCATTGCTTTGTCAGTTTTCCTTTTTCCAACCTTCTTGCCATTTTTTGTCAAACATCCCCTTTTCTTGCAAGCTGAAGATTAAAAGTTAGTTAAACTCTATATCTAATGACAGTTTTGTTCCCTTTTCCCCACATTTTTCATAACAACAGTGCAATAGCATATAATTATTTTTCATCAAGAGTTACCTAACAACTAAGGGAAATGAATCACAAGAACACTGGTAACATCTCCAAATAGTCCCACCTTTTGTACACTTTGTGGAAGTTCAAAGAAGACATGCAGAGAATCCTTCTCTGGTTCTGCATATACTGTTTGAGTCAATAATTGTGTCAGAAAATGATAAAAGGAGTAGAACCACCAATCATGAAGGGACTGTACTTAAACTACATGTCGACTGACTTTTTTGTTTCAATTTTCCCCAAGTGTCTTGTAAATACATTACAATAGCTTATAATTAATTTTCCAAATAATTGAGAAGCCTAACAACTAAGGGTAATGAAGCACGAGTGCATCGGTGACATCACCAAGGAATCCCACATTTTGTAGATTTAGTGGATGTCCATAGAAGACATAGAGAGACTCTGTCTCTGGTTCTGCATGGACCGTGTTCTTCAATAATCGTGTCATAAAAGGGCCAGATCCACCGATCTCTAAGGGACTTAATCTGTCAATATTCTGATCCGAAGTCAGACCCTTTATCCATTAGGCCACGTCGTCTTGTAAAGAAATCAAACTGAATTACTTTGCAGAAGCTATGACATCCGGACCTCACCTATGTTTCTTGAGCCTTATCGCTGAAAGTAACATGTCAAAATTGTTCTGTCTTCTAGCAATCATTATACTTTGCTTAGTGATTCATTTTTGACAGGAGTATGTTCTCAAATTATTACTTTGTCTATTTCTTTGGTTACAGTGGCTAAATAGACAGCAGCTGGTTGCAAATGTTAAAGGCAACTTTCTCACAGCATTTTTCCTATTTAGTGATTCACTTCCATAGGCGTCCTCTGTAGGGGTCCTCCACTGTCTCTGCAGGGCAAAGCTACTCCTCTGTGGGGTAAAAGCTCTTGGTGTTTCCGTGTGTCAGTTTTTTTCCTGCTCATCTTATAAATAGCCACCTTAATCTAATGTCCAGAAAATAAAGTTTCCCTTGGCATATTTCTTGTGAGTTGGGACTCAGAACTATAGCATGCAATTCTTGGTAAATTCTTTGCAGGCAGACCAAAAATGAAATCCTTAAAAACTGGAATTTTACTTTTAGCATCCTCTTGAAAAGTTTAAAATATTTTAAAAAGTTGCTCTGTTTTTTAAGAAAGGTTTGCTTTTTGAAAATGGCAAAAAACAGTATGTAATAAGGAAGAGAACATTAAAACCATCTGTGAATACTCTAATTGAGCATCTCTTGCAGTTTAGCAATGATTCTGATCCTGAACAAAATTCACCATCATTTATACTGTATCTGTTAGGGTAAGGTCTATCCCACAATGCTGATTCATTTACAATCTGAGTGTATAGTTCAGTGTGTGTCCTGGGTCACTCTTGTGAACAGAAATTGAGTACACCAATTCTCAGTCAGGAGAAGTTGGGTGTCTGCTACTTTGCCCCAATTTGTTTTTCTTGCAGATGCAAACACACCATACAAAAAATAGGCCTAATGCTCAACTTCCTCAACTTACTAACAATTAATACATTTTCAACTAGTCTTCAGTTTTGCTTTGGTTGAGATTTTCACATGCATATGAGTTAGTTGCTAACACCTTCTAGTTCAATCTACCTTTAACTAATTCTCAGGTTTCAACAGTCATTTATTGATCTGTTGCCTAAGAATGAACAAATCCCCATCAACTGAGTTTAGCATTCATTAATTACTAGTTTAGTTTACATAATTAATAATTTAATTAGAATCACCATTCAACTTACTGAGCACTGGCTGATAATTAATTGTACACCATGGGCCTGATTCCAAGACACATTACACATGACACAAGACAATTTATGCCAAACTCCATGGTGTAAATCACAACTTTCACCATGCGTTATGCAAGTCATGATTCAAGGTCACAACCTGTGCCATGCGGTATGCAGGTTCTGCCAAATGTGGGTTATGCCACCCACTATGCCCGCAGAACACAATGGCATGGTGCAAGGGTGGGTTAGGGCAGCAACTACTCCTCATTCTAAGAGGGTGGCTGCCATAACCCACTTATGCTATTCCAGAAGAAGCAATGGAGTAGTGGGGTTAGACCAGCTAGGAGGTGGTCTAAGGGGCATCTGTCCAGCCAAAATGATGAATTCCCCCTCTACAGCACTGCAGAAATGTCTTGCCTGTGCTCCATATGCCCCCCCTGCACAGACATGCCCCCACCCCGAATTTCAGTGATCCCCAGTGTCTGATTTTCACTTTGCCCCCCCAATTGCTGACTGGTGCTTATGGAGGTGTTCCAGGCTGAGGGGCTCCGGGGACTGTGGTTATCTGTGGGCTGCAACTTGCGGCACCCAGGTTCATTGCACCATTCCTGTGGTGCTATCCTGTGGCTGCCACAAGTCACAGGACATAGGTGCTGGAGACCCTGCCTGTCTTGGAATAGGGTCCTGGGTGTAGTGCCACATGATGCAACTCACATACGCCCATGAGTTGCACCATACATCTTGAAATCGGGACCCACATATATAATACATAGTTATTAGTTAAGAATAACTAATCACTAATCATTTATGTTCAACACTCAATTTGTTGAGCATTAGCTAATAATAACTACACCACATTTGTAAAGCATTATTATCAGTTAAGCAATAAGCCATGAGATGGTGTGGGTTATCTGGGGATTTACCACATCTGGAGTGGGTGAATCCTCACCAGCCGTGGTAAATCCCCTAATAACCCAGATCCCCCGAGTGACTTATTGTAAATACCAAGTTGTTTTTTTTTTTTAAGGGGAGAAAACGGTGTTTTTCTACTTTGAATCATTGTTTTTTTTAAGTTTTTTAGTTTGTTTTAGCATTGTAGGGAGCTGCTGTTTTATGCTTTCCACATAGCGAGGAAACAAGATGGCGGTCACAGTTCTGTGATTTTGGCATTGTTTTATTTTTTTTTTTTTAAGATGCTGCTGGCTGGCACCTTTTGCAGTGAATTTTGGTAGATTTACAATGGAGGTAATGAGGCAGCCTGCCCATCTCATTGGTTGTTGTGCCAGGTACATGGTCTAATTAAGAATAATCAATTCCTAGCCAACTTATTGATGCTTTGGTACTTCTAGCATTTGGGAGGCCAGTTGGTGTAGATAAGCTGCAGGAGGACATCTACCCCTCATTGCAGATACCAAACATCCAACTGAAGCACCCATGTCTGAAGCACTGAGTCTCTGTTTGGGGTAGAGTCCCCACCCGATGGCTCTGCCCTGAGGGGTAAGCCAGGGTGTCACTAGGAGGCAGAGATGCATCCCAGGGTGAGCAAGGTGGGTATACTTGTGTAAGAGTTGTGCAAGGTATGCTTGCTTGTGAGAACACAATGATTTGGTTTTGCATGACTAATAACCAGATACAGATGGCAGATAAGGACTGCTTGGGCCCATCTAATCTGCCCATGTTCCCTACCTAAAATCACACAACAGACGCTACTTGGTTTCTGGCTTTACTCCCCCCTTCTTGTGTCAAAGTTTCTCTTATGACTATCTCATGCCTTCTTAAGCCCTTCTAGTTTCTGCTCCCACCACTTCCTCAGTGAGGCTATTCAAGGCATCGACCACCCCCTCAGTGAAGTGTCTCCTTACAATTCCCCCAATTCTACCCTCCTCTACTTTCATCATATGACCCCTTGTTCTTGTGTATCCTTTTCTCTTAAAAACATTTCCCTCTGGAACCTTATTTGTATGAGAGGAGGATATATAACAAAAGGAGAAATAGGTTGAAAAATGGATATACACAGTATGTAATAAAAATGTACTTACCTGAACTTCTTAATATTGGCTATCTCCAAGCATCTTCACCAGTCTTTAATATGTGCATCTGAAAAGCAAGTGGAAAACGTCTTAAGAATTTGCATCTGAAACAAAACATCCTAAATCAGTGAGCTAAGTTCAGGTCAGTTCTAATATATCAGTTGATAGAACGCAGGGTTGCAGTCTGGGGCCTGGGTTCTATTCCCAGGTAGGTCTATTTTTTTACCCCAGCAGTGCTAGCTGATAGTGATCCACATTACAATGTCTGAGACCCATGACCAGCTCCCAATCCAGATTCCCATCCACCGGGGCTGAGGGGCCACTGCAGTATATGAAGGTATTTTACTGTGGTTCTGAAAAAGGAGAGTGTTGATAGCCCACCCTACTGGTGACAGAGAACCACTGGATTATGACACTGTGTGTGATGAGGGTGCAGTCAGCCTTCTCTTCTGGCAACACCTACAGCACAAATGGAGTATGGCATTGGTGTTATTAATGCACAGTGGGCCCAATATGTAACTCTTCATTTGCCGTGGACTGATATATCAGTCCAGATTTCCTATACATTCTAATTTTGTCAGCGGCCTGCAGGTTAAAGTGCAGCCCATAAATTTGCTCTCTGCATTGCTATAGCTCGGGTGGGCAAAGATGCTATATTCAGTGAAATACCTCACAGGCGCTATTAAACTGAATGCAGAGTTATGTCAGCTCAAAGCTAGGCCACTTAACGTTGCCCTGACATTGTTCCCAAAGAATGTCACCATAATGGTTTTTGCTAAAGTGCAACTCACAGTATTTAAAATGGATCCATACATGTGAGTCCATTGGGCATGCTAGGTGCCAAGGTTCAATTTGCATTGATGGATTGGTGATTTTTCAAAGCACTCCCCCCAACTGCCCTGTCTCAGACACAGAGATATACCTGGTGCTGGTGGTCCCCCCCACCTGATCCCTCACCTGGTACATGCATGCAATTTCCCTGGTGTCCAGAAGTTCCTCCCCCCACCCAATCCCATGCCCAATGTTTGAAACCCATTTCCATGGTGTCCAGTTGTCCTCCCTTCACCCGATCCCATGTCCAATGTGTGAATCCAATTTCCCTGTTGTGCAGCATTCCCTTCCTCCACCCACACCCATGCCCGACATACACATACACAAATGTTCCCTGGTGTCCAGTGGTCCTTCCTGTCACCCAGTCCCATGCCTGATATCACAAATTCCTGTCCCTAGTGTCCGGAGGGCCCTCACCCAGATTATCCCCATACCCAAGAAACCTCTGTGATGGTCCAAAGGCCATTCATATGTTCCCCCCAAAGGTTGCCATGGCAAGCATACTGAGATGAGTGCCCCCCCAACTGGTCTGCAACTGGTACTGGTAGTGGTGCCCCCATCTTCCAGGAACCCTCCCCACCACCCAATGATCCTTGTCCCCATCTCAGCAGCAACAACCATTACCTGGTAAAGGGTGCAGATTGGGAACTGGAGCGGTGACACATAGAGGATTATTCAGTTACCAATCATATGAGACCCTCCCCTCCAATATACCGCAGCTCATGCTACAGGTCCATGGTGTGTAGTGGACCCCCCATGTCATCAGACATCTAACCCCTGCCCCCATTTGTCTCCCAAACACAAGTGCCACAGTCAGTAGATGGTGAGTGACACAGTCCTTAATATACAACTTCGGCTGCCCCCCATCTGACATCAGCAGGGAGTGTACTGCTTATTTATGGGGCAAAGGTGATGCGCCATGCCCTATAAATAAGCAACACACTACCTGGTTCTGTCAGATGGTGGGCAACTGTGGAGGTGTGTGGAAGGTCATGTTGCTCACCATCCACTGACTATGGCACCGATGTTTGGGAGACAGAGATGTGTGGGATGATAGGGGTTGGATGTTTTGTGCAGTGGTGGGGGGGTTCTTGTGACTGCTAACTGAATTCTCCACTCGTGGCACCATAACAATCCCCGGTCCTCTGCACACCTTAGCAGGGGACAGGTTGTGTCTGCTGAAACAGGGATATGGATCATTGGGTGGGTGGGGCACTGGAAGACATGGGCACCGGTACCAGTTGCAGACCACCTGGTGGGACTTCACCTCAGTATGCCTGTCTTGGCAACCTTTGGGAGGAGAACACATGAATGGCTTTTGGGCCATCACAGTGGCTTCTTGGGGATGGGGAAATTCAGGTGGAGGGATCACTGGACACCAGGGACAGGGATTTTCTTTATCGGCATGGGAGCGGGTGGGGGCAGGGACCAGTGGACACCAGGGAACTTGTGTATGTACAGCCGGCATGGATGTGGGTGGGGAAGGGATTTTTGGACTCCAAGGAAATGGGTTTCAAACTTTGGGCATGGGATTGGGACTACTGGAAACCCAGGAAACTGGTTTCAAACATCGGCATGTGATCGGGACAGCTTGACAACAGGAAAACAAGATTCACACATCAGGCCTGGGTGCATGTGCGGGAGTACTGGACACCAGGGACTCTGTTTTGGTGGCTCAGGACTGGCAGGGGGGTGGGCCACTGCACTCCCTCTTCTGACTGCTAGGGTTGCACAGCATTAAGTTGTGGTCTCAGTCAGTGGTATTTGTGCCATGCAAGGGGGCTGCACAAACCGACCTTGCATAACAAAAATACTCTGAATATTAGACTGCACCAATATTCAGGTCCACGCCCCTCTATTTGCATTCCACCCCCTCCATAGTTTTCCCACGTGCAAACCCTATTTGCACATGCAAACTGAGCTTTGTGCCCAGGCAAACTTTTGAATATCAGACTCCATATCTTCCAGCCAATGGCCAAAACAAAGTATGCACGTGGGAGCTGATGAGATTCAATCCCAGGTCTCCAGGTTTGAAGTTCAATGCCCTTAACTATGCTACACTGCCTTCTTGCTTGTGTATGGTGGCCGAGTGCCCCAAAAACACACATCATGTTCTCTCCATGTATACAAACAGTATATATTCATTGCAAAAAAAATTACATTAATGCAGACATTAGGGTTGAAGAAAGCAAAGTACTCAAAGTGAGAAAATCAAAAACAGAAAATTAGTTGTGTGGTGTTCTTTGGGGTTGCCAGCCTTAATGCCCCTCCCAGCCCATAGCCTCCTTTCTGAAGCACAAGGTACAGCTCCAAGCCAGTGCCTCATAGACAATTACTCTGAAGAAAAAGTATGACTCAGTACATGTGGTTACCAGAATCAGTCATAGCTTTCTTCTCACAGGGCCCTGCATGACGCAAGAGATCATGTTTGCTTAGAGGAGGGGGAAGGCACTTGACAACCCCAAGGAACACCACACCACTGATTCATAAAGACTGCTAGGACTCAAAACCCTTATATTTTTATTTGTGTACTTTGTGCACTTTGCTTTCTTCCACCCTAATGTCTGCATTAACGTATTGTTTTGCAGTATATTTCCCTCCTTTTGTGTTAGTGGAATCTTAACAGAATAGTGGAGATATTTCAAATCCTGCATCACAAACCACCTAACAAGAGTGCGCCTATAGTGCCATAATACTCAGGGTTGCAACATTACAGGTGAACATCCTAGCACAAATAAAAGATCTTTACCTGGGTCCTGTGGAGCCTGGGATAAGGGGGTCTCAGGGTTACAGCCATTCATACTTGTAAAACAAGAATAGCAATGGGCTCTCACAGGATCTGCAGCACTTTATGAACTATAACAAACTGTGTAAGGTAAACAAAAAAACAATGCTTATCTGATACGTATGGTCAGTGTCCTCCTACACCTGGTCAATGTCCTGTCAGACCTGTAGGTATAAAAGGGAAAATGGGTCAGTATGAAGAATACAAATATTGATCAGCTGGGTCAGTTGAGAAGGACCTGTACAGGTTGAAAAAAAAAGTGGATTGTGTATTGGGGGAGGGGGGGATACCAGACCAGTACCACACCATTGACCTAGGTTTCAGAATGGACTTGATCAGTTAGGGGATGTCATGGGGGAAGATTCAGTGTCCCTAAAATTGATCTCTCTTGGAGGTGGGGGGGGCCACCCTCTGACCAACACAGGGCAGGATGAAGACACCAACTGTTATGCTCCCTGCACCATCAACAGGGTTCCAGACTGCCAAACTGGTGAAGAGTCTTGGTGTGGGGGAAGGGGCTGCCATGGCCAATGACAGTCACCAGTAGGGGGGGATGGGGATGATGACTCTTCCTCTCCTGCCCCCCTGATGGAATCTGTGGCTGTACTGAAGGTCCATGTTTATTACCTGGGATGGTGGGTGATGTTGCATGGTGGCTGGTGGCAGTATGGTATTTCTTGGTGATGCAGTGCCTGTAGCAACTGGAGATTCTTGCCGACAGCTGCTATTTTTCCCCATTTTCATGCCCACCCACTTTTTCCAACACAGAGTGTAGTCTTGTCAAACCTTGGCATACATGTCGGCCCAAGTATCTATAAATTCCACTCCACTGTAAGGCAGCATTAAACCAAATAACAAGTTTATAAATTCTTTAACTGACCTGAGCAGACCCAGGTGGCCATCAGGCCACTGGCATTTGTAAACAGAGGGCAGGACCCACTGGGTAAAGTGAGAGCTACAATGAGCATTTCGTGACACATTTCCCAAAGTGCAGCTGATATAGGTATATGTCACCGGACAGTTTTTTTTTATCAAATCCTGTTAAGCAGATACACTTCAATAAGTACATTTAACAAAAAAAAAAAAGCTGGGAATAAGCTTCAAGTGTTTTACCAATAAAACCAATTTTTTTTCTGATAGTCAGTGGGAACTTGTGTACCCCAACCTGTGCATTTAACTAGCATGAAGCTCAGACACTAGCCACACCTCCTTCCTCGAACACAGACATTTGGCCCACCTCCCTCCACAGGCCCCTCTGACTCTAGCCCCCTCCAACCACAGCATGTTTCCCTTACAGCCCCCCATGACAGCAGCCCCCTTGACTGTACACCCTCCACAGTCCCCAACACTATCTCTGCACCCTCCATCACCCCAGACACTAACCTCCTGCCTCCACTTCCTGACACAACTTTGCCACACACACCTTCCTCCACAGTCCCTTTAAACACCTCTTCCTCTCTAGGCACCCCACTTTCTAAACCCATGGATATCACCTCTCTACCAGATCACCTGAGTCTCAGAAACTACACCCCTTCCTCCATAGCCATTTGAGAATTATTCACTTCCTTGTTACAGACCTTCCTTATAAGGCCCCCATGGACACCACTTTCTCAGACATCTGAGGCACATATGCACCCTTCCTCACTCTACACTCTCCCTCCATGGGCCCTGACACTAGTCCCTCCCTTCCTCCACAGCTCCTGACCCCAGCTAACCCATCTTTCAAAGCCCCAAACACTAGCATACCCCCTTCCCCAGACACTAGCCCCCCTCTCCATGGCCCCTTGACACTAGCCCCACCTCTTCCTTTGGCACCAGTCACTAGCCACACCTCCTTCTCTGAGGTTAAAACTGGCACCAGCCCACTAGCCAAATGCTGGTAGACTTGTGTAGCTAGCTAGTAAGATTTTCCTTGAGCTAACCCTGTGGGCTTCTACTGGAGAAGGTAATACTTCAATGAGTACACCCGCTGGGACACCCGCTATTGACTCCAAAATTAAATATGACCTACCTGCTCTGTCTGAGTTGCAGTGGCCAGAGCTGGGTTGTCTTGGGTTTGGGGTATTCTGGTAGAATCTACTAGTAAAGTGCAGGGAAGGCTGAGGAGACAGACAGAGTCAATGGTCCTAGAGGAGAGATTAAGGGTTAGAATTAATCAAGAAATTATACTTACATGAAAGGCAAACAACTAACGTTTGGCCAGACTGAAATAAAGGTAAAAATAGGCAAGTATGAGGACACTATAGTCGCCTGAGTAAAGACAGGGAGCAGAGAGCTACAAAAGGTACAATACAGACCTGGAAGCCTTGTTTGAGGATGCAGACCTTGACATAATAGTAGTAACAGAGATGTGGTAATCTGCTAATCGTGGCTGGAAAGTCAATGTACCAGGCAATACACTGTTCAGAAGGAACAGGGAAGGTACAAAGTATGTGGGAGGAGCCCAGTACATCAGAGATGGTATAAAGGTTACAGAGGTTCAGGAAAGACAGGGGAGGCCGAGGCATTGTGGGTCATCCTGGATCCAGGGAATGGAACAGCAATATGCTGAGGGGTGATCTACAGACTTCCGACACAGAGGTAGGAAGTTGACAGGGAACTAGTGGAGAACATACACAACATGGCAGCTAAAGGTGAAATCCTGCTACAATACTGGGGGATTTCAATACACAGGACGTGGATTGGACCACCAGGTGGCTGCTTCAGCCAGAGACACAGTCATCCTAGAATCCCTGCAAGGGGGTTGGACTCAGACAGTGGGTACATGAACCAACCAGGGACAAGTCAATTCTGGACCTGGTATGGACCAATGGCAAGAGTTGAAGAAATACAGGTTGAAGGGGAGTTGGAGTCCAGTGACCACAGCATGGTGTGCTTCAGTATAGAAACACGGACTCAAGCATGCCACAAAAAAAATACTGAACACATACTTCTGCTCAGTATTCACTAGGGAGCAGGAGGGTCAATGACCACAGATGGGTAGCAGAGGCAATTGGGGGGAGGGCAGTTGAACACCAGTCCTTTCATAGTGGAGAGAGTTCTAGAAGAACTAATAAAGCTGAAGGTGGATAAGGCCATGGGGCCAGATGGCATCCACCTGAGGATATTAAGGGAACTGTGACGGGAACTGGCAGCACCTCTGGCAGTCCTGATCATGCAGGGCCATCCTTAGCATCGTGCCAGGCATGCCCCAGCATGCTGGGGGCCTGATTCAACCACCACTGCAGTAAGCAAGCTGCTGTAACATTGATTGTTTTATAATTAGTATGTTTTAATATAAGCTGCACTTCTCCAGCCTCATTGCAACATATTCTGATTCTAACCTTCCTCCAGGCTCCCGCTTCCAGCAAGCCCCCCCCCCCCCGTGAATCTCATGCTCCATTCAGATTTTCAGTTTTTATTAACTTTTTTGTTTAGAGACAGAGTGTATGCAAATGTTGACCTGGCTGCCTGGCTCCCTTGATGATGGGAGATGATGAGACCGTTATCGATTACAGCAAATCGATTATGTAAATTTAAGTTAAGTGCTCCTGCTCCATCTGGCACTCAGAGCAACTTTTATTTTCTTGCACAGTCAACACAATAACAATGGAACTGCTGAATCTCCATGAATTAGGCCACTCATATCCTGGGATTGCCGCAGATGACTTAATACTTACAGAGTGGTCTGTTTAACAAAGTTTTCATTTGAAGTTAAGTACGGCACTTAACTTCAAATGAAAATTTTGTTAAACAGAGCACTCTGTAAGTACTAAGTCATTTTTGCGATCCAGGGTGATGAGCAGTCAGATTCACACAAAGCGCCCCACAGTCACCAACTCTTGAGGCTCTATTCTCTTTCACTCACACCTCAGAAAAAGTTAAATTATTTAACTTGTTTCTTAATTGGATTAGCTGAGGTGTGAGTGTCTGGCCTCCTGTGATGTGTGATTTCCCTGAGTCTGACAAAAGGCCTTGGTTAGTCATAGAAATAAATCATTAGTGTAAAAATAGTAAACACATATCTAATCTTACAGACCTACAATGCCGGCCCTCCTTACTCCTTTGATTCTCTGTCCCATACTGTGTGGTAACCTCTCTGTCTACCTTATCATATGCAATAATAATAATTCAACAACTTAGTTTTAATATGAAAAGGGCCACTAACAATGGAATATATACCAGCAAGAAAAAAAAGTTATACAGTACTCATTGGCAGTGCACATTGCATTCCTCTAGTGCCCCATCTGACATTCCTGTAATGTCACTAGCTCTGATAAGGGAGTAAAATGAACTGATTACTTTGTTCACGCATTCTAGTTGAGAAGTAGTATATTTCTGTAATTTATTTATTTGAAAATGTGTAACCAGCAAGGCACACACTGAGCCAAGGCTGTTTTCAGGTGCAACCCAGGGGAGAAAGAATAAAAAACAAAACAAAAGTACAGTACACAATAACAATACTTGTACAAATACTGATTAGAGATGGGCGAAGTGGCCCCAATTTGCTCGGTGAAGTGAATCGCGAAGTGAAAGCGATTTAACAGAGTGCTCCACAATGTGAAGCAGAGTACTTTGCATTATGATGGGTAACGCAAAGTCCATTGAAAACAATGACTTCATGTTACTCCGCCTTCCCAAACCACTACTTCACCGATTCTTAAGGCAAAGTACAATGAAAGCAATGTACTTCGCCTCACTTCACCTTGTTTTTAAGCTCCAGAGGCAAATTTTGCAGTGCTTCATGGGATTTCAGGTCACATGGGCTCTAGATTGTTCTGCACAGCCTCAGTTCAGGGTAGTGTGTGCAGGAAGCTATAGGAGACAGTCTGCTCTGAGAGATCTCTGTCATTCAAACCTTCTTAAAGCTATTAAAAAGCCCTTATGAGTAATTTTGTTTGCCGAAACTTTAGTTCATCGATTGTAGGAAATCCTCATGTGCTCATATCGTTGAGCGTTTATTGTTTGTGTATGGATTTTGAATGTTAATGTATGGCATTCAGTCTGTATACTGAGAGACAGTGGAAGTGTGCTTTGGGGAGCGGTGTATCTGTGGTGTAGGTAGATTAACTTGGAGAAGACAGTTCTTTCTGTTTTGGTGATATTTTTCTTGTATAACTGTGTTAATGTACACACAGCAATATTTTCAATAATTCTTGCTATTTTTTTGCTGATTGTTGTGATGCAGCAGTGCATAATTTTAATTTGTTTAAAATACGTGGTTATATAACTGAAGCTTTCAATTTGCTATGCATTACTTAGTGTGTAAGTATGTGTGTGATGCATGCCATCAAATCAGACACCTTTTATTGTGCCCATAGTAATTTCAGCAATGTGAACCTGCTATTCACTGCAGCTGTGTGACTTTTGTACTTCTTTGTGGTATCTTTACTGGTACTAGCAGTAGTGACTGTTACTGGAGCAGTGCAGTACACTGCCCCCACCTGCAGCCTGTCCCAACCGGCAAAGATATTCTTTTTCAGATTTGAATTTCTGATGATGAGCACTGGTTAGGTGTTGTGCCTTTGTGTCTGCATCTCTTCTGTGCACAGCGCAATCTTAATCTGTCTGTACATTTGCATCTCTTTAGGGCCCAATCTCCATCTCTAACTTAAGTCACAGTTGTTTCTTTGGCTTCCCTTCAGAGTACCGGACAGGTGTGGTGCATAATTCTGCATGAACATTGTACTCATTAATATGCATTTTTAAGTCAGGACCATCATCATGAGTCACTCATGATACAAATCACGTTCTTCATCATCATGGCCACAAATGCAGTCACAAATCACGATTCATGATCACGTCACGAATCACAACATTCATTTTTTTACTAGTTACTTGAATGTATCGTAAGCCTGTTTTGTAGTATCTCTCCAGGCTGCACCACCCCACCATTGTACTCATTAAGAAGAGTTTTTAAGTTGGGAAGTTTTGTGCTACAGCTCCCCTCAGAAGTACAGCCACAGGCATTCGCGTTCCCAATACAGTTCCATATTGGTTATCTCACACTGTCGACACTGAATCATGTTTTTCATCATCATGGTCACAAGTGCAGTCACAAATCACGATTCACGATCATGTCATGAATCACAACATTAATTTTTTTACTAGTTACTTGGATGTATTGTAATCCTGTTTTGTAGTATCTCTCCAGGCTTCACCACCCCACCATTGTACTCATTAATAAGAGTTTTTAAGTTGGGGAGTTTTGTGCTACACCTCATCAGGGAAGTACAGCCCTAGGCATTCACGTTCCCAATACAGTTCCATATTGGTTATCTCACACCGTCGACATCGAATCACGTTCTTCATCATCACGGTCAGAAATGCAGTCACAAATCATGATTCATGATCACGTTACAAATCACAACATAAATTTTTTTACTAGTTACTTGGATGTATTGTAAGCCTGTTTTGTAGTATTTCTCCAGGCTTCATCACCCCACCACTGTACTTATTAATAAGAGTTTTTAAATTGGGGAGTTTTATGATACAGGCTCAGCTCATTAGGGAAGTACAGACATAGGCATTTGCTTTTCTTCCTGTACAGCATGTGAGTTACAGTACTATAAGTAGTGGTGGGCTAAGTGGCCCCAATTCGCTCCTCGAAGTGATTCACAGAGTAACACGGAATCCGAGGAGTACTCCACAATGTGAAGCAGAGTACTTTGCTTCAAAATAAGGAACATGAAGTCCATTGAAACCAAAGACTTTGCATAATTCTGCCTTCCGGAAACCACTTCTCCACCAATTTTAAGGCGATGTACATTGAAATCAATGTAATTCACCTTACTTCACCTTGTAATTGAGCGCCAAATGAAATTCCACAGTGATTCATGGGATTGCAGTTCACATGGGCTCTAGATTGTTCTGTACAGCCTCAGTTCTGGCCTGGGTAGTGTGTGTGTAGTGGTAGCTGGAGACAGTTTGCTCTCAGAGCTCTGCGATTCAAAACCTCTAAAAGTTGTTTAAAATGCCTTTTTGAGTAATTTTCTTTTTGCTCAAAATTTAGTACATCAATTGTAGGAAACCCTTCTGTGCTCATATCATTGAGTGTTTATTGCTGTGTGTGGATTTTGAATGTTAATTTAGAACAGTCAGTCTGTGTACTGTGAAGTGTGCTTTGGGGGAAGGGCGTAGTTGTGGTGTAGGTACATTTACTGGGAGAAAAGGGCAGTCTCTGTTTTGGTTATATTTTCTTGTATAATTGTGTTAATGTACAACCAGTAATATTTTCAGTAATTCTTGACGTATTTTTGCTGATTTATGTGGTGCAGCAGTGTATAATTTGTTTGTTTAAAATATTTGGTTATATTACTAAATGTTTCCAATTTGCTACACTTTACTTGTAGTGTGTGTAAGTGAGTGTGTGTGCGATGCATGCCATTAAATTAGATACCTTTTATTGTGCCACAGAGTAACTGCAGCAGTGTGAACCTGCTATCCACTGCACTGGCATGATTTTTTTATACTGCTTTGTGGTATCTTTACTGGTAGTGGATTGCTACTGACATGCACTAATCCCTCAACTGGCAAAATGTATTCCTTTCCAGATTTGAATTTGTGACTTGTGAGCACTGGTTAGGTGTTGTTGTACATTTTCATATGCATCCCTTGAGTGCACAGCACAATCTTAATCTGTCTGTGCATTTGCAGTGCACCATTAATTCTGGGAGACTGCATTTCTTGTTATACTCTCATTTCACTTCATCAGCACTGGGGAATTTTGTGGACACAAGACAGTAGCATTTTGGAGATGCACATTAATTCTGGTGACTCTGTGTGTGACATGATCCATTAATTCTGGGAGACTTTGCATTTCTTGTTATGCTCTCATTTCACTTTGTCAGTACTGGGGAGTTTTCTGGACACAAGAAGGTAGCACTTTGGGGATGCACATGAATTCTAGTGACTGTGTGGGTGGGGTGCTGCCAATATTGTTGGCACTCCGCCTTAATTCGTGTTTGAGGTGGAATGACAATGCAAAGTAATAATAACATGGCAAAGTGAGCCTTTCCTACGGGGCACTCCACGTATCAAAGTGTCAACTCAAAGTGGTCACTTCACGTTCACTTTACATGTGGATTTTAAATTCGCTGCATCTCTAATACTGATACAAAAACATCTTATCTTTGTTGGAATAACCACAAGCAATGGTGTTGCCCAATTTTATACTTCAGAACACAAAAAAATCACTGGCAAATACTGGTATTATATTTTGGCCACATAGACAACAATATATTAATGCTTTGTACTTAATTCCTTTAAATTATTTTACTGCTGCTAGCATAGATCATGTATGTAATAATTTCAGGAAACTTTAAAATTAATGAAATCAGACCTGAAAAGACAGAATTGAATATTTGGGAAATGGGTATCACACCACCAATATTATGTTTCTGTTCTTTTCACCTGACCACACCATTACTGTCTGTAGTGGTGCACAGAACAGAGTAGTGATACCCATTGCCTAAATATACAACTCTGCCTTTTCAGGTCTAATTTCATTAATATTAAAGTTTCTTTATTTTCTTACATGTCTAGGCTAGCAGCAGTGCAAGGTGCAACATGATGTTGCACCAGCCAGGCTCACAAGAATGGGAAATTGATGGGTGCAATTTAATTGGCATTGCACTTGGACACACACACACACACACGTAACATTTTTTTTTCATAAAATATGCGTCTCTTGAGTCTTACCCCTACTGAGTGTGCATCCACCTCCCCAGTCAAGACTAATGTAGTGAAATTCCTACCATCCTATATTACTATAATTCATTTTGCTGTTCTCGATGCACTTATTTTTGTCACTGCATCTGTATCCCTACCCAGCATTTTGAAACGGTTGTTAAATTTGTAACCTATATGATGTATACTGTATATTGAATTACTCTGTATGATATGTATATTTGCCTTTGTGTATATGTGTGCCCACTGCACTGCTCCCTTTTCCCCCAGGATGCACCAGGAGATGAGCAACGTGTTGTTCAGTGTGCCTTTCCTGATCAAACAAACATGTCAATAAATAAACCATATTGAAGCTAGACTTGTTGCAATTTTAGATGAGTAATAACATATATTGTTTTTTGGCATGGGAATGAGAGAGTCTGTGTTAAATAAAATGGTGATGCCATCTGTTACAAGGCAATGATGTATCTGTGCTCAGTCAAGGAATCCAAGGGTCTGCAGGTCATCACTCACTCACATTGTAAAGCTGAGTGAGTGAATGAAAGAAATATCATGGCAGCCAGCTCTGCCAGCCTCATCCCCCTCTCCTGACCTCTCTGGTTATCACTGATTATTGATCCTGATAAACAATATTGCTGTCTGTCCTATCGTCCTTTAAAAGAAAGCAAAAAACTTCTTCCTTATCCATCCTGTCCTATAGGTTATGTTACTAAAGCAGTACCAAGTCTTCTAGTTTAACTAGTAGACCCGGTACCACTTTATTAATACAGGACAGAACAGAGTTGGACTAGGGGCAAGGAAGTGTTTTCTTTTAAAAAGGATGAGAGTGCAGCAAATTCTGGGGTAACTGGTAAAACTAGCAGCCCACATGACTACCTGAATCTGATCAGGGTGATACTGCTTTATTAATAATGGACAGGAGGGACGCTACACTAGGAAGGAAGGATATGATTACTTAGGAAGCCAGAGCCCAAGGGATTTATTTATTTCTAAAAAGGTATTATCAGTCACTGCTGCCAGCCAGCTAGCTCTGCTGCCAGCCAGGACAGACACCTATATTATTAGACACCCCACAGTCCCTGCTGCTGACTCCTAATCAGTGATCACCTGGGAGGTCAGGAGAGGGGGGTGAGGCAGGCAGGCCTGGCTGCCATGATGTTTCTTTCATTTCCTTACTCAGTTGTACAGTGTGAGTGATGACCTATCAGCTATTGGATCCCTTGACTGAGCAGATACAAAGTGTGTGTAGGGGGGAGGAGGGGTGGAGCAGGGAAGCAAGTGGCGTTATTAATGACCCAGTTCATCCTCCCTCCACTGGGGGCCAATGAAGCAGGGATGAGGGCACTTTTTCAGGTCAGTGTGGTCAGATATGAATCTGAATCTGACAGCAGTCACAACACATGGCTAAATGAAAATGAGAAAGTAAAATTTCTGCAACTGCAAGCGGCAAGCATGCACAGTCTCTCTGAGTTTTTTCTTATTTCTTGTACATTTTTGCAAGGCAACAGGCAAAGCAACAGTCTCCGAGTTTTTCTGGAATTTTTATGACGGTCACCTGACCCAGAATGATGAAAATCATTCTTTTGCTTGTCTGCTGCCTTGCAAAAATGGTACAAGAAATCAGAAAAATGCAGAGAGACTAAGCTTGCTTGCCTGGCAAAAATGGTACATTTGTCATTTAGCCATGTGACTGCCAGATTCATAGTCAGAGATGCATACCTGATTCACCTGATCAGTCCATCTGTGTTTAAATCTGCCTGTCCCATTCCCATCCCATAGAACCTTGACTGCTTTCAGTCCAATCCCCACCCAGCCATTGTATTGTACACTGAAGTTGGGGGGGCAGGTAGCTATAGGAGTGTCAGTGGTGTGTGACTACTGTCTGCTGCACCAGAAAGGAGGGTGGGGCAGTTTAGATCCAGCCACAGGAGCAGTGTCAAACTCAGGGGCTCCTGTTCATGCTGGTTCCCAACCCCCACTCCTGCCTCACTATGGAGGAGGCTGCATGCTCCAGTTGAGCTTGCTCTGTCGGGGCTGGGGTTGGTGGCACTGTGGCAAATGTCCAGATGCACACTGTAGGTGTAGGTGTGGACCTGGTTGCACCTACAGTATCTGAAAGAGTGCAGTGGGTGGTACTGACGGTCTCAATCGACTCCCCCAGCACACAAGACACTGAGAAGTGGCAAACATACAGGGAAGCAGCCTGGGAAGGAAGCAACCCCTTGCGGTCCCACTAGACTATCAGAGATAACTATTTAAAACAAATGTTGCCCCACTAAACCTCAGGGACTGTCCCCCACCAACCACTAGGACACCAACCATGGAGTACTTTATTAACTCTTGCTTTTGAAGGGGGTTGGGGCTGATGTTTCTAGAATCCCTTCAGACCATTCCTGTGTATTTTCATAACTTCTTATTGATGTTGCATCATAAATACAATAAACCCTAAACACGTTTGAATTGCTTTCTTTTTATGTATAAGTCATTACATTATACTTAAAAATACACATGTTATGATATGGTACAGAATTTTGGTGAAGGAGAGGTGTAAACATTGGATGTGGGGAGATCCAACAGGGAATTGAGTGGTGGGGCCTGACTGGGGGCCACAAAGGGGTCAAAAATTTTTAAGGCTGGCCCTGTGATCATGGAGTCACTCAACACAGGTGTGGTTCCAGAGGACTGGAGGGGGCACATGTGGTGCCACTGCACAAAAGTGGCAGTAGGGAGGAGGCAGGGAACTACAGGCCAGTCAGCCTCACCTCAGTGGTGGGAAAGATCATGGAGACACTGCTGAAAGAAAGGATAGTGGCACAGCTGGAATCCAGGGGAGCCCAGGATCTGAGGCAACATGGATTCATAGCAGGAAGGTCATATCAAGTGAATCTGATAGATTTTCTTGATTAGGTGACTAGGGAAGAAAATCAGGGAAGGGCAGCAGATGTCGCCTACCTAGATTTCAGCAAAGCCTTCAACACCATCCCACAAAGAAGGCTGGTTAACAAGATGGATAGTGTGGGCATGGGAAACAAGGTGGTGAACTGGGTTAGGAACTGGCTAACAGACAGGAGACAGAGGTTGGTGGTAAATGGGGTACAATCTGAGGAGAGGGCGGTGACCAGCAGGGTACCTAGGGATCAGTACTGGGACCAGTCCTGTTCAATGTCTTTATTACTGACATTGTAGAGGGGCTAGAAGGAAAGGTCTGCTTATTTGCAGAAGACACCAAGATCTGCAACAGGATGGATATTCCAGAAGGGGGTGCAGAAAATGAAGATGGACCTGGAGAAGCTTGAAAGATTGTCAGAGATGTGGCAACTAAGGTTCAATGCAAAAAAGTGCAAAATAATGCACCTGGGTAGAGGGAACCCTGAAGAGAGCTATAGGTTGGGGGGGCTGACTGTCTCCAAGGAGGAAAGGGACCTAGGCATTATCATCTCTGATGTCCTTAAAATATCAAACCACTGCAAAAAGGTGGAGGGGAGGGCCAGTGGCATGCTGGGGTGCATAGGCAGGGGTATCACTTGCAGGAGGCAGAAGGTGGTAATGGCATTGTATAAAACATTGGTATGGCCCTTACCTGGAGTACTGCATGCAGTTCTTGATGCCACACTTGCTCCAGGACATAAACAAGGTGGAGACTATCCAGAGAAGGGGGATAAAGATGGTGAAGGGCTTGCACCACAAAACATATGAGGAGAGACTAAGTGACCTCAATATGTACTCACTGGAGGGGAGGAGAGAGCAGGGGGACATGATTGAAACTTTCAATTACCTCAAGGGCATAAACAAGGTGCAGGTGGAGGACCTTTTCCAATGTAGAAAAAGTACTAGAACAATGGGATATGATATGAAATTGGAGGGGGGTAGATTAAGAAGTAAAGAGAGGAAGTTTTTCCACACAGAAAGGGTTGTTGATGCTTGAAATAGTCTGCCACAGGAGGTAGTTGGGACAAGCACAGTGGAGGGGCTTAAGCATGCCTGAGACAGGCACAAGGGAACCTTGAGAGGGGAGGGACTGATGGAAAGCAATTGATCACATAGGGTCAGTGGCCACATGCAAAGTATAGGGCCTACAGACAGACTGGATGGGCCTAATGGTCCTTTATCTGCCAACAATTTCTATGTTTCTATGTTACAGCAAAAGAGTAAGGAAAGTGGAGTTTTAGAGGAAAAGACAGTTAAAGAGCAACACTCTTACTATAATAAAAAGCTTAAAAACACTTGATTTTCATCAATTATGTTTTAACTTTATTGTTTTCTAGTTATTTATTTATTTTCTTTTTACTTCTCCTGCTGTTGGGCTACTAAATGTTGTTGGTAATGCAGCACTTATTTCAGCAAGTCTTTCAAACTATATCTGACTCTCCTCTGCTAACCATATTTATGTCAAGCAGATAATGAATCTAGAGTATCATATTTCCAGCTAGGACCACAGGAGGAAGGACTGACTGTGCAAAAGTCATAAACATGCAAACATATTAGCAGCTAAAGGCCTTATAGTCTACTGTAGAATAGGAAATATTCACTGTACATAACTTTTCACTGTATTCACTGAAGTGCTCAGAAGTGTGAACATAAAATTACGCTAATTAGCACTTTTTCCATTAAGGTGAATGGAAGACTTTTAGTTTAGAGTGAAAATAAATTTACACAAATATGGCCACTTTGTAACTAGTGCTAAATATAATTGACGCATTATTTTCCTATTCTACAGTATATAGTCTGCCAGCGAGCAGTTCTCACTGTGTTTGCAGCCCTCCCCCCCATTTCCCCCAGACCTCTCTCAAATACCAGTGGACCCAGATGGAAGTGGAGGGTCCATAAAGTCCCTACATAGTGCTATTTTAGTGTTACTGTAGCAGTGTTCACTTCCTGTGCTTTTCATTTAAATATGTTCTCCTTGAGAGGTTAATCAGTGTGCATGTATTGTTATGGTAGTGTGCATGCAGTGTCAGTACAGTGTGTATGAATTATGGTAATCACACCGCAAATGCACTGCAATGTACAGTGTTGTTCTTGGGTCAGAAACACTTCATAAAGCAATGCTGCAGTGCTTTTTCAGTGTGTACAAATCATGGTAATTAGCTGACTGAATCAACACCTCTAATGCACTTCAATGTGGTGTGGTTTGATGCTTAGTAGCACTCCTGGCAGCAGTGTTGCAGTGCTGTTTCAGTGCATCCGAATTATGGCTGCATGAAGAACTTCACCAGCAGTGTATACTACATGCACATTTTCAAACCTGCACTGTGTATGTGTCCGAATTTAATTAGAAAATTTCATATTGAGGTAAAAAAATGAGCATGCCAACCTGACAGCTGACCTCCAACCACCTGAGAAGTGCATTAATGCCAAGTATACCATAGCATGGAGTGTGTTATTGCACTTATAAAATCAATTCTTTGTTTTAATGAAAAAAATAGAAACAGTTTTAACATATATGTCAGTCTTGTAATACCACCTTCCAATATTGATCCCTATTGTATAATATATATCCTTGGTAGTTCAGCATCCCTGCTCCCTCTCCCAATAGAGGCTCAACAGTGCACATACAACATATCCTCCATCACCCCACAAAATCCCCCCATCAAAATAACCCCCCCTTTCTCCATCCACTCAGCCCCCACCATCCTTCAATATAGCATGGGACCCACCTGAACAAACACATCAATGTTGGTTGGCATAATGGTGACTGGCACCGATACTCCTCTAACCACCTCTGCTGGCAGCCATCTGGCTGAGTGTGCACATACAGTACCAACAGCTGATTTTACTATAAGAACATGCTCAGGCCCATTCATTCAGATGGCAGTCAGCCAGGGAGATGAGAGACATGTCTTTGCTGGTTGACATCCTCCACGCTGCCCTCTGACATCAACATGCTTGTTCTGGTGGGTTGGATACCAGATGGGGTAGCGGAATGTGGTAGTGGGGGTATTTGACAGCTAAGTCAAGCTGTCTATCTAGAACTATAAAGGATTGCCCTTTGTATGATCTGGATGTTGTGAGGATCAATGGTAGCAGTACAAGTAGTGTGGAGGGGAAATTTAAGTCCATACTTTTAGCTTACTACATCCAGTATAGGTAATGATTAAATGGTATCATTTATCAGGTTCCGAGTAAGCCTGGGGTAGGGATCCCAAGTATATACAGTAGGTTACCTGTAAAATGAAATGAAAATGAAGGATCACAAAGGATCTGTAGTTCTTTGTGAAAGATAAGACAGGAAAGGAAAAATAGGAAAAAATGCTTATCTGAAAAAGGAGGCAGTATAGTGCAGTGGGTCAAGGCTCTGAGCTGCAGATCTGGAAATCTGGGTTTAAATCCCACAGCCACTTAGGTGAATACTGTGTGATCCTGAGCAAGTCACTCAACTTCCTTGTGCTCCCAGGTTACTGGGGCCGGTCCTTTTTAATATCTTTATAAGTGACATTGCAGAGGGACTGGAGGGGAAGGTACGTCTTTTTGCAGATGACACAAAGCTCTGCAACAGGGTTGATATACAAGGTGGGGTGGAAAGGATGAAAAGGGACTTGGCGAGGTTGGAGGAATGGTCAAATGTATGGCAGCTGAGATTCAACGCAAAGAAGTGCAAAGTAATGCACCTGGGAAACAAAAACCCAGGGCAAGAGTACACAATGGGGGGTGAGATACTGCCAACAACAAAAATGGAAAGGGACCTGGGGTAGTCATATCAGATGACCTAAAGGTGGGCCAGCAATGTGAGAAGGCAGTAAGGAGGGCTGGGGAATACTGGGATGCATAGGGAGAGGCATCACCATAGAAGACAGAAAGTTGTTGGCCTTCACAGAAGTTAGTAAGACCACATCTGGAGTACTTTGTGTAGCTCTGGAGACCACATCCCCGCAAAGACATAGACAGGGTGGAGGCTGTCCAGAGGAGGGCAACCAAAATGGTATAGGGTCTGCACCAGAAGAAATATGAAGAAAGACTAAAGGAGCTTAAGATGTATAGCCTCGAGGAAAGGAGGGAGAGGGGGGACATGATAGAAACTTTCAAATAACTCAAGGGAATCAACAACGTCCAAGAGGGTAGCATCTTTCAAAAAAAGATGTGCAACAACAAGAGGGCACAATTTGAAGATGGGGGGGGACGGCTCAGAGGTAATGTGAGGAAGTATTTCTTCACAAAGAGGGTTGTAGATGCATGGAACAGTCTTCCTGAGGAGGTCATAGAGTCAAAAACAGTGGGGGAATTCAAGAATGCATGGGAAAGACAAAAGGCAATTGTAGTGGGGGGTAGGAGGAAGTAGGCTGTTGGTTAACTAAGCTCTGCAGCTTATCCGTTAGGTAGGGAAATGGGCAGACTAGGTGGGCAAAGCGGTCCTTATCTGCCATCAAATTCTATGTTTCTATGTTTCTATGACAGGATGTAGGGTTCTACGAAGACCTGTAAAACAATTAAGAAATAGGTAAGTGCAGTACAATAAAAAGATGTCAGAGCAACTGGTGCTATGCCATGCCCAGACCCCTGTGGCTGCCTGAAACCAGCATGAAACAGTTAACAGATGAAATCCAGTATGCACCCGCTAATATCTGAAAAATTAATTTGCAACAAACATGAAATCCCCACACCTGTAGAAACAGACTCCTGAAAGATTACTGCAAGTGGACCTGTCAACTGATCCTTTAGCTCCACTATGATCCTGGGGTGTATCCTGTCTGCCCCTCATTATTTACATGGCTTGATCTTTGTCAGGAAGTAAGCTACCAGTGTGAAGTGCTGTCCACAAGCTGCATCATGGCTACCTCTGATGCTAAGACCCTCCTAATGCCCCATCACTTCACCTGTGAGCATGGAACACCAAATAGCCCCTGGCACCAGAACAGAGAGCTATCCTTGAGTAGTTGGGGGTTCAAGAGCTGATGGAGGCAAGATGGACCCAAATGCCATTCAGTGTTTTTAACACCACACTATTTTTTTGCCATCACACTAATTTGTTTTTGCAAAGTCATTCAAAGTTGTCTCTTATCACCAACTTGGTCTGTACTATACCACTCTTTGGAAAAGCCAGTCATGTTTACCTTATTTAAAATAATAATAAAAAAAGGAAAGTCCAGGCAAATAACCCCACAGGCCACACCTGAAAACAACTTAGCCTTTCCTGGTCAGAAATTACAAATGACAAACCAATAAAATCCTGTTTAGTTGCAGTTTATTTACCTCAAATAACCCAGCTGACATCTCATTTTCATTAGCATCCTACCTTTGCCCATTTCTGTGGTTGGGTAGACTGGAGCAACAGAGGTTAACTGCTCCATCCTCAACAGTGGCCAGGATGCACTTGAATTGAGTGTATACTGGCTGCTCAGCAGTGTACCCTGAGACAGTGCAGGGATAGACATAATCGATAGCCCTGTCTCTCCCCTCCACAGGTGCGGACCCAGACAGGGGCTATGAAAACACTATGGGTGGTGCGGTCAGGAACACTTGGAATCCAGTTGGAAGCCCAGGCTGGTGTTCCAGTAGATCCCCTGCTTCATGTGGAGTGGGGAACCATGAGATATGGCAGTCTACATCAGTCCTCTATGGAGAGCAATATCCCCTAAACCAAAAATGTGCATTGCACAGTTACACCGGATAGTGCTGGTGACACGTCAAGCCTCAGATGGATGATTCTAGGGCTGATCAGGTCCAGTGAACATCATGACGGCTGGGAGAATGGTGGCACATAAGTTCTATTGGAAACTCTTGGGCCATGTAACTTCTGCCCCTACTTCCAGCTGTGCTCATCATCTCAGCAGCACCCTGGATAGTGTGAAGGTACACCCCTGCCCACGACCCATCCAGGCACAAAGATGTGAGCACGGACAAGGAGCAGATGCACAGGAGCATGCAGCCAAGGCTGTGGATACCACAAGTTTCCCCAAAGGTGTCCATCCCACACATAGGGAACATCAGCATTTCCTGGCCCTTTGCATATGTGGAGGGACTGCGTGCCTGTTGTGGATCGTACCCTAAGTGACTAAGTACTCAAGGTCACACCATGAGTATTTAGATCTAGCAGGGTATGGACCTTTAATCTTCCAATTCCCAAGCCAGTGTTCTAACCCTAGATGATGCTGCATCTTATAACAGTTTGTATAGGAGTCCCAAGGAATAATGCACCCTTGGTCCCAATTAACACAACCACAGCTCTGTATGTTTAGATAGGGGAAAACCAGGAAGAAGTACGTCTCTTACCTGCCAATCCAAGTCAGTGAGCTGCTCAGTAAATTAGATTCTTATAGATGCCTGAAAAGGAAAAAAAAAATGTAAGATTACAAAAACATCTAGATGACAGATTTAAACTATGTGCAAATTATTAGTTGGCACTCCAGTTTCAGAGCTGTGTGCTTAAAGTACTAGGCTGCCTGGGCCCTCACCTGCAGCCAGAGTCTAAATGTAAGGGCGTCCAAAGAGGTGGGGTGGACATACCCTGGAGGGGTTAAGCTGGGGGTGCTGGCTGTGGGGAGGGGGAGAGGGGATGTTCAGGGTTGAGGGGACCTCAGGTGGGCAGGAACAGGCAGGATGCTGAGAGGCTCTGTGGGCCGTGAACAGAGCGACAAAAAAAAACTACTAGGCTGAACTGCCTTCCTTCTTCTCTGATCTAGGTCAGACAGTATCTGGGTTCCCAGATCTACAGATATTTTGTTGTGTGGGAAAGTGTTCCCATAAACTTACAGTTTTCTAAGGGGAAACATCAATTTTCCATTGGAAATAAGGTCATTTACAGCAACATACTTAAAGATCATTCTAGAGTTATAGGGACATTTTACATGTATCTGGGAAGCTGGGACCAGAAATAAGTAGTGGTTGTGGGTTAAGAAACTGAAGTTCCAGGTTTGCAGCTCTGTATCTTATTCACTAGGTCTTGGACTGCCTACTTGCTTTTATCCTTCCTCCCTGTGTCACACACAGTGAGCAAGTGGCACTTTGTTGGATTTTAAAATGGGTCTACGGGTCAACGCTTTGTGCTTTGACTCTGGCCAATCTTTTTACTCTGTGGTTGAAAGATTCAAAACATGGCCTTCAGGTTCACAGCTCAGCAGTCTGCCCCTTAGGTCAAACCATCTGCCTGCATCTGATCTCTGTCCCTCAACCCAATGGTCCCGGAGTGAGTACATGGTTGTTATGGGATTCCAGCCTAGATATGCATCTACAGCTCCAGATTCTAAGCACAAGGCCAAATTGCATGCCTCCTCCACCTCCACACAAAACTGAGGGTAACAAAGTAAGTGGTACTAGTGGTATTCAAACCTGGATATAGATTTATTTTTATGCACTGTCCCTCCTCCTCTTCCAAGCAACTTGTTTAAGGTTACTTAATAAGAAAGTAGCTATTGTGGAATTAAAATCTGGCTTATTCATCACACTTTCCCCCCGATTAGAGTATTATACTTGAAAAGACCATCTGACCCCTATCTCAGGCCTGTTAAATGTAACAGGAAAATATATCAATTACAGGGCTGTCCCAGTAATTGTTTACATTTTTTTTCTAAGTCCTATGCTTATAATTTTAGTTTTCAGAGTTTCAGTGAATGCAGAAGTGGAGTTGGCCCCTTGAGAAGTCCAGTCGAGTGGTGCTAGGACTTATAGGAAACTTTCCCATTGTAATGACATAGATTATGGTATTGCTGTACTGAACACAGCAAGGAGCGGGCATTAGTTTAAAGTTTTTATAGGTCAATGGGGGGGTTCATGTTTAAAAGTATACTTACAGGTAGTCTTGGTCTAAAACTACCTGTAAGTATACTTTTAAACATGAACCCTCACACCAAGGCAATGAAATTGTAAAACTAATACCCACTCCCTGCCGTGTTCACTACAGCAATGCCATCATCTACGTCACTGAAATGAGAAGTTTTCCCATAAGTCTTAGTGCAACTCTCGGTGAGGCAGTATAGTGCAGTGGTTTAAGGCTCTGAGCTGCAAATCTGGTGACATCCAGCAGACCAGACCTAGGTTTGAATTCCCCAGCTTCCACTTACATACTGTGTGACCCTGAGCAAGTCAATTAACTTCCCTGTGCTCCCAGGTCATACCTGTAAAAAAGCTTACAGCTTAGTGTACTACTCCTGGTTAAACAACTAAAAAAAACTCTATCAGGCTTCTCAGGGAGCAACTCTGCTTCTGCATTCGCCAAAGCCTGTAAACTAAAATTTCAAATGAAAGACTTAGCAAAAAATGAAAATAACTACATTCAGGTCACTCTCAGTGTGGAGTCTGATTCCGTAAGAATAGTAAGGAATTCAGCTAAACTGCCACTGACCTGAAGAAGAAATCAGTGCAACTTCTAAAGCCTTGCCTTAATTTTATTTTTCTAGTCCAATAAAAGGCATCACTTGAAACATAGTTGTCCAGCCTTAATTAAAAGGGTCCAAGAGATTGATGCAAGCTGTGGCAGATGGTAGCTTTCACCCAAGCCTGGTGTGCCAGGGAGTCTGTACCAGATTTTGGTACAGGAGGGGTCAGCACAAAACTCCCCACTGTTGTTATACCCAATCCTGAGTGTCAAACAACTGGCACATGGGAGGGGTTTGTTGGAGGCTGCAGGCCTCTTCTATTTGTGGGACATGACACACAGCAGGATAGCAGAGCTTCAACAGCAGGACCACATGGACACCTGCAAGTGTGTCTGTTGTGCTATCTGCCATGTGGTGGGCTGCACAGTCACACCGTAGGTGTCAGATGGCAGAAAGACTGCACAAGAGTGGACTACTGCACCCCTAACCACAACACCATCCACACACCCATTTCTACCTGTATGGACAGGTCCCATCCATGCTGGGGGTACAGGTGAGCACATCATCCCTACCCACCACATCATCCACACACCCATTCCTACCTGTATGTGGAGGTCTGTCATATGTTCAGGGTACAGGTCAGCACATCACCCTTTCCCTCTGGCAGGACATGTCTCTGACAGTGTAGCACCTTCTACAGTCATCCTGTGGCTGTCATTGTGCAAGATCCAGCAGGAGTGTAGGTGAAGGTGGTGCCAACAGCATGCATATTGAGGAGGTACATGCAGAATGATAGTGTCCCATCTAGTGGTAGGGATCTTTAAAACTATTAAAGGTGTGCAAAAACAACCAGTGTGAAAGTTGTTCAGGACAAAAAGACCTTTCACATGAGGGTAGTCACTAATCTGAATTCTTTATATTTTGTAAAACATGGTCTTCCAAATAGCCTCAATTGTTTTTCCCCTTTGAGTGAACACAGTAGGAGTCATGCCAAACAAATGTAAATATCTCAGAAAGTGTACAAATTACCAGTACATAACCTACATGAAAGTTGTTCAGGATAAAATGACATTTCAAATGAGGGTAGTCACTAATCTGAATTCATTAGGTTTTCTTAAATATAGCCATCCAAAAGGTGAAAAATGTGAAGAAAAATGAAAATTCAGGTAATCAGATGACCATAGTGTACAAAATATAATTAGTGCAGCTTAATGAATAGGCTCATTGGAAAGGTATTTTTGTCCTGAACAACTTTCATACTTGCTTGTCTATGTGTAGTGTGTATACCATTAGAGATAATTACATTTGTTTAGCATAACACCTATGAAAATTGAAAATTTAGGTAATCAGATGGCCATAGTTTAAAAAATATAATTAGTGCAGCTTAGTGAATAGGCTAATTTCAAATATCTTTTTGTCTTGAACAACTTTTGTACTGACTTTTTATCTGTAACATATACTTTTAGAGATATTTACATTTGTTCGGCATAACTCCTATTCCACTTCTAAGCAGCCTCAGTTTCTCAAACCACTCCACCAGTTTAGTGAAATTCTAGACCAGACCACCTTATTCATCTCACCATGCCTGATTTAAAGTGGACAGGAATTTACTTTTGTGCAGCTATTTGAAATGTCTTTATTTTCATAAATTATATTTATACCTCTAACAGATCCCTATTTAACTGTGCCTGAATAAAATCTGAAGCTGTCAGTGGTGTTTTGTATTGTTTTCTTTGTATGGACAGCAGTCTGTGCAGTTCCTTTCATGGAACCAAGAATTTGGAGTTTGGACTATATCACTTCATGGTTTCAGAACCATGGGCACTGTACTGATAAGTTCATGCTAACATTTCTGAAACCATGTAGCCACAGAAAAACTTGTTGCCATATTGGTCCTTGTAACACAAAATCCACAGACACAGATGATTTGATACCTTTTATTGGGTCAAGAGAGTTGTTTCAAAAGAACAAAGGTGCTTTTAGCTTTTGGATTACACAGACTCCTTCATCAGAAAACACTGGCAGTTGTTTTAGAAGAACATACTTTCTCAAAACCCAGATCATACAAAAGAAAAACAGATGAAAAGTTATTAAGGACCCCATTGGTTAAAACTGCACTAAAAAAAACAACATAACCATATAAAGACAGCAAGAGTTCCATCAAAAGAAAGCTATCCCAAGATCAAATGTCACTGACTTGAAGGTTTGCTCCCTGAAAAAAGCTATAAACCAACTGAAGCTTCATTTTAAAATCATCTGTGTGTATGTCTGTGCCAGCATTAGTAAATGACAATGATTAAAAAAACACAAGGAAATTAAGCTTAAGCAATACATAGCAAATAATGTTAAGTCTTATAAATATGAAAATATTTATGTGTTAATTAAAAAATAGGTTAGAAGACAACCTACCCTAGTGTAAATTAATCAGTCACCAGCTGTTTCACCCAGTGGTATCAATCAAATTGTCCACAGTGTAAGTCCTGTTCAGATGCATTTTTCTTAAACTCTGTGTCCAATAAGTCCATATTACTCATCAATAGTCAAACCTATACTGTCTTAAAAATGATAAATCTGCAATTCTGTAACAAGTGACTAGTGTATGTGTACATTCAAAACCCAAACCTGACACATATCCCCTTGTAATTGAGATACTGTTATCCTAATATGTCCATGTATTAACATGTGTCCATATGTATCTAATCTGCTATTGTATTAAATAGCAGTTCTATAAATCTAAAAACAAAACAAAACACAACAAACAGTTTCAATTTGTATTTAGGTTCAGTTAAATAGGGATCCTTTAGAGGTATGAATATAATTTCTGAAAATAGAGCCATTTGAAACAGTTGCTCATAAGTAATCAATTCCTGTCTCCTTTAACTCATTCAAACCCATTGTGTGTTAACAACACTGGAGACAGAACTCCAAACTGCTTTTCTTTGATAATCTTCCTAAGGCACTATGCAGAATTTGTAGCAAATGTGCATACATTCCAAACAAATCTAAATTTCTTTAGAACTATTTCAGGTGCACAAAAACAACCAGTCTGAAAGTTGTTCAGAACAAAAAGACCTTTCAAATGAGGGTAATCACTAATCTGAATTCCTTATATTTTGTAAAATATGGTCATCTTATTACCTGTATGTCCATTTTTGTTTTTACAAAATTCACATTTTTGATAGCTATTTAAAAAAAAATGATAAAAAATTTGAATAAGTTACTACCCTTATTTGAAATGCCTTTTTGTCTTGAACACAAAAATGTAAAATAATGCACTTTGGGCACAGAAATCCAGAGGAAGAGTACAAAAGGGGTGGAGTGGTATTGACAACATTAAGAAAGCAAACAATTAAAAAAAATAGCTTTTACATACAGTTGATTACTGTTTAACAATATTATGCATCTAGGGCTGCCACTGTGCATCTGATGCAAACTCATAATCACATTGTTCCTCAACTGAAGCGAAAAGGGGGTGGGAGGGTTGGAGGCCATAACTGACTTCTTGTTTTTGTGTTAAATGGGTCCGTTTTTGTACAGCAAAAACAGGGAAAGGTGTCATTTCTAAAATGTGCAGAAAAGCATGGGGACCACTTTTTTTCAGAGCATGCCACCACCATCAGCTACCACTTCAAGACTGTTACTACCCCCACCTAATGCAATCAGGAGAAAATCAGAAGTACTCTACCAGCACTGAGATTAATATGGTTAAGGCACATTTACCCAAAATTACTGCTTAGAAAAGAATAAGAAAGTGACTGTGATGATGATCAAGTCCCAGACTAGATCTTTTTCATTTGTTAATAGTCTGATTTTTATGACTTTGTGGGCCAAGCTCCACAGATGTTATGCCATCATCAGATTTGTATAAGAGCACTGTGGAAGCACATAACCAGACTGCTGTCTGATGTTCTGCCACAGTACTTTGGCATAGTTTCCAGTGATTCTGTTTATGCAGCCCTTCCCCTCTGGGGGCCACATAAATATATTCACTTCCTGGCACACTACTTTTCCTTTCTGCAACTGCAGAAGTGACAGCCACCATGTGCAATATGGTGGCACTGTCTTAAACTGCACATGAATGAGTATTGTGCATACGTATTTAACCCCCACACCATCTTTGGCTAGCTGGCTCCCCCTTAAAAGAACTACTGCCAGCTACTGTACATAGCATACTATTTACTTTTGCAGAACTACAAACATGGTGCAACCCCTAATGTTGGAGAGTATACCAGGCTCATTATCTAGAGGATGGGGGCTGAGGGTACATACTAAAATGAACCTGTTTATTTACAACCAGGTCCAGGGGAGAGGATGCTAGGCATATGTTAGACCTAACTGCTGAAGAGCCCCAGTAACATTCACACTAGAAGCAATAAAGAGGGAGGAGGGACATTAAGTTACTGGAGGGGGTACAGCATAGGGTGACAATGATGATCAATGGGCTGGGGGACTCATCATACAAGAGGAGGCTGAGGAAGTTGGACATGTACTCGCTGGAGGAGAGGAGGGACAGGGGGATGTGACTGAAACCTTTATGTACATGAAAGGAATAAACATGACAGGTACAGAGGGGCTGTTCAAAGTAAGGGAGGGGAGGGACACCAGGGGCCATGATATGAGACTGGAGGGAGGAAGGTTCAGGAGGGAGATGAGGAGGCACTTTTTTACAAAGAGGGTGGTAGCTGGGTGGAATGCATTACCTGCAGAAGTGGTATCCAGTAGAACAGTGGACTGCTTCAAAGGGGACTGGACAGGATGGGAGGAGGGCCAATGGAGGGGAAGGATGGAAGAAAGGGGCAGCTGTAGAATAAGGAGTGCTAGCTGCATATTCGAGCAGACTTGATAGACCTCTAGGCCTTTATCTGCTGGCAAATTTCATATGTTCGTATGTTCGTAGTAAGTGGAATGTCCAAAGCAGTAACTGGGATTTTGCAGTATGATTTTATTTACAGATGTTGCTTAAAGCAAGGATGGTCCCCCAAAGATTTGTCATTGCAATACAGGCACACTTTCTTTTGCAGGACACTTTGTTAGGCAGTACTGTTTTCCACAAAAACTTCTCTGTCTCTCTTCCAAAGTGTATATCTGTGGGATGTGCCACACACTTTAAAAATTTTCCACACGTTTCAATTTCCAAAGTGCATATCAGTGGGATGTGCCATACTTTAGAATCCTCCTGGTGTATGATCTTTGCCCAGAGAACACTGGTGCCCATCCATGGACCAGTTATTCCTGCCTGAAATTCCAGATAGCGTTCCTCCCACCCTTTGCCCCAAACAGCCTCTGCCATTCCTTCATGGTTATACCAAATGAGTCTCCAATCCCCAATGAATTGCAAAAGACTCACAACTTTAACTTTAACTTCAGCACAGTTGTGGTCAAAAGGGTCCTGACCGGTGTGATCTAGCCTTATCTAGGACACATACAGTACAACTCAGACAACTCCCTCGGAGAACAGTCTCAAATTTGATACTCACAGATTAGTTGTTCCTTCCTCCCAGTCACGGAAAGAAAAAAATGCACCTTTCTTTCTCTGGTAGCTGTCAGATTCTACTCATTGTTCTTCCTTAAGGCAGCTGTGAGCTTCAGGACCTTCAAGGGATTTCCCAGTGGATCCTTAAGAATTGCAGTCCCTCTCTCTCCCCCTGGAGTGAAACTAAAGAATTCTGCAGGCAAACGGTCTCCAACACTTTACAAGAAAACTGAAGATTTTACCAAACTAGGGTGAGAAATACCAGGGCTCCCTTTGAAAGAGCCCCCAATGGCAGACCTCCTGCCACTCTGACTGCTACACTTGAACTTACTGGTGAACATTCTAAGCTCCCCAAGAGCATCTGACTCTAAAATAGTTATGCTGCTGCTAGAGTTCTAAATGACATAATCATCCTTCTCTCAGGCTAGCAGAGTAAACAATGATGTCATTATGTAGAAAGCCCCTAATGAGCTTCCCACCAGCTGCCTTTTCCTTCCTGCCTAAGACTAGTACTAATGGGATTCAAGTAACCCCATGGGACTGGGTTGTTACATGTAGTTATGTCAGTGCCACCATGTTGCGCAAGGCTGACTCTGGGGCAAACTGCACATGTGCCAGTATCATGCATGCACAGTACTGTAATTGCTGCAGTATTACAGCTGACTCTGGTGCAGCAAGAGCACCGCATATTCTTTTCACCACTCTTGCCACTCCTAAAAGCTCTCCACAGCCATATTGGCTCTGACCAGAATTTGTTTCTTTGGGGGCTAAACAGTGGTCATTGGGATATTTAGAAATACTGCTATTTTTGTAAGGAACCAAGCTGCAGAAACAGAGCTCAACAAACAGTAATGGACAAATAACAATGTCCACCCAAATTTTGGGGGTATTTCTCTTTTTTTTGGGGGGGGAGGAGGGCCTAAACAGCAGCCAACAGGGACACTTAGAAGCACTGCTGCTTTTTTAAGGAATCAAATTGTAGGATCAGAGATGAACAAAAAGTAAAAGACAAATAACAAGGTCTGCCCACATTTTATTTGGTATTTCACTTTTTTCTTTTGGGGAAGGGGATGAACAGCAGCCTACTGGGATATTTATAAACACGACTGTGTTCAAACAGCAAAAGTGCTGGTAATCTGAGAGTAGATATTCTGAATTAGGAATCAGAAGCCTTCTTCAAACTTTTTTTTGTAACATATGAACCAGCAGTTCAGGAGGACTCTGTGACACTCACTCCTGGTGAAATGCTTCTTTGTTCTGCTAACTGCAGAAACATATAACTATTAAGTAACATCACCAAACAATTGGGGTGCACAACTGACAATGATAGTAGTGCAACACATGTCATACCTTGTACTCAAGAGAATTCAAATACATCAGTTGTGTCATTATCATCAGATAGCACTGGCAGACTCTCCTCTTCCTCTGAAGATTCCTGCTCCATATCACCTTCTTCAGCAGGATCGTGATATATTGCAGTCGATGTCAACTTGTACTGTTGTGTGAGGAAATGTGAGTTCATTTTTATGAATGTGAGGTACTTAATATTCTTGTCAGACAGGCAGCTGTGCCAATCAGTGACAATAGCACCTGAAGCACTAAATACCCTTTCCAAACTAACACTGGCATGGGGGCAGGTTAAATACTCAATAGTCAGAACTACGAGAGTAGGCCAGATTTCAAGTTTACTTTGCCAATACTCTAATGGCTAATCAATTCAATTCCAGTTTTATTGCTGACAAATTAGTATTGTCTTTACAAAAATATCATAAAGCAATCTCTTTCATCACATATTTAAAATTTACAGCATTAAAATGCATAAACATCTTCTATATTAACAAATACATAAAAAAATAAACAGAATACAATATTACACCGATCAACATAACATTATCATATTGCACCATTCCTCAGTTTATTGGGGTATTACTTTCCTTATTTCTGAGTATGTAATCTCCTGAGTTCTATAATTCTACAGAATCTTGAGATTTTATTCAGACATGTTCTATTATTTGTTTTCAACAGGTAATTGAACTGATACTTGGATTCCATATTTAAACTTGTCAAAATTTTTCCTAAATATAATTTCCTCTGTTCACTGTACAATGAACATATTAGCAACAGATGGAATGGAGAATTTTCATCCCTCCTACAAGCACATAGCTTTGAATTAGCTACCACAAACTTGTTTCTAAGCTGTTACTTTCCACATGTCCAAATCTAAATTTAGTATATGCCTTTCTATTATGGGGATTTATTATGATATTTAAATATTGAGACATACCTGAATGCCTATCTATATTTAAGGCTAACCCAGAACTTATTTTATAAATGTTTACCAGACCAATTTCCTTTTGTTGAAAGGTATCTTTGATTCTTGTCTTAATCATTTCCTTAATCTCATTAAATGGCATGTAGTTACTTTCTACTAGAACTTCTAATAAGCCATATGGTTTAATAATTTGTTTCATAATACTAGTGCTTGGAAAGATGAAACCCTCCATTCTATATAACAACATTTCTTCAATACACATCCTTGGGAGTCTTTTTTTCTTTCATATTACATGCCTTAACCCAGTAGGTTGCTGCCCTTTGATCAACATGGCACCTTATTCGGAGCAGTCCTAATTCTAAGCGTGTCAAACAGGACGTATCTCCACTAGGCAAACCCAGTAACCATTTATAAAACCTGTTAACCACAGCCTCAATTTTATCTAATTTTCCCAACCCCAAAATTTCTGCCCCATAAAGAAGCTGTGAGCAAACCTTGACCTTTAAAACTTTGAGCTAATGGCTAATCATCAATACTCAGCTGCTCTGGGTCATCCAGGTATGACTGAACCATATGGATGGCAGACAGCTGGATTTGTGTCTTGTCCTCAGTAGACTGATGCATGGAAACACCAACCTGCTGCAGCAAAAACAAGAGAGGGTTTGTGCCACTGCTATATGAGGGATTTGGGGCAGGAGTGGATGTAGTTCAGGAAGAGGATGAGGAGGATACTTTCACAGAGGCTGTTGTTCCTTTAGGTTTGTCTCCAGATCCCAATTCTGGCCTTTTCTCTGCATGCATCACCATTGCTCAGTTTTTCACTTTGCCATGAAGTGATCCAGTTCAGACTTGTTACCTGGAAGAAGTGACATCATGCCATGTTTGTACTGTGGATCTAGCAAGGTTGTCAGGATGTATGCCTCAGAGGTGTTAATGTGAATCACCCTAGGATCATCATCAAAGAGCTGCATGATCCAGTCAGCCAGCTATACTCCCATAGAGTCTGCAGACAATTTGAATTGCTCCCTAACATTGACCATTGTCTGGTGGAGTACACACAGCAGTGGTATAATCTGGCTTAGGCATGCATTTTTAGAGCTAAACACTTGTTTAGCATGTTCAAATTGAGAGAGGAGTTAGATGACACAACATCAACATCTACTGGGATGGACCCAGTGATATGGCTATCTGTGTTTCACGATCATGCATCTGCATAACATAGTCATTGATTGGCTTATGCTGCTCAAATAGCCTCTCAAACATGAAGAGTGTTGAGTTCCAGTGTGTCAGTACATCAAACTTTAGATGATGGTGTTGTGCAACTCCAAAGGCCTTCTCTGGACTCCTGAGCTCTGATCTTGTCAGTGAGGAATGACAGAAATGACTGCAGATATTGTGACTGATAGTCAACGTGCTACTGATTGCTTCATGATCGAGAAAGGCCTTTACATTCAGGGTGAGAACGTGTGAAGCATGGGATATGATAAAATAGAGGATAATGTATGGTCATCAATGATTAACTGGTTTGTTAACCATTGAGAGGTTGCCAGGCGACCATGTAAACCTCGAGAGGTTTAAGTCGACATGGCAAGTTACCTCGAGAGTGGTTAAAAAAACAGTTAGTCATCGATGTACCATACATTATATTTTATAGTGTATGGTACCATTTAGGTTTTTAAGAAAAGAAAGCACTTCCTTACTGCAGTTTTGTTTCAGTCACCGCCGCTCTGCCCTCACCGCTGCAGCCATTTCAAGGCCATCTGATCCAGTTGCACGCATGCCCAGACTATTCCCAGTTGTTAAACCATCGATGTGAGGTACCATCAATGGGTTAACAAGATCGTGATGTCACATCGATGGTAAAACGTTGTTATAAAAAGGTAGGTTTCTACCTATAACAAGGTTCTACCATACATTATAACAGCTATTACTGATTGCTTTCACAGCATTCCGTGCATTGTCAGTTGCAATGAAGCCAGCATGGAAGCCATGTGGCTTGAGCCAGAACGTAATGGCTTCATTAAGTCAGATCGGGAACATGTTCTAGCAGATGCATGTGAGCCATGCGTGCTCTGCATTCTCAGTGTGGCATGCTGATGAGGACTGCCACTAGTGCTGGAACTTATCAGAGGGCAAAGAGATAATGGATATGACTGCAAGACATAAACCCCAGGAAAATAGGCACAGTGTGCAGTAATGTACATAAAACCAATAGCAGATGATGGGCTGCTGGTCCAGATATAGGATGCAGTATAGCGCAGTGGGTAAGGGCACTGTGCTGCAAACCTGAAGACTTGGGTTTGAATCCCACAGCCCCCACTTGCAAACGGTATGACCCTAAGCAAGTCACTTAACTTCCTTGTGCTCCCAGGTTGCACCTGGAAACAAGTGTTGGCTTAGTGTGCCTCTTCTGGTTAAACAATTTCCCCTTCCCTTCCATATCTGTTGTAAGATGGATGCTGGGTACTACAGAGTGGTACACTGCATGTGGCACAACACAAGCAGGGTCACTGTAAATTGTTGGAACAGCCTTGATGGAGAAATAAGTGTGACTTCGCACTTGGTATTTGGAAGCAGCTTTTTCTATGAGTTGAAGAAATCCAGGCTTTATAACAAAAGAATATGGCAGCAAGTCTGTTGCCAGCACCTTTGCAACAGCAGCGTTTAGCTCTTTTGACATAGGGTGTTTACGGTGGTATTTGATGTGCTTGGTTAAGGCAGATTTAATATCTGGTTGCTTAAGTTTAGAAGTGGGATGGACTGTGGAGGTGATCAATGTGCTGTCTTTAGCAGTTCTGTTTTTGCTGCTGTGGCTGCCTTGTCCAACAGCGGGTACACGCTGGAAAAAATTACTGTACAGGAGGGGGAGTACTTGGATTCGGCACATTGACTACTACTACTTGTGTCTGCATGCCTAGGGGTGGAACACAGTAAAGGGTTAAATGTTACATCACCATGACCCCCTCTTTCAGACTGTTCAGGTACAATGTCAGAAGTGGGTATTGATGTCAACCACTTATGCTGTGCCCAGTGAATGGAATAGTTTGCATATGGCTATGCATACTGGTTGTCTGATAGTGTGTTCCTCCTTATCTAGTTTTTGACTTGCATATATTGCAAACAGCCACTGTTAACCTCATCCACTGACAGAAAAACACCACAAAAGGGACCTTCTGCCAACATGCCAGATTTTCTTGGGTGGGGTGGATGGGTCCAGAGGCATATGGGGCTCAAGGGTTGCCTGTTACTTCTCCTGCTGCTGCTTATCCACCTTTTACCTTGAGGTCCCTTCACCCTAACATCAGATTATTCCTTATGAGGGAGCGGTTTAAACGGGATTGTTTTACCTTTACCCATGACAGCACTTTTTTTAATGGGTGCTTGGGGAGGATGCCATATAGGGTCAGGTACTGGTTCATCATCTCCTTCCTCATCACTGTCATCACTGATGTTTGACATTTCTGGCAGTGAAACTAAGGGCTGATTATCCCCAACCTCCTCTTCCTCACTACATTTCTCTTCCACCTCGACAGTAGCAGGATATTCAGACTAAGTATATTCTCCCTCCTCAGCCTCCATCTCATGCACACTGTGCTCCAGCTCCTTCTCCTCCTCTGCTGCCAGAACAGTTAATGGTTCTGGACCCCCTTGAACATCATCCTTACTGATACTGACTTCCATTGGATGCACACCCTCATCTCACATAGTCCCTGACAGCTCCTGAGACAGCTCTTGAGACTCCTGTGACTCTTCCTCCTCCTGAGATTCCTGGGACTGACACAGTAGTGCAGTGACATACATGGCAGTTTTTCCTGCCAGTTTTGGATGCTGAACAACATCTGCTGTGGGACTACTATACTGCAAACCGAAGAAGCTAGCAGCTTTGATGTCGACACTAGAACAGCATGGGGCACTGCTGGAACTGCACAGTCACTGGAAGTCCAAGTGTCATTGACTGTGCAGGGCCCACTAGCATCTTTCCCAGCATCTTCTGCACCACCAAGTGACATCATTTTCAAAGATCCAACAACAACAGGACTTCTTCCACATCCTCCATGCTTTCCCATGCCCCACCATGGTGTGATTTGTTTTCTTCACTAAATACCATAATAAAAAACAACACAATACTAGACAGAATACCAGTGAGACTATTGTGCAATAGCCATTCCAAGAAATGCAAAGCTGAAGCAATATGTTTGCCTCAGCACTGAAAGTACATATACTAATTTTTTTCCTTGTGATCAGTTAGAAAACAGCAGATTCTGAGTCAAAAAGCTTAACTGAGGAGTTGAACGAACAGCTTTCTTTCCTCTTCAGCAATCATGCAAACATACATATGAAGAAGCCAGCAGAAGAAGGCTATTTGGTCAATCTAGTCTGCTCTTATTGCAGGGTACACAGCTTGAGCTACTGCCCCAGCCCTCCTTCCCCACACATCCCATCATCCCTACCCATGATCCTTACCTTCCCAAATGCATATCCCAGCCTCTCTTAAAGCTGTCCTGTGTCTTCAATGAGATCACCTCTTCCAGTAGCGCATTCCAAGTGTCCACCACTCTCTCTGTGAAGAAGTGCTTCTTGACCTCCCTCCTAAATCTCCCACCCTTCAGCTTAAGACTGTGTCGCCTCATGCTATGGTTGCCACTCAGTTTAAAGAGACTCTCCTTATCCAACTTATTTATCCCTTTCAAGTAGTTGAAGGTCCCAATCATGTCCTCTCTCTCCTGTTTTCCAGGGAGTACATGTTCAGTACCCTCAACCTCTCCTCATAAACCTTACCGTGCTGATCCACTATCATCTTTGTAGCCCTCCTCTGGACCTTCTCCAGCAGGTTAATGCCCTTTTTGAGGTGTGGGCACCAGTACTTAACCCCATACTCTAAATGAGGCCTTACCAGGGACCTGTACAAGGGCAGTATAACCTCTTCTCTCCTACTACTGATCCCTCTAGATATGCATCCCATCATCTGGTTTGCCTTTGCTGCTGCTGTCTTGCACTGTGTGGAGTGCTTCAGGTAACTAGTGATCATCACACTCAGGTCCTTCTCCTCCTTTGATGCAAATATTTGGACTCCATCCAGGTAGTTCTCAGTCCTGGGATTCTTGGCTGCATTATGCATAACTTTGCATTTCTTGACATTGAAGCCCAGCTGCCAGATCCTGGACCACCTCCCCAGTTTTTCCAGATCATCCTGTAGGTCCTGTATTCCTTCAGCTGTGTCCACTGTTCCGCAGAGTTTGGTGTCATCTATGAATAGGCACATTTTGCCCTTAATGCCATCTCCAATGTCATTGATGAAGACACTGAACAATACTGGCCCCAGCACTGAGCCCTGTTGGACCCCACTGGTTACCTCTCTGGTGCCAGATCACTCTCCCCCCTCAACCACCCTCTGGGTTCTGTCCCACAGCCAGTTTTCCACCCATCTGGCCATCTTTTCCCCAACCCTGAGATCCACTAACATCCTCATCAACCTTTTAAGGGGCACAGAGTCAAAGGCCTTACTGAAATCAAGATAGAGGATGTCTACTATTTGGCCCCTATCTACTGTCTTAGTGACAGAGTCAAAGAAGTCAATCAGATTCACTTGACACAACCCTCCCCATGAACCCATGCTGCCTCATATCCTGGAGACCATGCTCCTTTAGATATTCCACCAACCTTTCCTTTAGTATGGTCTTCATGAGCTTGCCCACGATGGAGATCAGACTGACTGGTCTTTAATTCCCAGGGTCATCCTTGGGACTGCTTTCATGCAGGGGCATTACATGTGCTGTTCTCCAGTCCTGTGGTACCACATCTGACTCTAGTGAACTATTAAACAGGTCTGACAGTGGCCCTGCCAGCTCTTCAGCCAGTTCCTTTAGTACCCTTGGATGTACTCTGTCCGGGCCTGGTGATTTGTCCACCTTCAATGCCAGCAGCCCCTCCCTCACTCTATCCTCCTCTATCACTACATCTGTGTTCCCCTCCCCCTCCGCTCCTCTTTTCCCTCCTGAAGGCACTGGTCCACCCTTCTCCCTGGTGAAGATGGGACAGAAGTATTCATTTAGTATCTCTGCTTTTCCTCCATTATCCTCCACCCACTCCTCCCCTTTCTTAAGCCTAACAATCTCTTTCTTCTTGTCCCTTTTCTCACTTACATAGTGAAAGAAAGCCTTCTCCCAATTCTTAATTTCTTCGGCTATCTGCAGCTCCTTCTGTGTCTTTGCTCGCCAGACTTCCTTACTTGCCTCACTAGCAAACCTTAGGTAATTTTCCCTACCCATCTCTCTCTTGGTCTTCCTGAATTTTCTATAGGCCAACCTCTTTTCTCTTACTGCCTGGGCAATCCCAGAACTGAACCAGCTGGGTGCTTTGGCACATGTATTCTTCCTCCTGAGCCTAACACACTCATCTGTAGCAACCAGTATTCCTTATTTAATTATGGACCACCTTTGGTCCACCCCATATCTGCTCTGATGCCCACCAGGTTGCTCCTTAGCACTTCTCCCATTTTCCTGAAGTCTACCCTCCTGAAATCCAAGATTTTGGTTTTAGTTGGAATGCTTTCCCTGCCCATATCCAACTGGAACCATACTGTGCAGTGGACACTTCCACCCAGTGGCTTCCTGACCATTATTTCCTGTACATGCTCCCCATTTGTGAGCACCAGATCAAGAATTGCCTCAGCTCTTGTTGGCTCTGTGAGACCCTGAGTCAGGAACCCACTCTTCAGTCCTTCCAGGATCACCTGACTCCTAGCACATGTTCACTTCAGAAGTGAGACACTATGCAGCAAGAAATCTGTGTGCTGCCACTTGAAACATCCCTCTACATTCCATGTGACTATAGATCTGCATGTGGAATAATTTGAATTTTCCATGGAATTATGGTGCTGAACCACTGAAGTTAGCTCACTATGACAGAATGGAAAATGTAAGGAATCTTTAGGTTCTGCTGAAATCAGAAGAAGAAACTTGAAATACAGTCAGGAATGGCAGAAAAAAATGCCCTCCACCCCCTTAAAAGGGTGATTTTCCTACAGTACAACAATGCCACTCTACAGGTTGGGTGGTTAGATTTACTACATGGTCTTAAAAATTACACTACCACCTACAGGAAAATAAACAAGGCCATACATTGCTGGTGGAAAGAATGGCACTGGGTCATAACATAGCCAACCATAATGCCACTGGCAAGAACAGAGTGACAAAAATGCAGTCATTTTTTTTTTTATGGGGAGCTCTGCCCCCACACCCCCTGGACTTAACAATTCTCACTCCAGGTGAAGAAGATCACGGGGCAAGTTAAAATTTATGGTGCTGAAGAATACTGTTTCTATTTCCCCTTGTAAAAAAATACAAGTCCCAATTTTGCGAAAATGGTAGGAGACTAGGATTAGAACCCTGATCTTCAGGACCTCCAAACCAAATTTTCCATGCCCCAGCCCTCCATGCCACAGGAAAAACTTGGCTAGTCCCCCCCCTTTTGGCTTCCCTTATCCTTTGGCAGCACCATGGACAGTGACCAGGGGACCAAATATAGTAAGCGCTGCACAGCCCGGTCGCTGTCCATGGTAGCACTACACGGACTAGCGCCTACTTGAGTGGCACTATTCCTGTAGTGCTAATTTAACCGGGTACCTGAAAGAACAACCCACAGAATTATATTGCAAATTGCTGCTAAATAAATGAACCTGCAAAATAAATGGTAAGAAACTTTAATTCAACAGTTCATGGCTATAGTTCTGCCATTAGTGAATAACTACCACAGTACTAGGCGTAAATTCACAGGAAATTTTGGGAAGCTCACAATTTCACCACAGACGAAAGGGTGGGAAATTCCACAAAAGTTTTGAAATTTCATGAAACTTCAGCAAAAGCCAAATTCACAACTTTCTCCCAGCCCTAGCCTTGACTTCAACTCTGAGTCTAATGACATTCTTGTTTCCATTTCATAAAGTGTAAGGTAACAAGATTGCAATCGCTTGTAATTTTTTCCCCTTAAGGGACCAGCCTAACAAATAAGGATAATGAAGCACAAGCGCATCGGTGACATCAGCAAGGTATCCCACATTTTGAACACATTTTATATGTTCGTAGAGGACATATAGAGAATCTTCCTCTGGTTCTTCATACACCATGTGCTTTAATAATCGCATCATAAAAGGGCCAGAACCACCGGCCATGAAGGGGACTCAGATCCTCAGTCTTCTGATCCAAAGACAGATGTCTTATTCATTAGGCCACACAGTCTTGAAAAATTAGTAAACTGAATATTTCTGTAGAGGTTATGATGTCTGGGCCTCAAAACTATTTCCTGAGTGATATTACTGAAAGTAACAGTAGTCAAAATCTTTCTGTCTTCTAGCACTTACAATACTTTTTGTGCTTAATGATCATCTATTTCTTTGGTTATGGTGGCTAAATAGACATAAGTTGTTTTCAAATATTAAAAGCAGCTTTCATAACAGCATTTTTCCTGTTTTTTGATTCATCCTTCTAGGGACTCTCCCTTGGCCAAGGGGACAAAACTATTTACTTGTTAACCTGAGACTATGGTAAAAAATCATCTCTGTTGTGAAAGAACAGGATGTTTCAATGCATCATTCTTTTTCTTGGTCAGCTAATAAAAATCCAGCTTAGGATAATGTCCAGAAAATAATGCCAGTTTCTTGGGCATATTTCTTGTAGGTTGGGACTCAGAACTGCAACACTCAATTCTTGGTAAATTCTTTGCAGAAAGACCAAATACAAAATCTTTCACCACATGAATTCTACTTTCAGCATCTTCTTGAAAAGCTGAAATGTTTAAAAAGCTTCTTTATTGCTTAAGAAAGGTTTGCTTCTTGAAAGAAGCACAGCAGTGTATGTAGTAAAGAAGATACAGTTGAAACTGTCTGTGCAAGCTCTAATTAAGTATCTCTTGCAGATTAGTAGAGATTCTGATTAGAGAATAAATTCCCCATCATTTATATTTGTTAGCATGAGGCCTGTCTCACAAAGCTGAAACATTTGTAATCTGAGTGGATAGCTCATTGTGCAACCATGGTCACTCTTGAGAACAGAAACTGAGCACATCAGTTCTCAGTCAGGAGAAATCATGTGTCTGCCACTTTGCCCTGTTTGTTTTTCTATCAGCTTCAAGAACACATTTGTACATTGTGTCAGTGCTTTTTCACTTTTTTTTTCAGCATTCTTCACAGTTTGACAAACATCTCCTATTTCTTACAAGTTGAAGACTAAAAAGTAATTTAAACTCAAAATCGAGTGAATTTTTTGTCTCGTTTTCCAAGTATATTATAACAACAGTGCAATAGCACATATTTATTTTTATAACAAGTGACCAGCCTAACAAATAAGGCAAATGAAGCACAAGAGCATCGGTGACATCACAAAGAAATAGTGGCCCAGATATTCAAACTGTGCCAGTTTGTGGCGCAAGCCCGTGCGCCGCTCAAAATAGATGCGCAGGGGTGTGGCCAGGGCGATATTCAACGGAGTTGCGCTATGGCACAACTGCTTTGAATATCACCCCCTGGCCACCCCCACTGTGCATGGCACAGTGGAACTGCGACAGTGCAAGTGGTCAGAGTGGAGCATTGAGATGCGGTGGCGCAAGTTCCATTGCGCCATGCACAGCACCTGCGATATTCAAAGGATGATATGCAAATGGGGCGATAATTTATGCAAGGTGCACATGGGGCCATTTGCATCTGATTATGGCCCTATTTGCATGCCATTAGCATGCAGGTGCACCTATCCCTGATGACTTGCACCTGGCGCCCTGCCAGGCAGCAGCCGTCAGGGACCGACGCCCCCTGCAGCCCGATCACAGGACGTCCCATAAGGGACAATGCATGTCTCCAATCCCTGGTGGTCCAGTGGACCATGAATAGCCTGATTGCGGGCATAACTGTAACTCCCCCCCAGTAGCCCGATCGCGGGCATAACTGTATGTCCCCCCAGTAGCTCGATCACGGGCATAAATGTATGTCCCCCCAGTAGCCCGATCGTGGGCATAACAGTAACCCCCACCCCTGATTAGCCCGATCATGGGCATAACAGTAACCCCCATCCATGAGTAGCCTGATCATTGGGTATCAGACCTCCCCAAAGTCCAATATCCCTGGTGGTCAAGTGAGTAGCCCGATCACGGGCAGCATTCCCTCACCCTCCAAGTCCAATCCCTGGTGATCTAGTGGACCCCCGCCCCACCCGCCACTGGGCCCCACCACCCCCTCCCCCATCAGCGGTGGGCAGCAGCACCCACCGCCTGCCGCCTGCCACCGCTGACTGACAGCTCGGTATGGCTGCATGCCCATTGGTTCAGAGCATGAGCGAAAATGGCATGCATACATACAAAGATCAGTCCAGATATGTGAATGACATTCACATATCTGGACTGACTAGTCATGGATATGGGACTAGTCAGTCCAGATATGTGAATGAATTCATTCACAGATCTGGAATGACTAGTAGTATGATGACTGCGCCCATTGGCTCATGCTCTGAACCAATGGGCATGCAGCCATACTGAGCTGTCAGTCAGCGGGCAGCGGAGCGGCAGGCGGTGGGTGCTGCCTCCGCCGGCTGATGGGGAGCAGGGTGGTGAGGCTCAGTGGGCGGTGGTGGGGGTCCACTAGATCACCATGGATGCTGGACTTGGGGGTAAGGAATGCTGCCCACGATCGGGCTATTCGGCAGTCCATGTACCACCAGGGATGTTGGACTTGGTGGGGAGGTCTGATGCCTACAATTGGCCACTGGGGGTTACTGTTATGCCCACGATCAGGCTACTTGGGGTTACTGTTATGCCTCGATCAGGCTACTGGGGTTGGTTCACTTATTCTCGCGATCGGGCTCCGGGCTACCGGGGTTACTGTTCTGCCTGCGATCAGGCTAATCGGGGTTGGAGGGACAGTTATGCCCATGATCGGGACATGGGGGGCGCTGCCAGGTGTGGCAGGAACAGCCAATGGCCACCCATGGGTGGCAGCTGCTGTGTTGTGCCCTGCAATGTGGCAGCTTAACTGTGGGTGGCCCTCGACTTGTTCCTTTTTTATTTTGGCTTAACTTTGTGCAGGCACAGGTAGGGGCTGCACCTGCATAACTCTGCATGGCCCGGGCTGAATATAGGGCTGTGCAGTTTATGCATGGGCACGCCCCCCTACCTGTGCCTGCATACATTACTGATGTGCCTCGGCACATCGGGATTTGTGTGGTGCACTTTTCCCCTTTAAATATCACACCGGGGCGCATCAGTGGGTTGTGCATGGCGCAACACCATTGCGCCATGCGCAACCCTTTTGAATATCTTGGCCCCTGTCTTTTGTATATTTAATGGAAGTTCATAGAAGACATGTAAAGAATCCTTCTCTGGTTCTTCATACACAAAGTGCTTCAATAGTCACGTCATAAAAGGAGTAGAACCACTGATCATGAAGGGACTTGACAAACTCTGTATCTGATGATATTTTTGTTTCCATTTCTCCAAGCGTATTGTAACAACATTGCAATATATTGTAATTATTTTTTCCCCACCAGTGACCAGCTTAAGAACTAATGGTAATGAAACACAAGCACACTGGGGACATCAAGAAGGAATCCTACATTTTGCACACTTATTGGATGTTCATACCAGACATACTGACAATCTGTTTCTGTACATACCATGTGATTCAATAATCATGTCATAAAAAGGCCAGAACTACCAACCACAAAAGGACTTGAACCCTCAATCTTCTGATCTGAAGTCAGCACCCTTCTCCATCAGACCTTGCAGTCATGAAAAAAAGAATTCAGACTGAATTATTTTGTAGAGGATATGATGTCTGGGCCTCATCAGTATTTCCTGTGTCACATTGATGAAAGCAATAGTGGCCAAATTGTTCTGTCTTCTAGCACTTACAACATTTTCTTTGCTTAATGGTCACAGGGCAGCTGACAGGAGCATGTTCTCTAACTATTACATCATGCATTTCTTTAGCTATAGTGGATAAAGAGGCAGGAGTTGTTTGTCAATATTAGCTGCAGCTGTCTCACAGCATTTTTCATATTTAGTGATTCTTTTTTCATAAGAGCCCTCCATTGGCCTAGTGGAGAAAGCCATTTCATTGTTAGCTTGAGACTGTGGCATCAAATCCTCTGAGGGGTATATGCACAGGGTGTTTCAATTCAATTTTTTTTCTTGACCAACTAATAATTATCCACCTTAGCATAATGTCTAGAAAATCAAGTCCCTTTCCTTGGCCTATATCTTGTCAGTTGGGACTTGAAATTTTAATAGTTAATTATTCTTAAATTCTTTGTAGAAAGAGCAAATGTAAAATCTTTTACCACTTGATTTCTACAGTAGTTTCAGCATCTTCTTGAAAAGCTGAAAGGAAGACTTGAAATTATTTAAACTGGCTGAACTCTCTCAGTGAGGAAATGTTATCCAATACTAAACTTGGCCCATTCAAAGCTAAGCTTCATGACTATCTTGCGACCCTAAGCTGTCGTGACTGTTGCCTTTAACCTGCTCAAACCCCTATCACATCTATCAGAGGCCATGAGATCCTTCCAGAGGTCAGATCATACCTTTTTCAAAACCTAACCACTCTACCTAAGGTTGCAGTGGGTGGAGATCACAATGACCTGTGTTCAAGGAAGGTCCAAGGTGATTCAGCTGGGGACACGACAAACGTATCTATCAAAGGCCGTGAGATCCTTCCAGAGGTCAGATCAGACCTTTTTCAAAACCCAACCACTTTCCACTTTCCCCCTCCCACATTCCCCATCTTCATATTTTTCTCAATGCCTCCCTCAGTTCCCCAGCCATGTCCCTCCTTCCTCCACCACCACCACCCAGATCCACATGCCAACTCTCTATCCCCCCTTGCTCCCCATCAATCTACTCCCTTCATCCACTAAATTTTGACAAGATCTACTTGGCAGCTCCAGTCCTCCCCTCATCCCCTCTCTTAGTCCTTCCTTCATTATCCCTCTTCTCCCTGATCCACCTGCTACCAGTCCCTTCCCATCTATAGTCCTCTCTCCTTCTCCTGCCTCACATTATTAGTGCACTTATGTTACACGTGATTTTGTTGCTGCATATACTGTACCATAATATCTGTACTTTTATAATCCTACATGTTCAAAGGCTGTATCTGAATTGCCTGTTTGTTTTATTTGTTAACACTGTTTTGACTTGTATAATTTAACTACTGTATCCCTGTTTTATCATGACATGGAACCTTTGTAAATGAGCTTCCAGCTCAAAGGTTGTAATCCAAGATTTCAATAAATAAATACATTTCATTTTATTTTTGTTTCCATTTCCTCATGTTAATTGTCACAACACTGCAATAGCTTATAAATGTTGTTCCTCACAGGTTACCAGCCTAACAGCAAAGATAATTTAAGCACAAGTGCATCAGTGACCTGACCAAGGAATCCCACATTATATACACAGTGGCTTTTCATTGAATACATATTGAGAAGCAGACTTTGGCTTGGCATATACAAAGTGCTTCAATAATCATTTCATAGTATTAAAATGTTTTGTCAAAGTAAAAATTGATGTCTATTTAGTTATCATGGTTTCTAAACATGCATGCCTCATAGTTGCTGAATTTAGTTTTGAATAGATTACCGGTTGGAAAGAACCCAAACCACCAGCAAGAAAGAAACATGAACCCTCCATCTTCTAATCCAACATCAGATACTTTATACAGTACATCAAGTCATGCTGCCATGAAAACAAAAACACAACTATTTCCTTTGACAACAAGATGCACAACAGGTCCAGAAGCAGAAGGATTGGATGGCTCAGCAAGCACAACAGCCGTTTCAGAGAGACCATCATCAGGGACAACGGCTGGCTCCAAGAGAGCAACAGCAGGCACAACACATCAAAATGCAAAGAAACTGGATGGCATAGCAAGCATAATTGCAGTTCATGAGAGACCAGCTGCAGCAGGAGTTTATGAAGCAGGTGCGACAGACACAGAGAGCAACTATGCCCCAGCTCCAGATGCAGGGAATCCAGTCCCCACCCCGTTCTAACAAAAATGGGTCCAGAGAATTCCCTCAAAGCCTACCTTATGACTTTTGAGAGCTTTACCAGCATCACTGCCTTGCCACAAGAAAGTTTGGCTACTCCCATTGAACTGTACATAACTGGGGAGAGATGCCCTAACTGCATACAACAGCCTAACTGATTCCTCCACCAGAGGCTCTGATCAGGTAAAGGCAATTATGCTGTACAAGGTCAGAATAACTAAAAAGAGTTGCTGATGGAACTTTCTCACCTGGGGTTTCAAGGCTGGGACATGACCTAGAGTGCTGCCACAAAAATCACAAGACATGGCTGCTCAGTAGTTAAAACCAGAAGTACACACTATAGAGGAGATTATGTATTTTATTGTACTGGAGCAGTACCAGAACATTTTGCCTAATTGAATCCATGATTGAGTAAGCTGACATGAACAGATCACTCTGGCTGTATCAGTGAAAATTACAGAACGTTACCTAGAAGCTAAAAGGCCAGAAGACGTTAACAGGTGAGGGACCCACAAAGAACCTTGGCTGGTGACCTAAGGAGAAGATCCCCACAGAAGAGGGGAGAATGGACTTTGGGGGATGGGAATAAATGTGCTTTTATGGGTAAGTGGTCAAGTAGTGAAATATTGCTTACCCCTCCACTTCACACAGGCATAACCCCTGGGTCTGGTGTAATTCCCCCAGTTCCAAGATTCCACTATCCGGTGACCCAAATGGGGGAGGCGCAGGTCATGAACCTGATAGTAACAGTGTATGTTTCATTGTTGTAAAGTGGGGCATATCAATAAGTTTTGTGACCATATGGAGACACACACACATGCACACACGCACGCACACACAAACTTGCATGAAATACCAGTGCAAGAGAGGAACAAAATAGTTACAGTTCTGGTGGATTCAGGCTGTGGACATACATTGGTTAAAGAATCTGTGGTAAGACCCAGTCTGGGTCAGTGGGGAGATCCCATAAATATTGCCTGTATATATGGGGATACCTGTAAATACCCTATGGCCCCAGGACCATTAAAAGTAGGAAACTGGGCATGAATAATAAAGGTGGGAATTTCTAAAACTGAACCTTGGTCAGTAGTATAGGGACAAGACTGGGAAGGTGTTCATATCCTCCTGCAGATACATACTGGAAAATTTGTGACCATAGGAGGCCAAACAGACAAAGGGGCTAGAACATGTATTTCCATTTACTGACTCTTTGGCCCAGAAGTGAAGCCTAGGAAGTCCTGGTGTTAGAAACAGATGGAGAAAAAGGAGGGGGCCACTCTACCTAAGGTTGTAGTGGGTGGAGATCACAATGACCTGTGTTCAAGGAAGGTCCAAGGTGATTCAGCTGGGGACACGACATACACATCTATCAGAGGCCATGAGATCCTTCCTGAGGTCAGATCAGACCTTTTTCAAAACCCAACCAACAATTTCAAAATAAAGGGCTGATAAGGTTCTCAGGAATGCCCACCAGAACTAAGCTGTGGTAAATGGTAAAATAATAGATGAATAAAAAGCACAATGCTTTCCAAGGTTTAAACTCAAAGAAGATATTTTGTATTGGGTATAACATGAGAAACAAATTGGGACTTCGCCTTACCAGTTAGTGGTTCCCACATCTGCAAGAAGGGAGATTCTGAGTCTGGCACATACAATACCTATTGCAGGTCATTAAGGCAGGGAGAACACTAAGGCATGCATTCTTGACCTGTTCTTCTAGCAAAGTAGATGGAAAAAAGTAGCAGACATTTGTGCTCCCTCCCTGAGTGTCATTTGGTGGCCCCCACAAGTATAAAACTGGCCCCATTGATCCCTATGCCCATAACAGACACCCCATTTGAAATCATTGGGATTGATGTGGTGGGACACTTGATAAAATGTACATCAGGGTATCAGTATATATTTGTTATATTGGATTACAGCATCCATAACCTCAAGGCTACTCACCTGCATTCCACTACAGCCTGGTCAGTAGCAAAAGAATTTCAAGAAGTGCTTTCCCAAGTTGGACTGCTGAAGGTGATTTTAACTTATCAAAGCACCAATTTTATGTCAAAACTTATAAGGGAAGTGTTTGCATTACTAAAGGGTAAATCCATCTTGACAGTGTATCACCCATAGACTGATGGCTTAGTGGAACACTTTAAGAAATCATTAAAAGGTACAGTGGCAGCCATAGACATGGTCAGATATTTCCCAAAATGTCCGTGATATACATGGAAATTTCTTGCCTGCTTGCAGTACCACTAGGGGCCTACAGAGATAATCCCTTTAGATATTTCATGACATTTCTGGAAATATCTGGCCATATCATGGCTGCACTTGTATGCTGTCTAAATTTGTGCCAACTGAGGTGAAAACCTGGGAAGAATTGTTGCCCTATTTAATGTTTGACATTCAGAAGGTGCCACAGTTTTCCACTAATTTTCTTGTCCTTTGAACAACTTTAAGGGTTGTTGGATCTCATAAAACAGATGTGGGAAGAACACGCATAGTTCACCTAACATGCTCCAATATGTAGTATGAATGAGAGAAAGACTAGACATGGTTGGCAGATTTGCCAAAGAAAATGTAATAAAAGCACAGCAAGGGAGGGTCATAAGACAGTCAGGCACTATTCCTCCTGCAGGCTCCGGGACCTTCACCCCTTTGTTTGTCCCCCTTTGTCATCTGAAGCATACACTAGGTGTCATGCTTTGGGAATAGCTAGAAAGAGGAGAAGGGGGGGTCTGGGTCTAGGGAGGAATGGAGAAGAGTGGTCGGATAGGAGTAGTGGGGACAAGGAGATGCCCTGGGGTGAAATGGGATCAGAACAGGGGTCCTCTCTGTCTGATTCCCATACCCAAGGGTACTGCAAAATGCAGACAGGTGGCGAGGTCTTCCTCGACTGATCATTCTACTTGGACAGTGTTATGCAATACCAGGTCTATTCAAAGCAAGACTGCTATTATAGCAGATCTTGTTGGGACATCAGACCTAGCATGCATCACCGAGACCTGGTTGGACGATAATGCAGGTCCAGTGTTTGCCTCAGCTGTTCCACAGGGTTATGCAGTGATACACCACCCAAAGACTGATCATGTGGGGGGGAAGGGGTGTAGTCATCTGTTTTAGACTAGAACTGGGCCTTACCAAGGTGCCAGCGGGGTGCACCAGATCCTTTGAGTGTATCGTGGGTGCGGGTGTGGGGGTGCAGGATTCTTCTTATCTACCATCGACTCAGAGATGGGAAAGAATTCCTGCAGGAAGTTGCAGACTTCATTGTTGATGTGATATTGGGACCCCCCAGATGGTTGATTCTAGGAAATTTCAATGCCTGGGTCGATGATAAACTCTCGCAATGTGGTTGTGACTTCCTCCAACTAATGACATCATTGGGCCTCACACAGGTTGTTACCTCCACTACCCATATTAAAGGTCACTCATTGGACCTGGTTTTCCTTAATGGGATGGAGACATCTAATTTGGTGGTGGAACCAGTCGGATAGTCTGACAATCACACCATAAGGTTCATTCTTGGGGCTTCCCCAATGGGCCTGCCCCTATGGAGATGATCCAGTACCACCCTTTATGGGGCATGACTGCTGATGGCCTAATGGCAGTGCAGGATCCATTGAGTTTGCCGAGGGAATACATGAATCTGGGGGACCTGGTGCTTGCTTATACAGCAGTAACAAAGGCCTTGGATTCCATTGTTCCTGTTCACGTTCACCACCTCACCTGCCATCCAAGGTGTCCATGGTTTGATGAGACCTTGAAGGATTTGAAGAGAGTGGGTCAAAGTCTGGAGAAGGCCTGGTGGAAATTGGACCTGGAAGGCATTGACTGATGGAACATTATACTATCTATCAGTTGACAATCACCCGTAAGAAGGCAGAATTCCTGCCCAGGGAGATTGCCACAGCACAAAACCGACCAGCTCATCTCTTCCAGACCATGGAAAGATTGTGCAATCCAATCTGTCTTCAGTCTGGGGGAGCTTTTTCACAAGTGAGCTGTGATGAGTTTACTCTATGTTTTGCAGATAAGGTTGCTGCCATCAGGTCCAGGATTGGCCAGTCCTCCTCCAAAGGGTGCTGCAATGATCAGCGGGATATCACAGGTGCCTGGTTTGTCTGGACAGATTTCGGCTAGCTGGGATTCACTGACATTGTGATGCTCATCCATACTTTGTGGCCAACCTGTTGTAGTTTGGATCCAGACCCCACACGACTCCTAGAGGGTTGTGTGGATAATATTGGCCCAATTCTTGCAGAGATAGTCTGGAGTTTATTGGAGAGGGGGATCTTTCCAGACACCCTAAAGGAGGGGGTGGTTTGACCACTCCTGAAAAAACCTTAATTGACCTGGATTGTCCTGCTAACTACAGACCTGTCTCAAACCTGCCCTTTGTGGGCAAGGTTATTGAGAAGGTGGTTGCGCTGCAGCTCGATGACCATCTTACTATCCACAATGTCTATGATTCTCTTCAGTCCAGATTTAGGAAGAGACACAGTACCAAGACAGCTCATGTCCAGGGACTTAATGATCTCCAAATAGTGAGCGATCAGAGATCTCGTTCCATATTGGTTCTCCTTGATCTCTCTGTGGCATTTGACACTGTGGACCATGGTGTGCAATTGGAACACCTGTGGTCCATCTGTGGACTATTGGGTACGCTCCTCAGATGGTTTACATCTTTCCTCCAGGATAGTACTCAGAGAGTGGTCACTGGGATTTATTCCTCTGATGCTCTTCTCCTATCCTGTGGGGTACTGCAGAGTTCCATTTTGGCACCCATGTTGTTCACAGTGTATATGCTGCCATTGGGAGACATTATCAGGTGGTATGGCTTGAGTTTTCACTGCTATGCAGATGATACTCAGCTGTACCTATCCTTTGTGCCTGGGCAGGATGATGCAATCTCTGTATTTAATAGCTGTCTCTCTGAGATTCAGGACTGAATGAGTGCCAGCTGGCTGAGATTAAATCCATATAAGACTGAGGTGTTGGTGGTGGACCCAGATCTCTGGGCGGTGGGTATAATGGTGGGACAGTTATCTGGGCTTTGGCTCGGTGATGCTCTGCTGGCTGCTTCATACCAGGTGTGTAACCTGGGCCTTATTTTTGACAATGAACTGACCCTAAAATCTCAGGTGTCAGCAGTTGTCAAGACCTTGTTTTTTCATCTGAGGTATATAGCGCGGGTGAAGCACCTGGTTCCTCCTGATGATCATTCTACCTTGGTCCATGCCTTTGTGACTTCTCACCTTGATTATTGCAATGTCCTTTACCGAGGGCTTCCAGGAGTTGATATCTGCTGCTTGCAACTGGTGCAGAATGCGGCAGCAAGGCTGATGAGTGGTACATGACCAGTCACATTACGCCAGTGCTTCATGGACAGCACTGGCTGTCACTACGGTGGTGGATCACCTTCAAGGTTGGGTTACTAACCTACAAAGCCCTAAATGATCAGGGATCTCGCTCCTGAAAGATCTTCTTTGCCTCATTGCTTCTCCTGCCCACTTCGATCCACTGACAAGGGATTGCTAGAGATTCACTGGGTGCATTGAAGACATCAGGGGCACTGTCTTTTTCTTATGTAGCCACTACCCTGTGGAATTCTCTACCTCATTGGGTGAGAGAGTGCCTGACTGTCCAAAGTTTTAAGTCTGCCCTTAAAACACATTTATTCAGATTACCTTTTCCAAATAATGCTAGCTGATACTTTAATCCATTAAACACTCTGCTGCTCTTTCAAATTTTAAATTGGATAAATATTTGAATTGGATTTTATAGAATGTTAATGTTGTCTTTTATTTGCTGTGTTTTAATCTGTATAGTGCCTTGGTTTTGAAATGCACTTTATAAATAAAATTATTATTATTATTAACTCCAGCCAGGGCACTATAACCAAGGGACCAGCCTACAGAATTTCAAATCCAGCTACAGAGTACTGCTTCTATTGCCTAACTCTGAAAGTAATCTCCTAGCTGAATGGCAGGGACCACATGAGGTCCTCAGAAAGGTGGGGCCGAATTAGCCGGCCCAGTAGCACTGGAGGTTGAGGCACTGGTAGCTACACCCCATGCCATGCCGGTGACCCAGGTTAGAGAATGAGTCCCGGTCGGTAGAGGTCGGCAGGGGGAGAGAAGATTGAGCATCCAGAGGACTGCTCTCCTCTCTCAGGGGGAAGGTTTCATGTCATCCTGCTTGTTGAATGCCCTCTGGTGGTGACTGGAGGGCAATTAGAGTTGGGAGATGCACTCCAATGTAACCACATCAGTGGGGGGGATCAGGAGAAAATAGGAGGAAAATGAGCCTGGCAGTGCTCCATGATGGTCTGCCACACTGCAAGCTCACTCTGTGTTCTGGATTGGGTCTCCCGGGGCACCTTCCTGGCCCCGCCACAGGGTGAAAGCCATAGGGGAAATACCGAGTTTTCTAAAAATGTGTCGTGGAGGGACCCAGGAGAGAGTTCCTACTTTGGAGGACCACAGCCCTTGCCAGGGCTCAGGAAGAGAAAAATTGTATAGAAAAAAAAAAAAGAAAGGTGGGGTCGGTTGACTACAAAGTTTTACAACCAAACAGAAAAAAAGGAAAACAAATTTACAATGTCAATTTGTTTAAACCCTGGGAAGACTGGAAGGTACTCTAAAGGGGCCCCAAGTTCAGTGACAGATGAGTACATTAATGATGGAAACCTGGAATTAGGACCTAAACTTGTAAAGGAACTGAACGCTATTCTAGTGGATGACCAGCTGAACCAAACCCAAAAGCAAGAAGTCCAGAGGCTGATAGAAAATGCGGGGGATGTATTCTCTCCAAATCCAGAACAAACCCATGTGATCCAGCACCACATAGACACAGACCCAGGTGTCCAGATCTGCCAGCAACCATACAGACTACTGGAAAGAATCTGAGAGACAGGATGTGAGGAAAACCAGTCTTTGATGGAGTTGGGAGTCATTGAGGAATCCCAGAATAAATTGTCTAGCCTTATTGTGCTAGTCCTAAAACCAGACAGGACCATCCAGTTTGTACAAACTTTCAAAAAGTTAATGCTTCAATCAAATTTGATGTATACCCTCTGCTAAGGGTAGACAAACTTTTGGACCAACTGGGGAAGGCTTGTTACACTGGTAAACAAACCCTGATCAAATGGTACTGGCAAATCACCCTAACTCCCAAATCCACCTCTGGAAGTTGTTAACAATTGTACCTAACTTGGCATTGTATTTCAAGAGAATTGTTTTTGGACTATTCATACAGAAGTATTATTAGAAAGATTGAAGAAGACAATGGCAGGGCTAACTAGGTTTAATTTCAAATATGGTGGAATGTCTTATAAGCCTCTACTCCTAGTAATTAAAGAAAAAATTTGAAGCTCAGTTATTGTATGGAGCTGACATATGGGAAATTAAAAATACCAATAGACTAATGGTACCTGTATATAAAACTCTACGCAGCATATTAAGGTTAGGGCACTCTTGCCCAGCAGTTTATTTAAGGTCCGAATTAAGACCTACTAGCATTAATGCTCTGATAGAAAGTAGAAAACCAAGCTATTGGATAAAATCTACAAGGATGAATGACCTTTTACTTGTTAAACGATGCTTAAAAGAACACGAACAGTGGTACAGTATAGGCTACAAGAGTGGGTATTGGTATACCACCATATGTTCACTCCTGGATAAACATGAGCTAAGCAACCTCAAACTGGCTGTCAATAAAGGCATAACCTTAAGTTTGAAGTATAAAAAAATAGGTGACAAAGAAAGTGACCAGGTACTGGAATAACCTAGATTTGAAGTGTATTACTGAAACACACTATTCTAAGTGGTTAGTTGATAATTCCCTGTCCCTTTCTTCCTTCTGGTTGGGTGTCCTGTAAATCACCACCAACCTTGCCTTCTCCCCTCTCCTTGACATTAATTGAATCCACATTGCTTTCACCTTCCCCTCTTCTGACTCCTCCCTCATACAATTTATACCCTCTCTGATGTAAACTACCACCCCTCCCCCTTTTCTACCTCCCTGTCCCTCATGTATAATTTATACCTGAGTAATCACTCATGGTTAGGTGTGGCCCATGTCTCTGTGACTGCTGCAATGTCCACTTCACTCTCAACTAACAATGTCTGCAGCTCATCTA